>OU342984.1:14820437-16086905 GCA_910592155.1 Ypsolopha scabrella
AAAAGTTATTTTATAGCATTATGTTGTTCGGAGACCTATACTATAATTTAATTTTTTGGTGTTTTAGAGACGTTCATGAAAAATATTTTTCATTATGCCAGTAGTTTTGAGTTCGTAATGAGGATTTTACGATATGAGGTTTGATAAAGACTATTATGAAATAAATTTGTATTAAGCCCTAGATAATGGCACCCCAGAATTGCCATTATACCGTACATATCAAAAAATTCAAAACATTTTCCTTGAAGTTTTAATTAAAATAGGTAGATACTATGCCATTTAACTAAAAAAATACTAACAGTCCAGAATAGCCCCGATCCAAGCGATAGTATCGGGGTAGAAGTAAGTTCTGTTTCTCATTCTAGAGCAGTAGTTCTTAAACTTTTTGTAGGCACGGACCACTTTTAGAGTTTCAAAGATTCCACGAACCCCTGTCGAAGAAATTTTTAGGAAATAAAATAAAGCATAATTTCAAAAATAAGTTTTATTGGTTAGTTTACATTAATACTTCATTAAATAGTACCAAAACTAAGTTACTAAAAAGATGCTGTTGTTTGGACTCAGTATAATAAATATGTCAAGAGTGAACTGAGTGGCTGTGGACCCCTGGCAACCATGTCACGGACCCTTAAGAGATTATGTTCCGATTGCATTGATCGCTGTTACTCCACGCGGAAAGATCCGCAATGCGAGAGGGACGAATTCTGGAAAAAAATCAAATCGTCATTTATCACGAATTTTATTATTTAAAAAAAAATTCAAGTTTGTATCAAATATCTGTTCGTTTCAAAGTTTAATAAATTTCACAAAGAATTTAAATTTATAAATAATATAATATGATTTTGCGCAAATAATGTTAAAATTTGACATGAAAACTTTTTTTGGAGTCATCTTTGATGTTTTATGATTCAATGTTGGAATGACGTCTGAAGATTCTGTTTCGATAAAAGTGTGCATTATATTCTTGACAGAGATCCAATTTTTTCCAAATATCTAATATTGCTAGATTCTTCAAACAAGGAAGAATAAATTATGGTTTTTCGGAACCTATCCTTTTAAGGGGTCCGTGGACGCCAGTTTAAGAAACCCTGTTCTAGAGAAACACTTCAAAGGGGTGTTACAGAAACCATAGTCGGCGCCATTTTAATTAACTTCCCAGTTTCAACGCGGTCTCTGGAAATTGAACACGTGATTTGGCTGAAATAATTTCATGTGATTGATTGGTTAATTGGTTTCAGCGAGATATAACAAAGAAAACTTGATTTGTTTTTTACATCGTACGATTTTTTCATGTGGTGGTAGGTTAACAAACTTTTTTGCTGATTTCGCAAAGTAAAATATTGACCTATAGTTTTTTCTATTTCTGTTAATTCTTTTAAGATACAATATAAAAATTATCTTCTTTATTTCCAGAAAATGGTCTCATAATTAAATTAAATATTACTTACTCGCATATCAGCTAGGTACACCAGCCAAACATCCAGATTTACCTTCTTCTTCTTCTTCTTTACGATATCGTAGCGATATTTAATTATTATATTGAAATAGTAGCGGTTGTATTTGAAAATTGTTGTTGTTGGGGATTTGTTGTTGTTTGTTGTTGTTACTGTAATTTGTTATTTGTAATTTACTGTTTCTTGTTTGTCTTTTGTTTCTTATTTTTATGTAGCACTCTGAACTCTGAACTTCAAATGTGTTTCCTGTATAATTTTGAATTTTAATTTTAAGTTTTACTAACAATTTATATAACTAAGATAATATGTAGGCATCCACTGAAAATCAGCGTCATGGCACATGTTATGCTTATGACACATGCTGAGTGGAGACCTATTTGGTATCCTTATTAGTTCCTAGTTATAAGATGTATACAAAAATGTAAATATACCAAATAAAGTTGTTCTATTCTATTCTATTCTATTCTAATACTGAGGACTTACCGAGTCTTCAGGATACATTTGGCTGTGTTAACCTAGTATACCCGTAAATATAAAACTACTTTGAGTTATTTTCGCATAAATAAACAGCGTTACTAAACCTGTAAATGTTATACTAATTTACATTGATAATGCCATAAATTAGTGAAACCAGTCAGAAAAACCGGCCAGGTGCGTGTCGGGCCACGCACAGTTTAGGGTTCCGTAGTTACCCTACACAGTATGCGGACTGTTCTGCTAATACAGATCGCGCCAAACTTCTACTCCGCTCGGAAGTCGCTCTGCCGATGGCCGGCCCATACATTTTATTCCTGCCGATACGAATCGCCCCGTATTAAGAGGGGATTAAAAGCTTGGCGCGACCTGTACTCGTAAACCTGTAAAGCCTACTAAGCTGTGGTAGTTTTCCTTCTAACTTCATTATATGTTATATACTGCTTCTGTGAATTTTCCACCTATTCATAAACCGTTTAGCCAGCAGGGGGGGACATTTGACTCTAACAAAAATTTGCACTTTAAAGCTTAATATTTCGCCAACGGATCCCTAAATTGAAAAATGGTTTTGACACACCCAAATTGTTTTTAACGACATATCCAACGATATCCCACACTATGGGATAGACGAGAGAAAAAAATCATCCCCAGTTTACGTGTAAATACATGTAACAGTTAAAAAAAAATTCAAGATTTTGTTTTACCATTTTGTTGAAGTGATTAATTTGTATAGTTATGCCAAACTTCAGCTAGCCCTAAGAGTATCTGACCTAAGCCGCGGACAGACGGACATGGCGAAACTATAAGGGTTTCTTGTCGGACAACGGAACCCTAAAAACGACCAAAAAAATCCTAATACAATTTGTACAAGCGTTTTCGCTTTACAGAAATGGTTTTGACGGCTCCCAAATAAAAACTGCAAAAACGAACTTGATGTTTTGACGAGTTGACACGATTTGGTGCTAAAACTCACTATATATTTTCCTACTCTTCTCAGATCTTCATGAAGCAGCATTTTCAAAGGGTCTGACGGGAACATTAATAGACCTTTTGATCTCTTTTTTTTTTGGTCCGTCCACTCGTTGATTTGTCGAGGAAAATGGGAAAAAGTCAGGAAATCTGCGATATTCAGCCATAGAAACTTTTATAGAAAGTGCTTACAGTATTTTTTTGTATAAGCTTTTTACTCGTAGCTTCGCCCGTGCTGGAGAATGTTCGGTTTGTCCCCGAAATGTTTCCTGAAAAATAATTAGTCAGCTCCTTTTATGTGTATAGTAAACATACATATCTTAAAACTCAAGCCCTGAATAAATAATTTAACTTGTTCATTAACAACCTTGACTCAATTGGTAAAGGAAGTCCAAATTTTAGTTTGATTATTCACAGAAAGTCCTTGGTCCTGGCCACTTACCGAGTCTCCAGTATGAGTTTGGCGTATTAAGGTGACTTTTGTTTATATAGCCAAATTCATACTGGAGGCTTGGTAAGTGATCGATCACTGATCAGTAACACAGATTGATGACACTTAATTTCTAATTTCGCAAAATAAAATCTTGACGTCCCAAAGTAATTGATTCAGGGCTGGGCATGCGTTTGTAAGGAACACGAAAAGAATAATATTTACAAATTTCACAAAAAGGCCCATCGAACCTTATTACTAAGCACTTACCCAGTCTCCAGTATTAATTTGAATATATAAACGAAATTCACCTTATATACAGATATGTATATGAAATGAAGAGGATATGAAATCTTGACGTCTTGATTTATTAGCGTCTTGGCAAGCTACTGACACAAATGGTATAGCATATCTCTGGTAAACTTTTCTCGCCTTTCTATGAGATGGGTATATAAGAACTAGCATTTTGTTGATTAGAGTTGTCTTTTTGCAAGTAAATTTTTGGGGTTCCAGTAGAAAACTGTTAGCTAAATTCGTCTTGTCTCTCAAGGGATATTATGAGAAAAAATTCCGTGACAATTCTTCGTAGTGCCATTCTCAATGTTATCACCAAATCAACCACGCACCTGACGATAAAAACGAAAAACATTTTAAACGAAAACTAATTAGAGTTGAAAATTTATAGGTGCTAAAGGACATACTAAATATTAATAATTCTGTTGAAATTTCAACTTTCTACCTATTAAGGTTGTAAGCTGTAGATCTCTGTGACAGACGGACGGACAGACGGCGGAGGCTTACTAATAAGATCCCGTTTGGTATCCTTTGGGTACGGAACCCTAAAAATCGTTTCTGCAATCATTTATATGTTCCGAAAGATAAGCAAATGTTAGTTCTTTTATTAAACACATACACAAACACTCACGCCTGTCTCCCAGAGGGGTAGGCAGTCATACAAGCTCTTCTATTCCGGGTACTTTTTACTTTGCCCTTGTTCAGTATGTCGTCTATTTGGTCGGTATACGTCCGTCCTTTACTTTAGCTTTTATTGAATTCTTTTAAAATAAACGAATTATTTGGGAGTGACACATACAGTTAACAAATTTCAGCTTCTAATAATAACAATGGAATTTTAACATAACCCGCAAATGTTAACACAATTCTAACTTGTCACTACATTGTTATAGTTGTGACAAAAGCCACAATTGCCAATTTCTATAGTGAAATGTAAACATAAACAAACAAAACTTTACACATGTCGCAAAGCGAAATAGACACAATTCAAACACATCACTTCGCAAACCATGTAGTGGTGAAATAAAAACTCTTACAATTTGTGAAGTGCCTAGGTAGACGATACAAAGTTTGACCGAAATCGGTGTTTGTTTGGCACTAATTCGAAAGTAAATGACTTAAGTTCCAAAAGTGATTAAGGTAAGTGGGTTTAATCCGATTATTGGTTTTCGATAGAGGTTGTAGTTTGATATCTTAATTAATTGGGCTGGGGTTAAGTAACGAAAAGTTATACGGAGATTCCGGGAAATATTTCATGCTATTTTTAGAGTTCCGTACCTCAAAAGGAAAAAACGGAACCCTTATAGGATCACTTTGTTGTCCGTCTGTCTGTCTGTCTTTCCGTCCGTCTGTGTGTTAAGACCTTTTATCTCGGGATAAGATCTCGACAAAGAGAAACGCACTTTTGTGAATGAATGTTGAATTTTATTTCTAAAAAACAGAATTTACCCAATATCTTCTTGATAAACCGCACTACACGGATACGCACTTTTTAAGATATGTTTATCTCTTTCGTTATGCAATGGACCCACTGCGCCTTAAAGGAGCTAAAACTTGCCAAACCGGATCCTATCTTTATTCTTAATAATTTATTAGTCGCTGATTGGTTGTCTTATAATAAATTGGGCCAATGACAGCGCAGAAACGACGTGTTACAATATTATTCCTACATCGGGTTTTTGCCATACTAACAAACAAAAACAATGTAGATACTTGTAAACCATTTTGATGTTGTAATTAACTTATTGTATAACATGAGAGAATAAAATAAATATTATAACCAGTAAAGCTAATTTATTGATGATATAAATTAAATTCATACAATCTTATATCATCCTGCGGAACCCACACAGTGAGATAACCGAGCGCTCTAGATTTTATCGTTGAAATTTTATTACTATCGATCCGACATAGTTTTACACGTGAGCTGTTCAAATATGGTCCGAATTGTTACGTAATAAAAGCTATAAAGTAACGTGTGAGTTAAGTTGTCGAAGGCCTTTGGTTTAAGGCGCAATATGTCCATCGCACAACGAAAGATATAAAAACACTAAAAAAGTGCGCGTCCTAATAGTGCGGTGAATCAAGGAAAGGTTGGATAATGCTGTTTTTTATTCATTAAATAATATTATAAATGCGAAAGTTTGTGCGTGTGTGTGTGTGTATGTTTGTTACTCTTTCACGCTGAAACGGCTGAACGGATTTGGATGAAATTTAGAATGGATATAGCCCATACCCTAAATTAACACATAGGCTACTTTTTATCCCGGAAAAATACATGGTTCCTGTAGGATAGATCAACATCATTGAAAAATCTGGTGTCTAATTAGCGCGGTCCATTATCGTTTGTGGTGTAATAAGACAACGCTTTGTTATTTCATACATCAGGTGTCTAATTAGCGCTGTCCTTTATCATGTGTGGTGTAATAAGACGAGGCTATGTTATTTGATACATATTAATAGTAAACCAAAATATAAATCCTAGATAGATGAAAAAACCGGCCAAGTGCGAGTCGGACTCGCGCACGAAGGGTTCCGTACTATAATCACACTCACACTAATATTATAAATGCGAAAGTTTGTGTGTGTGTTTGTTACTCTTTCACGCTGAAACGGATAGACGGATTTGGATGAAATTTAGAATTGATATAGCTTATATCCTATCTTAACACATAGGCTACTTTTTATCCCTGAAAAAATCAGAGCCGCGGGCAAGAGCTATTAATATTATAAATTCACAAAAAGCGTCTTTTAAAAAAACGCAATTCTATTTTTTTTTATCATATATACCTATATGTTTATAGCAGTCATCATTCTTATTTTTACTTCATAAGTTTGGCCGGACTAAACTAGAGCCAACGAGAGATGGCACCTATGACGTTTAAATGTCTACCTAGTTTCGTAATTGTTTATGGGTAAGTGTCACTAAAATAATCTAATACTTCATTGTTGCTGACAGCGAAAAGTGACGTACTACTCGTTTCGATCATCATTTTTCGATTTTATAAAGACTTATAGCAAAAGTTTCAAATTTTTTCAAAACACAAGGGATCATTAGGAATGTTAGTGGCTGAATTGTAATTAATTAATAACGGGTTCTATTCTCCTTAATCGTACGGCTCCGTCTGTTTACAAACTATATATTTTTATGAAAAAAAAATTGTAAACCAGTTTTCTAGATTTTATGGCAGCTTTGTTAATGTAAGCAAATGCACATTTGCCATTTGTATTACTATGATGCATGTTGTATGACGTGTCAAATAAATCGATATTTTATTTTCTATATCACTAAACGCAGCTGTCATAGGTGCCATCTCTCGTTGGCTCTTCTATAGTTTTTTTTTACTAAAAAACAGTGTACACTTATCAGTTTTTTCGATACCACGACTTTGTTGCTATCACGTTTTGAGCTGTGCTATCGTCTTGGTGAAGGCATCCTTTATAAAATTGTGTTTTTTTTTCAGAATCCTAATATTATTGTATGGGAGTTCTACTGTTTTAAAATCTCATTTTTACAAGCTACTAGTATGAGTGAATCGCCTTAAAAACTAAAATAAAAAGACTAACCGAATAAAAATAAAAAAGAATTATCGTAACGACATAATCATGTCAGACGTGATTCCGAGCCAGCACGGCTAACACGGGCTACTGTGACATGGCTTGAGTCACACATTTTATCACAATCTGGGCGATGTTTCTTAGCTTTGTCTTAAATGGTAACACGGCGGCGTGAGATAATTTCTTGACTTGGGACATAGACTTTTTGACGTTTAGTCAAGAAGTTTATGTCTTATTTGCTAATATGGATGCATAAATTTTGTCACAAATGTCACATCTTGACAGATGAATAAGAAAAATTTATCACGTTTGCTCCAAGGTGGTGACAAATTGAAAAATTGAAAGAAATATTATTTTGTCGTTATTTACTGCACTAAACTCGTGTTTGTTGCTTTGGCATCTATCTATATGGTTGTTGTTTACATTTATTTTGTGTGCATGTCCAAATCGCGCTTGGCCAAATTATTTTTTTTACCTGCCACGAAATATTAATTAATCCCAAAAGAGGTGTCAGAGGTGTTCACAAGTATGAACTGTGAAATGTAAGTCACAATTCACACGCACTTAGAGCACCCGCTTTTCACTGACGAATATTAAGAATAATATAATTATTTACAAAGCCTCCAGTACGAATTTGGCTGCATAAATAAATTTTACCTTGTAATGTGACTTTTATTTATGCAGCCAAATTCATACTGAAAACTGGGTAAGTGCTCAATGACAAGATTCGAAAATTTCGACTTTTATTACAAATTTTATAATTAAAAAGAAACTAACGTTTGTATCAAATATCTGTTTGTTTCAGAGTTATTAAGTTTATACAGAATTTTAATTCATAAATAATATAATACGATATTGCTCAAATAATGTTAAAACCCGCCATGAAAACTTTTTTTGGAGTCATGTTTGATTTTTTTCGATTCAATGTTGGATAACGTCTAAAGATTCTATTTCGTTATGAGTGTGCATTATATTCTGGACAGAAGTCCAAAAATTTTTCAAATATCTAAAATTGCTAGATTCTTAAAACGAGAATGAATAAATTATGGTTTTTCGAAACCTATCCTCTTAAATAATAAACACCCGTACACCCTCTGCTCACCGAAGATTTTCAGGTCCCAATGGGTATACCCACATTCCTCTGTTTAAATATAAACATATCGTCAGAAGTGTTCCTTGGTGGGAACTGTGAAATGCAAGTTACAATCCCCACTCGGTACACCCGCATTTCACCGACTATGATTATGTCCCAACCCAACGTGGGAGCTAAGCCCTACATCGGGCACAAATGGGCGCTTTTTAGGGCATGTAGGTTTTCCTCACGATTTTTTCCTTTACCGTTCAGCAAGTGGTAAGTATTAGGTAAGAACACAAATACTATGCACATAAATTCCTAAAAACTTACAAGTGCATGTCCGACCGGGGATCGAACCTCGGTCTCAACATCGAGAGGCCAACGTTCTACCGCTATGTCTATCTTTCCGCTCTAAAACCTATTTGTATTTTCTGATATATGTACATATAAGTACTTGTAAACAAACTAACAACATACGCGTCCAATGGCGAACCTTCTTTTTTAAGTCGGAATTAATTATTAACATTGAAACCTATCCGAGGAACCGATGCTTTCCGTTGTGTACTTAGGACTTTGAGCTTGTATTTTCATTCGATTTTCACCTTTATACGGGCTTATTAGGGTCTATATTGCCAGCTTGACGTACCGGGCTTGCATTAAAACGAGATTTAATTCGGTGCTTATTTTATTACTACTAAGTAATACCGTCAATGAAATTTTCAAGACTATTTTGAACGTTACTGCGTTGAAATAAGAGCTTTATTGATGAGTCTAGATGCACTATTTTAGTGTACAAATTACTAGTCTTTTGCTCGCGGCTTTGCCCGCGCTGAACTAAATATCTGAATGTATTTCAGTGTTATTTACCTTACTCTTTAAGGGCCCATAATACCTCAATTCGCAGTCCTGCTCTAACGCTTCTGCGTTTTAACTGTCTATCCTACTCTAATCAGATGCCGCGCACGCAAAAACATCAGTTATTTTGAAATTGCGGCTACACTGATGATTTTTTCATTTTTGTGGAACAGTCTGCAGCTGCTTTATACTAGTATCAGTTATATTATACAAAGTTTAAGATCTAATTTCAATTTCAAGTATTTATTATTGTATGGTTTGGAGGTAACTTTGTAATATTTTTCGATCGAGAAAATATAATGGGATAAAACAGGATCATGCGAAGCGAAGTGAGGTATTATACACCCTTAAGAACCAACCTTGAAACCTGTCAAAAAACATCTTTAGGTAATTAAATATTGGATGTTTGCACAGAATGAAAAAAAAAACAGGTTGTGTAATTTCCACGCATATTTAATTATTTACGAATATTGTATGGATTCGATTGATGGTTCGAATTTACGCTCTAAAATAAGGTCTGTAAAAACCGAGAGGCAAGCAATTTTTCGACGGTGCTCGAGGCTTTGGTATTCAGCACTCATTACCGATTCATTGCCAACGAGTAAGGAATTAAAGAAATGTTATGTTGCATACGCAGTTGTAATAAGCTTTCGCAATTTTTAACCCCTCTTCTAGCTGCACAAAACAACAGATTATAGGACAAATAACTGATGCAGGAGACCCCGACCCCTGCGCACTCTCAACCGGGTCTCAGAGACCATCCATCCATCCATCCATCCATCAGCCTATTTCGTCCAGTGCTGGACATAGGCCTTCCAAGGATTTTGCCACTCTTGGCGGTCCTCCTAGAAGAAATGCCCATACTCACATACGCTGGGCAGGCGGGTTGGTGAGCGCGATGCCGAAACCCTAGCACCAGTGACGCCGCTTTCCGTCACCAGTCTGTTTTGTATAAGGCCCGGCAATTGGGGATGGATATACCGCCATCCATCCGTCCCAGGCAATGGTGGGCCGCCTGGTTTTGCCTGAGAGCTGTTCTCTTACTCTCCCCCGAATAACTTCGGGAGGATTTGCGAGTAAGATGGTGGTACCTCCACAGTCGAGCCCGGCATCAGCTCTATCACCTAAGACCACTGATATTTTCATTGTTCTCTGAGCGAGTTCACAAAGGCTCTTTATTTTGCGTTATAGTTTAAGTTTTTTATTTAAGGTGACTTTTATTTATGCAGCCAAACTCATACTGGAGGTTTGGTAAGTGATCAGTGACACGAATCGATGACACTTTTTCATAATTCCGAAAAGTAAAATCTTGACGTCCCAATAGGGGCTCGGGGCTGGGCTTACGTTTGTAAGGAACATAAATAGAATTAACTTACGAATTTCACAAAAAGGGTCATCGAACCTTGTTACTCAGCACTTATCGAGTCTTCAGTAAGAATTTGACTGCATAAATTAAAGTCACCTTATATATTGTGTAGATTTATTATATTGTTTAGATATTATGTATATTTGGCGTGTGTATTTTTTATTATATATTTTTTTCTATCACATGTAAGTATAGCTTAGTAGTGTATTAATTTGAGTTGCAGTATCGTATCGTAGTAGGCTAGCCTATAAGGATAATGTACCTGTTTATGTAATAAATAAATATAAAAAAACTATTCGTCCAATAAACAAGGCGGATTTCTCATTCTGTCCAGTCGATCTCCTAAAGTAGAGCCTTGTTTAGTTTGATTACAGCTATTAGGGTCCCGTCGGGAAACGGAGCCCAGTCGCATTTAAACACTTCACTAGGTCACCTTTATGTCTGAATCCTTTTTTTAAATCATTTTTTTTATAAACAAATTGTACAATAAACAACATATTACACGGTACTAAGTGGATTTATATGAAAAACGATTTAACTCAAAAAACTCAACTTTACCGGAAAGCCGAAAAACTGAATCAACTGAACGAAAAAGATATTCCCGCAAACTAGACACAATTTTGTATAAAAAATCAAAGTGACAATCATGAGTTATATTGCAATGTATCGTTTGGGGCTGTCCATATAATGCGTCATTGATTTTTGCCAATTTCCGACCCCGTACAATCATCCTATCGTCATTATCCAATGGGGACCCTCTCACAAAACTGATGTAATTTTAGTTACCATTTGGCACAAAAAAAAAACTTCCTCTGTGGTCTAGTGGTGAGAGCCTTGGGCTCTCAACCCGGCGGTCGTGGGTTCAATTCCCGCGGGGAACACACATAGTGGAAAGTCACTTTGTGAATTGTTCTCAGTTTGGTGAGGACATTGCAAGCTTGAATCATCTGATTGTCCGAAAAGTAAGATGATTTCGTGCTTCGGAAGGCACGTTAAGCCGTTGGTCCCGGCCACTTTCTAGTAGAGTGGTCGTTACATAAACCACATCAGAGGCCGTAAGGCGGTTTAAAAACTCTGATACCAGGGCTTGTCGGGCCGATAGGTCTTGCAGCCCACACGATAAGAAGAAAACAAAAAAAAACATTGATTCATTAGGTATCATTTTGGTTTATTTTGTTCCTTTTACCAAATGTAACAGCAAAGCGTAGTGTAGGCAGACCTCGTGCCCGCTCGACCGACAACCTGAAGGACGTTGCGGGGGGCGGCTGAATGAGGAGGACGGAGGACCGACATGAGTGGCGAAATTTGGGAAAGGCCTATGTCCAGCAGTGGACGAACACGGGCTGATGGATGGATGGATGGACCAAATGTAATGTGTAATAAAACCAAACGTACCAACTGAGTTAACCATTTCATTGTATGTCTCCGGTGTTATTAAAAATATCGAAATACCAGTTAAACCATTTTGGAGAGAGAAAAAAAGACGAGTTAAGTGGTAAAAATCTAATTTTATGACCTATTTAAGTCGAGTTAAACGGTTACTCACCGAACCCACAAAAGTAATAAGACATTTTTTATTCTTTCCAGTCGATCTACTAAAAGAGCCAGCCTTGTTTATTTTGATTATAGCTATTAGGGACCAGTCGACAGCCCGCGGTTAATTTTAACACTTTGTTTGTAGTTCGGGGAATCATCACTTTTTGCTTCCTGCCTAGTGTTTTTGCGTCCATTGTTCAAATCATTTTAGTAACGGTTGTTATTTGGCTGGCTGTTAAATTAACAAATTGTTATGTTTAGGGATAAAAAGTAATATTGCTAATTTAAAAACAGAACTAAGTCAACTAATTGTAACATCTCTCATTTCACGTTACATGGTAGTTTTTGTTTTGTCGACGTAAGGTCTATAATCAAACAATTTCATGTATTTTTAGTTATCCATCCATCTATCCACCTGGTTCGTCGATGTCGCCACTCTTGGCGGTCCTTCTGGAAGAACTCACACATGCTGGGCAGGCAAATTGGGGAGCGCGGTGCCGAAACCCTCGCACCAGTGACGCCGCTGCCCAATCTGTTTTATACTGGGTCTTAAGATGATAACATTTTTCCCTGAAACAGGGTCTTCTACACACAAATATGAACAACTTTTACTATGGGGCCAACCCTGAAATCGCGAAAACAAAATCAGCTGTTTCATACATTTCGTTCTAGTAGGTATTTAACTTTTCTATGGAACAGCTGATTTTGTTTTTGCGATTTCAGGGTTGGCTCCATAATAAAAGTTGTTCATATTGATGGGTAGAACACCTCGTTTAAAGGTAAAAGGGTATCATCTTAACTTCCTGTATAAGGCCCGGCAATTTAGGATGGAAATACCGCCATTAATAGGTCCCAGGTTTAAGAGTTAAGGTTTAAGAGAGCTGTCCTCTTAGTCTCCCCAGAATAACTTCGGGAGGTTTGCGAGTAAGATGGTGGTACCTCCACAGTCGAGCCCGGCACCAGCTCTATTACCTCTATTTTTAGTTATGCCCCGGACTTACACTAAGCAACAAAATTATAGGATTTCAATATAAAAGTAATTAAAAGTAATTAAAAAGTAATTAAAGGTCCAAAAAAAAACATTATGACGTACCATCGAAGAAATTGCCCCAGACCTACTTTTCGCTCTTATTACCATTACAATACGGCCATTTCTTCGATGGTACTTCGAGTAACATTTTTCTCAGTATCCTCAATTACCTTGTTAAAATTAATTTTGCGGGAACTGCGGAATTTACAAAGGTATTAAATTACTCCGAAAAATAAGACTTTGTGTGTTTACTTTACCTTCAAGATTGTCCCTGACCCGGGGGCCTAGAACGAGTAGAATGGGGCACAAAAAAGAGTTTTCACCTTTCTAAATTGATTTCGTACATACAAAAATATTAAGTTTCACAGCTGAAGAATCTTCCAAAAGACACTCTCTGAGTGCCCCGTTATAGACCCCCTGCTTGTACTCTTTTTTGCAATAAAAGTTAAGTTAGTATGTCACCTTGATTAGGGGCCGTTCAAGTATTACGTAAGCACTATGGGGGGGGGGAGGGGTCTTTGTTTTGCTTATTTTCGATGACATGGGGGGTAGGGGAGTCTAGATGATGATTACGTCATCGGTATATTTTTGCCCCTTACTCTATGTTGAATACTGTATCAGTAAAATCTAATCTCTATCCTGAATCTATTTTCTTATTTTTAAAATTATAATTATAACATTATAATATAAAAAAAATATATTTATAATTGAAAAATGTTTACGTAAGCATGGGGGGGGGGGGGGTAAGAGCTTTGCTTACTTTTGCTGACAAGGGGGATGGGGGGGTAAATAATTGTAATAAATCAGCTTACGTAATACTTGAACGGCCCCTTATATAATTACAATCAGTTTTAAATAAATCGTCAGTTTTCGGCTTGGCGGTTATTTTATCAACATCTCTCATAGCCTAGACCAGTGTCACTGCAGTGATAATGAAGAAAATCACATCCAAATCCGTTAAGGGGTTGAAATGGAATAAACAGACGATACTCTTCACAGAAATTTTAGTTTTGGCCTCATTACAATACTAATATCCGATTTCATTTGAAATTTCGCAAAAGTATTCAATGTTCAAACACGATTTTTACTACTTTATTAAATATAAAATTTACCTAACGTTTGAAGCATCTTCACGACAACACGGGCTTAGATCTTGACAAATTTCTAGGCTATGCCTAGATTCGTGTTTTTCCCGTTATACATATTTGTTGATTTAAATTATGGTAAATAAATATATTATGTTAAACAAACTAAAAATATTATTATTTACACAAATAATGTAAATTTATTTAAAAAACATATTTATATGACGCCATTAAGAGATTATAGATGGGTGCGTTATAATTATATAACTTTGCGGGGCAAACGAATAATTATATTTGCTTTTCAGAATGACTGGATCCTTAACAATTTACTTTAATTATAATTTTTTCATGTTTTTCACTTAGCCATTAAAATAAACATCAACGATTCAGCCAAGTGTATACCGCACCCAATGCATCAAAGGGTTCCTTTTCTACGATCAAACTATATGCATAGACTCATGATTTTTCACCATTCATCAATTGAGTAAATAAGGTTTTATAACACGGGTGTTTTGACTTGGCCCCTCTTCAGTATTTCACCAATTTGTTACGCAGTTTGATTTTTCGTCCGACTTTGTATATCGCGTTATAATTGCCATGATAATGGTAGTTCAAATAACAATCTGTAACTCATTGAAAGACATGTAAAACATGTTGTTAATTCTATCAAAAGGTTTATATTTTAAAAGCTTAAAACATTTCTTTACAAAGAGCTTTTAAAAATTATCCGTCTTCGGCCTTCAAAATTGCCGTCCATAGAAACATGTTCATACAAACGAGATCATTTTCTAAACCTAAAAATACCTATATTATGTTTGATACATTTGTGGAATGCGTGTGACATGGACACATGTCATATTTTTCAATTTTTATCAAGCAGAGTAATAGAACTAGCAGTTCTTTTGAAAGACGGAATCCTAAAAATAATTAGACTTGATCATGGGAACTACATTGTGAATGGTCGAGCATTTAAGCCGGTTTGGAATGGCAAGACTATTATTAAAAATTCACAGACAAATCGCTTTTTAAGGGTGCTGCTTACTTCGCCAGGCAAATTGCGATTGGCCCGAAGGTGCACTTTTGTTTTTGGCTTGACACTTCCTTTTAAAGTAATTGGCCTGGTTTTTGGTAAAAAAGCTTTCCGCCACCCATTCATTATAAAGCCTTTCGTTCGTCAGATTTTGGGGTTCTTTTAAAAAACGGGAACCTTTATTACATAGCTCCTGTGTCTGTGTCGACTTGGAATTTACTAACTTTGTTGGTTAAGGCGCACCCGAGTAGTGAGGTGCATCAAGAAAAGGTTTTATTATTTAATTTATTGTATTTACATTTAATATAAATAAAAAAATACGCCTCGTTATGTTTTAGATTATAGTTTTATATGTTTTAATAGAGATTATTTATGGTCATTATTTAATTTATACTTTATAAGTTTGGACGGACTGCTGTTTTAAAATGAAAAAACAGCCTTTACTTAGCAATTTTTTCGAAGCAGCGAATTTTCCTCTATCACGTTTTGGGTTTTTTTATCGTCTTGGAAAAGGAAAATATAGCATGTTTTTTCCAGAACCCTATCTATCGTAATATGTGGGTTCTACTGTTTTAAAATCTAATGTTTTCTACCCCATTTACAGGGGTTTGGAAATTCTGTATGGACATAGTCATCAGCTTACTTTTATATATGTAGGACTTCTAATAAGACTTTTTTTAAATAATGAGCCGCCCTCTCCAACGATTGAAAATGGGTCCTAAAACAAAAAGTTGTAAATACAAAGCATTTCAAACTGTGTTCTCTGTACAATAAATTAAATAATGTGATTTGATACGAGTATTTTATCATGAGATGTTTTGCTTGTATTTAAAAACAGTTTTATGTCATTTATCGCACGCATGAAACATGAAAACAGTGTTGTGTGATTATACAGGTTTTTAGGAAAAGTACTTCGTTCCTTTAAACCACGTGTGCTATAGGCATAACGAAGTGTTTTTTTTTTAACTTTCAATAATTTGTTCAACCCTAGCTCAGCAGATCGCAATAGATAGATAGAGATAGATGATAGACAATTGCAAAAGAACGGAGCGCAAGAGAAAGGGATAATAATTTTATTTAATGATATAAAATTAAAAAAATAAACAAAAAGAAAATATTTTATATTAAGATAAATAAAATTAAACACGCTTAACATACTTTGTTATACCTATAGCACACGTGGTTTAAAGGAACGAAGTACTTTTCCTAACACCCTGTATAAGTTATTTTGATTTTATAAATCCCTAGGAAATGCTTATAAGCGAAACCGGTCGGGAGGACAAGTACAAGTGTCTTAATTAACAAAGATGTTATAATAAGTTCCACCAAGTGCAGACAATCACAACCATCAACAGTTTTATGGTTCCTCAAATGGACGGCTATTCTGGCATTAATTTGCACTCGCAATATTAGTCGTTCGACTTTTGTTTTTCACTTTGATAAATGCTATGCGATGTAAAGTAGAGTGACTTAGCGTCATCAAATAAAATGGGATATACCGAAAGCTCACTATAAGCTTTTAATAAAAAAAAACATTCCATGTCCAATAGAAACCTTATTTTAAAATCACCTGAACTGAAATCTGCGTTAGCAATTTTTCTAAGGCAAATTTCGGGTTATTTTAAAAGGTATTTTGTATAGTGCTCCAAATTAGATAACAAAAGGCAAACATTATGAGCCCCATTGTTAAGTTTCAAGTGCAATAGGGCCATGGTCATGGTATTTGAAATGTACTATACAGATGTGTGTAGTTTTTTTGTTGAATATCAATATTGAGAATGCCTTATATTACTTACCTAGTTTTTTTATTTGATAAGGCTTATTTACTCCAATTTACATGGTATGGCATTTATAAAACTGTAATATGAGCCAATAATAACCAATTAAATTAAAAAAAACGGAAAAGTGCGAGTCGGACTCGCCTACCAAGGATTCCGTACAAATTAGAAAAAGTAAAAATAAACTACAAAAAGATTTGGTCACCCGTACAGTTATGACCGTTCATACCGTTGCTTAACCTCGATGATTTTTTAATGATTTAATTACAAAAGTATTGTTTTAAGATTTTTTCCCATACTTGTAGGATAAGACGGTATTACTTTCCAACTTTCATAGTTCTAGGTCAACGGGAAATACCCCATAAATTTTGATTCTCTTGAGAATGTCGACATATACGTTTTTTGCAGCATAAACGGCCGTATCTTTTTTTGACGTTAACTTGGAAATTTGTTTTTTCACGTCTTCGAGGGACTGTAGACTTGAGTATGTATATGGTTTTAATTTCAACTCGATACCTCTATGCGTTCCCGAGATAAAGGGTCTTGACAGACGGACGGACAGACGGACAACAAAGTGATCCTGTAAGGGCTCCGTTTTTTCTTCTTGAGGTACGGAACCCTAAAGCGCAAAATATTCTATGTATAGACACGACTTTTTACTTCTTTATTATAAGTATACATTATGGGGTCGGCACTCGAAGCCATGTTACCAATTCAAAATGCTGTAATTTTGACAATTTTGTTTCTTTTTATTTATAAACTTCAATATATAGAAAGAAAACATTTAAAATTAAAAAGAAAAAGTTATTGCTCGATGTGGCCACCTTTAGCGCGGATAACAGCATCGAGTCTGTCCGAGAAGGCTTCACACGCTGCACGAATGTGGTTTGCTGATATTTTGTGCCATTCTCGGCGAAGAGCAATCTTTAAGGCGTCGACTGTCTCATATTTTTTTGCTGACACTTTGGCCTCTAGAATTGACCATATGGAAAAATCATTGGGTTTAAGTCCGGCGAATATGGTGACCATTGTTGCGAAGATATGAAGCTCGAACTTTTTCTTGCAAAAAAGTTTTGGTTTCACGGGCTTTGTGGGATGGTGCCGAGTCTTGCTGAAACGTCCAATGGTTTCTACCGAATTTTTTTCGTGCCCAAGGTAACAAAGCATCCTTTAAAATCTTTTCCCGGTAGATTTACTGGTTTATCTTTGCACACTGCTCAATGAAAACGAGAGGTGAACGTCCCGTAGCAGCTACCGCGGCCCAAACCATCACTGATGCTGGTGCTTGCTTTCGCAGAGCAATTCGTTGGTCTAAATTGTCGTTTGATTTACACTTTAACCATACGCGATCATTTTGTTTGTTCACATATTGCTGAACCGTAAAAATTTTTTCATCGGGAATTACCAAATTTTCAAGCTTGCTATCAACGTGCAAGTGCTTTAACTCCTTAGCTCTTTCTAGGCGAACTGCCTTTTGTGCAAGTGTCAAGTCTTGCACTTTTTGTATTTTGTAAGGCTTCAGTTGTAGTTTATTTTTTAATATGCGTCCTAAGCTCCCGGCAGATGCAATAAGACTTTTCGCCAATTTAACTGCGCTTTGTCGTGGATTTCGTTCAATTCTAGCCTTTACCTTTCGAACCATTTCTGATGATGTTGCTGTTGTTGGATGTCCACCTCCATGGCGTTTCTTGATGCTACCCGTATCATTGTAACGCGTGATGGTCCGATACACAAACATTTTATTCAGATGTAAATGTCGTAGCGCATTAACAATGGCTGGTTGCAATTTTCCAGCCAAATACAAAGTAATGAAACTGTGGCGGTTGAATTCCATCTGGATAACTTTTTTTAGCAGCGACGAAAAACAATGAGCTTCTGTATGTTTAGGAACAATACAATAGACTTACGACTGTGAAAAAATGGGCGCAAAATTGTAAACAGTTTTTCAATGATGTTGATCTATCCTACAGGAACCAAGCATTTTTCCCGGGATAAAAAGTAGCCTTAAGTTTAGTTAGGGTATAAGCTATACGCATTCTAAATTTAATCCAAATCCAGCAGCAGTTTCAGCGTGAAAGAGTAACAACCCAAGCAACACAGGAATGCTTTATAAATATTGAGTAATAGCGACATGCGGAACAATAAGCTGAGAAAGTAGTCTGAGTAACGTCTGAGTAAACGTTTATTCAGCTGTTACTCAAGCAATTTGGGCCCCACTTTAAATGCTTAATTCTGCATATTAGCAATATAAAATCTGAGTAGGGGCTGTGTAATGGTGTACGTAGCTTAATAACTTCTGAAAAATAGCTCACAATGCTTTTATTCAGAGATTATATCAAGCTTATCCAGATTAACAATTTTGAGTACCGATATTCAGACAATTTTCAGATATTAGTTCATTATTGCATTATTATGCAAACAATATTAATAGATAAGTGATAAAATAGAAATGAAGTGGTGATAATTTGTAAAATTTTGATTTTTATTTCCATCGGCAGTTTGTCTAAACAACCAAAACATTCAAGTGAAATTTATAATCGGTAAGTAAAACTTTGTATTACTGGTTATAGTCATGTAGCACGTTAAATATTACTGCGCAAGTAATTTATTCGTGAACAGTATATGAATTTTCTCAATTATTTTCACGCGCCCCTTTGTTAATCCAGTTTACGAATAGTAAATAAGATTTTTATACAGGGTTAATAGGATTGCCACAAGTATTTTTAACGTAATTGATAATTTTAGGATTTTAAAAGTAACAAAATACACATAAATTTTAGTTTGAAATGCATCTCAATTAGTAAGTTGAAGCATTTGATAGTAAAATCGATTATTTTAGTTTTTATCAGAGAGGTTATAATGGCGATCTTTCGTAAGTCAAATATATGCTGCTCACGCAGCTGTTTTTCGTCCTATTGCTGAATAAAGTTCACGCGACTCTAGTTATTAAGCTATTATTTGGTAAAGAGTGGTCTGACAGCATTGACTTCTGTATAATATTGTTGTAGTTGATCATATTTCTAAATTAAACGGCTTATTAGGGTACAAAAAGGATATATAAAACCTTTCCGAGGGTGGGCATAACAAAACTAAATAGATTTAGCCGTAAAAGTTGTTTCGGTATCCTACGATTAGGTAGGTACGTTTGGTAGAAATTTCAACTTGTTTTCTTCGGCGAAATTTTTCTTTTAGTAATAGACTGTTGTAGACGCGTTCCGCGCAGCCCTACTAGTCTCCCCGCGCCCGCGCCGCCACTCGCGCCGCGTTCGCCGCGCCGCAGTCAGTTCAGTTAACTTCAGTTTGCTCACAGCGCACACGTCAACGTCACGTCTCAGTCGGTTGCATGCATGCGTGTGATAAGACAACATTCGTACGCGTCATGCAAGTAAACCGGGGCTTTAACCGATAGAGCAAAACTTCACGATACTGATTGATGTTAGTTAGTTTTATCTTAGACTCCTTTAAGGTTTTTCTTTTCGATAATTTTGTTATCTAGGTATGTAAATATCATATTGTCACTGTTTAATTAACAAAATTCCTTACAGGAAAATGCCGTATAAAATTGTCTCTACGCGACGTAGGGGCAGGGCAGAGTTGTGCACTGTACCGTCCCTGTGGGAAACCAAAGGAAGACTTCGATGGCCGAAGCACGATGCCGAGACCTTAAGTAGAGACGATAATGTGGAACCTCGTCAGGATTGGCTCACATTCAACTGCTCCTTAAAGAGGAAAAAATTTCGCACGTACGAAGAGGCCGAAGAAGAACTAACCAATATGCTAAACACTGCCCAAAGGTAACAACGTGGAGGATTTTAAGGATCTAAGACCAATTAGTGTGCTACCGGTTCTCTCCAAGATTGTCGAAAGAGTGGTTAGTACGCAATTGACGAAATATCTGGAATCTGAAAAAATCATCCCTAGATTACAATCCGGATTCCGTAGTGGCCATGGCACGGATACTGCATTAGCGCATGTCGTCGATGATGTTATTACCAGTTCTGATTCTGGCGCAGGCAGTGTTCTTGTGCTATTGGACTTTTCTAGGGCTTTCGACTGCTTAAACATGGAGCTCTTGCTGTCGAAAATGAAATACTATGGACTATCGCAGGCTGCATGCTCATGGTTTCACTCGTATTTAAACAATCGCCAGCAATATGTGGTTATAGAAGATGATCAGGGTAACTTAACCGAGTCAGAAGTTAAAGCAGTATCACGGGGTTGTCCTCAGGGCTCAATATTGAGTCCATTACTGTTCATTCTGTACACGGCTGATTTATCGCGACATGTACAACATTGCAAAATCCATTTATACGCCGATGACACCCAAGTCTATTACTCCTTTAAACCAGAAGACACTACAGAGGCGGTTCAAAAAATAAATAGTGATTTGGATACCATTCACGAGTGGGCTCGGAACAATTCACTGGTATTAAATCCTCAAAAGACCAAGTTTTTAATTTTGGGTACAAAACACCAATGCACATCAATAAGTAGTAGAAATCCTTACATTCAAATTGATCGCCAAAGTATTGAAAATGTGAAAATTGCGCGGAACCTTGGTTTAATTGTGGACAGTGAACTTCGGTTCGAGGCACATGTCAATACTAAGCTAAAAAACGCATTCTATAGGCTAAAGGTACTGTACGGTATTCGACAGTTTTTAACAGAAGAGGTTCGGGAACTACTTGTGGAGAGTTTAGTTTTGTCCTTGTTCAATTTTGGCGATGTTGTATACGGGCCGCGAATCTACGCTAAAACGGAACGCGCTATACAGCGCGTACAGAATGCATGTGCACGTTTTTGTTACGTGGTACCTAAACGGGCGCATATCACGCCATTTCTGAATGATAAAAAAATTATTAAAATGAAAGGCCGTAGGCAATTACATCTTGCTACTTTGATTCACAAAATAGTTCACATGCAAAGACCTATCTACTTATATGATAAGTTCACATGGACCCGAGATAAACACGGTCGATTTACACGCAATAGCACTACGGATAAAATGGTCATACCGATTCACAAAACTGCAGGCTACAAAGGAAGTTTCAAATACGCAGCCGCCAAGATTTGGAACGACCTTCCACCGCCTTTGCGTAAATTCATGCGTTCTGCTACTTTAAAAAAACACCTCAGACTTAGCATTCTCAAGAAGCAGTAATATGTTAACTAGTGCTAGGTACTTCTTAATAACTATTATTAGGCTGATGTTTGAATTGTTTTATTCCATTTTGTTTTTTTTTTCTAAATTAGACTGTATATGTGCAAATTCCTTTTTTATAACTTTTTAAATTTTTTATTTTTGTGTGACAAGTTATGTGACAGTTTTGATTAACTTATGGAATTTTTAATTATTTGTTCTATTTAATTCTATTCCTTACAATTATTTACAATCACTCATGACATGAATCTGTTTCCTACCTACCTGCAATTGTATTTTGTTTTATATGTATTAAAATGGGGCAAACTGAAAATCGGCGCTGCAAGTTGAATCCAACTTGTGGCATCTGCCGAGCTTGCTCCTTTTTGCCATTATTAATTTATTTATTGATAGATTTTTTTTTCTTATTGTTTTTTATTTTGCATGTTTGTTTATATTTCTATTTTTTTTTGTATATATGTTTTGTGGCAAATAAATTCATTTCACTTTCACTTTCACTTTCACTAAACAAAACCGATACTGATACGGATCTTGATCAAGTGGCCATCTGGATACATCTGGGGCTCTTTTAGGAACTCTCAATTAATTTTATAATAATATAAATAATCAAACTCAAGTGTCATGTTACTATTTGGACAGAATGTATTAAATTAATATATATACATCTTCTAAATATTATTATAAATATATATTTATATGGATCTTTCACATAATCCTGAACTGTTTCAATCGTTCGATTCTGATGACTCATATGTGGACGCTTTGGATGATTCCGCGTCATCTACTGTTCCCCTTGGTGATTTACTTCACAACTCTTTCTCCCCATTTAAAAAGAATTTGAATATCTGCCATGTCAATGCTCAAAGCATCTCTGCTCATCATTCCGAATTTCTTGCTACCTTCTCTAGCAATCACGATCTCATCCATGCTTGCTTAGTTTCAGAATCTTACTTAAAGCCCACAATCCCTTCAACTTCTGTAGCAATCCCTGGCTATATTCTTATCAGAAATGACCGAACTGGAGCGGGTAGTGGTGGAGTTGCCATATACTTGCGTTCTGATTTGAAGTACAGAGTCGTTTCTCAGTCTCCTTCACAGTATACTCAATCCATGGAACATTTATTCATTGAACTCGACTTTGGTACAGTTAAATTCCTGCTCTGTGTTGTATATCCCCCACCCAAAGTTGACTATTTCGACAGTCTTGAAGATCTCCTTGTTACTTACTTGCCCAGTTATGAGCATGCCCTAATTATGGGTGATTTTAACACCAACCTACTTTCTCCAACTGATTCACAGATTTATTACCGCTCACAAAAACTTCGGGCCCTGATCTCCTCTGTTAATGTTTCCATTCTCGAACTTGATGCCACTCATCACATTGGTGATTCCCATACACTTCTGGATCTTATTATGACCCCTTGCCCTGACCGTATTGCTTCTCATGGCCAGTTTACAGCAGCTGGGTACTCTCACCATGATCTCATCTTTGCTTCATATAAGCTAAAAATCCCTAAAGTGAAGCCTAAAATCATTCTTCAGCGTAATTTTGCAGATATGGACAGGGACAAACTTTTGGCGGATGCAAGCAAGGTTGATTGGTCTCAGTTAGAGAGTCTAAACAACATTGATGACAAGGTCAACACATTCAATAAATTGATCACAGACCTTTATGATACTCATGCTCCCATTCGTCCAGTACGGATGAAACATGCCCCAGCCCCTTGGCTCAACGACAATATCCGCAAACTAATGGCTTATAGAGACAGACTTAAGCGCAGACATAAAAATAACCCGATTGAGGATAACTGGATTAAGTTTAAAGCCGCAAGAAATCGTTGTAATCAGGTGATAAGAAACGCCAAACGGCGCCACGTTCACACCAATGTGGAAAAATGTTCTCCTCATAGACTCTGGCAATTTTTACGTACTTTAGGATTCGGTAAAAATAAGCAGGAGCCGATTACTTCTCTGGACATTGATGGTCTAAATCGGCACTTCTCATCCCCTCCTCACAGTATCGATACACTGTTAAAACAGTCGACAGTAAGACATCTTCTAGCTTCGCCCTCGCTAAATGACAACAGTTTCTCTTTCGCGCCAGTTTCGGATTTAAGTATTGAAAAAAATATTTTGTCGATTCCAAGTAAAGCAGTGGGTCATGATGGCTTGGGTCGTGATCTTCTTTTGCCGATCCTTAATACCATTATTCCTCCTATTACCCACATAATTAACTTCTCACTTTCTTCAAGCAGTTTTCCTTCCCTGTGGAAAATGGCGTATATGGTCCCAATTCCGAAGTCTACTAATCCCACCACATTCAAAGACTATCGACCTATAACAATCTTACCCTTTCTTTCCAAAGTACTTGAACGAGTGGTCAATCGCCAACTTCTGAATTTTCTCCACGCGAATAACCTCCTTAACCCTTTTCAATCGGGATTTCGTCCATCCCATAGTACCTGCTCTGCTCTTATCAAAGTTACCGATGATATCCGCCAAGCTATGGACGATAGGCAACTTACACTCCTTACCTTACTTGACTTCAGCAGCGCCTTTAACTGCGTTGACTACGACATCCTTTTGGCTATTCTCCGTTCACTTAACATTTCTGACTCTGCAGCGACATGGTTTGATTCGTATCTACATGGGCGTCAGCAGCGCATACGTATTGACGACAAATTCTCCAATTGGTGTGACGTGACAGCTGGAGTTCCGCAGGGTGGGGTTATATCTCCATTACTATTCTCTGTTTTCATAAATACTCTTGTCTCTGTTGTGAACTTCAGCTCTTATCACTTGTATGCCGATGACTTGCAGCTGTATTTATCTTGCAAGCAGGACTCTTTGTCTCATACTGTTCAGAAGTTAAACATCGATCTCGACTCTATTAGTGTTTGGACAGAGCAGTATGGACTCTTAGTTAATCCTGCTAAGACGCAAGTAATAATCCTAGGAAGTAGGGCCCTAGTGGACAAACTTGACTTACATACCTTACCCCAAGTTTGCTTCAATAATATACCACTACCTTACTGTACCGAGGTAAAAAATTTGGGTTTGCACATTAGAAATAACATGTCTTGGGATTTGCATGTGTCTGAAAGCAGCAAAAAAATATTTGCATCTTTGCATGCTCTTAAACGCATGCAAAAGTTTCTGCCATACTCTGCTAAAGTTACTCTTGTTAATTCATTGTTGCTCCCCATCTTAGATTATGCGGATGTATGCTATCCCGACCTCACTATGGAACTTTTTAATAAGCTTGACCGTCTTCTCAACTTATGCATTCGTTACATATTCGGACTGCGTAAGTATGATCACATTTCCAAATTCCGCACTGAACTCAATTGGCTTAATATCAGGTTCCGTAGAGATTCCCATATTTTGACGTTTCTTTATGGTATTCTCCATAACCCTAGTTCCCCATCTTATCTTAAAGAACGTTTTGTGCCCCTTTCGTCCCTCGACCGCAATCAGCGTCCTAGCAAGGCTTGGCTTCTTCGCACACCTGAGCATAGTTCATGCATGTATACAAATTCTTTTACCGTGAGTGCAATACGCTTATGGAACCGTTTGCCGCTACACATCCGTGAAGCTTCATCTGTGTCAGTCTTCAAGACTAAGATAAAGCAACACTTTCTTGATTTGCAGAACGATCCATGATAAATTAAATCTTTTGTTTATAATGATTTGAGTTGTTCGATCAATTCTCCTCAATAAAGCTATCGACGAGTCTTTGAGTACTTATGTATGTAAACTTGCAAGTAGTATATGTATTTTATCACATTATGTTGTTAGTTCTTAATATTGTATATGTTTATTAGGATGTAGTGTAATATTATAATTTATTGAGTATTTTAGTGACAAATAATATATCTATTTAAAATTGTATCTATACTATTCTGACATCATGGCACTACCCCCAACAACTTCCCCATTGCCAAAGGTTAGCTGGTAGAAAATACTAAATAGTATTAAGCTCGCCTGTAGACAAAAATTTTATAGTGTGCAATAAAGAATTTTATTATTATTATTATTAAATTAAACCACTGAAAATCGCTTTTTTTATTTTTTGATATTTAATATAAATATCGGATTTTTACGAACCCTACTTTTTGGTAATATGGCATAATAAAACGATGACAAATTTTACAACAAGGGTCATCGAAGTAACCGAAAAATGCTGTGGCAACAGGCAAAGAAACGCCCCTGAAATTCGACTATCGAGTAACATCGAATTTTTCAAAAAATCAAGGTTGTAATAAAGGTAATGAAATCCTGAGTCAGAAAAACCACTGCTACCTTCACCAAAATGTACTCTACGTAGCTAAAGTAGAATATTAGTACATACTATAATTTTACCTTTTATGTAAGCCCTTGCGGGAGAATCACATATGAAGCATCTAATCTTTATAGTAACAGTTTTATCACAGCCTTTTATATAAATGCCCTCTTTAAGTAAAGCATCCATTTCCGTTACGAAATCTTCTAAGTATTCGTTTAAGTCTTTTGGCTTTCCAGAACCGAAGTAAATTCCAATTATTTCAGGCTCTATTTCAGGTTTTTGGTGTATATTGTAAAGAATGGCCCAAAACTCTTTTTTATAACTTTTGAATATAGGTAGTCCATCGAAATTTATATTCAAACTGATGGCTTCCGGTACATTCGGAAACGTAGTCAATTCTTTCTTCAGACTTTCAGTGAGGCCTTTATGCCAGTAATCTCCACCTTTAATTGGTTTTAATACAATGTTCCTTGGGGTTTGTAGAATAGTTCTTGGATCTGCGGGCAAAGCGTCAGGAAGTCTTTCGTTGAGGATTTTCAATAAATCTCTTAAAGCCGCGTGACAAATATTTCTTTTCAAAGCCCACTGCCTTATTTCAATGCGCAAATCAATGTTTTTCGTAAACTCTGATTGAATTTCGTCACTTTCATTAATACTACTACTACTCGAATCAGAACAGGTGTCATCAAAATTATTTTCAACATAATCTTCATTTGAGTTATAGGTGTGAACGGTGGTATTGATATTTTCGTAGTTTGTTATAGGTGCGGAACCCTCATCAACATAATATGTTCGTGCTTGGCTGGTGCTAGCAGTAACCACGATATTTTCGGCAACAATATTTTGTTGTTTTCTCGTTTTACTGTTAGTCTTTTTTATTTTGTTGTATTCCCTTAAAAGTTTGGAAATCTTCCATTGTTTACTGTCCATTTTTAATAATTCGTGACAGCCTTTATACACACAACACAACGTAAAAAATGCTTGAAATATATTCAATAATTCCTCCAATAACAAGCATTTTTCTGGTTATAGGGCAATAAGCTGATACTTAAGCAGGGAATGTTACTATGAGGAAGAATCAATTCCCTTCAGTCTGTGTAACTTAGTTTTAAAACCTGTGTAATTATCGTTATACCAGAGATAATCTTTATAAAAACCCAGAAATATATTTTAAACAGTAGCTGAATAGTTTGTGAAGTATGAAACCTTATTCTGCTTAAGACAAAAATTAAGCGCTTATTAAGCCTCAAGCAAAATAATAGAAATGAGAAACAACGTTATTCAGAATATAGCTGCCAAGGGTACATTGTAGCAGAAATATGCGGTTTCAAACGCAACTAGCTTAGTAATGTGTGTATAATAGTATTACACGTTACATTTATTCAGCTAATTATACTGTTATACAGAACGTTGCTGAAGTAGTCACTTTTATGCAAATTGAAGCTATCTGAAATGCTTTTAGCTTATTAACGTGTGTGTAATAATATGAACAATAGTTATTACTAAGCCTTAAGAAAGAAAACCAACTTTATACAAACTTTAATAAGGATAAAGAATTTAAAAAGCTGAAACACAACGTTATACATAATTTAGCTATTTACATAGCTTTTACACCAACGTTACATAACTTGTAACTGTGTAATGTGTTAAATTTGTACTTTTATCATGCTTATGTGCCCCTTGGGAAACATACTCACACACACACAGCAAAAAAATATTGTACCCTAACACTTACATAGTACTTTTTACAAAACTACATTGAAAGCGGATGTAGCAAGAGTAGGATTGACCCCAGACTTTCTTTACTGCCCCGAAAGACTATCGCATTACAAAATTATTCAATGTTGCCATCACAAATAAAAAGCAAACCCAGTTTGGGATCGGGTAACGAAATAAAAATTTTTTTGCTCCAACAAGCTATTTTTCATCCATGAGCAATCCTTTGTAGCTTGCAAGTTTAATAAAACAAAATGCAGTTCTCCTTTGAATAGTGAACCGTAGGTAGGGTCACTAAACTTCAGGTTTTATCGGGACTTATTGTAAAGTTCATGTTTTTATGGTTCTTGACAGGATTCTACCTGTTTAGAGAGTTAGGGACCCTTTTTCTAAGCTTCGACTGTCCATCCGTCCATCTGTCACAGAGATCTACTGTGCTCTACTGCTTCCGCCGTAATAGGTAGCCAGTGGAAATTTTCACAGAATGCGTGTTTAAGGGCTCTATCACGGAAGAAAAATTAAAACTCAAAAAAACGTATACAAAACCCTCAAAAAAGGATAATATTTTTAACATCATTTGTTTCATCCTTATCTTAAGACGGTGTAACATAAAAGTTTGTATTTTTTAATATAAAGTGTAGTACATACATTGTACACGTATGTAAATAAATTGCGTTCCGTACTCAAAATGCTGAATTGTTTGTCAGGCTCTATCACTTTAGCGGCTTGTTTTTTGTCTCCTTGATTTTGCTTTTGCATTGTTCCGTAACCATATAATCACACCAACCGTGTGATATTTTTATGCGTGAGTCCGACTCTCACTTTGCCAAATTATTTAAATTGTTGCAATTTTTTGTACAGGTATTTACCTACCTGATTTATTATTTATTACACCTACTGCATTTAAACTAAAAGTAGACATACTCAAATTATAGCCTGTTTTAATTAAGAAACCTCGCCTCTTTTGTTTTTGTCTAGTAACTCTGAGGTCGCGGGTTCAAATCGCACACATTTGTGCCCGCAGTACGGCAATCGGGCTCACCGCCCATTAGGCGTTCGGATGTAATAATCGTCGGTAAAAAGTGGGTCTACGAGTGTAACCTGTAACTTGCAATTCACATTGTGATTGCGAATAAAGTAAACTTAATACTCGTGACGAAGTTTCTTTTTCTTTTTTTTAAATATGGTAACCCTAAGAAGCGTTTAATATCCTCATAGCACGACTTCCTCCACTGCAATAACTTTGCAGAACGCGTTTATACGTTAGCAGTTATTTAGACTGATTCGTGAATATATATTGAGTCTAAGCAACCTTTATATTGCGTCTTAGGGTTTCGTTCAAAGGGAAACCATTTTGACAAGTCTTACTGCCTAATAGTAGCTCAAAAGTATGAATATGAAAATGGTTTTTGTACACAATAGAGCCAATTCTAAAGGCTTTAGCTTTAGTTTTAGTTCTGTTTAATATATAGCTTCTGTTGTTAACACTAAAGAACTATTTCGGAATGTAGAAAATTTAGTTTTGAACAGCACTAAAACTAAAGTTAAAGCCTTCGGAATCTACTTTATTGTATGGATTACTGTGTTTTTCTAGGGACTCGCAACTCAAAATAACAAAACTGAACCTTTATAATTACTTTGCTGTCCATCTATCCTTCTGTTAAGCCCGTTTTTCTTGGGCCCCGCTAGACATATCAAGTTGAAACCGCTACTGAAACAGAAGTTTACGGCCCCTTGGTGCTGTAACTGACTTCTAACTGAAATCTGACTTCTAACTCAATTTCATACCACTTGTTTCGCCATGAAAATCTATTGGGGTACTTCAGCAGTTGACTTAGAAAATTCCGTTTACAATGAGGTCGTATAACACACGTTGAGGAAAAAATTGGTATTCAAGTTATGTATATTAAATAAATATATCTCACTCTAATATATCTCATACATTTTCACATATGTAGTACGTAAATTTTGATAGATTAAGGGGGAACGTTTCGAGCTCGGTGCAAAATGCACAACTTATGATTGTTTTTTTTACTATTGCATAAAAAGTACTAAATAAATGTGATATATGGCATTTGGCGACCATTGTTTAGTGTCAAGTAGGCTTTTCTACCAAAATTTTGTAATTTTATGTATTACGTTGTAAATGAATGGGTATACAAACTTAAAAGCGTGTTTTAAGTTTGTATGCCCATTCATTTACAACATAATGCATAAAATGACGCAATTCTGATAAAAACCTCTGATAATTATTCGAAAATAGTCGCAAAATAAGATGAAACTATTTTATTTCATACATTTTATTTTAAACTAAGGTAAACAAACTTATGTTATGCACTTTGCACTGAGCTCGAAACGTTACCCCTTAACCAGGTGATTGCCGGTAAAATCCCGAATTTGACGATTATTATAGAGCAATTTGAACTTTTACCATCATCACTTGGTGAATCTTAGGTCTTACCAGAAAATACTTGGTGTACGAGCCAGCAGTACATATAGTTTTATCAAGTGTCAGCGATCTTGCACGATCGCTGCAGTTTACTTATTTTACAATGAATGCTCAGTTCACGATTAGACGTTGTCGCGTACTCATTTCCATATCAGTTACTTATCATATTATCAGTTATCATATCAATCAGTATTTATCAGTTAAATCATATCAAACAATATTGTACGTCACCGTACACTACGAAGGGATTTAATACTATTCGGACTTTTACAGTAACAGATACGAAAAGTCATACGAACATTTTACATAGGTACCTACATTTTCACTTCATATATTATACAGTCTCTCATTAACAGTTTACCCTTATTGACGGAACCATAAAAATCGATGTTTCTTAATCAATGTCGTAGGTGTGACTCCCTTTTTTCACTAAACTTAGCTCGTTGCAACAGCAATCTTTGAAGGCAATTATCCTTTTATTCTAAAGTTTGTTAAGGCCCCAACAAAGGGCGGCTTATCCGGGCTGAACAAGACACCACAATGAAGGGTGAAAGGAGCCTTAAATGGGGTGTCGCGTTTAGAATATCCGAGGTCTCGCAATATGACGCTTTAAGGTCCTTAAATAAGGAAAACAGCGAGATTTTAGTGCCTGTTTATCACAATATTGTATAAGTACCTACTTTTGCAAAGAAACAATATACATTTAATAGTAGTTTTTGCTATAAGTGCGGCAAAGAGGCAAAACGTTACGAGTAAGTTATTGCCCCTACCCCCATATATCACTACGTTTTTCAGTGCATAGTGGGAGTAAATAAATGAAACGTAATTCATGAAACAAACAAACAATAAATACTCCAAACTACAAATAAACTTTAGGCGGGCATTCTTTTTCTTTGCACGCAAGTTGCCAACTTGACGGAAATCAGCTGCTTTCAGTTTGATGCGTTCGTAGCTCATTTCTGTCAAGTCTATCCCATCAAAAACATTTCATGTAAACTAGGTCGCCAAGACTCAGAAGCTCATAACATAACGCATTCATGGTTAAAAAGTTGTCAAATCTCATGTAGAGCCAGCCTTTAACTCCGTTTCGCGGCCGTCAAACAGACACTCCCATGAACTTATAATATTATGGCATGCAATCTTAGAGGACATCACTCTACGCATGTAATAGTTCCATGAAACGGCCAAGCCATACTTTTTGACCAAGATGTAGGGTTGGTAGAATTAGGGCTTGTAGAGGCTTGGCTCTACATGAGATCTGATAACTTTTAAACCGTAAAAGCTTTATGAGTCTTGGCCACCTAGTTTACATGAAATGTGTTCGCATTTTTTTTTACCTTGACAATTTCATCTGATGGAAATCCGCATGAATTTACTTCGTCCTATTGTTATTCAATTGTTCCAGGCAGGGGTCGTCCCGTGATATATTTTAGCAAAATTTTTGACCCCCGGTCTCCCCTCTGGTTATACGTGGTGAGGTTTTAGACTACCCTTATCCAAAATCACGTAAATTGTTTTGGTACAAAGGATCTTGAAAATTTTCAGAATATTATCTTTATAATCTAATTTAAGTTAGGTGGTAGAGCTGATGCCGGGCTCGACTGTGGAGGTACCACCATCTTACTCGTAAATCTTCCCGAAGTTATTCGGGGGAGAGTAAGAGAACAGCTCTCAGGCAAAACCAGGCGGCCCACCATCGCCTGGGACCGATGGATGGCGGTATAACCATCCCCAATTGCCGGGCCTTATATAAAACAGACTGGTGACGGGCAGTGGCGTCACTGGTGCGAGGGTTTCGGCACCGCGCTCACCAACCCGCCTGCCCAGCGTGTGTGAGTATGGGCATTTCTTCCAATCCTGGAAAGGCCCATGTCCAACAGTGGACGAAACAGGCTGATGGATGGATGGATGGAATCTAATTTATTTTTGAAAACGCTTTTCGGTTTAGAAATCGCGCGTTCAACGAAAAAATAAATACACGTGATATCTCACCCCCCTCCCCCTTATGATATTTGGAACGGGTTCAAAAATGTGACGTCATATTTCTCCTGCGATCCTAATTTATGCTGCACTTACACACTAAATTTCAGCTCAACCAGTTGAGCCGTTCTTGAGTTTTAGTGCGAACGGACAGAGAACATGGGTAAGGGTTAGGGTTTATTAGGGTTTTAACAGAGGTTTCCGTAATTTGACGGAACACTAGAATAGGGATAGATCAATACAGTTTTTTTTACCAATTAGTGTAGTGTGAGGAGAGTGAGCGATGAAAATTCATTCGGTTTTCATGAATGATTTATGAACTTGCCCGTTTTCAGGATTCTGTTCTTAGCGTGAACCGCTATTCAAACAATCCTCTATTTCTAAATATACTCGTAGAGGCTAGGTACATAAATCTATTAAGGTATAGTGAGTTTGAAATTGAGAACACGCTCGCTACATAGGATCCCACATCAATAAAAAAAAGGCATATGTAGTTGTTTCTTTCCGTGTTATATTTAGCTGACGAATGAAAAAACAAACACTTAGCATAAACTATAGGCTTTCCGGTATTTTGGACGAAAGCCCTAGGGACTAATTGAACAAAAGGTCAATGCCCAAAATAGGCTTCGCCCACTTAAAACGCGAGTTTAGAATAGTGTATAGGTAATTTACTGATTCAAATTAAGTGTGATTTGGATAAATGGTTTGCCCTAAAATATGAATTGGATGGAGAAGGCAATCGATTGTGTACTCAGTAAGGCTAAGAATGTTTTTTTTGTATTAAGCCTTAAAAAATACAGCTCGGGATTTACCTTTAGATTTGTACTATTATAAGCCTCAAAACTTTAAAGAACCAGGTCTATCTTATCGCAAGCGCCTTCAAATGCGCCCTGATTGGGTAAAAATTACATCACACATCATTTTTGACCAATCACGACGCTTTTGAAGGCTAAAGCGATGGCATTGAAGCTAGACAACAAGAGGACTGATTATAGAAATACATGAAAAAAAAAATCATCACCACAACACGACACTCGTATCTGCGAATTGTCAGAGATATTGATAAATGCGGATTGTCATTGAAACAGTCATTAACACCTCTTTACACCGACGTATGTGCATTTAAACTTAAAAAAAAAATTGGTGCTAGCTAGACAGACATGATACGAACTAGGATCTCAAAATTGAGAGTCCAGCGTCTTGCCGACTCAGCTACCGAATATTTGTCGATATGATGACAAATTTTGAACATTCAGGTGATATAAAAGAGTATTTTCTCCGGATTATTGTAACTAAATCATAGGAAATAATTATATCGCCCAAAAACAAGTTTTAGTTACGAACAATGTTTACAAATAGTTGAAAACTTATTTTTAACGATGTTATAGTAGCTTTAAAATTATAGAATTTTCCAAACTATTTTTGTAAACATTATTCGTAGCTAAAAGTTGGATTTTGGGCGTTATCATTATTTCTCATGATTTTGTTTCAAAATATTACTGAATCCATCCATCCATCCATCAGCCTGTTTCGTCCACTGCTGGACATAGGCCTTTCCAGGATTACGCCACTCTTGGCGGTCCCCCTGGAAGAAATGCCCATACTCACACACGCTGTGCAAGCGGGTTGGTGAGCGCGGTGCCGAAACCCTTGCACCAGTGACGCCGCTTTCCGTCACCAGTCTGTTTTGTATAAGGCCCGGCAATTGGGGATGGATAAACTAACTTCGGGAGGATTTGCGAGTAAGATGGTGGTACCTCCACAGTCGAGCTCGGCATCAGCTCTACCACCTACATGTTACTGAATGAATATTACAAATCCCGAGAATAGACAGCCAAGCGGAACCCGTAAGTTGTGGTGTGCCATCGACTGACTTTTTCATGAATGATTTATGACCTTTGTCATCCAATTCCGGTCATCGCGCATTGTGTTGTGTACAGAGCAATATAATATTAATATACTAATAATAAAGTAGTAAATTTAATAGGTTATTAGTATTGTACTAAGTCAAAAACTGGTGACTAGACTGGTGACGGGCAGCGGTGTCACTGGTGCAAGGGTTACGGCACCGCGCTCACCAACCCGCCTGCCCAGCGTGTGTGAGTATGGGCATTACTTCCAGGAGGACTACCAAGAGTGGCGAAATCTTGGAAAGGCCTATGTCCAGCAGTGGACGAAACAGGCTGCCGTGATGATAGATGAGGCAAAAACGAAACTTTTTAGATTTTTTTTCATTCTGTCTGTATGTAGCTTTAAGGGGTGTTGATAAAATAACAGCCAAGCCAAAAACTGTCGATAATAGTTTTTCTTCCAACTTTAATTTGGGCATAACCCCTCTAAATAATGTGCATAAAACGGCACTTTTCTGCTCGAGAGCAATGTAATGCAGAAAAGTATACATGAAAATCCATTATTGCTCTGAAAACAATGCAGTAATGGATTTACATACATACTTTACTGCCGCGCCACCACTGAAGTCCCGCGTTAGTATTTATTGACTCTGGTATATAAACCAAAATCCCTAAAACCAGAGGACTTCAGTGCTGGTGCTGACTCTAAAGCCGCAAATCCCAAGTGACCCGTACATAGAAAACTAGTTTTAAATTACCCAATCAGAGCGAAGATGATAAGCCATTGACCAATCAGCGCTATTTTTATTTTCGCAAACAATTTAAAGTGAGGAAAACTGGCTGAATGAAAACGTAAACAATAAACAAAAAAAAACTGAGCTAGCGTGTTAGTATTTTTCATAATCGAGCACTAACTTCTCGGGCTTTATAAGCAAATAAGCAAACGATTTGGTTGATAGGTATAGAAAACTAGTTTTGAACTACCCAATTAGCGCGACGATAATAAGTCATAGGCCAATCAGCGCTATTTTTATTCCTGCAAACAATTTAAAATAAAGAAAACTGGCTAAATAGACGTAAAACCATGTACAAAAAAAAATCTCGGTCAATAGGCGCGAATTTGCGCAATAAATATTTTGTGAGAATTTGATTGTGTTTCTTGAAAATGGATTTTAGTAGTGAAAGTGAGGACAAAATCAACACCAGAAGAAAAAAAGTATGTGGCAAATGAAAGTAATAAGTACTTAAGATAATCTTTTGCCTCCAAAATCCAATGATAAATATTTGAAAATCTATGGAAATTTCATCACTGCGAAAACCGAAAAACGGGTGAAATCATTTTCCGAAAGCGTATTTTTGGCTTATAGTGAGCTATCGAATAACGTTTAAAAACTGTACGAACGTAACTATTCATTTTTCTAAATGAACATTTTTTGGATTATTTTGGCTTCAGTTCTTTATTTGGAAGTTAAAAGAAAAGCAGATTATGGACCTCTAGAAAGTGACTTTCTGCTCGATGCAACGATCTAGTATTATCTTACGCGCAAATCAAAGATACATTGAGATACAAAGAGTAAAGCCGCGGGTAAAAGTAATATATAAAAACCGGCCAAGTGCGTGTCGGGCCACGCGCAATGTAGGGTTCCGTAGTTGCCCGGTACATATAAGTTGGTCTACTAATACAGACCGCGCCAAACTTCTGGTCCCATACATTATATGGGGACCAAAAGTTTGGCGCGACCTGTACACGAAAACCTGTAAAGCCTACTTATCTGTGATAGTTTTCCTTTTAAATTCATTATATATGAATTCACTACTTCTGTGAATTTTTTCACACTTCTATAAAGAACCGTTTAGCCAGCAGGGGGAGGGGGGACGCTCCACTTTAACTAAAATTTTCACTTTAAAGCTTAATATTTCGCCAACGGATCCCCAAATCGAGAAATGGTTTTCACACACCCATAATGTTTTTAAACGGCCTATCCAACGATACCCCACACTATGGGATAGACGAGAAAAAAAAATCATCCCCAGTTAATGTGTATGAGAGATACCCTTAAAAAAAACTTTTTTCGAGATTTTATTTTACCATTTCGTCAGCGTTATTAATTTTTACATCCATGCCAAATTACAGCTTTCTAGTATTAATAGTCTCTGCGCTAAGCCGCGGACAGACGGACAGACGGACATGGCGAAACAATAAGGGTTCCTTGTCGGACTACGGAACCCTAAAAAGCGTGTGTGAGATAGGTATATTTAAATTTAAAAAACATGGTCTGCTGGTCTAACATTGCCTGGGCTGGTACCGATCGATTCCGGTATATCCATCACAAATTGCCGGACCTTAAATTAAACAGACTGGTGACGGGCAGCAGCGTCACTAGTGCGAGGGTTTCGGCACCGCTCTCACCAATCCGCCTACCCAGCTTGTGTGAATATGGGCATTTCTTCAAGGAGGACCGGCAACAGTGGCAAAATCTTGGAAAGGCCTATGTCCAGCAGTGGACGAAACAGGCTGATAGATGATGTAAATATGTATCTCAGTTTACGTCAGTCGGGAAGGCTTCCTTCATGTACCCCAAATAAAATGCAGCAACTGCAATAAAGGCTGTAGTGGTGACAGTATAGACAATTAAAAGTTTTGCTGCACTGCGATAACCGAACAGTTAGTCGTTTGTCCACAAACTTCGGTGTATACTTACGACAAATTCTGAGTTGCGAAACTTGGACTTGTTGCCAGTTCTCTGGGAGGTACGTCTTCTGTATAAACTTCAAATATTACGTCTGTATATCTGTCTGTATTTAGCGGCCTTTTAGCCTATTACTACTTTGCCTTAAAGGTGAGGGTGGCAGAGAGTCCAGCCTCAATAAAGTTAATAGTCAGTATATTTTTTATATTATTTTTTGCCCCGAGGGGGACATTGATCGCGTTTAAAGTGGCTGCGATCGATGTGTGTATGGGAGAGAAACGACCTGGCACGTGCTTATTTATAGCGTGTGTCGTTACAATATCTAAGTTCTACCACGCAGTAGCGAGTTTGGCGTCAGCAGTATGTCAGGGGTGTTAGATTTTACTTGTGAAGATTCCTCTTAATGTTTTGCTCAGCTTTCCCCCTTTTCGCAATTGTCTGACAGAGATCCTTTTGCATGTTGCTGAAGGCTGGCCGGTTTTCATGGCGTCCCACTCTCAAAATATACATTTGTAGTCTGACTTTGACGGTGTGGGTCTTATTGGTGTGCGTGGGTGGATCCTTTCCGGACTAAAACTGATTTTAAGTTGATGGCGTCAGAAAAATGTTGACGTTGTATTCTTACTTCTGAAAAAAGAGTTCGTTATTGAATTAGTATAAAATAGTTGGAACATCAATTAATCAATCATGAAGCTAATGTGTTAACCAATTATTGTCAAAACATTGTGTTCGACTTCAACTCTAAGAGGGCTATAATTGCTGGTGACCTTCAAAGCCACAATTTTGGGCTGGTTTAATTCATATGTTATTTAAATAACAATGTCTATATACTAATAATAAAGTAGTAAAAGAGTCGTGTCATTGAATATTTTTGCGAAATTTCAAATGAAATGGGTTATTGGTACTGTACTGAGGCCGAAACAATAATTTTTAGAATTTTTGTCTGTCTGTATGTTCCGTTTTAACTCGAGAACCACTTAACGGATTTGGATGCGGTTTTTTTATTATCATCGCAGTGACGCTGGTCAACACATAGGCTATAAGGGATGTTCATACGTGGGACGCACTATAAGTTTCCGGAATGAATATGAAAAAATACTATTAAAGGTACAAAATTAATTTATTGTTTTTCAAAATAATCTCCCTTGGCGTCTATGCACTTTTTCATTCGATCAAACCAGTTTTGAAAACTTTTGTGCCACTCCCCTGTGGTGACCTCTGAAACGTGTTTTTCATACTCCTCGACAGCCTCTTCTGGTGATGAAAATCGTTGACCGCGTAATTGGTTCTTAATTTTTGGGAACAGAAAAAAGTCACAAGGTGCCAGGTCGGGACTGTATGCAGGATGACTCATGAGTTCTACATTTTTCGTCTTCAAAAAGTCGTTTGTCTGTCTGGCCGTGTGAGAACTAGCATTGTCGTGGTGCAGGATGATACGGCGTTTACGGTTATTTTTACGGAGTTCGTCAATAACTTCCGGCAAACAAATGGTCGTGTACCAGTCACTATTCACGGTACGACGATTCTCTAAAGCAACAGTAGCCACGTGTCCAGTTTTATTAAAAAAAGAAGCAATCATCCGCTTAGATGCACTTTTCACGCGCGCCACTTTGGTTGGTTTCGGCTCATCTTGAAAGACCCATACGCTCGATTGCTGCTTTGTTTTGGGATCGTAGCAATAAATCCATGTTTCGTCACCTGTTACTATGTCCCACACCAAATTTGACGCACCTTCGTTGAATCTGGTAAGCATGGCAGTTCACCAAGTGACGCGGTCCGTTTTTTGAGCCTCGGTCAAGTTGTGTGGGATCCACCGCGAGCACAGCTTTCTCACACCCAAATGTTTGTGTAGGATTGATTGTATTTGACTCATGCCTATTTCTAAGGATGCGCGAATTTCATGGTAGGTCACATGCCTGTCTGTTTCAATCATACGGCGCACAGCATCGATGTTTTTGTTGGTCACAGCGGTGGACGACCGACCATCGCGAGATTCGTCACTGAGATTGATACGACCACGCTTGAATTCTGCAAACCAGCTATAAACAGTCGTCTTGCATGGTGCTTCATTGCCAAAAGCTGTTTCAAGCCGAGCGATGCTCTGTTGAGCTGTCAAATTACACTTAAAATCGTAGAAAATCATACTACGAAAATTTTCCCGAGTTAAATCCATGTTGATGCAGACACACAATTTTTTAAATGGCGCCACAAGTTATATACAAAAGACAGTCAGATGAAACAAACTGCATTCTACAGCCAAAGAGTTCTATTTTCAAATGTTGCAATAAATTTTTAAATATTGTTTATGTAAGTGGCCAGTTCCGGAAACTTTTAGTGTTACCTATGTAAAGTAACGCCCAAGCCGGAAACGAAGCAAAGATTGAATAAACGCTTTTATAACTCGAGAACCCATCAACGGATTTGAATGTGGTTTTCTTAGTTACCATTGTAGTCACCCTTCTTAACACATCGACTATGGGTTCATAAAATAATACCCAAGCCGGAAACGGGGCAAAGATTGAATAAATGCTTTTATATCTCGAGAACCAATCAACAGATTTGAATGCAGTTTTATTTACCTATTATCATTGTAATTATCCTGGTCAAAACATAAACTATAAGGGGTGTTCATAAAATAACGCCCAAGCCGAATACGGGGCAAAGATTGAATAGACGCAAACGGCAAAGGCTATTATATAAATCTATGGGAAGTCTGATTCGAATTTATATCCGAAACCCACGCGAACGAAGTCGCGGGCAAAAGCTAGTATATAATAAACTACAGAATATCTAAAATCATATACCTTGATTTGAATTTAGAATTTTTATTGAGAAGTTTCACTAAATTAATACCAAAATAAGGACCAAATTGAGACTAAGATCGGAGTTAATAAATTAAGTATGCAAAGAAGTGATTTCAATCTTAGTCAAATTAAAGATATTATCACAAAAAATGAATTCCCTTGATTATTTAAAAAAATGTTACTATTATAATTAAATAATAATTGTATGTAATTTTAGCGCGTTCGCACTTTGATTTATAAATATGAATATTTATATACAAATATTTTGAATATGTAAATAGTACTTAGGTAGTTTTTGTATGGGCCTTCAAAGTCTGAAATAAATGATTTTTATTTTTTATTATTTATTTATTTGATTCCCCGTCGAGCGACGGAGAGATCAATACGGGACGAGTCGTACGAGTGAGTGAGACGCACGTACCCGCGGGGTCACCTGCAGTAATTGTCGCCTTAAAGGCTTTTAGGTTACCTATGTATGCTCTTAAATATATATCGTATCAACGGTTATAGTAAGACCACCTACCGGCGCATAGCAAGTCTACATAATACATAGCTACGAAGTTTCGACCTCGCTACGGCGCGGCGGCGTAGCGAAAGCTGAGTCAATAAATTCATTGAATTGTGCTACGCTACCATGCATTGTACTTACGCCTATAATAATTTTGTAGTATATATTAATTTAATTATACTGAGCATGTTGAACGGTATAAAATAAATTAAATATATATGTATGTATGTAATTTTGTATACAACTTTTAATTTTGGCAGGCCTCGCCTCGAACTGGACTGTATAGGCTTTGGTCCACAGATCTCCATCTGCCACGATCCTGACACACGTTTCGCTTGAAGAATGTGTGGAAGCACAATCATCAATCGAACTAGGCTCTAACCAATAAATCTTACACAAATTCTTTTACTTTTTATTCCACATATATTTATTTTTATTATTAGTTACTTAGACTACCGGTTTCGTTCGACACATCATCGGGCCAACCAAGTATAAAGTAAAAATATAAAGTAAACGGAGATTTTATATATTAAATTCAATAAATGCTTTTTATATATTTGCTTGCTCGAGATGTTTTCTTTCTGTAGTTTAAAATAGTTATTAAAATCAATAATTTGTTGGCCCGACAAAACCGGCAGCCTAAGTAATAATAAAAATAAATATTTGTGAAATAAAAAGTACAAGAATTTGTATATAATTTATTGGAGATGATATTCCACCAAGAACCATCAATCGAATTCATCCAATATTTAAACAAAACCACAAATTTCCAACTGCTACAATCCTGACACATCTGTTTCGCTTTTATCAAAATCTTTAATCGAGCTAGGCGAGTTCCTAAGCCGGGGTAAACGAAACCACAGATCTTCATCTGCTACGACCCTGACACACCTGTTTCGTTTCTTACACAATCATCAATCTAGTCACAGAATCTCTTCTATTCTTGATTTTGACGGGGCTGTTCTTATATATCTTTTATCAATTTGATCCTTCTATACGGCGCGGCGGGTGCTTGCACTCCATTTATTTTTTTCATCACTTTAAATTTATTCATCCTTTCTCTATGCAAAGCCTAGGCCCCAAATTAAATCATTGCAAAGCCTATAAAAGCAAGTTTTGGCTGCCCAATATTTGCTTCTCAATCCAACATTAAGATGCAAAAGAAGAAAACTTAAATAAAATCGCGAACTACAAAGCAAAAAAACTTGAAGGCTGAAACACTCAATGTAATCTAATATTCTCTTTCGAATTATTAGCAAAAAAGCTTGGTAATACCATTAACTTTCAAAAAGGCTTTCATTTACAGTTTTCTCGTACAACCCACGTTCGAGCCTCATTTTCGCGATTCTCCCCAATTTTGGGAGCAATCCTGGCACTCTGACATAATCCCCAATGTGAATATGGGTGCAAGTCACAAGCGAAGCGATTTACACGGACACACTATCATTCTTTTGTGACACGAGTTAATTTCGCTACAAATTCAGTCGTCATCCAAAATCGCGCGCGCGGCTCAGTCGCCCGCCGGCTTTCGTACGGGAAATCTGTGTCACTGTCCGTATTTTGCGAAATTATTATTTCACTTTGAACGTGCCTTAGTGCTTGTAGCGAAAGGAAAAGGCATAAATAATATCAGGAAAATGCTATGCTATGCATTTGTGTTTAGTCGTGACATAACCGCTGCAAATCACATTACCTATGTGAGTGCGTCACGAGACTGAAAAATACCTAATATTGGAGTGCGAGATTTTGCGTTCCATTAACGAAAATTACGAAAGTCTATTCTAAGTACCAGTCTTTCGTTCGTTGCCGACTTACGTAGATTTTCCGGAAGAAGTATGTTTTCAGATTTTTCCTTCATTTCGTACTGCCATTTAAGAATAGCGAATTTGATTGTTTCCCCGGTTACGGTTTAACGGTTAAGCTGTACTGTAGACTTGTTGGTTTTCGATAAAAATTGATTTTTATAATAGACTTCCGGCAAGCAAGGCTTACGATAACATTGAGAAAAAAGGAAAAAGTGCGAATAACTCTCTCACCATGACGGTTCTTAATAAGTATTTGACTACGCCGTAGGCATTCTCATTTCGAAGACTTGCTACGCCGACAATCTGATCGCGCCCGTAGCTATTGAAACGTCATATTTTGAGACAATATATAGGCAACTATCGTAACTCTTAAAGATTTAGCTTTTCTTCTTTAATATGCCATCAGCTTTTTAGGGTTCCGTAACCGAAGGGTGCCAAACGGGACCCTTTTACTAAGCCCCCGCTGTCTGTCTGTCTGTCCGTCTATCAGAGGGGTCTATAGCTTCAACCGTAATAGGTAGAAAGTTGAAATTTTCAGAGAACACGTGTTATTATATCCTCTATCACGATAAATAATAGTAAAAAAAATATATATTATAATTAATCTCGAAAAAGTTGCATTATTTAAACGTTATTGGTTTTGGCTCGTACTTAAAGACGGTAAAACATACAAGTTTTAAATTTAGTGGGATTGCAGGACATGCTCTAAGGTAAAACAAAAAATAATAAAAAGTAGAGTTCCATACGCAGACAGCGCCAAATTTTTGTCAGACGCTACCATTTTAGCGCCTTGTTTTTGAAGCCTTAATGTTGTATTGGCATGTATATTGTTGTTATTTACCATAATGTTTTTAGGGTTCCGCAGACGTGTTATTAACTACAGAACCCTTCGTCCGCGTGTCCGAATCCTGCTTGGCCAAATTATTAGTATGTTCCGCAAACCCAAATCGCCTCAAAGTAAGACCAAACACCAAAGACTAAGCACGTAGCTTCATAAATCCGTGAATTCTTTTCGAACGCCCCACGAATAATTTATATTAAAGAGTTACAAGGGAAAAGTTCCCAATGAATTGTATGAACGGCTGTATAAACGATATCTCATTTTAGCGCGCCTTATTGGATGGAAGCCTCCTTCTCTCGCCTCCTTTAGAAGCCAGGTATAGACCGTTATTCACTGAGTATTTATTAAATGAGGTGGGCTCAGGAAACCTTGAAAGATATCTCATACGTAAGGATAATAATATAAAGCCTTCCTATTGTGAGTCTGTAGTGTGAATATCCTATAAATATCCTCTGAATGTAAAACATGAACCTTTTCCTTTTTTTCTTTTGTACTGCACAGTCTGTCTAGCGTACTTGTACTAGCAAGGTATGTTGTCGGTCTGTTAAGACAATTGTCAATAACATTTGCTAGGCCTCCGCTGTCTTTTTGTCTCTTTGTCACAGGGGCCTACAGCTTCAGCCATAATTGGTAGAAAGTTGAAATTTTTACAGAATACGTGTTACTATGATATTACCTCTATCATAACAAACAATTAAAAAAAAACCTTGGAAGAATACAAGAAATCTGGAAAAAAATAGATTTTTTAACGGTACTTCTTTCAGCTCTCTCTTAAAGACAGTAATACTAACAATTTTTAAATTTAGTCAAGTTGTTGTACATACTCCAAAGTAAAATATCAAATAATAAATAATATTCCGTACTCCAATGGTTCCGAATTATTTGTCAGACGCTATCATTTAACGCAGGGGTTTTCAAAGTGGGGGGCGCAGAGACCTTATTCAAAATCAAATCAAAATCAAAATATTTATTTTTGCAAATAGATACTTAAAGTATACTTTCTACGAGTCAAAGTTAATTATAACAATATATATATCTTAAGAATATAAAAAATATATAATAATACGGGAAATAAAATATACACCTGCCTAAAATAGAGGAATCTAGGAATAAAAATATTATATATACATAATGCAATTGTTGGGCTACTACTATTTAGAGATAAACAAGAAACAACATTCGTAGGTATAGTGTAAAATAGATGCAAGCTCAACCATTCCAATAAGTATTACCAAATAAGTTTTCTATGATTTTTGTGTAACTTCAATAAGCAATAAAATACATATTTTGTTATTAAACGGTGTTTTTCCTAAAATTATCTGGGCGGAGTTAGGGAACTCCTGATTCAGCGGCTTGTTAGGGTTCCGTAGTCCGACAAGGAACCCTTATAGTTTCGCCATGTCCGTCTGTCTGTCTGTCCGCGGCTTAGCTCAGGGACTATTAGTACTAGAAAGCTTTAATTTGGCATGGATATAAATATTAATCACGTCGACAAAATGGTAAAATAAAATCTTGAAAAAAAATTTTTTTAAGGGTACCTCTCGTACACGTAAACTGGGGGATGATTTTTTTTTCTCCTCTATCCCATATTGTGGGGTATCGTTAGATAGGCCGTTCAAAAACATTGTGGGTGTCTGAAATCTGTTGGCGAAATATTAAGCTTTAAAGTGAAAATTTTACTTAGAGTGGAGCGTCCCCCCCCCCCCCCCTGCCGGCTAAACGGTTGTTTATAGAAATGTGAAAAAATTCACAGAAGTAGTATGTATAATGAATTTAAAAGGAAAACTATCACAGCAAAGTAGGCTTTACAGGTTTACGAGTACAGGTCGCGCCAAACTTTTGGCCTCCTATAATATGTGGGACCAGAGGTTTGGCGCGGTCTGTCTGTATTAGTAGACTAACTTAATATGTACCAGGCAACTACGGAACCCTACATTGCGCGTGACCCGACACGCACTTAGCCGGGTTTTTTTTTGTTGATCTTGCTATAGCATCTATACCAGTGGTTCCCAACTGGTATAGCTCCGAGGGCTGTTTTGAAAATCTTGACATTCTTCGCGGGCAACGCTGAGTTTAAAAAAATTGAAGTTTGATAATGGAAACTACATTATTTCCTTATACCCCTGTTTTATTATGACATACTACAAAAACGATGGACGGAACAGCATAAGCTTAATGTGATACTTGGCTGTTCACATTTTCAGAAAGCTTCTGAAAGTCTAGTTGGTAATCTTCTGTGCATCGGAAAATCGGAAAATTTTTGACGTGCTCGTTTGTAAAGGGCCCATAATACCTCAATTCGCAGTCCTGCTCTAACGCTTCTGCTTTTTAACTGTCTATCCTACTCTAACCAGATGCCGCGCACGCAAATGCATCAGTTATTTTGAAATCGCCGCTACACTGATGGTTTTTTAATTTTTATGGAACAGTTTGTAGCTGCTTTATACTAATATCAGTTATAATATATTATGCAAAGTTTCAGATCTAATTTCAAGTATTCATTGAATGCTATCGGTTTATTGTACGGTTTAGAGGTAACTTTGTAATTTTTTTCTATCGAGAAAATTTAATGGAATAAAGTTTTCACAACAGCATGGACGTAGCATTAGTCCTCAACTTTATCATATATTAATTTCAGAGTTATTGTTGTAGTATTTGTTGGTATAAAACAGGATCATGCGAAGCGAAGTGAGGTATTATGCACTCTTAACATACTTTTGCACTTCATCTTTATAATTTTTAGTTGAGATGATTAAAGCCGCAGCCAGCACTAATGTGCGCAAGCGTGCCTTCAACTGTCAACGTTATTTAGATTTTCAGAGTTTAGTTAGTGTTTATTTAATTTTATCTCATTTTATCAATTTAGTGTGTGCTTGAATTTTTATCCCATTTTGTTCGCGGGCGCCTAGAAAACAGGCCGCGGGCTACTAGGCACCCGCGAACTAAGTTATTATACCCGTGTAATAATGTTATACGTTCTGTGCCCGTATTGTTTGGTGGTACGGAAACCTTTGTGTATGAGTCCGACTCGCATTTTGCCAAATTATTCTTAGCAAAATTAGACAAACGAGTATCGAATGGCTAAACCGGCAACTCTCATACTGAATAGTTGGTCGATATGTCTGGAGCCAGTTTGACTGCAGCTTTCTAAGCCACAAGCGGAACTTTTAGACTTTATCAGTTATGTAGAAGCTTTAACATGCAACGGAGTAAAGTTTTAATTTAAAAAGTTATCTTTAAACGTAGCGTTTGTTTTTTTCGGCCACCGTTTGTTTTTGTTTAAAGGAGTTCCCCGACAAAGAAGTTTAGCAGTCGAGAAATACACTTAATCGCTTTGTCCTCCTTAAAGGGTTTCTGAGCAAATAATCTCCTTTATAAAAGAAATGGTGTATTGAGCATATTTTCCTGGAACAAAATATAATGTAATTTCAGAATTATTGCAATCGGAAAATTTATTTTTCTTTTTTTATAAAAGACGAAGAGATTTGAATAGAAAAAAACAATGCTTCGGTGGTTTGGACATATAAAGCGGATGAATGGAAGTACACTGATGAAAGAAATGTATGAGCGCAAGTGAAAGATAAAGCTCGACCAGGCTGCCTTGGAAGGACGTATGTTAACCCAATTGACATGTTAAAGGCCAAGGTCAAAAGTACCAGGAATAGAAGAGCTTGTATGACTAAATTGATGAATGTAGAAGGGAAAGAGGTGTGTCGGAGTTATTAATTTTCGAATAGTTGTAAGATTTGTGATGTTTCAAGGGAGGGCGTATCTTTGTCTGGGGAATTATAAAGATTCATACTGATATTGAAACGGCTATTCACGATTATATAGTCAGATTTCGCCTGACTAGTTTCACTGTATTCGTACAGTTTCTTTGGAGGCAAACATGGTTACAAGGCGGTTCCCCGTTTGACACGTTTTTAACGTTTGACACTAGTCAGGCTAAATCTGACTATAAAAGCCGGCCAAGTGCATGTCGGGCCACGCGCAATGTAGGGCTCCGTAGTTGCCTGGTACTTTTTATGAGTTGGTCTGCTAATACAGACCGCGCCAAACTTCTAGTCCCATACATTGGAGGGGACCAAAAGTTTGGCCCCGTTTCAGTATCAATATGAATCTAAACCACGAATATTAGTAGTAAAATTATCAAGATGGTTACGAGGATATGGTGCTCTGGCCGTCTATTGGTCAATGTTGTCTGTTCAGTCAAGTTCCGTTCAATATATATGATAAATCTATGCATGAGCACACTAATTATTTTTATTGTTTAATTATTTGTTGAGATAGAGGCCATAGTAACACGTATTCTGTAAACCTTTCAACTTTCTATCTATTACAGTTGAAGCTGTAGACCCCTGTGATAGACGGACAAACAGACAGACAGACAGACAGACAGACAGCGGAGGCTTAGTAAAAGGGTCCCGTTGGCACCCTTCGGTTACGGAACCTTAAAAAGCTGATGGCATATTAAAGAATAAAAGATAAATCTTTAAGAGTAATGGTAATAGGGTCCCGTTTGACACCCTTCGGTTACGGAACCCTAATAACACAACTTGATATTTTTAGCATCTTGTAGTTTTTCTCCCTAAAGAGCCACTCTGATTGCTTAGGACTTAATTACCAGTAAAAAAAAAAATCTCGCTTTAGAATGGATATGACACCGGCAATCTGTATAATTCAGGTATTGTATAAAATACCTAGGTAATGTATACAATGCCTGGGGCGTCCCGGCAATGTACGAAATATTATGAATATTATTGTCCGTTACATACTTTACCTAGGCAAAGTAGTACATAAATAATATTTCATACATAACCTTAACCTTTTTGGAATTGTATACATTACCTAGGTATTGTATACAATACCGGATCATACAGATTGCCGATAACAGTTATAAACCGACCACCATCCTATTCATATCACTATTAACTTTATTTCACTGAAAATAGAGATGAAAATTAAATGACATATCATCCTTCTTATCTTGGTAGGTGGATAGGTCAAACTTCTCCTCAAGAAAAAGATGAATACTCAAATTACAGAAAGTTTTCAAATCAGACGAAGGCTTTTTGGGATCACTTCGCCTCGTTAGACAAATAAGAAATTCTGATTAGTTCTTAGAGAAGGCTTTATTATTTGAAGTGGACATCTACATACGTTTGAAGTTTTTTTTTGAGAAGGACACTATAAGGATTTTCTTATACACTTTTGTGGCGTGTGGCCAAAAGGAATATTGTCTCTCCATGTCTTCTTGTGACCAAGGGATTATAAAAATTTGGCCAAGTGCGAGTTGGACTCGCGCACAAAGGGTTCCGTACCACCACACAATACGGGTACGGAACCCTAAAAACATGAAAAAAATACAACAATATAGATACCGTAGTAGCAACATAAGGGCGTCAAAAAAGCCGCTTAATGATAGCGCATTTCAAATAATATGGCATCCTCAGAGTAAGGAACCCAAATTTTTATTATTTATTCTTTTACTTTAGCGTATATATAACAATCTAAGCAAATTTGAAACTTGTATCTTTTAGATAGAACTGAAACAAAAAACCTTGAAAATATATCATTTTTCAAGGTTTCTTGTACGGGGACCACCTTTGTTTTTCATATTTCCCAAATTTTTATTAGTTGTCGTGGTAGGGGCCATAATAATACACATCCTGTGAAAATTTCAACTTTCTACATGTTACAGCTGAAGCTGTAGACCCCTGTGGCAGACGGACAGACAGACATACAGCGGAGGCTTAGTAATAGGGTCCCGTTAGGAAAAAAATAATAAAAAAACAAGCTTCAGGCCGGCTCAACTCTGACTCCCATACGGCCCAATAGAACCTAGCCGGACCCGTAGTTCCCCCCGTAGGGGTTGTCTCCAACCCGAAAGTTACCTCTTTAAAAATCTGGGTTAAATCTATAAAGAAACTCTTGTAATTCGATTAGCACCACCCGGCGGTCACGTGTTGAGTCTCCAGAGTACACGAGTAACGGCCAACCTCCACAAATGGACTAACAGCTTAACGTTTCTTCCGGAGCACGCAAACCTATCCATCAGCCTGTTTCGTCCACCTGGAAGAAATGCCCATACTCACACACGCTGGGCGGGAGGGTTGGTGAGTGCGGTGCCGAAACCCTTGCACCAGTGACGCCGCTGCCCGTCACCATTCTGTTTTATATAAGGCTCGGCAATTGCGGATGTTAATGTTCCGATTTGGGAATAACTCTGGGAGGATTTGCGAGTAAGATGGTGGTACCTCCACAGTCGAGCCCGGCATCAGCTCTACCACCTTATACGCAAACCTAACACAATATTATTATGTACCGCGGGGATGGAACATACGACGTCTGGGTTAGCAGGCGAGCGCTCTACCGCAAAAATCAACACCATTGAGAGGATATGTAAAATTTATTTAGTCGCTCTTACTCCAAGCTAAATAAAAACACGCAGAGCGAGTGATAAAAAGTACGTTTTTTTCTATTTTATAAAATAAGTAAAAATCTAGCTCAGTGAGTACAATCGTGTCGCTTACCTCTATTAGACAAAACAAAATAAAATAATTTAAGAACTATCGCCGCTGTCAGATAAACCGATTAGGTTTCCGACAGCGGCTATATAGGACAAAATGTTAATTAAGAAAATGATAAATAAATAAACTAAAAAAAAACTGAGATCTGGATATTGTTAAAACCCATCAAAAAAATATTTTTGAGTTCTGGTTGTGATTTCTATTCGTCAAACGAGGAGAAAAAGTGCATTTGAAGACCTCATTCCAATAAGTAGTAGTTCGCCCCGAACTTTGAACTCGCGCTCGCCCGATTCGCACTTGACCGATTTGGCTCATGTTCAAACTTGAAAATTCTATTTGTCTTATTTACTCGCCTGCCAAATTTCCATTTCCATCAACGATACTCGAGTTATCGTCGAACAAACATTCATACATATGTACAGTACATACAAACGCCGGATTGTTCCAGTAGACTCGGAGAACTCGCTCGCTTCGCTCGTTCGTTCAACTATTTCTATCAAGGAAAATTTATTGAAACTTGTTTTCCAAAAACAAAACATAAAATGCATATATACCAGAAATTTATTACAATTTTCTATATGCTTCATGAAATACACAGAAACAAAGCATGCCTATTTGGTTAAGAGTTATCTTAATGTCTTTATCGAAGTAATTTTGTGAAATCAAAATATAGTATATGGTCATTTGCAGTAAAAGCCTTCGAAGCCTGTGCTGGCTTCACAAAAACTCTTGGATAGGATGACATGATACCTCAAATTAATATCAGATTAATAAATATGTGTTTCCAAACAAATTATTCACTCACAAAACAGAAACAACGTATAAATTATAAATTTCGACGACGAGGGTAGTACGAGATCTCCCGTGACCTTTAATAACATGATCCTTTCATCAGCTAGGAAACTTCGGAGAAAATAATCTGTGGGGTTAGCTTGGAGCTTAATTAATTTTCAAAATTAGCACAAATATAAGAAAAAAAAAGGCAGGTGGTTGTGTCACAAATACAACTGTAAATTATTTAAGTGAATCGCTTCTTTATTCAGGCATAGAGGAAAGAATCAATGGCTGGTATAGATATGATTTTTTTTTCTACATAATAACACACGCAGCGAACAATTTTTGTAGCAGAAAGAACAAAAAATAATCATTTTTCGATTTTATTAATAGATGCATAATAATATGTCAGTGATGGCAGCGCATTTGCTTACGAGGTCATTAATTTTTTTTATTCCAATCGTATAGCTTAAACTTATCAAGAATAATAACTTACAAAAAAATTAACGGTTAATAACGCAATAATCTATAATCAGAAATTAAATTAAATATCGTTTCGGAAGTGACGTAAACGTATTAAACATGGACTCCTACACAAGGCGCGGATTTACAAATATCCACTTCAATACGTGAGATATTTAGAGTAAATACCTAAGTCTATGTACTACAATTCAAACTGAAAAAAAATCAAGAGATTATTCCATCCATGCATCAGCCTGTTCCGTCCACTGCTGGACATAGGCCTTTCCAGGATTTCGCCACTCTTGGCGGTCCTCCTGGAAGAAATGCCCATACTCACACACGCTGGACAGGCGGGTTGGTGAGCGCGGTGCCGAAGCCCTGGCACCAGTGACGCCGCTGCCCATCACCAGTCTGTTTTATATAAAGCCCGGCAATTGGGGATGGATAAACCGCCATCCATCGGTCCCAGGCAATGGTGGGCCGCCTGGTTTTGCCTGAGAGCTGTCCTCTTACTCTCCCCCGAATAACTTCGGGAGGATTTGCGAGTAAGATGGTGGTACCTCCACAGTCGAGCTCGGCATTAGCTCTGCCACCTTAAAAGAGATTATTGTGTATCGGTAATAGACCACTTTCCACGGAAAATATTTTTTTTTAGATATGACGTCACGGGGAACTTCGGCGGGCTATATCTTCATCATTGTTTGTTTAATTGAAAAAAGAAAAAATATGTGTTGAATTTTTTTTTGATATTCTAACTGACGGACTAATAAAAATTGTTTTTATTATATCTATTATTTTCACTTATATGGTTAACAGTTAACCGGTAGACAAAACCCGGGTTGAAAGATCGTATGTCCCATCGGCTTAAAGAGACGTAAGTTAAAAAATATGGGCCAGATCCGTTTCTCTCATCCATCTCGCAAACGCCCCCCTCGGGGAAAATTAAACAGAAATCGGCCGTTAAATTTTTACAGCTTCACAGATATGGTAGGTTGGTATCATCATCATTATTAACAGCCTATCAAGGTTTTATGGCCGAGATTTTTTTAAATGTTGCGTTGGTTTTAAAATATGATTCAGAAGTAAACTTATGTTTTTAAAAGAAAAGTTTGCTAAGAGGACAATGAGACTTGCAAAACGCGGCAAATTGGAAAAAATTCTCGGTTTTGTCTCTTTTCAAATTCATTTTAAACCATGAAATGGCAATAAATAATAAAAAAAAAACAATCTGGCCCTCAATTCTGGCATGTGCGCAAAAATTGCATAGGCAGATTGCGGGTGACTTTAAAAGGTATTTTGGAAAGATATGTTTTGATTTTTTTGATTGAAAACTTATAGTAAGAATTCCTTGTACCCTATAGCTTCTATTAGATGTGGTCTAGTCACTCTAATTTCCATCGCATGGCATATATCAAACTTTAAACAAATATCTAATGATTGATATTGCGAGTGAAAAATAATGCCAGAATAGCCGCCCTGGTCATATTAGGTTTAGGACAATAAAACTTTTACTAAAATATACGTCGTTAAAAAAGTGAAATAAAACGCTGTCTTATTAAAAACCCATCTCTCTTATTCCAAAATCTATACTACATTGAATATTTTCGCGAAGTTTTGAATGAACATTTTTTTTTAATTTTTGTCTCTAAGTATGTATGTTTCTTTTTAACTCGAGAACCACATAACGGATTTAGTTGCTCTAAAGCCTTCACTTTAAGTTTCAATGGTTTCCTTGTTCGAAGGAACTCCGATAATTCTCAATTAATTAGCCTTCCTCTCCACTGTAATGGTCCACCTGAGCTTCCATTACTTATATTGGATCCCTTTTAGCAATAACTTCTTAAGGGGTAACGTTTCGAGCTCAGTGCAAAGTGCATAACATAAGTTTGTTTACCTTATTTTAAAATAAAATGTATGAAATGAAATAGTTTCATCCTATTTTGCAACTATTGTTAAATAATTATCAGGGGTTTTTAGCAGAATTGCGTCATTTTATGCATTACGTTGTAAATGAATGGGTATACACTAATACTTAATACATAAAATTACAAAATTTTGGTAGAAAAGCCTAATTGACACTAAGCAATGGTCGCAAAATGCCATATATCACATTTATTTAGTACTTTTTATGCAATAGTAAGAAAAACAATCATAAGTTGTGCATTTTGCACCGAGCTCGAAACGTTCCCCCTTAAGGTAGTTGCGACGGGTATCGTGTCATATTATCGCATCGTGTTGTTCTTCTTATATTTGAATAAAAAGTATTAAGGGGCTATGTAAATTTTATTTTTGTCACTCTCACTCCAAGCTAATAAACGCGTAGTGCGAGAGGGGCGGATTCAACGCAAAAGAGAAAAATGTAAGATTTTTTAATTTTATTAAAACGTACCTAATAAAATATATTTGAGTTCTGTACATGATCCCTATCCTTCAAACGAGGAGAAAAAGTGCGTTTGAAGACCTCATTTCATGAATTATTTCTATCGAGGAAATTTTATCCAAACGTGTTTTCCAAAATCAAAACCCTAGATAATATAGTGAAAATGAATATACCAAAAATTCATTACAATTTTCCGTTTACTTGATGCAATACACAGAACCAAAGCATCCGTATATTTTTTTTATAGCGCCTTAAATAAATGTGGTTTATGGCACTACGCGACAATAGTTCAATATCAATTAGGCTTTAGGTCAATCACACCAATATTATAAATGCGATAATTTGTGTGTTGTGTGAGGGTGTGTGTGTGTGTGTGTGTGTGTGTGAGGGTGTGTGTGTGTGTGTGTGTGTGTGTGTATGTTTGTTACTCTTTCACGCTGAAACGGCTGGACGGATTCGGATGAAACTTAAAAAGGATATAGCTTATACCCTAACTTAACACATAGGCTACATTTTATCCTGAAAAAAGCATGTCGTTAAACCTAATAACACGTGGGCGGAGCCGAATTACATTTTAAACATAGGTAGATGGACTTATGTCATACTATTTTAATTACGACAATTAGCGAATAGCCGCTCCTATTGTAATAATATTCTACAAAACTATGTCAGTATAGATGTGAAAACTAGATAAACGGATAATTTGATAACAATAACTATCCTTTGCCACGAAACAATTCAATTTCATTAAAACTAATACTTAGTCATGTTGAAATGGCAGATAGCAAAACTTTTTAAAAAACTACACCGACTTCACATAACTTTTTACTTACTTTTACTTCTTTCTTTGTTATGTCGCATGATGTTCTATCTATCGTATTGTATCGGGGAAGTGGTTAAATGCAGTTGCGTTGAATACAATTAATGAATCATTCGTTTGTTTAACAACTTCTATAGATATTTGTGGAAGTCCCTGCGGGACTAATTAACTCCTCGCCTGCGTTTCCATCAGGCGGAGTATTCCAATCGTAAGCACAGAAGAAATATTAGTACTACGCGCAGAAGATCCACTCTTCAAAGATACATAAATAAAAAGCCGCTCTCGTTACGCGGCAATAAAGTGCAATTCAGCTCGCACAACGCTGCGTGGCAAAAATTTCATTCGCGCCTCTCTGCACCTCTCTTTCTATCGCGCAACTCTATCCTATCTTAACCCACTGAACAGTTCGCCCGGGCGGCCGCCGATGTACTTGTAGCTTCTTAAAGCCTCCGCAGATTGGAACAGGCCGATAGCAAGCCTATATCTTGTAAAAAACAACATTATTGTTGATCCAAAATAAAACTTCATGAATAGTACGTAAGCCATCCATTTCATTCCCCGAAAATTTTAGGACTACGCTCTTGTCGATGGACTAACTGCCGCTCTTCTTCCTGTCCACTATCAATTTAACCTCTTTGTTTGACACGACGTGAACTTTTTCTTTTACTTGTTCGTCACTCGTAATTTCGTCTAGGTCTCTCTATTCCTCTGTTCCTTTCTAACTTTTGACATGTATGATTAATTAATATATCGTGGCTGTAATAAAACATAACATGTATGTCCACTTAATGAATTAATAACCTTCCCTAACTGAACTCGGTAAAACCTCTTCTTCAGCATTTTCATAGATTCCAATCACCACTATTCACTTATAGAGCGGAGAAATAAATCGATTATGTTCATTTCCGTTACGTAATCATTTTAAAGGAAAAAGGCGTCAACATTGCGAAGTTTTCTCTGAAAAGTATGATTAGTATTCTTCCTGTCGCTCTTCAAGCTGTGTCTAATAACTACGTGATTCATTTGGTGGGGGATCCCACATTAGAGTAAGAATCCTGAGGTGCAATTGTGTAAGCCAATGGTATTCAAATTCGATTGTCATATGGCTATTCGGCTAAGCAAATAAGCCCGTTTGACAAATGCAATCGACGATCGTACGTTTTTGGTTGTCAAGAACAAAATAAGACAATTGTATTCATTTGACAGTCAAAATGTACGATTTTAACAGTCAAACGAGCTAATTTGCTTAACCGAATGGCCACATGACAATCAATTTGAATACCATTGGCTTACACAATTTCACCTCTGGTCTTACGTCAAGACCAAAGAAGCCAAAATGAGTGTAAGTTTGTGAGTCGTGTATTTAATTCGGTTTGTGCCTTCTGCCGACTACTATAAATGGCGGGTGGATAAAAGCTACAATTTTGATGTGAAGGTACCTTGAAAAATAATTTTACCAAGTGCGATTTGGACTCGCGCACAACGGGTTCCGTACTACCCCACAATACGGGTGCGGAACTCTAAAAATATGATGGTAAATAACAACAAATACACATGCCAAAGCAACATCATGGCTACAAAAATCAAGCCGCTAAAAAGGTAGCGCCTGACAAAAGATTTGGAGCTGTCTGCGTACGGGACCCTACTTTTTGTTATTTTTTATTTTACTTTAGAGCACCTATGTCCTACAATCTGACTAAATTTAAAACTTGTACGTGTTACTGTCTTCAAGTAAGAACCAAAACCAATAACGTATAATGCAACTTTTTCGAGGTTTCTTGTATGGGGACACCCCTCAATTATTTTTAATAAATAATTATTTGTCGTGATAGAGACTATAATAACACGTATTCTGTGAAAATTTCTTATACCTATTACGGTTGAAGCTGCGGACCCCTGTGACAGACGGACAGACAGACAGACAGCGGAGGCTTAGTAATAGGGTCCCGTTTGGCACCATTCGGTTACGGAACCGTAAAAAGGAATGCTTTAGTATTTTGGAAGAGATGAAAGAAAAGCTATGAAAGACAATATGAAGTGAAAGTTAGACCGCCCATATTCGCGACATACAGTAGAAGAGCAAAGTTATAAGGCACCCAAAGTAGAACTTTTATGAGTAGATTCATGAAAGTAAAATAACCGAAAGAGGTGTGTCAAGATCGTGGTGGGTAGAAATCTGTGTCTCTATCTACCCACTTAAAAGCCACGCGTGAGTATTGTATGTAAAGCTAAACCTAGTGCGTAAAAGAAATAAAGAACAAATATAGCCTGACCTATATCAAGACTGAGAACATTTATTTCTATTTACCGTCTTCATCCGAATAAAACAAGGAAAAACAAGACAAATAACATAAAACAAATACATATAAATAAGGCTAAACGTAATCCGTTTTTGTTCCACATCTGAAAGAATCTCAGAAGAAAACTTGAATAAAACGGTGACTAGGCAGTCATCATTTCATTTTATATAGGTTGTAAATTTAATTATGTACTCCCTTCGTATGGGTTAATCTAGGATGTGCATAGAACATCTGAGGAGATTGTTCATTTTTAATTTGTATAGAATCTAGTTTAGTCTTATCATTCACACCTAGTATATCATTAATAATAAGTAGGGTATATTTTCCTAGCATTTTAAACAACATCCGTTAGATAGCATGAATCACACTAATATTATAAATGCGAAAGTTCGTGTGTTTGTGTGTGTGTATGTTTGTTACTCTTTCACGCTGAAACGGCTGGACGGATTCGAATGAAATTTAGAATGAATATAGCTTATACCCTAACTAACACATAGGTTACTTTTTATTCCGGAAAAAAGCGTGTCGTTAAACCGAATAACACGCGGGTGGAGCCGCGGGCAAAAGCTAGTTAATAATAAATGTATAACATAAGTTCTAATAAGATAATTTAATGGGTTTACAAATTACGTTTGTCTAGTTGAAGAATAAGGAAGTTGATAGTTGAGATTGTCGGCACTTGGTGGAATTTATCAAACATTGTTGTGATAAAAAAAACACTTGTACTTTTCCACAGATAATATTTAATTCTACACTACCCAACCGGTTTCACTATATAAGCATCATCAACGTCGTTTATTGCACGGACATCTAGCAACAGAAAGATTGTTTAAATAAATAATTATATATAAAATTATGTAATTAAAAAGCCCCTGATGATGCTTATATAGTGAAACCGGTTGGGTAGTGTAGAATTAAATATTATCTGTGGAAAAGTACAAGTGTTTTTTTATCACAACAATGTTGAAGAATAAGCATAATTATAATAATTGAATGTAATGTAATAGTAATAAATGAATAATAACTAAAAATACTTGTGGTATAAAATCAAAACTGTATAACTAATAACAAGTGTAATACCTTAAAAACAGATAGCTAGAGAAAAGTCTTTAATAAAAAATGAAATATTTAATAAATAATTACTTATATTTAGGATGCCTTTTCACGCATAAATCTCCATACAACAGGTAAAAACTGTTTGTGAAGTCAACAGCTTACTTTCTTTATATATTTTTCAATAAGTTTTATCTAGCGACAAATAACTACGTACGTATGAAGCTCAAAAAGCTAAAATCTGATGATATACCATCATAATAGCTGTCAGGATATTGTGAATATTGCCTTGTAGCCATAATAGAATAAAAAAGAAACGCTTCATTCCGCGGTCGTTCATTTATAGAAGATTAAGTTTGAACACTTTTTTATGCAAAAAATACGAACAGTTTCATGGTAAACAGTTTTCCCTGAAACCATTTTACTAATTCTAATATTGGGTGAATACCTCGCCATCGTGCACTTCTCGATGAGAGATAGGTCAGAGTGCTGCGTCGTAGACGGGGAAATCTAATCAAAGTTTGATTAAGATCAGACCTACCAGGGCGTCACAAACACCAAAAGCATTTTTATGGCAACTGAGCGTGCTGAAGGCTCCCTTAACAAACAATCTTCATGGGATTCGGCTTCTTTTGGGAAATGTATAAATTTCTAGAAATGTGTTGCTTAGGTGACCTAGATTTCCTCTTTTGAAGAAGCATATATATCGTCACGACATGAATCCCCGAGGGGGTGTCAGGGGTGTTTCCGAGTGTGAACTGTGAAATGCAAGTCACAGTCCACATCCGGTACACCCGCGATTCACCAACGATTATTATTACGTTTCAAACCTGATGGGGGCGTAAGTCCTACCGTTGTATTTCGGGCATATTTCGAAAGAAGTATATAATTAAGGTGGTAGAGCTGATGCCGGGCTCGACTGTGGAGGTACCACCATCTTACTCGCAAATCCTCCCGAAGTTTATTTATATATTTATTTGTACTATTCAGCTTAATTATATATAACATAATACATAAAGAGTGGCCTCCGTGAACTCACTCAGTGAGCAGCAAAACAAATCTACTCTCTCCGCCACCACGTTTAACGTACGTAGCGCGCGCGTGAGTGGCGCCTCCTGCAGCAAAGTTTTTCGAGGGAGAATAAGAGAACAGCTCTCAGGCAAAACCAAGCGGCCCACCATTGCCTGGGGCCGATGGATGGCGGTATATCCATCCCCAATTGCCAGGCCTTATATAAAACAGACTAGTGACGGGCAGCGGCGTCACTAGTGCAAGGCTTTCAGCACCGCGCTCACCAACCCGCCTGTCCAGCGTGTGTGAGTATGAGCATTTCTTCCAGGAGGACCGCCAAGAGTGGAAAAATCCTGGAAAGGCCTATGTGCAGCAGTGGACGAAACAGGCTGATGGATGGATGGACATAATTAAGCCGAAACTCTGTAAAGTGTAAGTCCACACTTGGTACACCCGCTTTTCACTGACAATTATTACGTTCCAAACATGATGTGTGGTGAGCCCTATCGCTGTACTTCGAGCTGAAGAAAAATATGGATGCTTTGTTTCTTTCTATTTCATGAAGTGCAAAGAAAATTGTAATAAATTTCTGGTATATGCATTTCGACTATATAAGATCTTCTTTTCTTCTCGTTTGACGGATAGGAATCATGTACTCAGATCATTTTATTAGATAATCAATATCTAGATTTTTTTATTATAGAAATGTTCCTTGCTACATATGTTTTTGAATAAAATTACAAAACATGCTTTTTTCTCTTTTGCACTGAATCCTCCCTTTCCGCACAGTTTTTCAGTTGGAGTTAGAGTGGCAGAAATAAAATTTACGTGGCCTCTTAAGCTAACACACTGTACAAGTGTGCAAGTCACTGCTTTTTAAAGTTCCGACTCTCTTATTCGTCTGTCTGCAGAAAACAAGAAAACTAAACACGACACGTGTAAAAGGCGTTCCGTCTATCAACTCAATATTCAAACACTCGTCCTGAACTTGCAACAACAAAATTCTATCACAACGCGATAGAGCACAATTCAGTGTTTTCCAATAAAAGCGGCGCAGCGGTAGCTCGTTCAATTGTTTCAATTTTGGGATCCGGGCACAAAACCTGCTGGTCGAGTATACACGTGTAAGTTTTACTAAATGTACGAGTATATACGTAGTATATGTATATTCGGAGAAAAGTGAAGGAAAGAGGATGTAATTGTGCCGAAAGTACGGTGATAAGCTCACTCCTATCATGTGAGCACGTAAAAATGGTTGGTGAAAAATGGGTACTGCGAGTATTGTCTGTTGAACTGACAATCGACATGACGACGTCGTGACGATATTTTGTTGATTTCCTTCATCAATGTTTATAGAATAAACAGTTTGTAATTCTGTTTTATTGTGTATCAAGCAACTACTCGTATTTTGAATGTCTATCTCGCTGAAATAGATTACTTAACCCATTTCCCACAGTTCCTTGTAACAAAATGAAGATCCAATAAGAGTCGGCTGTGTGCGTTCATCATCTTAACCCATTCATGTTCCAAAGAGACACGAGCTTAATATCATCTGATAAGACCAAGTCTGACACCCTTCCTATTGACATTGTATGTATGAGGAGTCAGCCCAATTTCGCTTTACGAAAACACGTCTTTGTCCCGGATTCCGCCAGCTTAAACTTCTGTCCGCCGTTTTAACTCAGGTCGCGGATTAAATTTTCCGTAAGGGCACATTTGTGTTCGGAATGTGTGCCTAAAGTACGCCAATATGAGTCGCCACACCGCCCATTCCGCTTGGACGTAAAAATCGATGGTGGAACGTGGGTGTACGAGTGTGGACTGTGACTTGCGTTTCGCAGTCCATAGTCGGAGCCACCCCTGACACTCATGGATTCATTTATTTTTGTGTTCCTTAACTAGTTAATAGGTCTGATCTGATAACAAATGGTATTAATAAGCACAGTGTTAAGAGGTTAGTTGTAGAACATGAAATTAGAAATCAATGTGCACAAATTTGTATCATTTTCCATTTTTGGATTTGCGACCTAACTATTTTTCACACATCATCATCACCATCATTTAAGAGCCTAGCTCTTGTCTGTGTAGCATTTTCCAACATACATGTTTACATAATTTTTTCTTTTTGTTCCAGGTAATTTCAACCGACCTCATCGAGTAGAGGCTTATAATACTGGAAACTCGGTAATTTATTCCAAACAAAGCCCAATCGTGCAATATATAATTGAAAATGTCAACGCAAATGAATTGTGGCGAGTTATCAACCCGTAAAAAAGGGTACAAAATGGTCAAACATTGTTTTCAGACATTGACTGGCACATCAAATTGATAAAATACACAAATTGTGTACAGATTTCAGATATTATTTGTGACATTTGCGACAACGTTTTTCCATCCATCCATCAGCCTCTTTCGTCCACTGGACAGAGACCTTTCCAAAATTTACCATGTTTAACGGTCCTCCTCGAAGAAATGCCCATACTTACACACGCTGTACAGGCAGGTTGGTGACCAGTGACGCCGCTGCCTTTCACGAGTCTGTTTTATATAAGGCCCGGCAATGGTGGGCCACCTGGTTGAGCCTGTCTGCGAGCTGTCCTCTTATTCTCCCCCGAATAACTTCGGGAGGATTTGCACAGTCGAGACCGGCACCAGCTCTACCACAAGGTTTTTTAGTGGGTTAAAATTTAGTTTTCCCGGCGGGAAATTATAAAAAGCCATTACTCCGGATATTATGCAACCCATTCCTACCTCCATTGCCGGTTTAGTATTCACGGTGTCAGCTCTCATTTCGTCGGCGTCTCCGTTGCTTATCGGTGGGAGCTATTTTTTATCTTGTAGTTATTTAATTTGGTACTGCTCTCTCATTTCCTTTTTCTTCGTGTCCAGTGTAAATTAACTTGTGGAGGTGGCACTGCGATGTTTTTTAGGGTTTCAAAACTCAAAAGGAAAAAAAACGGAAACCTTTTAGGATCACTCTATTGTCCGTCTGTCTGTCTGTCCGTCTGTCTGTCTGTCTGTCCGTCTGTCAAGACCCTTTTTCTCGGATCACGATATCAAGTTGAAACGATATCAAGTTGTCCTACAAAAGTCTAAAGTACCATAGTGCTGATACAAAATTAGGCTTCTAACTTAACGCGAAATAAAGTTGCCCTTTAGATACAAATTGCCTCGCCGTGAATTAGGTCTAGGAAAAAATCAGAAAATTACCTATATTTCATTATTCAAGAAGAATAAAGGACGAACTTAACCCTTAAATGCATGATTTTTTCTTTTTGCATGAAACTGAAATATATGCTAGCAAAATACTCAAATGTAAAGGAAAAAATAATGAAAAAAAAAATTTTCATATATTTAGGGTATATTTTCTAAGCAAAATAAAAAAAAATAGTTTTTTCAAATTAACTTAAATATATACTTAAATATTTTTTTTACTTTAAATATTTTTTTTTGGATCTAAGGTCATACCTGAATAAACTTTTAGAAATTGCTATTGTTCCAGAAAAAAATAAATATTTTACGTTTTTTTTCTAAAAGGTCTCGTAACGACATCGTTACAAAATAATAATCCAAATCTAATATTTAAGTTTCAAAAAATCATATAGAATCAAGAAATAAAGTTTGAATCAAATGCATTGAACATTATTATTGCTCCAGCTCTCTTATACATACTAATACCAATTATATTGAGTTATCATTTAAAATATTTATTTATTTAATTAAATACTGGTATGTAGCCAATTGGCAACGCATTGCATTTAAAGGTTAATTAGACCATTTCGATATGTCGTTCTCAAATATCATGAAACCTGTAAAAACTAAAGGGGGTGCCTCGCTCCGCTCAGCTTCGCTCCGCTCAGCTTCGCTCGGCTGCCGAATTTATGACCACTTTACTATATTAGTGATCGGATCATGAAATGATTAACACTACGAAATGGCCATTATTAGTTTAATAGATCGTATGTGTCAAGTTAAGTTGGTTTTTAATAATTGCTCGTGGAATAAGTTTTAATTTTAAACGGTATGTTACGGAACCCCCAGGACAAGAGTCAAGTGCAAGGAAGACCCGTTTTATTATTAACATTAATACATCGTCACGACATAAATTCCTGAGAGGGTGTCAGAAGTTATTCCTTGTATGGAATGTAAAGTGAAAGTCAAATTCCACACTCGTACACCTATGTTTTAGCGACGATTATAACGTCCCATTGTGATGGGGTGTGAGCGCTATTGCCGTACTTCGGGCACAAATATAGAGAGTTTTAGTTTAATTTAAATGTTTCTCCGAAACTAAACACAAATGTGCCCCTACGAGATTTGAACTGGCGACCTTCGGATTAATGTTCGTGTAATCGAACCACTACACCACGGAGGCGGACAATGTAATGTTTTTTTTTGTTCGGAATTAAAAAGTTTTCGTATTGAGTTTGGGAATAGCAAACGAAAAGCGCCCGCAACTTTTTATCTTCCGATAAAATTTCATAAAAATCTTGATTAAAATAAAATACAATCTTTTAATTTTCGACCAATATACACGCATAATTATGCTTTATTTTTATATCTAATTAACCGTTGCTTTGAATCCAACACAAAAGAATCTATCAAACAAAAAATCTTGTGATGAAATAATAAAGAAACCTCCCAAATAATGGAACCTTATCACTGTTCAAAATAAAAGAAAAAAAAAAACGAAACTCCGATTAAAAGAAAAAACATTTTAAACACAAAGGTTAATTTTTGATCTTTGTTGCCGAACTTTATAGAGTTAAATTGGAACTTTTGAGTCCATCATCTTATTAAAAACGTCAAAAGGCAAAATACACCGAATTTCTTTAGCTTTGGTTATTATCACTTCATAATTCAAATGTAAGCTGCCATCATGCTGGCTGTAAATTTAATAATTTGTTTCCTTCATTGAGGTTATCTTGTATGAATAAACAATTACAACGAACTTAAAACTTTCGCGATTTTCACACATTTTTAACTTTGTACTGGGGTCCCAGTACAAATAGAAAATAAGAATAGTCTTTCCGAACTTTTCGTTTTTACTATCTTCACAAATCAGCTGAATTAATTAACGAACTACATAATGAAATGGACATCCTGTATATTAGAATAATTAAAAATGAATATTTTGTTATTTAAAGGAAACCGCAATATTATTGGACGGTTGACTTAGGTCCAAAAACATGTAGGCGAAACGCATAACTCCTCTCTTTTCGTCGAAAGTTGATAACGCTTAAAAGGACACAAGGAAGAGTAACCTAACACACAAAATATATAAATTAATTTCATCCAAACAAAGTGCTCGGAAACACCCCCCAACCGAAGGAAAGAATAAAATAAAATCAGCGAAGCGTATTTCTCGATTTGGAATGTTTACTCGATAAAGAAGCGAGAATAAAAAGCGGAAACGGCAAATAAAACCTTATACCTTTTTAGCACTCGCCCATGTTTGAGAGCCATGACAGATTTCAATTACTACGTTTTGCTGTACTCCATTTGATTCTTGCTCCTGAAAGCTTCTTCAGGATTCGTGTTTTTTCAAGAGTTCTATTCTTTCCTTTTCTCTCTATCTGTTTTGTCCCTGTTTCTGTTTTACTCATCAATCACTTAGGATATCTATTGATTGTGTAAACAATGGTGCGAGGCGTAAAAATGTTACTTAGAGACTGTTTTTGTAGTAATCAGGGTTAAATAGACACAAGCTATATGTGTATATTTTATAAGTTTTCATTTAATTTAAGTATGTTCATGCATTGAGAGCAAGAAAGGCCCAACATGAATATGAATATTAATATAAATTTACAGACACAATTTATTTTTCATTAGGCCTTTCTTGCTCTCAAAGCCTCAATTGTAGGTATATTTAAGTTTAGTAATTTTTGGTATTTTCTTCTTGATCTCCTTTTTTATGATTAGCATTTACACCTTCCATGGTATTTCTTCAATCTATCTCTCTGTATGCTTCCAAAGGTTGCCTGGAAGATATTAGCAATAAGTGCCGCCTTTGTACACCATGTTTGTTTGTTTGTTTTACCTGTCTGTAATTGTGCGAAAGTGTTACAAATAAATATAATAAAAAGGTTTTTACACCACTTGCTAATAAGTAACATTCCTGCAACTAGGATTTGTATATAGCCGGGGGTCTGGTCCCTGGCTTCAACTCATGAAGCCATCAACAAGTATCTGTTCTCGATTACGTGATCGCGATAAGATAAATAAATAGAAAACTCCATACAACGAGATCATAGACAACCAATATACAAAACAAATAATGCCTTGAATGTATCTATAGCTCGTTGCTTAAATAGGATAAGAGTCTTTTTATAAAAATGACACTCGTGTTTCTGGGGGGGCCAGACGGTGCTCTGGGGGTCGTGCCACCCTGGCCCCTACCTAGTTACGCCTAGTTTATTAGTATTCCATTAGATGGCGTTGTCCATGAAGAAGGCTGCATGGCGGTAAATACCTTTGCCCAGCTGGCAATAATAAAAAAAAGTTGCGTAAAAGCGGGAATTAATGTTGCTTTATATTTTGGTTGAAAGTGTTTTCTGCAAATAAATTACAAAATGAGTTCAGAAGAGGGCTCTGATATAGACTTTTACTCCACTAATGGTTTGCTGAAGAAATCAATAACAATAAACATGACTAGTTGCCCAAATATTTACCTAATAAGTTTATTTTTTTGATATAACTCATTATCATGAAAACGTCTCATTTTATTTTTGAGAAAATCACCATTAATCAGTAATCCTGGCCTTAGCAGTAGAAGATAATCTATTTTTAAAATGCACGCCCCTCCACTAATTATGATTGTTTCAATGTGTGGGAAGAAATACTTATTGCAACACTGTACTTGTGTGCGTGCGGCGATTTTTCTGTGTACTTGGATCCGTCCGCGCACTAAGAGGTAAACTAATCATGCGATCAGTCCAGGTACTGGCGGGGTATGGCGAGGAGCGCACGCATTGTATGGAACTTCACACCCGCTCTGGCATGCGTTTGCGTCATTTATGCACTGGTTGGCCAACAGATCCAGCTGTTTGATAATTTAACAAGTACCGTTTGCATAAAAAACCAAAATAAATGCGTACGTAATATAAAATGGACGTTGCGGAATACGAGAAAAATGTAAATAGAAATGGTAATTAGAGTAATAAGTGGAAAGGTAAGTACGTCTTGTATGTTGAAATTATTTGTCTAAAAAAACACATTTATAAAGATTACTTTATTAATTAGTAGGTAATAAACGTATTAAATACATCATTGATAAAGTATATACTTTTTTATTAGTAATACAATATTTTATTTTATTCACTATCACTATCAGACTCCACATTAATAATAAATTGGAAATCCGTGTCAAAGTTTTTCATATATTCTTTTTCTATGTTACCAACATGCCGACATGTGTTTTCCCACATATCTATCAATCATTTGAATTCGTTCATTTATTAGAGCTATTATAGATGTCAAGTTTTGCCCAACGTTTTTTTTAGCCACGTAGTTTTTCAATATACCCCATATCTTTCTATTGGATTCAGGTCGGGGTGATACGGAGGTAATCGTAGAACCTGAAAACCTTTCGACCTGACTAGCTCATCGATTGCAAAACGTTTGAACTTCTCTTTATTGTTTAATATTAAATCATAAAGCTCTATTTTCTTCATCGATTCTTCATATGGAATATTTTTTTCATTCAGCCATGCTTGCATAATGCCCTTATTTGAATTAGAATTAGGACATTTTTCAGATACAACGTTGAGGTAGGAAGCATTATCCATGACTATCACAGCATTTTCTGGGAGATTAGGCAGTAATTGATTCGTTAGCCATTTTTTATAGTTTTCATGATTCATGTTATCATGATAATCGCCACTTGTTGAGTTTGCTTTATATATTCAGCAAGCATTTGGGACAAACCCTTGACATCCACCAGCGTGAACAATTATGACCCGAATTCCTTTTGATAACTTTTTCTGAAGTGGTGAAAGTTCCTCCACGCTTTTCCAGCATTTGTTCTGTATGTGCGTCGTGTGAACATAGCTTTCGTCAGTAAACACAATGTATCGACCTTCATCACGATATTTTTTCAGTTGTTCTAAATACTTAAATCGCAACATTTGTATGTCATGCTTTTCAACAAGGACTTTACAAGGACTTTAGCAATAATTTCTTTACTCTGTAAAATTACAATATATTATTATGATTTCTAAATGGAAAATCTATTTTTCATTATAAAATAACACATGGTGGAGGTATAAAAAAACGAGTTCTAAAACACAAACAAAAAATATTCACCTGACTCCGTAGATGCTTTTTCGTTGACATGCTGACCGTACCTTTGCAGGAATCGACGCGTACTTCCACTTTCGTGTCCAGCCGGTGACTGAATAACCAATAACGAAGAGCAATTTGCGTGTATTTCGTATTTACATCTACTTTGCGTGTGAGCGTAAGCACATTGGAGGGGCGTGCATTTTAAGAATAGATTATTCTATTCTAATGTACTATTTGTACTCTACTCAACTTTCTCTACAGACAATGGCACGTGCCAGAGTGAGAAAATGAAATCTTTTCGGTTCTTTTTTTCTAATTCAATATATTCGGTTACGGGTCAACGTTCTACACAAAATATCTAAATTTCAGCATGATAAGTATTGCTAAGTGCGAGTTGCCATCGAATGGATTTACTACCGCGTGAATCGAGCTAAGCCGGGTCTCCAGCGCACGTTTTGTACTACACACTAAACAAAAACGTGAACACAAAACATTGTTTCGCTACACATTTTTACTGATAAGCATGCAGGAGACACGGGGCTTATAAACACAAATATGTAGCGGAACAATATACTGTGTAGAGGTTTTGGTGTGGTGTGTAGGACAAAACACGCGCTGGAAACCCAGCTTAACTCGATTCACGCGGTAGTAAAGTCATTCGATGGCAACTCTCACTTAGCGTTCAGGTCTCTAACTCATTTCGTCTAGGAGCTAGAGGCTCCGTTTTGGCCTCTGGGTACAGAAGTATGGAACCCTTAAATGAAGAGGCCTAGTGGGCTCTATATAAGGCAAAGTAAATGAGATTTCATCCATCCAACTGCCACTCGTCTCTCCTCTCCTGCCATTAGTATGTGAAAAATCACCTGAATGTAAAAATAATTAGAAAGTAATAAAACTTCTATTAATATTTTTTTTATTGAAATTTATCAATTCGTTTATTGGTGTACAGTTTCAGCGCAATTTTGGTATGGCTACCAAATATGGCCATTACCTCATAAAGAATTAACTACATGATGATAAACATTTTAAAATTAACAAATAACTCTGTGACGAAAATACTAGATCCAAAACAGATACTGTCTGCGCCAAACAAGAATAATATTTGATCACAAAAACGGTAGAGTAACATTTAATAAATAACACATGCGTCCAGGGAAAGGACCAATCCCTCAAAACGAAAAGAGGATTTCAGAGGCCCTTCGAAAATTATGAACCAAATGAATATTGTCAGAAGGTCCATAAGAAAAAGGGATAAATGGAATATCTAGCGTTGTCGTCACTTATATACAAAAAAAGGTTTTCCCAAATTGGGTCAATAAACGTAGTCACTGAAACTGAAAATATAGAAGCAAATATCGTTACATAGCTGCTGAAAGTAAAAATATTGAAGAAAATATCGTTGCAGCTGTTGTTTCTGCAAAAATGTTAAGATTTGCATTTCTTGAGAAATAATGAAGTTATATATCGCTCACGTATCACGCTCACTGCTCGTAAGGAGGTAGAGCTGATGCCGGACTCGACTCACAAACCTCCCCGAAGGTATACGGAAGAGAGTAAGAGAACAGCTCTCAGGTAAAACCAGGCGGCCCAACATTGCTTGGGACCGATGGATGGCGGTATATCCATCCCCAATTGCCGGGCCTTATATAAAACAGATAGGTGACGGGCAGCAGCGTCACTGGTGCAAGGGCTTCGGCACCACGCTCACAAACCCGCCTGCCCAGCGTGTGTGAGTATGGGCATTTCTTCCAGGAGGACTGCCAAGAGTGGCGAAATCTTGGAAAAGCCTATGTCCAGCAGTGGACGAAACGGGCTGATGGATGGATGGATCGCTCACGGTAGTGTATTCATTGGGGTTCCGTGATAAAATAGAAACCTTCGGCAGGTGTAGAACTTCGCTCGCGTATCGACAGTTTTCAGCTTGGCGGTTACGTTATTAACACGTCTTGTAGTCTACTTATTGAGAAAACCGCAACGAAACCCGTTGAGTGGTTCTCGAATTAATAAGCGTGTAAGAATTTTTGGGAATGTCTCGGAACTCAGCCTATAAAAAATATAAAATAGTACATTTTGATGCAAGTGCGAAAAGGTTGATTTAATAAAAAATAGTCGGGACGAGAAATATCAACACTTTCGCACGTGTATCAAACGATCTGTAATACAAATACCAATGTCTCTTTCTCAAATCTTTGGATAAAAAGTTCCAAGATAATTAAAAATAATATAAATTATGACGTCTAAAATTGTTTTGAATTTTTAAAACATCTTTTACAATTTAACATGTTGTAATATATTTAATAATAATATAAACGTTTGAAAATACTTATCTTAAACAGTTTTTAGTGTATCCGGTTACTTCCAGAAATACCAACAAAACGACAAGTAAAACAAAGGTTTACGTGCTTACTAAATGATGTCGCCGGTTTCCCCTAGATGGCGTCAGTAGTAAAAACAAAAGGCACGTGTGCGAAATATGTCATTTTACGCACGCTGAACAGGCACGTAATCTATCATATTTTAAGCAGGTGTATTAAAAATTTATTTTTGGCCTCAGTATTCATTTAAAACTTCGCGAAAATATGTAATGTACAGACACACATTAGTATAGATATAGATTAGCCAGATTTTTGTGTTAAAAAAATCTTTGAATCCCTTTAGTCGGAATCAATTAAAAAACTACTTAGAAGAAGGAACAGCCTAAATAAATCGATCCAAGAACATTGAGAAAGAGAGACCCAACCAAAAAGGGTCTAACTAGACGATATCTTATTGCTCTTTTAATGTTGTTTGAAAAAAACTCCAATTCCCTTAAAAGGGGCTTCTCCTGAATAAATCAATGAGTGGCCATGCAGCGGGATCCTAACATGAACTTTTTTTAACGAATAAAGAGGAACCGGTGTACGACCATGTTTTCTGGTATTTTCGAGCCTGAAATTGAATATTTCCCTGAAAGGATGCGTTATTGGATTAATACGCTGAGAATATAACTTTGCAGAGGTTCGCCGTATACCTACATCTACACTTATATAAAGTGACTTTCGTTTATATAGCCAAATTCAGGACCAAGGTTAAATGACCCTTTTTGTGAAATACGCAAACCTCGAAAAATTATCATTTTTAGGGTTCCGTAGTCCGACAAGGAACCCTTATAGTTTCGCCATGTCCGTCTGTCCGCAGCTTAGCGCAGAGACTATTAGTACTAGAAATCTGTAATTTGGCATGAATATAAATATTAATCACGCCAACAAAATGGTAAAACAAAATCATGAAAAAAAAAATTTTTAAGTGTTCCTCTCATGCGAGTAAACTGGGGATTATTATTTTTTTCTCGTCTATCCCATAGTGTATGTAGGACATCGTTGGATAGGCCGTCCAAAAACATTGTGGGTTTGTAAGAACCATTTTTCGATTTAGGGATCCGTTGGTGAAATATTAAGCTTTAAAGTGAAAATTTTAGAGTGGAGCGTCCCCCCCGCTGCCAGCTAAACGGTTGTTTATAGAAATGTGAAAAAATTCACAGAAGTAGTATATATGATGAATTTAAAAGGAAAACTATCACAGCTAAGTAGGCTTTACAGGTTTACAATTACAGGTCGCGCCAAACTTTTGGCCCCCTATAATGTATGGGACCAGAAGTTAGGCGTGGTTATTAGTAGACCAACTTATACCGGGTAACTACGGAACCCTACATTGCGCGTGGCCTGACACGCACTTGGCTGGTTTTTTTTTACGTTATTTGTTTCATCTCTAGTTTCTTTAATAACGGTGGTTAGATAGGTGTACTTACTTTAAAGTAAAACAATAAATCATAAAAATTAGGGTCCCGTGCTCGTATGTATAAAGTGCCGAGTTGTTTGTTAGGCAGTACTATTTTAGCGCTTTGTTTTTCAGAATCAGAATATTTTTATTTGTTTAGACATAGGTAGATGTAGATGTTAATAAATTACAAAATGTCCTTTATGATGCTATCTATGTTGTTGTTACGTACTAGTGTTAAGTATTCCGTATCCGTACTAGGCGCTACAGAATCCTTTGTGCGCAAGATCAGCTCGCACTTGGCAAAATTATAATTTCTACGACACTATGTTCGTATTTTAAATTAAAATTGACGGCTCAATAGGCAGACTTATTTGCGGTTGTTCTATCGACCCCGAAAACTAAAATCCATTTAATCAATCTCCACTGACAAGTGACATTCCTTTCGAATCCAGACTTGAACATTTCTAGACCCAAATTCCGTCCAGGCGACCAAAAACTCGCTTCTTTTCACACCAGAGTGCACAACAATTTACACCGCAGTGCTTAAAAGCCATAGAGCATCAAACTCACCCCTGCCTCGTAAACTAAGGGGTTAAGCTGAAAAGTTTTGATGCTGTGTTTAGGGTTGCCGGACGTACGAGAATTCTCGCACATGTACGCGAATCTCAGTACTTGTACGATGTACGAGACTAATCGGGTTCTCGGACGCAAAAGTACAAAGGGGTTTAAGGTTTGAAATTCTGTTCTTTAATTTTAATACAAAATGAGCTTAGCAAAAAATAAAATCTGAAATAAACTTAACTAAACTAAACTTAACTTAATAAACCGATTGATGGCGGTACGAGTGTATTCGTCCCAAATCGACAACATTACAAATTAGTAATTGGTGCAAAACTAAAAACCATTTCGAGATATTGGCTTTCTGAGCATCATATATTTTTTTCAGAATTAAATCATTATTAAATAGAGAGATAAAAAAAAACCTCAAAAGTTGGTAAACACAGGACTTTAAAAACAATTACCTTTGCTTTCAAGTTTAATTTGTATTTAAAAAAATCAACTGTCATGTCATTGTGACCTGTGACATTGACAGCGAACATAAACATGCCAAGTTTTTTTTAAATAATCCCTTGGCAATGAACATCGAGTTTGAAATCCTCAGTTGCGACTTATGTCCTTGTAGAATGAGTGATTGAGAAAAAAATAAAATAAGCATTAAAAACACAAAATAAAAAAATAAAGTCTTGGAAAGGCCTATGTTCAACAGTGGACGAAACTTTTTTTAAAAGGTAGGAGAATTTTACAGATTTAGTACGAGAATTACACATCTGGCAACCCTTGGCTTTGTTTAAGAGTAAGGGCGGTCTAACTACGTACAAAGGTATAATGTTTTTGGGATTCATCTTTAAAATTCTTTGTCTGTTTGTAGCATAGCTTTAGGCTTGAAAGTAGGCATGGGTGGTGAACGCGGTACTTAGGGTAGAAATGTTTAACGTGCCGTTCGAAGCACCCTGTTTAACATGCTGATATTGAAACGGCTACTCGCGATTTAATGATCAGATTTATCTTGACTTTATAGTAGTAAAACCGTGTTTAACGTTTTTGTTGGAGTAATTATTAACAATGGTCTTGAGTCCAATAATACATTTTTATTATTATCGTCAACATAGATACAACTGCATCCGATGCAAAACTGAAATTTAGCATTATGAACCTTTAGTCATACCTAAGGGGCTGTTCATTTATTGCGTAAGACAATTTTTACCACTTTCTGACCCCCCTCCCCTTCGTAAGAAAAAATAAGACTTGGATGAAACTTCTCCCCCCTTTAAATCTTAGATAAAGAATAAATCTTAAATAAAGAATATTATAAGATAAGTATCCACCAAAATTTCAAATATAAAGTAGCAAAAATATATTTAAATAATCTAAAATATGATTTTAGTTTAATTTTGTGATCTTACGTAAGAGTAATCCAGACCCCAGAAAAAATAAGACTTGTTCGGATCCCCTCCCACCGCAAATCGTCTTACGTAATAAATGAACAGCTCCTAACAACTTCCACGAAGAACGCGCAAATTATTTAGTTGTATCACTTTTCCTTGCAAATTTCAACTACCTTCTGTGAAAATTATAACCGGAACCGATTTTATTTCCATTTGTGCTAGTATGTTTCTTCGCGAAATTTGGTTACTATTTTTTTATTAATTTACATAATTTTTAGTACGATCTTCAAGAAATATCTTTGAAATCACCGCACCGTTCTACTCCAATAGTTTGATTTTGAGAAGTAGGTTAAACTTCGGGCCGTGAATTTCAGCACCAACTTGGAGTTTAAATTTAATTTCAGCCGGGAATTCCTGGCTATTTTATTGTCTTTTCGGACTTCAGACTTGGGACAAACGGGGATAGACTTTAAACTCTGTAAGTAGAATTTGCGTGACGACAATGGCGGACGGAATTTGAAATTTTCTTCAAGCTGTTGTTGTGAATCTTGTTGCATTGTGTTGACAGAAACTATTAAAAAACCGTTATAATTTGAAACATTATTTGTAATTTTTTAAAGTTTTAAAATAAAAAACCTCATCATCATTTAAATGAATATAAAACGTTATTTTATGCCAAGCAAGCTTTTAAAGCGATCTTTGTTCAAAAAACCTTAGTTTCCGGTAAATTTGATATTAAAGTCGATTCTGAAGGCATTAATTTTAGTATCATATTGCTGTCAAAAAAAAATTGATTCTCAAGTTATTACTAAAGAACCATGTTGGAATGAAGAAAATTTAGTTTTGACGCATAGAATGAAACGAAATTCAACAACCAATGTTAGTTACTTAGTAGTATTTTCAGGATTAGGCCAAAATCTTCCCTAACAACATGCATGTTCCTCACACTCGCACTCGTCAAAAAAATCTTTGTCAAAAATTATTAATACTCGTTTTCACTAACAACGAACAAGTCGGGATCAACTTATCCATCCATCAGGCCGTGTTCGTGCACTGCTGGACATATGCCTTTCCAATATTTCGCCACTCTTGGTGGTCCTCCGTCCTCCTCATCCAGCCGCCACATGCAACGTCCTTCAGATCGTCGGTCCAGCGGCCACGAGGTCGGCATATGCTACGCTTTGCTGTACGTGGTCTCCATTCTAACGGCTTTCGGCCCCAACGGCGAATACATCGGTGACAGATATGGCGTGCCCACTGCCTCTTTTTCTGAGCAACGAGTTTCTGAAACGTGTTTTTGGTCTAGCCTATACGCTGCCAATGACGCGTATTATAATACGCATTATAATACGCGTCATTGGCAGCGTCTTATTTATAATTATCGTTTAGACTACGGCGTAGTGGGGATATTCATTTATTACGTAAAACTATTTTAACCACTTCCTGACCCCCTCGCCCCCCTACGTAAGAAAAAATAAGACTTTATCGTGTTCGTGAGGATTTTACGATATGTGTGTAAATAAAGCATTTTCAATGTATCTTTTAGTATTGTAACATTTTACAAAAGACATCCGTAAAATAAATATTAGAAAATCTCTATAAGAAGCATGATCAGCATACAATTCGTTATAAGCGAAGGAGACGCGTTCATACGCATTACGCCATTTGAAATCAGGGGGGAGGGGATCTACGGGCCTATTATGTAACTCAGTGTCGGTTGCTATCCATGGTTGCTATTCACCAAAAACAGATAAAAAATTAACTTCGAAAATAACTGTCAATGGGTATTGAAATATTTACGAATAATGACGTCATTTTAAGTGCGAACGTATCCTTAGATAAGCGGATATGTATGATTTCGACGATAGGCACTCGGTTTGGCAACTTATTTTACGATACAGAATCAGGGGGCTGGTCTGCGGATGACGGTAAATATCATGAACATAGATGCCAATCACACTAATAGTATAAATGCGGAAAGTTTCTGTGTGTGTGTGTATGTTTGTTTGTTACTCTTTCACGCTGAAACGGCTGAACGGATTTGGATGAAATTTAGAATGGATATAGCTTATACCCTAACTTAACACATAGGTTACTTTTTATCCCGGAAAAAAGCATGTCGTTAAACCGAAAAACACGCGGGCGGAACCGCAGGCTAAAGCTAGTAATTAATATTGTTTAAAGAACATTATGATTTTGTAATACAGATAACGAAAATTGAATCAGCTTTGTGAGAGGGTGGGGTCATTGGATAATGGCGGTAGGATGATTGTAGAGGAGGCGGGGTGAGTGGAAAATCGACAAAAATCGAAGACATAACATATGGACAACCCCAAACGGGAAAATGGTAACAGGCAGTGGCGTAGTATAAGTGACCAATTTGTTACCGACTTCCGTAGATTTTACTGTAGTTCCTGGATAGATTGATCAACGAATCACCTTCCACTTTATTACTTTTTAGGGTTCCTTACCTAAATAGGAAAAAACGGAACCCTAATAGGATCCCTTTGTTGCCCGTCTGTTTGTCTGTCAAGTCAAGACCTTAGTGTAATGTATTAGGTACATTAACATTATCCTTTATCTCGGGAACGCGTTGAGGTATCGAGTTGAAATTAAAATCAAGTCTACAGTCCCAGTTGTGAAAAAATCAAACTTCTAAGTTAACGTAAAAAAGATACGGCTTTTTATGCCGAAAAAAACGTATATTTCGACACTCTCAAGGGAATCAAAATTTATACCTATTTATATTTCCCGTTGACCTATAAATTATAAGAAAATCATCGAGGTTAAACAACGGTATGCGCGGTCATAATTGTACGGGTGAGCAAATTTTTTAATAGATTTTGTTTTAATTTTACTATTTTGTACGGAACCCTCGGTAGGCGAGTCCGACTCGCACTTGGCCAAATTATTTTCCATGCGCATCCTTTATCTACAGGCTCGATAGTAATATTCCTCAAGCGTGAAGCCATTGTAAGTCAAATGAAGCAAATAAAAAATACAGTGCACGGCGCACAATTTCAAGACTTGTTCACTTGTTATTTGCAATATTAACATCGTTAAAAAGTGATTAAATAAAGTGATTAAAGTCGTATCGCTAGGAGATCTCTAATTTGTATTCAACGCGAAAGCAGAAACGATATAAAATCCTCAGACTTAACGTGACTTTAATATGACATTAAAAGTAGTTTGTGCTACGCTTTTTTGTAGTAAACATCATAAAATATTCAGTACCGAAGCAGTTTTACTAACTTGGAAAGTTGAGGGAACTATCCTTGCGCCAGGAGTGCTTAGAAAATACACAAGGTTTGTGTTAAACAAGTACTACTATCAAAACTCATAATAAAGTAGTCAATAACTCGTGTCTGTACATTGAATATAACGTGACTTTCGTTTATATAGCCATATTCGTACTGAAGACTCAGTAAGTAGTCAACCCAAGGTACAATGACCGTTTCTGTGAAATACGCAAAATAACATTTATACTTCCTATGTACTAAATGAGTCGAGGTTGTTCTTGAACAAGTATAGAGGCACAATTTTTTTTTCCTGATTTTTGCAAACAGTTTCATTTAACTTTGGTTCTGACCACTTACCGAGTCTCCGGTATGAATTTGGCTATACAGGTTGAAAATGAACCCCCTAGCTATATCAAAGGAAACTATTTTATCTTCGAAATAAAAAATATATGTTTTGCTACTTTTCTTAATTCATATTTAAAAGAAATATAATATCGACCGTCAAAAGAAGCACTAATACTCCGGTGAGAGAGACGACGGTCTACAAAACCTATGTGTACATAGCCTATGTGCATTATTTACTGCCGGGAATATGTACGGTCTATTGTCAGTCACATGTAGTGTTGCGTAGGTTGGGCAATCATTCAAAACTTGGGAACCAATAAAAAAAATTAAGAAAATATATTTTTGTTTTTACTTATCTTTGTTGTATTAGTGATTCTAATTCATAGATTTTAATAAAGCTAGAGGTTTCATTTTCAACCTGTATTAAACGAAAGTCACGTTATATATTTGCAAAATGTTAAATGCAATAGATTATTAGATTACTATTGTAATGTGAGGCCATATTTTTTTGAATTCATTTTGTGTATTCCGTTTTAACTCCAGAACCACTCATCAGATTCAAATGCGGTTTTCTTCATTACCTTAGATCGTCATTATCTTAGTGACTGTGGTCAACATATAGGCTATAAGGGGTATTGCTAAAATAACCGCCAAGCCGAAAACTGTTGACAAGTGAAAGACTTCCACGCGAGCAAAGCTGTGGGCAAAGAGTAGTTAAAAATAAATCCCCTTTAGTGAACTAAAAAAAAATATTTCGTAACGTTTATTTTAATCGTTCTCATTGTACATTTTATTCGATAATCGCAACAGCACAAAGACTAAAATCGGTTGCATAATGCATTAGTCGACGGCGATAAAATTTTTTTTTTTTCTACAGTGCATTATACATTGTTTTTTTGGGCATTACAATTATTTCTTACAATTTCGTTACAAAAACTGAACAATCGACCGTTAGCAAGGCAGCTTAGACACGAATTTGCGCCACGAATAAAATATTTATTGCACGCACTGCTTTGTAAATTTTCTATACTAGTAGTAACCACGGGTCCGTCTTGCTCTGCCTTCTTGAAATATTAATGAATTAAGATTATGTGTTTATTGCGAAATCCATCGCTTTTTTCAAATTCTTGTCTTTACACTTGTTTCTATATTATCTTTTCTAGTTTGTAATGCACTCTAATAGTAATATTTAGAGTATTCCAAAGCGATGGATTTTGCAGTAAAAACATAATCATAGTTAATTAGAACTGTGAATTTCTTAACTGTCTGAAGCAACACACATTGTAGCGACGACAGCGCCATCTGTTCCTAAGAACAAGGCGTGAAATTACATAACGCCCTAGTGAGCGTTCAGTATGTGCATTACAAGCTGGTTAGATCAAATAGTTACAAAAATATTCGGTGGATAAGTATGGTGGAAAAATTCAACGGTCTAGGTAAGTACCTCGTTGGCGCAGGCGGTAGCGCGCTTGTCTTGATAACAAGAGGTCGCAGGTTCGAATCCTGGCCCGAGGAATTTTTTCAAATTCTTGTCTTTACATTTGTTTCTAATTTATCTTTTCCAGTTTGTAATGCACTCGAATAATAATGTTAATGAATGTTATGGCTCACGGTTATAGTGAAATTTCGCCTGACCAGTTTCACTGTAATCGTACAGTGAGATCATGAAAAAAATTTGCGAATTTCGCTTAGCCCCAATAGAAAAAGTTGTTCATATGGACAAGTTTTCTATTTTCACGAAGTTTCACTTTTTGTCTTGTGTCTATGTTTTGAATTTCGCCAACTATTATTATTATATAACCTTGTATAGTAAGTAGGTGGACAAAATTTGGTGCAATTGCCTACTACCTATAGAACACAAGTTAGGTAAACTCGTATTTATTTTATGTAAACCGGTTTGGCATTTAAGTTTCAGCTGATGCGTTCGTTTTACACGCACGAGTCGATCTAATAATGACAAAGAGACGTGACAAATCACAAATAATCTAACGTTTCACTCCATCACTTCACGTCGCGTCGACGTGATACAGTGATAAGTTACGTGCCAATTCACTATCACTTTGAGTCACGTACGTGATAAGGGTTGCTAGATTCAAATGCTTGAATTTCGAGACAAAATGTCTTGAATAGCGAGATGTTTGTTTCAATCACATCACGGAGACAAAATAACAAATGAATTCATTATACGAGTAGAAGGTTTTCTGTAGGGCTAAATTTAAAACGATCATCACCTTTACGCCGGCGTAAAGTAAGAAATAATAATGGTATACCCTGATGAGTAGAAGATTAAAATTGTACTTTTGCTGCCGGACCCAACGAATCGGGGGAATACAGAAGTCTATATCTGGCAAGCCCGTCAAGAATTCACGAAGGAATAGCTTATTTTCGTTTTAGTCGCATTTCAGTGTCAATCTTAATCAGTTCGGCTTCAAGACACAGTAATATGTATAACCCCTCAACACTGAAATCTACTTGGGATGGATTTTAAATGAACACTAATGATAAACAAAAAAGATATCGTCACGACGTGAATACCCGAGGGGGTGTCAGAGGTGTTACCAAATGAAAACTGTGAAATGCAAGTCACAGTCCAAATGGTAAACCCGCATTTCACCGACGATTATTGTATTAGATATCAAATGTTGGTTGGTGAACTCTACCACCTTACTTCGAGCACAAATGGACCAACAGCTTAAAGAGGTAACTTTTTACCTCGGTACAAAATGCACGTCATAATATTGTTTTCCTTACTTTTGAATAAAAAGTATGCAATAAATGTGTTTGAAATCAACTTGCGGAAATAGTTTTAATGTATTACATTTTGTTTGCATTACTTTAAAAAACAAAGTAAAAAGCGTGTTTACAGTTGTAATGTAATGCAGCTAAAATGTAACGCAACCAAATTGAATCATTGTCATGTGATCACCTAACTATTTACAAGCAGTTTGCGCGAATTGCTATAAAACGCATTTATTGCATACTTTTTATTCAAAAGTATGGAAAACAATATTATGATGTGCATGTTGCACCGAGATCCTCCGTTACCACCTCAACGTGCCTTCCGAACACGGAGACCGAACACAATATGCACCGTGAAGATTGAACCCTCGATTACTATTATAATAGTCAAATGTACATCGTATATAATGTAATGGTTCCATTAATATAGTAAGAGTAAGAAGAGAACAAGCAAACCCCCCTGAAGTTATTCGTGGTAGAGTAAGAGGACAGCTCGCAAACAGGCACAACCAGGTGACCTACCATTGCCGGGGATCGACTGATGGCGGTATATCTGTGGTGGCCATATCGTAGAATTTGATCATTTCATGATCTGTTCGACAATATCGTATGCATGAAATAAAAAAAACGAAGACTTCCAACAAAAAGACGAAAAGCGAAGAGTAGCGTGTTAGGTTGCTTGTGATCGTAAATGTTAGGCTTTTTGACCTCTTGTCCGGCCAAATTTGACTGCGTCCGGCCTGTCCTGTTTTTGTTAGGCTTCATCATTTTCTTACTTTTCACGCAACACAGCTGTGAGTCGTGTCGCCCCTGCAAAGATGGGTATAATTAAAATAAAATTTAATCGCTGAGTAATATAATATATATTGTTAATCAGAGTTCAGAAACGAATGCAAAAACGTTATTTGTGGAATAATTTAAGACATTTAACTAATTTTTCACAAAATTATTAAAGAAACTGAGCTTTTAAAGCAGGTTTTTGGCAAAGAAAATATGTCAACAGCACAGATTAAAACTTATTAATTTTTTAAACTTGTGTTTTATTACATTTTTAAGCGTTTGGCCTTAGGGCCCAAAAGGCTAAGTCCAGCTTTCTGATTTTTAGAGATGGCAACGCTATATACGAGCAGATCATGAAATGATCAATTCTACAATATGGCCACGACAGATATCCGCCATCAATCGATCCCAGGCAAGGCAGGCCACCTGGTTGTGCCTGTTTGACTCTTACCCCCCAGCCACGACTTCAAGCTTTGTGCGGCGCTTTGTGCGGAGTTTCAGCATATAGAGCTCTCTCTCGCGCGAAAGCGTGAAGCTCCGCACAAGGCGCCGCGCAAAGCTTGAAGTCGTGGCTGAAGGGTTACTCTCTTCCGAATAACTTCGGAGGGGTTTGCGAGTAAGATGGTGGTACGTAGGTCCACAGTCGAGACCGGCATCAGCTTACCTGTGCCTCACACTCGCAAAATTAGAAAGTTTATTTCGTAGTTTAAGGCGACTCTATTCGCCTTAACTCCCATACTAGCGCTGTTCGCTGATAATATCCTTATTGATAGGTACTTGCTTATTATTTTTCTTTTTCAACATATCCCATACAATTTCCATGACTTGAACCTAAAACATTTATCAAAATCAAATACATACAAAAGTTACAAGCGTATAGAGTCCTGGATTTTGCTCATATTTTTATGAATGTTTATGTAAGTACCGTAATTTCACAGCATATTATATTTTATACCACTCAAAAATATTTTTGTTTTTTTTAGATATTTGGGATATTTCTCCTGAAATCATAGGAAGACCCAAAACCATTCTCGAGTTTTTTCAAGACGTGAATTTTGTCTCGAGTTAGCTAAGTGTTCGGTTAGTACCGTACGAGCTCGGGAAATGAACGCTTGGGCCAACCAATAACAGTCAGTCAGTGCTCTATAATCCGAAGTTGAATGTAGAATGAAATAGCAAGCATAGGGACGCCGTGCGCGACTGACTTAAAGCCGCCGCGCCGGCTACAGGCCTCTTATAGGTTAGTCGTACTCGTACATAGACGATGCAGAAAATTACCATTACAAAAGTGATTCCCCCGCGGCCTGTTTCAAATTTTCGGCCATTTAACACATTCACAGCACCGTGCTGAGTATTTTTGGCTAAATGCCGTTCGTATTCGTAGCCCGTTGGCTCGAAGTCATATGTAGAAACTTCTATAACCAATATACATCAGCACACCAAGTAGGGATAACGTTCTTAGTGTGGTCATTAAGTAGTCTCTTATTTATGTTATATAGATTTATTTGTCAATAAAGGTATTTTTTCCAGGTTTTTTTCGTAAATTCATTTGAGAAAAAACACTGAATAAAATCGAATAAAACTTTTGTAGCCATTGCTCGCGGTCAGTTTTATGACTACTATATTTTATTGACACTGTCAATAATATGGATTCTCTTCATACACGGAGTGGCTGGGTGTTTGTTCAGACGCTTCTTAAGTTATTATTATTTATTCTTATCTATTATAATAATTAATTCAATTATTACAGATAGTTAATAATTATTTCAATTATTAATACCTAACAAATAAAAGACAGGGCATTTTTTTCGAATAGTAAATTTTTATATAAAGGTAACAATCCAATCCAATCCATCAGCCTGTTTCGTCCACTGCTGGACATAGGCCTTTCCAGGATTTCGCCACTCTTGGGGGTCCTCCTGGAACAAATGCCCATACTCACACACGCTGGGCAGGCGGGTTGGTGAGCGCGGTGCCGAAACCCTTGCACCAGTGACGCTGCTGCCCGTCACCAGTCCATTTTATATAAGGCCTGGCTATTGGGGATGGATATACCGCCGGTAAAGGTAACAATTGTTTTTTTAATTAAACAAAAGACAGGACATTTTTCTCCGATAGTAAATTTCTTTTTCCATGACGAATGAGATAAGAAGCTAAACAAAAACCCAAACAAAGTTATACCAAATAAATCAAGGATTCATATTATCGACAGTGCCAATAAAATATAACTAGCAAACTGAAGGCAATATATCTACAAATGTTTTACGTTTTCAATAATTAAACGATTATATGCAGTTTAAAATATCCAGTGTTATTTACAAACTGATTCATTCTCTAAAGTTTACAGATAAAGTACCAAAACCAGCAGTCTAGAAGTTGGTCCCCGAAAAGGCTGACGGACTTAAACCATTTGCCTCGTAAACGGGCAGCTTAAACTTTGGTAGTCGGCGCATGTATTTCGCTGCAGCCGCGGTTAAAGTTTGTAGGATAATTCATCAAAGTGGTTTTGCGCCTTTCGGCTCTTAACGTGTTGGAAAATGTGTCACATTCTGTTGGAACTAAAGTGGAGTAATTTAAGTAAGTTTAAAAAAGTTCAACGATTAGACGTTCACGGATTCAAACACTGTGTTATGTTCCACCGCAACATTGAGTAAATACCGTAGGCCCTTTCCTTTTTCAAATATAAAATTTTCGTCCATGTTAAGCGAAACACTACGCAAATATAGCAACACTCAAATACCTACTCGTGTATGTTTCACGCACGAAATGCTCGAAAACATACGCAAATTCTGCAATTAATTGACCACGAAAAAGGTTTCGGAATGGCACTCGGGGCCGTGTGAGCCTGTGTGTTTAAGCACACGATATGGCGTCATAATTTTGTTTGTGTCAACACAGAGATTCTCCACCAGTCCGTGCAAAAGGACGTAAGTCCGTAAATTATGCATAGTTTAGCATTGTACAACTATTTGTTTTTTTTTTCTAAATATACGAGAAACTTAGATGGCAAATGGGTCATTAAGGAGAATATTCTAACCTTAGATAAAGATAAATTGCTAAAAATATTGCCGTCATCGATTTAGGAGGAAAAATCAACCTGTAATTTTATTGAACCTGATGGGTTTTTTGGAAGCGTTTTCTCTGTTTTAAATTTTTAGTACGTAAACATCGAAGTTCTATACTAACATTTTGTTTTTCTAATATTTATTATCATTCCATATTGAAGGTTAGCTCTGTTTATCACATCCCGCCATTAATTTATTTCTATTATTATACATATTTTCTCACTTTGGTCTCAATTCCAAATTCAAGGTTTCAATTTCGATATCTTTTCTGTATATAGAATAATATTATAAGATGTCTATGATATAGGTACTTTACGTGATAAAATAACAAGAAACTGCTGAAGGGTTCCGTATCCCGACACAACACGGGAACGGGACCCTAAAAACATTATGGTAAATAAAAAAAAATATGTTTAGATGCCATAGGAATACCAAAGTACATAGATACATATGTAAAAAATACACTAAAAATGGTAATTTCATAATTTGTATCAATCTGACCAAATTTAAAAATTTTACCAATTTTAAGATAGAGCTGAAAAAAAAACATTGAAAAATTTATACATTCTCGAAGTTTTTTGTATGGAAGACCTTGGGAATATTTTTTTATACAATTCGTCTGATATAGGCCATAGTAACACGTATTGTATGAAAATTTCTACTGGCTACCTATTACGACATAAGTTGTAGACAGCGGAAGTTTAGTAATAGGATCATGTTTAAAATCCTCCGGATACGGAACCCTAAAATTACTGAACCTGAAATGTTAAATGAGAAAAAATGGACTTACTTCGTTTTAGCAGATGGCAAGAGAAGGCGAATCTAACAATGTCTCCCATTCGGTATTACGACTTCACATCCCCCTTTATGGGACAAACACTCGGAAATAAAGGAATGGAGACGTGAAAAGACTTTCCTGGAGATATTAGAACGGGTACAATCGGTGCCTTGGGGTTTTGCCATTGACTATACTAAAGTGTGAAAGTAGGGAATAATAGTGGGCTTTTATTTGAATCTCTTTGTCCGCCAAAGAAGCCTTGCTAAGATAGCAAAAGATGATTCTTCTGTGTAAAACGAGAAAAAAAAATCACAAAGAAATTGAATAATTTCAAAAATCTATTAGTTGATGTCCGTAGCAATATTTCGCTGCATAAATGAAAGTAACCTTGTACGTGTGTTAAAAACTTTACAATAACCTAGCCTAGACTTATTGCTAAAAAGCCAGCAGTTTGTCGGAACAAAAAAAATGTTTCCAAGGAATAGAAATATATTGTAATAACAAATTTCCCCGTATTGTCAGGTATTTGGAAATATGAATAGTGGAATGCAAGTCATAGTCCAAACTTGTACACCCACTTTTCACCGAAGACTATTACGCCCCAGCGTGATGGATTGTGAGCTCTCTCGCAGTACTTTGGGCACAAATATGGACGCACAGTTTAACGTGTCTTCTGAAACACGCAGATCGGACACAAAGTGGGGGATTTAAACCCGCGACCCCCATGTTTGTGGTCGTGATGTTCAAACCTCTAGACCACAGAGGCGGTCGAATATCTCTGATAAAAAAATCCGAGAAAATATTCAAGAAAAAGTGTATTATTTTGACAAGGGAGCAAAATAATGTATTTACAGCGAGGAATATTTTAGCGCCCGCGTATAACACTCTGCTTTTCATCTTAAGTATACAGCATACGTTTGGTCTCGCTATGTCTTTCATAAATTTGCTCGTGGTCAAAATTCAAATCACTTTTTCCGATTTCACAATCAAAGCTGTTATTGGCTAACTCGTCGCCTAAGTAACGATTAGCAATAATAATTGAAAATAATTGCCCTGTGCCGGTATCAAAACGCTATTTGCTCCCCTCGGCAGGTTAACACTTAGAAGTTAAACTTATCTTAGAAGGTGTAGTGAAAATACAATTTCAACCCAACTTTTTACTTTACGATATCTGTACAAGGCACAAAAGAATCAAGTGTAGCTTGGAAACTAGGTGAAGATAATATAGGTTCTATTTCTATGTGGAAACTTGGCAAATTGTCAACGAGATAGCGTTAAGACTTTCCTAATGGGAGCTTATTTTGGGAATTGAATGTCTTAGAAATGTTTTGGGAAATAAGGCAACACAATTTTTGTTTTCTTTGAATAAAATATTTTTTTTAAATTAATTAGTATTGAAATACCAAGTATGTAAAATGGATGTCGTACACAAATTCATAAATTTTGTGGTTTGCAGTTGATGTACATGGATACAATCAAAAATATCCTTAAGCACGGAAAAAAAATATGAGTACATTTAAAAATAACGTAAAAAAGGATGTATAGTCAGCAAGGTTCCCGCATGCCCACGTTAAGGGCCAGTTTAGTGTGCAGTGGCTCGCGGCAACTTCCGCTAGGTCCCACCCTGCTAGTGTTTGTCTACCAACAGTCTGACTAAAGTGACCGATGGACTATGATAGACCTAAAAACGGCATAAAAAGTGTCTCTAATTCTCTAATTGGTAAATCAAATAAAAGGCGGGGCTAGCTGAGATCGCCACATGCAAGCAATAAGGTTTTGAAACTGGGTAGGCGGGAGCCTTGGTGATGGTACATATAATTTAAAAATAAAGTACGAGTAGGTTTCCCAAAATAATATAATATCCACCGCCGCTTGCTAAATTTCAACTCCGTCTATTTATACTTGAGTAGTGCCGCATACAGACTCCGAAACTTTAAAGGTTTCTGTTTTTTTACGTAGCCCAAATAGTTTTTGACGGGTTCAAAAAATTGTTTTTCTCCCCGTACTCGTTTACACAATTACTTAAATGTCAATGAATAAACGCAACAAAAAAACTTTCAACAGCGAATTATTCACGAGCTATAGATAGCTTATACTGGGTTTATAATGAAACCACATGATCTACTGATCATATTGAACAAAATTTCCAAAACGGAAAACAAATTAACCGGTCTATATATAAAAATCGTAGTTCTTGGAGGCTATCGATCTAATTTTATCGATGTTACGTCTGGTGTCCCTCAGGGATCACACCTAGGTCCATTGCTTTATAACGCGTATCTTTATGACATCTATGTTGTTTTTACTAACTCTAGATTTCTAATGTATGCGGATGATAAAAAAGTATTTTTAAATGTTAGCTCTAGTTCTGATTGTCACAAATTACAACATGATCTCGATAATCTTTCATTATATTACACTAAAAATCGGATTAATATAATCGTTTCTAAATATGCACTTATATCTTTCACTAGAAGTCCCAACCCAATTTTGTACAATTATCTAATTAACGGTGAAATTATTAATCGAGTAAATAAGATACTTGACCTTGGTGTTACACTTGATGCTAAGTTAGGCCAGCGTTATGGGGACCTTTGCGCCGCCGCCGGGTAAGATGAGGGGCGGACTTTTTGATAGTTAGAATTTTATTTCTAAGTTAATTTTATTTTTATAGCATAGGTTCTTCTTTTTCTTTTAATTTTAGGATTTTTAGTTTATTATCTATTGTTAAATGTAAATATTATTTATTAAATTTTAATCTTATTTACAGTTATTTTTAAATATGAAATGGCTGTTGGCCTTTTGGTCTTTACGGCTTTGCCTTAAGGGTGAGGGGGACAGAGAGTACCCACCCTCAAAAAAAGAGTACCCAGCCTCAAAATTATTTACAGTTATTCGTTTAAATACATGCAATTTAAAAGTCCATTTACACACGGTTCAAGGATTTATTTTAATTTTATTTTAATTATACAATGGGCTTGCGCCTAATGAAAAGCGTTGTTAAGAGAATAGGTTCCGATTGCATTGATCGCTGTTACTCCATGCGGAAAGACCCGCAGTGCGAGAAGGACGAATTCTGAAAAAATAAAAACAAAATACGACATTTATCACGAAATTTATTATATAAAAAAAAACTAATGTATGTATCAAATATGTGTTCGTTTTAGAGTTAAATTAAGTTTATACAGAATTTTAATACATAAAATATAATATAATATAATTTGGCTCAAATAATGCTCGACATGAAAAGTTGTTTTGGAGTCATATTTGATTTTTTATGATTCAATTTTGGAATGACGTCTGAAGATTCCGTTTCGATAACAGTGTGCATTATATTCTTGACAGAAATCCAATTATTTTTCAAATATCTGATATTGCTAGATTATTCAAACAAGGAAGAATAAATAATATTTTTTCAGAACCTATCCTCTCAGTAAGCTAAATTAGCAGCTTGATATGTGTCAGTACAAATATCAACAGAAACTACATTGAAATAACGTTCATATTAGCGCGCATTGCAAAGTGGCTGATACGACGATCGCTGCCCCCTGCGTCGCTGGATAGCGTAAAGTAGAGAAAATATTAGGTTGGGGAAAAAGTTTCTTCGCATTTTATACGAAAATTTAAAACATTTTTTAATAAAGTTTATTTACATTAGACTAAAGTATGTAGGTGCCATTTTGTTCGATAACTTTCTGCCATCTTGTAGGTAGGGACATGATTCCATTGCCATAGGAATTCTGGGGCTTCTGATCAAAAAACCGCGACAAATGGTTTTGGCAGTCCTCTCGTGATGTTAACCTGACACTGCCTAAAGAATTCTGAAGAGACGAAACAAGTGGAAATCTGAAGGTGCAAGGTCAGGACTATACGGCGGATGCATTAATACATCTCAGCTAAACTCTCTTCATTTTTGCTGAGTGGCTAAAGATGTGTGAGGTCTAGCGTTATCATGATGAAAAACCGCACCCCTTCTGTTGACTAATTCCGGCCACTTTCTCTCAACTTCTTGCTTTAATCTCATCAATTGTTCGCACTAGAGTTTAGAATCGATGGTGCTGCCTGGCGGTAACAGCTCATAATGAATAATGCCCTTCCAATCCCACCATGCACACAGCATTACCATGTTGCGAATAACCCGGGTTCCGCCAGAGTCTGTGAAGCCTGACCAGCCTTTGACCACGACCTTTTTCGCACGTTCCTGTCGTACGTGATCCATTTTTCATCACCAGTTGTCAGGTTTTTTAAAAATGGTTCGGTTTCATTATGTCGTAATAAAGAATCACTAATGAGTACACGGTTCATCAAGTTTCTTTCAGTGAGCTCATGAGGCACCCAAATATCGAGCTTTTTTGTGTACCCAGCTTTTTTCAAATGCGCCAAAACTGTTGTGTGGTCAATCCCCAGTTCTTCAGCTACATCGTAACTACTGATATGCCGTTCTTGCTCCACTTTTTCAAAAATGGCATCCATTTTATCCATAACAGGGCGCCCAGAGCGAGGTGCATCTTTGACATCAAAATTTCTGGATTGAAAACGCTTAAACCAAATTTGTGCTACTCTCACAGACACTGCACTAGGTCCATAAACATCACAAATTTTTTTCGCGGCTTGCGTTGCATATTTGCCTTTTTTGTAGTAAAATTTTAAAATGTATCGAATTTCTTCATTAGATTCACTCATCTTAACAGTAAGAAAAACAAATTAAAATCACACATTTTACCTAATTTTAATTTGGAATTATCTTTTTTAAAATTTAAACTTTTTAATAATACCAAAACCAGCCAGATACAAATGGTATAGCCAAAGAGATTTTATTATAAGTTCATACATACTCGTACTATTTGCGAAAAGAGTTTTTCCCCAACCTATTAATACTTTTCATATATTATAAATTAGATACTTATAGGTTTTAAACATCTTCATGTCCGATTTTTGTATTGCTCGCGTGTGTGTATAAGTCGTAACTTAGTCTCTTTTGAAACGTGAAAATTTAAGCATTTTATCAGTTTTAAAAGCATTTGAAAGGTATTTATTGTTGTAGGTTAAACCTACCTTCAAAGGAAGGTATTAAAACATCACAATTACGGGATATAAGTCAATAAATGTCATATTATTTTTTCAACATTTTGTATTATTCATATAGAAAGTTTAAAGCGATTAACGCAGTTTAGCTTGCGAAGCCCCTTAAGAGTTTACGCAGAAAATACTGTAGCTAGGCCCAACTGGCAAACCATCGATTACGTTTCAAGTCTTACGCCATTCGCTGACAACAGAAGCTGTCATTTGTCTTTGTAAGAAACCCTTCTTGATCATTAATCGTCACCTCGCTGCTACATTTGGCCCCTAACCATAAACCGTCTGATATAACTAATGCCTCATCCATTTATATTAGAGATGCAATGGATATCTGGTTACTATTCGGTTTTCAAATACTTATTGGCTATCCGGATAACAGACCGATATATCTGGTTACTATCTGGCAAGCGGCGCGGCGGTAGAACGCTGGCCTCTCAATCTTGAGATCCATGTTCGATCCCCGGTCGGGCATGCACCAATGAGTTTTTCGGAATTTATGTCCTTGGTATTTATGTTCTTACCTAATACTTACCACATGCTGAACGGTGAAGGAAAATATCGCGAGAAAACGTGCATGCCCTAAAAAGCGTGTGATTGTGTCCAAAGTACAGCGATAGGCCTTACCACCCACCGCGTTATGACGATGAAATCGGTGAAATTGGTGAAACGCGGGTGTATCAGGGGTGGACTGTGACTTGCATTTCACAGCACACACTTAGGAACACCTCTGACACCCCCTCGGGGATTCATGAACTTGAATGCACTTGGGTGTTTCTTCACGCTGGGCGGGCGGGTTTAGGTTAGGATATCCGGTTACAATCCAATATTCGGAATCCGGAAATTTCACTATTTGTTGGATCTCTATTACACTTAGTACTTCATTTACCTAAGGGAAGCTATTTACATAAATTAGGACTTGTTGTTTACTATACAGGTTTATTAACAATTTATAGGTTGACTTAAATTAGAGTAATGATTTTTAATTTTGTACATGGAGATGAATATTACGGAAAACTCGATTTTAGCAAAACTAAGTAGCTTTTCCTAACGCAAACTAGTTTATCTAAGAACTGTAATAGCTAGAGGTATTGTACGCGCCAAAGCCCGATGAAGGTTCAGTGAAATGTCGAGATTTTCTCCTAAAATCGAAGTGAGTTTTGCACTAATTTGTTGGTTTAATTTGAAACAGCACACTTCTTCCTTCTGTCTAAGATCAGTAGTTGTGTTATAATTACAAATATCATAATTAGCACAGAGCGTAGGGTTCTACGAGTACGCAGCTTTGCACTTTATTCTGCTGGGATGAAACTCGGCAAGATTTGAACTACTTCTGTAAAAAAAGTTTGACCGAGTCCAAATCTGACTAGCGCACAAAGGGTTCCATCCATACATCCATCAGCATGTTTCGTCCACTGCTGGACATAAGGCTTTCCAAGATTTCGCCATTCAAAATTCACTCACACACGCTGGGCAGGCGGGTTGGTGAGCGCGGTGCGGAAATCTTCGCAGCAGTGACGTCGCTGCCCATGACCAGTCTGTTTTATATAAAGCTCGGTAATTTGGGTTGAATATACCGCCATCCATCGGTCCCAGGCATAGTGGGACACCTGGTTGTGTTTATTTAAGAATTGTCCTTTTACTCTTCCCCGAATGATTTCTATTAATTCGGGAAGGTTTGCGAGTAAGATGGTGGTACCTCCACAGACGGGCCGGGCTCCAGCTCTACCACCTGGTTTACCTGCTTGTTAATAGATAAGGCAAACTACTGAGCAACTAAAATCTGATAACATATAATATGTTTCAACGGCATTGTTGTCATGCTCAATTGGCCCAGCAGTTTTTGAGTGCCGCTGCAAATGGACATCGATGGGTATTACGCGACGAAATCCTTAAATACCGACACGAACTTGACATCAATTTTAATTCTTGTAACTTTGCATTCTAAATTCAAATTCTAATTATACTTGTGCTGGAAATGTCTCCCGAAAGACCAATCGACAGAGCTAGACCTAATTCTAAATTCGACATTTGCCAGAAATTAGCTTTGCTATTCAACGGCCCCTTGAGGCCATGCATTTGACTAGCTAAATATTCTAGCTGTTTTAGAAAATGCGCGATAGGAAAGACTCTAAGGCGATACCTTAAGGTGGTCGAACCAAATCTCGGTGCAAAATGCACATCATAACATTGTTTTTCTTACTTTTGGAAAAAAAATATTCAAAAATTGCGTTTAAAGCAATTGGCGGAAATTTATTACTAATAATAAGGTTATTGCATTAAAATTATGTTATTTTATGCCTTACATTTTGATTACATTCGATTACAACGAGAAATACGCCTTTAAGTTTGTTAACCAAATGCAATCAAAATGTAAATCATAAATTGATAGAATTTAAATGAGAAAACTTAATTATTACTAATAAATTTCCGCCAATTGCTTTAAAACAAGATTTTTGCATACTTTTTATAAAAAATAAGGAAACAATATTATAATGTGCATTTTGCACCGAGATGTGGTTCGACAGTCACTTATTTATGTTATTTTTAAGTGGTTGTTTTTCACTTATTGATGTATTTATAACTTAAAACCTTCCAGATTTTTTTAGTTTTTTTGCGCGGCCGAGAGGGCGGTGAATCTAGAAAAAGTTCGATATTGCTGTTTTTTGGTGAATAATATTTGATATAAATTCACCAGAGAGCATTTTAAAAAAACGCGTTCTATGTTTTTGATAATAGGTTTATATGTTTACAACAGTAATTATTATCTTTATTACTTTATAGCTTTTGCCCGTGGCTCCGCCTGCGTGTTATTCGGTTAAACGACATGCTTTTTCCGGGATAAAAAGTAGCCTATGTGTTAAGTTAGGGTATAAGCTATATCCATTCTAAATTTCATCCAAATCCGTCCATCCGTTTCAGCGTGAAAGAGTAACACACACACACACACACACACACACACACACACACATCACATACACACACACACACAAACTTTCGCATTTATAATATTAGTGTGAAGTGTGATTAGTTTGGACGGACTAGCTAGACTAGCTTGTCGCCCTCGTGGGGACAACAAAATACTTATATCTAACTTAACATCTATTCCTTTCGAGCTATCTTATTCTCTAGTTCTGAAATCAGCCTAGAGTCAGACGATTTGAAATTGTAATTGTTTCACTTGGAACAACGCTCCAAGGTTTCGTCTTAATTACTTCAATGTGGGTAAATCTAAATATTAGCTTCTGAATACAAGTTCCTCCGGGCAATGTTAGCTATGTCTAACTTTGTCTGCTGGGAACATGGATTGTGTTTGGCCTTTTACACACTTGAATCAGTATCGTGATGGTTTCCTTTTGGACATTTTTTGTCCGTCCATCTGTCACAGGAGTATAAGTGCAGAAGGTGAGACTGTAGAATTGCGATTGTGTGCGTGCACACCATTGACATTGTGGAAAACAACTCTTACAGCAGACCAAGCAAGGTCTGTTTTCAAAAAATTATGGTTTGACTTTTATCTTTTTCTTCTTTTGTTACGACGAATACTTTATGTTTCCATGTTTTTTCAAAATTAGACTTTGCCCGCACTGCTATAAGAGTTGTTTTCCACAATGTCAATTGTGTGCACGCACACAATCGCAATTCTACAGTCTCACCTTTTGCACTGTACCGCTTTAGGCGTAACAGGTAAACAGTTAAATTTACTCAGACTATGTAAATACTCTAGAGAAAAACAAAGAATAATAAAAATTTGGGTTCCTCTATTAGAGTGCCTAAATATTTGTCAGGCGCTACCGTTTCAGAGCGCCTTGTTTTTTGCTCTTGCAACTTTGCGACTTTGCACATTTTACAATAAAATGTGGAGCTACTTCGTCACGTCACCCGTTTATGTCAAGAGTAGATAAAAGCTTATAGACCTTATCTTCAGTTGAAAGTGATTCAAACTGCCATCATCGCAATATGGTGGTTCGAGATTATGTTCTGGATAAGAGGGCAGGCTTGCTGAAAACAGAACTCAAATTGTCACTAAGGGGAGTTTTTTCCATTTTGTCTCATTTCAAATTCATTTTAAGCCAATAAATAGCGATGATTAAATTTTGTAAAAATATATGTCATATTTCACTTTTTGATCCTGATATTTCGGCTATTCGATACATGATTACTTAAATTTTGCTTGATCCAATTAAATCGCAAAGATAGGTTTAAACTATGATCTAAATATATTTTCATTTGAGCTGTATTAAGTTTTGGACAATAAAACTTACACCAAAATAAACGTCGTAAAAATGTGATATAAAAAGGCCGAATAAAGTAAAGTAAAAATTTATTTGCATAAACATGCGTTGTAAGTATAGGTCTTATTGTATCTTAATATTAGATACAGCACATTTTACCATATTATATAGTATGCTAATATTTATTCTTAAAAAACTAACATGCAACAATATAAGCTAATTTACCTCATATGTATGGTATTTACGTTATTAATTGTTATACTGTACGTATATACAATCTCATATTATTAATTATTATATTAGATTCTTATTATGAAATTTGCACAGTATGAAAGTAAATATCTTAATATAAGTTTATACATTATTAAAAACCTATCCCTCTAATTGCTAAATAATAAATAAAAACACCTCGAAACCGCATGTTTTCCGAGCGGCCCGCTTCCGCTGAGCAGGATAAACATGTGTAAAATTAAAGCATTGGAGCTGGACAGATTTCTCTGGATAACCTCGCCTTAAAGCCCTGACAAATTGAATCAACCCGTTCATATTTTTGATCATTATACATATACGGCTTTTAAGCTTTGTTATAATTTTGATGGGACGTCCGGGCTCGAGCTTAGCAGCTTTCACTCGATATTATGAACTTTATGTCGTCGCGTTAGATGACGATAACCTCGAGATGTCACGTGACGCACCTATATAAAGCCAGCGCCCCGTCCTATCCCATCTTACATCGTGACTTCATAACCCCTCTTGCCTCACGTGCTTTATGGAAGGCCTCTAATATACAGAATATTACATTTCCCCACTGCGAGTGGAACAACAAGCGTTGTTCTATAAATATTTGAGTGAGCTCTGAAACGGCATTATTTCCTTTCTGCGCCGTTTTCAAGCAGTTTCAGATGAAAAGGGCGGTATTAGGTTTTAGGTTGCGGTACAAAGGACGGGCTGTTAGCGATTTCGTTACGTAATCGTGCAAATTAATATTGGTGTTTTACTTTTTATATAAAATCAGACAGTGTTTTTACTATGCTTAGCTCAATAACTGGGGAGTAGTTAAAGGCAGTTGCGCAGTACTTACAAACTTCCGTTTTTGCAGACTGATTAACGCCGCGCTTGTTTTCACTCGCTCACTTTTTGGGCGTGCGCGCTTCCTCTAGGTTTTATCTATGCTTTCTATCATGCGCAATAGTGGCCAAGCATCCGTTGTGTATAAAAAACTTATCAAGTTTCTTCCTCACCAAGGCTTCGTGAGCAATCGCCACAAGTAACTAGGTTAAAATGCCGCAAGTTTTCCCCTTTCAAATTCTGTCTACCTCTATTTTTTTAATTTTGGTCAAATTCAACAACACCATGTAACCCGTAAATATTCATTATTATGGTACCCCTGCTCCATAGGAAGGCGTTGGTGACTGTTTTACCATTTATAGTAACACGGTCACATTTTATGCCACATTTTCATCTCAATTTACAAATCGTTTGTTTGTTTGACTTAAATTTCGTGGTCTACCTATAAAGTATTTTTTTCAATGCAAGTGCTCGTAAAGAACTATTTTATATGCATGAAAACTGTTGTCAACATAAACTTTACCACACGAATGTTTTATTTTTACTGTTTTTAATTTTTTGAAAAAGAGTTGCCATTCTTTTCTTGTGTACCTACCATAGATAGACAGCAGCCAACGAACAAAGAAAAACAATTCCCGCCTAAAGTTCATTTGCAGTATTTATTGTTTATTTGTTCCTTTATTTATGTTTCATTTATTTACTCACACTATGCATTGAAAAACGTAGTATGATACACGTGCGTAAGGGCAGTAACTTACTCGTAAAGTTATTGCCTCCTTACCACACTTATAGCACAAACTACTATTGTATAATTTGTACATATTGCTTGACACAATATTTTTTTATTATTATTATATTTAATTTAAACTGGGTATTGCTGCCGCACGTCACTTGGACCACGCATAATCGTTCAGTTTTACGATAGTCACACTCCTTACGCACTCCACTTCCCAGAAAATTTCAAGAGATTTCGATACACACTTGAGAAGGGCCTTAAACACGTCCTTAGCCCAGGGATATATGTTTGGGAACTGTTATGTGTATTTTGCGATTGTGTTCCGTTACAGCCGTTAATATGAAGGAGGATTTGTGTACATTCAGTCTTGGAAATGGATCTTGGAGAAATGAGAATAACGGAACGTATATTTGGTTTGGGTTGCGAAGCCTATTTACTCGTGGCTCGCTTTTGCTTTGCAGACGTGACAGCACAAAGGAATGGGTAGATACTGACCATAACTTGCTAAACAATAGGTAGAAACAACAGTTCAATTTGTTCGCCGATTGCTTAAGAATCATATATTATTGTGACATGAAAATTTAAGTGTAACTATGCTTTATTCAATATGAAAAATCTTGGTAAACTAGCGTCTTTAATCAGAGAAATTTATGGAAGTTTTTTTTTAAAGATTAAATGTGATATCACTCTAATATAATGAATGCGAAAGTTTGTGTGTGTGTGTATGTTTGTTACTCTTTCACGCTAAAACGGCTGGACGATTTGAATGTAATTTAGAAGGGATATAGCTTATACCCTAACTTAACACATAGGCTACTTTATATGTCCGAAAAAAGCATGTCGTTAAACCGAATAACACGCGAAAAGCTAGTATAATATAAAATTCTACTATGTTATGTTCCTACAAATGTATATGTCTGATGATAATTTGGCATTTTTTTTTCAGAAAAGTAATTGAACTTGCGATTGACAGCGAAGTACTTGAACTTGAATGGAAGATTTAGCTCTTTAAAGAAGACAATGCGATTATTTTTCTGTAAACGAGGTGTAGGATATAAATCACTACAAAAAATACAAAGTAGTATTTGTAAATGTGATACATTAATGTTTAACATGTATTCAACAGTATTAAAGTCTTTCTTAAGATGGTAAATTAGACGCTGGAAATTTTAGATTTTCGCATGAAAATTTAAGCCACCTCTTAAAGACGTTTCGTTATTCTCATTTCTCCATTATTTCATGAGTATGCGACCGTGTACAAGTCTGTTTTTCGGTGTGCGAAGTTGGATTCTTTTAGGACTAAAATTCGATTAATATGAACAGTATTTATGAAATTTTTGACGGCAGAAAAATGTTTGCGTGTAATTTTACTTCTGAAAATAAAATTATCGCATTTTCTCGAAAACTACTAAGAATTAGTTGTGGCTAGCACGCGACTAAGATACAGCGTCTATCTATCCTACTTGCGCTCTCACGTATACCGCGTTTGTCAATGTGCGAGAGAGAGAGAGAGTATGATAGAAAGACACTGTATCGACGGTCTGCGCTAAACCCCGGAAGGACCTTCACTTTATTTGAAAGGGCCAAATGTTTCCAGAAACTTGAAATGTGAACCCAGCTTGAGTAGGGTTACCATATCAAAAAAGAAAAGCGGACAAAATTCCGGAAATTTTCTTTAAAATTTCGCTGCATATTTATTTCTTGCGTGAAGCGACGCATGTGGCGATGCTTATAATTATTATTACTCAATGTATTTTATAGATGTGACGCGTGAAATGTTCACTGTTGCCAACACAATATCGTTAGTGGGTGCTAAATCACATCTTGAAAAGTACTACATTGCTATGGATTTCCAAAAATTATGATAATTTTATTGGTCATGAAATAAAACATTCTTTCAAACCTTTTTTTTGGTCATATGCGATTAAAATAATTGTTGGTTATTACATATTTTAAAACTTTATCTCGAGAACTAACATATATCCAGCCGTTGTTAAGGTGACATAGGTAGTAAAAAATTACATTTTAAAACAGTAGAACTCCTATACTACAAATTAGGTTGGGGAAAAACTCTTTTCGCAAATAGTATGTATGAACTTATTGTTAATTATGACGTGTTTGAGAAATAAAATTAGAGTATCAAATAACTGAGTTTTAATGAGGTATAGGTTACAAGTAACAGATTTTCATTTTTTAACAAAATAGCTAGCAGAAACAGGATGCTAGTCAAATTTCGAATGGCCGACGAACGGCCCCCCGTCCCCCGCGTCTCCCTCGCATCCCCGCTGCGTTCTCGCAGCAACATCATCGGGCCCGGTGGAAGCTTCTTCCACGGAATCTTGTGTAGGTTCCAGCAAAGGACACAAGTACCTCACTCCTCTTCTGTAGGTTCCTTTAAAGGTAGAAACTTCGGCAACACGAACGACACCATCTGCTCCAGGAAATAGTTTTGTTACTCTGGCCATCTTCCAGAAAAGTGGTGCAGTAGGTTCTTTCAGCAAAACTAGTTCCCCAATTTGTAGTTGTCTATCTGGTGTCTTCCATTTTACCTTTTGTTGCAGCTCACAGATGTATTCCAGTTGCCACCTTTTCCAAAAATGCTGTCGGATAGTTTCGAGTTTCTGGAATCTGTCCAATACTTTCATATTATCAAAACACGGAGAAGGAATCGAAGTTAGTGCTCGCCCAATAAGGAAATGACCTGGGGTTAAAGGTTGGAAGTCATTAGGTGAGGAAGATAGAGGACACAGAGGACGGCTATTAAGGATGGCCTCTACTTGAGAAAATAGGGTAGCCAACTCTTCAAACGTAAGATGACTACTGCCTAAAATGCGACTAAGATGATACTTAGCTGACTTAACACCAGACTCATGGAGAGCTCCAAAATGGGGCCCAAAAGCAGGGGAAAAGTGAAACTTTATTCCTTCGCCAGTTGCAAAATTTAAAATTGAATTTGTATTTGAAGTAAGAAAAAGCCCTATGTCTTTAGAAGCAGATACAAAATTTGAACCACGGTCACAGAATACATCTAATGGCTTTCCTCTGCGGGAAATAAAACGTCGTAATGATAAAATGAATGCTTCTTTAGAAAGCTCACTAACGGCTTCCAAGTGTATGCATTTGTACCTCAAACAAACAAATACACACAAATAACATTTTGTAATTTTGCATCCTCTGCCCTTTCTGTCTGTAATATAAAACGGTCCGGCGAAATCAATCGAGACGCTTATAAAGGGGAAATCTGGGGTTATACGTTGAGAAGGTAAAGATCCCATAATAGGGGTCAATGTTTTACCTGTGATTCGTCGGCACACAACACAATTTCGCACTGTGGTACGAGCTAAATCCCTGCCTGCAATAGGCCAGACAATTTCTCTTATGTTAGAGAGCAGAAGTTGTGGCCCAGCATGCAGGAGACGTAAATGTTCTTGTTGAAAGAACAATTTAGCCAAATTGTGTTTTGAATGTATAATCATTGGATGGCATTTATTATAGGTATACGAAGAATGAATCAAACGACCTCCTACTCTTAGGATATTATTCTTGTCTAGAAACGGAGTCAAAGAGGAAAGGTAACTCTTTGAATTCAATGTTTTACCAGATTTAATGATGTCCAACTCCTTTGAAAAAGAATCTCTTTGAGACAATTTCACAAGACATTCAAACGAGTTGTTTAATTCCTCAGGTTGAAAAAGTCCCTCAGCAAGTTTCATTTTATTTTTAGTACGGCAGTTGTTTAAAAATCTTAGTACGAGTGCAAAGGCACGTAGTAAAAAAATCAATTTTGAGTATTTGTTGAAATCAATCAATGGACTATCAGTACTTATGAAATTGACCTTAAGTTCAGGTAAGTCAATACATTGAGGTGCATTTAAAGTAGGCCAAGTAGAATCATCATGACATAAGAAGGAAGGACCATTCCACCACAATGGTAAGTCAATAATTTTACTAGCATCGATCCCTCGTGAAGCTAAGTCGGCAGGATTCATAGATGTAGGAACATGTCGCCAATCTTGATCGGTTGTGAGTTCTAAAATAGAGGCGACTCTATTAGCTACAAAAGTTTTGAGAGTCATAATTTCTGTTTTTAGCCAAGATAGAACTATAGTGGAGTCGGTCCAGTATATGATGCGAGATGGTTTTAAGCGTAAAGCCTTGCACACAGCATTGGTAAGCTGAGCTCCCAAAAGAGCGCCACAAAGCTCAAGCCGAGGTATGGTGGTAGGCTTGACAGGAGCTACTTTAGCCTTGGCGCAGAGCAGTCTTGCGGAAATATCACCATTATTATTTGTGGATTTTAAAAATATGCAACTAGCATAAGCAGATTGTGAAGCGTCGACAAAGCAATGAAGTTCCGTGTAGGTTGGCGAGCTACATTGCGCATGGCGAGGAATAAAAAGAGAGCTTAAACTGGGTAAGTTATCAGTAAAGGCCCGCCATGATTTTTTTATATCAACGGGGACACATTCATCCCATTCAATTTTAGAAAGCCACAATTTTTGTAACAATATCTTAGGTTTTATTGTGATTAAACTTAGAAGACCTAACGGGTCAAGAACTTTACATGAATCGGATAAAATTGAACGTTTGGTCGGATTATCATTGTTTTGTGATGTGAAATGAATAGGAAAGTGGATGAAGTCACCTTCTGGATGCCAACCTACTCCTAAGGTATGGGTAGATGAACTAATAACCAGATTTTTTTGAGAATCTTCTGTTTGAGAATTATTCAAAATACTTGGTAAATTTGTCCGATATTTACGTAAATTAAAACACCCAGAAAGTAGAGCCTTTTCTATAGATTCTTTAATATACCTCAAATCTGCTTCAGAGTCGGACCCACACAATAAGTCATCGACGTAGAAATCTCTTTCAATTATTTCCTTAATTCTTTCATCATGACATTCGGCACCCAATTGAAAGAGACACCGTGTGCTTAAAAAACTCGCACTAGAGAATCCATATGTTACAGTATTTAGTCTTAACGTTTTGATAGGCTCATTTGAGTTCTCTCTCCAGAGGATTAATTGCAAATTCCGATCAATATCTTGGACCTCTACCTGGCGATACATTTTTTCTACATCACCTGACAAAAAGTAGGTGTAGGAACGAAATCTTAGAAGAATATTAAAAATTGAATCTTGAATGGTAGGCCCAATCATTTGCAGATCATTTACAGAATAGCCTGAAGTAGAAGGGGCACTCCCATTGAATACAATTCTAGTTTTAGTTGATTCACTTGTAGGTTTAAATACTGGATGATGTGGCACAAAGAAGCTTGGATCTGGGATCTGTACGTCAGACTCAGAAAGATGTCCTAAACCAGAATATTCTCGCATAAACTTAGTGTATTCGATTTTGAGATAGGGGTCCTTAAGAAAGCGCCTTTCCAAGCTCAATAAACGCCTTTTGGCTAAATTATAGCTGTCACCCAAGCAATCAGGCTCAGTTACTAAAGGCAAGCGCACACAAAACCTACCTTCATTGTCACGATAAGTATTTTTCAAAAAATGTTGTTCGCATTGTGTCTCAATATCAGTGTGTTTTTTTTCCAGTGGGGGAAGCTGTTCAAGCTCCCAAAATTTGGTTAATTGTTCGTTTAAATTATTGTCTATCGTATTTTCAATGGAAACGTGATTACACTGTAAAGTTGAAGCAAATTTATTTGTATTATTAAATAAAGGTCCGGCAAGAAACCAGCCCAACTTGGATTTTCGCATTATAGGCTTGTTAGTACCTAATGAGAATTGTCCACCTTCGATTAAATCCCAAAAAACGTCACAGCCAATTAACATATCAATGGGAGCAGGTTGGTTGAATTTAGGATCGGCTAATTTTATACCAGGCGGTAAAGTAAGTTGAGATATGTCAATGCTAGTATGAGGCAACGTTCCAGATATTTGTGACAATACTAAGCATGAAAAAGTCATATTAAAATCATTGTTGCACTTTGATTGCAGTTGCACAATGCATCTTTCCGGGGCAGTGGTTAAAGAGACATTCCCTACACCGATTATGTTTGTATTGGTAGGTTGTGAATTTAACTGTAGTTTATCCTTTAGGCTCTGGGTTACTAGGCTAGTTTGACTTCCGCAATCTAATAAGCAGCGGACAGTGGTGTGTTTATTAGTATTTGGGTTATAAACCTCTACTAAGGCCGTAGACAGTATAACTTGACTGCAAGTATTGGCTGACGTCATACTGAAGACAGGCTGAATTTCAGATTGTGGCTCATCGGCGGAAAAGCTTGTGGTTGTATTTACAGCCGAAGGAGTCTCCCTATGCAATAGCGTATTATGTCGTCTTTTGCACTTGGAGCAGGGGCTTAGCTGACAGCGATAAGCAGAATGGCCGCTACGCAAACAGTTTAAACAAAGATTCAACCTTACGGCTTCCGAAATTCTTTCTTCAATAGGCTTAGACAGGAAAGAAGGACAATGGTATATCCGGTGACTGCCATTGCAGACGACGCACGACCAAGAAGATGTACCAGAAGAAGCACCACCAGGTGGATTTACGTGTTCATTCGCTGAAAATGCATACAAATTCATATTATTATTTGAGTTTCCATGTCTATTGCGGGAGTTGGGAATGTATTGTTTTTTATTTAAATTACTCTCAGGCTTATTTTGAATTGGCTTATTTGGTTGAGCTGACTGGAGAATATTAGCACGACTCATTAAAAACTTGTAAAACTCGGAGAGCGAAGGCAAAATTGCTATGTCATGTCTATCTTTATACTCTTCCCAATGCATCATTGTAGTATCGTCGAACTTTGCTGAAACCATGTGGATTACAATTGTGTCCCACTTATCAGTAGGTTGTCCTAATGTTTTTAGAGCACGTAAATTTTTTGTTACATAATCAACCAAATGTTTTAGGGATTGCGCTGATTCTCGAGTTATTGGAGCGATGTCAAATAATGCATTCAAATGACTTTTAATTAATTGTGATTTATCGTTAAACCTGTCGCACAAAATACTCCAAGCTTCAGCGTAGTTTTTGTCACTGATCTCCATGTTACTGATTACTTCAGCAGCTTCACCCTTTAGATATGAATTCAAATAAAGGAATTTATTAATAGGTTTGATAGAATCATCTTTATGTATGAGAGAAGTAAATGTGTCTCGAAATTCTAACCATTTTAGGTAAGAGCCATCAAAATCACAAATAATTATTTGTGGCAGCTTAGCACCTCTGCTGCTATGATTACATTGAGAATGTTGTGTTTCAACGCGAGTGTCTGGGGATCTTGCGCTCACCATTGATTCATCGAATTTATTAGACGTTTTATTTTCCAACGTTTGAGACTTTGCAAGCAAAGTATAAAAATCCTGCTCAATTTCAAACCTCAGTTCAAGTTCTGAATCTAGAGTTTCAGGTTTCAAAATTTCTATTTGGCTTTGTAAATCATCAAACCGCGTAAATAAGTCACGAAATTTCTGAGACTTTAAGGACAGTTCATTGCTTTGATCCGAAGTGAGAACATTTGATTCTAAATTCAATAATGGAATGAGATAGTTTTTAAATTTAGTGATTTGAACTTTTATGGAGCTTCTTTTTGTATTAAGATCCTTGTATTCATTGGAAGTAATTGTAGCTTCAGAAGCCGTCATTTTAAATTATAAAACTATTGAATACAAAGCAAAAAACTGTTTGATGAAATATGTATATAAATTTCTAAGCGGCGAAGGAACAAATGATAATAAAGGAAATACTTAAATTATGGCTAATGGTCCCCACTATCTGGCAATGATGAACTGCTAACTGATTGTTATCAATCAGTGTTAGCTCCACACATGCACTATCTAGACGCGTGGCGCACGCACACCAATGCAGCGCATACTGGAATGTAAACAAACGTAAACAAGTTATTTTATGTATCAATCTAAGCATTTACAGTAACGGGATTGAATGATATTGATTTCTGTAAAGTCTGAAATGGTAGAAACGTATTGGAATTTAATATTGTGGTATTTATTTAAACCTTGATTAATGTAATAAGTATTACGAAATAAGTAGATAGATTTTAGCACTTATTCAGTTAAAATCACGTATTTTGCTAAAATAAAGCTGATTAAAATATCAACTAATGATGAGGTAAGGTAAGCTTATTTATCGTGGATTTATAGATAAACTTGCCAATTTATGCTAGGGTTTTACTTGTAGGTAACTAGTTATGTAATTACCTACCTGTTTGAAAACTAAGTATATCTGAACCTTGCGGAATATACAAGAATTAGTACGTAATGTAATCTTAGTTATAACTAGACAAAATAAAGTTACGAAAAGTTGGCAAACCCACGTTATCAAGAAAGGAAAAGATAGGTTAGGTAATAATTGGGGCACTTTCCTGCTTTGCTGTAGTAATGCTGATGACGCCGGACTGTCGTTCTGGCTGGCTAGGTAGGTGCTCCAGTAGTTTTCACACGATAAGCCTAGGCTGTGGCGCGATGTGCTGACCAACAGCGGCTTGAACCTGATGAATGATGGTGATATTGAAATACTGTCGCCTGCTAAGCCTTAGCTGCGGTTATTAATTGACCGGCGGACTTGAAGCTTTCATATTCTGACTAGGTACATTAAAATTCTGATGATATAGCACGATAAGCCTATGCTGCGGTGCGAATTGCTGACCGGCGGGCTTCAATCTGATGATAATAATGAAGAATTTGAAATATATATATATATCTGACTCCAATATAATTTCTGAAGATATAGCCTTAGCTGCGGTGTTAGGTACCGGCGGGCTTTAATATCACTTAGGTATCACTTGCACAATAAATAGTTGAAATGTAAAAAAATAACCTCCACGTGTCACAACTGATATTCAATGATAGGTACTTCACCAAGTCACAATTTCACGGCAGGTACACAATTCCAGAAGAATTTCTCGCATAGTTTTCGGGCGAGATATTCCTTGATACGAGTCGCAATGATGTAGCTGGCTGGCGCGTGGGGCGGTGTGTAATGGCGGCTGGTCGTACAACGTAGTATCGCTGAACGCGCTGCAATCTTACGAGGCTCGCTGACAATCACGTCGTGGTCACCATGTTAATTATGACGTGTTTGAGAAATAAAATTAGAGTATCAAATAACTGAGTTTTAATGAGGTATAGGTTACAAGTAACAGATTTTCATTTTTTAACAAAATAGCTAGCAGAAACAGGATGCTAGTCAAATTTCGAATGGCCGACGAACGGCCCCCCGTCCCCCGCGTCTCCCTCGCATCCCCGCTGCGTTCTCGCAGCAACACTTATAATAAAATCTCTTTGGCTATACCATTTGTATCTGGCTGGTTTTGGTATTATTAAAAAGTTTAAATTTTAAAAAAGATAATTCCAAATTCAAATTAGGTAGAATGTGTGATTTTCATTTGTTTTTCTTACTGATAAGATGAGTGAATCTAATGAAGAAATTCGATACATTTTAAAATTTTAATACAAAAAAGGTAAAAATACAACGCGAAAAAAAATTGTGATGTTTATAGACCTGGTGCAGTATCTGTGAGAGTAGCACAAATTTGGTTTAAGCGTTTTCAATCTGGAAATTTTGATGTCAAAGATGCACTTCGCTCTGGGCGCCTTGGTACGGATAAAATGGATGCCATTTTTGAAGAAGTGGAGGAGGATCGGCATATCAATAGTTACGATGTAGCTGAAGAACTGGGAATTGACCACACAACAGTTTTGGCGCATTTGAAAAAGAAACTTAATGAACAGTGTACTCATTTATGATTCTTTATTACGACGTAATGAAACCGAACCATTTTTGAAAAAACCTGATAAATGGTGATGAAAAGTGGATCACGTACGACAAGACCGTGCGAAAAAGGTCGTACTTTGTAGAACACTCGTACTTTCAGGCTGCTTTACAGCTTTACAGCCTGAAAGTACGAGTGTTCAGAAATATAAAACAAGCATAACTTATCTAGGTCCAATTTCTGAACGGGTTGCGAAGATTTTTCGGCGTTGTGGTGTTCGCGTTGCATTCAGAACCAAAAATAAGATAAAGCGTATTTGCAATGGTAAGGACAAATTAGACAAAAAACAACAGTCTGGTATTTACAAATTGTCTTGCAATGATTGTAACGGTGTCTATGTAGGTCAAACAGGTCGCAGTTTTGAAACTAGGTACAAAGAACATATCTCAGCCCATAGAAATAATCATCCTGAAAAATCACACTTTGCAACACATCTATTAGAGTCCGGTCATAGTTTGCCTGATAACCATTCATTTGAAGTAAAACATATTTGTAAAAAAGGTTTAAGAATGTGTGTGTTAGAACAATTAGAAATACTAAAAAACAAGAATAACCCTGATTTACTAAACGAACAAACTAACTTTACCACTACCCCACTGTTACGCATGTTTTCGTCTCCCCATTTTCCCCACCAAACAACTAGTCAGGCCGGTGTATAAAAGGCGAGTTTTGGTCGGCGGCTCGTCACTAGCTGCTGAGCTGTCGGGCGAACAACATCAGTTGCTGCGGAGCGGCTGGGCGAGCAACACATCAGTTGCTGCGGAGAAGCCGGGCTAGCAACACATCCCGAGGATGCCTCGTTCAGAGGCGAAACACGTGTCGATAAGTTTTCTTGCTTGTTATTTAAGATTGCTTTGCTTGTATTGCTTGCTTGTTGCATGTTTTTATGCGGGCGGGCGGGCGGTGCACGAGTCTGCATTTTGAATAGCACGACAAGAATTGTTTAGCGGAATATTGCAAATTATATTCATATATCCTTTACTTTGTGCGTTATCTTTTTTCCCTGGTTTTGTAGAATATTTTGGATAATTGCCAGACTAAAATAGAATAATTTTTTTTCGCCGAATATTAAAGCCGATTCTGAAGGCTTTAATTTTAATTTTAGTCCTGTTAAACAAAACTTCCTTTATTCCAAAATAGTTCTTTGGTGTTAACAATAGAAGCTATAATATTGAAAAATTTTAAGTTTTGACAGCACTAAAGCTAAAATTAAAGCCTTCAGAATCGTCTTTATTGTACAAACATATTATAGATATAATACAATGTACATTTAGATAAATACATAGCTATGTTATTTAATGTGAAAATTATATTTGTGTTTATTTAATAGGAACTGTTGATTTAATTAAAAACATTTATTTTATTTCATTTATTATTTTTCTCTTTCTTCATTTATTTGACAATTCCGGACTAAAATCTAATTTCCTAGTATGTCCGGAAAATTCCGGCCTTATGGCAACCCTAGCTTGAAGGGTCCCCAAATAAAACATAACTTGGGGCGGTTTGTTGTTGATTTGCTGAATAGTACGGTCGGGAAATTCAGTAATTGGGACTCACAGGGAACCTTGTCAAAGCAAATTGCAAACTAATAACTGCCATCGGCAAACAAAATGTTAACTATTTTATGTGTTAAGGATAGCTTTTACTTTGACAACGTTTTATTGTGAAATCTCGATCGGCTTCCGAATTTACAATCACCAGCAAGCTAACACGCTCGTCACCGCACCTATGTATTTTTCACTTTTTGCAAAAAGACATTCGTAAATTTCATATTTTATATGCCTTATTTTACGGAATGGCCACAGCAGAAATATAACGATGTTATTCATGCAATCAAAACACTATGCCTGTACTATAGGATAAATAACCTCTGAGGCCCAATTAGTAGAGAGCTAGTACAGTTTAAAAATCCATACAGTTGTCCAACGAAGCGTTTGGACGCAGCGGTTGTGCGGGGCTTGAGGGGTAAGGCTCGTACCGAACTGCTTTTTCAAAATTGTATGTAGCTGGGTGGCTTACCCCCCGCGCCTAGCCCCGCAAGCCTCTCACAATTGCTCTGTCAGAGCGCTTTCATTGGACAAGTGTACGGATTTTTTATTTTTGTTAGTGTACTTACCCAGAGATTGAGGGTTTAAGGTGATATACGTCAGTGGCGAAGGGTGATCATTTTCTAAAGGAAAGCCGGACAAAAAATCGCCTTACTCAGAAAAGCAACCAAAGAAAACATACATTTTTTGTACTTTGCAACTCCCTGTCAGCCGTGTATTTGTCGTAGCTATTGAAATTTATGGAAATGTTTGACAAAGCGAAGAGCACGGAATAAAGAAATAATGTATGGATGCCATTTCCTAAACAAGCCGATGGGAATCGTGTTATATGGACCCTTCGCCACTGACATACGTAGTAAAAAACTAGATTTTAAAACAGTAGTACTCCCATACTACAATAGATAAGGTTCTGATAAATAAAACGTGTTATAAAGGAGGCTTTTTAGAAGACGTCAGCAAAGCCCAAAACGTGATTTAAAAAAAATTGGCTGCCTCGAAAAAAAATTGCATAGTAAAGCCTGTTTTTTTTTTTCAGTTGAAAGCAGTAGTCCATCCAAACTAATAAGTAAAGTGAAAAGAACAATAATGACTCCTGTAAACATTTAAACCTATTATCTAAAACGTAGCTTTGCGTTTTTTGGGTTCCGTACCCAAAGGTTAACCAACGGGACCCTATTACTAAGACTTCGCTGTCCGTCTGTCACCAGGCTCTATCTCATGAACCGTGATAGTTAGGCAGCTTAAATTTTCACAGATGATGTATTTCTGTTGCCACTATAACAGCAAATAAAAAAAAACAGAATAAAGTAAATATTAAAGGGAGCTCCCATACAACAAACGCGATTTTTTTTGCTCGTTTTTGTTCGATATTGATAACGGCAACAGATAAACGCTTGAAATATTCACAGAATAATTAGTTATATATATAATTATTGAATTTAAAAATAAATAATTAAATTAAAATTAAATAATATTTAAGGGGGGCTCCCATACAAGAGACATGATTTTTTGTCGTTTTTATAGATAATGGTACGGAACCCTTCGTGCGCGAGTCCGAATCGCACTTGGCCGGTTTTTTTTCAAACGCTGATGTGTGAATTTTGTTAAATTTTATTAATTAAAAAGCGGCATCATCCAATCTTTTCTTGACCGCACTACTGGGACACGCACTTTTGTAGATATGTTTAAAATAAAGTTTGATAATTTTTTCAGCTGCTTAACACTTTGAGCCTGGTTTTCGAGTAAAAACGGAACAGATAGGAAGACAGACAATAAATTTTAAAAAGTATGGTTTTGTCTCCCGTTCTATACTTATTATCCCACTTCATTAGAAATTTTGAAAATATATTCCATATACAAACACGACTCTTTAGTACTTTATTATGTTTTAGTTTAAAATACGACATACAGTATACCTGGAAGAAGTAATTTGATATATCTTGTTATTTTCAGGTTCCCTCCAGTCGCCGAAGACATTAAAGAAAAGTAAGTACTAAACCTAAGGCTTCGTGCACATCGCTATTTGTTGCCGCATTACGCCGCTGCGTTACATTGAAGCTTAGACATACACAAGGTCAGATCCATACAATCAGCGATTCCGGGCGCATGCACAAATAAACGCGTACGTACGACGATCTCGGTCGAAGTCGGTCGTGCACGAGTCTACCGTAAGCGTCTATGTGTGCGTGCGCCCGGAAACGCTGGTTGTACGAAACTGGCCTTTTGTATGTATTTATTTTGTGGCTGAGGGACTGTTCACGCCGTTTTAGGGGGGAAGGGGGTTCGACCAATCTTATTTTTTCTTACATAGGGGGTGGGGGCGTCTAGATATTTCTTACGTACGATTATAATTATGACATATTGTTCAGTGGCGTTATACGTACAGTACTCCCAAACTTATAATGCGCATACGAATCTTCGCCACTGCTCGGCAAAGTTCGTATTTCCCTACACTTTCTATACAAGCAGTAAGGTCACGTGGTACGTCTGGTCGCTCGGCTATAGATTTCTATGCGCATTATAACTTTGGGCGCACTGTAAATCCTTTATCTGATTAACTGTAAGCTCTTGGGCTAGTCCAGAGATTCATGAATAATATGTCTATTTTCACCTCAATTTAAGTCTTTTTGTGTAAGCCTATCAATAATTTAGTCATTCTATGTAATTTCTTACATAGCGGGAGGGGTTAAAAGTAGGCCAAAACTGTGTTACGTAATAAATGAACAGCCCCTTAAGGACCTAGGAAGGCAACTTAAGGTGAGCCATCCCGCTCATAAAAAAAGCCTTACGGCTATGACGTCATGTTAGGTTTGATCCAATGAAAGAGCGATTATAGTAAATTTCAATATCGCCGAGGCAATCTACACATACTGACTACTATGACAGCATGAGAATTTGGAGCGAGCTGTCACAATTTCTTGAGACCTTCAAAGCCACATAAGTACCGGTTTAATTCAGATGATATTTAACCAAAAAAACAATACATAGTAAACTACAGAATACCTAAAATGGTGTGACTTGATTATTAAAAGCTTTAACAAAATAAATACCAAAGTAAGGTCCAAATTAAGACTAAGATCCGATTTAATTAATTACGTATGCAATGAAATAACTTTAAACTTAGGTTCCGTTTGGAAACGAGTGAATTTCATTCGGAGTGACGCGAATTCACCCTAGAGCGTTCAAAAATTGACCCGAGTTAAACCGAGGGTAAACGAACTGTTACCTGACAGTTGCACGAAAGTGTTGTTTTGAAACGCTTTGGAGTAATGCGAAAATCACGCTGGGCCACCTGATTGGTACAACCAGATTTTTATTTCTCTTGCTCCTATATAGATCTGTCTCTTTCTAATAAACCAGTGAAATTTCGCACTATGATCGCACGTTCTGAAACGCTTCCTTATTCAAATTAAAGATATCATCACAACAAATGAGTTCCCTTGATTTTTGAGGAATTTTATATTTTAGCGCGTTCGCAACTTGATTCCCCGTCGAGCGACGGAGAGATCAATACGGGACGAATCGTGCGAGTGAGTGAGACGCACGTACCCGGGGTCACAGCAGTAATTTTCACCTTACAACAGTTAGAGGGATAGACCTCCTACATCTCCCTTACCTATGGAATTACTGATGAAGAGCTCTCAGACCAATCAATACAAACCTTAAAAGAATGTATCCATCCATCAGCCTGTTTCGTCCACTGCTGGACATAGGCCTTTCCAGGATTTCGCCACTCCTGGCGGTCCTCCTGGAAGAAATGCCCATACTCACACACGCTGGGCAGGCGGGTTGGTGAGCGCGGTGCCGAAACCCTTGCACCAGTGAAGCCGCTGCCCGTCACCAGTCTGTTTTATATAAGGCCCGGCAATTAGGGATGGATATACCGCCATCCATCGGTCCCAGGTAATGGTGGGCCACCTGGTTTTGCCTGAGAGCTGTTCTCTTACTCTCCCCCAATAACTTCGGGAGGATTTGCGAGTAAGATGGTGGTACCTCCACAGTCGAGCCCGGCATTAGCTCTACCACCTAAAAATGTATAAAATAGAAAAATCTAATAAAACTATATGTGCGTTCGCTGAATAGATGTTCGTTAACAGGTTGTTTTAGTTTTATCAGCAAATAAAACATAAATAAGTGTTAAGTTACAAAATTGTGCATCGGCGCATCGTGGTGCCAAGGCCTCAATATCGAGGTATGCTGTCATTCATTGAGGAGTTCCACTGCATATCTCTGAAGATCAGATCATGACTAAACTTAAGGCGAGGTTATCCAGAGAAACCTGTCCTGCTCCAACACTTTCATTTTACACATGTTTATCCTGCGCAGCGGAAGCGGGCCGCTCAGAAAACTCGCGGTTTTGAGGTGTTTTTATTTATTATTTTGAAATTAGAGGGATGGGTTTTTAATATGACGGCCGTTTTACATCACATTTTTCACGACGTTTATTTTAGTATAACTTTTATAGTACAAAAATTAATATAAATGAAATGATATTCAGATCATAGTTTAGACCTCTCTTTGTGATTTAAATGGATCGAGCAAAATGTAGGTAATCGTGTATCGAACGGCCGAAATATTAAGATCAAAGAGTGAAATATGATTTATATTTTTTACAGAATTTAATCATATCTATTTATTGGTTTAAAATGAATTTGAAATGAGACAAAATCGGGATAACCCCCTCTTAAACAGGACCTACCTGGAGCCACACTCTTCCAAACAAAACAGAATAATTCAAGTCCATTTAGAAATGACAGAGTTATACATAACTGAAAAAGAGAAATATAAAATACAGTCTCATTGAAAACCTTCTCCTTTCTTTAAAGTCGGTTTATTTTGAATAAAGAGAAATTACTCTATTTATTTTCGCCAAAATTTCTCCGTGAATGATATTTATTCCCCAATCAATTAATTTTACAATAATTAATCAAAGTATCAAGCTATGGTATTCTCAAAGGAGTTTCCTTTCACAAGCGCTTTGTCAATGATCAGCACCACCGGTCGGTTCGACGATTTTAAATAATAAATCTTCAGTGTTTGTGAATAAACCTTTTTGAGATAAAATTAATACTAGGGCGTTTTAAATGAGACATCTTTAAGATTTCTTTCCTCTTTTAAATTATAGAGTAATCGCTTTTTAGGAATCAATGCCTCAAAATGAAAAAACTGAATCTTTGTAGGTTCAGATAGACTGTCGCGTTTCACCTACGGAGACTACATACGTTTTATAAGTACCTAGGTACATAGGTAAGTATATGTAATATTAGTACTAAAACAAACGATTTCCCTGATCGTTTTTTTTCTGAGCTTTCAAATACCTTTTCATGCGCTTTTTCTTGAAGCAACTACTGAAAGCAGGCATACGTACATCAGAGGGGACCACTACATCACACTATCACACTTCACACTAATATTATAATTGCGAAAGTTTGTGTGTGTGTGTATGTTTGTTACTCTTTCACGCTGAAACGGCTGGATAGATTTGGGTGAAATATAGGATGTTTATAGCTTATCCATCCATCCATCAGCCTGTTTCGTCCACTGCTGGACATAGGCCTTTCCAGGATTTCGCCACTCTTGGCGGTCCTCCTGGAAGAAATGCCCATACTCACACACGCTGGGCAGGCGGGTTGGTGAGCGCGGTGCCGAAACCATTGCACCAGTGACGCCGCTGCCCGTCACCAGTCTAATTTATATAAGGCCCGGCAATTGGGGATGGATATACCGCCATCCATCGGTCCCAGGCAATGGTGGGCCGCCTGGTTTTTTTGCCTGAGAGCTGTTCTCTTACTCTCCCCCGAATAATTTCGGGAGGATTTCCGAGTAAGATGGTGTTACCTCCACAGTCGAGCCCGGCATTAGCTCTACCACCTCTATACCACCACCTTATAGCTTATACCTTCACTTAACACATAAGCTACATTTTATCCCGGAAAAAAGCATGTCGTTAAACCGAATAACACGCGAGCGGAGCTGTGGGCAAAAGCTATAACCCATAAAAAGAACGTATGCATGATCGTTCGGAAAAATCCAGTCGGTCGCTTCCTAGGATTCGAAAAAGTGATATTGTAAAATCAATCTCTCGCAACCCGAGTTTTTATTTATAGTGTAGTTGTCCCTATCACATTATATTATAAACAAATCCTCGTATAAAGACGTAACTCTTAACTTCTTAGAGCTGCGTTTACAAAAATGTAACAATGGAATCACTTGTTTCGATCTTTGACTAAACAGACAAGTGGTTAAAGGTTAAAGTGTGCACAAAGGTCACGTGACAATCTTTTTTTAATTAAATACGACCGTCGAAGATACGGAAAGTACAAATCCCTATAACCTACAGGAAACCGTCCCATTAAGCCTGTGAAATTAATTTTTAATCAGAAGTGAAAAGGTCGGCGCGTAAGAAAAGGCCCTGAATGAAACTTTTTTGGGCTGCCTGTTTATTTGGATAAGGCTACCCTACGATATACAATATACATACTCGTATGTATGTATATTGTATTATACCTACAGTTTTCGACAGGACAACTAGGCACTTTTCTGCTCTTATTATATTCTTTATGAAAAGTTGTGGACTGAAATTTATATTTCGTGTTACGGTTGCTTCTTTTTTAATATAACTTTTTATGTTTGATAATTTCATAGCGAATTTTCAAGATAATTTTTTTTATATAAATATGATTTCTTTACATAGATACGTACATATACTCACGCCTGTGTCTATAAGGGGTAAGCAAAGACTACAGATTTCCATCTGCTACGATCCTGACACACCTCTTTTGCTTCTACATCCATCAATTTTGTCATACAAGCAAAAAAGTCGTGTCTACATTGAATATTTTCACGAAATATTAAATGAAATGGTTTATTGGTACTGTACGAAGGCTGAAACAACAATTTTTCGGATTTTTGTCTGTCTGTCCGTCTGTATGTATGTTCCGTTTTAACTCAACGGATTTGGATGCGGTTTTTTTATTATCATCGTAGTGACCCTGATGAACACATAGTCTATAAAGGGCGTTAATAACTAGTAGTCTATATAAAGTTTAGTCTATACAAAGGCGTAGTCTATATAAAGTAGGTTTACTTTTTCAGCTAACAGGATTTGCCTACAAAGCCTTAGATACTCGGACAAATGCCAACAATTTTAACTCTTACGCCTTCATATACCGAAAGAGTGTATTGCAATAGCAATTCAGCGTTCTCTGCGAGCTACAACTGCGACTGTAAAACACCAGAGATGTAAATCCAGATATGCATCAAAATACGTGTCAAAATGGTGTCCACGCTTCCAACTTGTGTACGAAACAGTGATGTCTCGCTCACTCAAACGGTTATCGTTCTCTTTCATCATTTATTTGCTTAGATTTTTAGGAATTAAAGTTAATCTATGAATTTGAATGTTCTTACGCATAAAAGGTAACAGCTTTATTTGAGTTTCTCGTGTTATTGGAACACTTTTCAAGTCTCTTCATGGCAAAGTTACCTAAAACAATTTACCGATAGTAACGTGGATCACACTCTTCTTTCCATAAGCGACTAAACCTTGAAGAGTGAGGTCACTCCTCAGAACATTGAGAAATTTTCGCGAGCCCTAATTATGGTAAGGGCACATCTTGGGATTTACATCTCTGTAATACACACATTGTGATAATTCCTCGTTACAAAAGTGCTTGAAAAGCAAGGACCAGCTTGTTACCGCAACACCAAGACAGCTCTTCAACAATGGTCTTTACCATCTTACAATAAGGGTTAGCAATGAGTCAGTCTGAGGTAGAAGGGGCTTGTTTGTCTGTCTGGCCGTAATAATAATGACAGGGACTAAGAGTGGCCCTTGGGAGCCGCTAAGGGTGTGTTGTAAGAAGGCGTGAGGAAACATGCGGTCTAGGTTTAAATTGTCCTAGGTTCTTGTCTAGCCTGGTAAGGGGTTGTTCAGTTTTGAGGATTTGTTTATATGCTTTTTTTAACGTCTGGAGGAATACTTGGGACAAATAAATGAAGGCATCCCGTCTGCTTAATAAGAGACCTCATAAATGAAATGAATAAATAAATTAAAATTTTATATCACAATTATTTCTTTGTAACGTGTTAAATACAAATATAAAGCTTGGTATAACGTAATTTATATAAATACCGAATCGAAATATAGGTGAGAAGGTGACAACTTACTAATAATTAAGTAATTTAAAAAATGTGTCTATACCACAGACATACAGACTAAACCTAAGGATTAAATAGCGTCGGCAAGTTTCCGCATAAAAACCAATCGACATTTAAGCTACATGGTACGAAGAAACGTATAAAAGTGGGTAGTTTTGGCTGGCTTATGCTTGAAACATATTTGTTAATACCTAAACTAATCTCTCGTATATATTTTGTTTGGAAACAAGCAATATTTATATCTCAAAGAGCCCGTAACTCACTGAGCTAAAATTGCTTCAAGTCGACTCTATGCGTTTATTATTTATTAATGTTTGGTCTATATGTCTGTGGTCTATACATTGAATATATAAACAAAATTTTAAAATTAAATAATTAGTAGTATTGTTCTGATGCCAAAACTAATTTTTTTAGAATTTTTGTATGTCTGTCTGTATTAATTTTACGTTGAAAAACTAAACCTGTATTATAGGAAATAACTTCTGTATTTTTTAACCCTCGTCCAAAACAGATTTCTGTCACGTCTCCACCATGTATGCACAAAATAAAACCCGAAATAGGCTCATCCATTTTCAGGGAGAAAATAAAATCAAATGAGTAAAGTTTGTAAACGCGTTCCGCCCCATGTAACGTAACATTCTCAACTTTTATAAAGTCACACCGGGAGTTAATAACTTTCAGGTTAAAACTGTTACCCACTTATAGTTCGGGAGTCTGGGTGAGTTCTTAGATCTTACTCCCTGTGCAGTGTTTACTGAAATTGTAAGTAAATATTGCACATCGGCTGGCTTCGGCTTCGTAGAGCGTTGTCTCTGTCATCGGACTGTTTGTGCTTAGTGCGATAGAGATATACACTACGATAGTATGTGTAATATTTACTGCCAGGATCTGTACTTGTGAGAACAAAAACTTTAGTTACCCATTTGTCTACTATAGAACAATGTTGGTATGACAGTAGAATTAGTGGGAATAAAAAGTCCTAATAGATTTACTATTATGTTACATACTGCATCGTAGTCGTAGGACTAGTGAGTAAAAAGTACCATTAGTCCTCCGTAGAACTGTTTAGTAGAACTAATGGGAACAAAAGAGAGGAAAACACTTATTGACACTTTTGTGTCCTACCGTTTGTTCGTGTGGCTTATAGGTTTTCATTTCAAGCGTATATTATAGGAAGATGGGATAAAGTAATGTCATTTTATGGATGAAAGGTAGAACAATGCAATTTTTTTATATATTATGTATATTTTAATGTTTTAGGATGGTAAATGGAGAGTAAGATGAGTGAAGGAAAAAGTACATTATTCATCTTAGGTTCAAGCCACACAAAAACATCGAGCATCGAGCGCGCGGGCGTCATTGAAATAAATTGAAAAAACGCATGGAAATAAAGTCGCAATTTGAACACACCGAATGGTATGTTTCAGGGTATCGGGCGTGGAATGGGCGTCCGTACTATACCTCAAATTGCGACTTTATTTCCATGCGTTTTGTACGAAATTTGAATGACGCCCGCGCGCTCGATGCGCGCCGCGCCGTTTCTGTGTGGCTTGCACCTTAGACATCTAGCTTTCATATTTTATCCAATGAAGTAATGTAGTTTGCAATTACACAGTCAAATAGCGTTTTCCCTTCTTTTAACCCTTTCTTCTTTCTTTTTCCTGCGTGATTTTCTCCGATCGAGATTACCCGGAAAAAGCAATTGGAATAGAAAAGATAAAACAAATTTGCGATTATAAAAAATATACTTTCGTTAGAGTTTCTCCACTAAATTAAAACATAAGCCTCTGTAAGGAAATGTAGTACTCCATTTGTATTTTCAAAATATTTTCTTTCAATTAATCTTAAATTTGTAAGTTAAAACTCCAGGAAAAGCAAATTGTGCCCGCCGGACTATTGAATTCTAGCTCCTGGACTGAAACTAGCTTCACTTTAGAGGCACTAAAGTGTGGCTCTCAGTTGCGTTGCGTACAATTTACTCGTTCAAAAACTTCCCCGATAGAATTAAGTTAGGGCAGGTTTCTGAACGAAATGTTTCCTTTATTTCATTAAACCTTCTCGTACCTTCTAGAGCAGCGATGCTCAAACTGCAGCTTGTGTCTTAAACGTAGCGTCTACCTACCTAATTATAGAAAAACAGTGCGACTCCCTCCCCACAGACAAACCAAATTTCAACTTGGTTTTCTGGGATGTACTTAGATTTAAGTTATTTTTGAAATAAATAAATATATTCATTCATTCATTCTCCGACACTCAATATAGTCCGAGCGGCCGGTGCAAGTTTACTTAGACATAAAATACCGAAACAAGATAGGAAATAGGTATTGCCCATTACTTTTACAAGTACTACTGAGGGTGTTTCACAAGCCTAAACTAGGCGAAACTGAGAAAAAAATGTACTAGTTCCGGTACGCGAAATAACTACGGATTCACGTCATCACACGTTGGATGATGCAGATACGCGAGAAAAAACCATCTGCAGGGTCCAAATGGTTACCTTCTCGCGTATCTGCCGAGTACTTTTGCCCAACGAGGAATTGGTAGATATGATGATTTTATGTCTAATAAACGTTAATGGTTGTATTAAGTTGCGTTCAGGTATCCGATGACGTGAAAACGAAATAATCGCTTACCGAAAGTTAGTAGTACACTTTTACACGGTTCCGGTCAGTCTATTAGGTTTGTGAGACGCACTCAGTCGTTCTTGTCACAGTCATGGGCAATTGGGCAATAACTTTTTCCTATATTTTTTCAGTATCTTATGACGTAGCCTAACTTGCACCGACCGCTCAGGCTAATGCTAGCGGATAGATTCTGTCCATAGACATCTCAGGGTGAGTGTGTGTGAGAGAGGGTGTGTGAGGGTGTACGCGCAGCGAACGGTGGTAGTGCGTGCTCCCAGTCGTGTTTCTAACTTGCGGGCGACGTTAAACTATCAATCGGGGGCAGAGAGTCTCCCTTCTTCACGTAGTAATTAATAGCTAAAACTTTTTGGTAGCATCCTCCAAGTTTACTTCCGTACTTTTGCAAAACTTTGCCTTGACTAAGTCTTTGGGGAAATCGAATTACCGTATTAATGGAGTCTGATTGTTTTTAATCACGTTCTTTTATGATTTTAACGCGAGCTCAGATTTCGTATGAATCCCACATCGTGAAATCAAAAGTTTTATCGAACGTATCTTAAGAGGATAGACTCAGAAAAACCATAATTTATTCTTCGGTGTTTGAAGAATCTAGCAAGAATGCACACTCTTATCGAAACAGAATCTTCAGACTTAATTCCAACATTAAATCATAAAAAATCAAAAATTACTCCAAAAAATGTTCTCATTTCGAGTTTTAACATTTTTTGAGCAAAATATATTATATTATTTATGAATCAAAATCTGTATAAACTTTATTTAACTCTGAACGAGCAGATGTTTGATACAAACTTTAGTTTTTTTTAAATAATAAAATTCGTGATAAAATTCGTAATTTTGTTTTTTTTCCAGAATTTGTCCATTGTCGCATTGCGGGTCTTTCCGCATAGAGTAACAGCGATCAATGCAATCGGAACCTATTCCTTAAATATTCACTGAAATATTGGTACTGTTGCTTGGGAAATGTCTATGCTACTGGAGATTTTAATATTTGTATGTGGAAATACAAAAAAAGAACTTGACCCGCAAATTTAAGGTGACTTTAATTTATGCAGCCAAATTCATACTGAAGAGTCAGTAAGTGCTCAGTAACAAGGTTCGATGACCCTTTTGGTGAAATTCGTAAATTATTTTTTTCGTGTTTCTTACAAACGCTAGCCCAGCCCCGAGTCAATTACTATGGGACGTCAAGATTTTATTTTGCGAAATTAGCAAAAAGTGTTATCGATCCGTTTTACTAATCGCTTACCAAGCCTCCGGTATGAGTTTGGCTGTATAAATAAAAGTCACCTTATTTACGCAAACTTTAGCAATTGTTTGTGAAGTGTCCGTGTCCGTGTCAGTGAGAAACCAGGGTTTGAGCATCTCTGGTTTAGGGTAAGGTGACCTTCAGGGAACCTTTTTCGCACTTTTCTTTCTTCTGGTCAGTTTCATAGCGGCTTACATAAGTGCTTGAAACTGAAAGGCAAGATTTTTAAGGTACTCTATAGATTGGTGGAAAAAATCCTATTAGTTTTCTTTCACTGATTTTCAAAGTGTCGTGAAACAATGGTAACCTTAAGGCGGAACGTTTCGAGCTCGGTGCAAAATGCACAACTTATGATTGTTTTTCTTATTATTGATTAAAAAGTACCAAATAAATGTGATATATGGCATTTCGCGAAAATAGTTTAATGTCAATTACGCTTTTCTACCAAAGTTTTGTAATTTTATGCATTGCGTTGTAAATGAATGTCCACACCAACTTAAAAAAACGCTTTTAAGTTTGTATGGACATTCACGATAACTATAATCCATAAAATGACGCAATTCTGCTTAAAATCCTTGATAATTATTAAACAAGAGTCGCAAAATAAGATGAAGCTATTTTATGTCATGCATTTTATTTAAAAACGAGATAAACAATCATAAGTTATGTATTAGGCACTGAGCTGGAAACGGGGCACAAATTTAATGTCAGTCTGTTCGTATTTCGCAGGAACATTGATACTTATAATAAAGTAGTAAAAAGTCGTATCTGTATGTTGAATATTTTCGCGAAATATTACATGAAATGGGTTATTAGTTAAATTGTACTGAAGCTGAAACCACAATTTTTAGAATTTTTGTATAACTGTCTGTTCCGTTTTAACTCAAGAACCACTCAACGGATTTGGATGCCGTTTTTTTTGTTATCATCAATGACCCTGGCCAACACATTGGCTATAAAAGGTGTTCATAAAATAACGCCCAAGTCGAAAACGGGGCAAAGATTGAATAAACGTGGGCGTAGCCGCGGGCAAAGGCTAGTAATAATATAAAAGAACCCAAAAATATATTCGAAGACGTTATATGAATATTCGTTTAGCACGTCAAATCCAAATCAAATAAACTAATTCTTAATTATACGGCAGCTGGAAAATCGATCATTGACCTTTGCGCATTTTGTACTGGACCACGTACCACGAAACGCAGTAATTTGCATTAATTATGAGTGTATAATACCTCACCTCGCTTCGCATGATCCTGCTTTATACAAACAAATACTGCAACAATCACTCTAAAATTAATATATGATAAAGTTGAGGATTAATGCTATGTCCATGCTGTTGTGAAAACTTGATTCCATTAAATTTTCTTAATAGAAAAAAAAATACAACGTTACTTCCAAACCGTACAATAAACCGATAGCATTCAATAAATACTGGAAATTAGATCTGAAACTTTGCATAATATTACTGATATTAGCATAAAGCAGATGCAGACAATAACATAAAAATGAAAAAACCATCACTGTAGCCGCAAATTCAAAATAACTGATGTTTTTGCGTGCGTGGCATCTGATTAGAGTAGGATAGACAGTTAAAAAGCAGAAGCGTTAGAGCAGCACTGCGAATTGAGGTATTATGGGCCTTTATGGGGGGTACTATCCCTATATTGTCTCTTTGCAAATACATTTTAATTCAATGAAATTGTAAAAATTACATTTGAAAAAAAAACATACATCATATTTCACTCTCTGAATTTATTATTTCTGAAGTTTGATAAACGAATACTTGCATTTTGCTGCATTTAATAAAATTGCAAAGATAGCTAGGTCTAAACTATGTGATATAAATACAATTTCATTCGAGTTATATTTGGTTTTAGACAATAAAACTTATATCAAATAAACGTCGTAAGAAATGTGATATAAAATGCCCGTCATATTAAAAATCCATCCTTTAGGAATTCATTAGAAATGTAGAATTGTCTGTATATTACGTGCCATATTTGCTGTATTTAAACAACAAATACTTAATACCGATTTTTATTATAGATTTAGGCTCCGCGCCCGAATACTCAACCATCTTAATTTTGCAGTTTTGTTTTATACATTTTGTAGGTACTGGAATGTTTGTAATTTTTAATCTAATCCTATAAGGGCCCATAATATCTCAATTCGCAGTCCTGCTCTAATGCTTCTGCTTTTTAACTGTCTATCCTACTCTAATCAGATGCCGCGCACACAAAAACATCAGTTATTTTGAAATCCCTGCTACACTGGTGGTTTTTTCATTTTTATGTTATTGTCTGCATCTACTTTATACTAATATCAGTTATATTATGCAAAGTTTCAGATCTAATTTCAAGTATTCATTGAATACTATCGGTTTATTGTACGGTTTGGAGGTAACTTTTTATTTTTTTTCTATAGAGAATATTTAATGCTATCAAGTTTTCACAACAATATGGACATAGCATTAGTCCTCAACTTTATCATATATTAATTTCAGAGTGATTGTTGCAGTATTTGCTGGTATAAAACAGGATCATGCGAAGCGAAGTGAGGTATTATATACCCTTAACCTACTAAAATAGTACGGAACCCTCAGGGCGCGAGTTCCATTTGCACTTGACCGGTTTTTTATAGAACCGACAAAATGGTAATTTTATGAATTGATTAAGATAAACTTTAACAAATTTACTTCCACCAAAACATACTAATTCTTATCTGAACGTACCGCAAAGTGTTTAACATGGCGTCTAACAAAATTACATGCATATTCGTGACAAAAACTACTTAAGATCGTACGGTGCCCTAATGGTCGATTAAAACTGACTATAATAAATTGTTTTTAGGAATATATTGAAGTAAAAGCTAATCAGCTTTCACGTAACTAATTGAAAATATACCTTTTTGTTTGTTTTTTTTTAAACACACGCAATGGTGACTTTTGGATGTAAATTATTATGTTACCATAATGCTTTTTTGTAAATTAACTGTTAGAGAAAGTAATCTTATATTTTTAAAGGGTAAGAAAGTTGAGATTTATAAATGCTATTTATTATTCTATATAAATATGCTTTAAGGGGCAAAAATACCGTAGCTGTATGCGTGCATCGTATGTTCTTGGAATTTGGAGAGATGTTTATTATGTCCATCCATCCATCAGCCTGTTTCGTCCACTGCTGGACATAGGCCTTTCCAGGATTTCGCCACGTTTGGCGGTCATCCTGGAAGAAATTCCCATACTCACACACGCTGGGCAGGCGGGTTGGTGAGCGCGGTGCCGAAACCCTTGCACCAGTGACGCCGCTGCCCGTCACTAGTCCGTTTTATATAAGGCTCGGCAATTGGGGATGGATATACCGCCATCCATCGGTCCCGCCGCCTGGTTTTGCCTAAGAGCTGTTCTCTTACTCTCCCCCGAATAACTTCGGGAGGATTTGCGAGTAAGATGGTGGTACCGCCACAGTCGAGCCCGGCATCAGCTCTACCACCTTACTTTATCGTTTATTATGTGTTTGGGTCTAATTAAAGGATCATGAAAAATATTGCAGAATTTGATTCTGGCATGAAATTTTGTATGTGATTATGCTTTAGTCAATACAAGATATCGTTGTAAACTGACGACAATAAATATTAAGTCTTTTTTGGATTACTTTATATATTTAGTACTTTACATATTACCCTACTAGCATTACTAGTTGCATAAAAGCTTTGGAGCGTATTGAATCGTAACCTGTCTATATCCTGCTCTAGAACCCTAAAGCAATAGCTCTTAATAACTTAAATAACTAGATCAAGTTATAAATTCCGTAGATATTAGTTTCCATTTTTCTGCTAGCTAGACTAAAATTCTACATACGTGTATCTACGGATACGGCCAACCGGCCAAATGCATTTGAACACTATATTTAATCAATACTGATTGACGTTCTGTGAAACGGGAACCTGTAGGTACCTTTGATTAATACAAATGGGAAGATGGGCCACCGTCTTTACCCGAGGGCCACGGGCAACGACGCGACGCTCCAAGCGAATTCGCTCTGCGCTGCAAGCATAGCATAGGCGTCAAGCTCATACAAAATTCGAACCAACCATAAATTATAACAGGCCCTTTTGTATATTCTTTCTGAAAATATAGGCTAAACCATGAAGATACATACTGTTCTTTAACTTCCAGGTGGTACTTTTTATAACGAAATTATTTTTTGAAAATCAGTTTGGAGCAATGGGAATGTGACAATGGGGAGAGTTCCTTGAAGTAAATTAAAAATGAAAAAAAAAATTTGGGGATAAAACCTGAAGATGGGATGAAAATAAAAAAAAACAGACGTCGGTTTTGACATTACTTTTTTTCTTGTGGGCAATGGCCTATTTCCTGTAATGCCTAAATGACATGACTATTACGTCATCAAAGCTGAATATTTTATATACAGTTCCTGAATATTTTCATGTATATCTTTTGTATTTCAAGGAAAAAAAAATTATACTTTCATATGACCTTAAAAAAGTCTATTCCTTTCGAAAAAATCGACAAATAGGTGCTGTTATGGTATTCTGGACCATTCGAATTGTAGTGGTCGTCAACGGGTTAGACTCACAACTTAAGGTCTTACCCCTGGTGCACGATAATCTTACTGAGCGATTTTGAACTTCAGTATGTCGTCAGAAAGTCTACATTAGAATGCTCGCTTCGCGCGCTGGCGGCACGCAAAATCAGTGAATTTTAGAGGTTTTTCTGAATTTTACGATAAAGTATTTGATGTAGGAGTTTTTCCACCTGACATCGGAAAAAAAAACATGTTTTCTTGTTATATCAGTAATTTCAGACATAAAACGAAATAATTACTTAAAAAGGCATCATTTTCAAAAATAAAATCTATCGAGCGAAATGTGTCCAATTAGGTAACCGACTTGACAACGGAAAGACAAAGGTCTGAAAAAACACGCGTCCAAGTTTTACATTGATCAGATAAGTGGTTGACTCAGCATATTAAAACAAAAACCGTTGAAAGACCCAATACAAGCCCTTAAAACGTTGCTTATCCAGACAACCTTTGTGTGGAAGATATTTTGGAAGAATGAGCAGGTGTATGCGATGTACAGATCATCTATATATATTATACTACTAATAAAGTAGTAAAAAAAGTCGTGTCTGCACAATCAATATTTTTGGAAAATTTCGAATGAAATGGTTCATAAAAGCCGCATTTATGGAATTTTTGTCTGTCTGTATGTTCCGTTTAAACTCGATACCCACTCAACGGATTTGGATGCGGTTTTTTCATTATCATCGTAGTAATCCTGGTCAACATAAAAGCTGTAAGGGGTGTTAACCCAACGTTAAACAACGCCTGAGCCGAAAACGGGGCAAAGATTGAATAAACGCTTTTATCTCGAGAACCACTCAACGGATTTGGATGCCGATTTTTATTATCATCTTAGTTATCCTGGTCAACCCATAGGCTATAAGGAGTGTTCATAAAATAACGCCCAAACCAAAAACTAGGCAAAGATTAAATAAACGCGGGCGAAGCCGCAAGCAAAGGCTAGTAATCTAAAAATACAAATTTTTTCTGAAGATTTTTAAACTGTCGTTGTACTGTATGCGCTTCCCTTCCCCGCTACTCCACCCGCCCCCCGCTTACGTCAAGAGTACTTCGTCCCCCCCAACGTCTGTTGCCCCCCGAAATGTTCATGGACGGTCTTGTTCGTCTATAGTCAACGTGTTAGAGTAGAGTGGTGTGAGTAAATATTAACAATCAACATACACCCAATTTACACAATGTTCAAAAACAATTCGGTTCATTTTACAAATTACAAGGAAAATCGCGTTTTTTCTCTCCCTGTTGGCAGACTTTTCGCTGCCTGCGCGAATCCAGCAACATGTCGTTAATTTCAAGCTTTCAATATCGAAAGTAAACAACGAGAGCAACTTATTAAACCAAAAAGGGTCGTGTTTGGAAACCCTTACTTAAGTAAACATGTGTACCTATCAGCCAAAAAGATTTGACCCTTTCAAAAATTCATCTTTTGTCACCTGTATCAAATTAAAGGGCTCATAAGACGAAAAAACCCGGACAACAGCTAGTCGGACTCTGTAGGTTTCAGTTTTTTCCCTATACTTGTAGTATAAGACGGTATTACTTGCCTAATTTCATAGTTTCAGGTCAACGGAAAATACCCTATAAATTTTGATTCTCTTATGAGTGTCGAAAACGGCATAAACGGCTGTATCTTTTTTACGTTAACTTAGAAGTTAAATTTTTTCACAGCCTAACCCGAAAAATAATTATTGAAGAATTAATATCCTTTTATTTGATTAAAATTATGATTTTTCCAGAAAGCCCATTACAAGATTAACCAGGTACATATAAGTAATGTAAACAATTCAATACGCTAGTCTGACGCAATAATTTCAAACCGTATTTTCATACTAGTAACAACACTCACTGACTTATAATCCAAACCTGACTTTCCGGTGCTTTTTGATACATCAGCCCAGCCGTTTTGTGTTTAAGGCGAGGTTATCCAGCGAAATCTGTCCTGCTCCAGCGCTTTCATTTTACACATGCTCATCCTGCTCAGCAGAAGCGAGCCGCGCGGAAAACTCGCGGTTTTGAGGTGTTTTTATTTATTATTTTGGAATTAGAAGGATGGGTTTTTAATATGACGGTCGTTTTGTATCACATTTTTAACGACGATCATTTTAGTATAAGTTTTATTGTCCAAAACTTAATATAGCTCAAACATTGACATCTCATATGAGAGGTCAATGAGCTCAAATTAAATAATATTTAGATCAAAGTTTAGACCTATCTTTGCGATTTAATCGAATCGAAGCAAATGCAATCGGCATAATCGGCGGTTAAGATCAGAGAGTGAAATATGACATATATTTTTAACAAAATTTAATCATCGCTATTTATTGGTTTAAAATGAATTTGAAAAGAGACAAAATCGGAAGAACCCCCCCTTAATCCGCAAAAGCTTTTATTCAATGGAACCTGAAAATCGATGACTTCGCTAATTGGAAGTGAATTTGTTCAAAAGAACGTGAATACAAAGTGGTGCAATGCAACATACTTAAAACAACAGTTAGAATCTTTCACTTTACTTTTTATTCCCTCGAAATATAGTAGTTGTAGACTGCACAACTAAGTTTGTGTTCATTTGAAACAACGAGAGAGTAAACTAAAGTGCAGTAAAATCATTGACTAGAACTAAACTTAAATTATTAATTCGTTGCAACAAGTGTAAATAGACCAGATGAACTATATTCTATCTCTCTTACTCAAATAGATCATGTGTTTGTAAAATTTTACCTAAAATAAAAGTACAAATACGAATAATCATCATATTTAATGTATTTTATTATATTCTTACTACGGTTTTACTTATGTTTGTGAAAATTAACGGCTTCTTAAACATGCAAAAATTAAGCTGTGCTTACACATAACACTTAAAGCTATTAAAAATTAATAGCTTTTAGTGTTATGTATGGTGTGGCTACAGATCTGCTGGCGAAATCACATTGTAAATCGTCATTCTTCCCCCCGATTTCAAATAGAAGGATTGTTGCATATTATCATGAACTCTGTTAAAAATACGGGAGTCGCCTAGCTCCGCTTCGCTTCACTCAGCTCACAAATTATTGTAACACGGTACGTAAACTTAACACGCTCCTCTTCGCTCCGCGTCGCTTGTCGTCGCACCAAATATTTGACTTTTTTGGAATTTAGAGCTTTTCCATACTCGTGATTTTTAACAAAAAATCCAGAATAAGGAATAAAGTTTTTAGGTGTCATGCTGGCGGACGTGTCGATTAACAATTTCTAATTGTTTTTTAGTTGCAAAACAGTGTTCCATGTTTTCAAAATAAGCCAAAATTATTTGTTTCTCTAGGGCTCTGCTGTACTGTTCATTCCTGTACAGTTCTCTAGTTACATCGTTTACTCAATCAAGTTCGGAACACAGCACAAAAAGATTCCTCCTTTGAGCTCTAACACCCTTGAAATAAGAGCTACTTTGTACTTACAAAGGACGAAGTAAGCTGGAGGATTTCGCTATAAGTCCACCTGGACGTATGATCTGATATTACAAAGGTGTTTCTTAAACTTATCTTTTGAAGGTAAAATGTGCTTTTAATGTCCGGATTTTTCAGAAGTTTTCTATTAACGACTGATGGACGGTCACTACTTAATAAGATTTAGTATTTTATCGTACATCCAACAGCCTCGTTCGTCCACTGCTGTACATACGCCTTTCCAAGATTTCGCCACTCATGACGGTCCTCCTGGAAGAAATTCCCATACCCACACACGCTGTTAAATTATGAATATTATGATAATTGGAAAAGCATTACTCGTGTATGTAGAAATAACATCGAAATTACTATTCTTCGATATCGTTTTTAGGGTTCCGTGCCCGAAGGGTGCCAAAAGGGATCCTTCCTATTGCTAAGCTTTCGCTGTCTGTTTGTCCGTCTGTCACAGGGATCACAGGTAATTGGTAGAAAGTTGAAATTTTCACAGCATACGTGTTACTACGGCCTTTATCACGAGAAATAAAATTATATTAAATATAATTAAATAAAATGGGGGTCCAGAAAACACGAAAAAGTTGCATTATTTAAACGTAAGTAATTACTAAAAATACAATACAATAATTACTATAAAATTCAACAACAAAGGATCACAAAGTAGTGCATTAAATAACACAACTTTGCTGGAGAAGCCTAATCAACATTAAAACTATCGTCGCATAGTGCAATAAACTAAATTTATCTAACCTCATACCGTAAAATCCGAATTACAAACTCAAAACTACTGGTATAATGAAAAATATTTTTCATGAACGTCTCTAAAAATTTTAAAAATTAAATTATATATAGGTGTCCGAGCAGGATCTACCGATTAGGTGGTAGAGCTAATGCCGGGCTCGACTGTGGAGGTACCACCATCTTACTCGCAAACCTCCCGAAGTTATTCGGGGGAGAGTAAGAGAACAGCTCTCAGGCAAAACCAGGCGGCCTACCATTGCCTGGGACCGATGGATGGCGGTATATCCATCCCCAATTGCCGGGCCTTATATAAAACAGACTGGTGACGGGCAGCGGCGTCACTGGTGCAAGGGTTTCGGAAGGCAAAGGGAACTTAGCCCAAACAGCCATGTCTGAGATTTAATATCAAATACCAATGAGGTTATCGTATAATATGTTCTCCAATACATAATACATAAAAAACAGTAACGAGGTTACAGTCAACTTTATTTTCGGCCAGGTATTGTCTATGCCATAGACTCTATGGCTTACGACGCGCCGGCGCGTTAGACTCGGTCTGTCAATGGATGAACTGTTTGTTGCGCCATAGTTTTCGAGGAAATGTATTTATTACTTACTGTGCTTTATAGGCCAAAAGAATTATTTTGCCCTAAAATTACTGACAGCAGGGATGGTGATGATATTTGACTCCATCTGACAATGTGGAAATGACGACGGAAATTACGAACACTTTTAGAACAAAACTTTTACAAGAACAATCAAAAATTGCTAACGAAAAATTTTACAAGATTATGAAAACAGGTTAGTAGGCATGACTTTAGATAAAGTAGTGTATGAAACTATACATAACTAGGTATTAAAACACTCGTGTTCTATTAAAAAACTCGCCTTCGGCTCTTTTTTAAACTGACACTCGTGTTTTTAATAACCTTTTTATTTACCAGTTTCATAAACTACTATTATTTAATACTTATTTATAAAAAATAAGAAAAATAATCATAATTTGTGCGTTTGTGAACGAGACCCGTTGTAACGACCTTAAGGAAAAATCTTTGTTGTTTCATTGCACAGTTGACACCTGAAACACCTCTGACGCCCCCTTGCGGATACATGTCGTAACAATTTACCCTCTTACCCCCGATTTCACAATTGAGAATTTCTAGTTAAGTAGTGCTTAACTTTCAAATGCAGCGCAGTGATTGGCCAATTCGTCACTTATGTACCCACTTAGCGAGACTTTCTTAATTCAGAATACAAAATACAAAATACAAAATTTATTTATTTATACACAAGTAATTTATAAGTACTTTGGACCCTCCTTTTAAGCTAACAAAACCTGTATTAGAAGGGACCGTTCTTCCCTAGTTGTTACATTATTCTTGTGTTTGTAGGTATTACAACTACAGATTATATAAATTAATAAATTAACAGAAACCTTTTTTTTGAAGAAAAAAAGGTGAGAGGTTATACATAATATGTTTGTGTGTGGTGTGTGAGAGGGTGTGTAGGTGTGTGTGAGGGTGTGTGTCTGTGTGTGAGGGTGTGTGTCTGTGTGCGTGTGTAAGCGTATTTGCATTTGCGTGGTTAAGAATCCATGGTATATATGTATAATAATATGTTTAAAATATAAATATAGAAACTGGCCTTTAGTCGAGAAAATCTTAACGATATTAAATTCCCCTCTATCCAATTTCGTTACCACAATTTTATTTATCGACCCTAGAGATATTATTATAAAGTAGGATGAACAGTAAACCCAAACCTCAGATCCCTGGAGATTGAACCCGGGTCTTCGCAGTTAAGAGAATAGGTTCCGATTGTATTGATCGCTGTTACTCAATGCCGAAAAACCTGCAGTGCGAGAGGGACGAATTCTGGAAAATTATCACAATTACGATTTTTATTATTTAAAAAAAACTAAAGTTTGTATCAAATATCTGTTCGGATAACAGTATAATAAAGTTTATACAGATTTTAATTGCTAAATAATATAATATGATTTTGCTCAAATAATGTTAAAACTCGACATGAAACCTTTTTTGGAGTCATCTTTGATTTTTTATGACTCAATGTTGGAATGACTTCTGAAGATTCTGTTTCGATAAGAGTGTACATTATATTCTTGACAGAAGTCCAAATTTTTTTCAAATATCTAGTATTGCTAGATTCTTCAAACAAGGAAGAATAAATTATGGTTTTTCGGAACCTATCCTCTTAACGTTGAGTCGTACCGACCAGACTGCATGTACCTATGTGGAATGAATAATCAGTTCGTTGTGTATAGGACACTCACTGCATGTTGAGACATTTACAAACCAGCCGTGAAAACCAAATCAAAATCCTTCCAGAGGTAGCATACTTGTACACAACACACATATACAAATATAGATATACACATACATGGATATACATATTTAGACAAAAGTTATAGGCATGCCACCGTTTTAGTACAATATTTGATAATCCGTTTCTTTGTTGTTTTTCATCACAGAGTAAAGTTCATAAGAGTTTTAGAACTCTATAGTTTAATACACGCATTTACGAAGTGACTATTTGGCTGAAATGTAAAATTTTGATATAGGTTCAATTTAGGGCAAGAAAACAACTTTGTATGCAAATCTATCCAGCTAGATATATTTAAAACAAAATCAATATTCAAAATTTTGTCAAAATTATGCCTTTTAAAATACCAGTACCAGATGATAGAGGTCTTAAACTTTGGTCTATAACGAAAAACAACAGAGAAACGGGTTATCAAATGTTGTACTAAAACGGTGGCGTGGCTAAGCGCCTTAATGACGAAAAACTTCTTAGGTTTGAACTACGAATCGATTGCATTGCACTTATGATATAGCACAGTATAGGTAACAACAGTAGTTTAACTAGGCGGGTCCTTGAAATCAATACCTACGGCCCCGCTCGGCGCCTAAACACGCGGTAGGGCCGCCAACTGACTGTTTACGTATTTGATAATGCTATATTATTTAAGCAACCATACAATGCACAACTTACTCTGTAATTTCATGCCATAATTTACGAAAATGCGCGGGATCGTCACAGAGACAACGTGCGCACGTTACTGCGATGCGACCGCTACTGTCGTAAACCGAGTTAAACCATGTTTTGACGGTGGTTCGTTTCGGCCCGCTTGTATGGAGATATAATACTATTTGTTACTTATACTATGAATATAGGTAGCTTACGCCACCACTCCTTTCATGCACCGCAGAGTTCAGTTCAGCTAGAAATTAAAATTTGATTGTAAGAAAAAACAAATGTTCTATTACTGCAAATTTATTAACAACATACTTATTCTATTTCAAACGAAATAAACATTCAAATAATAAAGTGACCAATTTACACGAAATGAATGACCGAGCAAACAGCAAAAAAAAAAATTAAATGGCTGTCGCGCCAAACATTAAGCCGCATATTACACAAACGTTTATTGGTACTCGTAGTTTGTCTATCCAACTTTAGACTGTAAATTGTCTGTATGTATAGCAAAACTTGATACTATTTTTAATGTTTATAGTATAGTATAGTACTAAAATATTGCTTACTTATAGTTCACAAGGTGTAGAGTGGGTACTAACAGAATAGTACTAAAAATAGTAGCGAGAGAATAGAATGGATAATGCATGTGGCAGAAAGTAGTCGGATAAATAGTTTACTCTAGCCAAAATGTAAACCCTGCTTATAAGTTAAGATGACTAATAAATTTATATTACTGCTGAGTTGACATAATACATTTTTGATGAACCGAATGTCCTAGAAATCTCTAGCAAGAAAGCAAATCCCTTAAACAGATTACAAACACCTTGGGATGCCAACACTTTTTTCACCTTCACGCAGATGTAACTCGTAAATAACTTCCTTGGTTACAAGCAACATGGCGTTGACTGTACACTTGATCCAAAGAACATTTCCCCTGCCTTGTAAGTTTTTCAAATAAATTCCATAACGACTTCCAAATCTCAACTTTTATCGGGCAACCTATACCTCGACGGCACAGGTGTTGCCAATGTTCTTGTCCGAACATTCCAGAACATAAAGTAGTAAATGTGCCAAGAATGCCTAGCTCTTATTCACTGGGAATAGGGATGATTTTTGTTCAGCCGGAATCGGAAATGGGTTTGTAGACAAGGGTTTAAACCTGCAGTTTTCATACTTGTGTCACTTTTCTATTGAATTAACGGTTTCTTCTCAACTTGTGACAGACTTTCGAGCTGTGTTCCCGAACCTCCCGATTTTTTCGGTAGATCTACCTACTTATTTTAATGTGTTTAACCACTTAACTTTTTTCTCTTTTGCGCTGAATCTGCCCCTCTCGCACTGCGCGTTTTTTCGCTTGGAGTGTCAAAAAAAAAATTTACAGAGCCTCTTAAGTGATGGCATGCATTATTTTACCTTAAGACAGTAATTTAATTTAAACCGGTTTATCTATGTTGCAAACAGGTTTCGCTGGTAGAAGTGTGGCCAGGGTATCGTGCCTCAACTTTACCCTGACATTTTTCCATACTCGAGTCAGATAAAGTATTGCCACAACTCGGTGACCCTGTAAATATAGTAATTTTATTTCCTTAGTGCAAATATTAAAAAATAATAGCAAATCCGGATGATACAGAACACAAAACGGAGAATGAACCAAGTATAATGAAGGCTGTAAGAAGGAAGAATATGTTTTCTTTTTTTTGTGAATCTCCCGATTTTCTGACCGCATTACTATTTTTCGGTTCGGAAACACTGCTTTCGAGTATCCATTCATCCTTCAGCCCGAGTTCATCCACTGCTGGGCATAGAGGCCTTTCCCAAATTTCGCCACTCATGTCCGTTCTCCTCATCCAGCCGCCACCCACAACGTCCTTCAGATCGTCGGTCCAGCGGGCACGAGGTCGGCCTACGCTACGCTTTGCTGTACGTGGTCTCCACTCTAACGCCTTTCGGCCCAACGGTCATCGTAGCTTTTGAGCACCTGCCTACTAATACGAAGAACGCGAATTCAAATTGCGTAGGAGCATTTTTTGTGTGCGGTCTGCAAACTTCGGAAGTACGGCGATAGGGCTCATCACTAATCACGCTGGAACTAAATAATCATCGGTGAAACGTTGGTGTACAAGTGTGAACTTTGACTCGCACATTTCACAGTCTACACCTGACACACCTCTGACACCTCGGGGATTCATGTCGTGAGGATGGTAAAGAGGTTCGTTTGAAAGTACACATTTTAAGATTGTATCGCCGGCTGATCAGCCAATAGCCCCTTTTCCACTTACCGGCAATCCACCGGCACCGGCACCGGCACCGGCGACGGCACGGCGAAGGTGGTAAAAATGTAAATTGTCGCCGTTGCCGGTGCCGGTGCCGGTGCCGGTGGATTGCCGGTAAGTGGAAAAGGGGCCAATGACACCTATTCTCGTGAAGCAAATATAAGATTTAGAGATGCAATAACCTAAAACTTTTCATTGAAAAATAGGCTGTAACGCAGATGGATAAAAGTTAAAAGAGCTTGTATTATTTTAGGTTTTTCAACTCTAAATTTAAGATTTGCTGCACGAGAATTGGTCACAGTGTTTGGGATTTTTGGTAACATAAAAAACCGGACACGTGCGAGTCTGACTCGCCCACCGTTAATGAATATATATTTTTTATATTTTAAATATTTTATTACTAATGTATAGTTTTCAGATATTTACCTATGCTTATAGGACAGTATTATTTGCCTAATTTCATTGTTCTACGTCAACGGAAAATACCCTATAAATTTTGATTCCCTTGAGAGCGTCGAAATTACGTTTTTTTGCGGCATAAACGGCCATATCTTTTTACGTTAACTTAAAAGTTTGATTGTTTTTATAACTTCAAGGGACTGTAGACCTGAGTATAAGATTTTAATTTTAACTCGATACCTTCACGCGTTCCCGAGATAAAGGGTCGACAGATGGACATGATCTGGTGATCCTATAAGAGTTCCGTTTTTTCCTTTTGAGGTACGGAACCCTAAAAATGAGCTTCAAAAGGCTCATTATTGCGTTCAACTAGTAAAACAGTATGGGCCTTAGTAGATACCCTTAAACCTTAAACCGTTTCTCAGAAACGGACGGACAGACAATAAAAATATTCTATTATAATACCGTTTTTCTATGATGAGGTAAGAACCTTAAATACTTCAGTAGCATCGTATTTGGAAAAATGAATAAAAAACTAGTTTAAGAGTCCCCACAAACCGGTTCAAATCCAATAAATAGCAAGTAACTTTATTGAATATTTCAACTACTTTGAGGACCAGATTTTTTTCTGAATTAAAAATACCTTTTCTCGTTGAAAGCGAGTAATTTACATCAGCCCCTTAATATACTTTAGAATTTTATCCAAGCTTGTGCCTGTGTAATTAAAATACTTTAGGTTTTCGGGGTTCCGTACTTAAAATTATATGAAAGCACCCTAATGGTATGACTTTGTGTCCATCTGTCTGTCTGTAACAACCTCTTTTATTAAGTTTAGATACACATTAAATATTTTGTGTAAATTTACTATGTAGTATCTTTTTTACTACTAAAATATTCATGGTTTAGATTCATAGTGTTATTGAAACGGCTACTCACGATTTGTTATATAGTAAGATTTCGCCTGACTAGTTTCACAGTATTCGTACAGTTTCTTCGGAGGCAAACATGGCTACGCGGCGGTTCCCCGTTTGTAACTGCGTCTTTCAGCAGCGTGCCCGCCGAGAATATGTCACATTGTGTGGGATTTTTGGTAAAATAAAAAACCGGACAAGTGCGAGTCCAACTCGCACTTAGTCTCCTAACAATGTTTGCCTCCGAAGAAACTGTTACTGTACGAATACAGTGAAACTAGTCAGGCGAAATCTGACTATATCTATAAAAATTGTGAGTAGCCATTTCAATAGCATTACAGTATCTTTTTATTTAGTTGAATTTCATTAAAATAAGAGTGAGTTGACATAAATGTTGTGGTTACGGATAGGATGGGAAGCAGTACACGAACGAACGCCATGCGCGCCTGTACTTCTGAAAAGTCCTGAAGAGTGCTTCCTTGCTCAGTTAAACAACTGAGACCTGTCTGTAATCACAACTCCACATCTTTTAAATTTCTTATGTGATAATGGAACCACTTTGAAGCGATCAAAATACGGGTACGGAACCCTAAACACATTCATAACAGCAATATTGATCCTACACATAACATTAAGGCAATAAAAAATAAGGCACTGAAATGGTACCACCTAACAAACTCTGAGTACGGAACCCCAAATTTTTTATTTGTTGTTTTAGTTTTAAGTATGTACAATAATGTGTGCAAGTTTGAAACTTGTATGTATTATTGTCTATTATACAGCTGAAACAAATAACGTAAAAAAATTGATTATTTTTCGAATTATCTTGTATGGGGACCCCCTTTTTCATTTTTATTATTTGTCGTGGTAGAGACCATGGTAACAAGTGTTTTGTGAAAATTTCAACTATCTACCTATTATGGATGGACAGTTAGACAGACAGACAGACAGCGGAGGCTTAGTAATAGGGTACCGTTTGGAACCTTCGGGTAAAAGAATATCTTCTCCCCATTCTGACTTTAAAACGAGTACCTACTGTAAATGTTATACTGGGTGTAAATAGACTGCTACCATTAAATGAAACCACATATTCTACCGACCCTACTGAACCACTTTTCCCAAGAGTCATACCCGCGGACACCCTTAGTTTAGAAAATAATTGAGCTCCAAACAAAAATGCGTGAACCCTAACGCACCGATATAGGGGCGAGTTTAGAGACAGCGTCGTCCGTGAAACCTGAAGCTGTTTATAGAACGACGCTCTCTCTAAACTCGCCCGTATATCAGTGCGTTAGGGTTCATGCATTTTTGTTTGGAGCTCAATTATTTCCTAAACTAAGGGTGTCCGCGGGTATGATTCTTGGGAAAAGTGGCTCAATAGGGTCGGTAGAATATGTGGTTTCATTAAATGGTAGCAGTCTATTTACACCCGAAGTTATTCGGGGGGGAGTAAGAGAACAGCTCTCAGGCAAAACCAGGCGGCCCACCATTGCCTGGGACCGATGGATGGCGGTATATCCATCCCAAATTAGTATTTATTAGTTTTGTTTAACAGTAACTTATATATATATATATATTTTTTTTTTTTTGTTGCACAAGAAGAGCACCTATTATATGGAAGAGCGGGGTATCCTGGCACAGGTACTTCGTACTTAAAAGGATGCCCCATCCACTGATGTAATTAGTATATAAGTTTTGCACAATAAAGAAATTTATTATTTATTATTATTATAAATTGCCGGGCCTTATATAAAACAGACTGATGACGGGCAGCGGCGTCACTGGTGCAAGGGTTTCGACACCGCGCTCACCAACCTGCCTGCCCAGCGTGTGTGAGTATGGGCATGTCTTCCAGGAGGACCGCCAAGAGTGGCGTAATCTTGGAAAGGCCTATGTCCAGCAGTGGACGAAACAGGCTAATGGATGGATGGATAATATGTATTCAACAGTATTAAAATCTTTCCTAAGATAGCAAATTAGGCGCTGGAAATTTTAGATTTTCGCATGAAAATGTAAGCCGCCGCCTCTTATGAGGTACCAGTTCATTTACGCCAGATATATAAAAATAAACCTTATTCCTGACGAAAATTCACGTCAACTATCATCATTTCCGAATTCGAATCTCCTTTGTATTGTATGTTTGATGTAGGTAGATCATTAAAGGTTGGTATTCGACTTCAAAGACTTGCTTCGGAGCCATTTATGTGCTCAAATACACCGGGTATTGTAGCACTGACAAGGGCTCGTTCGGGTGAAACTATTTACAAAAGCTGGTGGGTTTCAGAGGGGCATTTGTGCGTTCTTGGTTCAGACATTCCTAGTTAATCTAGTTCTATTAGGGAAAGTTGCGCTGACCAATGTTTTGCCCTGATTACAGTTGCAACCTTATCCTTGACTGTGCTATAATTGATGAGCGTTGTTTCAAAATGTATATTATTTTATCTAACCTCATATCGTAAAATCCTCATTACGAACTCAAAAGTACTGGCATAGTGAAAAATATTTATCATGAATGTCTCTAAAAAATTTTTATTATAGTATAGGTCTCCGAACAACATAATGCTATAAAAAATATTTTTCTGAGATTTTAAAGGGAACTTAGCCCAAATAGCCATGTCTGAGGTTTAATATCAAACACCAATGAGGTTATCGTATAATATTCTGTGACACGTACTACAGTCTGTCAAAAAAGAGTTGAAATAAATATTGAAGGAACTATTTTTCTTTCGCCTGGTTACACCAAACAAACAGGTACAAAATCAGTTAAATCGAGTTTACCGCGTTATTATTTCATAAACATATTACCTAAATTATACTACTTGAACGTCTAAAGTTGAATAAAGTTCATTAAAGTTTCATTTTCATTTCAACACTTTTTTGACAGACTATAAATAATATTGCGGCGTGACAAAGGAGGTCACAATTCAATTTTATTTTCGGCCTGCATGGTCTATGGCTGCCGGCGCGCGCAACGCCTACACATGCATGGTAAAATTACTAATAGCAGTGATGGTGATGATTTGAGTCCACCTGACATTCTGGAAATAACGACGGAAATTACGAACACTTTTAGAACGAGCTTTTACAAGAAAAATCAAAAATGGCCAACGACAAATTTTATCAAGTTTATTTTGTTACGCATGAGTTTAGATAAAGTAGTGTATGAAACTATACATAACTAGGTATTAAAACCTTTTTATGTGCCAGTTTCTTAAACTACTATTGTCCACTCTGATGAAATTTCAGAAACAGCATTTATGGTCTTTTAATAAAGTACTTTAAAACTATATATTTTTACTCTAATGTGATTTTTACACCCAAGGTTTAAAATAAAAACGTGTTCGTAAGGCATAGATTAACAAAAAATTAACCTATAAACATTTTTAGTAGGTTCATTTTGCTCATTTTAATTTTTGCATATAATGAATTTTGAAACAACGCTCCTCAATGTAGGGAATTTCTTCGAACTGCTCCTTTTCGTCCACTTCTTTCAGAGAAGTTAGTAAGTTACTTCTTTAGAGCACAATGACAAACAGCTATTTCTTTTTCATTTTGGACTCCTTGTTCATCACCAGTTGTCACGTTTGAAACGAACAGAAAGACGTAAAATTTTTATGTTGATATAAAAATATTTGAATAAAAATCAAATTCCGCAAAAAGAAAAATTCCAACCGAAAAATAAACAATTTTCATTGTCCTTTTTACTTCTATTTTAAATTTAGGGAATTTAATTTCAAACTCAAAAGTTTATTTTTACTTTTATGCTCCCATACGGATTCATTTTTTAGGCCGGAACTCCAAGACTCCAAATAGGATTAAAGCGTAATTCGAGCGAGCAAATCAATGAATGGCTCTATTAAGGTACCTTTTGTTAAGAAGAACTAGACGATTGAACAAAACGATCGAACACTGCCCTGTCGTACTATTGAGGAATATATTTTTCTTAAACATGCGCGGAAATATTATCATATTTACGTAGACTGAAAAACCAAAGAGCGGTAGAAAAAAAACAAAAGGGTGGTAGAGCTGATGCCGGGCTCGACTGTGGAGGTACCACCATCTTACTCGCAAATCCTCCCGAAGTTATTCAGGGGAGAGTAAGAAAACAGCTCTCAGGCAAAACCAGGCGGCCCACCATTGCCTGGGAGCGATGGATGGCGGTATATCTATCCCCAATTGCCGGGCCTTATATAAAATAGACTGGTGACGGGCAGCGGCGTCTCTGGTGCGAGGGTTTCGGCACCGCGCTCACCAACCCGCCTGCCCAGCGTGTGTGAGTATGGGCAATTCTTCCAGGAGGACCGCCAAGACTGGCGAAATCCTGGAAAGGCCTATGTCCAGCAGTGGACGAAACAGGCTGATGGATGGATGGAAAAACCAAAATCACTTCCCGGCGCATTCTTTGAATTTGGAACGAAGAGCGCACCGTCAATGTTGTATGAAACGGTGTGCTGTTTGAATTTAGAACTCTTTCATCTATCGTACACATTGCGTTCTCGTGGCTGTATAGACACAGATGCGTTTACCTTTCGGCACAAACTGTAAAATAAAATAAAAAAATTGGCGGTAAAGCGGAGTTCGTTGTTATTTGGTTAATAATAAATTAAAATGAGTGAAAATGAAAATGAAATGGACATTGACTGCATTCTACCAGATTTAAGATCGGAAGCTAAATTAGCGATGGAGAACCTGCTTCCAGCGAAATCAAAAGAAACATATGAAAGTATATGAAAATTACATGTTCTGGAAAAACGAAAAAAATGCAAAATTGTTCTCCGAAACAGTGTTTTTGGCGTATTTCAATGAAATTGCTAAAACTAAAAAGCCATCTACATCATGGGCGATTTATTCTATGCTGAAATGTACAGTTCATATTAAAAACAGCATTGACTTGAAGAACTACGGAAATTTAACAACTTTTCTAAAACGACAATCGTCTGAGTTTAAGAGCAAAAAATCGAAGATTTTGACTGCTGAAAACATAAAGCAGTTTCTACTTGAAGCCCCAGATAATATATATTTAGCGACAAAGGTAAATTTATTATGTAAAAGGCCCTTTTTTATTTCCTTGCATTTTTTTAAGAAAAGCACTATATATGCCTCGGCTGAAATGGCAATTGCCTGTCTCGTATCATTGAAGTCCTCTCCTGCGGCTTGGCCTTCAAACTCATACTCGACCTGCAATTGCCTATTTCGCTGCCTTTGCAATAATGTACTATTAAAACACGCGTTGTATTTGGCACTGACTGCAATCAGCGCCGAGGGCTCACACATTTAGCTCAACGCTGAGTTAGTTTAACATACGTAAACGTACGTAGCGTAACGTTAGAGGCTGTACCTGAGCCTAGATCATGAACAAAGCCAGATTTTCAAAGGTTCTTTTGAAGAAATTAAGACTATCTTACTTTTGAAAAAATATAGTTGATTTATTGATCTTTTATCTAGGTAATCAACTTATAAACTATGTACTAAGATTTATACTTTTGTCAAAAAATGTGGTTTTCAAACGTTCGTTTCAAGAACGTGGCGAAGATATTAACTTGATATTTTTTTCTTCATAAAATAGTTAATAGAAATATAAAGGTGTTCAACGAAAATCCAATATTGTTTTTCCTACAAAACATTTTAGTATTAGAAAAACCCTCCGATCAGCTGCCTTGTCAAAACGGAACATCTACGGAAGTCGGTAAGTTGATGCTCGTGATTGTTGGCACTTGGTGGAACTTTTGATACATTTTTTGTTTGATAAACACTTATCAAAGAAAAAATGTTTTCAAAAAACCTTACCGAAACCGGTAAGGGAAATTAATATAAATAAGTGGACAAGTACAAGTGTTTATCAAACAAAAAAAAAGAGGTCGGTAAGGATTACGACTGATATCACCGCTTGTCTTGTAATAACTCTCCCATTACATGCGCATTTGCCTAACTAGGATTTGTAGCTGGGAGGGGCCCGACCCCGTGAAGTCATCAAGTATCTGTTCTCTGTTATGCGATAGTACTTATAAAATAAAAAGAGGTACATAATCCTCAATACAATGAGATCACCTGAAAACCCCAAAAACAATACCAGCAAGTAACGCCTTTAATTGGGTAAAGTATCAATGACACTCGTAGTTCTGGGGGGGGGCAGGTGGCACTGTGAGGAGGGCCGTGCCCCCTGGCCCCTATCTAGTTACGCCTATGCCGTTACGTCCTCAGATGTCATCCGAACACAATAAGTTCCTTCTAAGTCCCCGTATTTAAATATAAAAGTGGGTAGTTGTTGAAGAAGACGAATCAATAGCCATAACGCTCATCAAACAAGCAAGAAACCCGCCCATGACTCGAGCGAAGCCAGTGGAAGCGGAATAACAAATTCACATGCCGGACAACTTTTAATTACTTTGCGAGCGCGCGTCATGAATCTTGCATGAGTTGATAGGTATTTTAGATGGAGATATTTGAATGAGGCTTCATAATTCCCTGCCAGCTTCGATCCTGGTAATAAATCTCCGCAAATTAGGGTGCGGCGTGCTTAGTGAAGACCGCCTTGTTATCTATCTAAACTATCATAGCTATGTAGGCTTTACGAATAACAGTCGACCAACTTAATTATGCAGCTTTGTTTCATATATTTTCATAAATTTCATAAGTTTGTAATTTTTATTCGAATCATTAACTTATTTGAATGGAGTTGATGCTTGTGATTATTGCAACTTGAGGGAACTTTCAATACATCTTGATACATTGTTTGAATGGTCCTGACCGCTTAAAGCGCGAGTCCTATTTCTACGTTTTTCCTTGCTGATACCGTAAGGCGAAACCGGTTGGAGTTAATAAAGCGTTATAGTGAAACAGTACAAGTGTTTTATACCCAAATTTATTGATTAATATTTGAGCAGCTGTACAAAAAAAGTAAAACTGAGGAGAAAAAAATTACCATCCATGAATGAGTCTAGACTAGCCCACAACGACAACCCGGGATAGAATATCTTGGCGCCGACATGCGAGCGGGCCCGACCCCAGCTGAACTGGAAACAGGGCTAGAGAAAGAAGAAGAATCTGGAGTAGCCCTCGGGCCCATCAGCCAATCAAATAAAGGATCAGCCACAAGAAAATATGTCACATAATCTCAAGTAAGGAATATCCATACCCAGACATGTAAGTAAAATAAGATTTGATCTGACCCCCCTCTAATAAATGAGCAGCCCCCGTATTGAAACTATCCTACAGTTTGAAAATCAAATGTCATTAGTTTTTCCCGGTAACTAATTAAATGTGGATTCTGGAAAAACTATTTTAATGAAGAGTCTTGTTTTTACTCCGAATTCTAATCCAATTCCAACTTGAAAGAGTGCAGAACTATATTATTTCTACAACAATAGCTTCGAAGATTCCAAGAAATCGTATCGAGTTTTAATCCTGAAAAATCCAAAGTCAAGTTTTTATAAATTCTGTCAAGTATACGTTAATGGATTAGTGACCTGAAAAGTATGTACAGTGCGACAAGGCTCTTTTGGCGCGTGGACTGGTTGCGGCCAAAATCGGAACTAACGCCGCTATCTTATTAAAATGTAACCCTTGTTTGTTTCTTAGCCCAGCGGAAATACTAATAGAATCAATTTAAAAATCATTTAATTTCAGAGTCGAGTTTTTTTTGTTAAATGTGTTCTCTTTTGTGGATATTTACTTATTGTACACTTTTCTAACTGATCTTGTAATACTGATAATAATGACGTAGTAATACTTTATATTCTCTGGTTGAGGACTAGATATTAGTAACTTAAATGAAAAAAAGACGAATCACTTTTGCAAACGTTTATGGGTTCAAAGATGATAATAAAAAGCTTTATGATTTTATAACAATTTCGACAATGGACATAATTTTAAAATACTTTCTGAAATAATTTAAATAGTATTTTTTGTAAAATGTTATAAAATGATAAAGCGTGCTTTTCTTAACGTATTTGAACAAATCAGCGTTTGCAAAAGTAACTCGAAATTTTTTTCCCCTTTTGGTTATTCACATCGCATACAAAATACTTACACCTCGATCTTGCTGTTAGAAAACAATAAGGTCTTCTTCAACATCGTTGACTCTATCTATTAAAACCAAAAAAAAAATACTCGTGAATGGAAGTTTGTGAACATTGTTTGCAAACTCATTTCTATCGGACTATCATGTCAATGTTATCCACGTGTCAAAAATGCGTTGTCGCACTGTATTTATATCGTGGGATGAATATCGTTGGTGTTAAATATTTTTGTTCAAAAATATCAATATTTATAATTAATTGAATTTATTGGAAAGTAAAAATTGCTCATGTAAAACTTTTTAATTAGCTCAATGATTTTCTTTAACTTCGTTAAGAAATTGATAACAATTTGTGACAGCAAAAATTGACTTTGTCTGACTTCCAAATAAAAAAGGGATACCGTGTTTAGGGTTCCGTAGTCGACAAAGAACCCTTATAGTTTCGCTTTGGCCGTCCGTCTGTCTGTCTGTACGCGACTCATCGCAGATTCTTAGTACAAAAAAGCTTGAAAGAAAAAAAAATCAAGTACCATTAACTGGGGATGATTTTTTTTATCGTAAGTAAGTAAATCGTTCATTTGTGAGAATTTGGGTTTACAAGAGATCTTACTTATATTACAGTCCCAACAAATTCAACCATAGAATGGCGTACAAATATTTGTTGTATCTTTAATTCATGCATTACGAAAAAAATACTTCTGAAAATAACTATTATTACAAAATATGTCAATTATACTGAAATAAATGTCATCATAAAAATACGTCGAAAATTTAAAACTTAAACAAAACAAATCTAAAAATATGAATCAACTGACAAAATGTCTTTATATACTTTATATAATAATTGTCAGTATCAAAAACATTTATTTTAAATCTTCTCTGAAGCATTCCTTGACGGTGCAAAAGCATTTTTCTATTAAAAATCTTTACATTTTCTCTGAAACAATGGAAATTTCAACTTTTTTAGATCTTTCGGCAGTTGATTGAAGATTTTTACACAAATATACATTACATAATTGCTGAATTTTTTTTATTTAGATTTAGGGTGTAAATTATTAAAATGGCGAGTACATCTATATTGTGGTATCTCACCTCTTGTCTTGAAAAGATGGGGATGTTTCTTTTACAAAAAGGCAGATTTCTTGGATATAGAGGCAGGGCAGTGATAGAATATGGTGTTTCTTAAATAGAGGTTTACATGTGTCTCTAAAGCCCGCGTTACAAATTATCCGAATACAACTTTTTTGTTTCCTAAATGCCTTAATTAAATCAACTGAGTTACCTCATATAGTGATACCGTATCTTAGAATTGACCCTATGTGCCCATGATATGCCTCTATTGCAGCCTCCCTTGAAACAACTTGTCTTATTCTTCTCCAGGCGTACTTAAATCGGGAAATTCTTTTACAAACATACAAAATGTGCTCTTTCCAGTTACAATGTTTATCGATATGAATGCCAAGAAAAACTGTAGAATCAACTTCTTCGAGTGTCTCGTTTTCAAATTGTACTTAAATCTTTACAGGGTTTGCATTATATGAGTGAAATTGTATTAATTTGGTTTTACTTAAAAAACTTTCAAAGCTTTACTTACATCGTTTTCAAACGCATTAATATTATGGCATTGTGTCGCGAAGGTCGTATCATCAGTGAACAAAACACTATGATGAGAGATATTATTTGGCAAATCATTAATGTTGACCCAAAATAGTAGAGGCCCGAGGATACTTCCCTGGTGTACTGCATATACATTTTATATATTTAGATCTGTACTTATATTTTTCATCATTCGTAGTTCTGCTTATTTCAGTACATTGAACCCCTAAATCCATACTTATCGAGCTTTTTTAATAGCTTCTTGTGGCAAACAAAGTCAAACGCCTTGCTCATATCCAAAAATAATGCAACTACAGGTATTTTTTCTCTAACACTTTTCGTTACTTTTTCGATGAGGGAAAAGCAGGCCATAGATGTTAAACTATTTTTACGAAAGCCGTATTGCTGGGGGCACAAGATATTATATTGGTTCAAGAATGAAAGTATTTTTAAGTACATAACATTTTTAAATAATTTCGACTTAGGTACCAAAGTCACAGATCTATACTTATTAAGGTCTGTTTTTTCCCCTCCTTTATGCAGTGGTCTGACGATCGAAGCTTTAAGTTTTTTTGCAAATTCATTTAAGCATACTTTTACAAGTCTAGTATTTATTTCATCATATCCCACCGAGGATGTATCATCTACTGCGTTTAAAAATATGGTATTTACTGACGATTTTATTTTGGTGTTATGTTTAAGAGATTTATTATCCTTATTCAGATTTACATTATTTTCTACAATGTCAATGAAGAAGTCATTAAAAAGTTTACAAATGTCCTATCTATCTCATTATGTGGAGTGTCGTTCGATTTTGCGATTAAGGGATCCGTTTGCGAAATATTGGGCTTTAAAGTTAATTTTTGTTAGAGTCAAGTGGGGGGACTGTTACTTTTGGATATGTGAAAAAATTTACGGCAATAGTATATATATTAATCGGGTATTATTTGAAAATCAGTGCTGCAAAGCTAAATGATTTGCAGCAATACGCTGACAATAATGCCCTTTTCTTGCCACCAAGTTATTTGTAATCATAGTTTTAATTTAATATTTTAATCTTAGTACCTACCTTCTTGTATCTGTTTGTAAAATTATTTCATTCCTATGTATCTGTTTTATCAATGTCTAGGATTTGTATATTATCATAAGTGTGGTGGCTTGAAATAAATTGATTACTTACTATATAACGAAGTTAAAAGTAAAACTATCACAGCTAAGAAGGCATTACCAACTAAAGAGTAATATTCGACCAACTTAATTTTGAAGTTTTGTTTCATACATTTTTTAGGTAATAATAAGTTTGTATTTTTGTTCACATCGATATTAACCTATTCGATTGGTACGAAACCCTGAGGGCGCGAGTCCTACTCACACTTGACCGGTTTATTTATCACATTTTTTTCCTAAATAACATATAAAGTACGTACTTGTTAAAAAGTTATTAGTTCGTCAGTGAGATTATCAGAAATTTTTTTCAATTAAACAAAAAATTATGAAGATATAGCCCGCTGAAGTTCCGCGTGACGTCACATCTAACAATTTTACTTAGAAGTGACGTCATTTTCCCCCACTCCCAAACATTGACGCGCTTTATCTCTGTCATTTTTTGTTCGATTGACAAAAAAAAAATACTTGTCCAATATTTTTTGATAATCTAAATGACGGACTAAATAGAATAATATTTTGTTTACCCTTTCTACAAGCCTATTAAAAATTAACTAAATATTAATAATACTTAGACTAAATATTTATGTACTAATCCTCCAACGTGGGCCTTAAAATAAAATAAAGTGTGATTTTGCCGACTGTAATTTTGTCCCAAGAAGTTAACTTTGACTGGCAAACTAAGTTAAGAAGTCAGGCAAAAATATGTTTTGCCTTTAGGCCAATTTTGAAAACAGTGTTATATTATGGAAAACGTTTAATTTTACATTTCTTCACAAAAAGATAAAATTTTAGGAAAAAAATCGTTTTATTTCATAAAAATCAAAGTGAGTCGTACCTAAAATATCTTCAATAATCTATATCGTAATGATAGACATTCGAATTTATCGCAAAAACAAAGATTTCAACGCGACGGAATTTGAGAAAAACCCGCAAATTAAGTCTTCGTGACTCGTTGCAATCCAGTTATTTAGAAAGCTTTCAAGCAAACACATCGTAACAGGTCAACATCCTTTCAGTTCAGTAGCATCAAATCATTTCACCCACGAGATAATCCATCCCACAGCCAACAGCAAATGTTTGCCTGCAGGATGGTGTTATATGTGCAATTATTTACGGCGTTAATCCTTCGCTGAGCTTCGGAACGTCTAGTCTTTATTATCTCGGCCTTAAGTTTTTGGTCTTAGAAGGAAAAAACGTTCATGTAAGTTTGCTTGTGTGCACGTCTGTGTTGCAGCTTTTGATTTAGTGTGACATGTTAATTTATCGCAGGAGTGTGCGTGAAAGAGTTAATGTGTGTTGTGCGTGTTTACCTCCCCTCCCGTGGAAAACGGCAGAATAATTTCAGTACTAAGAGTCGTGCTTTGCGAGGTCCCGTGTTAAATGGTCTAAAGTCTTGACAGACAAACGGACGGACAGACAGACGGACAACAAAGTGATCCTTTAAGAGCTCCTTTTTTTCCTCTTGAGGTACGGAACCCTAAAAAGACTGAGAAGTTGACTTAAAGGCTTTTTATTACGGGTAATACTCACTTGTTTAACTGGCCAAGAAGGCACAGGTCGAGCTTTTTCATCATTTTCAGGAGTATAGGCGCGCGCGGCATTCGTTCGTGTACAGTGGAGCCCGCATCAAGCTATACACATTGAGTATAAGCTGACCTCTCATTGTACGAGAAGCCTATACGATGAGAGGTCAGCTTATACTGAAAGTGAGCTTGATGTGGGCTCCACTCCCCCGCCACTTTTGCTACCGAATGATGATGATTTGTCTAAATCTCATCGAAAGCTTGACCTGTACCTTCTTGAGTAACCAGAATTTCTTTAAACTACTAAGAAAAACAAAGTTCATGTTGAAGTTGATGCTTGTGATTGTTGGCACTTGGTGGAACTTTTGATACATTTTTGATTGAAAAACACTTGTACTTGTCCACTTATTTATATTATTTCCCTTACCGGTTTCGCTGTTATAGCAAGTTCATGTTGCTTATAGCTTGTATAGTTGTATCAAGTTTCGTAATGTGTAAAGTTGCATAATTTGAATGTTAAGTGTTCTATTATAACCCGCCACTATATAGTATAATTTTTCGAAAAAGTTTGCACTTTTGTATAAAACTTTTTGTAACTCTGACCAACTCATGGAGATAAGATAGCTCTTAATTTTGTCCTAAAACAGGATGACAACGTGAAGCAACAAATGTGTCATGTCATGAGAACGAATAGCGATGAAACTTTTCGAACGGGAGAGATTATGAATTCGGTCTATGGCAACGGCTACTTTTATCCTAACATAAAAACAAAATCTTCACCAAAAATATTTAATGGCTATAAAATTGTTCAGTAAAAATAAACCTTCTTGTTCCAATATAACGATGCAGTTTTTTATAAGACACGGATATTAAATTGCCCAGGCTTACAGTTCAAACTAGACAAGCGTGTAATTACACGAAATTTCCTAGCAACGGGCGGGCATAGGCTTTGGTTTTGACAGGACGGTTTTATCCCGCGTTACGGTTTAGTATGTCCTTGGCTGATGAGTGTCTGTATTCTGAATAAGGGTGCTTTTCAACGTACAGTCACCTAACCCAAGAGCCACGGGCAACGACGCTCCAAGCGAATTCACTCTGCGCTGCAAGCGTCGGTGTCAAGCTCATACAATTTGTATTATTTAATTCGCTCGGAACGTCATTGCCCGTGGCCCTCGGGCAGGGTTGGAAAAAAAACAGTTTTTTTTTTAAAGATCAAAACATCCTGTTTAGAACAAAAAAAAAAAAAACATGTTTAAAACAAATATTTACTGATGTTTTTTTTTGCGGCTGTTTTAAACATGTTTTGGGTATCGTATTGGTAACTTATGTACCTGATGTAAAATTATTAAAAAGCGTTTTTTGAATGTTATCAATAATAATAATCTAATCATGTATTGAGTGAAAAATAATAAATGCTTTCCCAATAAACACGAGAAATGCTTGAAAATACAAGTACTCACCGACACCGCCCTTTCTCGTCTTTATGTTTTGGGAACCCCCCCCCCCCCCCCCCAGTAAAGGAATTTTAACCACGCCGATTAATAGAAAAGGTGCGTTCAAAACAAAGAGTAATAGCAACGACACGATCGATATAAGGAAAAAATAATAATTAATATGCTAAAAAACATTGTTTTATATAAAAGTGTTTTGTGTTTTAAACAAGGGTGTTTTTTACACTATTTAAAACGCTTGTTTTAAACATTTGTTTTAAACAATGCCAACCCTGCCCTCGGGTGACGCAGACGCTTGCGGCGCAAAACGAATTCGCTTGGAGCGTCGTTGCCCGTGGCCCTCGCATAAGTGAGGTAACCAGTCCTACATAGTATAGCCAGTATAGGCCTTGTTACCTCAGTTAAAATATATTTATTTGCACGAAGGACGAAACTGACAGTTGGTGGTAGTAGGAATTGCGGTTTTAATTCCTACGGTGCATGAGACATTTCACATTGTCGCGAACTGTTGAATGTTGCAATGTGCTATAGCTTATGCATCATAGGATTTACTAGCATGGACTGTGGTACAAAAGGTAGTAGAGCTGATGCCGGGCTCGACTGTGGAGGTACCACCATCTTACTTGCAAATCCTCCCGAAGTTATTCGGGGGAGAGTAAAAGAACAGCTCTCAGGCAAAACCAGGCGGCCCACCATTGCTTGGGTCCCGTGGATGGCAGTTTATCCATCCCCAATTGCCAAGCCTTATATAAAACAGACTGATGACGGGCAGCGGCGTCACTGGTGCAAAGGTTTCAGCACCGCGCTCACCAACCCGCCTGCCCAGCGTGTGTGAGTATGGGCATTTCATCCAGGAGGACCGCCAGAGTGGCAAAATCCTGGAAAGGCCTATGTCCAGCAGTGGACGAACCAGGCTGATGGATGGATGGATGGACTGACTGTCACTTTCGATCGTAGATAGTTGGATCATCCTTTTCCTGGATATTCGGGTATTTACTGATTGGACTAAAATAAATCGAATAAAATAGATAACATTTCTAAACACTTTAAATCAAATAAGATACAAATACGTATAATTTCTTAAAATAACGTATTTCTGTGTTTACCTTTTTCATTCTCTTGGACAAGAAAATTTAAGCATTTTCTTAAATAAACATGTCATATTTTTGCTTCGACCTTTAATGTTTTTATCATAATTTTATTTTCTCCTGACATTTATTATTCGGAGGGACTTTCTTTTTTTTTCTTTCTTTATGCGAGTACATAATAAAATACACGGAACGTCTTGTTCTTATCTCTTTATGTATTTTGCTTGTAACTGAAAAACCATTATTCTAAAGCAAAACAACAAATATTAAAAATTTGTGTTCCGTACACAAGGATGCCATTTAAGCGCCTAGTTTTTTAAGTCCGCTGTCTGTTTGTCTGTCTGTCCGTCCGTCTGTCACAGGTGTTTTGTACAGCTTCAGCCGTAATAGGTAGAAAATTGAAATTTTCACAGAGTACATGTTACTATGGCCTCTACCAGAGCAAATAATAATAATAAAAACAATTGAAGCCCAAAGTAAAGGGATCCCCATAACAATAAACCTTGAAAAAATTGCATATTTTTAACGTTATTTGTTTCAGCTCTTCCAAATTTACACAAATTATTGTACATACTCTAAAGTCTAAAAAACAACAAATAGTAAAATTACGGTTCCGTACTCAGGGGGTGCTGAGTTGTTTTACCATTTTAGCGCCTTGTTTTTGGTCGCCATAATGTTGCTAGCACATCTAATTGTCGATATGTATGTTCTTAGGGTTAAGAAGACTCTATTCACCTTAACTCCCATACTAGCGCAGTTCGCTGATAATATCCTTATTGATAGGTACTTGTTTATTATTTTAACTTTTCAACATATCCCATACAAATATCCATGACTTGAAACTAAAACATTTATCAAAATCATGTTGCGTTGGCGTCTACGTTGTTGTTATTTACCATATTTATGGAGTTCCGCACTCGTATGATGGTGCGGAACCCTTTGTGAGCGAGCCCGACTCACACTTGTCAGACTTATTTTGTTATCAGGTGTTTAGGGACTTACATGGTGGAAACGGAGGATCTCGGTACAAAATGCACATCTTAATATTGTTTTCCTTACTTTTGAATAAAAAGTATGCAATAAATGCGTTTTATAGCAATTCGCGCAAACTGCTTGTTAATAGTTAGGTGATCACATGAAAATTATTCAATTTTATTCGTTACATTTTAGCTGCATTACATTACAACTGTAAACACGCTTTTAAGTTTGTTAATGTAATGCAAACATAATATAATACATTAAAGTGCGTATTTTTTTTGTGAAGACTTTATTATTAATAAACTATTTCCGCAATTTGCTTTAAAACACATTTATTGCATAGTTTTATTCAAAAGTAAGGAAAACAATAATATGATGTGCATTTTATACCGAGGTAAAAAGTTACCCTTATGTCTTAGGTATAGTTTAGTCTATTTTATCTATTTTTAATGTAATTTATTTGATTTGTTGATTTCTTATTTTATTTTAGTTTTATTTATGTTTTTTCATACTTAGTTTTTTCTTGATGTATTGTTTATTCCACTTACAATCTTCGTGTTTCTTTGCTTGTTTTGTATGAAAAAAGGCAGGCTGAGAATCAGCGTTGTACTGCTACTTTTAGCTCACAACGAATGCTGAGCTTGTTCCTTTTTGGCAAACAGTAATTATTAAAGTAAATGCATGTTTAATTGTTTATTGAAAATTGTAGGTATTTTAATTATTTTTAAATGTGTCTTGTGTGACTAAATAAATGGGTTTTTCTGTGCTTTTTCATTGCCTCCATTGGGTTTATTTAGAAAAGTTTTGTATTCATTTTAGTAAAATAAAACCAATAGGACGAAAAAATTCCTGAGGGCGAGGAAAAAGCTCGTTTATTTTTTTATAATCCCACGAATTCTGTGAAATACAGAAAATAAAATTTGGACTTCCTATACTAATTGAGTGGAGGTTGTTCTTGAATAAGTATAGATGCATAAAAAAACATCTTTCGTATTTCGCAAACCGGGTGTTTGAACCTTGGTCCTGACCACTTACCGAGCCTTCAGTATGAATTTGGCTGTATAAACGAAAGTCACCTTATGTATGGTAATATTTATTTATACAGCCAAATTCATACTGAAGACTCGGTAAGTAGTCGGTATCAATGTTTGATGACTCTTATTGGAAAATGCAAAAATATTCATTTTCCTTCTCCATACAAACGCAAGTTTAGCCCGGAGTCAATACAATGGTAAATCAAAATTTAGTTTTTTACAAATTACGCAAAAATGTTATTGATTCGTGATACCACTTACCAAGCCTCCGGTACAAATGTGGCTGCATAAATAAATGACACGTTGTTTATATACAACCGCAGACGGTTTCTGTGGCAGAGTGTTTGAGCGCTCGCCTGCTAACCCAGAGGTCGTGGCTTCAATTACCTCGGTGCACATTAATTTGTGTTCCATTTGCTTCGGAAAGCACGTTAAGCTTTTGGTCCATTAGTGCCCGAAGTACGGCGATAAAGCTCAACACCCATCACATTTGAGACGTAATAATGCTCGGTGAAAAGAGAAAGTACCAAGAGTGGACTGTAATTTGCATTCCACAGTTCATTCCTGGCAACATCTCTGACACCTCTTCAGGGATTCATGTCGTGACGATATGTTTTCAGAAACAACAATGTTCCTGCAGTAGACAATCTGTAAACTCTATCGATAGAATAGAGGTGTATCGTAAACTCTACTATATGTAGATATACAAGTATATTTGTTCTAGTTGTAATTGCCCGACTGAGGTGTTTTGCCAAAGGTCCGCCACAAATACTGGGTAAACTATGTGTAAACTCTATCTACAAGTATATTTGTTCTAGTTGTAATTGCCCGACTGAGGTGTTTTGCCAAAGGTCCGCCACAAATACTGGGTAAACTATGTGTAAACTCTATCTATAAGTATATTTGTTCTAGTTGTAATTGTCCGACTGAGGTGTTTTGCCGAAGGTCCGCCTCAAATACTGGGTAAACCATGTGTAAACTCTATCTACAAGTATATTTGTTCTAGTTGTAATTGCCCGACTGAGGTGTTTTGCCGAAGGTCCGCCACAAATACTGGGTAAACTATGTGTAAACTCTATCTATCTATAAGTATATTTGTTCTAGTTGTAATTGTCCGACTGAGGTGTTTTGCCGAAGGTCCGCCACAAATACTGGGTAAACTATGTGTAAACTCTATCTATAAGTATATTTGTTCTACTTGTAATTGTCCGACTGAGGTGTTTTGCCGAAGGTCCGCCACAAATACTGGGTAAACTATGTGTAAACTCTATCTATCTACAAGTATATTTGTTCTAGTTGTAATTGTCCGACTGAGGTGTTTTGCCGAAGGTCCGCCACAAATACTGGGTAAACTATGTGTAAACTCTATCTACAAGTAAATTTGTTCTAGTTTTAATTGCCCGACTGACGTGTTTTGCCGAAGGTCCACCACAAATACTGGGTAAACTATGTGTAAACTCTATCTATAAGTATATTTGTTCTAGTTGTAATTGCCCGACTGACGTGTTTTGCCGAAGGTCCGCCACAAATACTGGGTAAACTATGTGTAAACTCTATCTATCTACAAGTATATTTGTCTCTAGTTGTAATTGCGCGACTGAGGTGTTTTGCCGAAGGTCCGCCACAAATACTGGGTAAACTATAAGTAAACTCTATCTATAAGTATATTTGTTCTAGTTGTAATTGCCCGACTGACGTGTTTTGCCGAAGGTCCGCCACAAATACTGGGTAAACTATGTGTAAATTCTATCTATCTACAAGTATATTTGTTCTAGTTTTAATTGCCCGACTGACGTGTTTTGCCGAAGGTCCGCCACAAATACTGGGTAAACTATGTGTAAACTCTATCTATAAGTATATTTGTTCTAGTTGTAATTGCCCGATTGACGTGTTTTGCCGAAGGTCCGCCACAAATACTGGGTAAACTATGTGTAAACTCTATCTATAAGTATATTTGTTCTAGTTGTAATTGCCCGACTGACGTGTTTTGCCGAAGGTCCGCCACAAATACTGGGTAAACTATGTGTAAACTCTATCTATAAGTATATTTGTTCTAGTTGTAATTGCCCGACTGATGTGTTTTGCCGAAGGTCCGCCACAAATACTGGGTAAACTATGTGTAAACTCTATCTATCTACAAGTATATTTGTCTCTAGTTGTAATTGCGCGACTGAGGTGTTTTGCCGAATGTCCGCCACAAATACTGGGTAAACTGTGTGGTACAAACAAAAAGAAAAAGCGTTTTCTGTTTGAACTGTTCGTCCATGATGAATGTTTCTGTAAAAACGAAAGGTAATTTTAACACCATCGCGATTTTTGTACGATTGTGAACGGGTTTGTACCCTGTAAATTTTCATTCCCTTGAGAGTCGAAATATACGTTTTTTGCGGCAAAAACGGCCTTTTTTTTACGTTAACTTGGAAGTTTGTTTTTTTCACAGCTTCAAGGGACTGTAGACCTGAGTATATGGCTCAGACCAAATAATTTGGTCTGAGGTAGGTATATGGTTTTAATTTCAACTCGATAGATATCTCCACGAGTACCCGAGATAAAGGGTCTTGACAGACAGACAGACAGACGGACAACAAAGTGATCCTATAAGGGTTCCGTTTTTTCCTTTTGAGGTACGGAACCCTAAAAAAAAACACCCCGAACAAAGCAAAAATAATAAAATATTAGGTTAGCACAAAATAGGTATTGATATTTAATTTTCACTTCTGTGTTCAATATTGTCTTAAGGTTTAGAACTGAATGCCCTAACAAGTTTTGCAAGCATACGCCATACACAAGCGACGTGTCGACGTGCCTTTTATTTGTAAAATAATTCCACGAACACCATAACTTTTAATCACTTTAATACATCTAAAACTCAAAATTACAACTCTATTTAAATTAATATTATATGGAAGTTGATAGTTGAGATTGTCGGCACTTGGTGGAATTTATCAAACATTGTTGTGATAAAAAAAACACTTGTACTTTTCCACAGATAATATTTAATTCTACACTACCCAACCGGTTTCACTATATAAGCATCATCAGGGGCTTTTTAATTACATAATTTTATATATAATTATTTATTTAAACAATCTTTCTGTTGCTAGATGTCCGTGCAATAATTTATTTATTTAATTGCACGGACATCTAGCAACAGAAAGATTGTTTAAATAAATAATTATATATAAAATTATGTAATTAAAAAGCCCCTGATGATGCTTATATAGTGAAACCGGTTGGGAAGTGTAGAATTAAATATTATCTGTGGAAAAGTACAAGTGTTTTTTTTTTATCACAATAATATTATATATATGACCACCGGCAAAACTTACGCGTGTAGCACTGTAAATGTGCCTTAAAAAACGCATATTTTGGCACACTACAAAAACGTTAATTTATAAAAAAAACAAAATTTCGGAGGTCCAGCCATTTTTGAACACTACAAAATCGTGAGATTATAAAAAAAAACGAAATTATGGAGGTCCAGTCATTCTTGAATTACGTTTGGGGTAATTTAAGTCGTAATAGACAGATGGACAAATGGACAGCCACCGAAGGTTTTTCTGTAGGTGTTTCTATCTTTTTAATTGATTGAGCCCAGCCACTATCTGGGCTGTGACCTATTTTGCTTTAGCGACGATGAGAATTCAACAGATAAAGTAAATTCCTAATGACTACGTTAGATGTCAAAACTATTCTTAATGCGTTCAGCGAAATCCTCACGTATAATTATTACGTTTTGTAAATCGTTATCTCTGTCAGCTTATACCTTGGACCCGGTCCACAGTAATTAAGTTGAAAATTTACGGCACCGCATCTTCCTCACCGGACGATAATTCCGACTGGACTAAATTTCGGACCTAACACTACAGTGTAAAATATCGGGACGATGTTTTCGGCCAAAAATTATGTAACTTTTTGTCGATATCTTATGTTGCGCCGGTTTTTTAGCTGTTAATTTAAATTTAGAACTGTAAATTATAGGGGTATTTATCGGTGATCAACTGAAAGACAGGATCGCAATAGCAATACTTTCATCTAAGCGTTTCATTGCGCTCCCTTCAGCTCCATCCTTTTGGGCATAAATTGATTCTGATGTTCTGATGTATGAATTTGGCAGTATATACGAAAGTCACCTAATATACTTCGGCGATGACTTTCAATTACCGTAAAAACCAATCCTTACTTCCTAAATAATATAAATATCCTCTAATAATTATGAGCGTTTACTATTTTTTCTTCGGCTATAACCGAAAACCTTCGGCCATGTTCGGCCAAAAATATCTACAGGTCAGACTCTACATAGAAGTTAATAGTTGAGGGAATTTGTGGGGATTAAACAAGATCCCGGTTTTAGTGTCTGTTGTGAACATTAACAATATTGGTAGATACCTTTGGCCTAGATTTGGAAGGTTTACCTAAAATCTAAACGAAACTTGGTGACATTTGTGAAGTTTGAATGACCTTACAGTTGTGATTCATTGTTCCAAATTGAAGTGAAATAACCAAGGATTATATTGGAAATATGACATCATTAATTTCCCGCCATTTTAAGATTCTTAAAATTGTACCTTTAAGGGGTTATGCCGATATTGTCTTATTGCAAATTCATTTGAAACCGTGAAACTGTAATAATTACATTTGAAAAAAAAAACACTCTCTGAACTTGATATTTGGGCCGTTCGATAAACGATTACTGCATCTAATAAATCGCAAAAAAGTCCTAAACTATAATATAAATACAATTTCATTTGAGTTATATATTAGGTTGTGGGCAATAAAACTTACACCAACAAAAACGTCGTAAGAAATTTCATCCTCTTAATTCCAAAATATTTAACAAAAATACCTTGAAATCGAGTTTTCTGAGCGGCCCGCTCCCACTGAGCGGGATAGATAAGTGTAAAAAGAAAGCGACGGAGCAGGATAGATTTCTCTGGATAACCTGTTGATTGCTTCGTCGGACATGGTGTCTTACACTTTTTGACCCATTCTAACATGGCCTTGTCGGACTATGTGTCCGACACCGCATACCCTAATTTTTTTTTTTTTTTTTATTTTCACATCATCCTGGCATGTGTCGGTCAAGTTTTCATAACTTTTAGCTAAAAGTGACCTGCGTGGCCTCCTAGAGCACTAAAATCATTGTGTCAACCTAACTTCTGTGGACTCTTACTGCATGCAGAACATGGTTTGGAAAGTTGTTACAAGTCAATAAAAACAAGTAATAATTCAATAGGTTTATAATTTTTTTTCAACAAATATTGAAATATTGTTTGTTGTTAATTACAAACGACGAAAATTGTACAAAAGCTTTTTCTCAAGCTCGTATGGTTATGTTATTTTATAGTTATCAAGTAATTATATTTTGTTGGTTTGTCCGGGCTAATCTCCGAAACGGCTGAACCGATTTGACGGGACTTTCATTGGCAGGTAGAGAACTTTTCAGAGAGTAATTTGACACCTGTCAGTTATGACTGCAAATATTTTTTATCCCGAAAAATGCTCTCAAAAGACATGTTTCTGAAATTGGTCAATTTAATTTCTTCGGGTTCACGAAAACCTAATCAACACTGGCAAAACCGCGGGCGGCATCTAGTTTTAATTTAATTTCCAGAAATATTTATATAAATATAGCACAATGATGCATCAATATCACTCTTATGGGGATCTTAAATAAACACATTGACAGACAGATCTTGCATTTTAAGTTGATATGTGTAGGCCAGAGCGAAATCGTTCCATTTTAAAAACAAAAATTGCAGTTTAATAAAATTAAAACTAAAATAATAAAACTGTACGTTTCCTTTAAAGGCCTGGACGAACTTATTCCAATTTAATAAAATGCCAGTTTCATTAATATAATAAAATAAACGATGAAGCTCACGTAAATTCACGTTATCTGGAACGTAATAACAGAGTGCTACGTAATTAAGATATACGTACAGTTGTTAATAAATTAACCGCCAAGCAGAAAACCGGTAATACCTTACAATTTTTCCGTTTCGCGAAATAGAAACAAAATCAAGTCACTAGCATGAAACGTACTCTGCTTCAATGGCGTGCATCTCATATAGGCAAATACGCAATTCCTACCCTGGGCTTGGCTTAGCTAACTAGACTACTATCTATTTAAATACAGGAAGGTATACACAACTATTTCACCCGTTCTTTGAAATACCTACCTGCCTGCTCCGCAGCGCTAGCTACCGTGGCAACACGCATAACCAAAATTCGATGCCAATTCTCTATGTGTGCATATGTAACTATACTCCTATGACGTCAGCGGCTCACGCCAAGCACGCACACATTCTCATTAAAATACACAACGCCTGTTCGAAGCAACCACGTCAAATCGGACAGTTTGGACTTTTTACCTATTTAATTTTTCGTGTGAAACATAATATTTTGTTTTGTGCCTACCCTGCTTAAAAATCCTATGCACGCCACTAGTCTGGTCTGGTCTGACTTGTGAATGTAGAAATAAAAGGTGTCTATACCAGGGTTGCCAGACGTACGAGAATCCTTGTACATGTACGCAAATTTCAACCAGCCCCCTGATTCTGTATCGTAAAATCAGTTGCTAAACAGAGTGCCTATCGTCTAAAACATACATATTCGCTTATCTCAGGATACGTTCGCACTTCAAATGACGTCACGATTCGTAAATAGTTCAATACCTTTGAAGGTTATTTTGAAAGTTCATTTTTTATCTGTTTTCGGTGAATAGCAACCATAGTTGGCAACTTATTCAAAGATACGTAATAAGCCCGCAGGTTGTCCTAAAGGGTCCATGGACTCCAGTTTAAGAAACCCATGTCAAAATTATTTTGCTTACTTCTCAGATTTACCAATTTTCGGCTCCATCGTTATTTGGTGCACAGCCTCTATTACTTTCACAGGGAGTTTCCTGCAATAATAATGTAATAGCGATGATATCGCTACAATTACCATAGAGGTAGAATACTGTCATTAAGGCATTCGTTTTAATGACTTTGATCCACAAACTGCTCATACTGAAATGTGCCCTCGAAATTGTATTTGCACATTTTACATTACAAAATTATCAAGCTTTAGCAGGCTTAGCGGCTTTAAATTATATGTTGGTAAATGTGTTGAGCCAGCGGGTGTATTGCGTATCTTTGAATCTGTTGCCAACTATGGTTGCTATTCACCAAACACAGATAAAAAATGAACTTCCAAAATAACCTTCAATGGGTATTGAACTATTTACGAATTGTGACGTCATTTCACTTGAACGTATCCTTAGATAAGCGAAATTCGTTAGTACACGTACATGTATGTTTTCGATGATAATCGGTTTGCAACTGATTTTACGATACAGAATCAGGGGGCAGGGCTGTTATCCTCGCAACATTTTTCACACGCTTTAGTTTTAAACGACTTTATGAATCGCGTGATAAATGCCGTGTGGTGATAATTGTATGAACTGTAACTCCTTAAAAGACATGTAAAACATGTTAAGAATCCGGACAAAGGGCTTATATTTTAAAAGCTTGACATGTTTCTGTACAAAGAACTTCTAAAAAATTACCCGCCTTCGGCCTTCGCAAATTGTCGCGTGTGTCAGAATTGCCTTCCAGGACGGCTATTCGGGCACGTGCAGGAAATTTCTGAGGCAGATTTCGGGTGATTTTATAAGAGATTTCTACGGATATGGTATTGATTTTTTAACTGGAAACCTATAGAAAGCTTTACTTACATAGCCTTTTGATAGATAAGATTTAGTCACTCCATTTTACATCGCATGGCATTTATAATACTGTAAACAAAAGTCGAACGACTGATATTGCGAGTGAAAACTAATGCCAGAATAGCTGTCCTGGTCTAAGACTGAAGGTGTAGACCCCTGTGACAGACAGACGGACAGACAGACAGCGGAGGCTTACCGATATAATCCCGTTTGGCACCCTTCGGATACGGATCTGAAGGACGTTGCGGGTGGCGTCTGGATGAGGAGGACGGAGGACCGCCAAGAGTGGCGAAATATTGGAAAGGTCTATGTCCAGCAGTGGACGATGACAGGCTCATTGATGGATACGGAACCCTAAAAGGAATCGAACATTTCTAGTCAATTAGATTATAAAGTCAGAACTTATGTGCAAATCCTAATAAAAGTTCTAGTCTATTCTATAAGTGTCAGTTATACTGCTAAAAGTGTAAGACAGCTTTATTTATAGCTGTTGTGCCACATTCTACATGACACATTTACGACTTAACCCAATCGAACTTATGTATACCTGGAAACGCTTTCACAGGTGTGCTTTCATACAAACCTACCTTGAACCAATCACTTCAGGCTTTCTTAGAAAAAAGGCCTACAAGTTCTACGAATAGCATTCAGGAGACTTTGTTTCAAGATATAGAAGTTTTGACTAGATCCTTAATTGTCCGGATGTCGTCTCATGATGGTGAAAACTGCTTTTTGGCTTTATTTTTTACTTTAAGTTGAAAGTCTTTCATAATTGTTTTTACGTCATAATTTGTTTTTTTACGATAATTCGGCTTTTTCGCGAAAAAAAGCAGTTAACGCCATTGAACAACCACATATATTATTTAAAAAATTACTAAACGGTAATTATTTAACGGTGATTCAGAGCGTCGGTGTTGTTAAAACAGTATCGAAACAAACCTAAGTAATAGAAAAATTTTAGACACACGTTTGGACAAAGCACGGCTGAAAGGCGCCACCTCAAACCGAAATTATATACGAAAACATTTATCAAACACTTAGACGCACACATGATCAACTTTCCCCAATTTGGGGTGTCACTGACCCCATAATGGCGGGAAGGGGTGACTGGTGACCCCAGCCCATTTAGGCCGTTTGTCAAGACGGAAATGTAACAAATGACATCATCAATTTAAGAAAGAGCCTTCAGTGTAAGTTTCTGTCACAGTTCCTTAGATACCGTATCTGCAGGGTTATTCTCTGTCTCCATATATTTTTATTTTCCTTGCCATTTCTTTTAATATCACCCTTAGAGCATGAAAGAAAGTATTTGTGTAGGATCGCATATTTTATCCTGCACTCACTAGCTTAGACAAATGGAAAAGCTACAGTTTTGTGCCGGCATATCTTACACTTAACAATTTAGAACTAAAAGTGTAAAATATGTGGATGCAAATTTGATTTTTAATTCTTGAGATATAAGCTCTGATTAAAATATGCATAGATACTCTAAGCAGAAGAAGCTTTAACCAAATTTATAATAATTTACGGTTAAGTAGATAGAGATGAGTAACCTAATAATACTGTTAAATCAGATAAAATTAGGATTATAGCTAAGACCCAATTAAGATCTACAACAAGATAAACTACAGTAAATTACAGATTTAAGGCTTCTCCTAACGCCAACGACCTTGAACTGAGTAACTATGTAACTGGTTTGTACAATAACTATAGCATTTTAATGGAACAAAATCAGTAATCTACTAGATACGAAGAGTGATGAGGTTGTTCCTGAATTTTATTTTAATATAGAAGTGAGGAAAAAATATCTAAATTCACCCTTATACTTCAGTTTTTTGTGCACTTGTAACAATATAACTTCCGTAGTTTTTATCGAAACTATATAAAAATGTATAAATTTCCGCACAAAATAATATAAATTGGTTTGTTGGTCTCAGTTTTTGGTAATTAATTTCATTTATTAAAAAAATAAAAAAACACACTATTTACACAATCAGAGGGAGCGCCTGTCGTAACAACCATGTTTGAGTGCGAGCTGATTAGAACTTTATTGTAATGGGTTTTTGTAAGAAATTTCAACCACCACGACTCGAGTTGTTAATTTTTCCGACGGCGTCACCAGATATTGTACCGGGTACCTTGGTACAATATCTATTTTCACAGGTATCTTTAAATGATACCACTTAGTTTACTGATCATACTGATTAAATTTCCCAAAGGAATACACCTCTGAAAATGAAAAAATAATCCTTATTAATTTTCAAAATCTACCCTAAAATTTCTACAGTCGGATAAACCTTTTTCATTAGAGCGGCTGTTTCTTTAAGCTGTTCATTATGATCAGTAGATTGTGTGGTTAAATTTTAGGTCACCTTTCCATCTATATGGTCAACATGTATGTAGTATGTTCATAAAATGACGCCCAAGCCGAAAACGGGGCAAAGATAGAATATTCGCTGGCGGAGTCGCGAGCAAAGGCTAGTATTAAATAAATTCTTCGCATAAATTATAACAATATAAAACAATAATATATACAAACCGCAAGACTCCTTAAAAAGATTGCTCAAAATTAAGTGTAGGCGTTGCCAGCCATTTGTTTTTCTTCATTTTCTGCCCACTCCATTTGGGCGTTGAAGCTGAAAATTAGTCTTCATCTTCGTGTTGTGAGAATTTATTTTTTGTGCGAATGAGGGTCTAAAGATTTTTCTCTGCGGAACAGCATAGCTAACGTGGACGAATATAATTGAGAAGTTTTGTCTCTCGAAGAAACGTTTGACCAATGGAAACGCAGGTAAGCTTTATCTCGTGATTATCGCCTCGACAAAACGACACGTCCTGCGTGTCTATTGGTCAAACGTTCTTCAAGACAAAATATTATATCTATTCATTAGCTTTTTAGGTATTCAGGGTGGCTATTCCGGCATTATTTATCACTCGCAATGTCAGTCATTAGATATTTGTTTAAGGTTTAGAAATTAGAGTGACTAAACCACATCAAATAGAAGCGATAGGATATAAGGATTGCTTACTATAGGTTTTCAATCAAAATAATCAACACATATCTGTACAAAATCCCTTTTAAAATCAAATTTTGCGAAGGCAGATTGCGGGTGATATGAAAAGGGATTTTGTACAAATATGGATACGTTTTTTATAAAAGACGTATAGTGAGCATTCCTTATATCCTATGGTATTTATTTGATGTGATTTAGCATTTACCAAACTTTAAACAAATATCTAATGACTGAAATTGTGAATGCGCAATAATGTCGGAATAGCCGTCCAGGTGTCTTCTGGTAATACCATCCCAAGTAGCATTTTACTCCATTTAAGAGTACACATTTAGTTCCCAGGTGTACTTGAAGCATTATTACAGTTCACTCGTGATGTATAAGCTGCATTATTGCGATTAATAACACCTATACCTGTCTAAGGGACTTATAGGAGTGTAGAGTTATACTGTTATACGATTGTTGGTGTTATAATACTCTAACAACTATCCTTTAGTCAGCCGTCTGACTAAGAGCATTATAGGAGGGTAGAGATACGCCAACCGCTGTTTAACGGCCTACTTGTACGATGTTACAGAGCTAGCATTTTAATAGAACACATGTGGTCATTTATAAAGCCAAAGGCTGTTATGTTTACTTGTTTTAGACTGTTATACAGCTGATAGCTGTAGTAGGACTTGTTTGTGATCATTAAAATAACCTTTTTTTACTGTTGTACAGAAGTGTTTAAATGGTTCACATGTGCACTGTAGGCTGTTAAAAGGACTACATGTGTTGTCTATTAACATCAATAGCAGTTTATTTGTCCACAAGTACTACTCTTATTGGCTGTAAGCTGAACATGAATGTGAATGTGATATTCTGTTACACTTATCCCACAAGCTGCGTGTTATTACGTCTCGTGCAAAAAATTGTGAAAATGAATAAAAAATCCTGGAAAATAAGAGCGAGAACCGGTGGAATAAGAAGAAAAATTGCAAAAAAATATTCGCAAATTGTAAAAATAAACAGTCGATTGACAATGACGCCCGAAAATGAGCCCGTCGATACGGCTTCAACGAGTGCGACTTCAACCGTTGTTCATGGTGGTTCTGTACATGATGCAGAGGAAAATGTGCCTGAACCTGAAAGTTCCCTTCAAAATGTACAGATATCAGAGTGTGGTGATTGCAGTTCTAGTGATAGTGAATACAATTTTGACTTGGACAATCATTTAACCTTTCGCAAAAAAATAAGAACATGGGCTATTGAAAATCGTATTCCTCATTCCGCTTTGAATAAATTGTCAGGCATAATAAATGAATTTAAACCGGGAACACTACCGTCTGATGCTAGAACAATTTTATGCACTCCCGTTAATGTAACTTTAAAAAATGTAGATGGAGCTCTAAGATGCTAAATATAATAGTATTATTGGTCTACTTAAATATCCTATTACTATTGATATCCTATTATAATTATATATGGATATAAATATATAGCTATAAACTTTATCATAACCAGTTTTTAATACATTTTGAACTTCAATTAGAGACTAAAGTCGATTCTAAAGGCTTTAATTTTAATTTTAGTGCTGTCAAAACTTAATATTTTCCAAAGTTAATATATCTTCTCTTGTTAACACTAAGATCTATTTTGCAATAAAGAAAATGTATATTTATCAGCACTAAAACTAAAATTAAAGCCTTCAGAATCGGCTTTGGTCTCTAATTGAAGTTAAAAATGTATTAAAAACTGGTTATAATAAAGTTTAAAATTTTCAGCAAAATTTTTTAAATCAGTTTATAGGTCTACAATGTCTGGTAAATCTGAAATATCTTCTGTCTGTTTACTCCGTAGTCTTCCAATAGTAATAATCTAAAAAATTACCAGAAATAGATAGAAGTAGCTAGATTTGTTTTGGTGGCTAAAATGGATTATTTTTTGGCTAAAACTGTTGAAAATCCGCTAGATCTACCCACAAAGTGGCCAAAATGGCAACACTGACAATAACTAATCCTATCCTGGCCATCACGCACGCCACGGGCGCACACGAGTGATCAGAGGATCTATACCTATCCCGTTCCCGCCTCTATTTCTCGCTTACTTATTAAAAGGAATGCGCATGATTACTTTCAAGTTCAGAAAAAAATAGCATAAACTTTGTCTAAGTAGATATTTAAGGTGATCGTCAAGCACGTATCCAGGGGGGGGATAGGTGGGATTTATCCCCCCCCCGAAATTTGGCGTGACATACACGGGACTAGGAATGTTTATTCATAACCACTGTAAAGTACGTTTTAATAAAAAAGGTAGGGTACTTTTGATACTTAATAATAATATAGTACAGTGATTACAGAGGCTTCTTTCACAATTCACATTGTTGGTTCAATGAATGTCCCCCCCCCGAAACAAAAGTCTGGATACGTGCCTGGTGATCGTACACCCGTCAGCTCCTTACGCGCCAAGTCTGCTAGTGTAACCATATTTTACAGAATTTTAACACATATATATCAGAAATAACAGTTATTTATCTCATAAATAACAGGAATAACAGTTATTTATCTGATAAATTCTGCAAAATATGGTTACACCACAGTTATTTATACTATGGTTACACTATTATACTTGCTGACTCGGCGCTTTAATGGCCACATGTGGCGCGACCGCCTTACATAATCTTCGTGGTTATTTTTTTTTATGACCACCCTGAAATACCATTTAACCAAAAGGCTAAGCTTTGTTCATAAAAAATCATTTAAATACATGCCTTAATCAATTTCCCGCTCCTGCTCACGTCTGTTACATATATTACCGGCTGCGCATTCGGTACTGTATACAATTCTTAGGCAATGTACTAAATAAATAATATTTCATACATTACCTTAATCTTTTTGGCATTGTATTCATTGTCTAGGCATTGCATACAATACCGGATTATACAGAAAGCCGGTAACATAAATACTCTGAGACCAAACTGTGTGTCTCACACGAAAACAAAAAGTGATTTTTGTTAGTTTGTTACAACATTTGTACTTTAGGTACTCATACTTGACTTAGTACCTGAGCTAGGCGATTTAACGGACAATAATTATTATTGCGGATCTCTAAAATTTCAGTATATTAAAAGAATTAAACGATGACACAAGTGACCTGAACTACATCTTAAAGCTGAACATAAGTTCACATTAGAATAAGTTTATAGACATTGGCTCTGTAGTAGTGCAAATGTGGGACTTCATATAGAAAACAGCATTCTAACAGAACACATGTGAACCTATATACGCTCCACCGCATTAAATTGGAGTTATAACCGTTCACATAGCCGTATTTCATTTCCACCATTTTGTTCTAACCTAAAATATTTACCAAATAAATCTCCAAAATTATCATGCAGATTTATCACAAAATACGTAGATAGAGCGATTGAGTTTTGGTTTCATGTTATAATTAATTACCGTAGTATAATTATAATGCCAATATAATATCAAACACTGAAAATTGTAGATTTCCTCTCAGCCAGTTTTAAATATTTTAAAATGAATATCGCGTTTTTACAGAGGCGCGTGAATATTTTAGCTGTAAATATGTATATATTTCACGATAAAGTTGCATTCCCATGGCATTAACATTATTAAGTATTTAAAACAGGTACTACCTCGTGTTATCATACATTTTTATCCTTGATCCGCCGGAGTTTGGTTTCTGATGGCACACACAAAATCAACTATGAGGAATAATTAATATAAAATAAAGAAATAATTTAGGACACACGTGAACTTTAGGTAGCACTGGAGTAATTTTGTGGGATTTTATAACTGTGAAGGCTGTGTATTTAGCCACTTGTTACTCTTTATTACACTCATGTACTTTGTATGGTTCACACTGCGTCCCATATAGTGCCGTAAGTCAGCCTTAAGTCCGATGTTACTACTTAAACAGCTATTATAATACTATTATACTGCTAATGTACAGCCATAGTGAACTTAAGGCTGTCTAATTTGTGCCCAAACTGGTTCTATAAGAGCATTATAGCAAGCTATACAGCTCTTATACAGCTAACTTACACAGATTGTGGAGTACATGTGAACGACTAGACAGCTTATATAGAACCCCGAATGCTACTTGGGATTACATTATATTATTCGAAATTTATATTAGTCAACTATAACTCCTTAAAAGATACGTAGAGCATGTTATGAATACATACAACAGCTTTACATTTTAAAAGTTTGATACGTTTCTTCACAAAGAGCTTGTAAAAATCAACCGCTTTCGGCCTTCGCAAATGGTCGCATGTGCGAGAATCGCCGCCCCGGGGCAAAAAAGCTAGTATTTCATTACCATATTTTAAAATAACTTTTAACCACAAACATTTCTTTTAATTGACTACACTGATGTTTTCAGTCTAGACTGAATATAAGCTATTTAAAACAAAATCTGATTCACAAGTTATTGAACTGAAAAGCAGTAGACCGATAAATTATCTTTTTACAAGTACCCAACTTTATCGTGGAAATTGGATTACAGATTTTCTTTCGCGCGTTTTGGTTTTTGTCTTAGTTTTGACGGGTCATTTGGTACAGTAGGGTTCCGTACCAAAAGGGCGCTAAAAGGGACCTTATTACTCCACTCTGTCCGTCTGTCAGCCGTAATAGGTAGCCAGTTGAAACTTTCACAGAATAAATTGTGTTATTATGGCATATGTTACGGTAAATAATGAAAAATTCAATCTAAGGATCGATAAACAATAAAAACCTCCTCAGCATTTCTTTATAGTGTTTTTTTCTTTAAAAGATAATACATTCAATTTTCAAATTTAATCAAATTGTAGTATACATGGTGAAATTAAATTAACCAACCAAATTCATACTGGAGACTCGGTTAGTGATCAGAAACAAGCTTCAATTTTACCCTTTTGATGAAATTCGAAAAATATTTTGTACTAAAACTAGTCCAACCAGTAATGGAGAATAAAAAAAAACGAATTTGGCCAAAAATATTACTGAACTTAGTTCCTGATCAGTGGTCACTGACCGAGTCTCCAGTATGAATTTGGTCGGTTGATTTAATTTCACCCTATACAGGTGACTTTTAACCTAACCCCGATAATTTAGTATTTTGTAGAACAAAACCAACTGGTTTTATAAAAACCATTCAAAATCATATTCATAATTATTTTTTTAAGTTGGAGCCCCTTGAAGATTTTCGTGAAATCCAAAGAAATCATGTTCACCCAAAGAGATAAGATAATTAGATCGCGCGAAGTTATTTTTATTATTGATCCCACTATTTTGAACTATTTTTAACTTTTTCCTTAAGGGAATGGCTAGAATAACCAAAAATTTTATTTTCAAGTAACAATTTTTAATAATATTTTGATTTTTAATTTTAATTGTTTTTACATTTAAAATGTGTTTTACTAACGTTTCTTAATGACCTCTAAAATTATCGGGGTTTGTTTGAAAGTCAGCCTGTATATACGGTAACTTGAACTTGGCGCATAATTTAAAAAAAAAATCTCTTATTATATAAAGTGATTTTCGTTTATATAGCAAAATTCATATTGGAGACTCAGTAAGAAGTCAGGACCAAGTTTCAATTACCCTTTCTATGACATACGCAAAATAAAATTTAGACTTCTTATACTAATTGGGTCGAGCCCGTATTTTCATTTTTCTCTTACAGGATAATTGAACCTTGGTCCTCACTACTTACTGAGTCTCCAGTAAGAATTTGGATTCATAAAAAAACTCACCTTTACATCCGAGTTTTTATTTTATTTTATTTTTTACTACCTACTCGTATGTCGCCTTAAATGCCGTTAAAATTATTATTTTAATTAATTATTATATTAGTTTAAATTAAAATTATTTTGCGTGTCAATAGTGGCCGGTCGATATATTTTTGACTAGCCTTTCGCCCGCGTTATTCAATCTCTGCCCCGTTTTCGGCTTGGGCGTTACTTTATGGACACTAAGATGATAATAAAAACACCGCATCCAAATCCGTTGAGTGGTTCTATACATACAGGCATTAATAGTAATAATAGAATTCATAAAAATAAATAAAAAACGAGTCGTTTGCTACTTTACTATCACACTAATATTATAAATGCGAAAGTTTGTGTGTGTGTGTGTATGTTCTTTTACACGTTAAAATGGCTGGACGGATTTGGATAAAATTTAGAATGGATATAGCTTATACCACAACTTAACACATAGGTTACTTTTTATCCCGGAAAAAAGCATGTCGTTAAACCGAATAACACGCGGGTGGAGCCGCGGGCAAAAGCTAGTTAGTATATAAGATAGATGAGGGTGTGACGGTGTGGATGTCTGGATATCGGTTTGCGTAGGCGCATTCTTTTAGGACCAAAAAACTAGAAGTAAATTAAAATTTCAATATAAAAAAAATGCTTTCGTTATTTTCTTATACGTCCCAAACTACAAATAAATAATAATCTAAAATATAACTAAATAAATCTAAAAGCTATAAATAAAAAACTGGGTCCAAGTCGATGCCCCTCGGTAGGGTGCCCAGACTGCTGGCTACATTACCTCTCTGGATGGCCAGACTAATTCTCTGGCCGAGGTAAGCACCAGCCCTCTGTCCGTGAAACCTGAAGCTGTTTGAGGTCAACGCTCTCTCTAAACTCGCCCGTATGTCGGTGCGTTAGGGTTCACGCGTTTTTGTTTGGAACTCAATTATTTTCTAAACTAAGGGTGTCCGCGGGTATGATTCTTGGGAAAAGTGGTTCAGTAAGATCGGTAGAATATGTGGTTTCATTTAATGGTAGCAGTCTATTTACACCCAGTATAGTTTTCGCGCCTCCGCACCCTACGGGATCAAAATATCGACGCCAAACGGCACATATATGTAACGTGTGTTTTTTTTAGAGGTATAGAACTTTGAAATGGAATAAAACAAAGATGATTTTTTTTATTGATATGAAATTTATTTTATTCGAAAGACAACCTTCTGGCATTATTATTTAAATATGACTTCTGGCATATATCCGCCACGGCTGGCTCGGACGTAGTCTAATCTGGAGGTCCAATTTTCAATGACTTTTTCCAACATTTGTGGCCGTATATCGGCAATAACTCCCAGAATGTTGTCCTCCAAGTGGTCAATCGTTTCGGGCTTATCGGCGTAGACTTGCGACTTCACAAATCCCCACAGAAAATAGTCAAGTGGCGTTAAATCGCAAAATCTTCCATAAAGGGGATGGACACATATCCAATTCCTGTGCACGGTGCCGGATAGACTGATTCGGGTCTTCCTCTACGCTACGCTCTATAGCAGCAATGACTTCTTCTGTACGCACTGTACAACATCTCTGTGGATGCGTATTATCATTTAGAGTAAACGTGGTGCAAAAACGTTTCATAGTTAATTGAATTAATTGCTCTGATGGACGATTATGTTGACCGTAAATTGGACGTAATGCGCGATACGTCTTTCGAACAGAACCATGATTTTCAAAATAAATTTGCACAATTTGGAAGCATTGTTCAGGCGTCAGTCTATTCATGTTGAAATGCCAAACCAAACTAAACATAAATCACTTTACAGCTGACAAAATGGCCGCCAGTTAAAAAAGTGTTGCCAACTTAAAGTTCTATACCTCTAAAAAAAACACCCTTTACAAGTTATTTAATGTGGCATATTTGCGCCGCTTGTTAACTGACCAAAAACAAAATGTTTTGAAGACCATAGCCATCAAATACCATAACAAACCGTTAACAAAGCAAAATAAAGCTTTTGTGCAAAAAATGGCTAACTTTAATCAAACAAAAGCATGTTTTATGTAAGAAACATTTTTACTTAACTTTTTCACGCCACCATGCAGCACTAAGGGTGCTTCTTATTCCACTACAATCAAATCCACCGCCAAAACTTTTGCATTTTCATCCGTCATACAAAATCAGCATAATGTATGGGAATGGTACATTATCCTCTGTAACCCCTTTCCTCGTATAATGCGAGCAAAGTACTCGAATTTCAGGTTGTATAATTCTGATCCCGACTTTAGATCCCTATAAGGCTTTTCTTTGCCAAATCCTATTGACTCAACTAAAAGTGATCTTGAATGCAGCGCTCCTGTTAAATTTTTAATGCACTATTTGAGACGAACAAAACTAGTATCATTCTTAAACTTTGCTATTAACACCGATCATTTCTTGGGTACTATGGTGCTGGCAGAATATCAGCGTTGTGAGTTTACCTGCAACGTTTTGCTGAGCGTCTTTTATACAGTGCATGCGACATACGAAATAATGCGTCTCATTTATCTTTGTATTATATTTGATTAGTTTTTGTTTTTGAGTTGTCTTCTTTTTATGTATTTATTTAATATGTGTGTTGTGTTCTGTATAAATTATATTTTAAAAGCCATAATTGGGTTGCGCAGGCTTCAATTAAACGGCAGACCCGTTTAAATTTAAAAATCTTTGTATTATATATCTATTTCGGTAATTTTCTGTGAAATATAATTGCATTCTTATGAAATTGGCGTTTGCTACCCACACCATTTAACCTTTTTTGCGTTTTTTTTTTATAAAAACCGAGAAAGTTTTCTGTATCAGAGATCTAGTCGTTGGTGAATGCGTTGTCACTCTGGCAAGTGTGAAAAAGAAAAACCTTGTGAGTAATGAAATGATAATACATAAAACATTGACCTCTCATACACAACAAGACACACAGTCTCTAAGAAAAGTTCGTCAGAAAGTATCTGAACCTGTAACGTGCATAGTAGCAAAAATCTTCAACCAAATTAAGACGTTATGTCGGTCGTTAACAATGATGCAATGTCAGTTGTACGAAATCGTCACTCGATTTTGTCACCCCATAGCGGTGACAAAATGCATCGCGGACACTTTTTGATCGAGATTGTGAGTCTAGTTGTTTATCAGTAAAAATAATAAATTTATTTCAAAAAACCAATGAATTAGATTAAACATAGGTTTTACTCTGAATAATTTAGATCAGATAGTATTTCTATCCCCCGTGCTAATAAAACTACTGCTTTCTTCTCGCTCACTCGCATAGCATTGTCCCTTTCACTCTGAATTATTGAACGCGTATCTGATGTGTTGACAGAAATCGGTTCAACTTCGTAAATTTGTGCCTAAAGTATCAGCGGGCGTATGGGATGCAAAAATCTTCGGTGAAACGAAGATAGACAGTACTCTACTCTGACACTCTTTGGGATGTAATTGATCCATCATATACCACAACAATAAAAATCATATCACCGAGATCAGAGCTTCCAACCTTCATTTTGCTTACTCCGCGGTCCGGGTGATATTTCCCGCCTTTTCTTCGGAGTGACGTCATCAATCATGGCCGACGGATACCCGGGGGATTCCCGTCTGGCACGTGTGCCGATCCGGATAGTTTTATTCGGCATTCTGGTGAAGTAACGATTGAATCGGAAATGCGGTTTCACAACAAAACCGGATATGAAATTGCAGTTGCTTGTGTTCGGATGATTCTTCAAGTAATTTCACTAGATGGCAGTCGAGAATTTATTCACTTTGTGGTTTACACATGTAGTAGGTATCATGTGATTTATGAGATTCTCGGACAAAAATAAATGTTATTCGGGGCTCAAACCCGTGTCTCTATGTATCGTGGGCCAGCGATTAATTTAGTTTTTCCACAGAGGTTTTCTCTTGAATTCGTTTCTAATTTATTCTTTTATTTTGTAATGCACTCTAATAATATGAGTCCTACAGTACTCCCAAAGATGTAATGCGCATAAAAATCTTCGCCACTGTTCGGCAAACTTCGTATTTACTCGTACTTACACATTCTATAGAACTACTTTACGTAACGGATTTCACTATCAATTATATTAGTTTTAGAAATATAAATAGAAAGAAATTAATGGGAACTGTGTACATATTTTATGTCTGAAGTTGAACATATTAAAGCGCCGACAGCGCCATCTTTGTTTCACGAAACAAGGCGTGAACACACAATGCTTTCATGAGCGTTCATTATCAAACACAAACACAAGTACAATTTAATTTTCTACAAGTTTTGCATAAAAATCTCGAGGCTCTGTTAAGGGAATAACTTTTTACCTCAGTACAAAATGCACATCATAATATTGTTTTCCTTACTTTTCAAAAGTAAATTTTGCATCGAGATCATCCGTTACCACCTTAAGGTGGACGCGACGGATCTCGTTCCCAAACGCACAACTTTGATTTTTTTCCTTCTTTTTAACAAAAAGTATTAAATAAATGTGATTTATGCTACACTACAATATTTTAGTGGCCTCTGTACACAGAAAAATTCGCTGCATCAAAAATAAATGCAAATTGAAGGCTGTTTTTTCAGTTCAAAACAGTACTCCATCGAAACTAATAAAGTTAAAATAACAATAATTACTGTTGTAAACATATAAACCTATTATCTAAAACATAGAATTGCGTTTTTCTGGTGTGTTTATATTACACTAGCTTTTGCCCGCGGCTCCGCCCGCATGTTATTCGGTTTAACGACAACGACAAAGTAACCTATGTGTTAAGTTGGGGTATAAGCTATATCTATTCTAGATTTCATCCATATCTGTCTAGCCATTTCTGCGTGAAAGAGTAACAAACACACACACACACAAACTTTCGTCTTATTTTATCACAAACGATCAAAGACCACGCTAATTAGACACCTGATATATGAAATAACAAAGCCTTGTCTTATTTTACCACAAACGATCATGACCGTGCTAATTAGACACCTGATTTTTCAATGATATTGATCTATCCTACAGGAACCATGAATTTTTCCGTGATAAAATGTAGCCCATGTATTAAGTTAGGTTATAAGCTATATCCATTTCAAATTTCATCCAAATCCGTTCAGCCGTTTCAGCGTGAAAGAGTAACAAACATACACACACACACACGTACAAACTTTCGCATTTATAATATTAGTAGGATAGGATTTTATTCATTCAAAACAGCATTATCCAACCTTTTCTTGGTTCACCGCACTACTCGAACGAGCACATTTTCAGATATGTTTATCTCTTTATTATATATTATTATTTGTATTATAAATTAAATGTTGTTTCCGTATTTATTTAATTATTTATTCACAACAAAGCCAGAGGGAAATTATAAACCCTTAAACTCTAAAGAAAACTGTCTGTAAGGCTTCACGTCTTAAATGCTACGTTACTCATTTCACCATGAAACTTTGAGGAATTTTCTTGCCTTTCCAAGAGCTTTTATTCGTCATTTCTAAGAAAATATTACAACCTCCATCACACATTTTCCTTACATTTAGCATTTCGTTTGAGAGCTTCAGGTTCTTTCAACTAAATTAAAATAAATATTCAGGAAGTAACACTCAGAAGTTCAGAAGTAAAAAAAATGTGAATATTTTTGAAGTATATAGGGTGAAATTAAATCAACCGACCAAATTCATACTGGAGACTCGGTCAGTGATCAAGAACTACGTTCAGTAATCCTTTTGGCCAATTTCGAAAAATATTTTTTTTTGCTCCCTTTCTGGTTGTTCTAGTTTAAGTACAATTCCTAGTGCAGGCACGACGATGGGGCAAAAAAAAATTTCTTTCAAATTTCACCTGGAGGGTCATTAAATCTTGTTCCTGATGACTAACCGAGTCTCCAGTATGATAATTTATACTTGCGATTGTCGGCACTTGGTGAAACTTGAAAAACATCATAATTAAATTCACTTGTACTTGTTTCACTGGTTTTAATTTTAAGGTTTACACGTTAATCCCGACCGGTTTCGGTTAATACACCATTCTCAAGGGATACAGAAATTCAGGAAATTAAACAAACATTACGACGAGCCGTTAAAAATGTACACAATGATCATGTCGAAACGAAAATATAATTATTATTAAAATATAATTATATTTTTATTAAAATAATAATATTTTAATTAATTTAATTATATTAAAATATAATTATATTTTTATTAAAATAATTACATGACATGATCATTGTGTACATTTTTAACGGCTCGTCGTAATGTTAATTTAATTTCCTGAATTTCTGAATCTCCAGTATGAATTTGGTCGGTTGATTCAATTTCATCTAGTGTACTTGTATGTTCGCATCTCGTAGGGGGGGGGGGTATGTACAGAAATCTTAGATGGAAGTGCCAGAGGTATTTTCGTATTTAGTACTTGACAATAAAAGTATATTCATTTTTCAGTTTACCTGAACAATCTAGTTACAACAAACAGCCTTGTTTTGTTTACGATAATTCAAGTAAACTTGACTTAATTTTATTATCATTAACCAGGATTTCAAAATACGATCTGGTAATATTGGATTGACAGACAGCAGAGCGACATTAATATAGGGCTTCGTGTTCGCAACCACAACAATTTTTTTGTTTAAGGTTTAAGATACGTAGGTCACTACATATATTTTGTCGTACTTTTTCATTTTTTTTTTTTCAAAATATTCCCCGTTCGTATTAATACATGCCCTCATACGTTCGAACCATGTACTAAATACTTCGCTCCAGAAGCTATTTGGAACACTACTGCATATCTCTTCAAATGCGCCTATGATCTTCATCGTTAGAAAACTTGCGTCCTTTTAATTGTTTTTTCACATGAGGAAAAAGCGCAAAATCACATGGCGCTAAGTCTGGGCTGTAAGGAGGATGTCCCAGTAGTTTTACTCCAACTTCACGCAGATAGTCTGTAGTTCTACCAGCCCGATGTGCAGGAGCGTTGTCCTGATGCAAAAGCCAAGTGTCGAGTCTTGAGTTCGGTCGCTCGTTTTTCAGTGATTCCAAAACTCGAGGCAAACATTTTTCCGTGTACCAACTTGCAGTAACAGTCTTCTGTTTATCGAGCACGACAGTAGATACTATTCCGCGTTTTGAGAAAAATACTGCCACCATTCTTTTTTTAACTGATCGAGACATTTTGACCGATGTCGGCGGATCTTCATCTTGAAACATCCTTACTTTACTCTGGGATTTCGTTAGGACATCAAAATAGTAAAGCCAAGTTTCGTCACATGTAATGATTGGATTGACACACTTAGATTGGCCGCCATCAAATTTTTTTAACATCTCATGACACCAATTCATACGTTGTTCCCTTAGTTCGTCAGTCATCGAATGCGGCACCCAAAGTGAACAAAGTTTCCTAACTTTTAAATTAGTAGTTTTCTATTGGCCTACCCGACCTCAAATCATCCTCCAAGTTATAATTGCCGCGATTAAACTGAATAAACCATCTTTCTATAGTCCTTAAAGAAGGACTCGTTTGTCCCAACACACCACTTATTTCTTCAAAACATTGTTGCTTAGTTAAGCCACGCTTAAAATTATATAAGATTATTACACGAACGTCGCGACGATTAAATTCAGTCAGGTTTAATTTTTAAAAAATCGCAATATATCTGCAGGTCTACTTTACATCAGAAAACTTGTACTGTTATTGTAAATGAAAGTTTGCCTTTATAAATCTATCGTCGTCTAAACAATATCTTACATTTATTTTACGTACGACAAAATTTATGTAGTGACCTACGTATTTATTTCTCAAAAAGAATACGATTCACTTACATGAGAAACAATAAATGATCAGTTACAATTTACAACAGCGAACGCTTTAATCGCGTAACAAAGAAAAATATGTGTGTAATCCTTTAAAAAATTGATAAGCTTCACTAACAATGCAATGTTATGTAAGTTTGTGTTGACAGTGAGTTAATAGGATGAATATTCAATATTATAAGTACGTGTAGGTTTCTACCAAAAGCTTCCAATTAATAAACACTATGTTTTAATGAAGTAATGAATAGTCCTTCAAAATGTGACTCTTCAATAGTTTTTTGTAATTAAGCAATGATTTGGCTTCTTTAATATCTTTCGGTAACTTGTTATACATTCGTGCTCCCTCAGCCACTATGCACCCGTAGTTGGTTCTCTGTCGTTGTATGGATTAGCGCGTTTTCTATTGTATATCACATCACAGTATCACAGTATATATAAAATATTATATATAAATATTTATATTATAAATGCGAAAGTTTGCGAGGGTGTGTGTGTGTGTGTGTGTGTGTGTGTGTATGTTTGTTACTCTTTCACGCTGAAACGGCTGGAAGGATTTGGATGAAATTAAGAATGAATATAGTTTATACCCTAACTCAACACATAGGCTACTTTTTATCCCGGAAAAAAGCATGTCGTTGAACCGAATAACACGCGGGCGCAGCCGCGGGCAAAAGCTAGTGTTAAATATTTTAGTTTCTTTATAGCTCTTCATCTGCTATCAGGTCACTCAACCGCTGCTTATCTAAACTCTATAAAATGTTATTTATGTAATATTTCTAGTAAATCCCCGTGCCTATTCTTTTTCTGTAGCAATCAATAAACAATTTCTTTCTTCCCTTTAACCGAAAAGGATGACCTTAATTATTGAATGTCGTGTTGTAATCTCAGTCTATCCATTTGTAATTATTTTTTTACCTAACCAACAGTCTGATATAAAACCGACCAAGTGCGAGTCGGACTCGCGCATGAAGGGTTCCGTACCATCATCTATAAAAACGGCAAAAAATCATGTCTGTTGTATGGGAGTGCGCGGGTCCGATACGCACTTGGTCGGTTTTAGTATTTGTTGTTATAGCGGTAACAGAAATACGTCATCTGTGAAAATTTCAACTGTCTAACTATCACGGTTCATGAGATACAGCCTGGTGACAGACGGACGGACAGCGGAGTCTTAGTAATAGGGTCCCGTTGGTTACCCTTTGGGTACGGAACCATAAAAAGGTATCAATATATATCCTATGCATTAATTAATAATATAGGTTCTTAATGTGTTTTTTATTTACAGGTAAGTACATCGCGTCCGTTGATGATGGCGGAATTGTAAGTCAGTAAATTTCCTTATTCTGTGTAACAAATCATTTTAGTGTAAAAAATTAATTAATTTAAAAAAGTATGATATTTGTACTCGATATATATTTCAGCCCACGGTATGAGGCCGTCATCTAACAAGTCATCGCATAGATAAACCTATTTAATCGTACTTCCTACTAATATTATAAATGCGAAGGTCTGGGCGTGTGTGTGTGTGTGTATGTTTGTTACTCTTTCACGCTGAAACGGCTAAGCGGATTTGGATGAAATTTGGAATGGATATAGCTTATAACCTAACTTAACACATAGGCTACTTTTTATCCCGAAAAAATGCATGGTTCCTGTAGTTAATGTAGCTAATTTTTCAATATCTTTGAAAAATTAGGTGTCTAATTAGCGCGGACCTTAATCGTTTGTGGTGAAATAAGACAATGCTATGTTATCTCATCACACTTCACACTAATATTATAAATGCGAAAGTTTGTGTGTGTGTGTGTATGTTTGTTACTCTCTCACGCTAGTTCACAAATTTGTTACCAGCTGTCACTTTTACTTTTTACTTTTATTTACTTATCTGTTAATATTTTACTACTAAATGATTCGTGGTTTAGATTCATAATGCTATTGAAACGGCTACTCACCATCTTTTTATGGTCAGATTTCGCCTGAACAGTTTCACTGTATTCGTAAAGTTTGTACATTCGTATCGTACCGAGTGTCAAACGGGGAACCGCCGCGTAACCATGTTTGCCTCCGAAGAAACTGTACGAATACAGTGAAATTAGTCAGGCGAAATCTGACTATTAAATCGTGAGTAGCCGTTTCAATAGCATTATCTGTTAATACTTTCTTGCAAGCTTGAAAAGAGCAAAATATATATTTATTCTAATACAATTTTGAATTAAATACACACCGGAATAGTTCAACAATTTGCGTTACATGTGCAATTTTTTTAGTAATAAAACTGCGGGCCTATTATGTAAATCAGTGTCGGTTGCCATCTATGGTTGCTATTCACCAAGAACAGATAAAAAATTGGCTTGGGGCCGAAAGGCTTTAGAATAGAGACCAAGTACAACATAGCGTAGTGTAGGCCGACCTCGTGCCCGCTGGACCGACGACCTGAAGGACGTTGCGGGGGGCGGCTGGATGAGGAGGACGGAGGACCGTCATGAGTGGCGAAATTTGGGAAAGGCCTATGTCCAGCAGTGGACGAACACGGGCTGATGGATGGATGGAGATAAAAATTAACTTACAAGATAACTTTCAATGGGTATTGAACTATTTACAAATTGTGACGTCATTTCAAGTGCGAACGTATCCTTAGATAAGCGGATATGTATGTTTTTCTCGATAGGCACTTGGTTTGGCAACTAATTTTACGATACAGAATCAGGGGGCTGGACAACTTTTAGTTGCCAGCATATTAGCTAAAGCGTAGTAAATAATTTATTGTTCATGCATTAAACATATTAAATACATTTTTTTATAAAAATTACTAACGTAACATATTATAACAACACTTCTTATTTGCATACAACATACAATACGCAGATGTTCGGAGCTTGATTTTACTAGTATACTGGAGATAACTCTGTTTGTAAATATTTCCTCATTTCAACTGACGCCGGGCCCAGTAGGGCCCGAAATATATCTTGAATTAATTTTTTCTTTTTTTATATATATATCTATATACATCTACTACAAATAAAAACAGTAAATAATTTAGTTATCTGGCATCATAGCCAGCCATACCCAAGCATAAAGTGATCATTTATTTCTTAGTGGTAGTAACCGTGTTGAAGCACAGTTTAAAAATCCATACAGTTGTCCAACGAAAGCGCTCAGACAGAGTAATTGTGCGGGGCCTGCGGCACAACATAGATAGGTACAGAAGCCCAGCTGACCTTGATTTTAAATACCTACTCATCACATGTATCACAAAGCGCAAGCACTCGTGACCAGTCGTACTGGCATTCTTCGACTGAATCCTACCGAGATCGTCGTACGTACACGTCTATGTGTGCGTGCGCTCGAAATCGCTGGTTGTAGGGAGCAGGCCTTCTGTACCTATCTATTTTGTGCCTGCGGGGCGGGACGCGGGACGTAAGCCACCGAGCTACATACAATTTTCTAACAATCAGGGGCCTTATTGTCTAACTTCGGCATCCATCGCCATCGCCTTCAAACGGGCCGTGATTGGCTAGAAATGACATCACACATCATTGTTGGCCAATAGTTGGACAATAAGAGGGCATTTCGGAGTTTTGGAGGCTCACCCCGCATGCCCCGCAAACCGCTTCGCCTTCGTTGGACAACTGTATGGATTTTAAACTGTGGTTTTATTTTGCGAAATTAGCAAAAATTGTTGCCGACCTGTGATATTGATTACTTACGTGTGACCTTGGTCTTGACCACTTATCGAGTCTCCATTATGAATTTGGCTTTATCAACTATAGTCACCTTATATAAGGTGCGGGGGAGAGTAAGAGGACAGCTCTCAAACTAGCACAACGAGGTGGCCCACTATTGCCTTGCACAATATAGATTTCATTATGACAAATGACAAATTTAAACAAATGAAAATCAATAATTTAAAACACCAAAATTCATTGTTCCTTGTGATGGTAAATGATTAAAAAAAAATGCTCATTATACTGGATGTTACATTTTTTGAAAATAATCCCCTTTAGGTACAATTTAACAGAATATATGTCGGACAAGATTGTCAAAAATTCATTGTCTCATGAATTGTAGATTTACAAACTGTTTTTTACTATTAGGACTTTTGTGTATTATGTTATGATCAATAATTTATGAATATTGAGATTTTTGACTATTGACAAACATTACATTAACTGTTATCATAATGATTAATTATAGAATTATGCACATACTTACCACTAACTTACCAATAACAACCACTGTTACTTAATGACTAAAATTCTAATTCTGATAAACTATGGTTGAAGTGTCCAAGACAAGAACGACCCGAGCAGTGACGTCAAAATGTCTACGAAATAATGTCTCACAGAGTTTTGTATTACGAAATGTTTTTTTCTTGCAGTGCCTTCACTTTGTACAAGCTCTTTATTATTGAGACGAATGTTCATCTTGCTTCTTTCTTCGGTTGTATGAAAGGGAAATTGAGATATTACTTGAACTATTTCAGAGAAATATGACCGTAGATAGATCTTTAACCCCGGTCTACATTCTATAGCCGGTGTGTGAGGGACATTAAAACAAAACCTTACACACATATTCTACTGAGAACTACGGTTGGTTACGTTGGGAAAAATGACACTTCCCCATACAAAATTTAGAAGGATATAAATTAAACTGCAAAGAAGCTTTAGCCAAAATAAAGTATTTTTAACTTCATAATTAAAATACCTATCTTAAATAACTAAGAAAAATTAAATTACACAAAATGTTAATTACCAGAACTTACTATTTATGTTTAGTATTAATTTCATTACTTATTCATCAGCCTGTTTCGTCCACTGCTGGACATAGGCCTTTCCAGGATTTCGACACTCCTAGCGGTCCTTCTGTAAGAAATGCCCATACTCACACATGCTGGGCAGGCGGGTTGGTGAGCGCGGTGCCGAAACCCTTGCACCAGTGACGCCGCTGCCCGTCACTAGTCTGTTTTATATAAGTCTCGGCAATTGGGGATGGATATACCGCCATCCATCGGTCCCAGGCAATGGTGGGTCGCCTGGTTTTGCCGGAGAGCTGTTCTCGTACTCTCCCCCGATGCCCTCGAATAACTTCGGGGAGGTTTGCGAGTAAGACGGTCAAATTAATAATTTGCATGTTTTTGTATTTAAGGCTTACGAACTATTGACAACCCTAATAAAGAAAATCTAAATCTACAAAATTCAAATACTTACCTACTGGCAGAAGAGGAAAGATGTTGGGACATCTGATACGAGACGACAATTATATCAAAACATCATTGAAGGAAAAGTGGAAGGGAAAAGAAAGAGAGGAAGGCCCAGGAGAACATTGGATCAAGTGAAAGAAAAAGTAAATGTCGTGTCGTATCAAGAAGTCAAAGTGAAGGCGGGGTGCAGAAGTGAACGGAGAAGACTCCATCGACAAGAGTGAAAACAACAAAACCTACTGGCAAATATCTCTGAAAAAAATACTTTTATGAAACTGTGGTTAAGGGGGTAACTTTTTACCTCGGTACAAAATGCACATCATAATATTGTTTTCTTTACTTTTGATTAAAAAGTATGCAATAAATGTGTTTTAAAGCAACTCGCGGAAATAGTTTATTAATAATAAAGTCTTCACAAAAAAATTAAGTACTTTAATGTATTAAATTTTGTTTGCATTACATTAACAAACTTAAAAGCGTGTTTACAGTTGTAATGTAATGCAGCTAAAATGTAACGCATAAAATTTAATAATTTTCATGTGATCACCTAACTATTACTAGCAGTTTGCGCGAATTGCTATAAAACGCATTTATTGCAAACTTTTTATTCAAAAGTAAGGAAAACTATATTATGATGTGCATTTTGCAGCGAGATCCTCCGTTATCACCTAAAAGGGTCGATTTCGCCGTTATGCAGTGTTGCCAACCATATTAAAAGTTTAGGGTGTTGATACATCCGTATAATATCTGTATGTCTTATTTGAGAGAAAAACTGTATAAAATCCGTATATGTATATACAAATTTTTATATTGTATTTCTATCCTTATATTTCAGCAGGGAAGTCGTATATGTGCGCCGCGAGTTTAAAATACTTATAAAAGATACAGAATGATACAAATTAAATCGTCTTTACGATCTCTGTTTTTAATATGTTACCTGTATATATTATGTTCTCTCATTTTGGCTCAATCGGCTCATATTCGCATTCAAAAATTTGGTTTCAACACTGGCAGTAAGATGGCATTATCATTATAACACGCGTGCAAAAGAGATAGCATTAGAACTTGAGTAGCAACACCGAGTTTATGAACGCAGCTCAACCGAATTGTGTTATCCCGTAGAAAGATGGAACCGACGATCCGTTTTTTCGCATGGACCCGAAAACCGGGTTTGAAAGTTAAGCCTATCATAGAGTTAACCGTTCATAGGGTGTAACCCAAACATAAGCTTAAGCCTATCATAGGACAACCCTAAGTTTGGAAGTTAAGCCTTTCATAGTGTTACATTAGGTTTAAAACCCTTCATAGAGCACGGTTGTACAGGTTTTTGAATTCTTCCAACTTTTTTATCAAAAAGTTGGGCCAAATTTCTCGCCAGTTTCATATACACTTTTAGATTATTCGTGGTTACATTTAGTCTATGGATAGGGTTTAATAGGGTTACACGGTAACCATTAGCGAGTAAGCTCAAAAAAAAACTAAAAATAAAACTCCAATTTGAATGGGGTTTGCTTACCACTTACGGATGGGCTTACACTAAGCATAGGATTTCACGCTAAAAGAATTTGTAAAACCCATGCAGTTACCGTATGAAAGGGTACTAAAAATAATCATTGGTCTATGAAAGAATCCCGAAGCTGATGAGTGCGAAGTAAAAAATTGTTTCAAGTCAATACTGAATTCAAATTCATACCAATTTAAATCCTTGGCTTGAAGCCAAAAATATCGGCGGGAATTAAGAGTGTCGAGCAGCTGTAAAAACGAGCACAAGAAAAAAGTTACGGGCAGTTAAAGCCTTAATCATTGGAAGAAAATGGCGACTCAGTCGTGCTTGCCAAACAAGACTTGCTGGGTATGATTTTGCATGTGAATTCCATACGGTTTTGGAAGTTTTGTTTCCAGAGATACACGTGTATGTGTATCATGTATGTGTATAATGGCATTGGAAAATAAGTTCGTAAAAAAATTACCATGTAAAAGTGGACTGAGTTGACATCATCAATGTTTTAATAACTGATAGGACTCACTTTTTGAACACTGAAAAAAATGTCTTTTTGGCTTCATTATAAAATAGCATTACATAACTTTAAAATACGGTGACTTGTTTTTAAGGTAAGTAACGCAATCTTATGATGACAGATCACCGTAAAATTGGTCACAGAAAATAAGATTATCATTTTGGTATTACATCATGCCTTTCCCATAAAAGAGGTCTGTCACACTATGGTATGCTTACTGTCACCATAAAAGCTGTGACGGAGCGCATAATTCTATCTGCATCCTACTAAAATCATAGTGACAGTGCGTCATATTATAACGCTAGCAGCAGCATCAGTAGTTTCATCGTATTTTGTTGTGATGTCCGTATGCTCCCTACTTTACGTGAATCATCATAATATTAGCTGAATTCACTTTATTTTATGATGAACAGTTTTCTCAGTGAACAGTGCGATGCACTCCACTCGAGGGTCGCAGGTTGCGCACTTCTGTCCTTCCAAAGAATCTGATGATGACCTGTGCCTCCTTGCGCAGTTAAACAAGTGGATCCTATCAATCTTCAAAACATTCATCCATCCATCCATCAGCCTGTTTCGTCCACTGCTGGACATAGGCCTTTCCAGGATTTCACCACTCTTGGCGGTCCCCCTGGAAGAAATGCCCATACTCACACACGCTGGGCAGGCGGGTTGGTGAGCGCGGTGCCGAAACCCTTGCACCAGTGACGCCGCTGCCCGTCACTAGTCTGTTTTAAGGCCCGGCAATTAGGGATGGATATACCGCCATCCATCGGTCCCAGGCAATGGTGGGCCACCTGGTTTTGCCTGATAGCTGTTCTCTTACTCTCCCCCGAATAACTTCGGGAGGATTTGCGAGTAAGATGGTGGTACCTCCACAGTCGAGCCCGGCATCAGCTCTACCACCTACAGCCAACACGGGTAACCAACGGGACCCTATTACTAAGGGTCACTGTCCACGGCGGCGTCATTTGACGAATGCGTGCATGAAACAAATGACGGCAGGCGTTTTTTGAATGTTTTGTTTGTCCACGTATCGTCATACAATCGACATGCAAGCTACAAAACGTTTCAGTTTTCTTTCAAGTACCATCGCGGAAGCACGTTTGAGCACTCCCATACAATACAACAGACATGATTTTTTTGCCGTTTTTATAGATAATGTTACGGAACCCTTCGTGCGCGAGTCCGACTCGCTTTTGGCCGGTTTTATTTCTTTTTGCATGAAAATGTAATATATAGGTACTAGCAAAATACTCAAATGTAAAGGAAAAAATAATAAAAAAATATATTTTCCATTTCCTAAGCAAAATAAAAAAGAAATAGTTTTTCAAATTGACTTGATAATTTATTACACTTCTCATCAAAAAAATCTTCTCAAGTTTGTGTTTTCAATAAATTGTTAGAAAAATTGTGTATTACACGGAAAAAAATAAAATGTCGTACAACAGTAGAATAGTACAAGGTTTCGATTTCCCTATACTAACGTTCTAAATTCAAAATATATTTTTTTAAAGAATTATTCCTCCTTTTTTTTATTTGTCGCCAGAAAGAAAATCTTGGTAGTGTTTTGATTTTTTTATGAGCTTAATATTTCGCCGACGGATCCCTAAATCGAAAAATGGTTTTAATGTGTATACTCATGCCAAATTACAGCTGTCTAGTAATAATAGTCTCTGAGCTAAGCCGCGGACAGACGGACAGAAGAACATGGCGAAACTATGGGTTCCTAGCCGGACTACGGAACTCTAAAAAATATCAATTAGAAACGAATTTCAAGACAAGAGTTTGAAAAAATTCCTCGTGCCAGGATTCGAACCTGTAATCTCTTGTCTTTAAATATCTATTAACCTTATGTTAGTGCAGGTTCGTTGTTGTGTTAATTTAAGAATGCTGTTTGCATATTCAAATGGCGGGATTAAAACATATTTGTTGTTAAATTTATGAAATGATCTTTTATTTAATTTACGATTAATTACTATTTTAATAGACTCACAGTGATCAGTGAATCGCATTTACATTTTTTTCTTTAGGTTGTTTGTTTTTAGGGTTCCGTGCCCAAAGTTTGGTAACTTTATTTATTTTTTTATTTTGCAGTTTTATTTCATACAGTTTATAGGTATTAAAGTTGTATAAGTTTGTCATTTTTATTCAAATGATTTAAGTCTATTAACTTATCAGAATGGTATCCGGAACCCTCTGGGCGCGAGTCCTTCTCGCACTTGCCCGTTTTTTTCTTCTTTTTTTTTCTCATTAACTACTTACTACAGTTCTGATTGATGCAAAAGGAGGTGCTAAAACCAGGGTTGGATAAAAAAACAGTTCTTTTTAAAAAGATCAAAACATCATGTTCAAAAAAAAAATTAAAAAAAAACATGTTTGAAACAAATATTTACCGATGTTTTATTTTGCGGCTGTTTTAAACACGTTTAAAACGTGTTTTAAACATGTTTGAATCATATTGATTAAAAAGCGTTTTTTAAATGTTATCGTAATCTAATCATTTATTGGGTGAAAAATAATAAGTGCTTTCCCAATAAACACGAAAAGTAGAAATGCTTAAAAATACAAGAACACACCGACACCACCCGTTCTCGTCTTTATGTTTGGGGAAACCCCCGCCAGTAAAGGAATTTTAACCGCGCCGATTAGTAGAAAAGGTGCGTTCAAAAAAAAGAGTAATAACATTGGGGATATAAGGAAAAAATAATAATTAATATGCTAAAATCACAATCTGTTTTAAACAGTGTTTTAAATAAGGGTGTTTTTTTCTTGTTTTAAACATTTGTTTTAAACAATGCCAACCCTGGCTAAAACCAACTATATGCACCCTTTAAAAAAAAACGTTTTTTTTTCTTTTATAGCGTGGCTCAAGAATACTCTCGAATTGGATCTTGAACTGTATTTACTGGTAAGGTTCTGTAGAAAAGGAAATTAAACTTCAGAAGGAAGAATGTAATAGTGTAGAGCGTACAGTCGGCCGCACATAAACCTACTCACTGGCAGAATATGAGGCAATCTTAAAGGGGAACAATCGCGGATTGCGTATATTTAGCCTGATTTGTTTCGAAATAAGCTTAAAATAAATATAAAGTATATAAATAAAGTATATAAATATTATTTATATAGAGCGCATTACAGACTATAAAACATCAATTAGAAACTTTTTTTTTGTTATGCACTCTTATCAGCTTGTGTTCGTCCATTGCTGGAAAACCTTTCCCAAATTTTGCCACTCTTGGCGGTCCTCCGTCTTTCTCATCCACCCGGCACCCGCAAAATTATCAGGTCGTCGGGCACGAGGTCAGCCTACGCCACGCTTTGCTGTACGTGGCCTCCATTATAACGCCTTCCGGCCCCAACGGCCATCATGTCGACGACAAATATGGCCTGCCCACTGCCACTTCAACTTACTGATTCTGCTGGCTATGTCGGTCACCTTCGATCTCCGATGGATCTCCTCATTTCGGATTCTATACATCAGAGACACCCCAAGCATAGCCTGGTCCATAGCTCGTTGAGCAACCTTAAATCGCTGGATCAAGTCTTTTGTAAGAGACCACGTCTCAGCGCTAATAATAATATTTAGAGTATTCCATCCAAAGCGATGGATTTTGCTATAAAAATATAAAAATATTTTTATATTGATTTTAATCTTCCTGCCTTTCTTCATCGACTGAGAACCGAGATCATTTCATTTCAGGTTAACCATTTGTTTTCAATATTTATATTGAAAATCTGTGTAAAAATACAGCTTACATATTTTTTTGTTTTGTGTTTTTAATGCTTATTTTATTTTTTCTTGTTCACTTATTCTAAAAGGACGTAAGTTGCAACTGAAGATTTCAAACTCGATGTTCATTGCCAAGGGACTATTAAAAAGAACATGGCATGTTTATGTTCGCTGTCAATGTCAACAGCCACAAGGACATGACAGTTGATTTTTTTTAAATACAAAATTAACTTGATAGCAAACGTAATTGTTTTTATAATCCTGTGTATTTACAATTTAGTTAAAGTTTGCTTGAGGAAATTAGAGGTTCAAAATGTTGCATATTTGTTTCCTCTTAAGGTAGCTTGAACTGTATTCGACTGTACAATCTACTTTCGAGTAGAGCTTATGAGAAAGTGTGAGCACCATTCTTATTTGATAACATTCTCAAATGGAAACCATAGCAGTAATGCTGTCAGGGTTCCTTATTAGAAACCACAGCAGTAATGCTCTAGGGCTTCGTACTAGAAACCATAGCAGTAATTCTATGCAGGATTTCGCACTAGAAACCATAGGAGTAACGCTATGAGGGTTCCATACTAGAAACCATAGCAGTAATTTTATCAGGGTTTTACAAGTAATTCTATCAAGGTTCCATACTAGAAAAGAGTTTAAGAGATATACTAGGTAGTTTTTTAAATACCCTTTTGTTTGTCCGTTTCCTTACATATTGCATGCAGCCTCATAAGTCATAACTTTTAAACCGTTGAAGCTTGAAAATTAGTTGCTTCAGAATAGTTGGATTTTACAAAGTCATGAACTTAGCACTAAAATAAAAATAAATACGAATTGTTGTCAGTGAACGGAGTTCCAAGAATTGTAATAGTACATTATGATACAAGTGAGTGTAATGTTTAATGCTCACGCGTTTCATATGACGTTTTTCAACACACTTGCGAGGAAAAATAATAAAATTTCACTTTCTTTTTTTCCACATAATTGAAACCACAGCTATGAACTGACAGTTTTCTTTGAAAAATGGCGGCGGAGATTTTGTTTTTTGCGCAGATGGAAATGACGCTGACGCATCCGCCGAACAGCCAAATATTGCCAAACAGCCAAATATTAAATATTAACAAACTGAATATTTTTGTATTTACAACAAATTATAATTTATTATATTTTAACTGAGACAGTTTATTTATTCGCAAAAACTTTACTATTTCTCAAGACACCAAAACTCTTTGCTAAGATTTAAAAAAAAACTGTAATGTCAAAAGCACGTGTGTTTAATATGCTGCATTATGACCCTAAGAACGCTGCAATAAGGGCCACTTTATAAGCAAGTGTGTTGAAAATATACATTACATTGGTGTGGCACAGGGACCGTCATTCTCAATCTCTCTTCTTTCTGCTCAATGATCTCCGAACTGCATATCAGGCGCCGAGATTGCTGTTTGCCGATGGTGTCGCCGCTATTATGACTGTTAAGCAGAGATCGCGGTTAGTGTGATTTTTGAAATTGGAACAAAATGTTGATATTAAATAAGGATATACCCCAAGATTCTTAATCTGATTGATTGATTATTTACTTTACATTGTACCACCTACCTACTTCATATGAGTCTTACTTTACATTTGGAACAATAAATTGATCAACTCGCGTGTTCATAAAGTTTAGGATAATCTTTTATCCACTTCATCACCGTTTCCTTAGATAGGGATGCCATTTGTACTACACCGAATTCAAATAACTCTTCAGTTATTTATTTACAGCATACAAGTAATCATAAATGACACCCAATAAACATGTCAGAACCATAAATTTCTCTATAACAAAAATACAAATACTCAACGGTCCAGATCGGACCCGAAATATATCTTGAATTTCTATTTTTCGTGTGTTTTATAAACATATATGTAAAATAAATAAAAAACAAAATGCTTTAAAGAAAAAGGTTTTTCGCACATGCGAAAATAATATATCAAAAATCTATAACAAAAAGAATTTTATGAACAAATTATTTAGGTACTTTTGAAATGCTTTGTACCTATGCGTTGCAATTCCGCGAAAGGGAATGTACATATATTTGTTTTTATTGCAAGCACCAAAATCACACACCCTCACCCCGACCACTGCTAGTAAGACAGACAGACAGTCAGTCAGTGAACTGGAATCAAGACTGTGTGACGTGGCTGACCAGCTACCTAACTGGTTTGAAGCTAATGTCCTTGCCCTTAATGCAAAGACAACAAATGTATTATTTCAACGTGGCTGGTCGACCGTACCGTCTCCTCGACGCCAAAATTGCCAGTGACATTCCCACTTAAAAGCCCTGTAGGGGGGGGCCTGAAGTCAGTCGCGAACGTGGTCGCTATGTTTGCTATTTCATTCTACATCAAGTTCGGGTTTTAGAGCACTGACTGACTGTTATTGGTTGGACCGAACGTTAATTTCCCGAGCTCGTACGGAACTAACCGAACATGCTGTGAGAGGCAAGCTAACGCGAGACAACATTCATGTTTTGAAAAAACTCGAGAATATTTTTGGTGGTTCCTATGATTTCAGGAGAAATAACCCAAAAACCGAAATGAAACAAAAATATTTTTGAATAGTATAAAATATACTATGCTGTGAACCTAAAATTATTTGATTTGTTGTATCGCTTCTAGGACATAACGGTACATAAACATTCATCAAAATATGTGTAAAATCAAGGACTTTTACACGCTTGTAACTTTTGTATATATTTGATTTTGGTAAGTGTTTTAGGTTCAAGTCATAGAAATTGTATGGGATATGTTGAAAAAGAAAAAATAATAAGCAAGTACCTTTACATAAGGAATCTTTATTAAGGATATTATCAGTGAACTGCGGAGTTCGGGCGAATAGAGTGCCCTTAAGGGCAGCGTATTGCACCGCTGATGTAATTGACAGATATCTCACACCCACCTCATCCGCACTCTTCCTACCTGTGTGACCAGCAATGACGCCCAAGACAAGACGGACAGACAGACACCAAAGTGATCCTATAAGGGATCCTTTTTAGGGTTACGTACCTCAAAAGGAAAAAACGGAACCCTTGTAGGATCACTTTGTTGTCCGTCTGTCTGTCTGTCTGTCTGTGAAGACCCTTTATCTCGGAAACGCGTGGAGGGTATCGAGTTGAAATTTAAACCATATACTCAAGTCAGTGAAATAGAAGTAGTGAAAATAAAAAATCCGGACAAGTGTGATTTGGACTCGTCCATCGAGGGACCCGTACAAATTAGTAAAAGTTTTAAAAAATCTACAAAATGATTTGGTCACCCGTACAATTATGAACGCGCATACCATTGCTTAACCTCAATGATTTTTTAATGATTTTATTACAAATGTATAGTTTTAAGATTTTATCCCATACTTGTACTATTAGACGGTATAACTTGCCAAATTTCATAGTTCTAGGTCAACCAGAAATATCCTATAAATTTTGATTCCCTTGAGAGTGTCGAAATATACGTTTTTTGAGGCAAAAACGGCCGTATCTTTTTTTACGTTAAGTTTGATATTTTCACAGCTTCGAGGGACTGTAGACTTGAGTCATCCATCCATCCATCAGCCTGTTTCGTCCACTGCTGGACATAGGCCTTTCCAGGATTTCACCACTCTTGGCGGTCCTCCTGGAAGAAATGCCCATACTCGCACACGCTGGGCAGGCGGGTTGGTGAGCGCGGTGCCAAAACCCTTGCACCAGTGACGCCGCTGCCCGTCACTAGTCTGTTTTAAGGCCTGGCAATCAGGGATGGATATACCGCCATCCATCGGTCCCAGGCAATGGTGGGCCGCCTGGTTTTGCCTGAGAGCTGTTCTCTTACTCTCCCCCGAATAACTTCGGGAGGATTTGGAGGATGAGACTTGAGTATATGGTTTTAATTTCAACTCGATACCTTCACGCGTTCCCGAGATAAAGGGTCTTGACAGACAGACAGACAAAGAGATCCTATAAGGGTTTCGTTTTTTTTCCTTTTAAGGTACCGAATCCTAAAAATGGATATAGCTCAATAATAGGGTTTACATACATTATTCTTAAAGGTTTACTGGGTAAATGCCTTATCCTTAAAAAGGTAAAAAAATAATACAAAATAAAATATATATTCTGACTCGAAATATATCTTGCTAATTCATTTATGTGCATATTTTAACTAAAACAAAATAAATTGTGATATGTAATTTAAACTATTGTTGGGAATTACCAAAGAACCTGTCGGTTTAACAATATTTACTGGGTAAAAAACCGCACATACTCATACTCGAACTGTCCTCACTGTACATTTACATACTCCAGCCCCTAGATTATGTCAACTCGGTTGCCAACTGGTTACCAACTGGTTACCAAATATGTTGGCAACAGCAACCGATACAATACGACGTTACATAATAGGCTCTTTGATTGTGTTATTCGTACGAGAAAGTTTTCTTCAAAACGAGATGCAAACGAACTCGAAACAAAGCCAACTTCGTAGCGTTCCACGGAACTTGTCGAAAAGTGAGCATTCAGTCTCTGTGTTCGGTCCTAAAATTCATAATAAACTTCCAAAAGAATATTTCTTCAGTGACAAGAGACTGCACAAGCAAGGTTCCGTACCACCACATAATACTGGTACGGAAGCCTTAAAAACATTATCATAGCAATCACATTAAATGCAATAGCATCATTATGACAAGGCGCTAAAATGGTAGCGTCTGACAAATCATTCGGCTGAGTACGGAACCCTAATTTTTGTTATTCATTGTTTTACCACAGTATGCACCATAATTTGACCACATTTGAAACTTCTATGTATCACCATCTTTATGAGTGTCGTTTACTTCGCTTCGCATGATCCTGTTTTATACCAACAAATACTGCAACAATCACTCTGAAATTAATATATGATAAAGTTGAGGACTAATGCTATGTCCATGCTGTTGTGAAAACTTGATTCCATTAAATTTTCTCGATATAAGAAAAATAAAAATTTACCTTCAAACCGTGCAATAAACCAATTAATATTCAACGAATACTTGAAATTAGATCTGAAACTTTGCATAATATAATTGATATTAGTATAAAGCAGCTGCAGACTGTAACATAAAAATGAATAAACCATCAGCGTAGCCGCGATTTTAAAATAACTGATGTTTTTGCGTGCGCAGCATCTGATTATGAACTAGAAAATGTATGCGTTGAGCTATAGTGAAAACATGATGCCATTAAATTTTCTCAATAGAACAAAATTACAAAGTTACCTCCAAACCGTACAATAAACCGATAGCATTCTATCAATACTTGAAATAAGATCTGAAACTTTCCACAATATAACTGATATTAGTATAAGGCAGATGCAGATAATAGCATAAAAATGAAAAAACCATCAGTCTGGCCGCGATTTCATAATAACTGATGTTTTGCGTGCGCAGCATCTAATTAGAGTAGGATAGATAGTTAAAAAGCAGAAGCGCTAGAGCAGGACTGTGAATTGAGGTATAATGAGCCCTTAAGATGAGCTGAAACAAATGACGTTAAAAAAATGCAAAATCACGTGGCCATAATAAAAGAAGCTTCTCTTTAACAACGACAAACTCGAAGAACGAATAATTAGCGCCCTCTATCATCTTACCAATGCACCTCGGTACAAAACGGTTGACAAGCTACCTTCCTGTCAAATGAGTCATGTCAATGGCAGTGTGGTTAACTCTAGGTTTTTAATGGGTAATTTTTGTATTATATTTATTATGTTGTTTTAAAGGTCATAGTTACACGAATTTTGGGGAAATTTCAACTAGCTACCTGTTTAAAGTTGTAGACCCCGGTGACAGACAGATAGCGGAGGCTTGGTAATATAGTCCCGTTTGGCACACTTCGGGTACGGAACCCTAAAAACTAATAACTATTCTAGCCTTAGATAAAACAAAAGGAAAATGCGATAGCCCGCTTCTCGCGCGGCCCTGCAAATATAAGCCCGATGAGCCTGTTTTGTTTGTGTAACCGGTCTCGCTCGCGCCAATAGCGAAGCTTGTCGCTCTATCTCTGTTCCTTAAGAGGATATGTCGCGCTTGCAAAGGTCACTGTTACTCCATGCGGAACGCTCCGCAGTGCGAGAGAGACGGATTCCGGAAAAAATAGATAAATGTCGGTTTTAAATTAATATAAAATGAACTAAAATAGCTATCAAAATTTCCAACTGAGTAAATTTAGATATCGCTAAAATCTATCTAATAAAATATCTTTCAGGTCTTGATGTCATTCCTGTTTGTCATACTATGAAAAAAAGTGTAGAAGAAGACCTCATTTCAATAATTATTTCTATCGAGCGAAAGTTACGCAATCGCGTTTCTGTACTAACAAAACTAGAAAAAGGTTCCGAAATTTATATACTGATTTATCAAATTAGTGACTTTATCCGAAAAGCGGGTATACAACTTCAAAAAGTGCAATTTTATCGAAATAGCCCCTTAATAAAGAGGTCAATTTTTCAGCTGACGTAATAGGAACGTACCGTATCTACCTACCTTTTGTTATATCAGTGATCTAGCAGGTCTTCTATACTGTTAATTATTTGCGAAATAATCAAGTTTAATGTGGGTAATCAGTCTCGATTTCTCAGAGGAGCAGATATTTGCTTGGCAGGCCCCTCAAGTATAATAAATAGAGAGATTATTAGCTTAATTATACCATAGAGATTATAATTAAATTTCCATAATCGTCAAATTCTTCAAACCTTTCCTTCAAGCGTAAAGTTTCCACGATTAATTAAACTTAATCAGAATTAGAAATTAACTGAATTAGAATTAGAATTGTGCCCTTTTAACGTAAAAGGGTTGCCTTGTTTGATCAGTTGGTGGGGGTAACTTTTTGATTCGTGGTTCCGCTCTTATTTCAATAGAATTATGACAATAAGCTAATTATTATGTTTAAATATGAACCGTTGATAAAACTTCGAATTTGGAACTAAAGTTGATCTATAAATAAAATAAAAAACTGGTCAAATTCGAGTAGGGCTCGCGCCCTGAACGTTCCGTACCATAAGGGATTAAGGGTGTATAATACCTCACTTCGCTTCGCATGATCCTGTTTTATACTAACAAATACTGCAACAATCACTCTGAAATTTATATATGACTAGCTTTTGCCCGCGGCTCCGCCCGCGTGTTATTCGGTTTAACGACATGCTTTTCACCGGGATAAAAAGTTACCTATGTGTTAAGTTGGAGTATAAGCTATATGCATTCTAAATTTCATCCCAATCCGTCCTGCCGTTTCAGCGTGAAAGAGTAACAAACATACACACACACAAACTTTCACATTTATAATATTAGTGTGAAGTGTGATGAGATAACATAGCCTTGTCTTAATTCACCACAAACGATTAGTACCGCGCTAATTAGACACCTGATTTTTCAATTATATTGATCTATCCTACAGGAACCATGCATTTTTCCGGGATTAAAAGTAGCCTATGTGTTAAGTAAGGTATAAGCTATATCCATGTTAAATTTCATCCAAATCCGTTCAGCCGTTTCAGCGTGAAAGAGTAACAAACATACACACACACACACACGCACAAACTTTCACATTTATAATATTAGTAGGAAGTAGGATATAGTTGAGGACTAATGCTATGTCCATGCTGTTGTGAAAACTTGATTCCATTAAATTTTCTCGATAGAAAAAAATTACAAAGTTACCTCCAAACCGTACAATAAACCGATAGCATTCAATGAATACTTGAAACTAGATCTGAAACTTCATAATATAACTGATATTAGTATAAATCAGCTGCAGACTGTTCCATAAAAATGAAAAAACCATCAGTGTAGCCGCAATTTCAAAACAACTGATGTCTTAGCGTGCCTGGCATCTGATTAGAGTAGGATAGACAGTTAAAAAGCAGAAGCGTTAGAGCAGGACTGCGAATTGAGGTATTATGGGCCCTTATTGATTTAAATAAAAATTACAAACTGATCATTAACTAGAAAATGTATGAAACAAAGCTGCTAAATTAATTTGTTCGAGTATTCGGTTACGTAACCCTAAACGTTTATTAAAAATCGTTTTTTAGTGTTTGTTAATTAAATACAGTATATAGCACATAATATACAAAAATTCAAAATTACTAACTAGTTCAGTTTCTGAGATAACAAAACAAAAATTATTAACAAAAATTGTCTAAAATTGACAACTTTGATGGCATCCTATTTCTTTATATTTGGAGATAATAAAAATAAAAAATGTATTTGTACTCTACCTTATAAGTTCTAGACACAACATGAGAAAAAAAATATGTATTTTCATGTATGGAACCTAAATATTAATTCGGTTTTGGGTCAATAAGAGATGAATACTCGACCAACTTAATTTTTCAGTTTTGTTTTACAGTTTCTGGGTAGTGATAAGTTTGTAATGTTTATTATAATAATTTAATTCCATTAACTTACTTAAATGGTACGGAACCCTCATGGCAGTAATATATATGTTACGGGTAATACTAGAAGATAGGATACACCTAGATTTACCCGGGTAATGTTATAAAAACTTCGGTTTATTAACATGTCAACCTAACACGCTCCTCGTCGCTTCGCTGGTCGTCGCATCTATTTTTGACTTTTTTCGGTCTTTACCCGTAACATACATATAACGAAATTAAAAGGAAAACTTTTACAGCTCAGTAGGCTTAGCGAGTAATAGTCGACCAACTTAATTTTGCACTCATATTTCATACATTTTGAAGGTTTTTAATTTTTATTCTATTAATAGTCTATTAACTTATTTAAATGCTACGGAACCCTCAGGCGCGAGTCCTACTCGCACTTAACTGGTTTTTAATTTCAGTAGTGATATTTCACGCAAGTAAAGCTGAGGGCAAAAGCTAGTCCATAATAAATTATAATCAATACTGTTGCATGGACTTTCGTTAACTGTAAAATAATAAATTGAATTTGTTTTAAACCTGTTTAAACTGAATTTTCAGCTTAATCACAATTAATATAATTATTTTCAGTGTTAACAAAGCGGCATGTAAATGGAAGTTTTCCTTTTCCTTTGATATTCATCAAATCATTATTTTGTTTATAACCTTAATACGATATTATTGAGATAATTAAATCTAAGGTTTGGGTAAAGATAAACTTTAATACTAACCTTTTGCACATTGCTCCGCTCGCTCTGAAAGAATTACAAACTTGAAAAAAACCTATGAAAAATGCTATAGGTACCGTACAAAACAGTTACATTTCAAGGTCGTTGGCGTTGTCCGCACCGCAGACTGTAAAAACGGAATAGTAGAACAACTCCCGCGCCGCGCAATGCTTAGATATTGGATGGATTCGATTGATGGTTCTTGGTGGAATATCATCTTGAATAAATTATACACAAATTCTTGTACTTTTATTCCACATATATTTATTTTTATTCTAACTTAGGCTACCGGTTTCGTATTACACATCATCGGGCCAACAAATTATTAATTATTTAACATGACAGAAAGAAAACAAAAGAAAACATTTTTAACAAGCAAATATAAAATAAACAGAGGTGAATCACCACAGCTTGCGTTTCAAAATGGGTCTACGCTAAGGTTAAATCAATAAATAACGGCAATAAATATGTTGTGTTTCAATATCATTTTTCTATTATATGTCAGGATACACTTCTAAAAATTAAGTCAAATAAGTTAAAAAATATAAAATATAAACTACAATTAAACATAAAATTTTGATTGATTAATTAATAACATCATTTAAAATATGTCAGAAGTGGTGAGGAATTTAATTCTAATTGGTCATTTAAAATTCTGTCTGGATCGTTATTAATAATTTTATTTATTGTTAGGGCTTCCAAATAATTCAATTTTGCACTTTTATTAGCTTTGTGTACTATTTTCATGTTAGTTGTCGGGTCAAAGGAATGATTTGAAGAGTTGAGATGTTCCGCAAATGTTGAGTCATTTTTCTTATTTTTCCACGATCTGACATGTTCATGAAGCCTAGTTCTAAATTTTCTACCTGTTTGACCAATGTACACTTTTTTGCATGTATCACACTCTAATTGATAAACACCACTTTCATCCAGTTTTGGGACACGGTCTTTGTTATTACATACTAGGTCCCTCATATTGTTTCTACAATAGAATGCTGCTTTCTTGTTATTTTTACGAAGTAATTTACTAATTTTTTCTGAGAATTTTCCGATATATCTTAATTTTACCCATTTAAAGCTTTCTGTGTCTTTTGATTCAGTGTGTGAATATAATAATTGTCTTGCTAATTTACTTTTTCTGCGTCTTAGTATATTGTTTACTATTTTTGTGTCATACCCATTATTACTCGCGATCGCTTTAATACTTCTCAGTTCACATTGAAAGTCCTCATCGCTTAATGGGATCTGAATTAATCTGTTAATTAAATAATGAAAAACTGCATGTTTATGTGAAACTGGATGTTGTGATTTTGCGTGGATGATGTTGTCACTGTAGGTTTCTTTTCTAAAAATTTTAAAAGTATGTTTATTGCTAGATATGTCTATTGTCAAATCTAAAAAGTTTATTTTTTTATCTCCAATCTCAATAGTAAATTTTATTTTTTCATTTAAATTATTAATATAAACTAAAAACTCATCCAATTCCTCCCTTGTTCCCAACCATAGACAAATAACGTCATCTACATATCTAAACCAGTAACTTATGTGTTTTTTAAAATCTGACCTTAAGATGCGTTTTTCTAAATCATCCATGAAAATATCTGCACATAGTGGTGATAAAGGACTGCCAATCGCTAGACCTTCATTTTGTTTATAAAATGTGTCCTTAAATTTGAAGTAGTTTTGATCCAAACAAGTTTTCAACAACGCTTCTATTTCCACAACTTGTTGCGGTTCCAAACTGGACATACACAATTTCTCCCCGATAATATTTGTGCAATCTTTAACTGGAACACTCGGAAACAAACTTTTTACATCAAATGATACTAATATTGCACTTTCCGGCACGGATATGTGTTGAATTTGATTCACTAGCTCTATACTGTTTTTAATCGTATGATTAGTTTTGAACTCTGGCATGGACTTCAGTAGTTCATTTACTTTACCGGCTAATCTGTAGCATGGTGCATTTTTATGAGATACTACGGGTCTAATTGGTGTATCTTTCTTATGAAGTTTGTAATACCCATGTAAACGTGGTGGAAGTGCATTCATTTGTTTAAGTTTTGCCTGGTCTTTGTTGTTTAAAATGCTGTCACAGGAACTGATAAGTTGTTTAATTTGTCTATTATATCTCTCCGTAGGGTCTGTTTTCAATATTTCGAAAGATCTTTCTTTAAGAAATGTGTTTATTTTATGTTCATATTCAGATTTTTGTGCTATAACGACCGTGTTCCCTTTATCTGCTTTTGTGACTATCAACTCATTATCTTTAATTTTTTTATTTAACTTTCTAATCGTTCCTTTGTCTGTAGATGTTTCTTCACTACTTAATGACTCTTTAAACTCAAATTTTAACTCTGAAGCACATAAATGTTTGCATAGACTATCTTTGTACGTTGCTACCTCAATATCTGTTGCAATGTCGTCAAAATCCTTCTGAGTCAATGGTAATTGACTTTAAGTTGTTTTCTTTCTGTCATGTTAAATAATTAATAATTTGTTGGCCCGATGATGTGTAATACGAAACCGGTAGCCTAAGTTAGAATAAAAATAAATATATGCGGAATAAAAGTACAAGAATTTGTGTATAATTTATTCAATGCTTAGATGCCTACTGTTGCAGGGGTGTTAATTTAATTTGTACGTGAGCGCGACTGCGGAGCGCTGCCGACCCTAGTCACACCGCCAGAATCCGCCTGAGATATCGTCGTTGGCTGCGTGCTGTGGCTCGTACGTACAGGCACAAAATGGCTCGCACACATATTAGCCGCGCGGAGTACATCTCTGTGAAGATAGCTTACTAGTCTGTTTTTACTATGCTGCAGATGTACAACGAGTGCGTCCTTCCTGTGATGACGTATGGCGCTGAGACGTGGTCTCTTACAAAGGGCCTGATCCACCGATTTAAGGTCACTCAGCGAGCTACGGAGCGGGCTATAAAATAATAAATAAAATATCTTTATTTCAAGTAACTCAGAGACTCATATGGGCAGAAAACATGAAAAGATAAATTATATACATGCATAACACAAAAACACAAAAATATATTTACAAGAATTATCCGCCACGGCTGGCCACATGCCTGTCGCAACAATGGCGGATAAACGGACAATCAAGCCTGCTGGCAATCATTGCTAGGACAGCGTTGGGGCTACTCCGCACCCTGTGTATCAGAGACGCGCATCGCCTACGCATGGTCGCGTGGAAGCAGTCGATGTGAGCCCAGGCGAACATGCCCGAGGCGCTGCAGTAGCGGGGCAGCCTCAACACCGCCCTGAGCGCGTTATTGTATTGTACACGTATAGTCCCGTACGACCTCTGAGTGTAGCTAGCCCACAGGCTGCACGTGTACAGCGATGTGCAGAAAGCCTTAAACAGGATAAGTTTTACCTCAATAGAACAACGCGCAAACCTGCGAGCCAACATATTTGCTCTAATTGACAAAGCCCTCCTCTCTCTCTCTATGTCAGCATTGTCCTTTGCTCTAATTGACAAAGCCCTCCTCTCTCTCTCTATGTCAGCATTGTCCTTCAGGTCGGTTGTGATAAGATGTCCAAGGTACTTAAATTGTTCGACCCTGACCAAGGGAACACCCTATAGCTGAATAGGTGGCACGCTTTGAGGGCGTTTTGTATTATGCTATGTATTATGTTTTGGCTATGCTTGGGGTATCTCTGATGGATAAAATCCGAAATGAGGAGATCTGTCGGAGATCGAAAGCAACCGACATAGCCTGCAGAATCAGTAAGTTAAAGTGGCAGTGGGCAGGCCATATTTGTCGCCGACATGAAAGGCTTTAATGGAGACCACGTATAGCAAAGCGTAGTGTAGGCCGACCTCGTGCCCGCTGGACCGACGACCTGAACGACGTTGTGGGTGGCGGCTGGACGAGGAGGACGGAGGACCGCCATAAGTGGCAAATTTTGGGAAAAGCCTATGTTCAGCAGGACGAACACGAGCTGATGGATGGATGGATAGATGAATGGCGTTGTCGCCATTGGTTTGTTGCATCACGGCTGCGATTGCAACGCAACGTATGTCGCAAAGTCGCGCGACTGTCGCAGTCGCAACGATCCGAATTCTAATTTGTTGTTTAATTTGTTTCCTACAGCCATCGTGAGTTAAGCAAGTTGCGTGCCGAAAACGGAAACTGTTAATACACAATATCCAGTTAAAACTTCGACTGTTATTTATAACCTCTCATGGTACGGGAGCCAAGAAGCTGTTGCTGACATTATAGTACACGCTGTTTTGATAATACTGAATGTGAAAACGAAATTTATTTGGTCAATTTATAGTATGAGGAATCCTTAAAAAATATGTTTTATTTATTTTAAACAATAAAAAATTTAAAATAGTTTAATGTTAGGTACATATTCGAGTAACATTTCATAACTTTTCGAGTAATATTTTTTTTAATTCCTGTATGATTTAATTACAAAGTGAATTATGTTTGAATTAAACTTTCGATAGATATTCGGGACTTTTTAACAACATACATACGTACATGCATCACGCCTATTTCTCCAGATTTCCATGTGCTACAATACTGACACACCTTTTTCGCCCCTTCCACATCCATCAATCTAGTCATACAAGCTCTTGTATTCCGAGTACTTTTGACATTGTCCTTTTTTGGTATATCACCAATTTTGTCAGCATGCGTCATTCAAATAAAATAAAATCAAAATGTTTATTTGTAAAATTGAAACATAAAGAATACGTATTACATGTCTTATCTAATCTTTATAAAAACAATACTATATGAGGAAACAAATAAAATACGGGAAATATAAAAAATATATATATGTTTAAGTTGGGCTAATAAAGTTATACATATGCATAAAATTAATAAATATATGAATATTAATATTATTATACATAATGCAATTAATAAATAAGTTTTATTATTAGAGTGCATTACACACCAGAAAAGATAAATTAGATACAAATGTAAAGACAAGAACTTGAAAAAATTCCTCGGGCCAGGATTCGAACCTGCGACCTCTTGTTTCCCAGACAAGCGCGCTACCAATTGCGCCACCGAGGTACTTACCTAGACCGTTGAATTTTTCCACCATGCTTGTCCACTGAATATTTTTGTGTCTATTTGATCTAACTAGCTTGTAATGCACATACTGAACGCTCACGAGGGCTTTATGTGATTTTACGCCTTGTTCTTAAGAAACAGATGGCGCTGTCATCGCTACAATATGTGTTGCTTCAGACAGTTAAGAAATTCACAGTTCTCATTGATTGTGATTATGTTTTTATTGCGAAATCCATCGCTTTGGAATATTCTAAATATTATTATTAGAGTGCATTACAAACCAGAAAAGATAAATTAGAAACAAATGTCAAGAAAAGAATTTGAAAAAATTCCTCGGGCCAGGATTCGAACCTGCGACCTCTTTTTTTTTATTCCCAGACAAGCGTGCTACCAAAGAAATTTCAGAGCAATTTCCGAGCGGACTAGAAGTTTGGCGCGATCTGTATTAGTAGGTCAACTCATAAAATATACTGGGCAACAAGAAACCCTACACTGCGCGTGGCCGACCGATTTTTTTACGAAGCTGTCAAGTTAAGTCTAAATAGACCATAAATAAATATAATGCCTAACCAAATATATACTAACATAAGTAAAAAATTAAATATTGTTCTGAACAATGCAATTAATAAATAAGTTGATAGATAAATAAACTAAAAAAAAAGCCTAAATCCGCCCATTCGATTAATCTTGCTAAGAAGAAGGGCAAGAAACTTCGGAAGATAATGTCTTTTTCATAGTTCTAAGGTGGCCTATTCGCATCATTAATTTCTTTTGTAACTCTACTTTCATTTTATCATCTCCATTTGTCTAAACCACCAAAGCATTCCTTTTTCTATTCTAGTCACAACATCTTCACAATTTGCTTTTTACTTACGTTTTAAAATAGCGCACAACAGTAAGTAGTGAAACAGACCCTAATAATTTAAAGCGTAGTTTATTTCCTTTTTTTTCACTTTGTTTTGTTTTCTTCAGAAATAAAAAAATGTAAATATTCTGTTTTCTACAACCCATTCATTTCCTTTGCCTTTGATATGATGTTGGCAATATTTTTTGAGCTCTCGCACCATAAAAACTTTTACCGTTATTTCTATTATATTTGACTTTTCCAGGTAAATTTCCTTGTTATCAAGAAATAACAAGCGTACAAATTGGCAACCTTGTTTTGTATTAGTCTGATTTTTATTGCGCATGGCTTTTGAAAGTTAGTTTAGAGTTCCGTTTAGAAAGATCTTGAAACAAGACTTTATTTGATCAGGATTTACAAAATGCGTTTTGGAATATGTTAGAAATTAGACGAAGCGTGTGGAAGAATGCGACGCTACAAAATTGGTCTGCTTTCTCACTCTTACAAGTAGATAGCATCTCTCTCTATCAAGAAGCTTATAACCAGACTGGAGTGCTAACCTCTATTGAAAGCCGCACGCTTAAATTAATTTCCTTTTTGTATATCTATTATTCATGTTTTTTTTTTCTTTTTGATGGAATTGCTGTCTCTAGTGCTCTTGAAAGGTTCTAAAGTGAAGATCAACTTTTTGGCGTGGCTTGTTATAAGAACTTAGCGCTCTATACATATTATTGATTTGACATGTGTAATGATAATGACTTGACTAATTTAATGATTTACCCTATCCTTGTTCTTGCTCTCTTCTTTAACCTATCGAGCCTGATGTTTACCAGCAATTAAATCATCCCGGCAAACAACTCATCGTGTTCCGGCATGACGTCATGGGAAGCCGTACCGGGGGAGTGGTTACAGGCAGTTTTGTAGTATCACTCATTCCTCCGTTACCGGTTTTGCGGGAATCCCTAGGTACAGCCTCTCCTGCTTCCACTCTCTCGCTTTCTGAGGAGCGCTCTTCATCCTTGGTCATTGAGAACAGGAACATAATTTCAATAATAATTTGTTTTTAGCTACTGACTGTATCTACAAAAGAACACACCTTGCGTATAAATGAACTACATTTTAGGGTAAAGTGCGTACATACGTCACAAAGAGTCCATTCCCTCCTCCTCACTCAGAGGTCAATCCATCATGAGCTGAAGACCCTCAGGACACTTGACAGAACAAGAAGCGGTTGCCCGATGTTGACTTACCAAGTATAATAATATCCTGGACAACATTGGGCCAAGGACGGCCTTGGACCTTGTTTGGACCTTCATTTATGGCTTTCGTTTTTTTGACATTAGTTAAAAGCATATTTAGCATGTCTGCCTTCCAAAGAAGTAGATAGAAGCTACATCTCCTTCTGCTACGATATTACTTTATCTATTTAGATTTAAGTTTATATTTATATATCAGTTGAATGATGACGGCCTCATAGAAGAGGCCGAAATATCTTGAAAATTCTGTTTTTATTTTATTTATATTTTACTACCAATTTTCATTGAAAATAATGCTATAAACTATACACAAATTCTTGCAATTTTTATTCCACAAATATTTATTTTTGTTTTAACTTAGGCTACCGGTTTCATATTACACATCATCTATGACATAATGCTGTGTTTTTCGATGTTGGTAACCGAAAAAACAGTGAATTGAAAACATTCAATTTTGAAAGTGGTTTATAAACCTCATAAGTTGACTTTCCATCCTAATAAATCTCAAATTTAATTATCAGCATGCGTATTAGTCGTTAAGTATCAAAAAGTTTTCAGACATACACTTGTTAGCACATATATCACTATTCATACCGTATATATATTATAATATAATCAAACTAATATTATATATGCGAAAGTTTGTGTGTGTGTGTGTGTATGTTTGTTACTCTTTCACGCTGAAACGGCTGAATGGATTGGGATGAAATTTAGAATGGATATAGCTTATACCCTAACTTAACACATAGGCTACTTTTTATCCCGGAAAAAAGCATGTCGTTAAGCCGAATAACACGCGGTTGGAGCCGCGGGCAAAAGCTAGTTATAAATATAATTATTAGTGTGCATAACAAACTTGAAATTTAATCAATTTCAATTTAGAAAAGATCAATTAGAAACAAATGTAAAGACAAGAATTTGAAAAACTCGGGCCAGGATTCGAACCTGCGACCTCTTGTTATCAAGACAAGCGCGCTACGAATTGCGCCACCGGGGTTCTTACCTAGACCGTTGAATTTGTCCACCATGCTTGTCCACTGAATATTTTTGTGACTATTTGATCTAACTAACTTGTAATGCACATATTGACGCTCACGAGGGCGTTATGTAATTTCACGCCTTGCTCTTAGGGAACAGATGGCGTTGTGGTCGCTACAATATGTGTTGCTTCAGACAGTTAAAAAATTCACAGTTCTCATTAACTGAGATTATGTTTTTATTGCGAAATCCATCGGTTTGAAAAACTCTAAATATTAACAACATATATTAAAGCAAAGTCGTGGCGATCAAGTTTTACACTTCTCTTGGCCTAGCTCTCATTCGCCAAACGTTTATAGTGCGATAAGGAACTTCGTTACAAGAAGGAAAAGCACCAACAGGGTCCAACTATACCGTTCCAAGCAAGAACACATTGGGAGCAGCACTCTAGTGGCTAGCCTTGTTCAAACACATACATATCTTTACGAGCACAGTACCCTACATTATTAGGATACCGTAATGTGTAAATAAATATTGTATAAAAACGACTAAGTACAAGGGTTTAGAGGGTTTTTCGGTGTAAGATTACCGAAAATTGTTGCGGTTGAAAGTGTTGACAAAGTAGAAGTGGCGTCATGTTTCATGTATTTTCGGTTGGTTTTTTTAGGACAGACATTTCTGATGGACATAATATACGATATTAAAACGAAGTATGCCGTCCAATTTCGCGACAAACTCAAGAAGGGTCACGTTAAAATCATACGGAATAGAAGAATATTAAAGGAAGGAAGAAAGGATAGATGTAAGAGATAAAGGAAGAATGCCGTTTTTAATATAAATACCGACCTCCATGGTCTAGTGGTTTGAGTACTCGAAAGCCGTGGGTTCAAATCCCGTATGGGCGTCGGGGCATATTTTGTGTTCTGTCTGCTTGCTTCGTAAGGCACGTTTGCCTGTGGGTCCACTTTAGTGCCCGAAGTACAGTGATAGTGCTCACTATCTATCACGGTCATAGTATGAATAACAAATAGTATCTAACTCCTTACAAACGGGCCGAAACGGACCCCCCCCCCAAAACTCAATTCAACTCGGTCTACGACAGTCAAGGTCGCACCGCAGTTATGTACGCATGTTGTCACTGTAACGCTCACGCGCATTGGCACGAAATTTTAGAGTATGTTGTGCATTGTATAATTGCTTAAATACAACTTTTATAGTAATTATCAAATACGTAATCAGTTATTTGGCAGCCTTAGCGCGTGTTTAGGCACCGAGCGGCCGTAGGTATTGATTTCAAGGACACCGCCTAGTTAAACTACTGTTGTTACATATACTGTGTCACGGTGGAGCTAAATAATCGTTCGATGAATTCGATTGACGGTTCTTTCGTATTATTCATCGGGCCAACAAATTATTAATTTTAATAACGAATTAACGTATAAAAAGAATGCTTGCGATGAAATGCTTGAGATGTTTTATTTTTATACGTTAAATAGTTAGTAAAATTAATAATTTTTTGGCCCGATGATGTGTAGTACGAAACCGGTAGCCTAAGTTAGAATAAAAATAAATATATGTGGAATAAAAAGTACAAGAATGTGTGTATAATTTGTTAAATAATCGTTGGTGAAACGTGGGTGTACGAGTGTGGACTGTTACTTGCATTTCCAAAGCGCGCAGACCGAACACAAATGTGCCTTACGGGATTTGAACCCCCTACCTCAGGATTAGTAGTCGACAACTCAAACTATACCACAGAGGCAATCAAATAAGATAACAAATAAAGTAACAAATAAACAAATGTACATAATGGAGTTGATGCTTGTGATTGTTGGCACTTGGTGGAACTTTTGAAACATTTTTTGTTTGATAAACACTTGTACTTGTCCACTTATTTATATTATTTCCCTTACCGGTTTCGCTATTATAGTAAGGGAAATAATATAAATAAGTGGACACAAGAGGTTTTCAATCAAAAATGTACATAAATAAACAAAGGTACATATATTTCAATCATTTTTGATAAGTTTGTTTTTTTTATATTATAATATGAGTTATGTAATGTAATAATGAAGGTGGTAGAGCTGGTGTTAGGCTCGACTGTGGAGGTACCACCATCTTACTCGCAAATCCTCCCGAAGTTATTCGGGGGAGAGTAAGAGAACAGCTCTCAGGCAAAACCAGGCGGCCCACCATTGCCTGGGACCGATAGATGGCGGTACATATCCATTCCAAAATTCCGGGCCTTATCACTGGTGCGAGGTTTTCGGCACCGCGCTCACCAACCCGACTGCCCAGTGTGTGTGAGTATGGGCATTTCTTCCAGGAGGACCGCCAAGAGTGTCGAAATCTTAGAAAGGCCTATGTCCAGCAGTGGACGAAGGATGGATGGAATGTAATAATAATTAATTTAGTTTTTTTTTTGTTAGTTAAACTTTTTTATAAATAAGTTGATGAAATACTTTCTTATACATTTTAAAATGTAGAAATATTTGAAATAATGGGAAATAAAGGCTTCATTATTATTATCTTCAGATTTGCTATCATTGTAAGGAAAAGGAAGTAGGGATTTTAATGATCAGTCATTCTGTCCCCACTTATAAAGGAGTAAGGTTGTCATTTTCCTCGGGTCAAGGGTCATGCGGGATCTTAGTGTTGGTTCCGTAATGATGGATGTCTCTTCAACTGAAGGGGTAGGCTGGACAGTAACATTTATTTGATACGTACACACGACATCGGGCCAAGGTTTTTTATTATTATTAATTTAATTGCAAATAAATAATTACATTACAGAGAACCTTTGCGTAATTATTTGCACGACTTATAACTTTTTAAATAAGACACAAATTTATAAGTAAGGAACTAACTAAACTAAAAATCAGAAGTATTGTATTGAAACCAAAACTACCATATTTTGAATTTTTGACTGTCTGTCTGTATATATGTTCCGTTTTAACTCGAGAACCACTCAACGGATTTGGAAGCGGTTTTCTTTGTTATTATCAATAAACGTGGGTGAAGCCGCGGGTGAAAGGCTGGTTTTTTAACAAACCGCAGAAGAGTGCGTCGCTTTTCTGGGAAAATCCGGGATACCTTGCCGTAATGTTACTTGTATGTATTTTGTATCCCTAATCTAATCATATAGGCTTATAAACGCGGGCGGAGCCGCGGGCGAAAAGCTAGTTCAGTATAAATAATAATACTATTACAACACTGTTTTTTAGTTTGTTTGTTTGTTTGTTTAGCTCCCATTTCTAAACTGTAATAGCTACGACAACCTAATGTAAAGAGAGACCAAGTTTCTTTCGATATTTTAAATACTTTTTGTGCCTAGGGCTGAAAAGTGGCACTTTCAACCCGATCTTTGTATAAACTAACAAATATAGTGGGTATAAGTATTTTATAACAATTTGTAAATGTTAATTGTTTTGAGTGTAACTTGCGCTTGCCAAAAACAGTCCCATACAAAAAGAAGGTAATCTACCAAAAAGTCAGAAATATATGACCTCGCTTATGTTCGTAACAACATTCCAATATGCACTCGAAAGTCATAAGGGTCATAAATAAACTTTACGAGGTCATAAACTTCACTTCTAGAACTCCTTCCCTGACTGCATATTTGCTCCGGCTTAGCTGGGTCTTAGCTGATAAAATAGGTACACTTTATATATGTAACGTGACATTAACTTATGCAGCCAAATTCTACTGGTGGCTTCTTAAGTAATTCCGCAAAATAAAATGTTCACGTCCCATAGCAATTGACCCGTGGCTGGGCTTGCGTTTGTAGGAAACAAGAAAAAAAATAACGAATTTCACAAAAAGGATTATCGAACCTTGATCCTGAGCATTTTCAAAGTCTTCAGTATGAATACATCGTCAAAATTAAGTTGGTCGACTTTTACTCGTTAACTTTTAAAGCCTACTTAGCTGTGAGAGTTTTCCTTTTAACTTCGTTACTGCTGCCGTGAATTTTTTCACATATCCAAAAGTAACCGCTTGGGGCACTTGAGTCAAACAAAAATTTTCACTTTAAAGCCTTATATTTCGCAAACGGATCCTTTAATCAAAAAATGTTTTTACATACCCACAATATTTTTGAAAGACCTATCCAATGATTCCTCACACCATGGGCCAGACGCGAAAACAAAAAACCAGCCCCACTTTACGTGTACGTGTAAACTAAATGCTGCTTTTTAGCTCGACTTGGCAGGGGTACTGCCGTGCCCCCAGACAATATATTTTTTAAACTTTTTGTTAACACTTTGTTGGCATGATTGATATGTATACCAGGGGTGAAGGGTGAACATCTTAAAAAGGGAAGCTGGACAAAAAACGCCTTACTCAGCAAAGCAACCAAGGAAAACATAACATTTTTTGTACTTTGTAACTCCCTGTCAGCCAAGTGTATTTGTCAAATTGAGATTTATGGAAATGTTTGACAAAGCAAAGCGCACGGAATAAAGAAATGTAGTATGGATGCCATTTCCTAAACAAGCCGATGGAAATCGTGTTATATGGACCCTTCGCCACTGATGTATACCCATGCCAAATTACAGCTTTCTAGTAATGAGAGTCTTTGAGCTAAGCCGCGGACAGACAGACAGACGGACGGACATAGCGAAACTACAGGGGTTCCGTGGTGATTACGGGAACCCTAAAAAGGCTGTCAAATAACTTAGAGTAACCATGCTACCCGCCCGCTCAACCCTTACGTTTTTCCTAAAATGAAAACGTCAAATCTGACGTTACTTTTTAAGTTATCTTACCGCAGTATGACATAGAATAATGATCTGTTCAGAAACATTTCGGTTTCAGAGCGATACTAAAAGATAACATTGAGTGCAAAGTTATATAATGTCGTAAAAGTGCGTCATAGAGGCATTACATGGTATTTAGAGTGATTTATGCTGCCTGTCAAAGATCACTATTTCAGCTTTTTCATAAATATCCGCTCAAAGCAACAAAAATCGATGTTTTTGTGATGTTTGATGTTCCATTTCTGATAATGCGTTATTTGTAATACATTCGACTTGTTGTTATTGAATTAGGTAAATGTTAATTTGCTTTAAGGCGACTCTATTCGCCTGAACTCCCATACTGGCGCTGTTCGCTGGTCATATCCTTATTTATAGATACTTCCTTTTTCGTTTTTTATTTTTCAGCATATCCCATACAATATCCATGACGTGAAACTAAAACATTTATCAAAATAAATACACGCGTATAAAAGTCCTGGATTTTACACATATTTTGATGAATGTTTATGTACCGTAATGTCCTAGAAGCGATACAACAAATCAAAAAATTTTAGTTTCACAGCATAGTATATTTTTTACTATTAAAAAATGTTTGTGTTTTATTTCGATTTTTGGGATATTTCTCCTGAAATCATTGGAACCACGAAAACCATTCTCGAGTTTTTTCAAAACATGAATGTTGTCTAGCGTTAGCTTGCCTCTCACACCATGTTCGGTTAGTTCCGTACGAGCTCGGGAAATGAACGTTCGGGCCAACCAATAACAGTCAGGCAGTGCTCATAATGCGAAGTTGAATGTAGAATGAAATAACAAGCATAACGACCCCGTGCGCGACTGACTTCAAGCCGCCGACTACAGGCTTCTTAATATTGATGTAGTATAACCAAACTGTAGCACTTATTGTACATTTTATGAAGTACTTCAAGTTATTTTAATTATTTAAATTATGAAAATAAAAACCGTTCAGTGTGAGTAGTTCTTGCACTCTGAGAATTTCAACAAAAATTACAAACTAAATTATTGCAAATTAACTTTATGTCATTTCGTTATAGAAAATTAGAAAAGTAAATCTGGACGTGAGGAGCTCTGAACCGGGGTTCGAACACAGGACCTCTCGCTTACTGGGTGGTTGCTCTACCAACTGAGCTATCCAGTTCTCAACACAACATGTGAATTTTGTATACCACAATGATATAAAGTTAATTTGTTATCGCCTTGTGATGGATAAATCGCCAAGTGTTTAAAATGTAGAAATTTATTTCTATCGTACTTTAAATACTTTAAATTATTGCAGATTTGTTTTTATACATTTACCTAAAAATGAGTGAAACAAAACTGAAAAATTAGATTGGTCACTGATTACTTCTTCCATAACAAAATTTCATAAAATTCAAGTATTTGTTGTTTGGAAACAATAAATGGTACATAATATACAGACATTTCAAATTAATTAAAATTTTGATCAAAATGGTCTATGTAGGTCTTCTACTAACTGCAGTCTCTATGGTACGTACGTGTTGTTTCGAAGTTACTCCATTTATTATTGCGAGAACCATGTTTACTAAAATCTTCTTTTCTTTATGTATATAAAATGCAACGTTGATCTGTCTGTGGATAGTTGCCCATAGGTTAGCAACCATCCACTCAACTTAGTTTGATGCGTTTTTACCGTTAGTTAGTGGGTTTTTTGTGGCAATACCTATATATGGCGCTGTGACAAAAAAGATCTGATCATTTGTTGTATATCACATCAACATAAATTAAAATGAGGTAAAGAATTTGACATCTTATATAATATACAGGTACCTGATGTAATTTTAATTGGTATTCGGTAGATGTAAAATAAACTATAGAAAATAACCTAACATCACCTAATAATATAAGGTGACTTTTATTTATGCAGCCAAATTCATACTGTAGGCTCTGTAAGTGATCAGTATCACGGATCGATGACACTTTTTCGCAAATTAAAATCTTGACGTCCCATAGTAATTGACTCGGGGCTGGGCTTGCGGTTGTAAGGAACATGAAAAGAACAATTTACGAATTTCACAAAAAGGGTCATCGAACCTTGTTACTGAACACTTACCGAGTCTTCAGTACGAATTTGGCTGTAAGTATAAACAAAAGTCACCTTATACATAATATATGTAAGCTAGTGGGCAAAGCTAGCATATAATTTAACTAGCCTTAAAGAACAATTTACGAATTTCACAAAAAGGGTCATCGAACCTTGTTACTGAGGACTAACCGAGTCTTCAGTACGAATTTGGCTGTAAGTATAAACAAAAGTCACCTTATACATAATATATGTAAGCTAGTGGGCAAAGCTAGCATATAATTTAACTAGCCTTAAAGAACAATTTACGAATTTCACAAAAAGGGTCATCGAACCTTGTTACTGAGGACTAACCGAGTCTTCAGTACGAATTTGGCTGTAAGTATAAACAAAAGTCACCTTATACATAATATATGTAAGCTAGTGGGCAAAGCTAGCATATAATTTAACTAGCCTTTGCCCGCGCCTCCGCCCGCCTTTATTAAATCTTTGCATTGTTTTCTGGTTAGGGCGTTATTTTATGAACACCCATATAGCCTATACCAGGTTCGCTGGATGATAATAAAAAAACTGCATCCAAATCAGTCGAGTGGTTCTCGAGTTAAAAGCGAAATCCATTAACTATACAATGATCATACCGAGAAAATCATTTTTGAGGGCTCCTTATCACCACAACATATAATGGAATTCATTCTCACATTTTTATAAGTACAATTTCTGCAAAATACTCACTTAATATTGAAATACTCCTGCAATAAAGAATTTTATTATTTATTATTAAATATGTAATGTAATAAAATGTATTGTCGTACCGTTAACAGACACTTTTCGTTATTCGAGAAACGGTCTAAAAGCCCTCCTAAAAGGTTGAAACGGAACGTCAAAGTGGGCAAAACGAACAGGTAGCAACGGAACGTAAATGGTTATGAAAGCTCATATAAAGCAATAAACTTACAAGATGCTCACCACATGATCGGGTTACGAAGGTAAAGCTCCAAGCTTCGCAGTTTTAGAGCTTTTCCAATATTTTCATCCAGATCAAATTCCTGCGTAATATTGTAAGCTGCCTCCAACTTATGCAAATAAGGTTTTAAATTGAAGGTATTTAAAACTTAGCCTCTATATATGTTAAGTTTAAGGTGTATTAAAGTATTTAAAAAGTGGCCAAGTGTGATTGGGAACTCGCTCTATTATCCAAAACATAGTAACACCGCGTGAAAGAAGAAATATTATGTACATCAAAAAAAGCGAATGCATGGTCTTTCAGGCCCGAGGAAAACATCTACATAATATACCAGCTATTAAACTCTACGGGTATCCTCTTAATAGAGTCAATCAGTTTAAATACCTTGGACATGTTGTAACCTCGGACCTGAGAGACGATGCAGACATAGAGAGGGAGCGTAGGGCGTTGTCTGTTCGTGCTAATATGATAGCCCGCAGATTTGCTCGCTGCTCAATAAACGTCAAAATCACCCTGTTCAGGGCATTTTGTACGTCCTTCTACACGAGCAGTCTGTAGGTGAGTTATACGCAAAGACAGTACAGCGCGCTACGAGTCCAATACAACAATGCGTTTAGGATGATTTTGGGGCTGCCTCGCTTCTGTAGTGCATCGGGGATGTTCGCGGACGCGCATGTGGATTGCTTTTATGCAACGATGCGCGGGCGGTGCACATCCCTGTTGCGCAGGGTGCGGGCCAGCCGCAACTGTATCCTGAACGCATTTGCGGAACGGTTTGACTGTCAGAACCTGAATCATTGCAGCATGATTCATGTGCTGACAGCAGCCAAAATATTGTTTTAATTTTATATATATTTTATTGTGTATATTTTATTGTACTAATTGATAATTGATTTTTTTGTGTATATGTGTATTAATAATTATGATCTTAATCGATCGAAATAAACGTCATTCTATTCTATTATGAATTGGCGTTTTCAATATTTGATGTTTAAACACAGTAGATTGTACATAATATACAGAAAATTCAAATTCCTAACTAGCTTAGTTTTAAGACCTTATAACAAAAATGGTCTACTAAAAGTAACACTTTAGACGGCCCGTTTCTTTATGTTTGAGAAAATTAATGAAAATATATTTTTACTGTAATCAGCGAGTACAAATATATTTTTTACTCTTCTTATTTTTAACTTATGTAGTAATTCATTTTAAATTGCGAAAATTTTTAAAATACTTAATGGTTTATTAAGTATGCATCTGAGGTGCAATTGTGTAATGCCTCCTCTACACGTAGACACATGCATCAGCGGATGGATCAGCAGATGTATCCGCGAGCCGTCCACACGTCTGTGGGTCAATCAGTCTGTGTTCATTCTCGAAAGACGCAAGACGCATCAAAGGCCGCTACTATTTATTTGCTTATCCCCTATAAGTAAAAGAAATGTAAAAAAAGAACAATCAATCGCACAATACTGATGATGCGTCCGCAGACGTCTGTTTTGTTATTGAAAACCAAAAGCGTACAATTTCAATTGTCAAACCGGCTAATTTGCTTAACCGAATAGCCATATGATAATGGAATTTGAATGCCATTGGCTTACACAATTGCACCTCAGCTCTGTCTGATTGGTCTATATTCAACGTTCCAGCTAGACTAGCAGGAAACAATTGACTTAGCCGGCCTTATTTCATATTTTATTCTTTCGAAGCCACCTTACTATCCAAGATAGCTTCATCAAATAAAATGTATCCTGTCGTCGTCCACTGCTGGACAATCTGGACACAGGCCTTTCCAAGTTGTCGCTACTCTTGGCGGTCCTTCTTATCGTCATCCAGCCGCAAAACCGCAAAAGAATAAAATACTTTTATAGCACACCGTGCGTAAAATGACCGCTTTACGCACGCTGAGCTTGCGTAAAGTCGGCATTTTCCGCACTTGTGCTATAAAATATTATACGTACTATTTTTAAATATGGAAATTTTCCTTTAAACGACCCATTTAGGGAGATTTAGATTCCTTTATAAAAGTTAAAAACCAATATTGTTATGTATTTTTTTATTTGATTACATTCGACATATTAGTTTAGGCCTTTTAGCGATTTTAGTGACTGAGTTTATTTTGTTCGTCATTGAATGTATAAGGTGACTGATTGAAATAACGAAATTATACTGAAGACTCAGTCAGTGAGTAGTTACGACCAAGGTTCATTGACCCTTTGTGCAAAATAGGAAACGTATTATTTGTGCCCGAAAATCTCTTTTCCGTTTTTCACAAAAAGAGTCATTTATTTCTGATCACTTACAAAGTCTTCAGTGTGAACTTACGTCAATACTGAATATTTATTTACTGAAAATAGTAATACAAAAACTTAAATAGACCTAACCTAGGGTTAGTAGATAACAAAAATATACAACGGTTCGGGCTTATGGTACAGGTAGGAGCATTTTACGTATACACTATGTATTGTATAACCGACATGTACGTTGCACATATTATTGCGAATGTAAATGTTCCTATGTAACACGGAAGCACTATGAAGTTATTTTTCTATAATACTTAGCTATAATAATCAAGGCCTTGTAAAGCCTTATATATCCATCACCTTTATTTTAACATTTTAAGACGTCTTAGGTAAATAAATTAACTCACATAGACACGCGTTCTAAGTATTCCAACCAAGTACTTGTTACAACAACTTAACAAGTAAGTTAAGGGCCGGATTCGAACCTTGGGCCCATTTGTCCTGGGGCGTACTTGGTTGGAGAAACTCCTAATGAGTTTAACTTCTAATATTCTCATACATTACATGTTCATTTTAATGTGAATGTATGTATTTGTTACGTAATGTTTTTGAGCGAACTGGAGCGAAAGTTGTAGAAACTCTTGGGCCGATTGGGGGATAATTTTTAGGGTTCCGTACTCCAAGGTTGCCAATCTTTACCATTACTAAGTCTCCGCTGTCCGTCCGTCTGTCACAGCGGTCTACAGCTTCAGCCGTATTAGGTAGCCGGTAGAAAGTTTCACAGAATACGTTTTACTCGTATTGTAGCCTCTATCACGGCAAACAATAAAAATTTTAAACCGGCTAAGTGCGAGTCGGACTTGCCGTTGGTTACCCTTTGGGTACGGAACCCTAAAAAATGTAATGCCATTTTTTTACGTTATTTGGTTATGCTCTATCTTAAAAACTGTAATAATACAAGTTAAAAATAGTACATAAAGTTTAAATAAATTTAGTACATACTCTACTAGTACATACTCTACCTATACAGGATGACTTTAACCTTACCCCGATAATTTAGTATTTCGTAGAAGAATACAAACTGGTTTTATTAAAATCATTCAAAATCATATTCATTATTATTTTTTATTATATTATTAAGTTGGACCCCTTTGTTGATTTTCGTAACATCCAAAGAAATCATGGTCACCCTAAGAAATAAGATAATAAGATCTCGCAAAGTTTTTTTGTTATTGATCTCACTATTTTGGACTATTTTAAACTTATGGGAATGGCTAGGATAACCATACATTTAATTTCCAAGCAACATTTTTTAATAATATTTTGACTTATAATTTTAATTGTTTTTACATATAAAATGTGTTCTACTAACGTTTCCTAATAACCACTAAATTATCGGGGTTTGTTTGAAAGTCAGCCTGTGTAGTAAACAATAAATAATAAAAACTAGGGTTCCTTTCTCAGATGATGCTGAATTATTTGTCAGGTGCTACCATTTTTGCGCCTGGTTTTTGTCGTCTTTGTGTTACTATGAGTTGTTATTTACGATAATTTTTGAGTACGCCGTACGTGCCCGTATTGTCTGATGCTACTTTCTGCGCGAATCTAACTCGCGCTTGACTTGTTTTTATGTCCCAATATGGCGTATTTTAATATGAAAAGACAATAAATCAAACTTGAGAAATAAATATTGTTTTATTGAGCTCATCTATCACATGGTAACACTACATATATATATGTAAACAATTTTCGATTTATTTATTAAATAAGTAAAATCACATCATACCTGTTGATACAATCAAAAACAGTCATATTTTAGGTATTGTTTAATTTTATTTATTGTTCATTTATCCCTTTCGCAATAAGTATGCGCGCAGAGTGATTTTTTTGTGTTTTATGTAACTGCTTCTTTTGTAGACGCACCTCTGCATTTGTATCCAAAAAATATTTAATTTTACAGGGATGCGGTGAAAATCAGCGCTGTTCGGATCATTGCTTATGATCCGACAGCATTGCTGAACGCATGGCCTTTTGTCAAATTAGCTTAAGAATGTATCAATCCATCCATCCATCAGCCTGTTTCGTCCATTGCTGGACATAGGCCTTTCCAGGATTTCGCCACTCTTGGCGGTACTCCTGGAAGAAATGCCCATACTCACACACGCTGGGCAGGCGGGTTGGTGAGCGCGGTGCCGAAACCCTTGCACCAGTGACGCCGCTGCCCGTCACCAGTCTATTTTATATAAGGCTCGGCAATTGGGGATGGATATACCGCCATCCATCGGTCCCAGGCAATGGTGGGCCGCCTGGTTTTGCCTGAGAGCTGTCCTCTTACTCTCCCCGGAATAACTTCGGGAGGATTTGCGAGTAAGATGGTGGTACCACTACAGTCGAGCCCGGCATCAGCTCTACCACCTGTCTATCATTACATGTATTTTTTTTTCTTGTTTTGGCATCAATAAATGTTTTTCTTCTTTTTTCTTTTCATATGTGTGTTTGTTTTGTGTCTGTTTTTCTATCATCTTGGTCCAAAAGCGTATAATTATATCGTACGGTTTCTCCAAGAAACTTGTGATTTTTACGCGTCCTTAAACAATCTGAACTCTTATTTTTGAAATAAATATCAGTTATTATTATAACTTGTATAATAAAAATGTTTACAAACTTATTTCACGCAAAAACAACGTCGCGTCGGCCAAATAAAAACCAAATACCTATTTGTAAGTAAAATTACAAGGCTGGACGGACGGAACGACTAACAACAACATGACGGATTTTACCCCTTTGGATACGGAACTCTAAGAAAGTTCAGTTGAAGTTTTTTGAACTCTCGAATTGATTTAAAGCAAACTGAAACTTCAGTTGCATAGGTTAGGATTCTCTTTAGAAGTCTGTGCCACCACTGAAATCCGATCGATTGAGGCATTTTGGTCCATAACCTAAAGTATATAAAGACTTCGACTCAGAAATTCAGTGGTGGCGCGAACATAAATCAAACTAGAACTCGTATGTACAGTTCGCAGTGTAGTTAGCTCCGGCTTGGGTTACCATATGACAGCCAGTGTCGCCAACCTCAGCGCTACATTTGGCACTATTTTCACATGTCTTGCATTAAAATATAACAAACAACAGGAAGCACTAAGTAGTCATGCTGAGGAATAAAAACAACTTGGATTCTTTAATTTTATTTCCATCAAAAACAAAACTTGTAAAAAAAAACAAGTCTCGCAACTTAGTTCTTCTACCGTAAAAGGTTGTGAGATCCATGTAAATCCAAGTTGGATAATTTATTCAGTCCCTACTTAAGGGACCTTCTGTCTCAAGTTATTACATAACTAGCTTTTGCCCGCGACTTCGTTCGCCTGGATTTCGGATATAAATTCGAATCAGACTTCCCATAGATTTATATAATAGTCTTTGCCGTTTGCGTCTATTCAATCTTTGCCCGTTTTCGGCTTAGGTGTTATTTTATGAACCCCCCTTGTAATCTATGTGTTGACCAGGGTAACTACGATGATAATAAAAAAACCGCATGCAAATCCGTAGAGTGGTTCTCGAGTTATAAAATCTTTTATTCAATCTTTGCCCTGTTTTCAGCTTGGGCGTTATTTTATGAACACCCCTTATAGTCTATGTGTTGACCAGGGTAACCACAATGATAATAAATAAAACTGCATTCAAATCTGTTGATTGGTTCTCGAGATATAGAAGCATTTATTAAATCTTTGCCCCGTTTCCGGCTTGGGCATTATTTTATGAACACACCCTATAGTCGATGTGTTAAGAAAGGTGACTACAATGATAATTAAGAAAACCGCATTCAAATCCGTTGATGGGTTCTCGAGTTATTAAAGCGTTTATTCAATATTTGCTCCGTTTCCGGCTTGGACGTTACTTTATGAACACTCCTTATAGCCTATGTGTTGAACAGCGTCACTGCGATGATAATAAAAAAATTCGCGTCCGAATCCGTTAAGTGGTTCTCGAGTTAAAACGGGACATACAAACAGACATAAATTCTAAAAATTATTGTTTCTGCCTCAGTACAGTACCAATAACCCATTTCATTTAAAATTTCGAGAAAATATTCAATGTACAGACATGGCTTTCTTACTACTTTATTATTAGTATATAGATAGTATATAGATAGTATATAGGTAAAATAAGATTATTGAAGGCACCTCCTTTCTTTTTGTAGACAGTCCTACTTTTTTCCCTATCCAGTACCTTCTACTTACAACTGCAAATGTTACTTTGTAATCCCATATATTTATAAAAACTGGACCGAAATTGCAAAATATTTTAGTTTTCCCTTGATTTATACACAAAACACTAATTGTATTCCAAATTTGAAGCTTCTATATCTGCTAGAAGTGTCTTAGAGTTTTGATGATCGGTCATTCAGTGAGTGGGTGACAAAATTGTTATAATTCTTAAACTACTAATTTAAATTTAATGAAATTTGAATTATACCGTGTTTATACAATGCCTGCTTGGTTACTGGAAATTCAGGCTTCTAGTTTTATCCATACCGACGTTATAGGGGGTCGAAAATGGCCTGAACTGCTTCGAGAAAAGGATAGATTTATTTCTATGTGAACAGGGACCAAAATGTTTTACAAAACTTGTGCCCAATTAAAAATAGAAAAGATTGCATTGCGTTAATTTATCAAAAAAGATTTAAGCTGAAGTCTTTTCATTACTTACCGCGTTTTACGTTAAGCATTTTTGATCGGGTATTTAGGCATCTTAGACACTCCATTTTGACATGGTAACCCTAGCTCCGGCGAAGAGAGAGACAGATGAAAGAGAGAGATGGATTTTCAGAGGCGTGTTTAAGATTGAACAGAACTAAAAATAAACCAAGAAAATTACTTAACAAAGCCATTCCGGAAGTTTCCTTGAAGTCGTCTAACTTCCTAAGTTTTACACTGACATAGATCTAGCGTTTGTTCTAGCTTAGAATAATATATTACGTACCAACTAGGAAATTTTCTCAATCACATTTCGCCCTTCACACTTCGAGTTAAGGTTCAATATTCTTTGTATTATTTCCCATGTCACTAGAAGTTGAGTTGGATGGTAGCAGGTGGTCTCAGATATGAATATTCATTGTTACCGGCTCTTAGTAATGACGAAACGTTTCCCATCAACGGATTTAATCGTGAAAAAGTTTCGGTAAAAAGTGGTACTAGGAGATAATCATCATTTATATCATTCACGGACATCGCTTCACGGATGACGCTCTCTCTAAAATCGCCCGTATGTCGGTGCGTTAGGGTTCACGCATTTTTGTTTGGGACTCAATTATTTCCTAAACTAAGGGTAGGTTCTTATTATATGACTCTTGGGAAAAGTGGTTCAGTAGGGTCGGTACAATATGTGGTTTCATTTAATGGTCGCACTCTATTTACCCCCGGTATTATTATTATTATTTATACATACTTATTTCACGTTGGGACATAAAAATCGTCGATGAATCGAACACGAGTGTGGAGGGTCTCATAGAAAATCTCTGACACACTCTTTAGGAAAGTGACGGGGAAATGGCGACCTGCCGCGGATAGAGTCCGGCCCCCGACATGATTCAATCCGGCCCGCGAATACAACCCGTCAATTGATAAACTTTTAATTTCAAATCGGCGCCTTAGGGGAGTGGAGTGAGGGGGACTTACTCCATACAAATATGCGCTAACGAACTAGCTTATGCCGTAACGTCGTATGCGGCAAAACAGTATTTTTCATTTAAAATGACAACTATAAGTAATTTAATAAATCCAATCGGCCATAATGAAGTATATTTGTATGAAAAACTTAGAGGCTTCATTCGCTCCCGATTGTCAGTAAAATAGGAATCTCTGTTTTTAAAGAGGTTTTCTAAATATTTTTTTCTCTGCTATGAAAGTTTATCAATCAACTAAATCTTCGGGTCAAAGAAATGCTTAATCTTGTATATAAATTAGTAATTACATTTTTTTTATTGCTGAGAAAAATGGAGATCCATGTCGCCAAAATTTCTAATGCGTCGCGCGAAAAGTAATAATTATATGTATGTGGCGAAAAACAATATTCGAATAATTTTAACACCCGAACAAAATTATTCCTATGTTCGGGTCTTCATATATTTGTAAGCAAGTATTCTCATGAATTAATCTTCATTGAAACAGAGATGACTGCTGATACATCCCGAGTATATATAATAATATAATAAATGCTCTTTGGCCCGCGTATATGTTGTAATTATTATTTTATACGACCCTCCTCTAACCCTTATAGGGCAGAGAAAACGGGCTTATGTATGTAAAAAAAAACACTTCCATTATTATATATTTAAAAAAAATACAAAAAAAAGAAATCTTAATCTTTTTTTATGATTATCTTTATTTTTGGTTTTATTTTTATTTTTGATCTTTAGTCTTTTTTTTTGTTTATCTGACTTGTCCATCAACTCTGAAATAAAAATGACAATATAATTTTTTTATTGTTTTTTTTTTCACAATTTGGGCTAAAGTATGTTGTAAATGGTGGTATAATAAGGCCAGAGCCCATTCCCCATCCCTGCTTTAGGATGTATGTCGTGTCGTTGCAAAATCTCCGGTTATCTGCGGAAACACAGTCAAAGTTCTGGAGTTGGCACGCTACCCCATCTAAATATGCAGTGAGGAAATTTTAAATTGGAACTAGGCAGCCACACTTTCCTTGAAGTGATTCTAGTTTGGTTACATAATTTCTCACTTTGTCTAGACTGCAGTGGGACTTTTAGAACAAGAGTTTGGATGCTTTAGCGCTTGTTAACTGATTCTATTTAAGTTTTTCTTTTTAAGGAAGCAAAAGAGATGTGTCAGGATCGTGGCTGATGGACATCTGTGGTCCCTGCTTGTCTCTGCAGTGCTTACTCCTCTGGGAGACAGGCGTGAGGATATGTATGTAGGTAGTACTCATAGATATCATAACAATATTATTCTGATCCAAGAGGTAAGTTTTAGTACTGAACACCAAAAAATAAATAAAAGTTCGTACTGAAGACTCAGTAAGGGGTCAGGACCAAGGTTCAATGACTCTTTCTGTGAAATACGCAAAATAAAATTTAGACTTCTTATGCTAATTGAGTCGGGTCGTTCTTGAACGAGTACAGAAACACAAAACAAAAATATTTTTCTATTTAGCAAACAGTGTCATTGGACTTTTATCCTGACCATTTACCGAGTCTCCAGTATGATTATGTGTATATTGCGAAATCCATCGCTTTGGAATACTCTAAATATTATTATTAGAGTGCATTACAAACCAGAAAAGATAAATTAGAAACAAATGTAAAGAAAAGAATTTGAAAAAATTCATCCGGCCAGGATTCGACCTCTTGTTTCCCAGACAAGCGCGCTACCAATTGCGCTGCGCCACCGAGATACTTACCTAGACCGTTAAATATCATTTTCTTTATTCGACTGACACAAAAACAGTACCTATTTATTTAATCATTCAATTAAGAAATACAAATATCAGAGTACTTATACCATTACTTAATTACTACTTAACCTAGTACATAATATTATAAATATGGCACCTGCGAACTCGTTCAGCGTACAAGAAAACACATCAAATTATGTTTTGTTTATATCCACAATGGCCTTGCTCTTGGTCAAAAACCTGTGCCTCGATGCGTCGATGAAACTTGCTTAGAAAGTGGGAGAGTTCAAGCAGGAGACGTTGGAGTTCCGTAAAATGTACGGAAGTCGATGACAGACGAATGACTGGCAGTACGCAACTGTACCCTTCTTCCGGTACGGCTTCTTGTGATGTCATGTGCTGGAACACGACAACGAGTCGCTAGGCGACATGGCCAAGCCACCGCCGAAACCTCCCATATGAAGTGAAAGGATTTTGCAGTAGTTGGGTCTTACTCTAAGGTCGCCAGTCGTAAATGGAGTGGTCAGATCATCTTAGTTAACACCACTGGAAGAGGCTCATGTACCCAAATATCCGTAATTTTCATGGGGATCTAGAACGCGCCGACGAAAGTGCCTTTCCATTCTCTCGCACATTGACAAACGAAGTATACGTGAAAGTGCTAGTAAGGTAGATAGACGCTGTATCTCTGGCACGTGCTAGCCTTCTGGAGTACTTCTGTTTTATTTAGGTACGAAGTTTTGTCTCAATCAAACCATCTGTTCGTATCCACCTTTTGCGACGGTGGCGTAGCGACTGCTACGATCCCATAGTTCTCACGTTTTGTAGAGCATCTACGCCGTAGATCATCTACACAAGCATCTACGCCGTAGATCCTACATCTAGTTTGAACGCGTAGAGAACGTGTCGCGCTGCGTCAAAGGCAACATACTACTCTGTATAAAAAGTACCGGGAATGCATAAATTACAGTTTTCTTCGATTGCCGCGGTGTAGTGCACTACGAATTTCTTCCAGAGGAACAAACGGTAAATAAACAATATTATTCAGGCATCATGAGGCGTTTGCAAGAAAATACCCGCCGAAAACGGACAGATTTATGGAACGGCAATTCGTGGATTTTACACCATAATGATGCACCATCGCATAAAGCCATCATTGTGCAAGAGTTTTTAGACAAAAACTCGACGAATGTCATCGACCAAGCGCCGCACTCTCTTGATATGTGTCTGTCTTACTGTTCCCGAGGCTCAAATTACCACTTCGAAGAAGGCGTTTCGAGTCGATTGAAGCTATAAAAGAAAATTCGCTGAAGGAGTTGAAGACCATACACCAATCAGCTTACAAAAAACGTATGGAGGACTGGGTCAAGCGCTGGCGTAGCTGTATTGCAAGCAAAGGGGCCTATTTTGAAGGCGACAAAATATTTCATATTCATATTCATATTCTTTATTGCACACAGTTATTAATATTTACAAGTAGTCTTAAATTAAATGTGCTATAGGCGAGCTTATCTCTGAAAGAGATTTCTAACAGCAAAACCTAGGTGCTATGGACATGTTGGTAAAAAAGTGCATAGTCCTATGTGCACACATAAAGAAAAATACCCACATAAATGATTTAAAAAAAAAGGAAAACAAATTTGGAAACAATATCGACTTAAAACTAGCCTTAACATACTCGCTAAATAAATAAGTATAATATTTATTACATAATAATAAAAGTAATATATACAAATCTTTAATACACATACTTAAATAATGTGTATATAAATGGACATATACCTACATAAACGTACTTACATAATACATATTATGTTTTAAATAAGAACATAAACATATTTACATAAAAATATTCATAAATAGTGCTCTTTGAGTTTCTTCTTAAATAAGCTGATCGTTTGACAATCGCGAATCGTGTGCGGTAGCGAGTTCCAGAGTTTGATGGATGTCACCGTAAACGAATTCCCAAAAGCACCCGTGTTGTGACATGGAGTTTTTAAAAGGGATACTGTGTGTGGTCTGTTCTGTTTGTCTTTGGAAAAAAGGGAGTCAAAGCATTCACGCAAATATGGAGGGGTAGAAGGACTCCAAAGGATGTTAAAGAGTCTGCACAGAATGTGGAAATTTCGTCGCTGACGAATAGAAAGCCATTTCAGCTTTTCCCTGTAATGAGACACGTGATCAAACTTACGCAATCCGTAGATAAACCGGATGCCCAGGTTTTGGAGACGTTCTAGTTTGTACTATACTTGTTTGTTTGTACTATATTTTTGTACGAATAAATTACTTTATTGGTTTTATTGAACAATTCCCGGTACTTTTTACACAGAATGTGTTACCGAGCTGTTGCGAACTGATAGACGGACAGACAAGGGTTTGCTATATCGGTGAAATGGTCTTGGTGTAACCACAAAAATAGGAGTCGTTTCATAATATCTGCTTCCCTCGTCTTTAAATTTTTAAGTAATATCGACAATTTTCGAATGGGCGGTTATTCTATCAAAATCCTTTATAGCTTATATATTGAACAAGGTCTATCTATATATAAAATATAATATCTATATATAAAAAGGCTATTTTTACATATTTGTAACAAATTAATATTTATAATAATTAAACCCGCATTGTTGCATATACTGCTGCGCCATAATATATTTTTTGAATGTTTTATAAGCCTAATGATTTATATGTTTTTAGTACTTCTTTTTTGTGTGTAAAATGGCCCTAAATCTTAGAATTTATTATCAGAATTGCCGTGGATTACGGACAAAAACTCAGTTATTTCTTAGGAACTTGTTATTGCAGGACTGTTACGATGTTATTTGTCTAACTGAAACTTATCTAATGCCGGGAATTTTTGACAGGGAGGTGTTTGATGACCGATATTTAGTTTTTAGGTGTGATCGCGATTACGTCGCGCGCAATATGAGAGCGGGAGGGGGGGCACTGGTTGCCGTGCGGCGCGAGCTCGTCGTCGTCACCGGTGGCGACTCGAGCATCGAGCCGCCGCACTTTGATGATGCGGAGGTCGCGCACGTCACCATTAATACGAACCATGCAACTTCACAAAAACTCATAAGAATCTACTGTGGTTACTTTCCACACGGACCTTTACAGGTTCAATCCGAAATTAAATACTTCGATTTCTTATCAAATCTATTTTTGTCTCATACGGATGATTTCTATATTATATTAGGCGATTTTAATATCACTCATGCACTATGGACATTATCTACAAAAAGCAACTGCTCTTACGATATCATTAACCCCTTAGATGGTTTTCTTGAACAGAATTTGCTAGAATTTTTAAGTATTACCGATTTTGGTCAATATAATCACATTCCTAATATTAATGCTCGCTATTTAGATTTAGTGATTTCTAACTGTGTTTGCACGGTAACTCGTTGCGCTCCCCTCTCCCTCCCCGAAGATGCGCACCATCCGTCACTTTCGATAGAGGCGCAAGTAACCTACACGGAGCGAAGCTTACCGTCCGCTCCGAGGATCGTTCGTAGGTTCTTTGCAGCTGACTACGATAAAATAAACTACTCGTTATCACGGCTTGATTGGGAGACTGAGCTGGGGAATGATGATATAAGGACAGCGGTGGATAGGTTTTATAATGTTTAAAATACATTAATTAACCAATATGTCCCGGTTAAAGTTCCCACATCGGGCCAAAAATACCCTATCTGGTACTCCAAAGGCTTGATCAAGTTAATAAAACAGAAAATCAGAGTGCACCGTCGTTGGAAAGTTTATGGGAGAAAATGTGATTATGAGATCTTTTCAGAGCTTCGTAAACAACAAAAAGATGCTCAAACTGCATGTTATGATTTGTTTATTTCACGGGCTGAAGAGAACATACGAGCCGATTCAAAGCATTTTTGGGCATATATTAAGGCCAAGAAAAACAATTCAACAGATTTTCCTGACTCTGTTCACCTTTTAGACCGCGTAGCTGATGATGGAAAGGCAATGGCTGAATTGTTCAGCGACTTTTTTGCGGCTGTATTTGAACCTGATCATCCATCTCCTAAATCTCTTGTATCTAATCAAAATCAAATTGTTAGTATTAATTCTGTAAAAATTACTGTCGATATTGTGGAAAAATGTCTAAAAAACCTAAATTTATCTAAAGGAGTAGGACCTGACGGAATTCCCCCCGTATTTTTGTGTCGGTGTGCTGGTCAACTTGCCGTTCCACTGACAATACTCTTTCGTAGGTCTCTTCATACCAGTATTTTTCCAGAATGCTGGAAGCGGTCTTTTACTGTGCCTATTTTTAAAAATGGTAATAAACGTAACGTTGCAGATTATCGCGGCATCTCAAAATTATCCGTAATAGCTAAAATGTTTGAAAAAATTATATAGGACAATATCTTTCCTTGCATTAGACGTTATCTAACAGAATACCAACACGGCTTTATAAGTGGGCGTTCCACAGAGACTAATCTTTGTGAGCTTACAGACCGGGTGCTCTCAGCTATGGACCAAGGTTTTCAAGTGGATGCCGTATATACCGACTACTCCAAAGCCTTTGACAAAATTTGTCACTCAATTCTTATTTGTAAATTGGAGAATTTTGGTATACACGGTGACCTTCTGCGGTGGTTAGAATCCTATTTAAAACACCGTACGCAGGCTGTAACCATTAAGGGCTATACATCTTCATTTGTTCCGATTACCTCAGGTGTGCCCCAGGGCTCTCATCTGGGTCCCCTTATGTTCAACATTTTCATCAATGACGTCATCCTGTCTCTTCATAATTCAAATTTGTTGTTATATGCTGATGATAAAAAAATATTTTCTATTATTAAAACTGAACTAGACTGCATGCTACTGCAAAGAGATTTAGATAATTTAAGTAGATTCTGTAACGCCAATAGACTACATTTAAACATAGATAAGTGTTGCGTGATTAGTTTCTCGAGAAAGATACTTGAATTAAATTATAACTACACCTTATTTGACAGAACACTTAAGAGAGTGACCGAGGTGAGGGATCTTGGGGTTCTTTTAGATAGTGAACTTTCATTTAGAATTCATATGGAAAAGATTGTGGCGAAGTCTTACAGGATGCTGGGGTTCGTGCTGAGGCAGAGCAAGGAATTTAAAAGTGCAAGCACACTTATTAGTATTTATAACGCATTGACAAGATCTCATCTTGAGTATGCCTCTGTAGTCTGGAATCCTTTATATGTAACGCATATAAACTCTTTGGAAAAAATTCAAAACAAATTTTTAAAATATCTTAATTATAGACAAAGGAATTGTTCGGACTTTCATTTTCAGCGTGATACGATTGCTTCTCTGGAGGATAGACGTGCCTGTCGTGATATTTTATTTTTATATAAAATTATCCACAATATGTTAGATTCTCCCTACCTTTTAAGTAACATCGGATTTAAATGTCGAGCTTTCACTATACAAATACAAAAATACAAAATTTATTTATTGATACAAAAAAACTTAACCTAGAATAACAATATTGTTTTAAGGCTAAGTATATAAACAGTACAAGTGATCAACTGACTCTTAATAAGGCGAGGCCTGTCATTTAAAAGTCAGTTTCTTCTACTCAAATTTAGCCAAAAAGAGAAGAGCATGCAAATTCCTAACGAAAGGTACAAATCTTATATTACTGTATGATTGATTAATTAGTGTGTGTTTTTTGAGAGTGATGAAAGAGGATGTGTGTTTGTGTGTGTGAGTGTGTGTTATGAGTGAGGAATTGAGTAAGTACATCAGTCAGTCAGTGTGAGTAAGTCAGTAAGTGAAAAAAGCTCGAAAAAGGTGATTTTGAAGTGCGTAAGTAACTAGGTTAATGAATTAATAACAAAATATAAAATTTATTCAGAAATTTTTAAAAGATCTTCTGTGGAATCGTATCTAAAAGTTTTAAGCAGAGTAAAGAGAGTTTTTTTACAATCTATAAATGTAAGTTCAAAAAGAGAACAATTCTTGCTTAGTTTATTGTACAAATAAGGACCAAGAATGCAAAAAAATCGAGAATAAAATTTCGTTTTATGAAGTATAATTCCGCAAACACGGTCCCTTCGTCGTTTTGACTCTAGAAACTGAGGGTCATAAGTTAATAATCTGTGTTGTCTGAGAATCACGGTTTGGATAAATAGTTGTCGTACAGTCAAGACCTGACATTCCGCAAATAATTGGTCTGTGGGAAAAATGAACTTTTTAAAAAACATCACCTTCAAAACTGCTCTCTGAGCTCTCTCGACCTGCAGCATTGAAGACTTGTCTGAGCCACCCCAGACTGATATGCAATACTTTATAAGCGATTGACATAGTGCATAGTAGATTGTGACAAGCAAGTTATGATCTGCAACATGTCTGAGCTTTTTAAAGATTAGAATAAGTTTTCTTATCCTTCCAGAGAGGGTACGAAGATGATGATGAAAATTTAATTGTTCATCGATGTGAACGCCAAGATATTTAATAACCGGAACACGTTCGAGTGCAAGACAATTGCAGTTACCAGGGCTGTCACAACGATGGGCCCTAATGGTAAGATTTAAAAATGTGTCATTCCTAATTGAAAAAGCAAGAAATTTTGATTTCTGGATGTTAAGAGTCAGAACGTTTGCCTCCAAACATTTCATTACAATACTCAGGCCATTTTCAGCATTTTGTACAGCAGAGTTCCAGTCGTTACCATCAAATATTATAGCTGTATCATCAGCATATGTGATTATTTGACCGTTCGATAAAGACAAATCACATAAATCGTTAACATATATCAAAAATAGGCTAGGCCCTAAGATACTACCCTGAGGCACACCGTAATCCAATAAAGCGTCCTGGCTAACATATTCCCCTATTTTTACTCTTTGTGACCTGAGTGACAAGTAGTCAGCAAATAATTTTAAGGGTAAACCTCGGATACCGAAACGCTCCATTTTATTCAGAAGTATAGGTACAGAGACCGTATCAAAGGCCTTACTAAGATCTAGAAATATGCCAATACACTTTTTCTTACTATCTAGCTTTTTTGCAATTTCTCCGGTGAGTTTTAAAACTGCATCCTCGGTGGATTTGCCCGAAATGAAGCCAAACTGGTTTTGTGATAATAAATTATGTTTAGTCAAATACGAATTTAATCTGTTTTTCATGAGACGTTCCAAAATTTTTGATAAAGCTGGCAGAATCGAGATAGGCCTATAGTTATTCACATCGTCTCTGCTCCCACACTTGTAAACAGGATGGATAAGAGCTATCTTGAAACAAGTTGGGAAAACACCCTTGGTAAAACTAAGATTGCAAATGTAACATATAACTGGAATCAAAACATGTGCAGTTAATTTTAATATTTTGGTAGATATATCATCCCACCCCGTTGCACAGTTTGATTTCATATTGCGAATAGTAGTCGCTATTTCACTTTGATCAGTGTCATACAATGTGAAAGAATTAACAGGCGAGTTTGATGATATTGATGGTTTGAGTGGAACTGATGGCACATTTTGATTACCGTTTTGAACTAGTAACTCAGCTAGACTCTTTCCAACATTTGCAAAATAATTATTAGCGTCATTGACAGATGTAACTGGATTACTCTGAGATAACAAGTCAAAATTCGACCTTTTTTGTGAACTCAAGTCTGCAGCGTCTCTGATTATATTCCAAATCTTCTTGGGGTTTTTAGACGCTTTTTCCAGTTCAGTTTTGTGATAAACTTGTTTAACTTTTCTTAGTAATGAGTTACAGAAATTCCTGTATCTTAGGTAAGTAGTTTTCAGTATTTCATTCGTAGGAGTTTTCCTGTGATTTATGTACATTCTATCTCTGTTTTTTATGCAACGCAGTAACCCAGATGTGATCCATGGCTTTATAATTCGTTTACTACGGGGAACAGGTTTAACAGTCGTATTACTTGCTATAACAGCGTTTAACTTGTGTACTAACATTTCAGCAGCAGTATTGACATCCTTAGTTCTAAAAATTTCATCAAAGTTAGATTTTTCAACATGTTCTACAATTTTATTTAGGTCAACTTTTTTATTTAGATTAATTGATTTATTAATTTTAATCGATGCAGAGCCGATTGCTAGGCCGATTGTGAAATGATCAGTCATAGTTGTTTGAATGACACACGTAACTGACGGTAATTTAATTTTCAGCATGACATGATCTAAGCATGTTTTGAGTCTAGTACTAAAAGTATGCGCCGGTAATAGACCTAACATAGACAAGGATTCGAGATAATCCAAGCCAGAGTTGTCAATTGTTTCAGGTCTAATATTAATATTCATGTCGCCGACAAAGACTATGTTGTTGGAGGAAGATAGAGAGGCGAGGAGTTTATTCGCTGATTTTATAAAGGTCTCAGTTTTTTTAATGCCACATGGACGATAAATTCCGGCGATTGCAGTATCCTTTCCGAATTCCATAAGTAAACAATTTCCTTCTGGAAATTCTGGTTCGGTAACTTTACACTGTAACCCATGCTTTATATAAACAACAACTCCTTCATTTTGTGTGTTACAGTTTTTAGTAGCAAAGCTGGTGTAATTGGCCAGGGGAGGAGGCATGGATAGTTTATTAATCCAGCATTCCGTAAGCACAATAACATCTAAGTCAACTTGTAGTTCAGCTAAAAATAATTCAAATTGGCCCATATTATGATCAATACTTCTAATATTTTGACATATGATACGTAATTTCCTATCCTGCATCTTCAATAGCTGCGATGCTGTTTTAGTGTCAGTTTCATAGGGTGCAGAAATATTGTAATCATCTAAGTCATTCGCTATTTGTTGTATGTGATTCATGTTGAAATATATTTAGGGAAAGGATTCAAGATAACAGTTGCAGTTTCCAAGATTGAGAGCAAAATATTCAACCAGTCTGAAATAACAAAAATAAAAACAATAACTGATAAAACTGAGATAGAGTACACGCAGCGAATAAACAACAAGAAGAAACTTGGGAGACAGTGTAAAGTTTTATAACTAGCAATGTAGTATGGGAATATATGGAAAATGTATTTGTGATTGGTGCGTGTGTGTAAAGTTTTGTAACCAACAATATAGTGTGGGAATATGTGGATAATACTTTTGTGATTGCTGTGTGTGTAAGTGTAACAAGACATACAATAGTTTACTGACATAATACAATATGATATACCACTTAACAAAAAAACAACAAAAATAAAATACATGCACGGATCCAGTCATATTTTAGGTCACTACTCGGAATAAGTGTTTGTTCAGTATACCACCCGCAGGTACAAACTACGCAAAAAATAGATTTTTGGTTAGGGCTTGTGATCTTTATAATAAAGACTTTATTGATCTTGACATATTGCATCTTTCGCTGGGACAATTTAGAGGAAGATTATTTAAAACGTTTGTGAAAAATAAGTAATTTTAAAATTGTAGACGCTTTTTCTTGTATTATTTTGTTTTTTAATAGTAATTTTTTGTATCTTGTTTTCCGTTGATTTTAGTAAATCGCTGTATGTGTTTTTTTTTTTTTTACTGGTAACTTGTGTTGTTGTAAATGTCCGTGCACTAATTAATTTTGTTGTTAAGATTTATGTGGAAACTTTTTTGGTTTTATATTTTAGCTATTCCTGATTGTATTGTGTGATAAGAAAACTGTTTGTTTCCCAATAAATAAATAAATAAAGAAAACCGCATCCAAATCCGTTGAATGGTTCCAGAGTTAAAACTGGACAGATAGACAGACAAAATAAAAAAATAGTTTTGGCCTCAGTATTTCATACTGAGTACCTCAGTACCCATTTCATTTACAACTTCGCAAAAATATTTAATGGGTGGACACGAATTTTTTACTACTTAATTATTAGTTTAGAATGTATATTCGACCGCCTCTATGGTCTAATGGACGGAGTACTGGACTGCTAATTCAGAAGCTGCGGGTTCAGATTTCATCGGGACACATCTGTGTTCGGTTTGGTGCTTCGGAAGGCACTCTATCTAAGCTGTTAGTTAGTCCATATGTGCCCGAAGTACGGAGATGGAGCTCAGCACTCATTACGCTGGGACGTAATAATCGTCGGTGAAACGTGGGTGTACGAGTGTGGACTGTGACTTTTATTCTACAGTCCATACTCGAAAACACTACTGACACCCCCTCGAGTATTCATGTCTTGATGATGTTTCATAATAGAATCAGTCTGTTCTCGATTCCATTTAAAAGAACAAGCTTAAAACTTGTACACTATATATAATCTGATAACTTTAATCCGATTTTTGGTTTAAAATTTGTAATATCCGAGCGAAGTTGCAAACTAAAACACAGTTTGGGAACAGAGCGAAATGGAAAAAGTTCATATTACATATTTGATTTGAAAAGTTTATATTAATCCGCGGTTAAGCCTTTTCATCTTTTGTACGTAAATATTTGTCTATATTAACAGTAATTGACTTAAGTCTATAATTTTCATTTAACAGATAAAGAAGAATGCTAAAGTTGTTTGTTGTCTGAGATTGGGTACAGGAAGTTGTGTAGTATGCAGTTACTTTCGTTTTCGACTTCCGTAGCTTTGCTGATTAACGCTGCGTCTGTTTTTACTATCCCACTTTCTGGACAAACACGCTTCATCCTAGATTTCATCGAAATCAGAAAAATCGGACACCTTATTGGATCACTTTGTTGTCCGTCTGTTTGTCTTTAGCACCGTTAAAGATATCAAATTATAAGAATGCATTACGAAATAAAAAGATCAATTAGTAACAAATTCCAAGGAAGAGAAACGTTTTGAAAAAAATCCTTAGGCCAGGATTTGAACCTATGATAACCCGTGTTATGCACTCTAATAATACATTTAGGGTTCTTCAGGTTTATGCATAACGAAATCGCAATATAAAAGGTGACATTAATTTATTCATACTGAAGACTCGCTAAGTAGTCGGTATCAAGGTTATTGACTCTTTTTGGAAAATCCGAAATATTTTTTTCCTGTAAACGCAACCCTAGCCCCGAATCAATACTATGGAAAGTAAAAATGTTATGTTTCGAATTTCGCAAAAAAGCCTTCAGTATTAATTTGGCTGCATACATTAATACCTTTTATAACACCCAAAACTTCTAGCTTTCTTGTGATTTTATCACAATACCGAGAGAATAGTCCTTAATGTGAGTAAAATTCGTAGCTACCTTTGCCGCAACAAAGAAAACCTCATCCAGATAAAAGTCTGAAACTAAACGAAAATCTTTTCGCCGAAACCTTGCTGTTTTCAAACTGTCTGACCCAGAAATCTGAACGAAAATGGCTAAACATTTTCGGATAAAAATGGCAACGAAAAGTTAGGATTCGGAACCGGCTGGTCTTAAGGGCCCCCTTTCCGAGGGCCCTCGTTTACAAGGGACCCCATTCCGTACGTTAGGGACCCATTCCCATATTATACATTTGGGTAACATTGTCCTTGGGTTAATGTGGTCTGACTTATGTGTACGCTGTGAAGCCGACAGCATTTTTTGAGTTCTCCGTTAAATTATTCGTCGTTTATGAGATCCCACAATAATAAGTGAAAACATTTCTATGTATCGTTATCTAATCACATTAAAGAAGAAAAATATGTTTTGGTTAAATATTTTTTTCACTTTCCAGTACAAAGTGGTACAGTAGGCTGACAAAATTTCTATGGAAAGACGAAAAATAGCACGCAAAAAATTTTTTTTTCCTTGGAAGGTTGTCCATTAGCGACACTCAATCACGTCTTGAATATTTTTCTCTTTGAATTGTAGGACCTTATATATAAAGTAAATAATAATAAGTGAAAATAATTCTTAGCTAGATTGTGTTTCGTTAACTGAATACATCCAAATAGAAAAATAAGTTTTCTGGCCAAATAGTGTTTAGGGTTTACCCTACCCTATTGACTCCGCTGTCCGTCCGTCCGTCTGTCACCAGGCTGTATCTCATGAACCGTGATAGTTATACAGTTGAAATGTTCACAGATGATGTATTTCTGTTGCCGCTATAACAAAAACTACTAAAACCGACCAAGTGCGAGTCGGACCCGCGCACTCCCATACAACAGACATGATTTTTTTGCCGTCTTTATAGATAATGGCACAGAACCCTTAGTGCGCGAGTCCGACTCGCACTTGGCCGGTTTTTTTACTTCCCAGTAGAAAGTGGTTCAATCAGCTGACTAAATTTCTATGACAAAGTGAAAAAATAGTTAGTGGGAACGATTATCTGTGGAATATGGTCTATTAGCGATACTCCATTATCTCTTAAATTTTATTCTCTTTGAATTGTAGAACCTTACGCATAGACAATAACCTTATGTATGGTAGGTGGTAGAGCTAATGCCGGGCTCGACTGTGGAGGTACCACCATCGCAAACCTCCCGAAGTTATTCGGGGGAGAGTAAGAGGACAGCTCTCAGGCAAAAAAACCAGGCGGCCCACCATTGCCTGGGACCGATGGATGGCGGTATATCCATCCCCAATTGCCGGCCCTTATATAAATCAGACTGGTGACGGGCAGCGGCGTCACTGGTGCAAGGGTTTCGGCACCGCGCTCACCAACCCGCCTGCCCAGCGTGTGTGAGTATGGGCATTTCTTCCAGGAGGACCGCCAAGAGTGGCGAAATCCTGGAAAGGCCTATGTCCAGCAGTGGATGGAACAGGCTGATGGATGGATGATAATATGACAGTTAAATAAATTTTATTTGGCTTTTCCACTAATTCTAGAGAAACTGAGCCTCAAAAGAGGTTGTAGTAGAACATTAGGTAGTATCATCGTTTTAAAAATAAAAGCAATTATATCCGTGCATCACACTAATCACACTAATATTATAAATGCGAAAGTTTGTGCGTGTGTGTGTGTGTGTGTGTGTGTGTTTATTACTCTTTCACGCTGAAACGGCTGGACGGATTTGGATGTTTGGATGAAATTTAGAATGGATATAGCTTATACCCCAACTTAACACATAGGCTACTTTTTATCCCGGAAAAAAGCATGTCGTTAAACCGAAATAACCGAATAACCGTGGGCAAAAGCTATTAACAAAATGCGACGGTTCCGGGCCTGTAGCGATGGGGCTTCTTGACACCGCCGGTGGCCGGTGCACTCTTACGAGCTGTCTTCGTGGCTAGCTGCTTACGGGGAGCCCCTTGCCACCGGTGGACTTGCGGGCAGTCTGCTTGGTACGAGCCATATTTTTCTTCTAACCGAACGAACGAGCGACGCTTGGTAATACATCAAATGAATATCGTGATTACTTTACGTGACTCACTTGTTTGACTCTGCGGGGAGGCACAGGTAGTGCTTTTATGTATACACAAACGAACGCCTAAAGAGTCTTGATGATAATAAGTTATAATCTCATGGAAAGCTCGATCTGTGCCTCCTTGCACTGTTAAAAAAGTGAGTCCTATCCATATTCACAAGATATATGATATCAGCTCACTTTAAATTTAATATTAATAAAAATATTTGAAATGTTTTCTTAGGAATGAAAGTTTTATAATAAATTATACACAAATTCTTGTACTTTTATTCCACATATATTTATTTTTATTCTAACTTAGGCTACCGGTTTCGTATTACACATCATCGGGCCAACAAATTATTAATTATTTAACATGACAGAAAGAAAACAAAAGAAAACATTTTTAACAAGCAAATATAAAATAAACAGATATAATTTGCTTGTTCAAAATGTTTTCTTTTGTTTTCTTTCTGTCATGTTAAATAATTAATAATTTGTTGGCCCGATGATGTGTAATACGAAACCGGTAGCCTAAGTTAGAATAAAAATAAATATATGTGGAATAAAAGTACAAGAATTTGTGTATAATTTATTCAAGATGATATTCCACCAAGAACCATCAATCGAATCCATCCAAAGTTTTATAAAACTGCAAAATTGAAAATTCCTAAAGCTCTTTGGTAAATTGACAATCCTATCAAAATGTTAAGATCCTTTTTTTATTACATTTTAAAGTGTTAGTTTCTTTTGCCTTCGTCGAGAAGCTTTTTGATTTTTCGTAGGTTTCTCTGGAGATCCCCACAGTCTCATGAATTATTTACAAAGGTTAAGTTATGTGACTACCCTACGAGCAGAATTAGTTAACAAAACAATTACCTAAAACAAGAGTTCATGTTCCAGAAACAGACAAATCGTATTTACTCGGATTCTAACTTAGACTTAAGTAGTCAGCGTTGCTGAAATAAAAAGCTCTTGCTCTCAATACGTGTGTATTAAGGTGAATGTATAGGTACTCAAATGGACAATGGATGAAATTATTAAAAGTGCCCGACAATGGATGAAATTATTAAAAGTGCTCGAGTCTTTTTCTGTCAATAGGAATAACCTTTCCCATAAACTGGAAATGAATTCGGAATTTTTTGGGGTGTTAATTACATTAAATAAACTAAAAACATTAAAATTACGCAAATACGTCTCTTTTACAGCTGCATATGAAAACTTCCAAAGCCCGCATATTAAAAAACAAAACTCTCATTACTCAGTATTCGTATTTTATCTATGGTCAATGTCTTTGTTACCACAAAATAATATTCTTTCTTTTTATATACGGGCAAAGATTATATTCGTACATAGCTGTTTAAGAACCGTATTTCTGAAATTTTATTGCTTTTGTATTTTTTCAGTATGATTAACGTCACCAAAAAATCGTGGGTTATTTTCCAGTTAATTTGAAAGAATATTACTACCAACAGAAAAATATTCTAACCCTTTAATCATTTCATCCATAGTCCATTGCAATATTAGTCCTGTCTTTGAAGGCCTATTCCTCCTCTACGGGTAGTCCAAACACTTAAATAAAATACAGAATATTAAAAATTAATTCCACGTTTAATAAAAAATCTGTATTTACTTTTGACACAAGCAAATCGAAAGTTTCTTATGCTTTACGCAAGAGTTTTTTTACCATTTTCGAATATTCGAGGCGATTTTAATGATTCTTTAACCATACTAAAGACAATCTATAGATCTCCAAAACTATTGTTTACGAAAAATTCCGTCCGTCGCGTCCATGTGAAAAGTATTACTTTGTCCTATTTTGCGCTACCCGCAGACGCAGCGATCGTCGTAACAGTCACTTACAATTCAATTCAATACTCATGCGCTGATACAAATGTTATTTTTATGATGTTTCTGTCGATTTTTGGACTGACACATATCGAGTTGTTAATTTAGCGTAGGCATGCGCCTTAAAGCCCAAATTATCAAACAAGTTCCTAACTCCTCCAACACAAATAACGAAGTTTCACTTGTTGCGATTACGAATGCAGCCACGCTACGACGGCGGCGTAGAACTCTACGAAGCGCGAAGTTGACTTGCTACGAGCGCAGTCTCGTTTGTTTGCTGCTACGGCGTAGAATACAGGCGTGTTAAAACGCGATTAGAAATCGTTACATGTAGAAATCAGTGTTCTGTATGAACTTTTCAACTACCTACTTGAAATTTCAATAGTGAAACGAGAGGTTCAGTTGCAAATTTAGTTAGAAAGTTGTTATGTTGGCAACAAAATATACATTGACTTTATTTCAATATTGATATTTGATAGGTCCGTTTAATAAATTTAGTCTTACCGTTCTACACTCAAAGGAAACATGTAAATTTTCAAATGTGCGCCATATACTATTTTTATAACTTTGATCAAATTTCAATAATGTATACATTTTTATTATTTCTTTTGTTTTTTTCTCAGTAAGGAAGACATTTAGGGTCTTAACCGGTAGAGTTTTTATTTATTTAATCGTGGCGGAAGATTGACCTCAATTGTTATTAATAAAAAAATTGTAATGGTTGAGAAGTACGAGAGTCATGCCAAATGAAACTAGATATTCAAAAACTATATTATTTATTCTTTATTGTAGATATCAAACTTCTCAAAGTATTCTCCCTGAGCACGTATATACTTTTCCATACGTCTAAACCATTTAGAAAATACCTCTGCCCACTCTTCTCTAGACACCTCTGAAATCTCGAAATTATATGCAGCGAGTGCATCTTCTTTGCTTTCAAACCCCTTGCCTTTTAATTTTTCTTTTATTTTTGGAAACAGTTAAAAATCGCAAGGTGCTAGGTCAGGGGAATATGGCGGGTGAGGTAGGATAGGCACATTTTTCGTATTGAAAAAGTCGAGAGTTCTGGCAGACGTGTGCGCCGAGGTATTTTCGTGATGCCAGAGAAGCTGCCGGTTTCCTGACTTCGGCCGCTTGTCACTCCAAGCTGACAGTACCTTTGGGGCGCAAACTGTCACGTACCATTCAGAGTTAACGGTTTTTTGTTAACACCACAGTAGCAATATGACCTGTCTTGCAGAAAAATGAGGCGACCATTTGTTTCTGCATGCTTCGTACACGGCGACATTTCGTGAGAGTAGGCTCATAATCAAAGCACCATACCGTCGAATATTAGTTTATATTATATTGCACTGGTACATAAAGCCAATAAACGTTGAGTTGCTTATAATAGGTGGTAGAGCTTATGCCGGGCTCGACTGTGGAGGTACCACCATCTTACTCGCAAATCCTCACGAAGTTATTCTCAGGCAAAAAAAACAGGCGGCCCCCCATTGCCTGGGACCGATGGATGGCGGTATATCCATCCCCAATTGCCGGGCCTTATATAAAACAAACTAGTGACGGGCAGCAGCGTCACTGGTGCAAGGGTTTCGGCACCGCGCTCACCAACCCGCCTGCCCAGCGTGTGTTAGTATAGGCATTTCTTCCAGGAGGACCGCCAAGAGTGGTGAAATCCTGGAAAGGCCTATGTCCAGCAGTGGACGAAACAGGCTGATGGATGGATGGATGGATGCTTTGAAGACGTTTGCGAACTAAACTCTATGTGCAGCAATAATAAAGTTACTTTTAATAATAACCTAAATAAAAAATATTTAATAGCTGCTCACTATATTATGGGCGAGTACTTTTGTATAGAACAACTAATTTTCTTTTGAGATTTCAGGGTCAGTTTCACCCTAAGGGCGCGAGTTCTACTCTAAGGCCTTACCCCTGGTGCACGATAATCTTTCTGAGCGATTTTGAACTTCAGTTTGTTGTCAGAAAGTCTACATTAGAACGCTCGATTCGCGCGCTGGCTGCACGCAAAATCAGTAAATTTTCGAGGTTTTTCTGGATTTCACGAAAAAGTATTTGATGTTGGAGTTTTTTGACGTGACATCGGAAAATAAACTATGTTTTCTTGTTGTAGCAGTAATTTCAGACATAAACCTCAAGCCGTTTAGACATAAAACGAAACAATAACTTAAAAGGGCATCATTTTCAAAAACAAAATCTATCGAGCGAAACGTGTCCAATTAGGTAACTGGCCTGACAACGGAAAGACAAAGGTCTGAAAAAATACGTGTCCAAGTTTTACATTGATCAGATAAGTAGTTGACTCAGCATATTAAAACAAATACAGTTGAAAGACCCAATACAAGCCCTTAACCGGTTTTATAGACAAGAATTATAAAATATTTAAATGTTAAAAATACATTATACAAATAATATTATTCAGTAAATTACCACTCCAAAAATGTGTTATGTACTTTTTTTAATGTGCATACCTTTTATTGGACGAAATTGTGTACACTCTCTTCTTGCGATGAATATTGCCCGATATACTACTAGATCTGCGGGCGGCTATTCCGGCACGTGCGCAAAAATTGCGAAGGCAGATTGCGGGTGACTTTAAAAGGGATATTTTAGGGATATGCATTGATTTTTTTTATTGAAAACTTATAGTAATCATTCCTTATATCCTATAGCTTCTATTTGATGTGGTTTAGTCCCTCTATTTTTCATCACATGGCATTTATCAAACTTTAAACAAATATCTAATGACTGATATTGCAAATGCGTAATAACGCCGGAATAGCCACCCAGAGATGTAATTGTGTAAGACAATCGTACTCAAATTGATTGTCTCAGGGCTGTTCGGCTAAGCAAATTAGACCGTTTGACAATTGAAATCGTATATTTTTGGTTGTCAAATGAATACAATTGTCTTGTTTTGTTGTTGACAACCAAAAACGTACGATTTCAATTGTCAAACGGACTTAGTTGCTTAGCCGAATAGCCATATGACAATCGAATTTTAATACGATTGTCTTACACAATTGCACCCCTGATGCATTTAAATGTTTGAACATTCTCGAAATTATATTTTTTAACGTAGAAATAAATATTTAGCAATATCTTTCTATACAAAAAATAAAGTAGCAAAAAAATCGTCTCTATACATTAAATATATTTAAAAAAAACAATTAAATGGGTTAATATCATCGTAGCGATATATAGGTAGTTGATCAAGTAACCGCCAAGACGAAAACTGATGACACTTCCACGCGGGAAAAAGCTAGTTATAAATATTATTAAAAATATGTTTAATACTGCGGCCAGTAAATTGTTCAAGAGTTTACTTTCTCGAGCATTTAGCTTTTCTGCAATATTTCTGCATTTTCGTGTAGAAAAGAAAACTTATTCAGCACGCAAAATTTTTACCGAACATAGAATTGCTAATAGCTTTCACATTCAGAAACGTAAGCGAATTTAAGGCAACCGCTACACTCTTGCCAAATGCAGACAAGCCAAGCGTTGCCGGCAAAATGTGCGCTGGTCCCTGCTTGGTATTCCAACGTAGACAAAAACTTCGCCAAGTTACATGAACAAAGTTAGAGAACAGTTGTTTGTTCTTACTTATTTTCTTTATTGAAAGTGGTAGAGCTGATGCCGGGCTCGACTGTGGAGGTACCACCATCTTACTCCCAAACCCCCGAAGTTATTCGAGGGAGAGTAAGAGGACAGCTCTCAGGCAAAACCAGGCGGCCCACCATTGCCTGGGACCGATGGATAGCGGTATATCCATCCCCAATTGCCAGGCCTTAAAACAGACTGGTGATGGGCAGCGGCGTCACTGGTGCGAGGGTTTCAGCACCGTGCTCACCAAACCAGCGTGTGTGAATATGGGCATTTCTTCCAGGAGGACCGCCAAGAGTGGCGAAATCTTGGAAAGGCCTATGTCCAGCAGTGGACGGAACGGACTGACGAATGGGTGGATGGATGGACTTATTTTCCTAATCTTTTGTATCGAATTTACCGCCATAAAAAGATTCTCAGTTTATGTTGTATGATAATAGTGCTGTCTCCGATATGTAAAACAAGATTTGCCGCCATTGCGATTAGTGAGATTATCAAGAGATGCACGGGAGAAGTAGATACGTTCATTCCGCATTTTATCAATTCTGTATTGCGCGGCCTTAAAGTGAGGATATTTTGAACAATCTGTCCCGCTCCAACGCTTTATTCTTACTCTTGTCTTTCCTGCTCAGTGGGAGTGGGTCGCTCAGAAAACTCGCGATTTTAAGGTGTTTCTAATTTATTTGTGCAAGCTTTGTTTATGGCTGCTTTTGTAGTTACTCATATAATTTGGCATGTTTATAATTTTTTTAAATTAAGGTTTAGTATTTGTGAAAATTGTACCGGATTTATATGCGATGACTGTGTGCTCCTATAATTTGTATCACTCTGCAGGACAAATGTATAGAACTAAGAATATGTTTGAAATCGGAGTATACAGTTGGAGCTCCTTAATAAATAAATAAAATAAAAATTGATATCCTTTAAATCTAGTTCTAAGTTATATATATTTTTGGGGGTTAAAAACCACAATAACTATCCTTAAAACCATAATTTAAAAAATCGGAATGGATGGCTTCGTTAGAACAAGTTCGCTTTAAGTAGAGTCTCGCTTTTGTGAACGCTTGGCTACGTTCTGCGAGAGTCTGGTGCAGGTAGATAAAAAATGTTTATCTATTCGTTAGCATTTAATTAAACCACATATTCGTTTTATGTACTAGAAAGAGCTCCTTTGGTAACGCTAAGTGATAGATATGAGACCGATATTCAATGGATAGTTCAAATTAGAACACTGAACCGAAAGTTTTTTGAATATGTAAAGAAGAAGAAGCCGAAATATATTGAAAAATCTTTTTTTTATTAATACTTATAACACCATCCATATTTAAAAAAATTATTAAAATATGTGGTATTGAAAGAAATCTGTCCTGCTCCAACGCTTTCATTTTACACCTGTCTATCTAGCTTAGCGGAAGCGGGCCACTCAGAAAAATCTCTATCTCCGTGTTATGTACCTACTAATAATAAATAAGACAAAAAGTCGTGTCTGTACATTTAATATTTTTTCCAATTTCTGTGGAATGGGTTACGGAAGCCAAAACTATAATTTTCTGATTTTTTGTCTGTCTGTATGTACCTATATGTATAGATATGCCATTTTATCTCGAGAACCACTTAACGGATTTGGATGCGTATTTCTTTATTATCATCGAAATGATCCGGGTAAACATATAAGTTACACGGGTAAAAAGGATTTCTTTAGAAAGAAAGACCAATTTCTTGAAATATTTGGTTATTCCAAAAATATATTGACTTAGAAAGGCTAATGCAATATTTTTAATACTGCTTAGCTTTTTCCAAGACAAAAAATGTCTCGATTTTTTCTAACTTTAAGAGAAATATGTTTAGTTTAAGACTTATTTCATTACCTATCAATTAAATGGACTTAACTTGAATCAATAAATTTGAATCCTTTTGCATCAAGTTTAAATTGTCTCAAAACAATTATTATGTTACTTCGATGGAGATTTCCCTTTTTGCAAAAAAATATTTTCTTCTAATAAGAGAAAGTTTATTAAATATGAAGGACCTAATATCTGTAATTTGAGAAAGTAGCGTTTTTGACAGGCTGACAAATACAACTTGTTAGTGAATTTATTTGTTTGCTTTTGTACTGTTTGTTTAGTGTAAACAATTTAAAATAAACGTTTCTTTAATTCGATTCTTCTTAATATCCAAGTCATTTTGTGTTTAACGGGAGAACACATTACATATTGCATACGAGTATATTGCTTATAGGTCGATTCACATTGCCACAGAGAGAAGAAATAGGTTTGCTTCTCCTTTCTTTTCTTGCGCGGCAATGTAAATCGATCCCAAAGTGTGCTATTGTTTCAAACAAGCAAAATGGCTTAAATCAAAAATACCCCATGATTGACGGACGTAGAATCTAAAATTTAATGTAAACATATTAATGTTAAGTAAAAACTTCTTTAAAAAAACACTAACTTCTTTGATACAACAAAAAAACGGTCAAAATCTTAATCTTTCTACGCGAGGTCATATTACTCTCAAAAGTAGAACCTTAATAATCTAAAAAAAATTATCTCAATTTTTATTCCATTGATTTCGTCGAAAACAAAAACATACTTCAGCCAAGTAAACATTCTGTTTAATCAAGTATAACAATATTTTATTCCAAGTAAGGTTAGTCTATAAGAAATAAAAAAGAGTTATCATATGAAGGAATAAATTTATAAGACTCTATAAATAGCGGTTTCTTAAATGAAACAATTAGTTTCTTGGATTAAATTAATTTTTCTTGCACCAAGTAAAACTTTTCAAGAATATTTTACACTATTACGAAGAAATTATTCTCTAGCGTCTACAGGGAGTCTTAACGCAAAGTAATAATAAGTCTCTGTATAAGAAATTTGTCTTTAAAGTGTATAAAGGATAAAAATCGAGTCGAAAAAGGGTCAGAGATTGAATAAACGCGGGCGGAGCCGCGGGTTAATGGCTAGTTTATAAATAAAACACAAAATAGTTTTTCGTTTATCTAAAAAAACCTTGCCCTTTACGTTACTTGTGTTTATTTTGTATCCCTTATCATACAACCTTTGTCTAGGTATATACTTTCTCATAATATGCTTCTGAAGATAAATAACACCAATAGTTAAGGGTCCTGTATTTGCGTTGATCTGGAACAAAAGTACTTCCTGTAGGACACCATGTCGTAGCCTTCAAATTTTAGTTCAAATGGTTAAAAAAATACGTAGAAAAAAAAACAAAGTATCTCTTATACATACAATTTGGTCAAGTAACATTTTCAATGGAAAGAAATTTTATTTCGCGATTTTAGGGTTTGCCCATAGTAAAAGTTGTTCACATGGACGAACTATATCTCTAATTTGCGACTTTCTAGCGACGAAAATTCAGCTTGTTGAAAGTTTTGAGCCTGTATGCAAATTACTCAACTTTAAAAAAAAAACTTCGCGGCCTTTTTTGTCGCCTTGATGTTCTGCATATTTTCAAAGTGAATTGTTTCAGCTCTGTTTTAAAAACTGTAATACAAACAAATTTAAAATTTTGTCAGATTGTAGTACATACTCTATGTAAAATGAAAAATGATTAAAATTAAGGTTCCATACTCAGAGGTTGCCAAAAAGTTTTGTTTTAAGGGTTTCACATGCGTTTTTTCTGGTGGCCTCATGTAACATTCTCTGTAATAACGGTCAATAAAGAATTACTGATTAAGTATCTTTGTATGCAAGTCCGACTCCGGCTTGGCCGGTTTTTTTTTTCATTAATGCCACAGATTGAGCAAAGCCGTAAAAAACAAAATGTCAAGGCTATACTATAACACTAACTTGTGGCGTCCTACGGAAAGTACGATTGTTCACGAGCAAAGCGAATTTGTGACCTCTTAAGGGTCCCCTATAAACAATCATAAAGAGGCCTATACGTCCTCGTGATGTGCCAAGAAACATGGTAAGCGGCTTAAGGGGACATAAGTCTGTCAGCCATTGTGTTATATGACAAACAGTGCTATAGTAGCGACTTAGGATAGGATGTGATGTGTTCGTGTTACTTATGCGTTTGTGGGTAATTCAAGTAAATTATGTAAAGGTTTCACTAATGAGGGTATGTGTATGTATTTGAAAGGCACATTTGATAATAAATCCATAAATATATTAACATATATAATAATGTATTTAAATATTTCATGCTTTTTGGAATTTCCATGCAAGGACGCGTTTGAAATCTTAATTAAAATACTTAAAAATTGTAGAGTAACTTTCATGTAGGATTGTTTTACCGGGATTTCCGTAACGGGTAACTTTTTACCTCGATGATGCAAAATGCACATATTGTTTTCCTTACTTTTGAATAAAAAGTATGCAATAAATGTGTTTTAAAGCAATTTGCGAAAATTGTTCATTATTAATAAATTCTCCCCAAAAAATTATGTAATTTAATGTATAACATTTCATTTGCATTACATTAGCAACTTTAAAGCGTGTTAACAGTTGTTATGTAATGCAGTCAAAATGTAACGCATAAAATGGAGTAATTTTCATGTGATTGATCACCAAGTAGCAGTTTGCGCAAATTGCTATACGACGCATTTATGCATACTTTTTATTCAAAAGTAAGGAGAACAAAAATATTTCATTTAGCATCGAGATCCTCTGTTACCACCTTAAAGTCTATATGCCAGCATATCAGGTCAGTAGTTAGTATACAAGATTTGCACAAAGTTCATTGGTATTTTGGTGGCCAGAACCAATATAGGAAAATTATAGATTACGTTATATTTTAAAAGATAATCTGGGGTACCAGAAGAAACGTATTTGCAAGTGTGGGCGTCCATTTGACAAACTTTAATCACACTATATCACACTAATATTATAAATGCGAAAGTTTGTGCGTGTGTGTGTGTGTGTGTATATATATGTTTGTTACTCTTTCACGCTGAAATCGTTTGTGGTGAAATAAGACAAGGCTGTGTTATCTTATCACACTTCACACTAATATTATAAATGCGAAAGTTTATGTGTGTGTATGTTTGTTACTCTTTCACGCCGAAACGGCTGGACGGATTTGGATGAAATTTAGAATGGATATAGCTTATACCCCAAATTAACACATAAGTTACTTTTTATCCCGGAAAAAAGCATGTAGTTAAACCGAATAATACGCGGGCGGAGCCGTGGGCAAAAGCTAGTATAAAATAAAATACAGACCGACAAACGAAACTAAAATAATTTATGCATTTTGACACTATCCTAAAAGATTCCGTTGATATTACTTTGGCAATTGAGCGAGGGATGGGATCGTACTACATATATTTTCGGGCGCATTTTATTATTCTCCAAAACGTTTTTAAAATACTGCTATCTCAGACATTCTGAACATAAATCTAGGCGTGAACTCATGACCCAAAATCCGTTTTAGGTGGTTTTGAGGAGTTGACAGCTCTAAGACCTGGTTTTAAAGGCTATATTTGAATGATTGCTAAGGTTTAGCAGATCTGAGCTCAAAATGTGTCACGCACACATAGTCCAGTCAAATTACGAAATGAATAAACATGAGCGAACACAGTTTGGGCATTTTGAGGATCGAAAGGGGGGTGCACCCTGAGCTTAAATTCCAATTTGAGGGGCTGTAGTGAGGTCAGCTCAAGGTCATTTCGACCGAAACGCGTTTAATTCGATATCTCGAGAATGATCACTGTTAGCCAAAAAATTATAGAGACCTTTTCTTTTCCAAATTAAATTTACCAACTTTTTTATTTAAAACTTTTTTTTCTAACATTAATATTTTTCAACTTATGACTCCCGCAAGGCAAAAATTTCATTTTTTTTCCTATTTTTCGTCGTTTTCTCCCCAACCATTGGATTTTATTGAATTTTACCGATCATCAACGTAAAGATCTTTTAATTATGAACAATTTTGTTCTTAAACTTTTTTCTGTAGTGCCAATACTTTCGTAGTTATATATCATTTTACCGAGCGAAATCCGCGCCACTGTCGCAATATAAAAAGGTCAATCGATGAAACTATTTAAAAATAGGGTATTTAATTTGGGTAAATTTTTCGGTTAATTTGGGTAAGAAGTAAATTAACAATTAAAACTGTTTCACACATTTATTGATAAAAAAAATAGGTTATAAAATTCGGAAAGTTAAGCACCCGAGGTCGATGGAAGTGATTCGTGAATATTAAAGGCCCTGGCGGTATCGGGGCATACGTCGTCCTCGTCCATTACGTCAAGATCATCATCGTCGGTAATCTTGGCCATATTGGAACAATAGTTCTCTTGGCAATTATTGCAAATAACTGAGCAAAAGAGGCCGGCCTTTCTGCATCCGCACGCTTTGCCGCAGTTGGTTTTGCATTTGCACGCAATCGATCTCAGTAAATTATCCGGAGCTGGTTGCAATGACATCGTTATTGGCTCCAATCCACGGGGGGTGCGACGCCAGCCCCACTCCTCGGGTTCCAGATAATTTTCCAGCCAGTATTGTACTTGGTAGAAACACCTCAGCGAGTGAAAAAATGCCGCATCAGAGGTAGGAGGAAGGGATTCTAATTTAACCCTCCCACTGCCTGCCATTTTTTTATATCCCTTATATCGGAGCTCGTTGAGATTTGTACAATTCGTGTCACCCGCCTTGCGATACAAATTCAAAATGAATTGTTCGCCGTTTGAAGCGATAGTTGTTTTATCTGCTTTGTCTTGCAGAAAAACTTCAGTTAACGAAACCAAATCCGGAGATTTTTTCAATGCGGTCATTGTTTTCAGCTTGCCTAGGTTGAATGGTGCCGACGTTGTGTCGCAACCACTAATGGCGTGCAAAAATAATAGGTTTTTTGCGGCATTCGGCCCATATATCGGTTTGAGGCAGTGTGGGCTATATGTAGCGTCCGTCGATTTGCCTCGGCCAGGTTTTCTCAAGAAAATGTTGTTGCACGCGCCGGCTGTTGCAGTCAGCAAAACCAGCAAATCCACGTCCTCACCAATAACAACCGCAGCACTATACTCCTGCGAAATTCTCTTAGCCGTACTGATAATTAGACCATCCGCATCCTCTACGGCTTGCTCCACCTCTATGTCTGATTTGATGAGAACCGTTTTCAGTAGTGAGATGAATCTGGTCTTATTGCTCTCGTTGCCTAAAAACTTATCTTGAGTTGCGGTGACGGTCATATTGTCGGTGAAAATTATATCCACACATGGCTTCAACTGGGATCGGCGCAGTCGTTCGGCAGATTTGGTGCCAAAGTTGGAAATATCTTCGGGATAGCCATCGAATACAATTACTACGTCTGTACCGTAGTGTTTTTTTGTGTATGCTACGTATTTCTGGCATATATCGGAGTAGGTAACGTTGCTGCCCCACACAACCCTGTGTAGAAGAAATCCACCGTCAATAATGAATTTTGGGTTCGGCCCTAAGTCCGGAGGTGTTTTTAACGGCAGGAAGCAATCATACAACGTAGATTTTGTGCCGTGGCGCATTCCTTCCTGTGTGAATAACGACATCGGATAAGGTGCCAGCTCGTGTTTTAAGATTTCTTTTAATTCCGTTGGCAAATTTTCAGACAGAGTCATTCGTTGGAATAATAACAGCGGCTGAACTGGAACAACTGGCGCATTGTCATCCACGCGGATGCTGTTGGTAATTGCAGCTAATGGAAGGACTTTTTTTTTTCGTTGAAACTTGTACGTCGCGAATGGTCTTCCGATCATCTCGTTCAACATTTTCGCGCCAACTTCATCGCAAAGATGACAGTTGATTGTCGAGTCGCCGATGGCACCAGTACTTAGTGACCGCAAGTTGCATGCCTCGATGAAAGGTTGGCGCTCACTCAACCAGTTGTCCAGTTTTTCTGAGTCGCTGTTATCTCGCACAATGCGCGACGGTCTAGCATCAACATGCTGCTCAGTAGTTGCGCTGAATACGCCGCAAAAATTTTCGACTTCGTCACAAACGTGTAGCATTGAGATCATTCCTAGAATCCATCTGGATGTTGTGTGAGAGTTTATCCCACGTCCTTGCGTTAGTCCACCAGCTACTTTCATAGGTCGATTTAATCTTTGCTCAATTACCATGTCGGACATAATTCCTGACCACGACTTGTCCGTAAAGTGCATCGTAAAGAAGCCATTAACAAAATCTTGCAGCTCGAAATCAAGAAATTTATCTTGCAAATCCATCATTCTCTGCAGATATATATGTGCTGCTTTTGCGTACAAGAAATGGCCACTAGCGTGGAAATATGGCAACATTTTTTGGATGGTGTCAAGATGCAAGTTCCAATTTCCCGATCTTTCGGCTTCAATGAAGTTTTTCATGAGCGTAACCATACGAAAGTATTGTATCCAAAGTCTTCCGGTCGGGCTCAGCTCTTCAAGTACTTTCAGTTGATTTTCGAATTTCTTATACGCGGCTTCAACAACAGGATTCTCGGCTTCTGCGAGGATGTAGGATCGTTCGGGCCCGGATAAAATCGAATCAAGTTCTTCTCGCTCTTCTTCCGTAAATTCGCTCTCCATGCTGTCAATTATCATCTTGGCTAGCGATTGGTGAACCAGTGTGTGTCCTCTGACAGCCCGAGAATATGCATGTCCAGACAAAATATGGACGACGCTGTTACCAGCGTATATCGTCTGTAGAAGCTCTGTCAGGCCACTGCCATCCATAATGTTTCCTATTGAGCCTAAGAAGGACATCAATAAATGAAACCCGCCCAAACGGAGGACTATTTTACCGACAGGTGAAGTCGAATCAACGCCAGATATAATATCGTGAGCTTTCATGAAAAGCGGAAGGTCGAAAGTGACAACACATCCTTTTTGCCCGGCATCTTTGCATTTTTCGGTAGCCAAACGTAACGCGGTATAAATAGTGTCTTCTTTGGACGGAGGAGCATCGATGACTGGTAATGGAATCACCCTCGTTTTCTTGAATGATCTTTCAGCTATCACTTGCTGCATGAAGCCATTCCATCCACCAATATCGGGTCGAACAGTCCACTTGCCATACAACCATAAAAAGTCGGCAAGCGTTGGAGAAATCGTCAGATTTATCGGACGAATGGAATTGATGTTGAGGGCACAAAGTTCATTCGGGCCACAACGGTTTTCGTATGTCTCGATAGGGATGTGTCCGAACTTTGCTATCTCCGCCGCAGTTAATTTCGTAGATTTCCGCGAGGCAGGTGCTTCGTAAGAGACGGCTTCGCAAGGAGTAACGCACTGTATACCCCCCATTACATGAAAAGTATTGTGGCCATCAATTGTATTAACATTGAAATCGGAATTATCGAAGACAAACTGGGAAAAACCATATACCCCGATTTTTGGAGAATGATTCTGGATACAGCATGATTCAAATAATAACACTTCATTGTAGGAAGAGCAAAATCCAAAAGCTGACAGTATGTCGATGAGATGTTTTGACGCAAATTTCCTGTACAGAAATGTTGCAACTCCCAATTGCAGGGGAGAATGAAATCGGCGAGGTCGAACTGCAGTCATGATGGCATGTGCGATGGTAGTGCAGATAGTTTCCCACTTATTGGTCGTTGAACACTTGTATTTCATTATTAAAGTGCGAAGAAAAACTTTGAGCGATTGTGGAATTGTCGACTCAATATTTTTCATGAAATCGTCGATCGGAGGAAATTCGTCTTGCAGCAAAAGGCCTCGAATATCTTCTAGTATTATTCCTGCTGCTTCTTCGACAACACGTGATCTCTCTTCTGCTGGATTTCTTTTTTTCGCCTTATAAAACGAATCGCTCAAAATTTTCGCACCTGCATTCGTTAAGCAAATAAATGTGCCAAGACGTGGTCGTTCGAATATCACGATATTATCGCGGTACTTGTTTATTAAGTACTTTTTTATGGTACGGAAGTCTACTTCTTCAGCACCCTCGATTTGGTGGGTTATGTCAGAAAGTTTAAATTGACAATCATCATCATTCGATAGCATGTAATTGTATATTGCGTCGACAATGTCTTCGATATTTTCACAACTGCGTCTTCTTTTTACTCCCCTTTTCGGTTTAACTTTTAAATCGAGCCAGCATTTGTGATGGTATCTTGCGCCAGCACCAACATCATCAGAAACTTCTCGTATACGCGCACTCACCGACTGTGACACTTGATCATTTCGGCCCTCCAATATCGACAATATGGATTTTTTCACCGCTGAAAATGATTTTACCGAACTTATACGAATTCGTTGTTTGAGGCGAACGCGTTGGTTCGTTTCTTGAACGTTTTCCGGAATCTTTTCGGTGCAAATAAAGCACGAGTTTTTGAAATCGAATTCCTCTTCATGTGGCACGGGTAAAGGTGTCGGTGTCCGCGATGACGACGAAGAGTCTGACGACAGACTTCGCCGTACAACAGCCGCCGCAGCTCTCTCGTCTCCATAATGTCTTTGACACGAAGAATGCACCCTAATAAATAATTAATACCAGGAGTAAATACTGGAAAATTTTGTGATGATGAAAAGTAATTTTTATAACGGTCAAAAAATAATGAATATTACCTTATACTCGATAGAGAGGTTAACATGCGCTCATGTTCCTTATTTCCCCTTATCACGCTGGCTTTTATAAGTGTTTGTATCCGTTTTTTTTGCACCGTTATAACTTCTCCTTCACTCAACGTTTTGCTGCATATAAAGCAATGTTCCATTTTTATTTTTTACAGCAGCACAACATTCTAAAACCGAAAATACACGATTTTTGATCCTCACTGCGTAGAAGCCAAGAAAACACTGAACAACTGAACGGTTATGCTCACTTCCACTCCCCTTTACCCCGACCCTTTCTTAGGCTAAAAATAGATTTCATGGGACGAGGGTTACCCCAGGTATAAAAATCGAGGACAGATGTTCCTTACTTGCACTAATACACGCAACAGTGTGTCTGTGGATACACGTTGCGACAATGGCGCGGAATTCGCTCGGTAAAATGATATATAACTACGAAAGTATTGGCACTACAGAAAAAAGTTTAAGAACAAAATTGTTCATAATTAAAAGATCTTTACGTTGATGATCGGTAAAATTCAATAAAATCCAATGGTTGGGGAGAAAACGACGAAAAATAGGAAAAAAAATGAAATTTTTGCCTTGCGGGAGTCATAAGTTGAAAAATATTAATGTTAGAAAAAAAAGTTTTAAATAAAAAAGTTGGTAAATTTAATTTGGAAAAGAAAAGGTCTCTATAATTTTTTGGCTAACAGTGATCATTCTCGAGATATCGAATTAAACGCGTTTCGGTCGAAATGACCTTGAGCTGACCTCACTACAGCCCCTCAAATTGGAATTTAAGCTCAGGGTGCACCCCCCTTTCAATCCTCAAAATGCCCAAACTGTGTTCGCTCATGTTTATTTAACCCGTTTTTAGCCGTAATTTGACTGGACTAACAATGGTGACTAAATTATGGTCGCACAAAACGTTCGTGTATCGGCGCCTTTGTCAAATGTTTATGTACAAGCATCGACAATGTCTATGTGTACAAGTAAAGTCTGAAGTTTGAAAGAACGGACTTAGAGTAGGAATGTGAAAAAGAGGAAGTTTTGAGAGGAAAACCGGGGATAATCTTTCAAACATGTTTATTTTTTATACAGTCTTTTAAAACAAAACAACCACCGAGGTTTTCGTACAAAGTGTCGAAATGTACGTTTTTTGCGGCATAAACAGCCGTATCTTTTTTTCACGTTAACTTGGAAGTTAGATTTTTCAGCTTCAAGGGACTGTAGACTTGAGTATATGGTTTTAATTTCAACTCGATACCTTCACGCGTTCCCACGATAAAGGGTCTTGACAGACAGACGGACAGCAAAGTGATCCTATAAGGGTTCCGTTTTTTCCTTTAACCTTTAAAACGACGACAAGCGCAGCAAAGAGAAGCGTGTTGGGTTGGTTGTGATCATAGCGGAGCCGAAGGGAACGGAGCGGAGCGAGGTGACCCCGCTAGTTTTAACAGAAATACGATATGCCCATTCAGATAGATCATGGTATTTCCAATTCTACCATCGCAGGCATTGTGGGCCTTCAGATTAGTACCTGTTTGAAGGCTGTCCTCTTACTTTTCCCCGAATAACTACGTGGGGAGGGAGTTGAGAGTAATATAGTGGTACCTCCACAGTCGAAATCGGCATTAGCCGTACCATCATTAAAATAATAGACATATAAAATAGTGTTTGTCTGATAATGAAAATTGCTAAAATATTCTTGTTCGAAAGGCCGACTTCAAGCGACCACGTTGATATATTTTATGCCTGCATTGTTGCTATTAAATATTAAACAGTCTTCGTAAATTTAAGAGCAATGCTCTTGTCGAGGTAGCATTCGCCATCGAATTCGTTTAAATTCCAATTCTCTCATGCATATCAGATGTGCGCTCTGATCTCAATTATCGATAAATGTATTGAAATGCATCCTGTTAGTGTACCGTCGACGGAATTACTGCTGATACACATTTCGCTGATACTAATACCTATTGTCGTACAGGTGGAAAGTACAGGTTTTTCTTTGATAGTACCGACGAAACTAAAAGAATTGCATCGTTAGTAGCCATTTAGTAGCTATTCACAACCGGTTTAAATAGTCAAATATCATAAATCACACCACATAATCAACCGATAATACAATTGTGGAAATGAAATAGTACTTTATGCTACGAGTGCGGTAAGGAAGAATAGCTTACGAAGACGGTTTAAAACACGAGCGATAAGCAAGTTTTTTAATCGTTACGAGTAAGTTATTGCCCCCACGTCAGAGAATATAAAGTATTACGAGTATCATACTACGTGTTTCTCTGCATAGTGTGAGTAAATAAATGAAACTTAATGAAAAAAAACAAACAAACATTAAATACTCCAAATTAACTTTAGGCGGGCATTTTCTTTCTTTGCACGCAAGTTGTCAACTTGACGGAAAAAACTGCTTCCAGTTTGATGCCTTCGTAGGCTGCTTTCAGTCACCTCATATGCCTTGATACTGTCAGTGGTAGGCGAGTGTCGTCGGACAATCAAACTGAATGCAGCCTACGAACGCATCAAACTAAAAGCGGTTAGTTTTCGTCAAGTCTACCTATGGTACACTGCCAACAGTCTCTTAAGAAATAAAAAAAATAAAGCGCTAGTGTGGAAAAAATTACTTTGCCAACAGTTTTGATGCATATAAAATAGTTCTTAACGCGCACTTGCATGGAAAGACTATTTTCAGGTTTCTCTAAGAATTTAGAAAACTTGTAGTTAGGGGTCCCCCGTAGAAAAGTGCAGAGGATCCGAAAATTTTGACAATATGTGAAATCGATCACTCATATCATATCATAAGTGAAAACGAATGAACCGTCAGCTGGCTGGATAGCGTGGGTGTGGATGTGAAACGGTTAAAGAGGTTTTTAAGGCGGAACGTTTCGAGCTCGGGGCGAAATGCACAACTTATGATTGTTTTTCTTATTATTGGATAAAAACCATAGTTTAATGTCAATTAGGCTTTTCTACCAAAATTTTGTGATTTTATGCATTACGTTGTAGATGAATGTCCAGTCCATACCAACATAAAACACACTTTTAAGTTGGTATGGACATTCACGCTAACTATAATTCATCAAATGACGCAATTCTGCTACAAACCCTGATATTTTGTTTCAAACATTTTATTTAAAAATGAGATAAACAATCATAAGTTATGCATTTTGCACTGAGCTCGAAACGTTCCCCCATAAGTTAAGAACTTTGAAATTTGGATACCTATATGATTATATAAGGTTCCATTAATTATGCAGCCAAATTCATACCGGAGGCTTGGTAAGTGATCAGTATCACGGATCGATTTGCTAATTTCGCAAAATTTTTGTCCTCCCAAAGTTATTGACTCGGAGCTGGTCTTGCGTTTGTAGGGAACTAGAAAAAAGTTATTGCGAATTCCACAAAAAGTGTCATCGAACCTTGTTACTTAGAATTTACCGACTCTTCGGTATGAATTTGGCTGCATACATTTTTGTCACTTGTCTTTTTACCACGACTGACGATACCTACTCATTTTACACGAGTTTTCTTTCTATTCTATTCACTTTAAGTTGTGAAATAATTTCGTGAATATTTCCAAGAAGGCTTCGCGGGTACATAATTCAGTCAAGTCAGTATGCGGATGACATATTCGGTTATGGGCAGTGCAAACGACGGAATTTTGTGCTCGCCCAGGCAAGACGCAGATTTAGGTCATGCTGAGTACGTTGTCTGTGAGAAAAAAAACAGTTTGGTGTCAGGTTCGGGCACAGAGAATGGTTGAAACCACAATAAAGAAAAAAGTTGTTGCAGCAGGGTAAACAAAATTCGGTTGTTTTGTAAACATCGAATGAATGAATAAATGAATGAATAATTAAACACTTTATTGCACACATAACAAGATATTTACGAACATACAAAGAAAAGATAGAAGGCAAGGGCGGACTTATTCCTACAAGGAATTTCTTCCAGTCAACCTTGGAAAAACAGAAATATTTTTATATAAAGAAACATTCACATCTGTGCGTAGTAATAAAAAAATAATTTTATACCTATAATCTAAATATAAATATACTACATACAAATACATACATAAATACACAGATAGATAAATACAAATAAACAAGTAGCTTTGTTGTTAGTAAAACATTCAGAGAGAGGAAAGGTGAAAATGTATCATCTAAATAAACATTAATGTGCCCCTTTGGTCCTTTTTGGAATAAATAGATCAATTTAGAAATGTATTTTCAATATGAATTTTTCAATACTTTTAAACCGATTTACGTATAATTTCATGTTTCGGTGGTCATAACAGCCATTGCTCACAGCGCGCTATTTTAAACAATAATAAAATGTCAGAGAGGTCAGTTTCACTTGACGCAGAAGAGGTGCTCAATATCAGGCCCATAAAGTGAAAGACAATTTTGTGCAATAAAAACGGAATACGAAAACAATAATATTTCGAAAAAAAGCTCTTGCGGACTACGGATAAATTTTATTACACACCAAACTAGGCGTCCCTTATCCCGGCCTAAAACGCAAAAAATAAAGAATAAAAAGGTCTATTGGGTGACACTTTATCTTTAGCAGATGTTCTGACGTTAATCTCCGATGTAACTATGATAGGATCAGGGAAAACTAAGGGTTTCTAGGATGCGCAGTTCTTTGGTTGACCTAAATCATTTTAACCAAGTTTTCGTGTTTGACAGCAAGATTTGAAAAAACCCGTCATGTGCCTGTGGACTTGTGCCCTAAGCGGTTCCGTACCATTCTAATAAGTGAACAGACCTTAATGATTTGCGCAAAAATTACAAACTCATCATTAGTTACAAAATTAATCAAAATTAAATCGGTCTAGCAATTGGATACTTAATCCTAAAACTGTACCATAAATCAACGTTTTCAGTGTTTTTGTTTAAATACAGAATTTATGGCACATTATACGCAGGAAAGTTCAGAATCAAAGTTTTTTTTTTAGGATTATTTAATTTGTGTTATTAAATCTTCTGTTTTATTTATAGTTAGTTTATTTAAGTTTTTACTAGTTAGTCATCCATCCATCCATCAGCCCGTGTTCTTCCACTGCTGGACATAGGCCTTTCCCAAATTTCGCCACTCATGTCGGTCCTCCGTCCCCCTCATCCAGCCGCCCCCCGCAACGTCCTTCAAGTCGTCAGTCCAGCGGGCACGAGGTCGGCCTACACTACGCTTTGCCGTACGTGGTCTCCATTCTAAAGCCTTTCGGCCCCAACGGCCATCATGTCATCATATACTAGTTAACTATGTAGTTTAAAAATATACTAACTTCATCAAAAATATTGATCTCTTAAACAAATGCTTACTTGTTCCAAGGCTGATTACTAAGTAGTTGAAATTATTTTAATTGGAAAGATTAACCTAATTATAAAAACAAAAATACTTATTATATAAACATAAAACCTATTTAAGACATTAAATCTAAACTAAATCTAAATTACTAACATCAAATAAATAAATAAATACGCCCTAAAACATAAAACTAAATAAAAAGTTTAGTTTTTGAGATAGACGCCGTAACAAAAATGGTCTAAAAGTGATAACTTTGACATTTCCCTCTTTATTTTTAAAAATAAAAAATAATAATAAATATATTCGTGCACTACTTGATGAGCTCTACACAATGACACCCCACATAATAGGTTTAAAAAAAATTATCGCCAACTTTTCCATGCATGGAATTTCTATTCTCCCCCTAAAAAATAAAATTATTGAATTTTTTATTTAATATTCGGTTTTCTGTCTACATTCTATACAAAATATCCAAATTTCAAATTTGTAACTCAATCCATCTACGAGCTAGAGTCCCGTGGTATATGTCGGACAGACACCGGAGTAACATAACATTAGTAGGGCTGGGTTCGGCCGTTCGGTACGGAACCCTAAAAATATCAGATATAAAGACAGACTTTAAAGTTTCAACCATACCCTTATTATGTAATAGTAAAGGTTTATTCATGAACGTTTGTTTTAGATGAACAGGCAATTAAACCATGCAGGGCTCGAACCTGGGGCCTTAGGTCTAACCTCAGCTCGAATGTACCGTGATTGGCTAAAAATGAAGTGTGATGACATTTCTAGCCAATCGCGACTCATTTAAAAGCGATACGTTAGCGATAGATGTTAAAGTTAGACAATAAGGGGGTTGGTTCCAAAACTGAGAGGTTTTAATATAATATGCAATTTTATTAATATATTTTCTTTCATTCCAGATCCGAAAATGTGAATAACACAGTGGTAAGTTCAAACTTTTATATCCTTTCAAACCTCAAAACAATAAGCTTTCAATTCTGTTGGAAAAGGTGAAGGTGAAAATATATTAATCTACCCTCTTACTCCGGTTTCAAAAGTACATATGTTTGTGTTAGTATCGAAAAAAAAAGACGTAACAATAATATTGTAATATAGTTTTTCTACGCTATGATTAGCGAAATTCGTCGTTCCGCCGTTTATATAAAAAATCAGCGACTAATATTTTTTAAAGTTATTTTATTAGTTATCGAATTTACCCACACAGAACACCTTCAATAAGGATTAGTCCGTGAATTGCCGCTTTAGGCTGGACAGCTAAAATCCTTGCCTAAGATCATAGACAATAAGACAAAAAAAAACGCGCTATCTTTTTGTTATTTTTCATTAAAATTTTTCTTGAAAAGATTTTATAAATAATGTCAATCGATACATCGTATGTCGTATTTAAAGTATTATGTTCAACTTACAATAGCAAGCCATCAGAACACCCTTGTAACCTATTAAGCACTCGTTTTCTAACAGCCCTCATTATGTAACATTTCCACAAAATACTTTTATATAACCCAAGTAACATAACATTTTAAAATCTGTATAAGTAAAAAGTACTGTTAAAACTTTTACCAAGCAAAAGACACTGCTTTTAAAACCATATTACACTTTCATAACGACCTTAATGTAATCCGTGCTAGTTATCCCGGTATTAGCATACCCCTTAAGTAGGCAGAATGGCAGTAAAAATGTCAAGTATACGTCATACAGAAAACACAGATTCCGTCAATATGGATGTGTACATTTATGACAAATGAGTATGATTATAGTATTGTATTTCCGTTAAAGACTATATTTTTTATGATTTAATTACAAATGTATAGTTTCCAGATTTTTCCCTACACTTGTAGTATAAGACGGTATTACTTGTAAAATTTCATAGTTCTAGGTCAACGGATAATAGTCTATAAATTTTTATTCCCTTGAGGGTGTCGAAATATACGTTTTTTGCGGTATAAATATAAAATATAGATATAAAATGTTTTTATTTCAGACAATATTACAGTCCATGGAGATGTTAGTAGGCCTTATAACTATGTTAGCAAAACTTATCATATTAAATGTAAGAGAGAAATAAATAAATAAATAAATAAAAATAAAATTAATTCAAATATTTGCCCGTACAGCTCGACTCTGCCACCTGTACATGATTTTGTATCATGTGTCGCAGGATCGGGCAGTCAGGCTTCTCGCTAATGTAATGAGTTTGAGAATGGTGTTGGAGCTCCCGCGTATTCCGCGTAGAAGTGATGCGGTGCGCATATTTTTTTAACAATTACTTAGAAGTTTGATTTATTTTTCAGCCTCAAGGGACTGTAGACTTGAGTAGGTATATAGTTTTTATTTCAACTTGATACCTCCACGCGTTTTCGAGATAAAGACTCTTGACAGACAGACGGAGGGACATACGGACAACAAAGTGATCTTATAAGGGCTCTGATTTTTCATCTTGAACTCAAACTACGGCACCCTAACTACGGCACCCTAAAATGGTCGCAAAATCACATTGATTCGATCGTCTTTGCAAAGTTTTAGCTAAATCGACCCAGCCGATCTTGACATACCTACGCCAATGATGCAGACAGATAGACCACAGGGCTACGCTCAGTGGCGTTCTAAATGGCGGGCTGCTTTATTTAAATATTATAATTATTTCTGCACGTATGTAAAAACTATAAAAACGTCACGCAGATTCAGGAAATAAATAATTCAAGAAAAGGTTTAACACTAGGTTCTTACATCAAGGTTTCCGTATTGAAACGGATCCCCGAAAAAACGCAAAGGCTTAAAAAAGATCCGCGACAATCCCGCAAACATTAAGGGGGTGCGCCCTGGAAATGTGTTTTAATTTAAATTCCTATTCGCGACGAATAAATCTAGAAAGGAGACGCGAGGTGCGGAAAATGGGTGCGGATAACAAACCATCCAGCTAGGTTTCAGTGCGGAAAAATGTGTACAGAGAAGGGTGAAGTGCAAGATCAAACGTGTGCTTGGGTTCCTGTCTAAATTATCGAGTTATTTATTTATGATATTTTGATAAAAGATAGTTTAAGGAAAATGTTAGTTTTTGAAGTGGCTTCTTCTTTGTTCGTATAACCCCTTATATGTTCATGCATGTTCAGAACTTTTACGTCACTTATGGAATTACTTTTTCTAATGAAGGATAATTTGATTTCGGATTATAGATTATTTCGTTTTTTTATGGTTCATTATTTCTTGAATAAGATTATTATTTGATTATGATTATTATTTTTCATGTTAGGTTATATTTGATTGCAATAATACAAATTTTGAAATGACCTCTTTAGTGAATGCGCTGCCATCACTCACCTAAATATATATATGGGCACCATTGATCATACCTATGTGATTGAGTAAAGAAGTTTCCACTGTTGTGCGTCTGACACAACCCACTGCTTTTTTTGTAACTACTGTAAGTTGAATTCGTAATAAAAAGATGAGACGGATAACTCTTACATACAATATATCCCACGATACGCGACATGTTTCAGTTTCTTTCCGAAATAAATTTTCAGTTTCATTCCAAAATCATTTTCAGTTTCTTTCCGAAACTATTTACAGTTTCTTTCCGAAATCATTTTCAGTTCCTTCCCGAAATAATTTTCAGTGGATTGTTCGTATCCACCTTTTACATTTGAAAATGATTACAGAAATAAATCACTGACTGATAACGTCAAAATTTAAAATATCTCATTACATACAGGATGTATTAGTTTTTTTTTGTTTTTTTGGGAACCTCTATTTTAAATTTTATTGAAATTTGGCATGATTAAATTAAAGTAGATGGTGAATTCAATTACGCTTCATGGAGCAGACTCCAAGAAAAACGTACCCAATTTAAAAGTAAAGTACCATTTGATATAAGGTTTCCGTTAGGGACCCCTAAAACCGAGAGGGGCCTTAAATTGCGTTTTTGAAATTGGAAGTCTGATGTGGACGCATGGCCTCTGACTTTGTAATGATTTTGTGGCGTGAAATATGGGGAATTGTGTGTTGGAGGGTTTTCACCTACAAAAAGAGGTTCTCCATTTGCATCTTATATGTGTTTGTACGCTTTTACTTAGGGAAATATAATACATATCGTATGAATCTCTGAGTTGCAAGTCACAGCCCACACCCGGTATACCCGCGTTTCGCCGACGATTATTACGTCCCAACGTGATGGGTAGTGGCCCTATCGTCGTACTTCAGGCACAATTACGAGTACATGATTTTTAATTCATGCAGGATTCCTCACGAAGTTTTCCTCCACCGATCAGCGAGTGGTGAGTATTTGGTAAGAACAAATACTATGCACATATATTCAGAAAAACTCATTGGTGCATGCCCGACCGGGGATCGAACCTGGGTCTCAAGATTGAGAGGCCAGCGTTCTACCGCCTGAGCTACCGCCGCTGTATGTATAACAAAATAATGTAGGTATTTCTTAATTTAGAGAGGTCGACAAAAATCATTTTTAAGATCCGGTTTCTATGTTTAGATATTTACATAATTGAAAAACTATACCTGAAAGAGATCCTAATGCTGTTTTCTTTCTACTGACTTAACTGGCTTCTTTTAATCTATCTATCCATCAGCCTGTCTTCGTCCACTGCTGGACATAAGCCTTTACAATATTTCGCCACTCTTGGCGGTCGTACGTCCTTCTCATCCAGCCGTCACCCACAATGTCCTTCAGATCGTCGATCCAGCGGGCACGAGGTCAGCCTACGCTACGCTTTGCTGTACGTGGCCTTCGGCCTCAACGGCCATCATGTCGGTAACAGATATGGCTTATTTATCTAATTAACATTTAAGAAAATGAACAAATAAAAATAATAAAAATCTCTATTCGACTGACGACAATGAAGTTGGTCGAAATATATATAATATCAAAGTATCTAAATGTTTTTTGTTTATATACCTATATATATACTACATATATATAAGACTTTCTTTTATATAGCCAAACTTATACTTAAGACTCGGTAAGTGGTCAGGACCAAGGCTCAGTGACCCTTTCTGTGAAATACGCAAAATAAAATGTAGACTTCCTATACTGAGTCGAGGTTGTTCTTGAACAAGTATAGAGGCACAAAAAATATTTTTCGTATTTCGCAAACAGGGCCATTGAACGTTGGATCTTACCAGATGCCGAGTCCCTAGCATGACCTACAGAGATCAGATATATGGTCGTAAATGAATGGAATACTTAGTTTCGTTTAGACGCAAGTGTTTTTTGCCTTGGAGCTTATTGATCAAAAGGGCTTGTTTGATAAGTCTCTATAAATCATTTTGAGGATTCTTTACACATTTTTCAATTTCGTCATTGGACGAAGGAGAATTTACAAAGTATGAAAAATATACCCTTCATTTCCAAATGGAGAGATAAAAAACCGGTCAAGTTCGAATAGGATTCGTTCCCTGAAGATTCGACATACCGTTACTTAAAACTTTAGCACCGCTTGAGCAAAATGAAATTCCAAACATGAAAAAATCTTCCCTCCCTTATAACCAATACCAACTAATTTCTAATGATGTTTATGTACAAGATTGCTTATTAGTATTATTGGGAGCTATTTCTGGGAATAATTCCAGCGGGGATAAAAAACTTTCGCAAGACGAGTCGGAATTTAACCAGAAATATCTTGTGTAAATACAAGGTTATACAGAAACCACATGTATTTGTAATAATGTTCTTGATTTTCAGAAGAATACTACGTAAACATTTTTCTGATGTCAGAAAAGAAATAGCGATTGGTGCTGTATGTTGTCACTTCTTGATGGAACATTTTCACAATAATAGAAAAATATTGAAACTTCTTCTACGTTGTTCATTTATAAACAACAAGACACACAGTCTCTAAGAAAAGTTCGTCAGAAAGTGTCCGAACGTGCGACGTGCGTAGTAGCAAAAATCTTCAACCAAATTAAAACGTTACGTCGTTAACATAAGATGCAATGTCAGTTGTACGAAATCCATATCCATAGCGGTGACAAGATGCATCGCGGACACTTTTTGAACGATATTGTGAGTCTAGTGGTTTATGAGAGGTCAATGACGTTGTTCCACTAATATTTACTTATTAAGAACGATCATGCTACCGGTTTCATCGATTTATCGACATCTTCAGGTCTGGAATTCCGCAGGGTGGGGTTATATCTCCATTACTATTCTCTGTTTTCATAAATACTCTTGTCTCTGTTGTGAACTTCAGCTCTTATCACTTGTATGCCGATGACTTGCAGCTGTATTTATCTTGCAAGCAGGACTCTTTGTCTCATACTGTTCAGAAGTTAAACATCGATCTCGACTCTATTAGTGTTTGGACAGAGCAGTATGGACTCTTAGTTAATCCTGCTAAGACGCAAGTAATAATCCTAGGAAGTAGGGCCCTAGTGGACAAACTTGACTTACATACCTTACCCCAAGTTTGCTTCAATAATATACCACTACCTTACTGTACCGAGGTAAAAAATTTGGGTTTGCACATTAGAAATAACATGTCTTGGGATTTGCATGTGTCTGAAAGCAGCAAAAAAATATTTGCATCTTTGCATGCTCTTAAACGCATGCAAAAGTTTCTGCCATACTCTGCTAAAGTTACTCTTGTTAATTCATTGTTGCTCCCCATCTTAGATTATGCGGATGTATGCTATCCCGACCTCACTATGGAACTTTTTAATAAGCTTGACCGTCTTCTCAACTTATGCATTCGTTACATATTCGGACTGCGTAAGTATGATCACATTTCCAAATTCCGCACTGAACTCAATTGGCTTAATATCAGGTTCCGTAGAGATTCCCATATTTTGACGTTTCTTTATGGTATTCTCCATAACCCTAGTTCCCCATCTTATCTTAAAGAACGTTTTGTGCCCCTTTCGTCCCTCGACCGCAATCAGCGTCCTAGCAAGGCTTGGCTTCTTCGCACACCTGAGCATAGTTCATGCATGTATACAAATTCTTTTACCGTGAGTGCAATACGCTTATGGAACCGTTTGCCGCTACACATCCGTGAAGCTTCATCTGTGTCAGTCTTCAAGACTAAGATAAAGCAACACTTTCTTGATTTGCAGAACGATCCATGATAAATTAAATCTTTTGTTTATAATGATTTGAGTTGTTCGATCAATTCTCCTCAATAAAGCTATCGACGAGTCTTTGAGTACTTATGTATGTAAACTTGCAAGTAGTATATGTATTTTATCACATTATGTTGTTAGTTCTTAATATTGTATATGTTTATTAGGATGTAGTGTAATATTATAATTTATTGAGTATTTTAGTGACAAATAATATATCTATTTAAAATTGTATCTATACTATTCTGACATCATGGCACTACCCCCAACAACTTCCTCATTGCCAAAGGTTAGCTGGTAGAAAATACTAAATAGTATTAAGCTCGCCTGTGTACAAAAAATTTTATAGTGTGCAATAAAGAATTTTATTATTATTATTATTATTATTATTATTAACTTTGTATTGGGGTCTTACTCGCGATAACTAACAACATACGTTAATAGATATGTGCTTGACGTTTCGACGTCTCTGTAGTTATCGCGAGTAAGACCCCAATACAAAGTTAATAATGTGTGAAAATCGCGAAAGTTTAAAGTTTACTATCTTCAGGTCATCGAATATGTAATTTTATAATTAACGTATATAATTGTATTTAATATTTTCCTAATTTTTTTCGCCCGAAGATGTCGATAAATCGATGAAACCGGTAGCGTGATCGTTCTTAATAAGTAAATATTAATTATTAGAAAAGAAATAATTACTAGTACTTTAGAATAAACAGATCTGCTGGTGCACACCGACAATCGGGTTTCTGCACGCTGATGCCGAGCTGGACTATGGAAGTATAGTCAAATTTTTTGGAAGATATCCCCCGCATTCTTATATGTCATTACTTAAATAATTATTAATATGCGGTCACATGTATGCGGCATTATTATTTTACTTATTTAGGTATGCGTACCTGAGTCATCCACATAATCCTAACTGAATAAAAAGTATTATAGTAATTGTTATTAATTTATTAATCAACGACATAGATTGTGATAGGGTGGATACCTCACTTGGTCAACATACCGCACCATTATCTTTCGTTTATATAGCCAAATTCACACTGGAGAGTTTCTGCGAAATACGCAAAATAAAATTTGTCGAGATTGTTCTGGAACAAGAATAGACACACAAAAATATTTTCCTATTCCCCAACAGGGTTATTGAACCTTGGTCCTGATCACTTATCAAGTTTCCGGTGTGAATTTGGCTGTATATAAACTATGAATAAATGTATATTTTACTCTTTTTGAGCCTTAATATTAATATTGAAAAACACAAAAAAACATTTACAATTCTCGATATATTTCGGCCCACGACGACGAAGTAGTCTTCTCACAAACCCCTTTCTGGGGCGTGGGGAGTCAGTATCGGGGCTGAGCCCCCTGTCTGAAATGGCTACCGCTGCCCATGACTATGGGCAGGTCTGTGATGGTGACGCCCGAGGGCGTCCGGTGGAGTGTCCGGTGGCCTGTTACTCGACTCACAAGAGAGGAGCTACGAGGTGCCCGGCTGCTCTTCTCTCTTCCAGGTGACTTAGGAAGGTAGGGTTGGTCAGGATGATGTCAAGGAGCCTCGTCATCTCATCCCGTTCCTCCTCCTCCTCTTGGTACGTCTGTGGGGACTCCGCCGGTGCTGCGGTGTCCATGGTCGTCGTGGGGGCGGGTTGTTCTGCCGTGGCCTTCTTTGGTTTCCTCCTGGTCCTCTTCCTTCGAGACTTCAGCGCGTTGTTCCTGGCCATAGGCGGGTTCGCCTCGGCCACGAGCGAAGACGGCGCCGTCTACTCTCGGGGTTGCGGTTGGTCGGTGGGCAGCTCCTTGGGTTTGGGGTCGGTCGCCGTTAGAGCGACGGTTCCCGCCTTTTTGTTCCGGGCCTCCCTCCGGAACACGGGGCAGGAGGTATTGTTAGCTGCGTGTGGACCCGCGCAGTTTGCGCAGGTCGCAGGCTCTTCCCTCGGGCGTGGGCATTCTCGGGCCAGGTGCTCTTCACCGTAGCGCACGCAGGCCCTGGTGCGATGGCAGTTATGGGAGGAGTGGCGGAGCCCCCGCTTTCCCCTCCAGGCTTCAACTTTGATGCCTGGCATGTGCATGAGTTTGGTGATCTCATACACAGCCGGCGTCAAGTTGGGCGTCTTCCTGAACTGGACGAAGAATATGCAGCCGGGGCGCCCCGCTCTCGCCCTAATTGGCTTACAATATTCGGCCTCGAGTCCAAGTTCAGACAGGGCCTCCATCAGCTCTTCCTTCTCTGTTGTGAGTCGTGTTAGATACGACTGAACAAATCGGAATTCGTCGGCATCCGTTGGGGAGAAACGCACGCCTCTTTGAAAGGCGCGCGCATTCGGGGCTCGTCCTATCTGCTGCGTCATCTCCCTGATGTGCAGCCGCCAGTTGGGCAGCGTGTCCACGACCATGGGAGGGTATCGCAGCTTCTTGGGAGCAGTCGCGACGGAGGGCGTTGCGGCGGAGGGCGTCGCGGCGGAGGGCGTCGCGACGGAGGGCGTCTAAACTATGATCTAAATATCATTTCATTTGAGCTGTATTAAGTTTTGGACATTAAAAGTTATATTAAAATAAACTTCGTGAAAAATGTGATATGAAACGGCCGTCATATTAAAAACCCATAGCTCTTATTCCAAAATAATAAATAAAAACACCTCGAAACCGCCAGTTTTCTGAGCGGCCCGCTTCCCCTGAGCAGGATAAACATCTGTAAAATGAAAGCGTTAGAGCAGGACAGATGTCTCTGGATAACCCCGCCTTAATCACTGCCCTTCTTAATTTTTATGTAAACTATGATGGGAATGGTAGAGATGGTGGCTTTGTTATATATAAATAATATTTTCTATATATAAATAAAAGTCACCTTATATTTGATAAAGTAGGTATTTTATGAACAATAAATTAAGCACTATTTTTGGATATTCAATGCAATCTAGCACTTATTGACATGGTATTTAGCACCCACACGTGGTATAGAGTTGGCAACCCTGACCTCTAAGACACTCGTGGTATATAGTTGGCAACCCTGACCTCTAATACTAAATTCATAAGTATTATTGGAGAAAGCAGTTGATATACGCGGAACCTTTACGACACTTCTGGGCCACGTTAGTCCTGAAATATATTGTAGGGCATTGAATTTTCAAACACGATTTTGGTCTAGTAGAAATAATTTATCTTTCACTTATTCATCTTCACGACGTGAATTCCTGAAAGGGTGTAGTGTTGTTCCGAGTGTAGTGTAAAATGCAAGTCACATCCCATCCTCGTACACCCACTTTTCACTGATGATTTTACGTCCCAAAGTATTGAGTGGTGAGCCCAATCGCCGTACTTCGGGCACAAAGAAAGGCCCACAGCTCAACGTGCCTTCCGAACAAAAAAGTGTCCCACGCGATTTGAACCCAGGACCTCGGGTTCAATGGTCGTGAGGGAAGGATGATTTTGGCGTCGACTTTAAGTTTGGAGCCAAAGTAAAATTGCATAATATGTCACACAGATTTATACAAACATGTCAGAGTACAATATTGTTGGTTTATAAACAACCCTGAAAAAAGCTACTATAAAATTATAAACTGACGGAGTTTACAATCTTATGTTGACATAAATAAACACACACACACACTCATTGCCATCCTTTATATTATACACGTTTAATTTAGAACCCTTAAAATACATATATAAGTTACATTTTATATTAGGTATAGTGTTTGTTTTGGAATTCAGATTTTGCTTTTGCTTTTCCTATATTAAGTTTTTCCTTAAGTCACTCTTATTCATATTAATTTAAGTATTTGTTAGCTGTGGAAAAAAAGAATAATACTCAAATGGTATTTACTCGGTTTAATTCATTTTTGGATAAATACTAGTATATATCCGTTTGTATCGGATAAAACTCAATAGGTACGATAAATACTTTTCTATGGAAATTAGAAAAAAACTGCCATCGCTATTTGTAATAATAGGTATTCGTAAGTAATGCAATAAGAAGAGCATAAGCTACGAAACGCTCATGATTTGGTCATGAAATTTTATTTTTAGCCCGTTTGGTAATAATATCCCATTTAGATTATTTTTTTATTTATTGCGAAATACATCGCTTTGGAATACTCAATATTTAGAGTGCATTACAAACTAGAAAAAAATAAATTAGAAACAAATGTAAAGACAAGAATTTGAAAAAATTCCTCGGGACAAGATTCCAACTTGCGTGAGAAGTGTGAATTTCTTAACTGTCTGAAGCAACATATATTGTAGCGACGACAGCGCCATCTGTTCCTAAGAACAAGGCGTGAAATCACATAACGCCCTCGTGAGCGTTCAGTATGTGCATTACAAGCTAAATATTCGGTGGACAAGTATGGTGCAAAAATTCAACGGTCTAGGTAAGTACCTCGATGGCGTAATTGGTAGCGAGCTTGTCTTGATAACAAGAAGTCGCAAGTTCGAATCCTGGCCCGAGGAATTTTTTCAAATTCATGTCTTTAAATTTGTTTCTAATTTATCTTTTCCATAAATTTCTCAAATATATACATCGTATCGTACAGAAACGATTTTTTTACTATATTATTAGTAGTATCGATTGATTTTGGCGGACTTACCCAAACCTCGGTCTTAAAGCGGTAACCTAGTAACCGCGTCGACTGTTCGTCCATTTTTACTTCACTTTGATCTGCGAACACACTCGTGCGTTAAGGCCTGACTTCACGTTACGAATAATAAATGTATTAACTTGGATGCCACATCAAAGGTAGGATATTGACGTAGAAATTCTTGTTTCCTTAGAGAAAATCCTGTAAGGACTTTGGTCACTTACTGAGTAAGGTACTTCCTAGTCACTTATAACAATACCTTCTAGGTGTTGATGGCCGCGGTTACGTAATGCGATTTGCGATTTTTAAATTTATAATGGGTAGGTCTCTTACAAAGGGCCTGATCCACCCATTTAAGGTCGCTCAGCGAGCTATGGAGCGGGCTATGCTTGGGGTAACTTTGATGGATAGAATCCGAAATGAGAAGATCCGTCGGAGATCGAAAGTAACCATATACATGGCCTGCAGAATCAGTAAGTTGAAGTGGCAGTGGGCAGGCCATATTTGTCGCCGACATGATGGCCTTTGGGGCCGGAAGGCTTTAGAATGGAGACCACGTACAGCAAAGCGTAGTGTAGGCCGACCTCGTGTTCGCTGGACCGACGACCTGAAGGACGTTGCGGGGGGCGGCTGGATGAGGAGGACGGAGGACCGACATGAGTGGCGAAATTTGAGAAAGGCCTATTTCCAGCAGTGGACGAACACGATGGATGGATGGAATGGGTAGGTAGTCAGTAATGGTCAAAAATCTAGGCTCACACTGTTTTTTTCTTACCTCGGTGCACGCATGAATAAATAAAAACGGTCAAGTGCGAGTAAGTCTCACGCCTTAAGGTTCCGTACCATTTAATGATTTGAATAAATAATACAAACTTATGAAATGTACGAAACAAAACTGCAAGTTTAAGTTGGTCTACTCGTTAACTTGAAAATCCTACTTAGCTGTGGTGATTGTTTTCCTTTTAACCGCGCTATATATGCTTTTGCCGTGAATAGCTTAAGGGCCCGTAATACGTCAATTCACAGTCCTGCTCTAACGCTTCTGCTTTTTAACTGTCTATCGTACTCTAATCAGATGCCGTGCGCGCAAAAACATCAGTTATTTTGAAATCGCGGCTACACTGATGGTTTTTTCATTTTTATGGAACAGTCTGCCGCTGCTTTATACTAATATCAGTTATATTATGCAAAGTTTCAGATCTTATTTCAAGTATTCATTAAATGCTATCGGTTTATTTTACGGTTTGGAGGTAATTTTGTAATTTTTTTTATCGAGAAAATGTTATGGTATCAAGTTTTCACAACAATATGGACATAGCATTAATCCTCAACTTTATCATATATAAATTTCAGAGTGATAGTTGCAGTATTTGTTGGTATAAAACAGGATCATGCGAAGCGAAGTGAGGTATATACACCCCTAAATTTCGCAAACGGATCCCTGAATTGAAAGATGGCTTTCACATACCAACAATATTTTTGAAAACCTATCCAACGATACTTTACTTTTACTACTATACTATTATTATAGATATATTTTGCGCATTCACAAAACTAAAACCGTACAGCAAAATTTTATTTGTGGTTTAAATTGTTTTTATCTTTTTTTAGTGGCCTATATTTCATATTCCGGCTTCGTTTGCTAAACTGGTAGGTATTTACCACAGATATAGATCCAAATAGATGCCGCGAGTGTATGTACTTCGCGTGCCCAATTGCGCGCCAAAAGGGAGAGCAATGCTCTTCCTTCACAGATATTGACTCCTCCAACTTTGACTCTTATGTATTATGTCTTAAGTCTTACAATCCCTTCTAAGATTCAAACCGCTGTCAACCAATTTCATTGTAAAATGTGACACGCTTGATTTTAATAGAGTTTGATGCACTTGCGTCATCTATTTAGATCTATATCTGTGGTATTTACGTTAAAATATACGTAAAGTATTTATGGTAATCCGGTAAACCAAAAGAAGCAAAAGCATTCACATTTATTTACATTAAAAGAGCTAGAAAATATTCAACTGCTTCCATTAGATATCTCAAAAAAGCGTTTTTAGGGTAGGATAAAACTGCATTGATGGAATCTTTATACAGTAATTACCCCACATTAAGCGACCTCACTCTGCACGGATTCGTTTTAGCGAATTGAAATTTCCCGCTTAATTGCCCCGCTTTAGGCGATTGGTCCATTAAACTATGTTTTGCGTCGCGCGGGGTGGGATAAACTTAAAATAAATATGTACTTCGCAATTAATTAATTAGATTTAAGTATGTACGAATATGTACTTAGTTTTCTTATTCTTCAAACCCTGATATACGCGAATTTCGTATTATGCGATTTTCCCTGGAACGCATCACTCACGTAAAACGCGGTATCAGGGTCTCCAGATTGGGGTTTTTTTTCGCAATTTTGGGGAAAAATTTTAGGTCTGGCAAATTTCTGAACAATGTTTCGGTTCTGGGGAAATAGAGGAATTTAGGGAATAGGAAAAATACAGCTATTTCGAGAGAATTTTAAAATTATATGAATAAAGGTGGTTAAAATACATTGTATTTATTAAAACTATGATGTGTGAAAAATTTAATAAATATTTTTGAGTTATATGTTATGGTCTTTCACTATAATTACAGTGTAAAATTGATTAAATTTCAAACTTAAACAATAACAATTTATATCTAAACTTAACTAATTAAAAATTAAAATTACCTCACAATTTAAATATTATACAAATAAATAAAAAAAGGAAATTTTGGACACCTATTTAATAAAACAAATAAAATATGCTGGCCAGATCGCTACCGTCACTGGGTAAGGTACCCAAAAGGCTGGCGGCATTGCCTCGCTGGATCGCGAAACCCTTGGGTTACCGGAAGCGTCGATCAGGCGCGACGAGATCTCCTTAAAGAGTTGTCGCGCTTCTGGTCCCCATGGCCCGAGAGTCTCTACGCCGAAGGGCACAAACATGTAGCCCTCTCCTCGTGTCGACAGATGTAGCGTCCCATAGCAGCGACCTCCCATGCTTCCATGGTATGATCGTCATTCCGTCGGGCCTTTAGCCGTCTTCACGTATGACGCCATTTGGTTCCAAAATGGCCGGAACACTGGCACTGGCTAAGGCCCTACGGATGACGTCATTAAGAGCGGCATGACGCGGCAAGCGACCGGCACTGTGCTGGCACGAAAGGCCATGATGACCAAATTAAATTTCAATTTAAAAAAGGAACAGAACTTAAGATATTTTGGAAAAAATTGCTTAATGTATCTTTTTGGCATTTCTTTTTGTCTCGTTGGTGGAAATTTCAAAAACTCTATCTGGGGGCCCTGCGGGGTAAAACTGTACAGTTAAATCAGTACATATGTACGTACACTATACTTGACTAATTTTGTTGGCACGTGAAAGCATGCTCCAGGGACGCTTGGCCACTACCGCAAACCCTCAATGAGACCTAGGATAAAGTGCGCTCGCCCAGAAAATGGGAGAGTGACAGCAGACGAGGTATTAATCGGTCTGTCCAGGGCTTGCAACAAAATCTACGGAATTCGATTGACTGATACTGCTGAATTGCTTGTAACATCACTCCCGGTACGTTCTTTGACAATTAACTTTGGCACACAGATCTTTGGAATCATTTAACAAAATTATTAAGGATCTACTTACTCATTGTTCGCAGTTAATAATCCGTTTAAAATTTACAAGAAAATTCTTTTGTTAAAAACCAAAAGCAGTAAAATATTTTTACAAAGGCGAGCGGTAATAGAATTCCACGTGAATTCTGACAATTCTCGCTAACCTCTCATTACAAAGACTTTTCGGGTCGTAAAACGCTTAAACAAACATCACTTTTATTACCAGCTAACAAGATTCAAATTGTCTGAAGGAATTCCTTTGTTGTTACCAGAAATTGATGACGTATGATTCGTTCCAAACTTACCCCCGGCGGCTCTATATTTTTATGAAGCGCGAGGGGAAGACAGGGTCCTCTTTAAATATTTTTTTTAAATGTAGGCTGGTGACTCGGCACTTTCACGGCGGCGGAATATTCAAAGGGAATCAGAGGGTTTTTATCAGCCCAAGAGAGTTCGTAAATATTCTGTAAAAGATAAAAAAATCGCCTTTTCTCGAGTTCGGTTTCTCGTAAAGCCAAACCTATTTTGTGTTAGCCTAAATTATTTTGTAAGTGACCTATTTTGATTTTGCCATTTGCGTAAGTTATTTATTTGTCTGTAGCTGTTTGTTATTCGCTAGTTTTTTACCGTCATAAGGTGTTTAGTTCGGGTTGTTAGCATGTGCTACAAAAGTTTAATTTTGAACGGTTGATGAATTGCAGAACTGGACAAAAACAAACAATCACTTCTAGATTTACAGACCAAATTGGGATTTTTACGTCATTTGGTGTTGCAATAAATTAAACACAAATTATTTTAGTTTTTATTCCACAAATATGAATTTTATATAGGCTACCTTCTATTTATTTTATTATATTTTCATTTTTTATATTGTATTTTATTTATTTCACATACTTAAATAACATAAAAAATACTTACAAACACTTAAAACAATAGAATAAAAGAGTTAAAATTTAAAAAATATATATTTTTATGTATACAAAAACTATTAAATCTAAAACTACACCTACTTTTATTTAAATCGCTATTAAAATTAATTATACTACACGAAACTGTTCGCGTTAACTAAAATTAAAACAAATATTTTTGGAATAAAAAGTACAAGAATTTATGTCCAATTTATTGAAAATTATATTCCACCAAGAACCTTCAAGTGAATATTTCAATTGGTGTTAATGTTCGAATCCACGGAAATTGGGCTGTGTATCGCAACTTTTCGTTTTATAATTTAAATTTAATTAATCTTTCATGATTAATACTTGCGTATGTCGGCCGGCACTTGGTGAAAATTGAAAAATTAAAGAAAGAAATGTTTGCTAAGTTTATTGCCCTTCTTCGTAGCAATACTAATCGAATGGTGCAGATGGTTAGACATTATTTTTATGTATGGTTTATTTAGTTCCTTTTTCAAAGCATTTGTTCATTGCATTATGTACATATAATATTTTTATTCCTATATTTCTCTATTTTATGCTGTCGCGTATAAAAAGGGGAAGGAATGCAGGGCTTGATTTGCGAATAAAGAGCGAACAATTGTTGTTTATATGAGTTTTTACTTACTGGGATACTGCTCAGCCAGCGGAGGTTAAACTTTTGGTTCAAAGGTCCTCTTGGTGAGTTAAAGGCCTGGTGTATTACTTATTTGGTGCTAGAGGTTGTGTGCAAGGAAACAACGAATCACAAGGTTTAGACTTTAGGGTTTATTTCCCATTCGGGGCACATGGCGGTAATCCCGCAACCTAAATACAATGGGCAAAGATTACATGGCAGAAATGGCTGCTATCGGAACAATATTTCTCCTTATACTAAAAAGTTGGCAATGGTGCACCATGCTACGCTAACCCGGGTATTATAAATGTTACTCACGAACATAGTCACACACGTAGAGGAACACACACATCCTTGAGGACTTGATGACAACACGTGGCTACGACACCGCGCGCATTGGCGGCGATTGTCAGTATCGACGACCCAGGCTCGATGGAATGATGATGCCGATGCTGTAGAGATGCAGAGGATCGGCCTTGGCATCGCACGTGGGAGCACACAGGATAAATCCTGGCCTGCGGTCAGATTCTTCACACAGCGGAGCTCGCGTCCCGTTGTCATTCGTCCCACCAACTGTTCAGGATCATGGCGATACCATGCGGTCTTTTTTCCCAGCACCGCATTGCTCGCGTCTATCTCTAATCAATCCACAATCCAAAGAAAAAAAAAATTCCAGGTTTTTCTTTATCTGTCAAAATCCAAAAAAATCCTTAACTAACCATCTAGGTATGACTCCGGGCAAGCGGCTGTCGGTAACATTATACAAATACTACGGAATAAAAAATTATACATATATTATATTTAACAAGCTTGTTAGTGCAGCAGGTGTATAACTTTATTACATTTTAGTAGCCCAACCTTAATATTTTTTGCATGTATTTCCCGTATTTATTTATCAACTTATTTGTTCATTGCATTATTTATATATAATATTTTTATTCCTAGATTTCTCTATGTATTTCCCGTATTATTATATTTTTTTTATATTCTAAAGATATTTATTGTTAAAATTAACTTCGACTCGTAGAAAGTATACTTTATGTAGATATCTATTTTACAAAATAAATATTTTGATTTGATTGATTGATTTGATTTGAAGCATCATCAATATCTCGATAAAAACACTTGTACTGTGTAACTTACACAATTACTATACTATAAATAACCTATACTATAGTAATAATAAAGTAGTAAAAATGTCGTGTCTGAACAATTACTATAAGGTGACTTTAATTTATACAGCCAAACTCATACTGGAAGGCTTGGTAAGTGATCAGTAACATGGATCGATAACACTTCTTGCTAATTTCGCAAAATAAAATGTTGACGTCCCATAGTAATTGACTCGGGGCTGGGCTTGCAATTGTAAGGAACACGAAAAGAAAAATTTACGAATTTCACAAAAAGGGTAATCGAACCTTGTTACTGAGCACTTACCGAGTCTTCAGTAAGAATTTGGCTGCATAAATTAAAGTCACTTTATATACATAATTTGATTAAAAATGTAGTATTTTCTTTTAAGATGGACTAGGAAATCAAAGGTTGTTGTGTATTTTTACAGCCTTGGTTCTGCAAAACAGATAAAGCTCTTACATCAATACAAAAGCTATATTTTCCTATCCAACTAACGTTTTCCTGCATAACAGAACAATGTTTGCCGCAAACCATATCCATAATTCATTAGGGAAGAGTAAAAATGCTTGCTATTGATTTCTTCGCCCATAAATGATTACGTGATAAATCAGGAAAGGAGATCAGACAACTACTTAGTGTAGGTTTTTTTGTGGATCATGTCTGTCTGTCTGTACAAATTTTGTCATATAATGTAATTTTTCATTGAAGATTTAGCAAGGATTGTAAAATACTTGGGTAGTCCCCCAACCAAGTTCCTTATGAGTTGGAGAATTTAAATTTAAATTAATTGTAGTGATAGGTATTGTCGGGTATTAATGTTATTAAAACTCACGTCAGCTGATATATCAAATTTTTATTGAATACCGGCTTTAAAACTCACGTATTATTATTATTGACTCTAGTCATGCCAACTGTTTCGCCGAGATAATTTTGGCATATTCAGGCGAGTGTCGTTCTTAGGACAACGCGATGACGTGACGTTCACCGACGAAGTTTTCAACGGCCCCCGGCAGCCAACGATCGGCGAGTTGCGAACAGTTGGCTTATAGTCAACAACAATAATAATACAGTGTTATATTATAGCCGTTATTCAATAACAATTATCGGGTATTATTCCGCTTTACCAATTTTCTCCCCTATTCATTAGGTAAATAATAGTGGATCTTCGGTTTTATAGAACAGAGGAAGCGAGCAAAAGAAATGGTTTTAGTAAATGGAGTCTTCAAAGCTTCGGCTTCGAAAATAATTATTTTATTTTGTAGTGGATACTAATTTGTTTGCATTTCTTAAACTGCATGTTCAGAATTTGTACGTAATTTCCGGAACGACTTTTGTAATGAAGGATAATTTGATTGTAGTAGGTATATTATAAAGTTTTTATTTTGAATTGTTTATTATTTGTTATTAGATTAGTTATTATTCATACACTCGTACTCCTGCTTCTCCGTACCCAAAGCTATGCCAAAGGGTAACAAACGGGACCCTATTACTAAGACTCCCGCTATCCGTCTGTCTGTCTGTCTGTCTGTCCGTCCGTCTGACCGTCTGTCACCAGGCCGTATCTCATGAACCGTGATAGTTAGACAGTTGAAATTTTCACAGATGATCTATTTCTGTTACTAAAACTGGCCAAATGCGAGTCGGATCTGCACCCTCTCCCTCCCCCAACAGACAATGGATACGGAACCCTTCGTGCGCGAGTTCGACTCGCACTTAGCCGGTCTTTTACTCTGTATTTCAGGTTTTACTACAGGTTTCTTGCGTATGTGGTTTTACAATTATTTTTTTGTCAAGTGGCAGATCACTATTGCTTTGCCTGCTGGGGTTTGAACCGATACCGACTTCGTGAATTTCTGACCCATCCCCCGAGTAAACGTTTTTTTTACTCTCAAGTATATAGTCTGTAAAAAACCATTTCTGGTTTCAGGCTTTGTTATGCAGCACTCATTACCGATAAATCGCCAACGAGTCCAAAAGCGCAGCGCTCAATCGAATTCACGGTAGCCATCTGATGCGTGGCAGAACCTTCCTAAAGGTGGCTTAATTTCTCCGTCCACGATAGAATAAAATTGCTCTGGTGCGAAGTACTGCCTTGGATACCATGTTCTTAGCAACGGGTTTCACCTTTGTTCTTAAAGTTAAGGGCTTGCCTTTGGTCTTTCAACGGTTTTTGTTTTAATATGCTGAGTCAACTAATTATTTGATCAATGTAAAACTTGGACACGTGTTTTTTTAGAGCTTTGTCTTTCCGTTGTCAGATCGGTTTCCTAATTGGACACATTTCACTCGATAGATTTTATTTTTGAAAATTTTGCCTTTTTTAAGTAATTAATTCGTTTTACATCTAAACGGCTTGAATTGTGTTTGTCTGAAATTACTGTTATACAAGAAAACATGGTTTATTTTCCGATGTCAGGTGAAAAAACTCCTATATCAAATACTTTTCGTAAAATCCAGAAAAAACCTCAAAAATTCACTGATTTAGCGTGCCGGCAGAGCGCGGAGCAAGCGTTCTAATATAGACTTTCTGACAACATACTGAAGAAATCGCGCAGTAAAATTATCGTGCACCAGGGGTAAGGCCTTAAGGTTGGAAGACCGCCCATATGTGTGTGATTGGTAAAGCTACGAACTACTAGCCATACAGCAAAACTGCTGACACAATAAATGAAAATATACTAAACTAATCCGTGGGAAACGAACGTAGATATAGTTGTATACAAGCAGAAAGCTAAACTAGCAAACTTGGAATGATCAAATGACTTTGGGCTGGGGCAAAACTTTCTCGCGTGAAGAAAGAGAAAAAGTTTTTATTGTACGTATTTGTACTCGAGCCGGGTAGAATTGGTGCCGAGATTAGCGGGATCCTAATAAAAAATATGTGAAAAATATTTCATGAAATACACCGAGAATTTAAATAACTTTTTGGAATGTGCATTTTGACTGGATTTTTCCTCAATAGGAATAATTATTGAAATGAGGTCTTCAAACGCACTTTTTCTCCTCGTTTGACGAATAGGATTCATGTAGTGAACTAACTTAAAGATAAGCGTGTTAGCTTGATCTGCTTAATCTTGATCCTAAGGCGACAAAGGTAGTAAAAAATGAAATTTCAAAACAGTAGTAATCCCATACTACAATAGATAGGGTTCTGAAAAAAAACATATTATAAAAGAGGCCTTTTCGCGGGTACTGACCTTAGCGTAGTTTTATTAAATAATATTCCAGGCCAATTTTGAATTTTTATGAAATAATAGTAAATTACTGTGCAGTGTTATTAGTGCTTTTCTCAAAAATAAAATGAGACGTTTTCATGTTTTTCATGATTATATCAAATGAAATAAACTTACTAGGTAATATTAAAAGTTCTTTGCTCACATTTGGGCGATTAGTCATGTTTATTGTTATTGATTTCTTTAGCAAAGTATTAGTGGAGTAAAATCTATATCGGAGCCCTCTTCTGAACTCATTTTGTAGTTTATTTGCACAAAACACTTTCTTTAGTTGAACCATATAAACCAACATAAATTCCCGCTTTTACGCAACGTTTTTTACTATTGCCGGCTGGGTAAAGCAGCAGCAGCATGCAGCCTTACTAATGGACAACGCCATCTAGAGGAACCCTGGAACCCTTAGAACTAGGAAAAAAAAATACGAGAAAAACGCTCATTGAGGTTAAATTTAAAGTATTCAATGGTTTTAAATATACCTTAAAATCAATTAAAATTATATATTTTGTTATTATTATTGCAATTATAAAATATAGCAAACATTTCTACATTCTCAACCTGAAATTATAATTAATTTTATTTTTCTTTGTAAATTGGCCGCTTTAAACCTTATGATCGCCAAACTCCTTAGTTAGTCTCTTAAAAACATAGACACGGATGGTTTTAAAAAGAAAACATATGAACTCTCTGTGAACATATGGTATGTAATGGATTTTCGTACGAACTTTCTGGACAGTTATTCAGATTTCCTGGACACTTTTAAATAGCTCGCCAGGATGAAGTACTTTCTGATAGGTATTTGCGTGACTAAATACAAATATACTGTGCGAATAAAGAGCGAATGATTTTATGGGGCCCATTTATGATTCCCTTATTGAATAAATCGGTTACTGCAAATGACTAAAAGGCTCACTTATGAAACGCGCATACTTTTCTTGCTCGCAACTGTAGGAGGGAGAGTGCGTTACGAAAGTGTACTGTCGTTACATAAAAGTAGACGTACCGTGTAATATAACAAACACTACAGCAATCTCTTTTACTACCATACAGTATTCGGGAAAATATGGGAATAATCAGGAATAATCTACAAATATTTTGTACGAGTGTGCTGATTACGTCATATGACAGATAGGTAGTTGGATAGATGAGTGTATGTAAACAGGTACCATTTAATTGAATAAATATTCTACTGAGCATACTAAACTATGCCGAGCAAATTAAAAAAACCGGACAAGTGTGAGTCGGACTCGCCCACCGAGGGTTCCGTAAAAATTTGTAAAAGTTTAAAAAAATCTACAAAAAGATTTGGTCACCCGTACAATTATGACCGCGCATACCGTTGCTTAACCTCGATGATTTTTTTATGATTGAATTCCAAACGTATAGTTTTAAGATTTTTTCTTATAATTGTAATATTAGACCATATTACTTGCCAAATTCCTCGTAAATCCTCTCGAAGTTATTCGGGGGACAGTAAGAGAACAGCTCTCAGGCAAAACCAGGAGGCCCACTATTGCCTGGGACCGATGGATGGCGGTATATCCATCCCCAATTGCCGGGCCTTATATAAAACAGACTGGTGACGGGCAGCGGCGTCACTGGTGCAAGAGTTTCGGCACCGCGCTCACCAACCCACCTGCCCAGCGTGTGTATGGGAATTTCTTCCAGGAGGACTTGCTAAATTTCATCCATCCATCCATCAGCCTGTTTCGTCCACTGCTGGACATAGGCCTTTCCAGGATTTCGCCACTCTTCCTGGAAGAAATTCCCATACTCTCACACGCTGAGCAGGCGGGTTGGTGAGCGCGGTGCCGAAACCTTTGCACCAGTGACGCCGCTGCCCGTCACCAGTCTAATTTATATAAGGCTCGGCAATTGGGAATGGATATACCGCCATCCATCGGTCCCAGGCAATGGTGGGCCGCCTGGTTTTTTTGCCTGAGAGCTGTCCTCTTACTCTCCCCCGAATAACTTCGGGAGGGTTTCCGAGTAAGATGGTGGTACCTCCACAGTCGAGACCGGCATTAGCTCTACCACCTTGTAATTTCATAGTTACGGGAAATACCCTATAAATTTTGATTCCTTTGAGAGTGTGAAATATACGTTTTTTGTTTGCGTTAATTTAGAAGTTTGATTTTTTCACAAATTCTAAGGACTTCAGTATACGGTTTTAATTTCAACCCAATACCTCCACGCGTTCCCGAGATAAAGGGTCTTGACAGACTCTATGAAGCTTTGAAAAAAATAAACTTCTAAGTTACTGTAAAAAAATCAAAATTTATAGGGTATTTCCCGTTGACAACTATGGAATTTGGCAAGTAATAGCGTCTAATACTACAAGTATATGGAAAAATCTGAAAACTATACAATACATTAAGTATTTAACAGAACCTTCGGTAGGCGTCTCCGACTCGCACTTGTCCGGTTTTTTCTACTTTAAAGCTAATTCCTCATTTTATACAGCTACGGAAATGGCCTGGCTTTCTTCAGGCACTGTATTCCAATGCATTTGGGCCCTGAAACTCATTTCAGCTGCCATTTCTCATTCATGACGTTGGTTTATGTTTCACGAAGGCAGAGGAGTTTTTTGCATTTCCGTGTCGGGAATTTTCTTCATCGTTTCGAACTATCTGTAAGGGGTGGGGGGGGGGGGTACTTTTGGAATATGTCCGTCCGCCTGTCACAAGTTTCCGTTTTAAATCTTTCGAGTAAGGAGGATAAAAATATATATTTTAGTAATAATTAAACCACATACTCTACTGGTCATACTGAACAACTGTACGAAAAAAAAAACCCGCACATCTTCACAGAAAAAGATATTCAACTGCAACTCAAAGACTTTATCTCGTAGGAGGAAGGTCTATTTTAGAACGCTGCAACGGAACAGTAGTATACAGGTTGAAAATGAACCCTCTAGCTTTAATGAAATCTGTGAATCAGAATTGCAATTGTGTAAGACAATCGTATTCAAATTGATTGTCATATGGCTATTTGGCTAAGCAAATTAGCCCGTTTGACGAATTAAAATCGTATATTTTTGGCTGTCAAATAAATACGATTGTCTTGTTTAGTTGTTGACAACCAAAAACGTACAATTTCAATGCGAATTCGATTACGATTGTCTAAACCACTGCACCTCAGAATCACTAATGGAAAGTTTTTCTTCCTTTTTGATTCACAAATTTCAAATGAATGGCAAACCTACGCGACACGACGTGTGACTGACAATAGACAGTACATATTCCCGGCGGTAAATAATGCACATAGGGTCTGTCGCCTGCGTATTAGTGCTTCTTTTGACGGTTTTTTTTTATGATGAATAATGTAACTTTATATATATAGGGTTAAATTTCAACCGGTATAAAACAAATATTCGACTGATGATGGCCTAATTGAAAAGGCCGAAATATATCAAAAACTCTATATACCTATAATTTATTATTATTTCTATTTGCCTGCAAGTAATTACTATATAAATTAAAGGTAAACGGTATTTTGTAGACGTCGTCGTAAATATGAAATTATTACGTTATTTAAAAAAATCTGTTAACTGTTCGCCGTTTACAAATAAAACCGGCCAAGTGCTAGTCGGACTCGCATACGAAGGGTTCCGTACCATCACACTAATATTATAAATACGAAAGTTTGTGTGTGTGTGTGTATGTTTGTTACTCTTTCACGCTGAAACGGCTGAACGCGGGCAAAAGCTATTTATCTATAAAAACGGCAAAAAAATCATGTCTGTTGTATGGGAGTGCGCGGATCCGACTCGCACTCGGCCGGTTTTAGAGCGGGGTCTTAGTAATAGGGTCCCGCTGGTTACCCTTTGAGTACGGAACCATAAAAACGGGTTCAGTATTTTTTTAAACAAAAATTACGTTTATGGGAACTGCAGTTACTAAGCAATTACTTGTATAAAATTTACGAGCTTTTCATCGTTCTCTAAAAACAACCTGTGACATAAAAAAATCACGATATTAATAGAATGCGTTTTATTAAGTAGTTTCCCTGCCGTAATGTTGGCTCCCCTGTATGTCAACGACGTCTAAACGAAATGATTGGATAAAACAATTGTCTGTAGATTGCATTGGTACCAACATCACGGCAGGGGAACTATTTGAATAAAAACCAATAAAAGCAAAAAAAAAACACTTGTACATATTTGTACCATACCAAAACAGTAATGACGAGATGAAAGTGCGTCAAGTGTCAAAGTCCGTATTGAAAAAATAATTCGTTTGACAAGTGACAACTAACGCGGTGCGTACTATATTGTATGAATGTTCTAGATCCACTGTTTTATGCGGGAAACCCTTTTTTATGCACAACATTTGGCGACAGTCCACGCCTGGGTTTTTACCCGGACAATTCGTTTGTCACTCACTAGGGAAGGGAATAAAGCAGAATTATCGATATAACTCGGTTCCGGAAAATATTGGAAAGTGGCGTTTACTTTCATTGCATTTCACAGTTTACACTTGGGAACTCCTCTGACACCCCCTCGGGGATTTATGTCTACTTATTGCTAATTAATAATTTCGTTGTTTTCCAGTAAGACCAAAATAAAAACTAAGTAATAAAAAAAATTACCCGAATAACATGAGGATTAAAAAGTTGAATAAAAATATTTTTGAAGTTTTTTAGATCGTAAACAAATTAATCTCACTCAGGCAAGACCGCAAAAAATTTTAAAAGAAATCTTTGTTTATTTGAAACGATAGCAGAGAAAAATCCTTTAAAACTATGGGTGAGTGATTAAACATTCCTTTATTTTTATTTAAAAAAAACAGTAATAATGCACTGGCATACAACAGAAAAATAACAAAACAAGGAAAGTCTAGAAATTCTATCGTAGTTTATTTTCGAAATTAAATAATTTAAGAGATATCACGCAGGGATAAATAATGTCTTAATTTGTAGTTTTCTTTTCGTGCACTCCAAGTATTTGGGTCTTGGGCAAGGTGCCCAGTTATTTCAGTGACCAATTTAACTAGACAAATGGTAGGCTCTTATTGTCGCGCAGTAATTATGATAATTGTTCAGTTTAGCTTACTTGTTATCTTGGTTATTTAGTACTTGGCTGTACAGGAAAATTAATAGCATTATTCAGTTATACAGGATTTTCGTTGCGACATTTTCCGGAAAATTAAACTCTATATCTTACGCTTGAAGATTCATTATGAAATGGCGGTTATATAGTGTCTGATGGGGTTGTGAAGATAGCCTCAATCTGCGAGTTGTAGTTAAAATTGTTAACTTTGTTGCTTACAACATTTCAACGAAATAGAATGTGCTGAAAGCGTAGCCTAATTCTAGACAATCTTACTTAATGGCTTCTTTACTTAAGGAAAAGTTGGTGCGCTAATTTTAAAGTAACAAAATTTAAAGCAGATATGGTCGCAAAATGAGAAATTAAAAGTTTAAGACCGTAGACACCATTGCAGTGTTTTGGAAAATTGAAACTTTGTATACTTGCTTCGGTAGTACATATAATTTAATCCTTAATAGAGGTCGCTAACTTTTATATCAGAATCATTTTATAGCTATACAAAGTTAAGTAACTATCTTTTTATCGCTTTTGATACAATGAAACAAAAACTGTATTATAATACATCCATACCCGTAAAAAACAATGCTCTGGTATATCGTTACTATAGTATATTATGATACAAGTGAGTTGCCTTCGGCTCGGCCTGCAATCCCGCCTCGACTGTAATGTCTAATGCTCACGCGTTTCATACGACGTTTTTCAACACACTTGCGAGGAAAAATAATAAAATTTCACTGTCTTTTTTTTCCACATAATCGAAACCATAGCTGACTGAACTGAACTGACAATTCTTCAATTCTTTGAAAAATGGCGGCGAAGATTTGCATTCGCCAAATATAAAATATTAACAAAATGAATATTTTTGTATTTACAACAAAAATTCGAGTTAATATGTTAATAAAAATAAATAATTTGATGAAATTAAATGATTATTTATTATATTTTAACTGAGACCGTCTATTTATTCGCAAAAACTTTACTATTTCTCAAGACATCAAAACTCTTTGCTAAGATTTAACAAAAAACTGTAATGTAAAAAACACTAGTGCGATAATGTAAAGTAAAAAGCGCGCGTGTTTAAAATGCTGCTTCATACCCTAAGAACGCTGCAATAAGGGCCACTTTGTTATGCCAGTGTGTTGAAAAATAATGAAGTTTATACTGTGATTGTTGGCACTTTGTGGAACTTTCGATACATTTTGATTGATATGCAATTGCACTTCTCCACTTTATACGAGTATAAGGTGACTTTAATTTATGCAGCCAAATTCTTACTGAAGGCTCGGTAAGTGCTCAGTAACAAGGTTCGATGACCCTTTTTGTCTAATTCGTAAATTATTCTTTTCGTGTTCCTTATAAACGCAAGCCCAGCCCCGAGTCAATTACTATGGGACGTCAAGTATTTTGCGAAATTAGCAAAAAGTGTTATCGATTGGTGTTACTGATCATTTAATTGAATAATAATAAGTTAATAGTTATTTAATTAATTAATGTAGGTAAGACAAACATAATGCAGTTTTATCAAAGATCATCTAGGTACAATTGACAATTTAAATATTAATTACAATGGACATACAATCCACGAAATGACCAAATTTTTAAGGTTAACTATTGACAATAAACTCACATTTAAACAGCATTCTGACGGTCTATGTGTTAAGCTAAGTAAATTTGCTTACGCTCTTTATAAATTGATGTAAATTGTTGAACGTAAAGCAGTTCTAACTGCCTATAATGGATATGTCGTCTCAATTTCATGTTTTGGCATCATATTCTGGGGGAAGTGTACAGAAAAAGAGACATTGTTTAAAGTACAGAAAAGGTGTATTAGGGCCATATGTGGACTCAAAACATTTGAAAGTTACAAGCCACACTTTAAGTCACTCAAGCTCCTCACATTACCTTGTCTTTATATTTTCGGGACATGTATTTTTGTTAAATTAAATAATCATCAGAGAAACAAGGACAGATTGTGCATAAATAAATACAATACAAGACTTTTACACAGAAGTATATTTGTCATGGGCCCTAAATATTCAATAAAATTCCGAAAAATTGGAAAGATCTCAGTATTAATGTATTTAAAAATAAATTATTCAATCTTCTAATTGAAAAATGTTACTCTACAGTGCAAGAATTTATTAATGATAAATTAATCTAATTTAATGTTATAAGATAGATATTTGTTATTTTTATATTTGACATAATTTATTAATTAAATTAAGGTATTTTATTTCCTTTGTGTTGAGCCTGAGACAGATACCTGAGAAATTTGCATGTCAATTATATAATAGTACATTACGATACGAGAGCCATGAAACGTTTTCTGACGAGTGTGAGTTTGCGGCAAGAGCCGAAGGTGAGTGCTGCAATCACACGAGTCGAGAAAAAGTTTCTCGCACGAGTTTCGTATAATATTTTATAGCACAAGTGCGGAAAATGCCGACTTTACGCAAGTGCAGCGTGCGTAAAGCGGTCATTTTACGCACGGTGTGCTATAAATAAAATTTCCTGTTCTATCCACTAATATAGGTATAATAATATTATGTAATTGCATGCTGTTTTAAAAGTTGAATGCACAGTAATTTTATATTCATACGCCTCTTGGCAGAGTGTTAGAGCACACAAATTATCATAAGATCAAATGTAATACTACCTGCATTAATGAATAAACGCATCATATCTTATCTTATCTTACCGAGCCTCCAGTATGAGTTTGGCTGTATAAATAAAAGTCACCTTATATATTTGATTTACCTAACCGGTTTCGCTTTAAAAGCATTTTCAAACAGTTATTTAATTACGTACAACTAATGCATTAATTGCGTAAATAAAATATCAAGAGAAAGTTAGTTCTGGGTTACCAGTACAGTCTATTAATATGGTGATCGATAACCCTTTTTGCCCGCAGCTTCGTTTGTATCTTTGATTATGTTCGTGGCGTTTTGACAACGGCCGATACATGTCACTGTTTCATGATTTAATAAATAAAAATAAACTTGAACCAGTTCAAACAAGATATCTAGAAACATAAAGCTTTGAATATATAAAGGTATTAAGTCGAAAACTAAGAAATAAAAGCCTTTGGGGCACAGTCAGACATATTAAAACAAAAGTAATCGTTTAAGCTTACCATTAATTTATAAAAGCCGTCGTTTTTCGAAGTCAACATTTGGAAACACCTCACCCTGCAACGTGTTTTTTGTTTCGTATCTCTCACACTACTTTCGCTTGCTCGACAACAAACGGCAATCAATACATCGATAATTAATTTTCCCATCCCTACGACAAAGGCGTGTGTCATCACTTGGTACATTTGTATGGAAATGCGGGTAGTCGGGAGTGAATGAATGACTGAACAGTGCTGGAGGAAAACATCCGTGGAAACTCTCTTCATAGAATGAGATGGGTACGATTGTGGTGTTAGTTTGTTACCAATTTGTTTAGCTTTGTCTGTTTATAAAGCTATGTGTATGTCACCGGCAATCTGTATAATTCAAGTATTCTATACAATACCTAGGTAATGTATACAGGATGACTTTTAAACAAACCCCGATAATTTTAGAGGTTATTAACAAACGTTAGTAGAACACATTTTAAATGTAAAAACAATTAAAATTAAAAGTCTAAATATTAATAAAAAAAAATTCTTGGTAATATAATTTATGGTTATCCTCGCCATTCTCATACGGAAAAAGTTGAAAATAGTACAAAATAGTGGGTCAATAATACACTTTGCATAACTTTGCGCGATCTAATTATCTTATCTCTTCGGGTGATCATGGTTTCTTTGGATTTTACGAAAATCTTCAAAGGGCTCCAAATTTAAAAAATAATTATGGATACGATTTTGAATGATTACAATAAAACTAGTTTGTATTTTTCTACAAAATACTAAATTATCGGGGTTAGGTTAAAAGTCATTCTGTATAATACCTGGGACGTCCACACCATGTATAGAATATTATGAATATTATTGTCCGTTACATACTTTACCTAGGCAAGGTATACGATTCCCAGGGTTTGTATAGAGTACCTGCTGGTCCTATTAGGTTCGCAGTCAAAATTAGTTTTTTGGAAGTCCTGCAACGCAGAATTTTTTTTTTAATGACCACCTATAAATACCATTTAAGCAAAAGGCTAAGCTCTGTTCATAAAGGATCATATAATATATGTCTTAATCAATTTCCCGCTCCCGCTCACGTCTTTTGTATACATTACCGGCTGCACATTCGATACTGTATACAATACCTAGGCAAAGTATATAATAATTGTCCATCATAAAATTAAAAAATCAGAAAAATAGTTATCTAGTGGTTTTCTGATGGTTTGAAGAATTATTGTTAGGGAGCTTAGGTAAAAATAGTTGGCAACACTGATCATGGCGATGTTTGTAGAATAAACAAACGAATGGCTCAAAAGGACAAGAATCCAGGGCCGTAAAACAATTAACAAAAAAAAAAAACGATGTTTGTAGTCTGTCTCTGCGATTGAACGTCATGCTCCTGTAATGAGTTGTATGGATGCTGTGACAATGTCGCCACATGTCGCTTGCAAGTCTTGTGTCATGAACAATGCTCTTTCTATAGTTGCAACTATCCATAAACTGATCCTGAATTGTTAGCATGAAGCCTTCGGTTTCTGGGAACAGCTGGCCTTTCTTGAGTCAGGCGTCGACGCAATATTGTCAACGTACCGGTTGAAAATGAGCCTTCTAGCTATACAGAGGAAACTGTTCTATGTTCGAAATAAAATATATCGACCGTCAAAAGAAGCACAAATACTCCGGTGACAGAGACGACATTCTACAAAACCTATGTGTCTATGCGCATTAGCACAAGCCTATGTGCATTATTCACCGCCAGGAATATGTTTGTCTATTGTCAGTTACATGTTGACATTCTGATTCATGGAGTTAAATAAAGCAAGAGGATTCATTTTAAGCCTGTATAGATGTGGTGGTCATATCGTAGAATTGAATTGATCATTGACGTTAATATCATAGGAAATTTGCGATAGACTTCTAATGAATAGCCGAAAATAGGTTCGACGACGAGCGAAGCGAAGAGAAGCGTGTTAGGTTAGGGAGCCAAGCGAAGCGAAGAGGAGCGAGGCAAACCCTTTAGTTTTTTACAGATTTTATGACATTTGCGCACATCGTGAAATTACCATTTGTACGATATGACCACTTTGAAATGCGCGCATATAAACGTTACTTCAATGTTGTTTCTGTCGATATTTGTACGACACACATAGCTGCTGAGCTTACTGAAGCCGTTAGAAACAATCGAATGGAAGTGTATAATGTTACCGGCAACCTGTATAATCCGGTATTCTATACAATACCTAAGTAATGTGTAGAATACCAAAACGGTTAAGGTAATGTATGAAATATTAATATATTCGGAGGTCCTTTTAAAATTTAAAAATTTAAAAAAAATAGACAGGTTAAGTGCGAATTGGACACATGTCCTAAGGGTTTCATTCCGTTGAAATAAGTAAATAGACTAAAATAATTTCAACAACGGTTACAAGCTTATTCAATTTTGGATTACATTAATCGGTAATTTAAAGGACAAATTTTTCTACAAGTGCTCAACTAGTTCGCGCTATTAAAACTAATAAAGTAATAGCTTAATTCAATTTCTCCGTCTGGACTTAACTATATCATCGTGTCGAATAATCACACTAATATTATAAATGCGAAAGTTTGTGTGTGTGTGTGTGTGTGTGTTTTAGGGCGGTCCTTAATAGGGGTGTTGATAAATTTCAATTTGATAAATTTCACCCCCCAGTCTTATTTAGCAGTCTTATTTACGTCATAAATTCGTAAAAATAATAATTGTTCATGTAAGAAAATATACATGTGATGTTTTGAAAAAAAAATGTGCGAGTAGTTATACACATAAACAATAAATTTATGTGATAAAAAAATTTTTGCATGCTTGGGGACAACTCAAAAAAAATATGATTTTATGAATCTAAAAATCCCATGTTATTCAAATGGGAAACAAAACGAGCTCACAGGCACGTCTTCTCCTTGGACTACAGCGCTGGGGCTTCGCACACATTTTTATTTAATTATTTCGAACGTATCTGGGGGGCGCACTTGTCGAAATTTATCAACACCCCTATTAAGGACCGCCCTAGTGTGTTTGTTACTCTTTCACGCTGAAACGGCTGGACGGATCTGGATGAAATTTAGAATGGATATAGTTTATACCCTAACTTAAAATCCCGGAAAAAAGCTTGTCGTTAAACCGAATAACACGCGGGCGGGGCTGCGGGCAAAAGCTAGTCTACAATAAATAACACATTAATTGGAAAAACTATAAATCATTATTTGTTTAGTGGTAAAGTGTGTTCAACAAAGTGTGTTAGCAACACTGGTCACGATCAGCTGGGCTATTACGTATCTTTGAATCGGTTGCCAACTATGGTTGCTATTCACCAAAAACATACTAAAAATGAACTTTCAAAATAACCTTCAATGGGTAATGAAGTATTTACGAATTGTGACGTCACTTCAAGAGCGAACGTATCCTTAGATAAGCGGATATGTATGTTTTCGACGATAGGCACTCGTCTCGATATGCTGGTCGCTTCTATCACACATCAAACACATACAAGCACAAACTCATCCATCAAGCACACTATAAATATAAAGTGACTTTCGTTTACATAGCCAAATTCATACTGGAGACTCGGTAAGTGGTCAGGACCAAGGTTCAATTACCCTTTCTGTGAAATCACATCAATTGTTTCACTGTGAAAATAAAAGTAAATTAATTATGATGTTTTCCAAGTTTCACGAAGTGCCGACAATCGCAAGTATAAATTAATTTACTATAATGTTTTTAGAGTGGTAAGGAACCGTTTGTGCACGAGTCCGACTCAAACTTGGCCAATTTTTTTTTCTCTATGGGCTTATGCTTGGTCCCTACGGTCTAATGGAAGACGTCCATATGACCTAGCTAGGATGAAGCGCGACCCTTGTCTGGTGTACTATTTGACGTTGGAGTTAATTTTTTTTGGGTTCCGTACTCGACGTCTATTATTTAGCCTCCGCTGTCTGTCTGTCTGTCCGTCTGTCACAGGGGTCTACAGCTTCAACCGTAATAGGTAAAAAGTTGAAATTTTCACAGAATTAGTGGTACTATGGCTTTCATCATGACAAAAAACAAAATAAAATAAAATATTAAGAGCGTTCCTCTTACTTGAAGACGGTAATACATACAAGTTTTAAATTTAGTCAGATTGTAGGACACACTCTAAAATAAAACAAAAAATAATGAAACGTAGGGTTCCGCATGCAGACGGTGCCAATTTTTTTGTCAGACACAACCATTTTTTGTAGCCTTGATGTTGCTTCAAATGTTAATTGTGGTTACTCACCATAAATGTTTTTAGGGTTCCGCATCCGTATTTTGGGGTACCGAACCCTTTGTGCGCGAGTCCGACTAGTACTTGGCCAAATTATTTTATTTTCACTTACAGCTAGATCAGATTTGCATTTGGTAGCAAATAATATATATTTCCATTTGAAATAGACGGAAAAAAATAAAAACCCTTGGTTTATTTCGTCCAGCTTTAACGGAAAAAGAGGACTTCAAGAGAAAAAAATACACTTTTAAAATTTGCATTTTTACATATGTAAATGACATTTTCATTCAAAGGTTCTCGTTCTAAAGCTTTTACGGCGCTGGCTAAAAACTTTTATGGCCATGGTGACGTCACTGGGGATTTGAGTGCTGCCATCGACATTTTGTGCCCTTTTACCATGGATTTTTTGTCACTTATAATATTGTGTACTAAAGAAAGACTAATTTATTATTCCAGCTTGAAAATCTTCGGAATTCTTTATTAACAAGACTGTTATAAAATGGTGATGAATTTTGGCATATTCTGTGCCTATACCGGTTGAAAATGAATCCTCTAGGTATAACAAAGAAAACTGTTCTATGTTCTTAATAAAATGATTGATAATATATTATAATATATTTGATATATGGCGTGAGTGACATAAACGAGACTGGGAATGTTTATTCATAACCACTGTACCAATTTTTATAATATCAAATTAATACAATTATCTTGAACTCATAACATAACCAAAGGTTAACTGGCAGAGAATGCTAATTAGCATTAAGTTCGCCTTTGTGCATTGTATATTTTTTGTGCAATAAAGAATTTACATACATACATACATACATACTGTAAAGTACGTTTTAATAAAAAAGGTACGGTACTTTTGATACTTAATGATATTATAGTAGTGATAACAGAGGTTTCTTTCACAAATCACATTGTTGTTTCAATGAATGTCCCCCCCCCCCCAAAAAAAACAAAAGTCAAGATACGTGCCTGACGTCACCCAAAAAACCTTTCTCAAAGAGCACCTTTATGTTACTAATGATAATAATTAAATAAGGTTGCATTGTTTTGTTAAAATGTGTTCATTAGCTATAGCTATGTAGATTAAATATCTGTGAGATAAACAGAATATTGCAAACTATTTTGACGTAATTAAAACGGGTGTCCTAGTTTGGGCAAACTTTTTGACAACCTTGAGTTTAGATACTTAATATTAAAACGTTTTATCACTATCAAAGCAGAATTTCTTATTGAGTCTCGTAGAGAATTCTGAACGTAATAACTTAAAAACTTCTCTTTTAAATTTTGCATCTTTTAATTATTATTTAATAATACTTACCACCTTTAGGATTTCGTAGTCCGACAAGGAACCCTTATAGTTTCGCCATGTCCGTCTGTCCGTCTGTCCGCGGCGTAGCGCAGAGACTATTAGTACTAGAAAGCTGTAATTTGGCTTGGATATAAATATTAATCACGTCGACAAAACGGTAAAATAAAATCTTGAAAAAAATTTTTTTTAAGGGTACCGCTTATACAAGTAAACTGGGGATGATTTTTTTTTCTCGTCTATCCCATATTGTGGGATATCGTTGGATAGGTCCTTCAAAAACATTATGGGTGTGTCAAAATCATTTTTCGATTTAGGTATCCGTTTGTGAAATATTAAGCTTTAAAGTGCAAATTTTTGTTAGAGTCAAGTGTCCCCCCCAAATTCCCCGCCAGCTAAACGGTTGTTAATGAATATGTAGAAAAATTCACAGAAGTAGTATAATGAAGTTAAAAGGAAAGCTATCACAGCAAAGTAGGCTTTACAGGTCTACGAGTACAGGTCGCGCCAAACTTTAAACATGACAATGTATGGGCCGTTCTTTTAAATGTATGGGACTAGAAGTTTGGCGCGATCTGTATTAGTAGACCAACTACGGAACCCTACACTGCGCCTGCGCGTGGCCCGACATGCCGGTTTTTTTAAATTTAATCAATCCAATAATATTGTTTGGCAAGATTATGTCTTTATACCAAAATTCATAGCTTTGAATACTCTAAATATTATAAGTTCTTTACGAAGTAGAAAATATGAAAAAGAAACAAATCTCAAGTAAGACAAGAATTTGAAAAAAATTCCTCGGTCCAGGGATTTGAACCGGCGACCTCTTGCTATCGCGACAGGCGCGCTACCATAGAACATAGTCACAAAATGGAGACTTCCGACTAATATTACAAAACACCTTTGCAACTGACAGGCTCACCTTTTGAAATGTTTGGTGCTGTCATTTGAACAGTTTAAGTAAACTACATTTCAGTTTACCGCCGTCGTCGTGTCGTGAAGTGTCTGAGTCAACGGGGCAAGAGTAGGGCTCACCTTTTATGAATCTCGGGAATACTATAGCGGACCGGGAAGGTAATTTTTAATATATTATTTTATGAAATAAAATTCAGACACGTAGGTATATAAATGAGTAAAAAGCACAAACACCAAGCTAATTTAAGCATGATTTATACATTTTAAACTAGTACCGATAATACCGAAAAATAGTGTCCAACCAGAGAATGGCCTAATTATTAATATGTGAAGTTTACTTTTTTATACTCTGTAAGTATGTAGTTCTGTTACTTATATATATTTCTTTATTAATAATTATTTGTCTTTTAAGCCTAAAACTACACATTTTTGATGTCAAGTGTAAGGTTGCTTAAAAAAAGACTCAAAGCCTCAAAAAAAATCATATACACTGCTGAGAATACTAATCTAATAGGAATTGTAAAAGTTTTAAGTATGCATCAATTTGAATAAATTGCAAAATACCCATTGAAAATAAGATTTCGTTGCTGACATCTCAGAACTTTGACCGACAACTACCGTTTATTTTTGGAAACCGTAGAGCAATACTATGGTTTTAAACTAAAAATCTATCACTTTCTTTATGTATTCCATAAAAGTACAAATTATTATTAAGGGCTATGTTCATGATTGCACCTCGTCTTAAAAACCATTATTAACTATTTCATTGGACTTATGATGCCTTATAATACGAAATATTGCAAAAACGAACCTATTTTATGTAAAGCTTAAAACAAACCTCAACACAAAAGAGAAAATATGATTTTACAATTTTTCTAAATTTTTTAGTGTCATTGCATCAGTGGTCCATCAAGTATTATAAAAACAAATACTGTTACTTGCGTACTTCTAGCCCAGCATGAAGAATTCCCGGGATATTTGGCACCGGGATTTCTTACAATATAAATTCTTGGGAGCAATCCCTATGTACATAGACACGTATGAATGTGTGCAGTTCCGAGGTTCAGTTACAGAACTCTGACAAGATCGGAGCTTGATGTGGTTTCAGTATATAGCGTGCCAAGGGTTCTCGTTCGAAGTGTGCGGTCTTTCAAAGTATAGTTTGTACGGAACCACTTTAGAACGAGGAAATGTATTCATTCTATATTGTGGGATGCGGTCCGAAAAAATGTTATTACCCGTCCGACACAAAAAGGCCAATGTTTGATTAATCGACCTATTTGTCTAGGACGCGTTATACTAATAATTACGCGCGAAACAGCAGATCGGAGGGATTTAAGCTAAATACTGAAATATTTTGTCCTGAAAAAAAAATTGGATTTAAGTAGAAAACCTTTATATTCCTATTACCTATTTTATGAAAAAAAATCAAGTCAATCTCTTAGCCGCGTTCTTGAAACGAACGTTTGAAAACCAAAAAAAAAGAGGGTGGAAAACATTTTTTTTCTAACGTATAAATCTTAGTACATTGTATATAAGTAGATCACCTAGATAAAAGATCAATCAATTAAATATATTTTTTCCAATATCAAGATAGACCTACTTTCTTCAAAAGAACCCTCGAAAATCTGGCTTTGTTCATATTCTAGGGTCAGGTACAGCCTTAACAGATATATGATATACCTAGACAGATCATGATATACCCGATTCTACAATGTGCTGAACGACATACATCTATTACTAATATCTATGGTATACTAATAATAAAGTAGTAAAAAATTCGTGTCAATACATTTAATATTGTAAATAATGTCTTTTTTTATTTTACCAGTATTGGCCTTAAATTATTGTAGTTTTATTTTATTTAAAACACAGTTACTAAAAAATGAAAAAAAATTAACGAAATATTTCGACTCCTTCAGTGGAGTCGTCATCAGTCGAATAATCGATTAATTGATTAATTTAGTAACTGTGTTTTAAATAAAATAAAACTACAATAATTTAATATTCTTACTTGTGAAACACTCAAAGGATTTGGATTCGGTTTTTTTACTATCACCGTAGTGATCCTGGTCAACACATAAGCTGTAAGGGGTGTTCATAAAATAGCGCCCAAGCCGAAAACTGGACAAAGACTGAATAAACGTTTTTAACACGAGAACCACTCCACGGATTTGGATGCGGTTTTTCATTATCATTGCAGTGTCCCTGGCCGACACATAGGCTAAAAGGGATGTTCACAAAATAACATCCAAGCCGAAAACGGTAGTTTTATATATGAAGGCACGTTATAACGACCTTGACAACGAGTATTACGTTATATCAGACAAAGAATTACTTTTTCATTACGTTGTAGTAATAGGATATTTCATTTTCACGAAATCGTTCAGTGGAAAAGATAATATGGAACACAGTTCTAACGATTCTGGGACCTTGGGAGACAATTTTTGTTATATAAGGTCCTACAATAATAAGTGAAAATAATTCTAGGGTTGATAGTATATTTTTAACTGATCATAGTCAAGCTTTTTTCATCCTATATCTTTTTGACAATACAAAGTTATTCAATCAGCTGATTCAACTATAGAAAAATGAAAATTGGTTCGCATTAAAAAAACTGTAGCAAATGTCCTATTAGCGATCATCTCTTAAGGCGACTCTATTCGCCCGAACTCCCATACTAGCGCAGTTCGCTGATCATATCCTTATTTATAGGTACTTGCTTATTATTTTTTCTTTTTCAACATATCCCATACAATATCCATGACGTGAAACTAAAACATTTGTCAAAATCAAATACATACAAAAGTTACAATTGTATAAAAGATTGTACACATATTTTCATGAATGTTTATGTACCGTAATGTCCTAGAAGCGATACAACAAATCAAATAATTTTAGTTTCATAGCATAGTATATTTTATACTATTCAAGAATATTTTTGTTTCATTTCAATTTTTGGGATATTTTTCCTGAAATCATAGGAAACACCAAAACCATTCTCGAGTTTTTTCAAAACATTAATGTTGTCTCGCGTTAGCTTGCTTCTCACACCGTATTAGGTTAGTTCCGTACGAGCTCGGGAAATTTACGTTCGGGCCAACCGAGGACAGTCAGTCAGGGCTCTATACTCCGAAGTGGAATGTAGAATGAAATAGCAAGCATAGCGACCCCGTCCGCGACTGACTTCAAGCCGCCGACAAGAGGCTTCTTAAAAAATTTTCACTTTGAATTTTAGGACCATATATATAAAAAAGGTGAGCCAAACTGATACTGTAGATTCGCTAAGTGGTCAGGAGTCAGGCCCAAGGTCCAATCACCATGTTTGCGAAATACGAAAAAAATATGGTTTTGTGACTTTGTACTTGTTCAAGAACAACTTCGACACAATTAGTATAGGAAGTCTAAATTGTATTTTACGTATTTCACAGAAAGTGTAATTGAACTTTGGTCCTGACCATTTATCGAGTCTTTAGTGTGAATTTGGCTTTATAAACGAAAACCAACTTATCATTACTCCAAAAAAATATATAAGGTTAATTCCGGATCGCCAATACAGTTTATTACCGTTTTATTTCATTTTTAGGGTTCCGTATCCAAAGGGTAACCAACGAGACGCTATTACTAAGGCTCCGCTGTGCGTCTGTCCGTCTGTCTGTCCGCTCACCAGGCTGTATATCATGAACCGTGATAGTTAGACAGTTGAAATTTTCACAGATGATGTATTTATGTTGCCGCTATAACAGCAAATACTAAAACCGGCCAAGTGCGAGTCGGACCTGCGCACTCCCATACAACAGACATAATTTTTTTGCCGTTTTTATAGATAATGGTACGGAACCCTTCGTGCGCGAGTCCGACTCGCACTTGGCCGGTTTTTTTTCTGTACGGAACAGGACGAAAACACAAAGGCGTAGCCGTAGGGATCAAAATCCCCCCCTCCCGAAATAACGAATGTCCACTATCTATGGAGTTTTTCTTAAGATTCTGGACTACGCCAATGCGAAAACATGTATAAAATCTTTGCATGCCGGGTAATTTTGCCGACGTTACTTAAGGTCTGGTCCAACATCATTAATCTTCTACTCGAAGAAAAAATAAAACAAAGATGGCCGCCGAGAAACTCACAAACACTCATAATAGAACATTAAAGCATTAACAGGCGCTAAAACTGACAGGTTATATCCTTCTCAATGTCATTTGAAATGAATTTTCTTTTCGTTTTTTGTTAAGTTTAAATGAAGTATAATTAAGGGCCGCACATTCTGTCATTCAACTTAACCAATTAAATATGGAGGTGTGGTGTTAGTGCCATGGAAAAGCGGAAAAATATAAACCAAACTTATTTAACTTAGCTATTATTAGATGGTATTATTAGATGCTTTTAGGTGGTAGAGCTGATGCCGGGCTCGACTGTGGAGGTACCACCATCTTACTCGCAAATCCTCCCGAAGTTATTCGGGGGAGAGTAAGACAACAGCTCTCAAGCAAAACCAGGCGGCCCACCATTGCCTGGGACCGATGGATGGCGGTATATCCATCCCCAATTGCCGGGCCTTATATAAAACAGACTGGTGACGGGCAGCGGCGTCACTGGTGCAAGGGTTTCGGCACCGCGTTCACCAACCCGCCTGCCCAGCGTGTGTGAGTATGGGCATTTCTTCCAGGAGGACAGCCAAGAGTGGCGAAATCCTGGAAAGGCCTATGTCCAGCAGTGGACGAACAGGCTGATGGATGGATTATTAGATAAACTGGTATAAACTTGGGCTGCCTCGATACTGTAGCGCATCAGAGATGTTCGCGGATGCTCATACAACAGATTTGAGGTCTAGGGTTTCCTCTGATGCGCCGTGTACGCTGCAGCCCAAACTCCATTTTGGACACCATAGCAGGTAAGGTGGATTGTCTGATCTTTGGGCGTATCGAAAAGTAAATCTGCTCTGAAGCTCAGCGTGTGAAGATGGGGTAGACTAAATATCAGTATTATTATTATTTATTTTAGATTTGTTTTTCCTCATTGTGTTTGTTTCATTTGTTTTGTTTTAACAAAATTATGGATTTTATAATCTGAATTAAATATATTGAATTCATAATAAGTTGCCTTCCCTTTGCCTTCCTAGTCAATCAAATCAAATCAATTTTTTTTTTAATATGTACATAAAGTGTACTTTCTACAAGTCAAAGTTAATCTTTACAATATATATCTTTAGAATAAAAAAATAATATGTATATACTAATAAGGGAAATACATACAAAAAATATTTAGGTTTGGCTACTAAAATGTATACCTGCATAAAATAGAGAAATCTAGGAATAAAAATATTATATATAAATGATTCAATGAACAAACAAGTTGATAAATAAATACGGGAAATACATACAAAAAATATTAAGGTTGGGCTACTAACTAGTACTAGCTTCGCAAGCTAGTCGAGCTACTAGTTAGTATCACATGTACTGTAATCTCAGAAAAAGTTATTTTATAGCATTACGTTTTTCGGAGACTAATAGTGTTTTTTTTTTCTATTTTAGAGACGTTCATCAAAAAAATTGTTCACCATGCAAGTAGTTAAGAGTTCATAATGAGGATTTTACGATATGAGGTTAGATAACATGTATTAAATAAATGTTGCTCACGCTATTACGCATCAATAGTTTATTGTCAGTTAGGCTTTTTTAGCAAAGTTATTTTATTTTATGCATAATTTTATAGATCATTTAGAAAGTTATGTATGAAATAACACAATTACTTGATACTATTTATAAAAAAATAAGAAAAACCATCATAAGTTTTGATCCGTTGCAACCACCAATGATCAAAATGTGCCTTTTCACTTATAACTTTGATTTTCCTTGTCTTGATGATTGACAAACCCACTTTTTAATTTAGAGTGCATTACATACTAGAAAAGATTTAGAGTATTCCAACCAAAGCGATGGATTTCGCTATAGTAGATAACAAGGTATCCATCCATCCATCCATCCATCCATCCATCCATCCATCCATCGACTGCCGCAACCGCAACTACTCGTAAAATTTTAGTCGCAGTTCTTTTTGGGTTCAGCTTATTATTCAGCTCTCACCCTAAAGTCGTGTTTACGCGGGTGCGGTCACAAACTCAATTCAGGGGAGTTTTGTGCCCTCGAGGAGTTCGTACGTTATTTATGCATGCGGTGGTGAATTTGCTATTGACCTTATATTATTGAATTTAATGCGTAGCCAATAAAATGAGCTGCGAGTTTCTTATTATTTGATATATTTATATATAATTTGTATAGGCAAGAAAATACTTAGTTGTACATTTATTCACAACTTTTTCGATATGTTTCAGTCATTTTCGTGTTTCTATTTGCCTACGAATTATAAATCACACTAATATTATAAATGCGAAAGTTTGTGTGTGTGTGTGTGTGTGTGTGTGTGTGTGTGTATGTTTGTTACTCTTTCACGCTAAAACGGCTGCACGGATTTGGATGAAATTTAGAATGGATATAGCTGATACCCTAACTTAACACATAGGCTACTCTTTATCCCGGAAAAAGCATGTTGTTAAACCGAATAACACGCGGGTGGAGCAGCGGGCAAAAGCCAGTAAAAAATGATTTGGCCAATCGCGAGTCGAAGTCACGCACAAAGGGTGCGGAACCCTAAAAATATTATGGTAAATAACAACACTTAATATGCCAAAGGCAACATGAAAGCTACAAAAATGGTAGCGCTTGACAAAAAAATTACACCCTACTATTTATATTTTTTTTTACTTAAGAGTATGTTCTACAATCTGACTAAATTTAAAACTTGTCTGTGTTACCGTCTCTAAGTAAGAGCCAAAACCGATAAGGTTTAAATAATGCAATCTTTTCGAGGACCGCCCTTAAATGTTTTTTTTGCAATTTATTGAAATAGGCGTTACCTTGCGGAAGTCCATCACTAAGTTATGGATATACGGGCTCGGACTGAAAATCAGAGCTGTCGGTCTTACCTTGTAAGACTACAGCACATGCTGAGTCTTGGCCCTTTTGTCTGCTGCGACACATGACTTCTTTTAGTTTTAGTTACAATATCTTATTCTTTTGTTTTAATTCTTTAAGTCTGAATTTATAATATTGTTTATAATGTAATTGTGTTGTGTTGTGGCAGATAAATAAATGGATATTCTATTCTGTATATGAATATAATTTGCAATATTCCGCTAAACAATTCTTGTCGTGCTATTCAAAATGCAGACTCGTACACCGCCCGCCCGCCCGCATAAAACATGCAGCAAGCAAGCAATACAAGCGAAGCAATCTTAAATAACAAGTAATAAAACTTATCGACACGTGTTTCGACTCTGAATAAGACATCCTCGGGATGTGTTGCTAGCTCGGCTTCTCCGCAGCAACTGATGTGTTGCTCGCCCCGCCGCTGCTCCTCAGCAACTGATGTTGTTCGCCCGACAGCTAGCTAGCTTTTTTTTGTATTTTATTATTTGTCGTGATAGAGGCCATAGAAGGACGTATTCTGAGAAAATTTCAACTGTCAACCTATTACGGTTGAAGCTGTAGTCCCCTGTGACAGACAGACGGACAAACAGACAGCGGAGGCTTAGTAATAGTGGTACAGTCGGTTCAATTAAAGACTCTCGCGCTGTTGGTTCGGCTTCAACCTTCACCGGGGCATACTTTTTATTACGCGATGAGTAAAATTTCTCAGCAAGTGATAGGTCCTGGGTATGTTTGCCTTTATTTTTCTTCTGAGTTTTAACACCACAGTGATATAATGTAAATTGAAAGCATTGTAATAATAATTTACTTCTCTACTAATTTTATTATGGAAACGGGAATAGCAGTAATTTTGGATACGTATGTCCATTTACTAGGCGACTATCACAATCGTGCTAATATCAAAGACTTTATTAGCTTTTGATAGAGGTGATTATTGTTTGGCTCAGGCTAATTGTGATGGACATTTATTTTGTACGCGGTTTGTAAGCTTTTGTAATTTTTACAAGACTTGCTTTCCTTCCTTATCTTCCTTGCGACATCTATTTATGGGTGTCTCGAAATATCACTTTTTTCCATGTGAACAAAATTCGTCTTTTTCGTGTAAAATATAAGAGTTATTATCTGTAGTCGTTCTACGAACAGTACTTCTTGGCAGCTTCGCTTAGCAGGAATATTTATCTGTCATGTGATCATTGAGTATCTGGCTGCAAATTTTACAAGTACATACAAATATATTCCGAACTAATTGTACTTATACCTATATTCCTTGGGTCAGGATTTGAATCTGCGAACTCTCTCTTAAAAGACAAGTGTAGACCGTTGAATGTTTCCACCATATCTCTGCCGAGTTCTACTTGATACACCATCTCATATTGGACGTTTCATTATTCGTGAGGAATTAATTGAACTTCGAATTCATTATTAAAACCTTGAAAATGGTGTCTAACCGAAACGGAAGCCTCAATGACCATGTCCTTAGATTTACAATATTTGATTGTTTTAACATTTTCATTTAATTTTTCTGTTTGTAGTTATTTTTCTGTCTTATTTCTGTGTCCTAGTAAATTTCTTTGTGTGTGTACGGTGATTTGGATTTAATCTGTGATGCTGTGCAGATATATAAGGTCCTACAATAATAAGTGAAAATAATTCTAGGGTAGACCATGTATCGGTAACTGATCAAATTCCAAAGAAAAAAAATTTTTGCTCAAATAATTTTTTCACTTCCCAGTACAAAGTGGTTCAATCAGCTGACTAAATTTCTATGGAAAGGAAAAAAAAAGTACGAGCAAATAATTTTTTTTCACTTTGAATTGTAAGACCTTATATAATACATAAATAAATAAAATAAATAGTTAAATATACCTTCTGTGAAACTAGTACAAGTGCCGTTTATTGATCATGTTCTTATCCAAGTTCCACTAAGTGCCGACAATCGCAAGTTTTTATCATATTTATTATAATAATTAAATGATGATACTAAGTTTTGATAAATGAGATTTAAAAATTCAGAGGTAAAGAAACGAATTATATATCTGCCGCCGACTTGATGGCCGTTGGGGCCGAAAGGCGTTAGAATGGAGACCACGTACAGCAAAGCGTAGCGTAGGCCGACCTCGTGCCCGCTCGACCGACGATCTGAAGGAGGTTGCGGGTGGCGGCTGGATGAGTACGGAGGACCGCCAAGAGTGGCGTAATATTAGGTTGGGGAAAAAGTTTTCAAAATTCAAAACATTTTTTAATAAAGTTTATTTACATTTAACTAAAGTATGTAGGTGCCATTTTGTTTGATAACTTTCTGCCATCTTGGAGATAGGGACATGATCCCATTGCAATAGAAATTCTGGGGCTTCTGATCAAAAAACCGCGACAAGTAGTTTTGGCAGTCCTCTCGTGATGTTAACCTGACACTGCCTAAAGAATTCTGAAGAGACCGAAACAAGTGGAAATCTGAAAGTGCAAGGTCAGGACTATACGGCGGATGCATTAATACGTCCCAGCCAAACTCTCTTAATTTTTGCTGCTAGCGTTATCATGATGAAAAACCACACCCCTTCTGTTGACTAATTCCGGCCGCTTTCTCTCAACTTCTTGCTTTAATCTCATCAGTTGTTCGCAGTAGAGTTCAGAATCGATGGTCCTACCTGGCGGTAACAGCTCATAATGAATAATGCCCTTCCAATCCCACCATGCACACAGCATTACCTTGTTGCGAGATAACCTGGGTTTCGCCAGAGTCTGTGAAGCCTGACCAGCCTTTGACCACGACCTTTTTCGCACGTTCTTGTCGTACGTGATCCACTTTTCATCACCAGTTATCAGGTTTCTCAAAAATGTTTCGGTTTCATTACGTCGTAATATCACAAATGAGTACACGGTTAGTTAAGTTTCTTTCAGTGAGCTCATGAGGCACCCAAATATCGAGCTTTTTTGTGTAACCAGCTTTTTTCAAATACGCCAAAACTGTTTTGTGGTCAATCCCCAGTTCTTCAGCTACATCGTAACTACTGACATGCCGATCTTGCTCCAGTTTTTCAAAAATGGCATCCATTTTATCCGTAACAGGGCGCCCAGAGCGAGGTGCATCTTTGACATCAAAATTTCCGGATTGAAAACGCTTAAACCAAATTTGTGCTACTCTCACAGACACTGCACTAGGTCCATAAACATCACAATTTTTTTTCGCGGCTTGCGTTGCTTTTTTACCTTTTTTTAGTAAAATTTTAAAATGTATCGAATTTCTTCATTAGATTCACTCATCTTAAAAGTAAGAAAAACAAATGAAAATCACATATTTTACCTAATTTGAATTTGGAATCTAATCTAATCTTTTTTAAAATTTAAACTTTTTAATAATACCAAAACCAGCCAGATACAAATAGTATAGCCAAAGAAATTTTATAGTTATAAGTTCATACATACTATTTGCGAAAAGAGTTTTTCCCCAACCTATTATTTTGAAGGCCTATGTCCAGCAGATGGATGCAATCGAATGCTCGCCAATCTGAAGATTCTTCGCGCAAAGTGTAACTTTACCTTAACAGTCATCAAAAGGTCGTAACTTTGTATAGGTTTGGATTTCATACGGCAACGGGTTGTCATCTAATTTAGATAATCTTTATGAGGGACCGAGGGTAGACCTTTCACGAACTTACCTATTTAATGGCAGATAGCCAGCTTTATGCCTCTAATAATGCTGTAATGATCCTCGAATAAGCTGTGCGTCCGAATGGGATATTTCACGTTAAATTTTAAAGCTTCGTGTTGTAGATGTTGTAATAATAATAAATTCATTTATTTCAGGCTACGATTAAAAAACCCATAATTTGTTAGTAACAATAGTTCTTAATCTAATATTAGTAAATAAATAATTAATTAATTAATAAAAAAAATAAAAACTATTTAGACTGCACTTATATGAGTATCCTCCGTAATGGTTTGGATTTCTACACATACTTATATAATAGTTAGTACATAAGTGTTTTAATACCTAGTTATTAGGGATTGCAACCCGGTATGTTTCTCAACCCGGCCGGGCCCGATAGCATTCGTCACCAATCCGGTCGGGTTGATGTGTTAGCGATGAAACCCTAAAGTTTTAATAAATTTGCTATTTAAGAATGGAAAAACAGTTAAAAATTTATATTTATTGAAAACTAGTAAATCCACAATAATCACAATAAATCAGTCTCACTCAAAGTCTCAAAATCACTGTTTTAATACATAATTGATTACTTTTAGATAATTACAATAGTAGAATATAGAATAATTATTGTATTTAATATGGTTTGGACGGAATAGTAACATTAGTATTAGTAATAATTATTATTTATCAGTATAAGCAAGCAGGTCTTTCTCTTTACTCCATAAAGTGTCTTTTTGAAAACATAGTATTGGAATTTAGAATAAGAAACTAATAACGCAGATTAAAGTATTTAACTCGTCGTATCAACTTAGATTAGATAGATAGAAAAACTTTGGTAGCTTTGGTATAAACAAAACAAATTCTCATTTGCTTAAAGCAAAATATTATGTTTTTTCTTAAACTTAAATTTTCTACGAGTTAGCGCTCCCGCTGCGGTTTTCATACCTACCGGGTCCGGTAAGAATGGCCGTGATAATATGTTATTTATAGTTTCATACACTACTTTATCTAAACTCAGGCCTACTAACCTGTTTTCATAATCTTGATGAAATTTTTCGTTAGCCATTTGTGATTTTTCTTGTAAAAGCTCGTTCTAAAAGTGTTCGTAATTTCCGTCGTTATTTCCAGAATGTCAGGTGGAGTCAAATTATCATCACCATCACTGCTGTTGGAATTTAAGGGGAAAATAATACTATTGGATTGACCCATAAAAACAAAGTAAATAATGATTTCCACGTAAGCTATGGTGCCAAAATCCAACAGCCCACCACGTAATGCAGGCTGAAAATAAAATGAAATTGTGACCTCCTTTGTCACGCCGCAATATTATTTTGTACGTGTTAAAGAATATTTTATGATAACCTCATTGGTATTTGATATTAAATTAAATGGCTGTTTGGGCTAAGTTCCCTTTGCCTTCCTAGTTAGTATCACATGTAATCTCACAAAAAGTTTTTTTATAGCATTATGTTGTTCGCAGATCTATGCTATAATTTAATGTTTTAATTTTTTTTGGGACGTTCATGAAAAATATTTTTCACTATGCCAGTAGTTTTGAGTTCGTAATGAGGATTTTAAGATATGAGGTTAGATAGAGATATGTACAGATGTAAGGCTGTGCTTCAGGCCCGTAGCTAGGATTTCATTTCGGGGGGGGGGGGGGTCGGGCTCTGGACCAGAGACAATAAGGAACCACTTTATTTTAAAATAAATTTGTCATAATTTTAGAATAAATCCAATTTATAGACTTTTTGTCGTTTAAATTATAATTTATATACATATATAACTAATAAAACACGTAAAAACAAATTAGTCGCCCGAAAAATATCTCATAATTTTAGAGCAATACAAATTTACCTCATTAAAAGCAACTGACGTCGGTGATCATTCGAAATAAAGCGCGTGACGAAAAAGAAAAAAAAATAGTCAAAAATATTTAGTAAGTATAAATGAAACGGTGGGTTGGCTAAGACTAATAGAATTTCGGGGGGGGTTTGAACCCCAAAACCGCCCCTGCCTACGGCCTTGCTGTGCTCCCAGAACAATGCTGTGCTGAAAATCGGCAGTTGTCTACCTGAAGTCGAGCACACCTATCTGCTTTCTCTTTCTTGCTTCTTCATTATTATTATTATTATTAGGTGGTAGAGCTGATGCCGGGCTCGACTGTGGAGGTACCACCATCTTACTCGCAAACCGCACCGAAGTTATTCGGGGGAGAGTATGAGAACAGCTCTCAGGCAAAACCAGGCGGCCCACCATTGCCTGGGACCGATGGATGGCGGTATATCCATCCCTAATAGCCAGGCCTTAAAACAGACTAGTGACGGGCAGCGGCGTCCCTGGTGCAAGGGTTTCGGCACCGCGCTCACCAACCCGCCTGTCCAGCGTGTGTGAGTATGGGCATTTCTTCCAGGAGGACCGCCAAGAGTGGTGAAATCCTGGAAAGGCTTATGTCCAGCAGTGGACGAAACAGGCTGAGGGATGGATGGATGGATGATATTATCATTATATGTGTATGTATGTACGAGTACTCTGGGTGTGTAGAGTACGCGCCACGACTCAAGTCCTTTTCCGAAGTCGTTATTTACAACGAGCTATCTATAAGTCGTTGGTTATTTATTATGAAATAATACACTTCTACCATTGAATGAAACCACATTTTCTACCGACCCTACTGAACCACTTTTCCCGAGAATCATACCCGCTGAAGCTGTTTCACGGACGACGCTCTTTCTAAACTCGCCCGAATGTCGGTGCGTTAGGGTTCACACATTTATGTTTGGAACTCAATTACTTATTTCATAAACTAAGGGTGTCCGCGGGTATGATTCTTGGGAAAAGTGGTTCACTAGGGTCGGTAGAATGTGTGGTTTCATTTAATGGTAGCAGTCTATTTACACCCGGTAAATGATATATATAATATAATACCTAATTTTATTACATAACTTTGTTACATATTTTTGCTAGGTAGAATGTTGGTTTAGTATAGTTTATTTCGTAAGATAATTGAGTTTTTTAAATTAGTTTATAATTTTTTTTATCATCATCATCATTTATTAACAAAACAGTGTTTACAATAGAACTTATATACTAACAGTGTGACAAAAACCAGTTTAGGTTTGACCGCACACCGCATTCACACAACATCACTCATTACGTAGGTACTTATAGATAAGGCGCTTACATTCTATACAATTCACAGCTAGCTTTTGTTTGTGTAGACACACTAGGTGATTATTTTTAATGCTTATTTACGAGGATATGGGTTGTGAGAAGAAGTGTTTTAATTTGATTTTTATGTTGGTTTTTGTGATTTGATTTTGTATGTTCAGGGGAAGTTGGTTTATTAATGTAGGTACTTGATATTGAAGTAGTTGTTTTCCATATAAGTTTTGGAATGGAGGAACTTGCAGTTTCTTAATTAATGCACTTCGTGTATGTTTTTGATTCCGGATTATGTTTTGATAGTTTAGGTTAAAGAAATTGTCAATTAAAAGGCTATATTTTACTTGGTTATGTACGGGTATGATTTTAAAATGATGGAATAGTTTGTGATAGTTGTCCTGATGTTTGTTTTTAAGTTTCGGTGGAATGATGGATTTAAGGATCCTTAGTTGTAAAGAGTATATTGGATCAAGATGTGACTTACAGGTTCGGCCGTAAGAACTAAGCCCATAATAAAGTATGGTTTCACCCAGGGCTTTATATAATTGCAGCAGTATAGAGTATGGAATTTTTTGTTTTACAAGTCTAAATTTAGCCAAGATTGCTCTTAATTTATCACATACATGGTTAATATGTTCAGTCCATTTGAGTCTATCGTCGAATATCAGCCCAAGATATTTTTGTTTACTGACGACTTCAACGGGTGAGCAACAACAGTTTTGACTGTCCTTCGTGTGAAGACATTTGTGGTTGTGTGCAATAAGTTTGAGGTTGACAGTTTGTCTATTCTGGCTTGAACTGATATACATTAATTTTGTCTTTTGTGCATTGAGGACAAGACCTACATCATGTGACCATTTGGCCAATAATGCGAAGTCAGTTTGTAGTTGTTCAAGGGCCGTGTTTATATCTTTGTTAGCTGCAATAAGGCATGTGTCATCGGCAAACTGATAGATCTCACAGTTTTTAACAAGATTTACCATATCATTCACGTAAGTTATATAGTGCAGAGGACCTAAGACCGATCCTTGCGCTGTGCCTTGAGATACCGTTATCTTTTTACTTAGCGAATCACAGATTTTTACCATATAAGACCTTTCGTCAAGATAGTCTTTGCACCATTTGCCAAGCGGTCCCCGAATACCACAGTCGTCTAGTTTTTTTTTTTTTTTTTTTTTTAATTTTTTTATTTAACACACAGGTAATTTACTTATACTAGGTACATAAATTTCGCAAAACTTTGCAGTTTGTCTGCGAAAACGTAGCAGCTTTAATAGTTTCTACTTAAATTAACTCAACCCTAACTACTTTTGTCCTTTATGAACACACCTTAATACTTAATATAAATATAAATAATACTTGGTAACTGATACATAAGTTTGAAGTTAATTATGACAGGATATCGTGTTTTAAGGTATCAAATGCCTTACTGTAATCTATAAACAGTACTAAGATATGTTCTTTATTATTAAGATGTTTGTAAATATTATCCGTAAAACTTGAAAGAAGTTGTGTTGTGCTTTTACTGGTCTGGAATCCGTATTGTTTCTCTGTAATTATGTTATGTTTTTTATAGAATGAATGAATCTGTTTTGATATATATTTAATTGTTGTTAACCTACAAAATTAATAGCGTTGTCTTTTCTTTCGTTTATGCAGCCAAATTCATACTGGAGACTCTTCTGAATGGTCAGGGACCAAGGTGAAATGTCCCTTTCTATGAAACACTCAAAATAAAATTTAGACTTCCTATACTAATTGAAACGAGGTTGATCTTGATCAAGTATTAGAGGAACAAAAAATATTTTTCGTATGTCGCAAACAGGGTCATTTAAGCTTGGGCCTGCCACTTACAGAGTCTCCAGTATGAATTTGGATATATATACGAAAGTCACCTTATATTATGTTAAAGTAGCATTTTCTCGCGGCTCCGTCAGCGTTTTTCAATCTCTTCCCCGTTTTTGGCTTGGGCAATTTAATAACCAAAGTCCCCAGGATCATAATAAGAAAAACCCCATCCAAATCCGTTGAGAGGTTCTTGAGTTAAAACGGAACTTACAAACATACAAAAAGAAAAAAAAAGTGGTTTTGGCCTCGAGTCAGTACAATCAATACCCATTTCATTTAAAATGTCACGAAAATATTCAATGTACACGACCTTTTTACTTCTTTATTATTATTATATATATGTCGTATTATATGTATACCTATAGATGTCTATTCTAGGCGCTTCAATTCTGTTCTTAGTTTCCTTTGTCACTGCATTCCATTACCAACATATTTGCAGAGAATGTGCCATCTAACGTGTCACTCAATAATAGTCTCTATAACTGGACATCAAGAATCATCGTACCAAGTAAAATTACACTTTTGTGATTAATAAATCGCATAGCCTGTTGTCTGGATGTCATAGTATTCAGGATTCAAATTGGGTCACCAGCCGACAATGGTGGAATGACGTAAACAAAATTCAGGTCGTACATACATACTCAGGTTTGTGTCACAGGGGGGTAGGTAAATACTACAAGTGTTCATCTACTACGATCCTGGGACACCTCTTTACCTTTCCATCAATCAAGTCATAGAAGCCCTTCTATTCCGGGTACGGATCCCGTTTTTCGAAACGTCCGAAAGTGACCGTCGAATCAGCAAGTTGAAGTGGCAGTGGGCGGGCCATATCTGTCGCCGCCGTGATGGCCGTTGGGGCTGAAAGGCGTTAGAACGGAGACCACGTACAGCAAAGTGTAACGTAGCTGGACCGACGATCTAAAGGCCTTTGCGAGTGGCGGCTGGATGTGGAGGACCGTCAAGAGTGGCGTGATATTGGAAAAGCCAGCAGTGGACGATGACAGGCTGATGGATGAATGGATGGATGGAGTAGAATATTAATATTAATACGACGAGCCATTAACGAAGTAAACAAAGATCATCACGAACGAAACCGCTCTGGGAGTCTGAAATAAACCTGCTGTAAAACAAGTTCAAGTGAATTCTATGATCAAACTAATAATGCGCATACGAATCTTCGCCAGTGCTCGGCAAAGTTCGTATTTCCCTACACTTTATATGCAAGCAGTAAGGTCACGTGGTACGTCCGGTCGCTCGGCTATAGATTTCTATGCGCATTATAACTTTGGGCGTACTGTACTAATATTGTGTTGAATTTACAAAACATTTAAAGTCAATATTACGGTAACCTCTCAGCTAAAACTTAATTTTACTATCGGATATCTAAAAGGTTCTGCCGTTAGGGGATTCAGAAGTAGGGTTTTATTGCCTTTTTCAGGATTATTTTCTGTTCTAAAACTTTTACTAGCGGCTTGAGAACCATAAGTGAATTGACGACAATTCTTTAAGTACAGCCGTATACGGGAGGGTAGTTTTTGGGTATAATACCCGGCTGACCCTTTTTTCTGATAGAATTCCAGCGACCGGGTACAATTAAAAATAATTTGTTTGATTTTCCCTCTAGACCTTTGGGGAGTTAGTGATGTTGTTTTTGTGTTATGAAACATATTTCTGTATAAATATGGCTGCGTTCCGTTTAAATATATCGGTAACATTGTCCAGGAATATTTAATCTGGAACGCAGTAGTTGCTTGTTAAAAATATTGTTGAATTTATATCGTTGATTCCAAATAAAGGTTTTTATTGAGGAATTATCGTTTGTGTGCTTGGTGTAAATATTGTACGATGCACACACAGGCTAGTATTTATTTTGTGGTACAGTACAGCCCCTAGATTATGTATCTTTAAGTCGGTTGCCAACTCGTTGCCAAACATCGAAAACAAAAATACTGGCAAAGTGCGAGTCGGACTCGCGCCCGAAGGGTTCCGAACCATTATCTCTAAAAACTGCAAAAAAATCATGTCTGTTGTATGGGAGTGCGCAGGTCCGACTCGCACTTGGCCGGTTTTAGTATTTGTTGTTATAGCGGCAACAGAAATACATCATCTGTGAAAATTTCAACTGTCTAATTATCACGGTTCATGAGATACAGCCTGGTGACAGACGGACGGACGGAGTCTTAGTAATAGGGTCCCGTTGGTTACTCTTTGGGTACGGAACCCTAAAAATTGCCTTCGAATTTCGATTATGTAAGGATACGTTCGTGCTTAAAGTGACGTCACAGTTCGTGAACAGTTCAATATACACTGAAGGCAATTTTGAAAGTTCAGTTTTTATCTATGTTTTTAGTGTTTGGCAACCAGTTGGCAACCGATACAACGTAACATATTAGCCCCGCAGGTTTTTTCTTTGTTGCTTCATGGGTTTTTAGGTGTGCCCGGAATTGTTTTCGATACACTTTGGACTGTTTATCACCGTATTGAATTTCGATGTAGGTTAAAATAACCGAATACTTTCTACACTTATTTAACCGTTTATCTATTTCGGTACCGAAATCAGTGCGAACGAGACGAGAGTGCGGAGCGCGGGAGCAGAGGTGGTGAAAAAGAAACGAGCCACAGACGCACAGCCAATCAGCAAAGGCTAAATTTTGGTACAGTCAACAAAAGAGATAGATAAGCAGACTCAGCGCAAACACTTTGAAACATTGAGACCCGTAGGTGAGTGACAGATGGGACGAGGAAAACTTGATCAATACATACACACATGCACTAATGTTTACATATTCATAATCTCATCTACTGCTCGTTAGTGGGTCAAAGTGTTTGCGCCATTGCTGACCGTACAATTACAATATAATTTTACCTTGAGGACACTCTATTCGCCCGAACTCCCATACTAGCGCAGTTCGCTGATAATATCCTTATTTATAGGTACTTGCTTAGTATTTATTCTTTTTCAACATATCGCATACAATATCCATGACTTGAACCGAAAACATTTATCAAAATCAAATACATACAAAAGTTACAAGCGTATAAAAGTCCTGGATTTTAGACATATTTTGATGAATGTTTATGTACCGTAATGTCCTAGAAGCGATACAACAAATCAAATAATTTTAGGTTCACAGCATAGTATATTTTATACTATTCAAAAATATTTTTGTTTCATTTCGATTTTTGGGATATTTCTCCTGAGACCCAAAAAAATTCTCGAGTTTTATCAAGACGTGAGTTTTGTCTCGTGTTAGCTTAGTGTTCGGCTAGTTCTGTACGAGCTCGGGAAATGAACGTTCGGGCCAACCAATAACAGTCAGTCAGTGCTCTATAATCCGAACTTGAATGTAGAATGAAATAGCAAGCATAGCGACCACGTGCGTGACTGACTTCAAGCCACCGACTACAGTGCTCTTAATGTGGTAAAACCGAATCTCGGTGCAAAATGCACATCAGAATATTGTTATCCTTACTTTTGAATAAAAAGTATGCCAAAATTGCGTTTTAAAGAAATTAGCGGAAATTTGTGCGTAATAATTGAGTTTTCACATTCAAATTCTATCATTTTGTGATTTAAATTTTGATTGCGTTCAATTAACAAACTTAAAAGCGTATTTATCGTTGTAATCAAAATGTAAGGAATAAAATAACATAATTTTAATGCGAGAACCCCATTATTAGTAATCGATTTCCGCTGATTGCATTAAAACGCAACTTTTGCATACTTTTTATTCAAAATTAAGAAAAACAATATTATGATGTGCATTTGCTAAGTTTCTTGCCCTTTTTCTTAGCAAGATTAATCGAATGGGCGGATTTAGGCATTATATCTATTTATAGTTTATTTATCTATTAACTTATTTATTCATTGAATTATGTAGGTATGTATATACAATATTTTAATTTCTTACTTATGTTAGTATATATTTGGCTAGGCATTATATTTATTTAGGGTCTATTCAGTTTATTTATCAACTTATATATTAATTGCATTGTGTAGTTATAATATTATTCGTATTCCAATAAGTCTTATTTTATGCATTTAACTTTTGTAGCCCAACTTAAATATAACAACAACAACAACAACAACAACAATACAACTTTATTTGTACACCATAAAAGGAAAGAAAAAAGAAAAAAACATAAACATTTAAATATCTAACTTGGGAAACAAAGAAATATAACTTACTAACTTATTAGGTAAGCACAAACAGGCGGCCTTATCGCTTAAAGCGATCTCTTCCAGACAACCTTTGGGTGGAAGAAACTGTTCAAAAGAATTACTGACATGGCGGTGTACTAATTTTGTGTTAAATACATATACAAACATGTATCAATGGATATATAGTATTATAAATGGTAATATACTAGTAAATAAATACGTAATAATATACACACATATATATATACATATATATACATACATATATATATTTATATACTACATACATATTTTATTATATATAGAGAAATCACATTTCGGTAATCAGAGTGTGAGGTAGTGATGTTTAACTAGTCTCTTGAAGACAGGTAGGGAAGGGGCTCTCCTGATAGGTAAAGGAAGATCATTCCATAAATAAACAGCTTTTACTGAGAACGAATTGTTAAAGAAAGACGATGAGTGCACCGGCGTGGCAAGAAGCAGATTTTGAGAGGACCGTAAAATGCGGTCATGAGTATCATGAAGAAATCTAAAGCGAGTTTTAAGGTAAGAGGGAGTTGAAGGATTATTTAAAACGGAATACAAGAGAGACAGGATATGAGCATTACGGCGACGACGAATGGGAAGCCAATTTAATCGAGAACGGAATTCAGAAATATGATCGAATTTGCGAAGACCAAAAATAAACCTAATACAGAAATTTTGAAGACGTTCGAGTTTATCAAGTTGGCCCTCCGTAACGTCAAGATAACAAACATCGGCATAATCGAGAATAGGTAGTAGCAGAGAATGTGCAAGCGCAATTTTAGTAGCAGTCGGAAGGAAGTTCCGAAGCCTTCTTAGAGCTCCTGCTGCCGCAAATAATTTCCTACAAACTTCATTTATTTGTGGATCCCAAGACAAGCAACTATCTAACAGGAGACCTAGATTTTTTACTATGTTGCTGTATGGAATTATTGTCCCTTCAAACATAATATTAGGTAGCAGTTGCCAGTTAATCCTGGCTGTGAACCAGGGACTACCCATAATAATAACTTGGGTCTTGTTGGGATTAATCTTTAAGCCATATTCACTACTCCACACAGACATTCTAGATAAATTTGAATTGGTTGTAATTATAGCTTGTGAAAGATCTTCCAATTTGGCTTGTGTGTAGATTTGGAGATCATCTGCGTAAAGGTGGTAGGAAGAAGATATGAACTGAGAAATATTATTAATATATATACTGAAAAGTAGAGGAGATAAGACGCCACCTTGAGGAACGCCGGCAGTAGTGCTGCACCAATCAGAGAAAATATCATCAATGCGGATGCGTTGCCGGCGTCCTCGTAGATAACTACGAAACCAGCCAATCACCGTCGGAGATATGTTAAGAGAACCAAGCAGTCCTAGTAGAATGTCAAAGTCAGCAGTATTAAATGCATTGGAGAAATCAAGTAGGGTCAGAACTGTCAGTTTCCCATTGTCCATTCCTTTTCGTATATCGTCAGTTATTTCCACCAAAGCTGTAACGGTACTATGGCCAGGACGAAAACCCGACTGATGAACATTAAGGAGGTTGTTTTTGTTGAGAAAAAAACTTAACTGTTGGTGGACTGCCCGCTCGAGGACCTTGGAGAGGAACGAAAGGATCGATATTGGACGGTATTCAGAAAAGGAAGTTGGATTCGCTTTTTTAGGCAATGGGGTGACTTATAAATAATAATATAGTTTTTTTATATATTCCCCGTATCATATTTGTTAATCATAAAATATTATTTTTATACAGATTAGATTTGACATGTAAAACGTATACTTTATGTATCTATTTTACAAATAAACAATTTGAATTTGAATTTGAATTTTTGCACCAAGATTCGGTTTTCCTCAACCCTAAACTTTCTTGTTCTGCAAACACGCAGGGATCGTACAAAAATGGACATATCATACCGAAATTTTGCGAAACCCTCATATAGCGCTAGCTCCAACTCACACTTTCTTTTCGTTTATATCTTCCTTTAGAAAAGTGGTTCAGTATGATCAGTATATAATGTAGTTTTAGTATTTATTATATTTTGTAGGAAACCGTTGGAGCGCAACAGCCAGCGTGGAGAGAGATATTAGAACTTCACAATAATATCTAGATCTTCACAATAATAAAGCACCGCCGGTATACAGCGTGCCGAGGTCCTGAATTATTCAGTTTTAATTTAATAAAACGTCGCGTTTCGCCGAGCGTTATTCAAAATTCATTATTCATATTCATATTCATCTGGCATGGCAGTCTGTTGCAACAACTAAGTTCGTGCCATTCGCAACCTTTGTTCTGGGCTTTCTGTTGTATCCATAGAGGTAGATTAAATTATAGAGTCGCTTTCAGAGGTAGTGTTGACTCCTGTGTAAATATGTCTTTGTTTACCAAATGTGTCTTTGTTTACCAAATATGCATGGGCATTAAATGCAGGGTTGGCATTCTTCTAAACAAATGTTTAAAGAAAAACGCATTTTTTTGCCTTCTTTTTCACGTGTGGGTCCCCACCTAGAAATTTACTTTTAATTTTTAATTTAATATTTGGTTTTGGGTCAACATCCTACATAACAAATCCAAATCGATTAAATTAAATGTCATATAAATATGTAATTCTCATGTCCTTTTCTAATAAATAATTACTGGTTATTAATTTACTATTAATGTTAATAAATTTACTCCATTTAGTATTTCTAGTGTTTTGTTAGGTAATTATAATATGTATTTATTTGTAATTGATTTCTTTTTCGTGTTTTATTATTGTAGATCGATGATTTACTCCTGTTGTTAATAATTTTTTGGCAAATGTTGTGTATACCTGTTAGTGGCGCATATATCAGAATATTTGTAAAAATGTAAGTTTATTTAAAATGTATGTGCTGTTTGTGTACCTTTTTTAAATAAATTTCATATCTGTACCTCATTTCGTTTGCAAGCTAAAGACCCGTGACACACGGACGGACAGATGGACAGACAGAGCGACATTAATATGGCTCCGTGTTGCCCTTCGGATACGGAACCCTAAAAACAGGTTTTAATAATTATAATAATTCTAGAAAGCTATGACTTGTTCTTATTTTCAAATCCATACTAAGACTTTATAACACACACAACAATTTTAACGCATTTTACAACATGAACTTGAACCTGGATTTCTATGTAAATTGGTTTCACTGTCTCTGTGTGACTTTGTTGCTCTAGTACTAATACTGTTACCTCGATGGTTATATCTTGGAAGGAAATTTAGGAAGATAAATTTGTAGGTACAATAGTCTATTTTAGCAAGGTGAATTTCATTTCTAAGTCAAACATTGTTTGAAAATAGAATTGAAATAGAAGATTATTATACCGAGCAGAAAGGGGTTTATTATTTCATTACGACGAGTCAGCGTGAAGCTCGGGGGTAAGCAAGGCCTCTAAAAACTAGCTCTAACAACAATAGTTCAATAATCTAATTCATTTCCGTTCGATATATTATAATGTATCTAATTACAGTATTATATATAATATACCTATAGATTACACACTAATATTATAAATGCGAAAGTTTGTATGTATGTGTGTGTGTGTGTGTGTGTGTGTGTGTGTGTGTGTGTGAATAAGTTTGTTACTCTTTCGCCCTGAAACGGCTGGACGGATTTGGATGAAATTTAGAATAGATATAGCTTATGCCCTAACTTAACACATAGGCTACTTTTTATCCCGGAAAAAAGCATGTCGTTAAACCGAATAACACGCGGGCGGAGCCGCGGGCAAAAGCTAGTATACTATAAATAAAAAGAAAAAAAAATATTTTTACGTCTATATTCCCACGTAGTTTGATAATGATGTCATTTCGGTGTATAACGACTTGACTTGTTTGACAGTACTGACCTTATTTTAGGTCCTTGTATTTTCGATACCGAAAGAAAAACACAGATTGCTTTGATTAAGTTTAGTCGTTTCAAATATGTCAAGTCGTACAGATATTAAAACGGCTACTCACGAATTATAGTCAGATTTCGCCTGACTAGTTTTACTGTATTCGTACAGTTTCTTTGGGGGCAAACATGGTTACAAGGCGGTTCCCCGTTTTAAACATCTGACCACTGAAAGTATTAAAATTTCAAATCGCGAGTAGCCGTTTCAATATCTGTATGAATCTAAACCACGAATCTCTTAGTAGGGTGGTAACGGAGTATCTCGCTGCAAAATGCACATCATAACATTGTTTTCCTTACTTTTGAATAAAAAGTATGGAATAAATGTGTTTATAGCAATTCGCGCAAACTGCTTGTTAATAGTTAGGTGATCACATGAAAATTATTCAATTTTATGCGTTACATTTTAACTGCATTACATTACAACTGTAAATACGCTTTTAAGTTTGTTAATGTAATGCAAACAAAATGTTATACATTAAAGTACGTAGTTTTTTTGTGAAGACTTTATTATTAATAAACTATTTCCGCAAGTTGCTTTAAAACGCATTTATTGCAAACTTTTTATCCTAAAGTAAGGAAAACAATATTGTGATGTGCATTTTGTACCGATGTAAAAAGTTACCCCCTTAAGTCGTGTTACACGGAAACGACAACATTGGGATACATAGAAAAGGTTTGTAATATTTACATTGACCTCTCATAAACAACAAGACGCACAGTCTCTAAGAAAAGTTCGCCTGAAAGTTCCGAACGTGCGACGTGCATAGTAGCAAAAATCTTCAACTAAATTAAGACGTTATGTCGTTAACATAAGATGCAATGTCAGTTGTACGAAATCGTCATTCGAATTTGTCACCCCATAGAGGGTGACGAAATGCATCGCGGACACTTTTTGAGCGAGATTCTGAGTCTGGTTTTTTATGAGAGGTAAATGAATATTTATTAATTAATTTGAACTAGTGCAGCCTATTATGAAACACAGCTTTGCTTTGATCTAGAAATAAGCACTCGTGTCCTAATGGCCATCATTATATACCGGGTGTAAAAGCAAAGTCAAGAATCTTTCAAGGGTGTGTTAGTATGATTGGTAAAGATATTATTTTAAATACTGGGATCTCTAAATAAAGTACCAGTACCTCATAATAAGATGATTTTCTTTATTCGAAATACACTAATCGCGTGGACACCCTCACTGGTCGCTGGCCACTCGGATGAGGGGTGCGGGTTGCGGGGTGCAATTAGGTGTGCGGAGAGGCCGGTGAGCTGCGTAGCCATAGCTTAGAAAAATGATGGAATTTTTGGTGAAAATTCAAGGCATAAATTTTTTTCTCGTAATGACATCAGAATCGTGTATACTTTCATACCCTAAAGGGATTCCATTTACATCCTGTATAAGGTGAATTTAATTTTATGCAGCCAAATTCTTACTGAAGACTCGGTAAGTGTTCAGTAACAAGGTTCGATGACCCTTTTTGTGAATTTCGTAAATTATTCTTTTCGTGTTCCTTACAAACGCAAGCCCAGCCCTGAGTCAATTACTATGGGACGTCAAGATTTTATTTTGCGATATTAGCAAAAAGTGTCATCGATCCATTTTGCTAGGTGGTAGAGCTGATGCCGGGCTCGACTGTGGAGGTACCACCATCTTACTCGCAAATCCTCCCAAAGTTATTCCGGGGAGAGTAAGAGAACAGCTCTCAGGCAAAACCTGGCGGCCCACCATTGCCTGGGACCGATGGATGGCGGTATATCCATCCCCGATGGCCGGGCCTTATTATAAAAGAGACTGGTGACAGGCAGCGGAGTCACTGGTGCAAGGGCTTCGGCACCGCGCTCACCAACCCGCCTGCCCAGCGTGTGTGAGTATGGGCATTTCTTCCAGGAGGACCGCCAAGAGTGGCGAAATCCTGGAAAGGCCTATGTCCAGCAGTGGACGAAACAGTCTGATGGATGGATGGTCCGTTTAACTGATCACTTGCCAAGCCTCCAGTATGAATTTGGCTGCATAAATTAAAGTCACCTTTATAGTTACAGAATCAACTCAGTATTTTAATATTTCACTTGAAAATCGTGTAATAACTGAAGCCAAAGGAAGTAAACTGTAAATAAATCAACAAGTGGGCAATTCCATTAAAATGCGACATAAAGAACTAAAAATGAAATCATCTACATGGGCACGATTCGGTCTGCAAACATAGTTTTTTAAATATAAGTAAAGCAACATACACAAAAAGAAACGTTTTGTTTTTCGACCTGTCAGAGCGGGAGATTTGATGATCGAATATTGCTATGAAAGTCGTGAAAGTAAAATGAGTTCCAAGATCTATGTAACGTGAGTGAACAGAAATAAAAACTGCATGGAGGACAAGAAATTTATAATGAATAAACTTGTTAGGCATTAATAAAACCGTATTTAATTAAGGCATTTTTTTACTTCAAACCGAACAGAGTTTTGCTTCAATTCATTTTAGTCTCAAAAGCTATGTCGCCGAATGTAACGTGAGTTACCAAAAGTTTTATCAATATAGAACCCAAGAAAATGTGTCAAGTTTAAAGAAAATTGCTCCAACACATTTTTTGTTAAATCAAGAGTTAATATTTACATTAGGAGGATAAGTTATATAATCAGATTATTGGCATATTATATTATTATAATCTTAAACTGGAGTAAACTGTAACATGAGTTGCCGTGGAATTGCCCAAGTGAGTTTTAATCAAGATGCTTCCTAAGTTTCACAATTATTTATTCTGTGGTTTCACCGACAATCGCTAGTCCTACTAATACTATAAATGCGCAAATTTGTGTGTGTGTGTATGTTTGTTACTCTTTCACGCTGAAACGGCTGAACGGATTAAGATGAAATTTAGAATGGATATAGCTTATACCCCAACTTAATACATAGGCCACTTTTTATCCCGGAAAAAAGCATGTCGTTAAACCGAATAACACGCGGGCCGAGCTGCGGGTAAAAGCTATTATTATATCATTTGAATATGGAAGCGGGTCTAAACAGCAAAATAAACTAAAGATGGTGCGTTATAAATATACGTAGCATGGTTTGTAAAGGTTAAATTTAGCAAATACTTTGGCCAAGTGCAAGTCGGACTCGCGCACAAAGCGTTCCGTACCACCATATATTGGGTTACCCCAAATCGCGGCGTCTATCATCTTACGAATGAATCTCGGCGCAAAAAGGCTGACAAGCTACTCTTAGCGCCATCTATCATCTAATCATTGAACCTAGGTAAAAGCTTTAAAAACAAGTCATCTCAGATGGCGATACGGTTAAGACGATGTTTATTGTATGGGGTTTTGGATTAAACTTTTCACTTTTGCTTTTTTTTTATTTGTCGTGATAGAGGCCATAGTAACACGTATACAGTGAAAATTTAAATTTTCTACCTATTACGTTTGAAGCTGTAGACCCCTGTGACAGACGGACAGACAGGCAGTGGAGGCTTAGTAATAAGGTTCCGCTTGGCACCCTTCTGGTACGGAACCCTAAAAGCATCTAGCAAAAAAACCGCACCCAAAAAAGCGTCCCTATTTACTTTCCCTCATAAAATTACTAGCAACAAGGCAGCCTAATGGTCCGTATACGATCGTTGTTTTCCCTCAAAATTGAGTGAACTATGCGACTCATAAACCCCATGAGAAAGGGTACAGGAAACCAGGCTGTTCCTCTCCGGTCCAGAATAGTAAATCGTGAATCGTTTTTGTTGCGTTACTAAATGTGTGTCGTAAGACTGTAGGATTATTGAGTGAAAGCTTGTCTTCTTAATCGATTATGCCGATTGCACATATAGTGCGACAATACTCTTTTTGTTCGTGGCCAGAATCGGAACTAACACCGTCCTGATAAAACGTAACGTAACCACGCGCCAAAGAGCCTTGTCGCACTTTGTTACGTATGAAACCTTTTGAATTAGTAAAAAACCGTCATCCATCATAAAGTTCAGAGATACTTATATAAAAAAAGATTTCTGTATAAAAAATAGAAAGGCTTTGTGTCAGAGATAAAACCGTAAATTATTAAGTGGATATTTCTACGCCGCTGCTTTAGTTAATAACAGAGGTAACAATCAATGACGGCGCATTTACCTACGAGGTCATTAAAAATATTATATTATTCAGATCAAATAAGTAGTAACGTAGGTATCATGATTAATTAACGATTAAAAAATGTAATAATCTACATCAGAAATCAAATTATCCTTCGTTAAAAAAAGCTGTTCCGGTACTGACGTACGAGTTCTGAATATGCCCCCCCCCCCCCACCCCCCAAACGAGATGCGAACAAAGAATTATCCACTTCAATAAATGTGTATTTTCCGAGATATCTTCAGAAGAAAAATTCTCACGGATTTACAGAAAAAAGGCACAGCTATTCAGACAAAGAAACCCCTGATTCAGATCGGAAATACCCGAAAGTGGGAAAAGAAAATGACATAGAGCTGCGTTTTGTTTACGCATGGCGGCTGTGTGCCGCTTCAAGAAACAAAACGAAGCATGTATCGCTATTCGTGTGTTTTATACAGAACAAGCTGTGTCATTTACGTTACGAGGACGCCATTTTGTTTCTATATTTTATTTCAGATTTGATGTAATACAAAGATAGTGGAGGAGGTCTGTTTATAATAATGAATTTATTTTTTTGGGGAAAATCTATCCTAAACTAGCACTTTCATTAAATTGCTTTGATACACTTGATAATATAATTAATAATAAATTCAAACCAATAAAGAAAATAATAAGGTAGAACAATTCTTACAAAAATGACGTAAAATAAAATGAAATTAAGTAAAATGAAATATTAGTTGTAAATGTCAGCATTTAATTGTTATTATTAATATTTCAAAAATAATAAAATGTTATCGCAATTAATTTACTTGGTCCTGCCATGAGTTCTGTCCCTTTTAAATGGATAATTGCAAGGTCCCAAGAAAGCCGTATAACTCAAACAAATGTATATCCCCAAGAACGAGTAGGTTTTAAACTACAATAAACAGATATTGTTATAATAGTATTATAAAATATGTATTTTTCAACGAGTCTCAAAGTTAATATTTAAAAAACGGAAAGGACTCACTTATTTAACTGTGCAAGGAGGCACAGTTCGAGCTTTGGCATCTGGCGCCAACTTGGCAACCTGTACTTGACGCTTCGTATCACAAAAAAGTGCCAACAGTGGTTGAGGACATTATCAGTGCCGTCTGTGTGACTGGACCTAGTGAAACACGTGACCCGGAAGTAGTAGTGAAAACTTTATCAAATGTCCAGTCGAGTCTGGGTTCGATACCGGAAACCTCCGAACGCAGCCGAAGAGCGGAAAGACGAGCGGCGACGAGAGAGGGGAGGAAGCTTAGTACTCGACTGACCGCCGTGGGCAAAAGTACTCCCGAAGAGTCCTGATGATGATGAGTCATAATCTCATCGAAAGCTCGACCTGTGCCTCCTCGCACAGTTAAAAGTCCTATCCGTTTTTAAATATTTATGATAATACGGAGCTAATATTACTATATAACAAAAAATATAAAAACCGGTTACCGGTAAGTTCCGTACTATTATCTACAAAAACGGCAAAAAAATCACGTTTGTTGTATGGGAGCCCCCTTTAATATTAATTTTATTCTGTTTTTTAGTATTGTTTGTTATAGCGGCAACAGAAAAACATCAACCGTAAAAATTTCAACTGTCTGACTATCACGGTTCATGAGACACAGCCTGGTGACAGACGGACAGCGGATTCTTAGTAATAGGGTTTCGTTGGTTTCTCTTTGGGTACGGAACAGTACAGTTGTTTTACAAAGCCTAAAAATAAAAAATATATATAATGATTACCTATGAAATGTAAGAATTTTCAATGGTTTTGTAAATTAATTTGGTAGGTATCCTGATAACGTTTGTGTTTTACAAACAAAAAAGATCATTATTAAGTAATTTCCTTCATCTTGACCTTTTTGCTCACAATTTCAAGGGTCAGTAATTTAATTAGTAAAATTAACTTTACGGGTCCCTATAAACGTTTTTATTCGGCGCCTGGTTTTTGTCATCGCATAATTAAATTGGATACTTAACCTTGAACTTACGGAAAATTTTCATTTTTCATTTTCCTACTTACGAAAACAACGGGTCCGTACAAGTCGTGCAACGAGTTATGAGCGCTCGGCGGAAGTGGTGGGGGACTAGCGCATGTGTTCACTCGCGCTTAAAATACTAAGTGCGATAGAGAAACAATGACTAGTGCAGACAAGGTCACCGCTCATAAACCGCTGCGACACTTTTATGTGTATTGCCATGTAAATATAGACGGAGATGGTGTGTAAGTGAGAGGTGAATAGAGCGGCGGCCATGTTTGAGGTCCGTATAAGGCTAGATGCACAACTTCATAGCATATCACATGGTGTGTAAGTTGGCTAATCATAAAGTAAAAACAATATAGACAGTAAACTATGTGGCTGATAGGCTGATCTTAGGAAAAACGTAAAATGTTTAAGTTCGCTCGATGCAAAAAAAATTACGAAGTTATCTCCAAATTTCATGTTTTTCGAGTGTTAGAGGGCCTTTCTTAAATCATACAGCCTTGAAATTTGTATTAAAAATAAGTTAACAAATGACATCGTCAGTTCGTTTTAGAATATTTTAAAAATTTCATTCAGAAACAGAGTTATTAAATAATAAAAAAACCGGCCGAGTGCATGTCGGGCCACGTGCAATGTAGGGTTCTGTAGTTGCCCGGTACATATAAGTTGGTCTACTAATACAGACCGCGCCAAACTTCTGGTCCCATACATTATAGGGGGCCAAAAGTTTGGCGCGACCTGTACTCATAAACCTGTAAAGCCTACTTAGTTGTGATAGTTTTCCTTTTAATTTCATTATATTTACTACTTCTGTGAATTTTTTCACATTTCTATAAACAAGACAGGGGGGGGGGGGGACGCTCCACTCTAACTAAAATTTTCACTTTAAATAGAATAGAATAGAATAGAATAGAATAGAATGACGTTTATTTCGATCGATTAAGATCATAATTATTAATACACATATACACAAAAAAAAAACAATTATCAATTAGTACAATAAAATATATATAAAATTAAAACAATATTTTGGCTCCTGTCAGCACATGAATCATGCTGCAATGATTCAGGTACTGACAGTCAAACCGTTCCGCAAATGCGTTCAGGATACAGTTGCGGCTGGCCAGCACCCTGCGCAACAGGGATGTGCACCGCCCGCGCATCGTTGCATAAAAGCAATCCACATGCGCGTCCGCGAACATCCCCGACGCACTACAGAAGCGAGGCAGCCCCAAAATCATCCTAAACGCATTGTTGTATTGGACTCGTAGCGCGCTGTACTGTCTTTGCGTATAACTCACCCACAGACTGCTCGTGTAGAAGGACGTACAAAATGCCCTGAACAGGGTGATTTTGACGTTTATTGAGCAGCGAGCAAATCTGCGGGCTATCATATTAGCACGAACAGACAACGCCCTACGCTCCCTCTCTATGTCTGCATCGTCTCTCAGGTCCGAGGTTACAACATGTCCAAGGTATTTAAACTGATTGACTCTATTAAGAGGATACCCGTAGAGTTTAATAGCTGGTATATTATGTAGATGTCTTCCTCGGGCCTGAAAGACCATGCATTCGCTTTTTTTCACGTTATACAACAGCCCGTGATTGTCAGCGTACTCTTCGCAAATGCCAAGCAGCTTTGATAAACCGCTCACAGAGGCGCTCAGCAGCACCATGTCATCAGCATAACTAATATTGTTAATGCTAATTCCTCCAATATGACAGCCAACATGTGTGCTGCTGAGCCTCTCAATCAGCGCATTCACATAGAGGTTGAAGAGCTTAGGTGAGGTTAGCCCTCCTTGCCTCACTCCACACTCCAACCTGTATGGGATTGAATAGGCCCCCGACCATCGAACGACATTGTCCTGATTCTGATACCAATATTTAAAAATGCTTATTAGTTCCTCGGGCATTGAAGTTTGGTGAAGTTTTTTCCAAAGAATATCATAACAAACCAGGTCAAACGCCTTCGATAAGTCGAGGAAACAAGCAAAAATAGGCGTATTTCTATCAGTATAGTACTTGACAGTTTGCTTTAAACACAATACAGCTGTTTCTGTGGAGAGACCTGACTTAAAACCGAATTGGTTGTCATGTATTTGTAGATATTTATCAAGCTGAGTGTTAAGCAAACCGTCAAGAACCTTCGAGATAATAGTGGCTAATGAGATAGGCCTATAATTTCTCCTGTCACTAATATCGCCAGTCCTGCTCTTCACAATCGGCACCACCACAGTCCTCATCATCTGCGCAGGTAAGTACGAGTGCCCCACACACAGGGAGTAGAACATCGCCAGCACTCTGGGCAGATCATTACCTGCATATTTAAGGTGTTCAATGCTCAGGTCATCGTGGCCCGGTGACTTGCCCCGCGACATAGATTTAATAACCTGCCTTACATCTTAAAGCTTAAAGAAAAATGGTTTTCACACAGCCACAATGTTTTTGAACGAACTATCCAACGATACCCTACACTATGAGATAGACGAGAAAAAAAATCATCCCCAGTTTACGTGTATGAGAGGTACACTTAAAATTATTTTTTCAAACTTTTATTTTTCCAATTTCGGCGTGATTAATATTTATATCCATGCCAAGTTACAGATTTCTAGTACTAATAGTCTAAGCCGCGGACAAACGGACGTGGCGAAACTATAAAGGTTCCTTGTCGGACTACGGAACCCTAAAAATCAGGGTTCCGTGCTTAAAGGATGCCGAATTGTTTGTTAGGCGCTATCATTTTAGCGGCTTGTATTTTGCCGCCTTGATATTGCTAGGCATCTATATTGTTTTTATGTTTTTGGGTTCCGTACCCATATTGTGTGATGATACGGAACCCTGTGTGCGCGAGTCCGAATTGCACTTGGCCAAATAATTTTTATACTTCAAAACTTTGAATGGGGGCTACTGCCTCTTTCACAGGAAACTCATTTCGCTCTACAGTAAAAATACCAAAATATTGTCGTCGCATCCGCCAAAGAAACTCTTTTACCCAAAAGTACAAGTCCAGCCATAATCCGGCGCTCGATTACGAACAATGGGCACTTTAATTAGCTTAAGCAAGGAGATTAGGGATTTAAACCGCTTTGACGTGCCAAAAACAGGACGGGAGCGATTTACGAGACGTACCACACTGAAGCTGTGTTGCCAGATCACTTTGAATTTTAAAATAAAAAAGAAAACGAGAAAACAATCACAAAGAGTTTTGAAAAGGGTACTTCTTTGTAAGCAACTAGTATGGGGACATGTACGGAACTTGTACGTCACTTCCGGAACCCTTTTTAGGGTTCCGTACCCGAAGGGTGCCAAACGGGACCCTATTACTAAGCCTGCGGTGTCTGTCTGTCTGTCCGTCCGTCTGTCACAGGGGTCTACAGCTTCAGCCGTAATAAATAGACAGTTGAAATTTTCACATAATACTTATGGCCTCTATCATGGTAAACAATAAATATTAAATAAATTTGAAAAACAACCCCATACTTACAAGAAACCTTAAGGTTATTTGTTTCAGCTCTATCTTAAAGACGGTAAAACACACAAATTTAAAATTTGATCAGATTGTTGTACATGTTACCGGCAATCTGTGTAATCCGGTATTGTATACAATACCTAGGCAATGTATACAATGCCAAAAAGGTTAAGGTAATGTATGAAATATTATTTATTTAGTACTTTGCCTAGGTATTGTATAGTTAAAATATAATATAAATTATAACGTCTAAAATTGTTTTGAATTTTTAAAACATCTTTTACAATTTAACATTGTATATGAAAATACTCATCTTAAACAGTTTATATTGTATCTTGTTACTTCCAGAAATACCAACAAAACGACAAGTAAAACAAACTTATACAGTAACGAATGCGAAGCCGGTAATGTATATAAAAGACGTGAGCGGGAGCGGGAAATTGATTAAAGCATGTTTTAAATGATCATTTATGAACAGAGCTTAGCCTTTTGCTTAAATGTTATTTCTGGGTGGTCATAAAAACGATGGTTATGTATGGCGGGCGCGCTACTATGTGACGCGCCTCGCCATACCTAACCTAACCTAACCTACCGGCTCTCTTCTGCGCTGCAGGACTTCCAAAAAACCAATTCTTACTGCGAACTTAATATTATCCCATTGATTAGTAATAACTTTACACTTTGCCGATGGACCAGCAGGTACTGTATACAATACCTAGGAATTGTATACATCGCCTAGGTAAAGTACGTAACGAACAATAATAGTCATAATATTTCATACATTGCCCGGACGCCCCAGGCATTGTATACATTACCTAGGTATTGTATACAATACCTGAATTATACAGATTGCCGGTGACATATATATTCTAAAGTAAAAGAAGAAATAATAAAAATTAGGGTTCCGTACCCAAAGTATGCTGAATTATTTGACAGGCCCTTTAATTTTAGCGGACTTTTGCGCCTTGATATTGCTATGGCGTCTATATTGTTGTTATTTATCATGTTTTTAGGGTTCTGTACCTGTATTGTATGGTGTATATGTATTGCATTTGACTTTTTTTTAATGGGTTTACTTTGATTCTGATCAAAGATTGTTGGTTATTTATTATTTATGATAAGAAGCTACTTTTAAGCAAATGCGCGCCATCACTGACATATTATTATGATATCGATGGCCGCCATTGATTCCTTCCTGTATGATTGATTAAAGAGGCGGTGTGAAAAGTATCCACTTGAATAATTTACGCTTGTATCCCTGAAACTCGCTGCTTTTTTTCTTAATAATTAGATTTGATTAGCGATAGGGCTCACTATCCATCACGCTGGGACGTAATAATCGTCGGTAAAACGTGAATGTCCATGTTTGGACTGTGATTTGCATTTCATAGTCTGTACTCAGAAACACCTGAATCCTTCGGGCATTTATGACTGGACGATGCTTTTATGTGTAGGATAGTTTGTACGAGATCAAAAAATATACGGTTTTATTTAAATAAATAGAGTCACATTTAAAATCGTGTTTTTCAGAAACAATAGGTGCTGCAAACGATGCTTTAATTTTATTGTTTGGTTGTAATAATAGTCTTTCCATTAAAATATTTTCAATTAATTTCATCGCACACCTTTGAAAAGATTTCTATCTAAAGTTTTATTAAACATTCTGAGCTTACAAACCTATCACTTTGGGAATGTGATGCTATATTCTGTGACATCGTAGGTCTATTTAAATACACCACATACGTTTAATGTGTTGTAAATTACAACTTGTAACGGTATGCATGTGCCAGTTTGTAACATATGAAAAAAAATACGTTGCGGTCGAGGCGGAAACACGAAACACAGAATTATAAAAAAACATTTACCTCAAATTAGGCGGTAGAAACAGATGAAAAACTTAATAAATCATTCTTTACTAATTCATTAATATTGAGTATATTTTACGATCATTTTATAAATTAAAATTTGAGAAATTTTAGAAACCGGAGATGGCAACACTGCATGCGTCACAGCAGGACCTTTTCAAAACTCGTCAAGAATAGGCCTTAAGGTGCTTTAAGGCGAGCCAATTTCGCACAGTCACGCCGAAATTAGGTTAAAAAATTACTTTTGTCGAAAATTACAAAAGTTATTTGATCTTCGCCGACATGGCAAAGAGTCATTGAAAAATGGCGGATGACGTAATGCCCTCGAAGGCTTTGGTCTCGTTGGGATCACGTTCATTGAGCAATTTCTATCAGCAAAAGTACTGTAGCAAGTTTATTTTGCGCAGAGCATTCAACCGTTCAACAATCGATTTTTGATAAAAAATTACGAAGATTATATGGATTTACAGCTATTTTATATAACACTAGCTTTTTCCCGCAGTTTCACTCGACCAGAAGTGTCTTTCAATCAGTGTATCTTTCATTTGAACGTAATATAAAAACTATTGTCGACAGATTTCGGCTTGGCGTTTATTTTATCAATACGCCTTATAGCTTGTATGTTGAACAAAGTTACTACGATGATAATAAATAAAACCGCATCCAAACCCGTTGCGTGGTTTTTAAGTTAAAACGGAACAGAAAATCAGATAGACAAATCCAAAAGATAGTAGATTTGGCCTCAGTTCAGTACAATACTAATAAATCATCCATTTCATTTAAAATTCAGACACTATTTTCTTTCTATTTTATTATTGGTATAGATATATCTTCCTGGGACATAGCAGGATTAATTGAAAAGATTGACGGATGATGCTCTTGGGTAACTAAACTCCCTCGTGTATGAGGCTTCATGAAAGATTTTGTTTACAAATTGGTATCCAGTATTTTTTGTGTACTAGCACTTGCAGCGTGATAACAGCTTAGCAGTTTTTGAGTTATGCTACAATCAGACAAAAAGACTTACGTAATTGGGGATAGCTTATAACAGAACCTACAAAAGTGTTGTTAATGTTTGACTAAATCTTTTATTTGCACCGCCACGCCGCCAGTCTTGTAACAAAGAGCTTTGTACGAAAAATATAATTTCCAAACAATAATTACACAAAGAAAGCCATTAAATAGTCGTAAACAAAACAACGTGTGAAACCCCCCAATTAAATTCACATTCGTTTTTAATTAGGCTCAACGCGGGGGGTCTATGCGGTAACCCGCACCCGCTGCGGCGGCAATGGCGGGAATAATTTGTGAAAAATATTCGTCAAGTGTACCCGAACACAATTACTACGTGCACACTTTTTAAGGTTCCGTCAAAAATGGAGAACCCTTTATGGCTGTTGGTTTAATGGATTTAGGAAATATTTTGATACGAGAAATCTAAGTATTTTTTAACCCTTTTTGTTCTCTTTATTGCTAAAACAACATTTATTTATTTACTAATACCTAAACAATATTATGACGGGTTAACGTAAAGCAATATTGTTAAAAATTAAAAAAGAATCAGAAAACCTATGATCTTAACAAAAACTTAACATGAAAATATAAAGCACATAATATAATATCGTTAACATATCGCGGTCCAATCGTAGCTCGTTTCTTACTAATTAAATAAACACAAACGGATTTGCTATCACCATTAACTAAACGGATCTATGTATAAGTCGTGGGTTTATGTTATGATAAAATCAAATTTTTCATCAAAAACCTAGCTTTTTGATCAAAAACCGCAAGACGACAAAATTATCTATACTAATAATAAAGTAGTAAAAAAGTGAAAATTTAAATGAAATGGGTTATTGGTACTGTACTGAGGCCGAAACAACAATTTTTAGAATTTTTGTCTGTCTGTCTGTTCCGTTTTAACTCGAGAACCACTGAACGGATTAGGATGCGGGTTTTTTAATTATAATTGTAGTGACCCTGGTCAACACATAGGCTATAAGGGATGTTCATAAAATAACGCTCAAGCCAGAAACAGGGCAAAGATTGAATAAACGATTTTATAACTCGAGAACCACTCCACGGATTTGGCGCATCCAAATTTTAGTTTTATTTATTTTCATCGCGGTTACCCTGGTCAATACATATACTAAAAAGGCTGTTCATAAAATAATGCCTAAGCTGGAAACGGGGCAAAGATTGAATAGACGCAAACGGCAAAGGCTATTGTTATATAAATCTATGGGAAGTCTGATTCGAATTTATATCCGAAACCCACGCGAACGAAGTCGCGGGCAAAAGCTAGTTATAGAAATATAGTTAGTAAAAAAGTCGTGTCCATAAATTTAATATTTTTGCAGATTATTAAATGAAATGGGTTATAATTATAATTGTAACGTATATACATATATATATTTTGTCTGCCTGTCTGTTCCGCTTTAACTCGAGAACAACAACGGATTTGGATGCGGTTTTCTTTATTATGATTTTAGTGACCCTGGTCAACATAGTTGGTAAAATCAAGACAAGCCGAAAACTATCGCTTAATGACAGATTGATTGAAAGACACTTCCATACGAGCTAAACCGCGTGCAAAAGCTAGTAAACACTTCAATCTTTTGACGCCATTGTAATTAGCTACCTTAAGTTTAATCAGCTTTTCACAACGTAAAGCTAAGTATTTCAAAATTTCCTTCGGGAGTCTGCTCAAGTAAATGTTAAATTAACTCGCCTGGAAAATAGTGGAACAACGTCTTAAAGCGCTACATACCGGTTGAAAATGAATCCTCTAGCTATAACAAAGGAAACTGTTCTATGTTCGAAATAAAAATACATGTTTTGTTACTTTTGTCATGATTCATAATAAAAGATATCGACCGTCAAAAGAAGCACTAATACTCCGGTGACAGGGACGACGCTCTACGAAGCCGAAGCCTTATGTGCATTATTTACCGCCGGGAATATGTACGGTCTATTGTCAGTCAAATGTACGTCGCGTAGGTTGGCCATACATTCGTAATTGGAAAAAACAAAATAAAATTTAAAAAAGAAAAATAACATTTTTTTTACGGCTTTGTGATCTGTTATTGATTCTCATTAATAGATTTAAATAAAGCTAGAGGGTTCATTTTCAACCTGTATAGTTAATGTAACGCCTTGAGACGTTATTCCACTATTTTCCAGGCGAGTCAATTTATATTGATAAATTTTTATATTAAGTTTTGTTTTTCGTGTAATTTTATCCCCCGGCTTAAGCCAGTAAAAGTAGAACTCGCGATTTCTGGAAACTTCAGAAAAAAAAACAATAGAAACATTTTTTTATCTATACGGTCTACAAAATACAATAGAAGTATTATCCAATATTGAAAAAAATAAAATATTACTTTGGTAAATCAGAATTTAAGCTTTTACATTAAGTTTTTTAAATACAGTTTTGGGTGATTTTAAAAGAGATTTTCTACGTATTTGTATTGATTTCTTTATTGAAAATCTATAATGGGCATTCCTTATATCAGATAGTTTTTATTTGATGAGGCCTAGTCACATTAAACACTGTAAACAAAAGTGGAACGACTGATATTGCGAGTGAAAAATAGTCTGGAACGTGCGAAAAAATTGCTTACTCAGATTTCGCGTGATTTTAAAAAGGGATTATCTACGCATGTTTATTGATTGTTCTCGGGTTTCCTAATATATTTATATATGTAACATATTAGTATCTAATATATATGATTAGCTATTATAATCATATAAAGTAGGTATAAGTATATATACCCAAATCCTAATTTAATACATTGTATTTTCCTCTTTTAAATTTAATCATTTTACATTTAAATTTAATCATTATATTCTAACTTGCGATAAGTGTATTTATGTACCTACATTGCAAAAATAAAGTAGATATTCATTTCATTTAATTCATTAAAAATCGTTACATTAGGTCTGGTCAGATTACGGCTTCGTGTATCGCCTTAATTAAATGCAATTCATACTCAATCCTAAACCCCATTCAACTGGGCAAATATTAATTATACTGCATAGTTATTGTAAGCTGAAAGCTCATCTTAAGTTGTGTGAACTATATCTATATTCAGTAGAAAGAGTGTTTAGATGATAACCTCTTTCCTTAAAACGGGGTGTTATACCCATTGATATAACACCTTTTACTATGGGGCCATACCTGGAATCGCGAGAAAATAATTGTTTCATAAAATTGTCTATGGTACTAGAGTTGCTAGGCCCTAAATACAAAAGGCGCACTCAGCATTATATGAGGCCGGACATTTTGCCCTAAAAGCCGGAAATATGTTTTTGAAAGCCAAACATACCATTTTAAAGCCGAATTTTCCTTTCTAATAATAAGAAGTTATTTAGTTACGTGTTTAATTATTTATTACCGAATCACACTTGTTTTAAAATTAAACAGTTGCATTTAACTATAATAGAAATAAATTTATATCACACTAATATTATAAGAGCGAAAGTTTGTGTGTGTGTGCGTGTGTATGTTTGTTACTGTTTCACGCTGAAACGGCTGGACGGATTTGGATGAAATTTAGAATGGACATAGAGTATACCCTAACTTAACACATAGGCTACTTTTTATCCCGGAAAAAAAGCATGTCGTTAAACCGAATTACACGCGGGCGGAGCCGCGAGCCAAAGCTAGTATACTATATATATTTAACACTTGGCGATTTATCCATCGCAAGGAGATAACAAATTAAATTAATATCATTGCGGTGTAGAAAATCGGAAAGATAACTCTGGACGTTATAATTAACAATAATAAATCCTATTTTCAGTAGGTAATTATGATATAAACTAAGTGAAAAATGGTCAGTCTTCTATAGACTATAAGTAGATACATTCAAACTGCCGACTGTGTTACACTGACAAAAAGCCAAACAAAATCCGGACACACCGGACACGTAAATATTTGGTCGGACACGACCGTAATAAGCCAAACATAGCCAGACGCCTGGCAACCCTATATGGAACAGCTTATTTTTTGTCGATATGTGGGTTGGCCCCATAGTAAAAGTTGCTCATAAGAATAATTCCCGTTTTAAGGAAGAAGTTTATTATCTTAACAACCTGTACATATTCCCTACTCTCTAATTACAAATGTCTACTAATATAGTACGATTTTTTTTTTACTAAACAGTTTCACAATGAAAACTCAAAATAGGGAACTATGTTAAGACAAAATTAATGAAATACATACATGGTATATAATTTAACATTAATTTGTGTAGCCAAATTCATACTGAAGACTCGGTAAGTAGTCGGTATCAAGGTTCGATGACTGTTTTTGGGAAGTTCGAAAATTATTTTTTCCTCTTCCCTGCAAACGTAAGCCTAGACCCTATTACTAAGACTCCGCTGTCTGTCCGTCTGCCACAGGGGTCAACAGCTTGGCTGAAAATTGAAATTTTCACGGAATACGTCTTACCGTGGCCTCTACCACGTCAAATAATAAAAATTATCCAATTACTGCTGTGACCCCGGGTGCATGCGTCTCACTCACTCGTACGACTCGTCCCGTATTGATATCTCCATCGCTCGACGGGGAATCAAGTTGAGAACGCGCTAAAATATACCTAAATAATTAATTATAATTATCATAACTAAAATTCTTTAAAAATAATCAAGGGAACTCATTTGCTGTAATCTTTAATTTGACTAAGTTTGAAGTAATTTCTTTGCATACTCAATTAATTAAATCGGATCTTAGTCTTAATTTGGTATTTATTTAGTTAAAGTTCTTAATAAAAATTCAATGAAAATTATACGTTTTGGAAAGCAGCCTTGTTCCAATAGTTATTATCTGATTATAAGCAACTCATTTTTGTTATAATATCAGCACGTTCTCCACTAACAATGAGTAATATAAAAGTTTATATGTGCGTTTGTCGTTTTTTTATCGACCACCTTAACTTTTTAAGATTTTTGACCGACACAACCAGTCAAAACCACTTTTGACGGAATCACTTAGTCAAGAGTACTTTTAACCAGCTCCATTGGGTAAAAGTACTTTTAACTGTTATTTTAGTCAAAAGTATTATTGACTAAAGCATACGGTCAAAAGGACTTTTAACTGATTTTGCTAGTCAATAGTACTTTTGACTGGTTAAGAGTTTTGACTGCAACATATATACCGTTTAAAATAACAATCAAGTTGCATCATTCCAGATATTCTCAAATTTTTCAAATCGAAAGTTATCAAAAGTTTTCCAAGATTTACGCAAGAATTTTCTTACTCCTTCCAAATGATTGAAGCGATTTTAATGATTCTTATATTTATATTAACCGTAATAGACACGATTAATAGATCTAAAAAACTATTGATAAGAATTGTTTTTCTTTGCATCGTGTTCCTGTTAAAAGTATTATTTTCTCCTGAGAGCTAAGTGTGAATTGCCAATCGAATAACTTACTACCGCGTGAATCGAGTTAAGCTGGGTTTCCAGCGCGTGTTTCGTCCTTCACACTAAACAAAGAGGTCTACACAAAACATTGTTTCGCTACACATTTATGCTGATAGGCATGCAGGAGACCCAGCTTATCAACAAAAATGTGTAACGAAAGAATATTTTCTGTAGATTTTTTGTGTAGACATTGTGTAGGACCAAACACGCGCTGGAGACCCAGCTTAACTCGATTCACACGGTAGTAAGTTATTCGATAGGCAACTCGCACTTAGCTCTCTGTTTCGCGCAGCGATCGTCGTAACAGCCACTTTGCTGTGCGCGCTGATATGAACGTTATTTCAATATCGTTTCCGTCGATATTTGTACGTCATGTTGCTAATTTATGGTGTGCTTGCACCTTAAGTAGTGCTTAACTTTCAAATTCAACACTGTGATTGGCTGCTCGAGTATTCGTTAATACAAAAACTAGCCCTAAGCTATCGCTGCACCGCGTCGCTTAAAACATGAACAAATAAACCCCTTGAGTTTTTTGAAAAAAGTCACCTTGGTCCTGAACACTTACCGAGTCTCCGGTATTAATTTGCTTATATAAACGAAAGTCACCTTATATTTATTTAGTACATGTATTATTGAACTTAAATAAACTAAAATAAATACAAAAGACAGATTCAAATGGAGTCGCAACGTGCGTCTTCAAATTAAGCTGGTAACTTTTTACCTCGGTACAAAATGCACATCATAATATTGTTTTCCTTACTTTTGAATAAAAAGTATGCAATAAATGTGTTTTAAAGCAACTTGCGGAAATAGTTTATTAATACTAAAGTATTCACAAAACAATTACGTACTTTAATGTATTACATTAACAAACTTAAAAGCGGGTTTACAGTTATAATATAATACAGCTAAAATGTAACGCATAAAGTGGAATAATTTTCATGTGATCACCTAACTATTAACAAGCAGTTTGCGCGAATTGCTATAAAAACGCATTTATTGCATATTTTTAATTCAAAAGTAAGGAAAACAATATTATGATGTGCATTTTGCACCGAGATCCTCCGTTACCACCTAAAGGTTCGCTGGTCACGTCACAAAGCTGGAGTCTGTCTGTTCTGTACCTATGTAACGAATTGTCTGATTGTATATTACCTTACTACAATTATTATAGAATGGCAATTTAGATGAAATTGTTATGCATTCAAGTACGGACCTTATATACGTCATATTTAGACTGATAATACAGTAATAAGAAAGTCGTGTCTGCACATTGAACATTTGTGTGTAATTTTAATTGAAATGGGTTATTAATAAATTAATAAAGGGAGTATGGGCATTTCTTCCAGGAGGACCCAAACCAAAACAACCCATTTTTATACGTTTCTTCGTACCATGTAGCTTAAATGTCACTTGGTTTTTGTATGGAAACTTGCCGACGCTATTTAATCCTTAGGTTTAGTCTGTATGTCTGTGGGTTTATACACCTATTGTTTATGTTCAAGTGGAAACGCGTCAGTTAATACGGAATCCACTATATAACATATATTTATTCACATAGTTATTTTATTAATTAATGGGCTACAAGCATTTGACTGACCACACCCCAAATCTCGAAATATGTATCAATAGCATTTTTCTCCTTGTAAGAGTATGTTTTAATACCTATGAGTGTATTTTACTTAATCAAAATAAAAATAAAAGCTTACGAAAATTATATATTTTTATTATAATAATTTTAAAAGTATACAAACAGTGTTTATTTGGGAGGGCTCCATCCAAAAAGATCCCAAAAATGGCTGACAAACAAATGGACACACACAAGACATATCAGGGTTCTTTTAATTTTGTATATAAAACCCTAAAAATGGACAATAGCATAAAAAAACACACAAAAATGTATTTACTCTGTGAACCCACTTCACCGTAAAGTAATCACATTTCACCGCTCTCGCCCTTTTTTGCGAAATAGAAAAGAAAAAACAAAAACGGTTTCAGAGCGTAAGGACCACATGCATAATAAAGCAATTAAAAATTACCACGAATTCAACGTAAATCATCATTTGTGTAGCCTCGCATATGTACCGACGAGTTTAATTATGACCGTGTGTGGGAAAAGCTTAATTCTGTATAAAGTATGGAGTTTTGCAATTTTACTCGTGAAATCCTGGTACGATATATCTGCTAAATATACTTGAAAATGAACAAATTTGGAATTGAATAAACGTTTTCGTTTCAAACACATAGTCTGCGTTCATAAAATAGCACATTTTGATGCAAGTGCGAAAAGATTGATATTTAGAGCCATGTAGACTTTTAAAACACTCGGGACGAGAAATATCAACACTTTGGCACGTGTATCAAACGATGTTTTTTAATAAACCTGTGAAAGCTTACATGAAATAATAAAATAAAAGCAATTATGTTGCAAAGCAAAACAGACACAAGTCGACAGAAGAAACGTAGTCTGGATGGCGCCAACCTGTACTACAAATACCAATGACTCTTTCTAAAATCTTTTTAATAATAATTTCTAAGATAGTTAAAATATAATATAAATTATGACGTCTAATATTGTTTTGAATTTTTAAAACATCTTTTACAATTTAACATACATATACGAGTATAATAATAAAATATAAAAGTCTAAATACTCATCTTAAACAGTTTTAGTGTATCCGGTAAAACAAAGGTTTATATGCTTACTAAATGATGTGGCCGGTTTCCCCCTAGATGGCGTCAGTAGTAAAAACAAAAAGCACGAGTGCGAAATATGCCATTTTACATGGCACGTAATCTATCATATTTTGAGCAGGTGTATTAAAAAATATAATATCGGAATCAATTGCTATTATTATTATTTTTAATAATTTTTCCTCGTATATATTTTATTTTAGTTATACCGTTTTTTACATTAGAATTTAACTTGTAATAAATGTATTGAATGCACAGGCGAGCGGTTAATCGCCAAATCAGAAAAAAAAAACATTTTCAAAATCAAGTTTTTTTACAAAATTGCTTTCATATTATATTTTATTGCATTCCATAATGTATATACATAGTGGTTACGCTAAATTAACATAATAAATATAAATTATCTCAAACCATTCTACCTACCCTTTCCTACCGTGCATCACCTTTGACACCCCACCACAGCGCCGCAACAAGCTGCGCGCGCCTCATCGATTCCCAATGTGATTGGACGATGAAGATCTGACCAGTGGCCAGTCAGTTGTTGTTGCTCTTCCGCCCGCGCTGTGATAAGTGCTAACACGCGCGTCGTACTTATTAAAAGTAATTACCGTAGACAATAACGTGTACAGCTGTAGTTCATGACCAGCTTCACATATCGCCCATCCGCTAAATGAACTGTCCTATATCTTGTGATAACCGTGTGTGGAATCGAGGACTCAATAACGGACACTGAGAAGCCGCCATTGTGGACGCCATCCCGTATGATCGAAGCTAATTGCAGCGGACACCATCAGGTTAGTGCACGGTTTCCAGCTTCCCTCCTCTCTCATCATCCATTTGTGAATGAGATTCAATTCTGTTTATGCATTTGGTAAACGCAAGTATAGGCGTGATCACATAGGTAAAAACATTAAAATTATTAGATCAAGAAATCCAATAATAAAGTGCCGCCCTCTCTTATATTGCTGTCTAGGCACAGCAATATAAGAGAGGGCGGCACTTTATTGTAAGATTTCTTATTAGTAAAGAAAGACCCTACTTACGTATAGTAACTTATTATACTACAAGATATTTAAAATTGTTGAAAAGCAAAATCAATAACCTACCTGTTATATGGAAGAGCGGGGTTATTTTTTTATTTATTTAATATAACTTATATGCTGGTAAACATTTTCTGAGCCATCCACGAAAACTCACAGAGTTTATCTGTGGCGGCGAGGCGTTCAATAGGTATTTATATGACGTGTATTTCTACTATAAGTATTCTATCTTACTTCTAATTAAATGGTACAGGTATTGTGTACTTAAAAGGATGCCTCATCGACTGATGTAATTAGTATGTAAGGTTTGCGCACTAAAGAAATTTATTATTATTATTAAAGATTTATTTATTAAGTCTTGTTAAATAAGACACTTGTGCTTGTCCACAGGAATATAATTTAACTTCAATAGACCTGACCGGTTTCGCTTTTAAGCATTATCTAGGGCTTTATAACATAAAAATAACTATTTTAATTTTAAAATTTAAATTTATCGCACGTATTAAACATGTAAATATTATTGAAGTTATTTTTATGTTATAAAGCCCTAGATAATGCTTAAAAGCGAAACCTATCTATTGAAGTTAAATTATATTCCTGTGGACAAGCACAAGTGTCTTATTTAACAAGATGTATAATAAGTTCCACCAAGTGCCGACAATCACAACCATCAACATTTTATTTATTAAGTTATTATTCTCGCGGAACAGTAAAGCGAATCGTCACGACATGCACCCCCGAGGGGTGTCAGAGGTTTTCTGGAAGTCAACAAACACTCGTACATTCAAGACGTGAAGTCATTCACTGACGATGTTTATGTTCCAACGTGGTACGGGGAGTAAATCTATCTTATTAAAGACGGTAAAGCATACAAATTTCAAATTTAGTCAGATTGCCTAACATACCTACTCTATAATAAAACAACAAATTAAAGAAATGGGTTCCGTACTCATAGGTTGCCGATTTGTACGTCGCCGTTGGGCGCTAAACCCTGCATGCGCGAATCCGACTCGCACTTGGGACGGTTTTTTTCGCTACGCTTTTCAGACTTGAGCTAATCTCATCCACTGCTTGCTGGATACCTTTGCTTTGCAATGTAACAGTACCTTTATTATATTATTATATTAATTTGTATTTTGTCTTGACAGTGTCCTTGAAATAATAACCTACGGCCGCTCGGTACGTAAACACGCACTAGAGCTGCATACCCTGAACAATATAATCGATAACTTCGTGCCATAATTTATGCAACTAATTTGCGGAAGCGTCTCACAAGTGGCGTGCATCTCATATAGGCAAATACGCAATGCCTACCCTGGACTTGGCTTAGCTAACTAGACCACTATCTATTTAAATACAGGAAAGTACACACAACTATTTCAACTATTTCTTTGAAATACCTACCTGCCTGCTCCGCAGCGCTCGCACTACCGTGGCAACACGCATTACTAAAATTCGAAGGCAATTCTCTATGTGTCCATCGGTATCAGCTCGCGCTAAGCACGCACACATTCTCATTAAAATACGCAACGCCTGTGCGAAGCAACCTCGTTGTCATAATTACTTGCACTACTTGCTACTAGATGGCGCCACACGTTTTTAAATAGTGGATTCGTACGTAGGTACTTGGAGATTCATTTTTGATAGTGGGGTAAGAGATTTTTTGCCAATAAATAAAAATAAATAAAATAAAAATAAAAATCATTTAATTCAGAACTGGGTTCCATATGATCACACAAAAAAAATAAAAATTAACAATAGAACTAAAATAAAGCGGTAATAAAAACGATATAATTTTGATTACTAAACATTATGATTATTATTAGCATGTAGTGTCGTCCAGTGATGGCTGATAGGACACCCGCACCCGCCTCCCACTACCTTCAGAATGGTATTGTGGCCGCCGCACACTCTGTGCATGAGAGAAGCAACTTTTTTGCGCATAATTGCGTAAAAATCCATTGTTCGCGCCTCAGCAAACATGCCGGATGCGCTGCAGCGCCACGGCAGCCCCAACAGCATCCTGAAAGCATTATTGTATTGCACCCGTAGAGCGCTGTAGGTCTTCTGCGTATATCTCACCCACAGGCCGCTCGTGTAAAAAGATTGACAGAACGCCTTGAAAAGTGTAATCTTTACCTGCTCTGTACAACGAGAAAACCTACGGGCGAGCATATTGCTTCTGACCGCCAACGCTCTACGTTCGCGCTCAATGTCCTGGTCATTTTCATGAGCTTAGACAAAAGAGAAAGACACCTGTGCGAGTTATATCGTTATTTATCGTAATTCTCACTGTAATACGTGCAAAGAACATAAGGACAGTTTTGTGCCTACCCTACTTAAAAATCCTATGCACGCCACTTGTCCGAGTCCGTACGTAACTGCGGCGCACTCGCTCGCGACTGTCGTGTACCGAAGTTCACCGAGATTTGGAAGCGTGTCGTTTCGGCCTTTTCTATGAAGACGTAATACTGCTTACTTTAATTATACTGTGTCACTCAGCCATCAGTGGGTGATCCCAGACTAGGGTGAACAACTGTCCCGTATTTTACAGGATCTCCCATTGTCATAGTCTTGTTTTTTAAAAAACCGGCCAAGTGCGAGTCGGACTCGCGCACGAAGGGTTCCGTACCATTATCTATAAAAATGGCAAAAAAATCACGTCTGTTGTATGGGAGCCCCCCTTAAATATTAATTTTATTTTAATTTAATTGTTTATTTGTTTAACTTTTTAGTATAGCTAAATATTCTGTGAATATTGTAAGCGTCTGCCTGTTGCCGTTATGAATATCGAGCGAACGATAAAAAACGACCAAAAAATCACGTTTGTTGTATGGGAGCCCACTTTGATATTTATTTTATTCTGTTTTTTAGTATTTGTTGTTATAGCGGCAACATAAATATCTGTGAAAATTTCAACTATTTCATTATCACGGTTCATGAGGTGCAGACGGACAGACAGGCGGACAGCAGAGTCTTAGTAATAGGGTCCCGTTGGTTACCCTTTGGGTACGGAACCCTAAAAAAAAAGAATACGGTACCATATATGGCCGAAATAGAAGTCTTTTACGTTTTATGTTTATTTTGATATTAGTTTGTTAATAGGACGAAACTTTATGTTTTTTTATGTCTATATTAATTTTTTTTTGTGACAAAAGTAAAATTTTATATAAATAAAATTCATGAAGTCCCGTATTTTAATTCTAGATCGTATATTTTTTATCGAATGTGCTATAAAATAAGGACACAGGGCTGGTTATACATTTTTGCAGAGCATATTTGAATTGTTTAATTGTGATATAGAAACAAAGGTCGTCAATTATAATTTTAATTTAACGAAATACGAACTTGTGGAAACGCGACAAAAAAATACAATATTCGTTTTTAGATCGAATTCAAAAGAAGCTTTTTCCATGGTTGTTTCTGAATGTTGTTGCGCAGAGTAATAAAATTATTTACTATGAAATTAAATGTCCATTTTGTACCATACTGCTAATAAAATAAATATCATTATGTTGTTTTTCCGTTCGTACGGACTGATATTATTCGAAGTAATTCAAACAGAACTGATTTTATAAAAATATTTTTTGTTGTGATGGTGATATGTTTTGTTTGAATATCAGCAAATTATTTTCTGGAATCTTTGGTAAGAGTTTTTAGTGTCAATTCTGCAGAGATCCATTTCCAAATACTAAATAACAAAAACTTCCAACAAACACCAACTCACCTTTCGCTTGGGCGTTATTTTATTCATCTATATTTTGGCCAGGGTCACTATAATGATAATAAAAAAGACCGTTGAGTGGTTCTCAACGAAATACAGACAGACAGAGGAACTAAAATTCATAAAATAGTAGTTTTGGCTTCAGTACAATACTAAGACTAATATAATAACCCATTTAATTAAAATAAAAAATATATATATTTCAGGCACGACGTTTTACTATTTTATTATTAGTATACACTGGGCCGCAAAGAAAGCGGGTCGGTTATAAAAATCTCAATAACTTCTAAAATACTGGAACTAGCTTTATGAAATAAAGACTAAATTAAAGTTTATTCTATTACAAATGTGGGAAGAAGTAAAACCTTTTTATTTCTTTTTGGTGATTGTATTAAAAACCAAAAACAAAAAATTAAGACGATTTTTAAAATTTGTACATCAATTTTGAAACCATTTGTTTTACTTTTGTTTCTATTCTGTCATAAAAATATGGTATTTCTTGTGCAGAAATTCAATATTCCGTTTAAATTCAGTTAAAAACATGCCACTAACCCCTGAAGAGTGTACCTACTAGAATTCTGACAATGCTTGAAGTCGGGCGCAGTCAGCGTTACACAGCGAAAACTGTAAGTGTGTCGCTATCAACCGTTCAAAGAGTGCTCCAGCGATTTGATGAGACTGGATCCAATACTCGTAATTCGGAACAGGCCGAACAAGGTGCACAACAGCGCGGGAGGATCGCTATATGGTGTCAACAATGTTGAGGAATCGATTTCAAACGGCTGCTGAAGTCAAAAATCATCTTTACGTGCTGGAGGAAGCAATCCTAGCACGTGTACAGTGCATCGGCGTCTTGCTAAAGCAAATTTTAAGCCATTTAGACCCGCAAATGATCCAGAACTCGAAAGGCAGCATCGACATTCAAGGCTGAGTTACGCAAGAGAATACATGAATTAGACTCTGGATGATTGGTCAAGAGTAATGTTTTCGGAGTCGAGGTTCATGCTATACACGCACGATGGGAGGCAAAGAGTCTACAGAAGACCAGGAGAGTGCTAAAACCAAGCTTGCATTGAACAGAAAGTGCCATACGGGGGTGGTTCCGTACACGTGTGGGCTGGAATTTCTTCCGAAAGCCGCACCGACTGCAGAAATATACGTGAATGAAATCTTAAATGAGTATGTTGGCTCATTTTTTCTAAACATGGGTGACGACGCTATCTTTATCCAAGATAACACTCGTCCCCATACAGCTCGTATAGTGTTTGAATACCTTGAAGATGTCGCTATTACACGCATGGAGTGGCCAGCACGCAGCCCAGACTTGAACCCCATCGAACATGCCTGGAACGAACTGGGACGACATGTACGCCAGCGAAATTTCCCTCCAATCACACTTCGTGAACTAAAAGAAGCACTGAGAGAGGATTGGGAGAATATTCCTCAGAATCGGCTCAGAAATCCAGTGGAAAGCATGCCAAACCGTATAACAGCTTGTGGTGGCAATACGAAATACTAAAATGTGTGAAAATTGCATATTTGATACAGTAGCACATTTTTCGAAAAAAAAATTTTTTATATTTTTATTTACTTTTATTTAAAATAAACTTTATAAACTTGAACTTCTTTGACTTTTATTTAAGCAATATAATTTTTTTTATAATACAGTCTTTATTTTATAAAGCTAATTCCAATACTTTGGAAGTTACTGAGGTTTTTGTTACCGACCCGCTTTCTTTGCGACCCGTGTAGATATAACTTTTGTCATTTCAAACATTGACCTCTCATAAACAACTAGACTCACAATCTCGTTCAAAAAGTGTCCGCGATGAATTTTGTCACCGCCATGGGGTGACAAAATCGAATGACGATTTCGTACAACTGACATTGCATCTTATGTTAAGGACATACCGTCTTAATTTTGTTGAAGATTTTTGCTACTATGCACGTCGCACGTTCGGACACTTTCTGACGAATTTTTCTTAGAGACTGTGTGTCTTGTTGTTTTATGAGAGATCAATGATTTCAAAAGATAAACCAGTCAACCCGCTTTGTCTTTTGCCGTTATGTTGGAAATTGTTGCAAAAATATCGGGAGTACCAATGTGAACGAAAGTCACCTTAATGTATTTTCTTCATTATTAAATCCTAATAAACATGTCAACTTATATTTTTTGGCGGCAGTTGTTTCATTTTGATATAAATAAAGATTCCACAAAATGTCTCAATTCCTAACGACGTTTAATCGCTATAATAAAGATGCACAATAATTTTATGAAACCATAACTCACGGGAGAGAAATCTGTAATAAATAATAAATAAAATCTGGGACAACTTAATCTTTTTACTGCCGCCATGTGGTCGACATTTGACGACAAATATCTTTTTAAGTGCCAGTTTTCAAGATGACTCTACACTAAGCTTTCTATATTGAATTCTTAGTTATTGAACTTTGTTTAACAACTAATAATTCAATAAAAACAACAACAAATTAAAAAAGATTCCTAAAAAAAGAAGCGGGTTGTTGTCAGAGATACAACAGTAAATAGTTTTAATGGATATTTCTTATTATGTCGCCTCTTCAATCAATTACAGAGGTAAAAATCAATGGCGGCCATAGTGATTTTATTATTTTTCAGATCAAATAAGCAGTAACTTATCAGTTATCACGAATAATAACTAATAATGAACGACCAAAAATGAGGGGTGTAAAAAGAGCGTGCGATGTAATTTTTTTTTTTTTCATATTTTGATGCCAAGTTGTTCATATTGCGTTGAAGTATGGTATAGCGTCGAGAAACAGCAAAAAAACGCGAGTGTATTCTATTAAAGTATTATCTATGTAAAGGTTTTGTAGAAAGGAAAACTTGTATTGAGTAACAATTTGTTTTTTACTTTATAAATGCATTTTTTAACAGTTAATGTGATAAATAATAAAAACGCTGATACATTATATTATGTCAACAAATGTAAATATTTGATATTTTGGCAATTTCTTTCAGCAAAGTTATTGAACTTAAATGAAAGATTTATTTCTTTGAAGCTCTGAATACAGAACATACCTTTGAAGTTGACAATATGGTTATTTTTCCGTAGACGAGGTTTGGGAGATTGATTAGTAGAAAAAAAACAAGTAGTATTTGTAAATATTGATATATGGTCTATAGTGTGACCTATTCTCGTGCAGCAAACCTTAAATTTAGAGGTGAAAAACCTAAAATAATACAAGCTCATTTAACTTTTATCCATCTGCGTTAAAGCCTACTTTGCAATGAAAAGTTTTAGGTTATGGCAGCTTTAAATCTAATATTTGCTACACGAGAATAGGTGTCATCAAACATGTATTTATCAGTATAATATAAAAAAGCTTTTCTATGATAGTAAATTAGGCGCTGGAAATTTTAGATTACTCGCTTGAAAATGTAAAGCGGTCCTTAACAAATGTGCGGATGTGACAATGCATGACAGATTAATAATAATATATTTTGACGTTTGAATATGTGATACTGACAGCGCCTGTCAAGACTGACGAGACTTCCAAAAGATTATACTTACGTGTGCTAAAAATAAACCAATTTACTTTCAAACATATTGCTTTGTAACTGCCAGCTTTTGTTGAAATTGTGCCCGGTTTATGGCCAGTGCTTGATTTATTGGCAGCTTAGTTGTGTCCAAAATTTATGTGTTAATCTATCTGTCACTCTTGATCTAATGGTTCAGTTATCGTTATTTACAGGGTTATTTTAAAGTTTTCAATCAAATTGCTGACGCTTAATGACAATATGATTCTGAAAATTGTGGTTTTGGCCTCAGTACAATATTATTTACCCATTTCATTTGAAATTTTAATGAACAGACACGATTTTTTTACTACCTACTTTAATATTAGTATAGATTTATTTAAAAAAGAGATCGTCGTTATAGGTCTTAATTTCCATAAAAATTAAAATGAAAAAATTGGGCGAAAAAATTATAAGTGGCACTAAAAACTCTTTTTAAAATTATTTGGAGAATAATACAAACTAAAAAAAATTTCAAGTGAAATCTATATTTTGAAAAAAATTCTTAGGATCAATAATAATAAATAATAAATAAAATTAAGAGTACATATACTAAAAATTAAAAAGTTAAAATGTCGTTTAAAATTTTTAAGTGAAATGTGTTATTAATATTGTACTGAAGTCAAAACTATAATTATTTGAATTATTGTATGTGTCTGTAGATGATGTATACGTGGGTAAGTTCCGTTTTAACTCGGAAAACACTCAACGGATTTGGAAGCGTTTTTTAATAATCATCGTAGCGACCCCGGTTGACAAAAGCTATAATTGTTCATAAAATAACGCATAAGCCAAAAACGGGGCAGAGATCAAATAAACGCGAGCGATGCCACAGTCAAAAGGCTGATAAATCATATAATCCTCTTAAAATATCTGACAGAATAACAGCGCTGCAGATTGTACTGTACGCTGCATTTCGCTGCACACGTGAGTGATGCGGCACTTGATGACGTCACAAAAGGAGTATTAGAAGCGTAAGACCCAAAAACCCTCCTTCTGATAATCACACGTAGAAGCCTAGGTAACTCCTCTACTTTCAAGTAATTCTGAAAATTACACCCCTTATTTAGTACCCACGACCGAGTTTCAACCTCAACTCCCGCTTCATAAGAACCATATTCGTTCGTCTCGGTTTATGAGATACATTCTCCCAAAATTCGTCTTGGAATTATTTATCTAAATTCGTCTGAATTCGACTGACATCATCCTTTAAGCCGGAATGTAACAAAAGGAAGATTACAGACACATATTATGAATTATTTCGGGGAACCTGAGTCGGTGAATAGAGGTTTATCGTAGAAAATTACGAAGTTGAATTTCAAGTGAAATTGAGCACTTCTGTCGATGATTTTCGACTTGAGTAATTATTCATAAAGTGAAAGCTCAATATTATGGGGAGAGATAAAATAGAAACAAATGACAACATCCCGGGAAAAGTATTGTCTCTTTTGTATAAATTATACATACTGAAATAATTCACGGTAAAGCACGTAAAATTGAATATACTATATTTTATTTGTTTTATTAAATATGTGTCCAAATTTTCCTTTTTTTTATTTATTTGTATAATATTTTAAATTGTTATGTAATTCAAATTTAGTTTGTTTAAATTTTTAGGATTATTTAGTTTTAATTTTATATTAATTTAGTTATAAATAATGTATCTCTAAGAAATATTGGTTTAGTTTATTGTTACTTAAGTTTTAGATAGTATTATTAAAATTTAATACTTTTATATATGTTCTATACTAATCTAAACTTAAAGTAGTAAAAAAGTCGTGACTGTACTGTAATGGGTTATCATTATCAGTAATTTACAGAAGCAAAAACTATCATACTTTTTTTTTCAAAAAAATTCAAATTATTCTAGTTTTGGCTTCAGTGCAATAATACTAGGTAGTAAATAGACATCGGATTTTATGCATTTGCATATGCAATTATCATAAAATATGCTCTATTAATGCATATTTTAGGCTTTTTTCCCAATCGGGCATATTTCGTTTAGTAGCGGAAGGTAAGTATAGGGACCTAGGTGACGAAGACGTCTAGAAGAAGAATAACATTAATGCTTACATCAAGGGCACAGGTCGTACCCTGCCTAAATAGGTATCTCCAGACATGGCGCCAAATTTTAAATGTTGGCAAATGGCGCCTGTTGATGTAGAGAGGTCGTTTTCGGCGTTCAAATTGATACTGGATGACAAATGTCACAAATTTGCGTTCGAAAATTTGGAAAAATGCTATTGTATATTGTCACAAAAACTTTGCATAATTTTAAGAATATTTCTCTGTCTTTAATTAAAATATATAAAAATAAAAATATTTTTATTGACTTTGCATTGTGCATAGTTTGTGCATATCAACAATGTTTAGTGCATATTTTGGCCTTTTTTGGTGCATATTTGCATGCGTATTTTGGCACTTTGTTAATGCATATAATCCGATGTCTAGTAATAAGTAATAACCCATTTCCGTTCCGTTCCGTTCCGTTCCGGTGACTCATCCAGCCAGCAGTTCTGCTGCAAGGGTGCAAAGACCCGAGACACCGGAGAGCCACGTAGTATACAGGTGGGGTCTGTAGAGAGGCAGCTGCGGGATCGAGGAGTGACAGGAGATTGGAGGCCCACCCGAATTCAAGCATCGTATAGTGAGCATGTAAGGATTAAATAGATACAATAATTTGTGTGTTATAAATATGGATACGCTGCGCTTGGAAATGTGGATTTGCTCGGTGATAAATGCAGAGTAATCCACTATAATTTAGTATTCATCTGTAGTCTCGGCCCTGCTTGTCATTCGCGTTCCGATTCTGGATCTGTTTCGGGTAGGTTGTAGATTTCTTCTGCTGTCTTTTTTACCAGGAACCTGTCTCCAGAAATTCTTTTCCAGAAGCTTCTGTTTTGTCGTGAAAATTTTTCATCTTGGAACAGGGAATTAAGCCAGGTGTATATTGGTCGTCCAGTTTTCCTTCGTGATTCTGCATAGTTGTAGACTGCGTGAAGCAAGTGGGGTTGTGGTCGCCGTTGAATGTCATTTAAAATTTTTAAAAACCTTGGCACCCAATTTGATCTCAACTCTTTTTTCAATCCTGCACTGCCTTTGTACTGAACTTGGCCCCTTTTTCAACGTTTTTGTTGGGTAATAAAAAAATGAGGTGGATTTCCATTCCAAGGAGGTTTAATATTTTGGATGACTTGAAAATTGTACCTTAAGAACTGTTACGAATTGCAGAATTATTTATTTTTTTGTGCTCACTCCCGCTGTCTATAACGACATCGCGGAGGGTGGAGGGAGAGTGAAACATATATTTTTGTGTTGTCGCTAAATAGATCTTTACAACGATATAACTATCATTTTTGTAACTTTTAAACTTTAGGAGTATGAACCTCTCAAAAGTATTATCGTTCCACGTTTGGATTGGAAATGAGGTGCGATCGTCAAGTTTAAGCAAATGTATGAAATGACAGTTACCAAAGGTAGGATGTGCAAAAATACGTAAAAACTTTTTCAGTGCTGCGAAATTATAATATGAAGAAAATGTAACCTTTTACGAAAATAATGTTTCGTGGAATTAAAGTAAAACGATATTCTGATAAAAAAATGTCAGCTCGCCATTTGTTTTGATGATCAATTACTCATGGGTCCATCAACTTCATCATCAATACCAAATAGTGACAGATTTGTCAAATAAAATTTTAAGATTTCATTTATAAAACAGTCTGAAAATAGATTCAGCAAACAGTTCAGACAACTAAATCAGCGATAATTTTATATTTTGGAGAAGCAATATTATTGATTAATAAACGCAAAAATTTGATAACCATTTTACTTGATGGTCTTAAGTACCTAGGTTATCATTTCATTTGTACTATTATGCAAACGGTACTTTTGAATTCCAATCCAATCGTGTAACAATAAATGCCGCAATATTTGTGGAATGCCCGCCGGGACGACGAGGAAAACGTTCATCAAATTCACGTCAAAATACAGTACCGACACATACCCTATGGAAATGGTCAGTGGTCTTATCCATCCATCCATCCATCAGCCCGTGTTCGTCCACTGCTGGACATAGGCCTTTCCGAAAGTTTGCCACTCATGGTGGTCCTCCGTCCTCCTCGCCACCTACAACGTCCTTCAGGCCGTCGGCCCTGTTTTCCCTAAAAGTTTTCCTAGCACTTGAACATTCCTGAAACCTTCCTAAGCGAAACTTTCCAGCCAAAACCAACCCAACAGAACGCCATATTTTCCCCCAAACTTATTGTATGCTCCCGGTTATTCCAGGTAGACATTTTTATCTTCTCTTTCGCGGTTACAGCCATTACGTGCTGATTTATTTCCCCCACTCTACCTCACAGGATTCAATTCACTCCAGCACTTAAGGCGAGGTGTCAAATGGCACAATTCAGGACCGTTGCGCTCCATTGGAACGCGTGTAATTGGTTCATTCAAAGCGATACTCGATGCGGGATCAATTGACGTCATTCAAGTCATTGTCACTTGGTCGTTTTGGTGTCATTCCGTCAATCGACACCGCTGAGTGATGGCCTTAATCGTGTGGGGTCACTCGCGTTGACGGGTTTGGATTCGCGCTACTTAGAGAATGTTTTCTGAACTGTTATTTACAATATTTATATGGAAAAACACAAAAAAGGAATATATATGTTTACAATTTTCGATATATTTCGGCCCACGGTATGGGGCCGTCATCATACCGTGGGCTGAAATATTTATATCGAAAATTGTAAATATATATTAACTACAGAGGCGTCGAAACCTCAAGCACATATCTATTAAGGTATGTTGTTAGTTATCGCGAGTAAGACCCCAATACAAAGTTAATAATGTGTTAAAATCGCGAAAGTTTAAAGTTTACTGTTTTTAATAATCTAGCAAATTGAATTACTTTTTCAAAAAGTTTAAATCATATCTTTTTAGGGTTCCGTACCCAAAGGGTAACCAACAAAACCGTATTACTAAGACGCCGCTGTATCTCATAAACCGTGATAGTTAGACAGTTGAAATTTTTCGCAGATGATGTATTTCTGTTGCCGCTATAAAAACAAATACTAAAACCGGCCAAGTGCGAGTCGGACCCGCGCACTCCCATACAAAAGACATGATTTTTTTTGTCGTTTTTATAGATACTGGTACGGAACCATTCTTGCGCGAGTCCGACTCGCACTTGGCCGGTTTTTTATGTACTGTAGACATTCACAAAGAGCGCATAAATAAAAGAGTTATATCTAGTTCACTTATTGCCATAGTGTAAGTAATACATAATTTGTATTAGGAATATAAATATTAATTAAATTGAACAAAATTTAGGCGCAAAAAAGTTTCGTTTCACTTATACATTTTCACTGAAATATTTAATTTAATTGGATCAATTCGTTTCATAACCCAGAAATTAAAATTTAATTACAAAACCGCGGAACAATTTAGGTTTGAACACGAAATCAGGAACAGGATGAAACCAATGAGTGTCAAACCGTTTGGGTTCGATTTGGCCACAACTCTTTATTAAATGCCAATCATTTTGTATTGAAAACAACGCGCTCTGTTTTTATTATTTCATGCCTCAAAGTTATAATTGAAAATACTTGAGTAAGAAAATACAAACGTTTTGACAGTCTTCAAATTTGTATTTTCTAACAAACTAGCAAAAAGATAGAGATCATTCAGTCAATGCTTAGACCATTTAACACGGGACCTGGCAAAGCGCGACTCTTAATGAAATTATTTTGCCGTTTTCCACGGGAGGGGAGGTTAACACGCACAGCACACATTTACTCATTCACGCACACTCCTGCGAAAAATTGATATGTCACACTAAATCAAAAGCTACAACACAAATACAAAACCCGCACACAAGCAAACTTACATGAACAAATTGTTCATGTACTTCGGCAGAGGGGGATAAGTGCGCTTGAGTTCCGTGTTATATGGTCTAAGAGTCAATGGTATACAAAGTGACTTTAGTTAATATAGCCAAATGCATACTGAGGTTGTCCTTGAACAATTATAGGTGCATTTTTCGTATTTCACAAACAGCGTTGTTGAACCCTGGTCTTGACCACTTACCAAACCTCTAATATGAATTTGGCTATATCTAGGGATGCAACGAATAGTACTTTAGGGAATACGAATACGAATAATAAACAAACTTCATAAAATATGTCTTTATTTTTACCCATAATTAAATTCAACGACAGGCAAGTTCTTCTTAAGAAACGCAAGCAAGTTTTTCAGTGTCAATCCTTACCTGTTCTCTGTTTGCACCTTGCCCGCCGCTGAAAATAGTCATTTGGAGTCGCAAATCATGATTGAAGTAAAGTAAACCCTTTCAACTAACTACCGTATAATATTTCTATGAGCTTATTCAATTAGCTGGGTTATATTATACTAATATTGCTAGGATACGGATATGATACATGGGCATTGGGCATTCGGCGAATACGAATATTCGTAAAAAAACAATATTGTGCGAATTCGAATAATACATTGCATCCCTAATATCAACCAACGTCACCTTATAGATAGATCATATTTTAGTATGGAACCAACCTTAAAATCAGCCCTGTACAATATATATTTCGGCTGAGTAGGTATTGCACTTTTCTATGAAATACATGTAAACACGCCTTACAAAGTGTGTTAAAGACCCATAATACCTCAATTCGCAGTCCTGCTCTAACGCTTCTGCTTTTTAACTGTCTACCCTGTTCTAAATCGGATGCCGCGCACGCAAAAACATCAGTTATTTTGAAATCGCGGCTACACTGATGGTTTTTTCATTTTTATGGAACAGTCTGCAGCTGCTGTATACTAATATCAGTTATATTATGCAAAGTTTCAGGTCTAATTTCAAGTATTCATCGAATGCCATCGGTTTATTGTACGGTTTGGAGGTAACTTTGTAATTTTTTTCTATCGAGAAAATTAATGGAATCAAGTTTTCACAACAGCATGGACATAGCATTAGTCCTCAACTTCATCATATATAAATTTCAGAGTGATTGTTGCAGTATTTGTTGGTATAAAACAGGATCATGCAAAGCGAAGTGAGGCATATACACCCTAATAAGATGACGAAATTTTATTGTAATATACATAATTGTTACCAAGCAATTTTCGCGAATACACATAAAATGGATCTATTGCATACTTTTTAATTAAAAGAAAGAACAACATTTAAGATATGTGCATTTTGCACGGCGGTCCTCTGTTATCCCCTTAAGAGGTTTAAATCTTTTCTATTTGATTGTCTTTTCATTTTCTTGAAATAGAGATTATTTTGACGATTAAGTGAATTCTCGTGTGATTGTGAACCTAACATATAAGGTGACTTAAATTTATGCAGCCAAATTCTTACTGATGACTCGGTAAGTGCTCAGTAACAAGGCTCGATGACCCTTTCTATGAAATTCGTAAATTATTCTTTTCGTAAATTAAATTTATATCACATTAAATTTATATCACTGCGGTATTTATTTTTATTCTTTTCGTTTTCCTTACAAACGCAAGCCCAGCCCCGAGTCGATTACTATGGGACATCAAGATTTTATTTTACGAAATTAGCAAAAATTTTTATCGATCCATGTCCTCCAGTATGAGTTTGGCTGCATAAATTAAAGTCACCTTATATATTTCGGAGCCTAATTTTCTTACGGCCTTTGCCAGACAACCAAATCAACGTAACCATGTGATTCTATTTTTGTACGAAACCCATTGTTGTAGGTACGTACTAGCGTACAAATAACAAAACAATATTCAGAACCAAGACTAGATACTATATCCTTTGTTCGGAACACAATCTTCAACGGTTTATTCCAAAATCACAATTTTAATCCAACCTTCTTTTGTTCCAGGAACCGCTATCTAAAAACAGAAGACACTCATAATTCTAAATTGAAAGTGCAGTGACAGTGCTAGTGATGTGCCGTGTAGTGTTGTGATAGTGCTGTGCCATCGACAATGTCGTTCCCGAGGTCATGTGTTTTGGCCTGTGTCTTCCTCAGCCTTCTTCTGCAGTCCTGTGTGGAAAGTCAGCAGGAGATACTTCTAGAGGAATCAGGTGAAGCATAATTATGCCATCCAAAATTTTACAATATCTTTCCAGGAAACTATTATGGAATTTTGCGTGTGAATTTATAAATAGGTGTAGCCAATTTTTTTCTTTAAATACAACGTGAAATTTAAGTAATTTTGCAATTAATTTCACTTTATGTAATTGGCGTCGTGCTGTACTCGTACCAACCATGGGTGTTGGTCATTTGCGCGCCGCGGTCAGTTTCCAGACCCTTCTAATTACTTTTATGACCAAACCGACCAGGTCGGCAATAAGACACTTGCGCGAAAATTAGGGATTAAGATTTTTAAGCCGATAGATGTTTATGACCCTACCCTTACCTTGTTTCTTATAATATGTCTATCCTTTATACGGTAAGTACTAATGTAAGAGCACAACCAATGGAACATCACTTGTCCTCGATCTGTCGTTGAAGGCAAAACAAATCTGGGAAATCATAGTTTCAAATAATCTAATTCACATTTACCTTAATACCAGTGGCGAAGGATGAACATTTTAAAAAGGGAAGCTGGATAAAAAAACCGCCTTACTCAGAAAAGCAACCAAGGAAAACATAAAAAATGTTGTACTTTGCAACTCCTATCAGCCAAGTGTATTTGTCGTATTGAGATTCATGGAAATGTTTGACAAAGCAAAGCGCACGGAATAAAGAAATGTAGTATGGATGCCATTTCCTAAACAAGCCGATGGGAATCGTGTTATATGGACCCTTCGCCACTGCTTAATACCCGAGGACATACTTTTCTTACAATTGACATTGTACTTTTCAGCAATATAAAATCAACAAATAATAAAAAAATCCTTTAAACAATAACAATATAGCCTTTTCACCAGAATTTGAGCAACTTTTGTTTTTCTACAAAACAATGCAAAACACACAGCGGCATCATAACTTTTTTCAATGAATTTTGCTAATGGATTTCTTAAAATGTAAAACAATGGTCGGTCGATATGTAGTTTAATCTTTACAAATTGCAGAAGTTGTAAAGATTTGTAAAGGTTTTTCAGACAAAGCTGCCTTGAAAATAAAGGACTTCGGTGCCAACGGCAAATCGATGTAAGTAAGCAAACTTAATCTATTACTTCAATTTTTTTTTCCTATATGGCAATTTTATTATTTTTGAAATGACTTTTGTGACTGACAGTACTCCAATGTGAAATAAGTGAAGATTTTTAATTGTCAAAAAGGGGACGAATTTACACCTAGTGAATATATTTTACTAACGAAGCACGGACCGAGACCAAAAATAAAGATTTTGGCACGAATTTACGCAGCACGTCTGCTGCCTGCATGAAGTTTTGACCGCGGCGCGCAACTATCCTAATCACAGAGGGTAATCAGCGCGCAGCTGACCGGTGGTTTTTTCTGCTACCTGCATTTGAGTTTTTGAACGCACCGCGTAAGTGACCAATGCCTCTAAACCATAATTATAAAGAAGCTTTATAAAAAAAAACATTTTCAATTTTAGCACTTCATTGAAAACCATTTACTCTTTTCAAATTTAATCTTTTTACAATACCACTCTGATGTGAGAATCATTAAAGAAATTTAAATATTTGGCATCGTAGTGTAGTAATGCAGCTACTGCATAATGATCAGGTTTTGTGGTTATAACCTGATATCTACTAATACCCGGAATAGAAGAGCCTGTATGACTAGGTTGATGGATGTAGAGGAAGCAAAAGAGGTGTGTCAGGGTCGTAGCAGATGAAAATCTGTAGTCTCTGCCTACCCCTCTGGGAGACATGCGTGAGTATATGTATGTATGTATCTACTAACACTGCAAGTATAAAAAAATACATCTCTATAAACGGGCCAGCCTGTAGATGCAAAAGCCATTTTAAACCTTGTGACTGTGAAATATAAAATATCGTTTTTAAAATGTTGATGGTTGTGACTGTCGGCACTTGGTGGAACTTATTATACACCTTGTTAAATAAGACACTTGTTCTTGTCCACAGGATTATAATTTAACTTAATACACCCGACCGGTTTCGCTTATAAGCATTATCTAGGGCTTTATAACATAAAAATAACTTAAATAATATTTACATGTTTAATACGTGCGATAAATGTCAAAAAATTTTTTTTAATTATAATCCTGTGGATAAGTACAAGTGTCTTATTTAACAAGATGTATAAAATATCGTTTGAGGAAACTCCTTTGGTATTTTTGACAATGGTAAAGCTTGTTTAGTTATTAATTTTCAAACGTCACAACTTTTTTGAAACTTCATTTCCTAATATTCATTGTGTGAAATTACTCCGAATTTGCAAAATAATATTTCTTATTACACGTTCGTAATGATAATAATGTCATCGAAAACGAGATTAATTTAATGGCTTCATATTAAATTACGATCTCATATTCCGTCCGAATAAACTCGCAATATTTGACATGTAATTTCCTAAAGCCGGCTCCACACTCAGAGCATGAAGATCTGTGAAGACACATTAACGTGATCAAGATAAAGAAAACGTTTAAGGGGTAACGTTTCGAGCTCAGTGCAAAGTGCATAACATAAGTTTGTTTACCTTATTTTAAAATAAAATGTATGAAATAAAATAGTTTCATCTTATTTTGCGACTATTGTTAAATAATTGTCAGGGGTTTTTAGCAGGATTGCGTCATTTTATGCATTACGTTGTAAATGAATGGGTATACAAACATAAAAGTATGTTTTAAGTTTGTATGCCCATTCATTTACAACGTAATGCATAAAATTACAAAATGTTGGTAGAAAAGCCTAATTGACACTATACAATGGTCACAAAATGCCATATATCACATTTATTTAGTACTTTTTATGCAATAATAAGAAAAACAATCATAAGTTGTGCATTTTGCACCGAGCTCGAAACGTTCCCCCTTAATATTAAAGAACAAGATATTTTTCACAAAATATTAGACAGACTTTGTTGCAGCTACTATTCTAAATTCGTAGTGGGGGCGATGAGTATAGTATAATTAAGTATCCAGTATTTTGTCTTGGCAGTGTCCTTGAAATAATAACCTACGGCCGCTCGGTACGTAAACACGCACTAGACGGCTGTGTTTCTTAGGTTACGTATTTGATAGTGCTACATTATATTGTCGTATTATGTTAAAAATAACAATATAATCGACAACTTCGCGCATTAATTTATGTAAATAAATGAGCGGGAGCGTCGCACACAATTCGCGTCCGTTCGTAACTGCGGCGCACTTAGTTCTTCAGTTCACCGAGATTTGAAAGCGCGTCGTTTCGACCATTTCCTCGAAGACGTCATACTGGCTACTTTATTCTAATATACTGTGGTATTGTGCACTTTTCTCGGTCAGTCAGCCCAGCCAGGACAGCTCCTTGAAGTAGAGCCGAACAGCTTCAGCATGCTGACACAAAAACTGGTCCAGTGAAGGGAAGGTGGAGCTCGTCGCGATCCCTGCTTTTCGTCTTATGTCTTCGGTTGCAGAGCAGTGGAGTAAACTGGAGTAGCACATGCTCCACTGTCTCGTCCTCTAGAAGGCACCCTCTGCATTATTTGTGCTAATTTGGGTTATAGTGTCCAGTCATGATACCTACCATATGACGAGGGTCGGACCATTTTAGCTTTCTTTTGACTCGGGAAGGAGGCTTCAAACTGCAAATGGGACGCAAAAACCGTTAAAAATTGGTAGCTAATGTATGCTGCTACACTTGCAAAAACTATTTGGTAATTTTATTTCTCTTAATCGTAAAAGTTCAATTTTTACATTTAAAATCGAACCACTTGTATTACACCTTTATAATTAGAAAACTCTTTTATTAGCGGGTGTATGTCAAGCTTCTTTCTGTTTTATATACAAGGTTGGGTACCCCTGATAAATCAATAAATTTCCTGACATTTTCGTTAAGTTTTTTTGTTAATACGGAGTTGATACTCGAGAAATATAATAATTCTAATTATTTAATCGTCCGCTTTTAAAAAATCCCCACCAATGAGGAAAATTCCTGTCTGTACGCAAGAATCTGAAACTAAACGCCTGACGTTTGACGTATTAAACATGTAAATATTATTTAAGTTATTTTTATGTTATAAAGCCCTAGATAATGCTTATAAGCGAAACCGGTCGGGTGTATTAAGTTAAATTATAATCCTGTGGACAAGTACAAGTGTCTTATTTAACAAGATGTATAATAAGTTCCACCAAGTGCCGACAATCACAACCATCAACATTTTAATCGCATATAGTTTGTAATACAAGTTTCGCATGGACGTCTTTCAAAGAATACTTCAGAACACTTCGTTCTTCAGTAGTACGCAATAATCGTGTATATTTCATAATCATTATCATAATAATTTATTTATTGCCAAATCACAGGTTTAATTTAATTTAAAAGATGGATCCACCGTCACCGCAGAGGGCTCTTCACTGTCCACGACCACGGTGCCGAAACTTAAGACTCGAAGCCAGTATGCAGTGGAATCCAAGACAAAGAGGAAATGATAAAACTTTCATTCGGTTCAAACGATTCATCTATTCGGTTTTTTTTATGTGTCTATCGGACTACACTGTAGGTACTTTGGGTTTCTGCACTTTTTATTAAATTCTTCTTTTAATTCATATGTATGTAGGGTATGTACATATTTAATTTATGTTGTTTGTTCATGAAATGAAAACTTCAAAGCACTACAAAGTGTAAGTAAACAAAATTATGAAACGTCAAATAAAATTCAAAGGTGCATTCCATTTTCTACTGCGTTTACGCATCCTGTATTGTACAATACAATATTTAAATCGATTAATTCGCTTCTACTTTAATTCATGTTTTTCAACTTTAAACAAATATTTTTGCGTCGTTTAGATTTTTAAATTGTTAAGTTGTGCTTATCTAAAATGTATAGTTTGTTAATGTCGCCAAATTTACGTTTATTTTTTGTGTGTCATTTGATTATATGTACCTACATGTAATTATTTTCTCTCTTTTAAATTGCCAGCAGGTACAAGTTTGAGTACAAAGTTTGTGCTTCGCGTTATTTTAATTTTAAATCTTATAAATTTTCTTAGAAATCTTTTAAATTTATATTTATCCTAATTTTTATATTATTGTGTATTTTTTTTTTCTATTTTTATTCATATTATATTATTATTATGTCTATAAGTAGTGACGATTGTGAAGAATCCTTTCATTCTGCCAGATCAGATTGTTCCTTTGCTAGTGCCGCTAGTAATGATGACAGTAATGTCATAACCTTGGGTAATATTTTAAATAACGAGTTTGCACAATATTCCAAAAATTTCAATGTCTGTCACATTAACGCTGAAAGTATAAAAGCTCACTATACTGATCTCTTAGACACCTTCTCTTCAAATAACATTCATGCTGTTCTCGTCTCTGAGACCGTGTTAAAGCCCACACTTCCTTCTACAGCTTTCCCCCTTCCCGGTTTTGTGCTCATACGCAATGACCGCACTGGAAAAGGTTGGGGTGGTGTTGCCATATATCTCAGATTTAAGATCTTGTCAAAATCTCCGTCATCTGATTCTTTAGCTGAATTCATTTTCTTGGAAGTTGACTTAGGTAATAAATTACTCCTTGGTGTTGTGTATTGTCCTCCAAATAATAATTATGTTTCTATTCTTGAGGGTGTTCTAGAGAACTTAGTATCTAATTATACGCATCATCTCATTATGGGAGATTTTAACACCAACCTTCTCAGCACTGACGCTCGCTCCCGTAAATTAACCTCTCTAATAGATTCGCTCAATCTTAACATTCTGCCTTCAATGGCCACCCATCACAACAAAAAGTCACTTCTTGAGGTGACTTATGTTGCGCATCATGGTCAACATTTCGCCCCTGCTTTCTCACACCATGACTTAATATTTTGTTCGTACCGCTTGCGAAGACCAAAGATTAAGCCCGTGGTTTTACTACAGAGAAACTTTGCTAAGATGAATGTTGAGCAGCTTAGGTCTGATGCTTCGACGGTACAATGGAGTGACATGCAGGATTTGGAGAATATAGACGAAAAACTCACCTTTTTCTGTAATGAAATTCTTCGCTTGTTTGATAAACATGCTCCTTTGCATCCTGTTACAATTAAACACAAGCCAACACTATGGATTAATGACAAGGTTCGTAAGGCAATGGCGATTAGGGACCGAGCATTTCGTAGATACAAAAGTGACAGGTCAAATGATAACTGGTCTGCTTATAAAGCTGCTAGAAATCGATGTAATCAGTGGTGTCGTAACTCTAAGCGTCAATATATTGCCAAGCAACTGGAACTCTCATCGCCAGCCGGTGTTTGGAATTTCTTAAAGTCTCTTGGTGTGGGTAAACGCGCAAAGCAAAACCAACAAGTTGCTTTAAATATTGATGACCTTAATACTCATTTTACATCGTTACCCTCACTTAGTCCTTTCGCTAAAGCACAAGCTCTACTTTTAATTAAAAATTCATCTGCCCCTGATACTGAGTCTTTTAAATTTGCACCAGCTAGCGGGGAGGAGATAAAAAAAATAATTTTATCCTTAAAGTCCAAAGCTGTTGGCTGTGACGACATAGGTCGTATCATGATAACTTCACTACTTGACATCCTTATTCCTGCCATCACACATATTGTTAACTCTTCCCTTACTTCAGGACAATTCCCCGACATGTGGCGCATGGCACATGTCATTCCCCTCCCTAAAGTATCAGATCCTACACTCCCAAACCACTATCGTCCTATTTCAATTCTTCCCTTCTTATCCAAGGTTATAGAGTCCCTAGTACACAAACAACTAACTAACCATTTAATTACTAACAAACTTTTGAACCCCTTCCAGTCTGGTTTTAGGACCGGTCACAGTACAGCCACATCACTACTAAAAATCACTGAAGACATAAGATTGGGCATGGAGAATGTTATGGTGACAGTTCTCGTACTCGTGGACTTCAGTAATGCATTTAATGCCGTTGATCATGACTTGCTCCTCGCATCTATGGATCACCTTAATATATCCTCCCCTGCTAGGAAATGGTTTTCTTCGTACCTTCGTGGCCGCCGTCAGGCGATTTGCAGTAGTCAGGCGATGTCTGATTGGTGTGATTTATCTATCGGTGTACCACAAGGTAGCATTCTATCCCCTTTATTATTCTCTATTTTTATAAATTTAGTCACTCCTTACTTTAAATCTTCTTACCACCTTTACGCTGATGATCTCCAGCTTTATAAGCAGACCAAAGTTGATGATCTTAACAATTGTATAAACGAGATCAATAGGGATCTACAGAGTCTTCAGTCTTGGTCCGAACGCTTTGGAATTGCTGTAAACCCAAGCAAGTGTCAGGCTATTATTGTTGGTAGCACACGACAGATTATTAAGATTGATCCTGATCTCTTGGGAAAGGTAAGCTATAACGGGTGTAATATTGCCTTTACTGACTCTGTTACTAACCTTGGCCTTGCCATTGACGAAAACCTTGATTGGAACGTTCATATCGCGAATGTTTCCCGCAAGTTTTATGCTTCATTGCATTCTCTTCTATGTCTTAAAAACGTTCTTCCTATTTCAACAAAAATTTCTCTTGCTAACTCTCTTCTTATTCCTTTAATTGATTACGCTGACGTTTGTTACTTGGACCTTAAAGAGGAACTTCTTAACAAGCTTAATCGTTTGCTCAATACATGTATTCGCTTCATTTTCGGTCTTCGCAAATACGATCACGTGTCTGAGTTCCGTTCCAGGTTACACTGGCTTCCAGTTCGTGAGCGAAGGAATGTTAGAATTCTGTGTCTTCTTTTCTCTATTATTAATGACCCGTGTACTCCCCCTTACCTCAAATCTTTGTTTCATCTTTTAGATAACACCCACTGTAAACTCCTCAGGTCCTCTAACAACCTTCTCTTGTCTTTTCCTTCTCACCGTTCTGGTTTTATGTCCGATTCTTTTGCCGTCACGGCTGTCCGTTTGTGGAACGATCTATCCGTTAAAATTAGAAATGCCCCGTCTCGTCATGCGTTTAAACAGTCCTTGCGCAGACATTATCTTAGTAAAATACAGTAAATCTGGTGTCAACATAGCAATCTGAAATTATCACGACTAGTTGTCTATTCTTGTATATTATTGTATTTATTATTGTATTATATATATTTATATAATATAATATAATCGTATTTATGTAGTAATTATTGTTATTTGTTTAAAACATATTTATGTATTTTTTTATTAATCTATGTATTTAGTATTTACCTACAAATCTACTTATCTATTTTATTTGTTAGTACATTCATGTTTTGTTTTTTTCTCTTTTCTCTCACTTATTTTTTTTTATGTCTTAAAGCCTTTCTGCACGCCTGCCTCTGTTCATTTCTTGTACTTTCTGTCGGGTTGACTGGGAGAAAATGCTTTTAGCATTAAGTCCGCCTGTTGTACATGTAACTTTTGTTTTGTGCAATAAAGTATTTAGAAAGAAAGAAAGAAGATTGATGGAAGATGATGTTTTGGAATGATCTACGCTTACGTCTGTAAAATTTCAAATTTGTACTAAAATTCCGGATTTCGTTATTTACTCGTATCTAGAGCGACTGCACAATTAAGACTAAGTATAATTGCGAGTTTTGGGTGTATAGTGTCCATCCATCCATCCATCCATCAGCCTGTTTCAAACTGCTGCTGTCACTGCTGGACATAGGCCTTTCCAGGATTTCGCCACTCTTGGCGGTCCTCCTGGAAGAAATGCCCATACTCACACACGCCGGGCAGGTGGGTTGGAGAGCGCGGTGCCGAAGCCCTTGCACCAGTGGCGCCTCTGCCCGTCACCATTCTGTTTTATATAAGGCCCGGCAATTGGGGATGGATATACCGCCATCCATCGGTCCCAGGCAATGGTGGGCCGCCTGGTTTTGCCTGAGAGCTGTTCTCTTACTCTCCCCCGAATAACTTCGGGAGGATTTGCGAGTAAGATGGTGGTACCTCCACAGTCGAGCCCGGCATCAGCTTTACCACCTTAAGTGTGGAGGGAGTATATTCGTTTCATAGAGTTGCGGCATTCCCAATTTCCCACCGCGATTTCACGTCCTGAGTGTGGAGCTGGCATAACACAAAATGTTATTAAAATATCGTCTCTACATTTTCCTGTTCGAATAAAATAAGAGTATGAAGCTGTCTTGTATTATACGAGTGTTGTAGATTTTCCTGAATTTGCAATAATTGCAATATACCTTTGTAGAATTTTAAAATATGTATGAAATATATTGATGTTTGTGATTGTCGGCACTTGGTAGAGCTTATCAGAAGACATCTTTGTTTAAATAAGACACTTGTACGCATGAAATATGTAAACAATGTTGTGTAACTACTTAAGTTATTTAAAAAACCACCCTAGAAAATGCTTACAAGCGAAACCGGTTGGGCGTTTTGAAATATAAATAATAGTTTTGTGGACAAGCGTCTTATTTAAACAAATATGTATATACAGACAGACTGACGGTGCATTAGAACTTTTTGTAAAATAAAAGTTTGCTATGGTATATTTTTATTAATATTTTTTGTAAAATCATGTAAATTGTGCGCTCTTTTGAGACAAAGTGATCGTCTGTTAAATATTAAGGACATACAGTACGTATAATATTATAATATTACTTTACAAATAAATATACTGATTACTAAGAAGATACTCCGAGCGCTTTTAGTTTAGCCTTTCATCGTCTCATTATATACTCACGGCATAAATATCCGAGGGGGTGACAGAGATATATCTGAGTACGGACTACCCACTTGAGCAAAAACAATTTCAGTGTCGAGGCTGACAGAAGAATATGCTTGGGTTCGGCAGCATTCGGAAAGTTGCGTCACATATTTACGTCGTCAATACCGCAGTGCTTAAAGGCTAAGATGTACAATTAAGGTCGCTCACAGAGCTATGGAGCTGGCTATGCTTGGGGTATCTTTGATGGATAAAATCTGAAATGAGGAAATCCGTCGGAGATCGAAAGTGACCGACATAGCCAGCAGAATCAGTAAGTGGAAGTCTAAATCTAAAAAATGTCACTGACGTGATGGCCGTTGGGGCCGAAAGGCGTTAGAATGGAGACCACGTACAGGAAAGCATAGCCTAGGCCGGCAGACCTCATGCCCGCTAGACGAGAAGGATGCTGTAGGCGTCTGGTAAAATCTGGGAAAGCAATGGACGAACACGGGCTGATGGATGGATGGATGGATGGATAGATGGATGGATGGAATTATCATATCAATAATCGTATGTTAATTTTTTATTTCCATATGTACCGGTCGACGTTCAATCATTTATGGTGCCATAAATGCCAGCCCTATTCTAGGATCACAATAAACCCTACGCTAGCACTCAAAACGAACTTCAGTTTATGTTTGTTCAGACTGTACTACTATATAGATACACGTATGTTCAAAGTATTACATAATATTAGCTATATAAGCAATCCAAGTTACCCCCGAAGAGTTCACGGCAACAGTCAATATCCATTAGCAATCAAACAGTTTCTGAATTTCCAGATTGGATCCCTTGGCGGGATTAGGAGCATAACGCAGCTAAAATTTTGTACCTCAATTTGCGTCAAGCGATGTTGAACTCAATTACGTTGTGGGTAAGTCAACAATCGCACGCTCTGTGACATTGCAGTTATGATGGCGAGGAAAGATGGGGCAAATTGAACAGATTATCGAGATTGTTCTAGTTTTTTGGCGATATCACTTTATTAAACCGATGTTTGCTTTTTATAAAAATAAAATTAGGGCAATTCGTCTTCAACAATTTGATTTTAAATAAAAAAATGACACGATATGTCAAAATATTTTTCTATGTATTATTTGACTAGACTGAGAAGAATACAAGTAAAATAATAGTGATTTCACTAATGTACCCATCAAGCAACAATATATTTAAAAACAAATTGAAAATTTAACATTTTTAAACAAAGCCATCAATTCAATTATTTGTTAATAGTATATTTAATGAACGACATACTCATAATGGAAGGTTTAGCAAGCCCCATTAAGTTCAATCAGTAACGGAAGGAAGCTAAACCCGCATTCATACTGTTGATTACACATAAATTGTATGGAGAATACACTTCCGGCAATCGCACCCTATTGTTTTCTTAACCACCAATTAGTGCGAGTGTGTCGCGCCCTACAACTTAAATAAAACTTCAATAATAGTGACGCCATTTTCTTTTTGAATTTATTGTCCTGAATTTCAAAATATGGGCTAAGGCTTTTTTTTATTCAGCCTTGGTGTTTGTCCATATCCTAACTTTCAAACGTTTGATCCGTCGCGTAGAACTGTCTGAAAAAAAAACATAGATACACATTTTTAAAACGCCTTCAAGTTATTTGATATTTTGTTAGACTTATGCCTTTACGTGGAAGTCTAGAATCAAAATTTAAACTTACATTATTGACCTCTATGTTCCTAAATTCAATAAACCCAAATACCTTATTTATTTAGGTCACGGTCAGGTGCGGTAAAACATAGGCACCTCGCTGAAATACAATGTAGAGGAGCTCCGTAAAAAGTGGCGGTAGCTCAGGGGTAGGACGCTGGCCTATCAATCTTTGAGATCCAGGTTCGATCCCCGGCTGGGGCAGCGGCGTGCATAGAACTATTTGCTGGAAAAGCAATGAGAAGGTCAAATTTGACGATAAAAATAAAATGAAAAAAATTATTACCAATTTAAAATTAAAAATCGTGTGAAAGCATGATCTCTAGGGTAGGCAGTGCCTACCCTGGCGTCACACAAATAATGATTTTTCAAAGTGACATTTAAATTTTTTCATATTTTTTTACTGTCATACTTGTCCTCCTCATTGCATTTCCAGCAAAAAGTTCTATGCACGCCACTGAGCCCTGGGCCGGGGATGAACCAATGAGTTTTTCGCAATTTTTGTGCAGAGTATCGGCCCACCATTGCCTGGGACCGATGGATGGCGGTATAACCATCCCCAATTGCCGGGCCTTATTTAAAGCAGACTGGTGACGGGCAGCGGCATCACTGGTGCAGGGGCTCCGGCACCAACCCGCCTGCCCAGCGTGTGTGATTATGGGCATTTCTACCAGGAGGACCGCCAAGGGTGGTGAAATCCTGGAAAGGCCTATGTCCAGCAGTGGACGAAACAGGCTGATGGATGGATGGATGGTATCTGATACTTACCACATGCTGAACGGTGAAGGAAAGCATCGTAAGGAAACCTGCATGCCTAGAAAGCGTGTAATTGTGCCCGAAGTACGGCGATAGGGCTCACCAGTTCACCACCAATCACGTTGGGACGTAATAATCGTCGGTTAAACGCGGGTGTGCCGAGTGTGGATTGTGACTTGCATTTCACAGTTCACTCCCGTAACACTTCTGACACCCCCTCGGGATTCATGTTGTGACGATATACCGGTTGAAAATGAAACCTCTAGCTATAACAAGGGAAACTGTTCTATGTTCGAAATAAAAAATACATTTTTGTACCCACCTATTTTGTAACCATTTTATGTACCCACCTATTTTGTAACCATTTTATAAGGTCCTCACGAATCAAGCTTGTCTTTGTTTGAGGACCGCCAGATAATCGTATAGATTAAATAAGTTTTCAATGTACCCACCTATTTTGTAACCATTTTATGTTTGTTGTTTTTGAATGAAGTTATTTTTATCTTTATTATTATCTTTATTAAAAATTTAAAAATGATTCATATTTTGAAAAAAGATATCGACCGCCAAAGAAGCACTAATACTCCGGTGACAGAGACGACTCTCTACAAAACCTATGTGTACATAGCCTTATGTGCATTATTTACTGCCGGGAATATTTACGGTTTATTGTCAGTCACATGTTGAATTGCGTAGATTTGCCATTTTTTCGAAATTTGGTAAAACATATTTTTTTTTACGGTTTTGTGATCTACTAGTCATTCTGAACCATAGAATTAAGTAAAGCTAGTGACTTAATTTTCAACCTGTATATGAGCTCCGGAATGACTTGTCAACTTGACCGTGTTACAAAGCCAGTTCAAAAGTTTTGTCAGGAATAGTCAGCAGGATCGAAGCTCGGAGATCTCCAGTCCCCGCCTAACCCTCTGAGAAATAGACGCGTGTAAGCATATTTATTGTTTGTCTATAAAGAATTTTCTAAATGGGTCAAATAGTTTCCAAGATTACCACATCCGAAAATCCTCCCATTATTAGTAGACTTATTAGATAGATAGCGGGCTCAAAATAAAGTGCTCTTTATTTTTATGCCATAATAACTTTGTATAATCCGGCCCTTAATGAGCGTACGTTTCACGCCTGTCCGATCGGTTTATTATTGGACTATCGAAATATAATAACAATTCGTATCGATATTTTATCGATAATGAGCCCAGCACTAAATTGTGACGGTTAACTTTTGTTGATTTTTGTAAACCTGTTCTAAACTTTGTTGAATGTTAATTTTTGATAAAATTTGATTAAATTTTACTGATTTTTATCTGATGACTGGTTGATTTAATTATATGAAGGTATGAATAGACATATATAAATACATAAAAAAAGTTCCATCCATCCATTCATCCATCAGCCTGTTTCGTCTACTACTGGACATAGGCCTTTCCAGGATTTCGCCACTCTTGGCGGTCCTCCTGGAAGAAATGCCCGTACTCACACACGCTGGGCAGGCGGGTTGGTGAGAGCGGTGCCGAACCCCTTGCACCAGTGACGCCGCTGCCCGTCACCGGTCTGTTTTATATAAGAATTAGGGATGGATAAACCGCCATCCATCGGTCCCAGGCAATGGTGGGCCGCCTGGTTTTGCCTGAGAGCAGTTCTCTTACTCCCCCCCCGAATAAAAAGTTACGAGTAAACAATACGGGCGGGCTCTCTAAAAGGAATTTCTTCCAGCCAACCTTACGGTGGTGAATAAAATATTACTTACGATATGTAGAAGTGGGATTACGAAATATAAAATTAGTAGATATTTTTGGATTATTATAAGATTATAGTTGCCTTTCAAAATAATGGATTTGTTTTAAAACGAAACTTCTCTTACATAAGACAACGTAGGGTTGTCGCGTTCCCGGTCTTTATTGGACGCTGCCGGTCCAGGGAAATATACTAACATAAACCGGCCAAGTGCGAGTCGGACTCGCGCACGAAGGGTTCCGTACCATCATCTATAAAAACGGCAAAAAAATCATGTCTGTTGTATGTGAGTGCGCGAGTCCGACTCGCACTTGGCCGGTTTTAGTATTTGTTGTTATAGTGGCAACAGAAATACATCATCTGTGAAAATTTCAACTGTCTGATTATTTCAACCCTTTCTGTGAAATACGCAATATAAAATTAAGACTTCCTATACTAATTAAGCCGTGGTTGTTCTTGAACAAGTATAGAGGAACAAACAAACATCATTGAACTTTGGTCCTGCCTGATCACTTACCGAGTCTCCAGTGCGAATTTGGTAGTACCTCCACTCCATAGTTGAGCCCGGCATCAGCTGTACCACTTTCAATCTTTCTGCTTTTACAATCAAACTTTCACCTTCAAAATAGATAAATCTGATTATTGCGATCAGTTAAATTTAATTTGATTATCACCCTAATTAAGTTATTTAACTAAGCAAATATTACAAATTGCTGTTGACGCATGATTGCTATCACTTTGACAGTTTAATGAGATTCGGAATAGATTTGCATTTCTGTCATTTGTTTGACACCGCAACGTCAAATTCATTCGTCAGTAATTGAGTTTGGGTCTAATTCAGTTAAATTGATAGTTTACTGTTAATGTTTTCATTACTAAGGGGCTATTTCGATAAAAGTGGCACTTTTTGAAGTTGTATACCTGCTTTTCAGATGAAGCCACTAATTTGATAAATCAGTATATAAATTTCGGAACCTTTTTCTGGTTTTGTTCAGTAGAGAAACGCGATTGCGTAAGTTTCGTTCGATAGAAATAATTATTGAAATGAGGTCTTCTTCTACACTTTTTTTCATAGTATGTCTAATCGGAATGACATACAGACCTGAACGATATTTTATTAGATAGATTTTAGCGATATCTAAATTTCCTCAGTTGGAAATTTTGATAGCTATTTTAGTTCATTTTATATTAATTTAAAACCGACATTTTGCTATTTTTTCCGGAATCCGTCCCTCTCGCACTACGGGGCGTTCCGCATGGAGTAACAGTGACCTTTGCAAGCGCGACATATCCTCTTAAGTACTTTCGGCGCATAAATTATGTTCATAATGATCTATTGAATGTTAATATGAAGAAAGAAGCCGTCAAGTATGTTTGTTTGTAAACAGCATCATTTGAATTTGGATATCGCAACCCTGTATTAAAATCAGCCTTTTTATTGGACGGCTGAGTTGTTATTTTTTATTGTTTTGTTATAAACTAGCTTTTGTCCGTGACTTCGTTCGCGTGGATTTCGGATATAAATTCGAATCAGACTTCCAATAGATTCATAGACGGCCTTTGCCGTTTGCGTCTATTCAATCATTGCCCCGTTTTTGGCTCGGGCGTTATTTTATGAACACCCCTTGTAGTCCATGTGTTAACCAGGGTAACTATGATGATAATAAAGAAAACCGCATGCAAATCCGTGGAGTGGTTCTCGAGTTATAAAAGCATTTATTCAATCTTTGCCCAGTTTCCGGCTTGGGCGTTATATTATGAACACACCTTATAGTCGATGTGTTAACTAAGGTGACTGCAATGATAATAAAGAAAACCGCATTTAAATCCGTTAAGTGATTCTCGAGTTAAAACGGAACATACAGACAGACAGACAAACAAACAGACAGACAAAATTTAAAAAAACTGTTGTTTCGGCCTCAGTACAGTATCAATAACCCATTACATTTAAAATTTCGTGAAAATATTCAATGTACAGACACGAATTTTTTACTACTTTATTATTAATATATATATAGACTAGCTTTTGCCCGTGGTTTCACCCGCGTTGAATTAGTTTTTGTGTAATCCAATAAGGTCAGTCAATATTATTCGGACTGTTACCTACAGTAAACACAGCTGGTGAAATGTGTGTGTTATGCGCCTCTGTTTCCCATTTTGTGTGTCTCTTTTATAGCTTTTTCATGGGAACAAAAGGAAAAAGTAGTTTTTGTCCTATTCAAAGTCTAGAACTACATTTATGCAAAATTTCAGCCTAATCGGTTTCGTAAGCATGGCGTGAAAGAGTGACACATCACTTTTATATTGAAATTTGAAAGCCTATTTTCATCCCATGGGAACTGATTTATGGGATAAAAAGTAGCCTATGTCCTATTCCAGGTCTAGAACTACATTCATGTAAAATTTCAGCCCAATCGGTTCAGTAGTTACGGCGTGAAAGCGTAACAAACATCCACCTATCCATCCATCCAAGCACACATCCAAACTTTCGCATTTATAATATTAGTGGGATAGTGGGATAAGTGGGAAGTGGGATTTATCATTTAATATTTTGTGCTATGTAGCCGTATTCTGAAACCTAAATAGCTTATCTGATAGTGGTGATCGTTCTTACAGTGATATTTTATAACAATAGTAAACAATACAACATAATTGTACACACAGCTGGCCCAGCACCATCATCCCGAGAACAGTTTCTACATCGAGGTCATAATAGTGGGCCAACTTACTTACAACTTAAGTTACAATACAGAAGTTTCAACTTATAATTATTCGTTGCCGTGACAACCACCTCCAATTAATAAATCACCCTTTAGCCGCTTATACGCATTATAGCGGAAAATAAGTTTTTTGACACGGTCGTAAATTTTTTTCAAAATTCCCAAATGGCCGTACGCTTGGCCACTGATGGAAAGCGCCGATGATACTTAGGATAATGCGCGCTCGCCCAGAAACTGGGAGAGTGAAAGCAGGCAGGCGGTACTCAGTCCGGGGCAGGCTTTATTTTTGCTAAAAGTTCAAAAAATATAGTTTCAATTTAAAAATTGTTTTCGCAACGTGAAAAACATAACTCAATGTTGTTTAAAGGCAACTTTTACCCAAATATGACGCCATATTTTACTTTAACTGTGCATTTCAAACAAATACGACGTATGAATCGGCCGGCGTACTACCCAATCAGTTAAGCAAAGCCTGCTGACATTTTCTGGAAATTTTCCGTTCGAGAATCGCTTCTAAAACTGAAGCGAAACGGTCTAGATTCACTGAACCAGTAACGTGGTACTGTTATTAATCCCTTGGACCGACGCCAGAGCGCGCCACTATTTCAAAATGGCGGCGGTGTCGAAATTATTATTCATAACGTAATTTCGTATTTGTGAGTGCCGAATCGGATAAGTGAAAAGTATATTTGAACATACGTAGCGTTATACGGTTTCACGGATAATCCTGGGGTATACGGGAAGCAAGTGAAATACGGTGTCGAAATTAATTTCTTATTTTATTATTCATGCTGATACTTAACAATTTTAATAAATCCCATATGCCCGTTTCGATCTCAATTTTTTAAATAAAATGTATGAAATAAATTGCCGGGCCTTATATACGGGCTGGTGACGGGCAACGCCCCGTCACCGGTGCAAGGGTTTCGGCACCGCGCTCATCAACCTCCTGGAAGAAATGCCCATACTCACAAAAAAGCCTAACGGTTAATCACATTTATTTAGCACTTGTTATTCAATAATAAGATAAAAAATCATAAGTTGTAGATTTTCCACCAAGTTCGAAACGTTTCCTCTTAAATAAAAATAATATTTAAGGGTGTATAATACTTCGCTTTGCATGATCCTGTTTTATACCAACAAATACTGCAACAATCACTCTGAAATTAATATATGATAAAGTTGAGGACTACTGCTATGTCCATGCTGTTGTGAAAACTTGATTCCATTAAATTTGCTCGATAGAAAAAAATTACAAAGTTACCTCCAAACCGTATAATAAACCGATAGCATTCAATGAATACTTGAAATTAGATCTGAAACTGCATAATATTACTGATATTAGTATAAAGCAGCTGCAGACTGTTCCATAAAAATGAAAAAACCATCAGTGTAGCCGCGATTTCAAAATAACTGATGTTTTTGCGTGCGCGGCATCTGATTAGAGTAGGATAGACAGTTAAAAAGCAGAAGCGTTAGAGCAGGACTGCGAATTGAGGTATTAAATGTCTCTGTTTGGTCAACCCTAATTTCTACAAATAGCAGCGATAAGAGCTTTGCGTGCAACCAATACATCGAAAAAGGGCAAAGGGGAGGGGGGATATTTTTTATATTTTAAATATATGACCTCCAAAATACAATGACAATAACTTAGCCCAATCGGAGATTTTTTTTTAAAGATCTTCCTTTGTATCCTGTATGTTGACTAGGGTCACTAAAGTGATAATAAAAAACTGCATCCAAATAATTTGAGTGGTTCTCGAGCTAAAACGGAACGTCATACATACAGACAGACAGACAGACAAAATCGTAAAAATTCCGATAATACCAATAACCCATTTATTCTTATTCCTATTTCATTTATAATTTCACAAAATATTCAATGGACAGACGCGACGTTTTTTCTACTTTACTTCGTACAATACAATACAATATATCTTTATTAGTTCCACAGCAGTAAATACTAAATATGTACAATCATGATCTTAAAAATTAAGTTATGCCAATTACGAAACTAAAATATATTATAAAACTGTATAAACAAAAGGGGGACAAACATTTGGTAACCTAGCAATATGAAATTGAAATATTACAAAAACAATACAAAGAGGTACATACTGAAACTATCTATTTTAATAATTACCTATATAATAAAATGCGCCTTTGAGAAAATATTTTTTTTATTTTTATGATTAGGATTAAATATTGGTAGGGTGGATTTTGTTGAGGGTATGTTTGTGTGTGTGTAACTGTGTTTGAGGGGGAAGAGTGAGAGAGTGTGTATGGTGGGTCAATGTATATAATTAAGTTTTTTAATAAATTCAACAACCTCTTACCCGAAATGCACAATATGCATACCTGTTCTATTCCGACGTGAGTAAAAAGAAAAAATAATAAAAACGGAACCCTAAAAATGCCTTCTGGTGACTTTTATGTAAATGCACACTTTGCATTGTATTCCGCAAAACTTGCCGTCTGACCGGTTTGTAGGTACATTTTCTCAACGTAGCTTCGGATAGTTTTAGGGTTCCTTTTAGCGAAGCCTGTCCCTCCGTCTATTTTGGGCATAACTTGAAAATCCAGGTAACCACGATTTTTTTGTGTAAGATACAAATTTACTTCTCAAATTTATATGTGACCAATTTTTCAACAGGACTATTTTCGTAGCGTAGACTACTATAGGAGGTATTTATTTGTTTCAACTTGGTAGGTATCTCTAACGGAGCCGGAAAAAAAAGTCTTCACAGACGGGTAACAAAGTGACCGTTAGTTACGTTTTTTTTTTGAGGTACGGAACCCTAAAAAGAACAGTTTTTTTGATTGCCCGGTCCGGTATGTGAAAATTCCAAAATTGTTTCTAATCCCTAAATAAAGTACTTCACGGGTTATTTTTTTGAAAATACGTAACTTCAACATTTACGAACGAATTTGGGAAAAAGTATTAATGTAGCCCGTGGCTGCGTACACATATTCACGTTCAAATAATTTATTTTGTAAATTAGGTACATAATACGTGGGACGCACTATAAGTTTCCGGAATGAATATGAAAAAATACTATTAAAGGTACAAAATTAATTTATTGTTTTTCAAAATAATCTCCCTTGGCGTCTATGCACTTTTTCATTCGATCAAACCAGTTTTGAAAACTTTTGTGCCACTCCCCTGTGGTGACCTCTGAAACGTGTTTTTCATACTCCTCGACAGCCTCTTCTGGTGATGAAAATCGTTGACCGCGTAATTGGTTCTTAATTTTTGGGAACAGAAAAAAGTCACAAGGTGCCAGGTCGGGACTGTATGCAGGATGACTCATGAGTTCTACATTTTTCGTCTTCAAAAAGTCGTTTGTCTGTCTGGCCGTGTGAAAACTAGCATTGTCGTGGTGCAGGATGATACGGCGTTTACGGTTATTTTTACGGAGTTCGTCAATAACTTCCGGCAAACAAATGGTCGTGTACCAGTCACTATTCACGGTACGACGATTCTCTAAAGCAACAGTAGCCACGTGTCCAGTTTTATTAAAAAAAGAAGCAATCATCCGCTTAGATGCACTTTTCACGCGCGCCACTTTGGTTGGTTTCGGCTCATCTTGAAAGACCCATACGCTCGATTGCTGCTTTGTTTTGGGATCGTAGCAATAAATCCATGTTTCGTCACCTGTTACTATGTCCCACACCAAATTTGACGCACCTTCGTTGAATCTGGTAAGCATGGCACTGCACCAAGTGACGCGGTCCGTTTTTTGAGCCTCGGTCAAGTTGTGTGGGATCCACCGCGAGCACAGCTTTCTCACACCCAAATGTTTGTGTAGGATTGATTGTATTTGACTCATGCCTATTTCTAAGGATGCGCGAATTTCATGGTAGGTCACATGCCTGTCTGTTTCAATCATACGGCGCACAGCATCGATGTTTTTGTTGATCACAGCGGTGGATGGCCGACCATCGCGAGATTCGTCACTGAGATTGATACGACCACGCTTGAATTCTGCAAACCAGCTATAAACAGTCGTCTTGCATGGTGCTTCATTGCCAAAAGCTGTTTCAAGCCGAGCGATGCTCTGTTGAGCTGTCAAATTACACTTAAAATCGTAGAAAATCATACTACGAAAATTTTCCCGAGTTAAATCCATGTTGATGCAGACACACAATTTTTTAAATGGCACCACAAGGTAAAAACAAAAGACAGTCAGATGAAACAAACTGCATTCTACAGCCAAAGAGTTCTATTTTCAAATGTTGCAATAAATTTTTAAATATTGTTTATGTAAGTGGCCAGTTCCGGAAACTTTTAGTGTTACCTATGTAGTAGTTTATGAAACTGGTACATAAAAAGGTTATTAAAAACACGCGAGTTTTTTAATAGAACACGAGTGTTTTAATACCTAGTTATGTATAGTTTCATGCACTGCTTTATCTAAACTCATGCCTACTAACCTGTTTTCATAATCTTTGAAAATTATTCGTTTGCCATTTTTGATTGTTCTAGTAAAAGTTTTGTTCTTAGAGTATTCGTAATTTCTGTCGTTATTTCCAGAATATCAGATGTAGTCAAATATCATCATCCCTGCTGTCAGTAATTTTAGGGCAAAATAATTATTTTGATCTATAAAACCACAGTAAGTAATAAATACATTTCCTCGAAAACTATGGCGCAACAAACAGTTCCTCCATTGACATAAGGCGCCGTAAGCCATACACAATACCTGGCCGTGCGATATGTGGTATAGCACCAGACCATTCATGTAAACCATTTTTCAAAAAATGTAATATGCTCTCACTGCCCTGCCTATACATTTTTGAAATTTGTAAGTTTGTAAAACTACATTTGGATTTATTTACAAAAGCAGATAATTTGTATCAAAGAAATACCAGGAATCCTAACCGACTAGTGGTTGACTTCACACCGCTAACAACACTTTATCATAAAAATTGTTCACATATGTGCATAAAAATCTACAATGGCATTCCTGAAGACCTTAAGTCACTACCAATAAATAAATTTAAAAGTAAACTTTTCAAATGGTTGCAGGGACATTGCTTCTATTCAATAAAAGAATTTATGGATCATACATACACGAGGCATTAGAAACCATACCACTGTAATTGTATTTAATTATGAAATTGTAAATAATATATGACAAACATAATTTTAAATGTTTGCACGCTATAATACTAGCTGATTAAGGCGTTTATCTTCTGTATTATAATAACTTCAATAAATTATTCACAAATTCTTGTACTTTTATTCCACATATATTTATTTTTATTCTAACTTAGGCTACCGGTTTCGTATTGCACATCATCGGGCCAACAAATTATTAATCATTTATCGTGACAGAAAGAAAACAAAAGAAAACATTTTTAACAAGCAAATATAAAATAAACCACAAGAATTTGTGTATAATTTATTCAAGATGATATTCCACCAAGAACCATCAATCGAATCCATCCAATATTATAATAACTTCTTGTACCCTTATCACAGCAAATAAATATTTTCTCCGAAAATAAAGTTGACTGTAACCTCGTTACTGTTTTGTGTGTATTATGTATCGGAGAAAATTATAATATGATAACCTCATTCGTATTTGATATTAAAGTTCCCTTTGCCTTCCTCGTTAGTATCACATGTACTGTAATCTCAGAAAAAGATTTTTTATATCATTATGTTGTTCGGAGACCTATACTATAATTTTTTATTTTTTTAGAAACGTTCATGAAAAATATTTTTCATTATGCCAGTAGTTTTAAGTTCGTAATGAGGATTTTACAATATGAGGTTAGATAAAAGACACTTTATATACGTCATAACTAGTCTTAAAGAAACAATATAATGAGATAAAAAAAACTATACATATATAGGTGTATAATACTCAAATAAAATAAAATTATAATAAATATACTTACATGAGCAAAAATTATAAAAGTAAAAATATTTTATATACAATAAATAAATAAGTTGATAAATAAATATAATGCCTAACTCCGCCCATTCGATTAGTCTTGCTAAGAAGAAGGGCAAGAAACTTAACAAGATCTTTTTTATATTAATTGACAGGTTACATCAATTTAACAAGCCTGAATCATTGACCTCTCATACACGACTAGACACACCGTGTCTAAGAAAAGTTCGTCAGAAAGCGTCCGAACGGCGACGTGCATTGTAGCAAAAATGCATTAAACCAAATTAAGACGTTATATCGTTAAAATAAGATGCAATGTCACTTGTACGCAATAGTCATTCGATTTTGTCACGTCGTTGCGGTGACAAGATGCATCGCGGACACTTTTTTAACGAGATTGTGAGTCTAGTTGCTTATGAGAGGTCAATGGCCTGAATACAGAAAATTATTCCGGAAAATGACGATGTGAAATTCGAAATTACTTTATCTACATTCAGACAACTGACAGAACCCGTTTAATAACGCTTACACCGTACCTTGCACTTGCCCGAAGTTTTTCCATGAATAAGTATTTCTTTTTGCTGTACTTCCTCTATTTTTACCAGTTTCTTTATTATTCTGTGGCACTAAATAACCTGATACGGTCTGCGGAGACGGTTTCGAGAGACATTATCTTTGATTCACTAAAATAGTGAATTCAATGCAGTAGAAGCAGCTTGCAAAGAACTAGTGGCCTATTTACACAGAAATATCTGGCAAAATGTTTGCTGTTGCTATTTCGATAATAATATTTGAGGAGCAAATCTTTTTCTGTGTTATTAAAATTCACACTAATAAAACATAAACATAAAATAAATGAAGTTGATTCTTTTTTGTTCTCTTCCGGTATGGGGGCTTAGGGTTAACATATAAAACCGGCCAAGTGCGAGTCGGACTCGTGCACGAAGGGTTCCGTACCATCTATAAAAAGGGTAAAATTGTATGGGAGCCCCCCTTAAATATTTGTTTTATTTTAATTCAATTATTTATTTTTAAAGTTTAGTATAACTAAATATTTTTTGAATATTTCAAGCGTCTACCTGTTGCCGTTATCAATCACGTTTGTTGTATGGGAGCCCCCTTTAATATCTATTTTATTCTGTTTTTTAGTATTTGTTGTTATAGCGGCAACAGAAATACATCATCTGTGAAAATTTCAACTGTCTAACTATCACGGTTCATGAGATACAGCCTGCTGACAGACGGACAGACGTACAGCGGAGTCTTAGTAATAGGATCCCGTTAGTTACCCTTTGTAGAAAATTCCGGATTATAGCTTGTGACCGGACGCTCGTCTCCGTGAGCAGTTTAGCTAGCAGCCTTTGGGCGGCCTCACGGGCTATGCGGGGCACGTGAGTTGTCCTCAAGTTGTCCCATGAACACTGTTGGCGTGACGCGTACACTGGTGTGGGCGATCGTGCGCTTTCAGTGGGAGGACTTCATCTCCGGCATTCCATCTGGAGATTGGAGTGGACTTGGTCACTCGTTCACGTAGGAGCTATCGAAAACCGCAAGGTCTAGATAGCGAGTGGAACAAGGGCTTGGCGTGATTGTGATCATGTATTTGTCGTCTTAACGCATTTCGTGCTAAATCTAGCGCAATTTTAGGTTACTTAGCGCTTTCTTCTCAAAACTAAGCGCAAAAAAATTTCTAGTGGAATCTGGTGGGAAATTGTAAAAAAAATATTGACTCTCCCTAATTTATATAAATAAGTCAGAATCCGGAGCTAAAAAAAGTAATGAGTTGAAATGGGATATACCCCGACCACATTGTTGTTGATGCGTTCATTGTTTTCTCTTTTTCACATTAATGTATTATATTATGGCTGTCTCACTCGCATTATTATTTTCATTCGACTGATGCCGGCCCCATAGTGGGCCGAAATATATTTCGAAAATTAATATTTTTTTATTATTAATACAAGTTAAAGGAAACTAAAGGCTTTATATAGCTAAATTATATATATTTATTTCGCATTATTATTGGATTTTACTAACATGTCAGCTGAAACAATCAACACAATTAGTATAATGATACGTAATTATAATTTAAAATTATTAATTTTCATTTCTAATTTACCTGAAAACATCTTCGACAAAATTACGAAAACTGTCAAAAAAGGAACAGCAGCTGGAGTAGGCACATCATCCACCTTAACGTGATGATGTATGTTTAATTTAGTTGATTTTAGTAACTAAAATTGGTTAAATAAACTCAAAAGTTCTTTTTTTTTATTTCCATTATACATTCACAGCTATAATTTAGCGCATTTCAAATAACTGATTTTCCAAATCTGGCGCAATTTTGACAAGTGTTTAGTGTATCTTTTTTTCTTCAAACGGCAACACTGGTAATCGTGCATTTTCAATCCGCGAGGTGAGCGTGCGTGCAGCTCCGAGTACCTCCTTGGATAATGAGGGAGCCAGCTTCTCTGGCGGGTCCAACAACACATAGTTGAGTCAATCGTGTTGTATATTGTTTGACGGCGGAGGAGCAGCGCTTGGTTCTGCTCGGGGCTATCCTGTCTTGACCCTTAATTGTTGTTCACACAGGTAGCCAGAGTGCGGATGAGGTGGGTGGACCTGTGCCTGTTGCGGTAAAACGTGATGATCGTAGGTACTGGTGTAAGTTGACGTTTGTCAATAACATCAGCTGTGCGATACGCTGCCCTTAAGTGGGAAAGTGATTACTTGAAGAGGACCTCCTTTCAAAAACTTCGTGTTGGTATTGGCGGTTGACTGTAACCTAAACTAAGTAGTAACGTAGCGTGTGGCTTTGCTTCAAAATGATTGGTTTTACCATAGTCATGTCTACACTATAAAATTAAGAATTAGCAACAATGGTATGTGTAGACATATTTCTACATCGAAAGCAATTTCCCCTATCCATATTACAGAATATGGCACAATAAAGGATACGTCGTACACAGTGTCCTTCTTTTCTTTTGGTTTCTTAATTAATTTTGGGAAAATTATATATAAAGTATAATTTAATAAGAGTAACAGGGCAATCGCACGTTCACACCCCATTCTATCCGGCCAAAACGCCATAAAAATTCTAATATCAAATCGCCGGGCCTTAAGGGAGAATTTATATCGCCGTTTTATAATAATACCCGCCATATTATAATACGGAAACATAACAGCTCATTACGAATAATGTTGCCAGCATAACCTTTAATATCACAAGGAAGCGTTCACCTAATTCAAACCCTAAAGCCTGTAAAATAAAGTACAAATCTGATTGGTTGAAGAGACGTGAGAGGTTAATTTTGAATTTAGAATTGAATATAATGACGTCATTTGGAATTCAGACAGGAATAACGTCCGGGATTTACTTAGTGAAACGCGCCAATTTATCTTGTGATTGAAAGGGCAGTTTTACGGTAACTTCCTTTGATAAATTACAATTTCTTGGAATTTGAAAAAAGAAATCATTACGTTATGATTACTTAAGGGGGCCCTTCACGCTCAGCTGCCATAAAAATGCTTGATATATGCCGTGATAGTTAGACAGATGAAATTTTCACAGATGATGTATTTCTGTTGCCGCTATAAATACTAAAAAACAGAATAAAATTAATATTTTTATAGATAATGGTACGGAACCCTTAGTACGCGAGTCCGACTCGCACTTGGCTGGTTTTTAATGACAGTTCACACTCGGAAACACCTGTGACACCCTTTCGGCGATATATAAGGTCCTGCAATAATAAGTGAAAATAATTCTAGGGTAGAACCATTGACCTCTCATAAACAACAAGACACACAGTCTCTAAGAAAAGTTCGTCAAAAAGTATCCGAACTTGCGACGTGCATAATAGCAAAAATGCTTCAACCATTAAACGTTTAAGACGAGGGGCTATGTAAATTTTATTTTTGTCACTCTCACTCCAAGCGAAAAAACGCGCAGTGCGAGAGAGGCGGATTCAGCGCAAAAGAGAAAAAAGTAAGTTTTGTAATTTTATAAAAAAACTAAAAACCTAGCATAATTTCCAAAATTAAATATCTCGATATTGCTAAAACCCATCTAATAAAATAGGTTTGAGTTCTGTACATGATCCCTATCCGTCAAACGAGGAGAAAAAGTGTGTTTGAAGACCTTAGTTCATTAATAATTTCTATCGAGGAAATCTTATCCAAAAGATTTTTCCAAAATCCACACCCTACCTATAGATTATATTGTCAAAATGTATATACAAAAATTCATTACAATATTCCGTTTACTTTATGAAATACACAGATACAAAGCATCCGTATATTTTTTACATAGCGCCTTAAAATAAAATGCAATGTCAGTTGTCATTCGAATTTGTCACGCCATAGCGGTGACAAGATGCATCGCGGACACTTTTTGGGCGAGATAGTGAGTCTAGTTTCTTATGAGAGGTCAATGGATAGATCATGTATAGTTCACAGATAACAATCAAGAAGAAAATCATTTTTTTTGGTCAAAAATATTTTCACTTCCCAGTATGAAGTTGTACAATCAGCTGACTAAATTTCTATGGAAAAATTTCTGAAAAATGTTTATTAGATTTTTTTTTCTTATGTTCTTCATGCATTCGGACAGCAAAGTTACGGTATAACGGTTTCAATTTTAGAACAGAACTCGGATAAAAGCCCTAACCGAGCCCAAACCTTCACAGATATTTGAGGACTTAGCGAGCCAACAACCCCTCCCCCCGTTCCCTAAATACGTCCCTTTAAATTAAGTTATGGGTGGAAGCGGTGTCAATTTATTGTAATTTAAGCCGTGTTGCAGGCAGGTCCAATTTTAATAATTCAATTTGTGACACCAAAATACAATTATTTGGGACAAAGTGTCGTCTGTGATAAGTCGATACTTCGCTTTCTATGGTAAGTCTCTCTTATGGTAAATCTTCTTTATATCATCCATCCATCAGCCTGTTTTGTCCACTGCTGGACATAGCCCTTTCCAGAAATTCGCCACTTTTGGCGGTCCTCCTGGAAGAAATGCCCATACTCACACATGCTGGGCAGGCGGGTTGGTGAGCGCGGTGCCGGAACCCTTGCACCAGTGATGCCGCTGCCCGTCACCAGTCTGTTTTAAGGCCTGGCAATTAGGGATGGATATACCGCCATCCATCGGTCCCAGGCTATGGTGGGCCGCCTGTTTTGCCTGAAAGCTGTTCTCTTACTCTCCCCCGAATAACTCCGGGAGGATTTGCGAGTAAGATGGTGGTACCTCCACAGTCGAACCCAGCTTCAGCTCTACCACCTCTAGCATTCTTCTTTATATCATAGTAAGCCAATTTTCTATAGTAAGTCCAGTACCAGACGTTTAAACCGCCGCCATTGCTATGCTTCAGTTGTTTATTAGCGTCAACTCGTTTATAGAATCTGCCCCGTTTTCGTCTTAGGCGTTATTTTATCAACACTCTTTACTTTACGACGATAATAAAAAAAACCGCATCCAAACCCGTTGAGTGGTTCTCGAGTTAAAACGGAACATGCATACATACAGACAGTTTTGGCTTCAGTACATCAGTACCATACAAAAAATAACATTTCATTTAAAATATTGAAAAAATATTCTTTTTACAGACACGGCTTTTTTACTTCTTTATTAAAGCCGATTCTGAAGGCTTCGATTTTCGTTTACAATTTAACAAAAGATAATAAACTCAAAATCCTAAAAGTAAAAGAAGAACCTATGCTATAAAAATAAAATTAACTTAGAAATAAAACCCTAACTATCAAAAAGTCCGCGCATCATCGTACCCGGCGCAAAGGTCCCCTTTTCGTTTTAGTCCTGTCAAAACTACATTTTCTTCATTCCAAAATAGTTCTTTGCTACAGAAGCTATATATTACTTTGGAAAAATTTTAGATTTGACTGCACCAAAACTAAAATTAAAGCCTTTAGAATCGATTTTATTATTAGAATAGAATCTTGACTGACAGATATATTAACGCTCAGACCTAACGGCTGGACGTAGGAACATAAAATTTGGACTGTAGGTTCCTTGTATGACATAAACTTCTGCTTAGAAGGGATTTAAGGGAATTCCCACGGATTCGGGAGAAACGAGATCCACACGAGGAACCCCGCGAGCGTCCGCTAGTCCGCTATATAAATTTCTAGACTATGTTTGTAACATTATTTTTTTAAATTAACGTTCACATTGATTCAAATGCTTGTAAGTAAAACCGCCGTGAAAGAAACGGCGGGACTTGAACAGGTGAGATGTATACAGTCAGAAGAATATGCTTGGGTTGGGCAGCATTCGGAAAGTTCCGTCACATATTTACGTTGTCAATACCGCAGCAGTACGTCCTTCCTGTGATAGCGCTGAAACGTGGTCTCTCTCTCACAAAGAGCTTGCTCATCGCAACGAGTTATGGAGCGGGCTTTGCTTGGTATATCTCTGATGGATAGAATTCGAAACGAGGAGATCTGTCGGAGATCGAATGTAACCGACAAAGCCTGCAGAATCAGTAAGTTGCAGTGGGCAGGTCATATTTGTCGCCGACATGATGGCCGTTGGGGCTGGAAGGCGTTAGGATTGAGACCACGTATAGCAAAGCGTAGCGTAGGCCGACCTCGTATCCGCTGGACCGACGACCTGAAGGACGTTGCGGATGGCGGCTGGATAAGGAGGACCGCCATGAGTGGCGATATTTGGGATTTCCTTTTGGGAAAGGCAGACTGATAGATGGATGGATGGATGAGTATCACTAATATACCACTTTGCACCGAAAATGATTTTTATTTGTCAGCTTTGATCAACTGATCAGTTTACGATACACAATCTACCCTAGAATTATTTTTACTTATTACTGCAGGACCTCAAGTTTCTGCTACTACTTGATTGGGATAAAAGATGTTCCATTAAGTAAGAACCTTGAATATCTAGTAGGTATCAACAAAGTGATTTTATTTTGTTGGGACTTGGTTACACAATAAACTTATTTCAACATTGATTTACGCCATTTAATCCGAGTTTACTACATAGAGATAGTAGGATTGTGCTAGAGCCACAAACCTACGCAAAAAACGGTCGTACCAACGTTTCATAAAATTAAAGCCTGGTTTTGGAGAAGTGTTTTAATAAACTTTGTGCGAATAAGAATCGTTTATTTCTGAACATAAAGTATGTAAATGCTAAAAATGTTTGAGCAAGATGGTAGGAATTAAAGAATTTAATTCTTTGGCTCCCGGATGCTGCGTTCAAATGTTAAGACATGTCATCATGCAAAGTGAAATTCCTTCAATTCATGCACATGCAAAATTATGTCTAAATCTTTTAAAGAACGTTAACATGATTCGAGCTGGTGTGATATTCGTGAACTTCTTTTTTCTTTCAATGGTATCAGCGATCCCTCTCCACAACCGAGAATAGTGGTTTTGGTCGGTCGCGAACGAAATTCTGCCTTTTTATTTAGCTTTTCCATTGCGACTGTTTATTTTCCAATCTGAGCTACGAATGCTATGTTGCAATTTTTTTTTCTTTCCAGAATACCAGCAATGCTCTTGTTTATGAAATAAGATTTAAATTTGTCTCGGTTGCTTAGTGAGCCACAACTTCGCCTCGTCAAATTTTCAGAGCAATCTGCCGGGGGCTATGACGTCATTAGTTATTAATACTATTAATTGAAGCGGAACTTTTTGGGTTGTGGCTGAATGGATTTTCAGGCGGTATGAGAATAAATTTTCTATCTGCTATACCTATCGTTTAGCAGAAGACGACGAAAGTACATCCTTTTTGTCAGATAAATTTTTCCTGACCGACTTCCCCGGACAATACTTAAGCGTTCATCGAATTCACGTTACATTTAATGTACATCTTAAAAAACACTATTAGCACTTTTGTATCAATAGCGAGCATTATTTATTTTTGACTCCTTACATATTATATTGAATTATATTATTCTTTCTTTATTAGGAAAACCAGTAGTTAGTAAACTAATTTTCACAATACAAATGGAACTTAAATAAATAATATTCAAATCATTGATACAAATAGGGCTTGATATCTCTAGTTACGAGTACAGGAACTATCTCTATGATTTTCAAAGACAAGCCTGATTTTCTTCTGTTTCCCGTTCCTTTTTCAAAGGAATTCAAAATGGCCACTTCCAAGTTTACTGCCCAGTAATTTTGATGTTCGTATTTCGGCAACGGAATAGATTTTCTTCGTCCATAAAGTTGGTAAATTTAATTTACTGACCTGGATTTGATTTGAAGTAATTAATTGTTTTGGCAGAAGGGCTTTCGGTGCTTTTGCCTTAAATAATTAATTTTATTTAGGTAACCGAAGTGTTTTGAACGTTTAGAGTAGAGCAGGGGTCTCCAAACATTTTGACCTAAGAACCACACAGATTCCTCATCTAAACCCAAGAGTCAAGACCGAGATAGCTCATCTAAACATACTGTCGTTTTGACGCGCGAATTTGCTTATTGTTACTTGCCAGCCAAGGTCTCCAAATTGTGGGATTTTTCCGCAATTTTGGGGAAAGTTTTTAGTTCTGGCGAATTAACAACTGGGCGTGTCCGGCCAGCGGCCGGTGTTGGCCCGCAGGCCATAGTTTGGAGACTCCTGGCTTAGAGCAGATTGTGCTCAGCGGGCCTACTTACGTATCTTTGAATCAGTTGCCAAAAGACAACAGATAAAAAAACTTCCAAAATAACGATGGGTATTGATTGAACTATTTACGAATTGTGACGTCATTTCAAGTGCGAACGTATCCTTAGAGAGCGTGAGTATATGAGTGAGTAAATCATATTATTTGTATGATTGCCATGAGTGAGAATTTTTATTTTTTGGACGAGTTATTTTAATTTACGGAAGTTGCCTAAATTGTGTGTAATTTTTTTAGGGTTTCGTACCCGAAAGGTGCAAAAAAGGATGTTACAAGCCTCCGCTGTCTGTCTGTCTGTCCGTCTGTCACAGGGGTGTATAGTTTCAGCCAAAATAAGTAGCCAGTTTAAATTTTCACAAAATATGTGTTATAGGGAAAATAAAAAATATATTTCGAAGGGGTCCCCAATAGTCCCCATACAGAAACTTTGAAAAAAGTCATCTGTTTCTGGTCTATCTTAGAGACGGTAATATAATAAGTATCAATTGTTTCAAAGATTGTACGATCGGACAGTTTATAATTTAACGGTAGGTTTTTGTTAGGCAGTTTATAAACTAACTTAATCTAGTTAAATTATAAACTAACGAATTTTACAATCTCACGCTGACATTATAAAGTAAAACAAGGAAAAATAAATATGTAGGTTAAGTAGTCAAAGGGTGCCGAATTGTTTGTCAGGCGCTATATATATATATCTATTAGCGGTTTGTTTTTTGTTGCCTTGAACAAGATGCTATGACATCTTTAGGTATATAAAGTGACATGTATTTGTACGGTCAAATTCATACTGAATACTCGGTAAGTGCTCAGTACCAAGGTTGATGACCTTTTTTGTGAAATTCGTAAATTATTCTTCTCGTGTTCCCTACAAACACAAGCCCTGCAGCCCTGAGTCAATTACTATGGGACGTCAACATTATATTTGCAAAATTAGCATAAAGTGTTATCGATCCGTGATACTGATCAGTGATCACTTGCCAAGCCTTTAGTGTGAATTAGACTGCATCAAAGAAAATCACCTGATATTGTATTTACGATAGTGATTTTGGTTTCTGTACCCATATGGTACGGAACCCTTTGTGCGCGAGTCCGACTCGCACTGGGCCGAATTATGTATCAATAAATCTGTTGAACTATCCGCAACAAAAGCAAACACAACGAATTGATAACTTCTTTTTTTCATGTCGGAAATAAGACGAAACGAATGAAACAAGCCAGATTACTCAGTACAATTTTAAAATGAACTGTGTATTTCTGTTGCTAATGCAATCCATATAAACAAATACGGTCCGAATGCACAAAACGGAAAGTCACGATTGACATGTCCGGCTTATAAGAATTACACTAACATTCAATCCAATATGATCCTTGGAATTAAGTACTTAAGTCACAAAATCAATAATCAAATCCTCTAGATTGACTTTTTTGTTTCATTTGCGCGGTATTGTCAAGAAGATCGAAGTTTAAATATTCACTGCGTCCGTTGTAACGCAAAACAGATTTATAAAGAGATGATTTTGGGGTTCCGTACCCGAAGGGTGCCAAACGGGACCCTATTAAGGCTCTGCTGTCTGTCTGTCCGTCCGTCTGTCACTTCTTCAGCTTCAGCTGTAATAGGTAGACAGTGGATTTTTTTACAGGATACTACATATAAGTATGGCCACTACCACGACAAATAATAAAAAAGAAAAAAAAATTGTCCCAAGGACCCATACAAAAAACCTCGAAAAAGTACCATTTTTTAACGTTATTTAAAGACGGTAATACAGACAAGTTTCAAATTCGCACACATTATTGTACAGTGGAGCCCGCATCAAGCTATACACATTGAGTATAAGCTGACCTCTCATTGTATAGGCTTCCCGTACAATGAGAGGTCAGCTTATACTCAATGTGTATAGCTTGATGCGGGCTCCACTGTACATACTCTAAACTAAAATAAAAAATAATAAAATTAAGGTTCCGTACTCAGAGGGCCTTAAAATGTTAGTCAGGTTGTACTATTTCAACTTGTTTTTTGTCGCCTTAATTTTATGTATAGCATATTTATTGTTGATATGTATGTTCTTAGGATTCCGTAACCGTATTATGTGGATGTACGGAACCCTTTTTGCGCGAGTCCGACTCGCACTTGGTCAATATAATATTGCAACCCTGCATTTTGAAAAGCAACGAATTATGGGTTCAGTGATCGAGTCCATTGATTCTTGTACATTGTTAAATGTTTTTTGGTCACAAATTCCTGTGCATTGAAATGTCCTGTTATTGTTACATTGTTGAAATGTTAAATAAAATGCTTTTGTTACAGGTACGTTTACTCACGGAATGCTGTCGTTTCTTTGTGTTTATCGGTAAGTTCACTGCCGTAGCCATGCAAAAGTCGGCCTTAAGAGCACTGTGGTCGGCGGCTTGAAGTCAGTCGCGCACGTGGTCGCTATGCTTGCTATTTCATTCTACATTCAAGTTCGGGTTATAGAGAAAGAAGAAAGAAGGAAAAAAGCAAATAAATTAATTCGGTAACACACAATATGAAAAAACAAAAATTAAAAAATAAGAGGTACATAAAATAAACTTAAGACTACTAAAAAATAAATCTAAATACAAGTTGGTGCTACCAAAATGGTCGCAACTCAGCATGATGCTGTGTTGACATGGTATCGTAAATAATCATCTCGACACAACGCTGGTATTCTGTTGCAGCCTAGCGTGTGTGAGTGACTCGCGGTTGTGGAAACGTGTACACAAACAAACAAATAAATAAATAATAATAATTCAACAACAGTTGAACGGTGACTAAATAAGTGTTAAATGTAGGTACTCGTATTCAACTAGAAATAAGAAATAGTACCTATAAATTAAGGAGGATGGAATCATAAAAGATAAGTGTAGTAAAAACAATAAGGAAAATGTTATGAAGCCGATAGAGCACTGACTGACTGTTATTGGTTGACCCGAACGTTCATTTCCCGAGCTCGTACGGAACTAACCGAACACGGTGTGAGAGGCAAACTAACACGAGACATAATTCATGTCTTGAAAAAACTCGAGAATGGTTTTGGTTCTTCCTATGATTTCAGGAGAAGTATCCCAAAAATCGAAATGAAACGAAAATATTTTTGAACTGTATAAAATATACTATGCTGTGAAACTAAAATTATTTGATTTGTTGTATCGCTTCTAGGACATAACGGTACATAAACATTTATCAAAATATGTGTAAAATCCAGGACTTTAATACGCTTGTAACTTTTGTACGTATTTGATTTTGATAAATGTTTTAGTTTCACGTCATGGATATTGTATGGGATATGTTGAAAAAGAAAAAATAATAAGCAAGTACCTATAAATATGGCGTTGGCGGTTGTCGGTCGCAACGGGACCCTATTACTAAGCCTCCACTGTCTGTCTGTCCGTTTGTCAAGGGTCAAAGAATACGTGTTACTATGGTGTCTATCATGGAAATAAAAAACGGAAATCAAGGGGGTCGTCAAACAAAAAACCTTAAAAATAACATTTTTTTAACGCTTTTCGTGTTCTATCTAAAGGTAAAGTTTAAAATGTATTTTAAATGATTATACATATTGTAAAGTAATACAACACATCATGAAAATTTGGGTTCCTCATGCAGAGTGCCAAATTTTTCTAGCGATTTTTTAGCGGTTTCTTTTTTGTAGTCTTGATATTTGCTATGGCATCTATATTGATGTCATTTAGCATAATATTTTTAGAGTTCCGTACCCGGAATGCATGGTGGTACCGTGGTACGGAACCTTTTGTGTGCGAGTCCGACTCGCACTTGGCCAAATTATTCATCTTTCGGTATTATGTATGTGTGTTCCGCTTTTTTTTTACTATAGCATTGTAGTGACCCTGGTCTACTGATATTCATAAAATAACGCTCAAGCCAAAAACGGGGCAGAGATGGAATGAACACGGATGAAGCCGCGAGCAAAGGCTAGTGTTAAAGACACGTGTAAAGTTTCATCGAGACTCATCAAAACATAACAGGCATTTTTTCCTTCCTTGGCATTTGGGCGGGAAGGCTCAAAAAACGAAAAACAAAACATGTTTTTTCATTGTGAGTATCTGTTTGTATTTCGCGACAGGATTCATGCCTCGAATACCGAATCAATTACTCAAACTAATGCACGATATCCTTAAAAGATTTCCTCCTAAAGTGATCGTGCCCCAGTTCATTTATCAACATCGTTAAAAAAAAAACAAACAGGAAGGAAACAGCCGGAGGAGATGGAGAAACTTCAACAACGGAAAAATAAATTCGGTCAAGTGTGAGATTTACTTGCGAACCGTGGGTTCCGTACCTTTGCGTGTTTGTTTTGAGATTCATGAAGTTGCATTTTGTAACAAGCTCTTTTTGTCGTGTACTAAAAATGTTGTTGTATGTGTAACTAATTACTAAATTCTCATAATGTATTGATATATAAAATCCTATAATTCAAAGTGAAAAAAGTTTAACAGACTTTAGAGTATCCCTAATAAACCAGATTCCACAGAAAAAAAAATTTTGCACGTTATTTTTTTTACCTTGCCATAGAAATTTAGTCAGCTGATTGAACCACTTTGTACTGGGAAGTGAAAAAATTATTGGAGCAAAAGACTTTTTCTTCTTCTGGTATTTGATCAGGTAACGATACATGATCTATGTACCCTATAATTACTTTCACTTATTATTGTAGGACCTTATATAATGTGACTTTCGTTTATATAGCTAAATTAATACTAGAGACTCAGTAAGTAGTCAGGATCAAAGTTCAGTGACCCTTTTCGTGAAATACGCAAAATAAAGACTTCCTATTACTAATTGAGTCGAGTTTGTTCTTGAACAACTACAGATAGAGGCACAAACAGGGTCATTGAACCTTAAACCTGACCAGTTACCGATTCTCCAGTATGAATTTGGATATATAAACGAAAGTCACCTTATAATAACATAATTAACGTGCATTGTGCTAATTTAATTGTTCGAATAGCTGCTTGAATTTTAAACTCCCAAACAAAAATTTTATATAATTATTACTAAGTAGCAGACCAAACATAAGGATTAAATAGCTTGGCAAGTTTCCATACAAAAAATAAGCTACATTTAGGCATCATGGTACAAAGAAACGTATAAAAATGGGTTGTTTTGACTGGCTTATGCTTCGAACATTTTGTTAATTCCTAAATCTCGAGTATATATTTTGTGTGGAAACAAGCAATACTTATATTTAAAATAGCCCGTGGTTCACGGAGCTAAAATTGCCACGCGTCGACTCTATGCGTTTATTATTAATGTTAGGTCTGCTACTATATTATACGTGTGTGATTTTTATTCCATTTCATCATGTTTGTTACGGAACGCCAAAAAAGCGAAACTTGAAACAATTTTCGTAACACACCGTCAAAGTTGGTCCTACACTCATTATTTCTTCAAACATCCTTACCCGACGGGCATAAAGTTTATTTTCGATTGTATCCCAGAAGTTGTATAAAAGATCCGAGTCAAAAGTTTCAAACTGCAATCAGGAGTTTGATAGCAATGTTTTTTTTTTGTACAAAAACGAGGGAACAGAGTCGTAACTATCGTAAAAGATAAGTTCACAGCGCTTTTGTAAAGATTATCCTTGTTAGAGTTCCTGTATTTGTTTTTAACACGGTCTCCGTTGGTTTAGCCGCCATTTTGTTTTTACGCGCTCTTGTTTATTGAGGTTTGGAGCAAAAAATCTTTATAGGATGCCGTAGTACCCGAAAGGGAACCTTTATGGTGAGACTCGTTGTCTGTCCGTCCGTCCGTATGTCACAGCCTCAAAAATTTAGCACCGGACTTAAAATTTGCCACAATAATATGTAGCATTCACATGCTTACATTAAAAAAAATGGAATGATGTATTCAAAATATTTCCAATACAAAAGAGAGAAAAATAAAAAAATATCCTGAAAATACAATATGGGTATCAAATTGTAGATATTAAAAAGCTGATTATAAATATATATACGTTCCCATATATACTGGCACCGATTTCGAGAAATGTTTGAAAGACCACAAAAAAAGATGCACGTCTCTTCCCCCCCTTTATTTCCAAAACAGGTGGACCGCAAAAAATGCAAAAAGTGTCGATTATAGGTCATAATTACAGGAAAACATAGCGATTTAAAAAAAGTTGATAACAAATGAGAAAAAATTACTTTATAAAAATACAAATGGGTATCAAATTGTAGATAATAAAGAGTTAATTGTAATAATATATACTTTTACGAAAAAATGCATGTCTCTCCCCCCTTATTTCCGAAACTAATGAACCGAAAAATATTATAAAAATCATGGGGATTTGGGATTACGTACAGATTATAGGAAAAATATAGCGGGTGAGAATATTCACGATAACAAAATGACGAAATAAAATTTTGAAAAAGCCGAAAACGGAGCAGAGATTAAATAAAAAGGCTATTTGTATGCTTAAAAACCATCTCCTTCCTAAACGTAAAAATCTGTACCCCAAACACTTGTCAGTATTCAAGATTTCCTTACTTCGTTCCCTCTCTCTCACTCTTCATATTACAAACAGAGAAAGGGATAAATAGAGTGCGGTAGTCTTGTTAGTCTCAATAACTCTTATGGAGTACTAATAAAGATGATTTTTGAAGTTATGCTACTTGAAGTTTGATTGCATTGTAATTCGATACTCGTGTGTAGGAATGAGTGACGGAAGCTAGTGATTCGGTAACGTTTTATCGATATCGATTTCGTTCCCTCCTTTGATTTTCCTTTAAGTTATCGCTACTTATAATAATTTGGCCAAGTGTGAGTCTGACTTGCGCACAAAGGGTTCTGTACTGTACCACCACACAATAAGGGTACGGAACCCTAAAAACATGGTATAATGGTAGCGCATGCATGATAAAAAATGGCCTCTGCTGGGTACAGAACCCCAAATCTTATTACTTGTTTCATTACTGTTTTATACTACAATTCGACCAAGTTCGAAACATGTATGTTTTAACGTTTTTAAGATAGAGGTGAAGCAAATAACGTAAAAAATGCTGCTTTTTCGAGGTTTTTTGCATGAGACCTTAAGTTTAAATTTTTTTTAGTACTATTTGTCGCAATAGTAGCCATAATAACGCGTGTCCTTTGAAAATGTCATCTGGCTACATATTACGATTGAAGCTGTAAACCCCTGTGACGGACGGCCAGAGAGCGGTGGTTTAGTAAGAGGCCGTTTGGTTACGTAACCCTAAAAATATTGAATTTTTCAAAAAAGTTTTTCTTAACTTATTAGATTTTTATGAAATTGAATTACAAAACTTAGCGTTTTCTTACAGAAACTATCTGTGACAAAAATTTAAGCCAATGATTATTTCATTACCCTAATTAACATAAACGATAATTACGAGTTAAACACATACTCAAACATACATATACTTACGCCTGTCTTACCGAGGGGTAGGCAGACTTTAATACGAAACCGAACCATTTCCGTCAGATGTCAATTTGAAGGTCGCTAGGTCTGCACGTTTAATGTTATATCCATCGATACTCATTAACGTTCTCACTGTCCCGCCTCTATTCCAACATCCAAAAACGCCGCTGTTAATCCGATGCTCGTTTGATGATGTCTCAATTTGACATGAGCACGGCTCGACATGTGTACCCAGTAATTTGACATGAGTCAGCCCGTCATGTGTATTTAGTAATCAGAGGAGGTTCTAATACTGCTTGGTTCGAGCCGACTTGATAGCGTTAGTTGGCAGTTAGCTTTGGAATTAAATTACTAAAATTAGGGTGAACGAATTTCGCTTTAGGGTTCCATACCCAAACAGGACCCTATTACTAAGCCTCCGCTGTCTGTTAATAAGTAGTCTGTCTGCAGCTTCAATCGTAATATGTAGACAGTTGAAATTTTCACAGAATACGTGTAACTATAGCCTCTATGACGACAAATTATAAAATATTTAAGCACTTGATATCCAAAGGCGGTCCCCAAACGAGAAACTTCAAAAAAGTTGCTTTTTCTTAAAGACGGTATTACATACAAGTTTCAAATTTTATTATTATGATTGTTTATCTTAGTTTTAAATAAAATGTATGAAATAAAATAGTTTCATGTTATTTTGCGACAATTTTTTAATAATTATCAGGAGTTTTTATCAGAATTGCGTCATTATATGGATTATAGTTAGCGTGAATGTCAATACAAACTTAAAAGCGTGTTTTGACATTCATTTACCACGTAATGCATAAAATTACAAAATGTTGGTAGAAAAGCCTAATTGACATTAAACTATGGTCGCGAAATGCCATAAATCACATTTATTTAGTACTTTTTATTCAGTAATAAGAAAAACAATCATAAGTTCAGTAACGGGCATAAGTTGTGCATTTTGCACCAAGCTCGAAACGTTCCGCCTTAAAATAAAACAAAATACTTGGATTTTTTTTTGTAAAAGTCTATGTATTCTAGTCGTTTGTTAAAATTTTATTCAGGTTTTTGCAAAGCAACCATCAAGACGCGAAACTGGCAATTGACTGGTTTCATTTAAGATACATAAAACCGGCCAAGTGCGTGTCGGGCCACGCGCAGTGTAGGGTTCTGTAGTTGCTCAGTACATTTTATAAGTTGTTCTACTAGTGCAGATCGCGCCAAACTTCTAAGTCTGCTCGGAAGTTGCTCTTCCGAAGAACGGCTCATGTCGTGTTTAGAGGGGACTAAAAGTTTGGCACGACCTGTACTCGTAAACCTGTAAAGTCTACGTAGCTATGATAGTTTTTATTTTGACTTAATTATATATACTACTTCTGTGAATTTTTCCACATATTCATAAACAACCGTTTAGCCGGCAGGGGGGGGGGGTCACTATCAAAAATTTGCACTTGAAAGTTTAATATTTCGCCAACGGATCCCTTAATCGAAAAATGGTTTTCACACACCCATAATGTTTTTGAACAACCTATTCAACGATACTCCAGACTATGGGATAGACGAGGATGAATTTTCTCATCCCCAGTTTACTTGTATGGGAGATACCCTTAAAATATTTCTTTTTCGAGATTTTTTTTTACCGTTTTGTCGGCGTGGTTAAAATGCATACCCATACCAAATTACAGCTTTCTAGTACTAATAGTCTCTGAGCTAAGCCGCGGACAGGCAGACATGGTGAATCTATAAGGGTTTCTTGTCGGACTACGGAACCCTAAATATCAAGAAAAGCTCCGCAGAATCACTCACAAAACTAATAAATCTCAGAGACCGGGTCATGACGTAACACAGCCATCTAATTAAATTGCCTCCTCCCTTAAAGGGTAACCTTTATATGTGTCAGGAGAGACTTTCCTGACATTTGGAAGGGCCTGAAGAAGTTATAGTAATTAATAACTTTGTTACCGCCAGTGTTGCCAGTATAGCACTTTCGGTGCTAGATTTAGATAAATTACATGCAGCACCTAGCACTATAAATAGGATTCCTGCAAAACTTGCCACTCATACGAAAATGCCAAACCATTCTTAAAAAACCGGTCCAGTGCGAGTTCCGTACCATTGTCTATAAATACGGCAAAAAAATTATGTCTGTAGTATGGGAGCCCCCTTAAATATTTATTTTATTTTAATTAATTTATTTCTTTTTAAAGTGAATATATAACTAAATTTTCTGTGAATATTTCAAGCGTCTACCTGTTGCCGTTATCAATATCGAGCAAAAACGTGCAAAAAAACCACGTTTGTTGTATTGGAGTCTTGGGAGTTTAATGTTTAGCTTATTCTATTTTTTATACTTGTTGTTATAGCGGCCCCAGAAATACATCATCTGTGAAAATTTCAACTGTCTAACTATCACGGTTCATGAGATACAGCCTAGTGACAGACGGACAGCGGAGTCTTAGTAATAGGGTCCCGTTGGTTACCCTTTGGTTATGGAACCCTAAAAATTGGGGAGAAATATAATGTTTACGCTTAAGAAAAAGTCCTAATTTTAAAATATATAATTTCATATAATTAATATAATTTTATTAGATACTAGCTTTTGCCCGCGGCTCCGCCCGCGTGTTATTCGGTTTAACGACATGCTTTTTTCCGGGATAAAAAGTAGCCTGTGTTAAGTTAGGGTATAAGCTACATATCCATTCTAAATTTCATCCAAATCCGTCCAGTCGTTTCAGCGTGAAAGAGTAACAAAATACACACACACACACATACACCCTCTCACACACATACACACACACACATACACACACACATACACATACACACTCACCCTCACCCTCATACACACACACATACACACACACACACATACGCACACACACACACACACACATACGCACACACACACACAAACTTTCGCATTTATAATATTAGTGTGACTTTTATTTCATGCGTGACCAATACGACAATATACCTATACAAGTTGGTACCTAACCTTGGTGACGACCAGAAACTCCTATCGTACGGTTACGTCAAAATATATTAAGCATTTTGTCATTCGATAAGCGACTGTTTATTGTAAATTATTGTTTACAAGATAAGACTGTCCATCGACTGTGTTAAAAAGGACGGTGACACCACTTTTTGACCTTGGGTATATATAAATAATCTGTCGATACCGTGACACATATTGGGCTCATTTCAACTGATAACGACAAATATACATCTATATCTATACATAATTATGCATATAGAGAGGATGAATGAAAGTAGAGTTAGGAAAAAAATGTATGCTGCACAAGTGAAAGGTACAGCTCGGCCGGGCCGCCCTAGAAGAACGTATGCCGAAGAAATAGGCGGCATACTGAACAAGAGCAAAGTAAAAATACCCGGAATAGAAGAGCTTGTATGACTAGAGTGATGGATGCAAAAGAGATGTGTCGGGATCGTAGCTGATGGAAATCTGTAGTCTCTGGCTACCCATCTGGAAGACAGGCGTTAGTAAATGTTTGTATGTGTAAGAAACTCGTGTCTGTATATTTAAATATTATTTTAAAATTAGTGCACCGCCTATCCATCAATCTCCTTTTAAACCAGATTCTACCCAAAGGTTGTCTGGAAGAGATCGCTATAAGCGATAAGGCCGCCTGATTGTACCTACGTTATTTGGCTATTGTAATTTATATTATTTTTGTTTCCTTCTTTGTGGTGTGCAAATAAAGTTATATTGTATTGTATTGTATTGTATTGATATTTATATTTTTTAATTTAATGATTATGTGTTATTTATATTAGTATTGTTACTGAAGCCAAAACTACCATTTTTTTAATGTCTGTCTGTGTCTATCAGACATATTCCTTTGTAACTTAAGAACCACTCAACGGTTTTGCATGCGGTTTTCTTTATTATCATCGTAGTTACCCTGGTCAACCTATTTAAAATACGTATATAAGTTTAGATGTTCCTTTTAGGTATATAATACATTCTTATTGAGACTTGATTGAGATGGATATAGTTTATATATTAATGGAAATATACTATTGCCGTGATTTTTTGTCCAAAAACAACCGTTTCCCTGGCGGGGGGACACTTTTCTCTACCAAAAAGAAAAAAGGCATTTAAAGCTTAATATATCGCAAACGGATCTCTGAATCGAAAAATGGTTTTCACACACCCGCAATATTTTTTGAACGAATTATTCGGGGGAGAGTAAGAGGACAGCTCTCAGGCAAAACCAGGCGGCCCACCATTGCCTGGGACCGATGGATGGCGGTATATCCATCTCCAATTGCCAGGCCTTATGAAAAATAGACTGGTGACGGGCAGCGGCGTCACTGGTGCAAGGGTTTCGGCACCGCGCTCACCAACCCGCCCTCCCAGCGTGTGTGAGTATGGGCATTTCTTCCAGGAGGACCGCCAAGAGTGGCAAAATCCTGGAAAGGCCTATGTCCAGCAGTGGATGAAACAGGCTGATGGATGGATGGATGGATGGAATGCCAATTTACAGCTTTCTAGTGTTAAGAGTCTCTGAGCTAAGCCTACGAACAGACAGACAGACGGACATGACGAAACTACAAGGAAACCGTCCGACATCAAAGACACTATTCAAAGAAATCGCAATGTTTTTTTTTTCTCTAACCCCAGCTGTTATTATTTTGCACCTTGGCAAAACCTTATCACTCATTTACCATGAATTGTAATTTCGAAGTAATTCATTAATTCCGAAGCAATTTATTTTTGGTGTCACCTACACCGAGGATCGGCTCCTTATCTCTGGTAGTAAGTATTTATAAAACAAAAGAAAACTCGGATTCGGTGGAAACAGTTTACACAGCAGCTACACTATAAAAGCAGTGCACACGCGAATACATATTCATATCATAATCGCATCATGGCTGGACTGCATCTATCCATCCATCCATCAGCCTGTTTCGTCCACTGCTGGACATTGGCCTTTCCAGGATTTCGCCGCTCTTGGCGGTCCTCCTGGAAGAAATGCCCATACTCACACACGCTGGGCAGGCGGATTGGTGAGCGCGGTGCTGAAACCCTTGCACCAGTGACGCCACTGCCCGTCACCAGTCTGATTTATATAAGGGCCGGCAATTGGGGATGGATATACCGCCTACCGACCATACCGACTACTACAGTGCAAATCAGTGTTCTTGTGCCTGTGCTATTACTTTGCGATCGCCTCGTTAGTGATACAAGCGTATAGTTATCAAAAACGCTCTGCGTACGACGGCAATGGCTGGGATAGTGAAGTGTCCAACATGGCCGCTCCACCAACATCGTTTTTTCCATCAATGCCACAAGTAATAAACTCGGAAAATGCGTTATTGGCTTGCTTAACTCAATCGAAACTCCTTGCTTGCCCAAAAAGTCGAAAACCGAGAGAAGATACCGATGATGACGACTCGGAACCCAACAGGGTAAACAACCACCACAGCGACAGTGACAGCGGAGCCAGTTGTCCCGCAAGCTTGGATTCAGTAGATTACCAGGATGATTTCCGCAACCCTGACGCGAGAGGCATATTCGGAACGGTTGCTATAGGCACAGTCGAAAATGACGCGGCAGCGTTAACTGATCGCGGAGAAACCTTTGACGACCCTGGTAATGTTGATGACCCTGCCGGCAATGCTTTGACTAGTCCGATACTCCAGGTCACTGTGCAACACAATCACGAGCTTCAGCGGGACCTTCCGGTGGTGATTAGAGCACGATATGACGCCGATGCAATTAGCTCGGTGGGGCCTAGAGACCCTGCGGCTATTCCATTAGCCGTACCTTCCCTTTACGCTGCCTTGCAACGAATTCGCAGAAACGGTGGCTTGCATTACGATGTTGGTCATATGGCTGCGCATGTTCTGGGGGGACAGAACATCGATCATAATTTTGTTGCGCAAGCCGAGACATTAAACAGGGGTGTATGGCGTGGAATGGAGGCTAACATCAGAGAATGGCTTCAAAATAATGCGCACGGTATCGTCGACATGCTTGTCGTGGTATACTACGATCCTGTCGAGACATATCTACCCCTGGCTTTTGGTGTAAATCTCGCATATTACTATGCCCATAACAGACTTGCGTCCCGCTGCAACGACATGATGTATTACAACTTTGGATCCCAGAACTTACGACGCCACCGTAGTATCAGCAGCGCACCATATAATGCCACTTCTGTAGTGGATGCACATCAGTAGAAGGTATTGATTACTACCGCTTCTAATGATACTGACCTATGATGCGTATGTCTACCATATCTCCGACGAATACTATAACGCTCTCTAAGAATTTACTACCATGTCTAATATCTTCGCTGTCGGAGTACTACCGTCAAGTCTGGAATATGCTGCGAGAGTCCCGCGACCACCAAAGTCATCCTGAAGACCAGCATGAGAATCTGTGAAACCGTACAAGCAATACATTCCCTCATTTGCGATCACGCTCTGCTTATATTCGATACACTCATGACATTCTTGGCATTACCGTATCTGGTGTGCGATGTTGCCAAGGGGAACGATGCCAGCATGACCATCGCGATTAAGTGTGCAAACCTGATCGTATGCAACCAAGTCAAATTACATGCTGTGACAACATTCCAGACAACAAGGCGTATTTAGTGGTTATATCTTAGTTTACCAGAGGAGGTTCTTTTCGTGTACCCTAGAGTAAACAGGTAAACAAAAATCAGATTTACGAAGTAGGTGTGTAGGTACTGTACTACATGCATTTATATTAAGGTATTATAGGCTCTGTTAAGCCTTCTGGTAAAACGTATATTTATTTTGGGCTCACTGAACGGGAAAATGTAAAAATTTATCAGCCGTGTGATGTGCAGAGAAAACATAACATGTTGTCAATTCTCATTGTAGGGTTCCGTAGTTAACAAGGGACCTTTATAGTTTGGCCTTGTCCGTCCGTCTGTTTGTCTGTCCGCGGCTATTCTTAGAATCTCTTAGTACATTAGTTAGTTACATATTAATTACTCCGACAAAGCGATAAAAGAATAAGTAAAAAAAAAACTGTATTAAGTACCTCCCCTACACGTTAAGTGGGGGGACGATTTTTCTTTCGCCTTTACCCCATATTGTGGGGTGTCGTTGGGATAATTCATTTCCGCCTGCCAGCTAAACGGTTGTTTTTGGATATACTATGAAAAAATGCATGTAACGAAGTTAAAACAAAAACTAGTACAGCTAAATAGGCTGTACAAGTTAACGAGAAATGGTCGACCAACTTAATTTTACAGTTTTGTTTCATACACTGCATATGGTTGTGATTTTTATTCAAATCATTTACATTAAAAACTGTTTAACCACAAATGGGCATCCCAATGAAGTAGAGAACTGTTTCATTCATAATAACTACAGTGAATTATTTTGTGTGAGTGCATTTTATTATAATGATTACTTACAGTTTTATACACTTATTATTAGTTATAAAAAATTATAATTACCAAAGAAACTCAGATTTTGTATATTAGAATAAGTTAGATATCATATGCTTTGGAAAGATAATTGTATACTTATGATTTTTATAATGTTTGTAGTTTGTAGATTAAGTTATCAATTTCATGTTTTTTTTATTATGCTATTGATTATACATTCAATTAATTAAATAATATAATTTTTGGTAGAACACTGTTACATATTGTAAATATATTTAATAATTATTTGCGTTTTTCAGTGGGTATTATTTTTGTAAACATCTCGTTATATTGAGAAAATAAAGGCTTTATTATTAATATTACTTTTTTGTATTTTATTTAATACGATTTTTATACATTTACACACATATATATGAACACATTTTAATAAAAAGAACAGACAATTGTACCGTTAATTATCTATCAGTCGAAACTGTACATGTACAGGGATTGAAAACAGTACCGGTAACCGATATATTAACCAAAATTAACCGAAATAAATAGCGATATGTATATCAATCGGTTATAAAGTTATAAGCGGTTAATTTTCTGTAGCCGTTACTTTTATGCAAGGCGGCGGCGGCGACACAAAGTAAACCCAAATTCCCAACCGGTTATAAGCGGTTAAATTTTTGTGTACATTGATTTTCGGTATGGCGTCATTTCGGTGAATAAAGGTATCGTAATTTATGGGTTATTCAATCCCTGGCCCAAAGTACGGCGATACTCCGCGATACCCAGCACCGATCACGTTAGGGACGTAATAATCTTCACTGTAAAATGGATGTACTAAGTGTGGATTGACTTGCATTTCACAGTTCACACTCGGGATCACTTCTGACACCCCCTCGGGGATTCATGTCGTGGCGATAAGTTGCTGTAATTTGTCTTCCCGCCGTTATATATCTCGTCTTATAGACGAATGCACCACGTCCAAGGATCCAAAAATGCAAAATAAAATTGTCTCAGGCCCCATCATTGTAATTAACTCTGTGCTTGCCTTTGTATCGAACACAAAAAAACAATATTGCGGCTTTCCCGACAGGAGTCATCAAATCTTGTTACTTAGCACTTACCCAGTCTTACCGAGTCAGATAATCAGTAACGGATACAAAATGTAAATATTACACGAATATTTTATACATCTATGATGCATGGACCCCCAGAACTCCCCCCCCGCCCCCTTATATACACCCATGCATCATCCATCGTCCACTGCTGGACATAGGCCTTTCCAGGGTTTCGCCACTCTTGGCGGTCCTCCTGGAAGAAATGCCCATATTCACACACGCTGGGCAGGCGGGTTGGTGAGCGCAGTGCCGAAACCCTTGCACTAGTGACGCCGCTGCCCGTCACTAGTCTGTTTTATATAAGGCCCGGCAATTGGGGATGGATATACCGCCATCCATCGGTCCCAGGCAATGGTGGGCCGCCTGGTTTTGCCTGAGAGCTGTTCTCTTACTCTCCCCCGAATAACTTCGGGAGGATTTGCGAGTAAGGTGGTGGTACCTCCACAGTCGAGCCCGGCATCAGCTCTACCACCTAACGACCCTTGCATCATGATGTATAAAAAACCGGACAAGTGCGAGTCGGACTCGCCCACCGACAGTTTCGTTAAACGCTATATTTTTCATGATTTAATTACAACTGTATGATTTTCAGATTTTTCATACTTGTAGTGTAAGACGGTATTGCCAAATTTCATTATTCTAGGTCAACGGAAAATACCCTATAAATTTTGATTCCCTTGAAAATGTCGAAATATTTATCTTTTTTTAACTGAATTTAGATGTTTTATTTTTTTACAGCTTCTAGAGACTGTAGACTTGAGTGTATGGTTTTAATTTCAACTCAATACCTCCACGCGTTCCCGAGATAAAGGGTCTTGACAGACAGACGGACACAAAGTGATCCTATAAGGGCTCCGTTTTTTTCCTCTCGAGGTACAGAATTCTAAATAGAGGGTCTTCAGGGGTCTAGACCTCTCTTTACGACGGATTTAAGAAGGAAAGTTAATTTTACCCTTAACTATTAAGTTCAAAATCAATAAATGTAAAATAAAACTGTCAAATGTTTTGTAATTGCTCCCTCTAAGTCCCTCTGCAAAATATGTGTTGATATTTGGTTGATATTAAAAACAGTCTCAGTGTCTTTTCTAGATAAAAGCGGCGGTAGCTCAGGGGTAGAACGCTGGCATCTCAATCTTTGAGAGCCAGGTTCGATACCCGGCCGGGTATGCAACAATGCGTTTTTCAGAATGTATGTGCAGTGTATTTAATACTTACCACTTGCTGAACGGTGAAGGAAAACATCGTGAGGAAACCTGCATGAACTAAAAAGCGTGTAATTGTGCTCGAAGAACGACGCGCTACCCCATTACTTCGTTGGTGAAACGCGGGTGTGCCGAGTGTTGACTGTGACTTGTATTTCACAGTTCACACCCGGAACACCTCTGACTCCTCCTCGGGGATTCATGTCGTGAAGATATATTTATTTATGTCTCTTCTAATTTGACATGAAATATTCTGATACAAAGTATGGACCGCTGGACAAAAGCATAATCTTGTCCTCTAAAAAGAGGAAATATTTCCGAGTCGATTTCAAGATAAAAGTGAAACTCTAGTCAAGGACGAATCGCTAGTTGGAATCGAAGGTTCCGTAAAGAGTTACCTACAGTAAAAATAAAGTTTGTAAAGCTTTCGTATGGATACTTTGACGTCATCAAAAGGCCCAAATTAATTCTCCACAGACATGGAAACATTTCAGCTCAATTGGCCCAGCCGTTTTTGAGTTATACCGCAGAGAAGACGCCGAAGCTTAGCCGAAAACTACTCGGCTCATTTTGCTAAAGGGCATTAAAAGGATTCCGGAAAAAACACACATGGACGGGATTTTATACGGATCTTTTATTACCCGACCTCGACGTATCCACAAAGAGGGTAATATTTTTCACGTGTTTGTCAGTATTTATGTAATATTATGTTCGGGACGGAGTACTCGCTGAACGGTATGTCCTAAATAGCGTGTATTTGTGCCCGAAGTACGGCGATACCGCTCAACCTCTATCAGGTTGGAAAATAAAAATTATCGGAGAGAAGAGGCTGTTATTTTATATTTTATCAAACCTCATATCGTAAAATCCTCATTACGAACTCAAAACACGGACGTCTCTAAACACAAAAAAAAATAGTATAAGTCTCCGAGCAACATAATGCTATAAAAAAACTTTTTCTGAGATTACAGTACATGTGATACTAACTAGGAAGGCAAAAGGAACTTAGCCCATACAGCCATGTCTGAGGTTTAATATCAAATACAAATGAGGTTATTATATAATATTCTCTAACACGTGACAAAGGAGGTCACAACTTCATTTTATTTTCGGCCTGCATTGTCTATGGCTTCCGGTGCACGCAACGCGTTCAAATACGTGGTGGACTGTTGGATTTTGGCGCCATAGCTTACGTGGAAATCACTAGGTATTTACTGTGATTTTATGGGTCAAATCAAAAGCACTTTTAGCCCTAAAAATACTAACAGCAGTGATGGTGATGATAATTTGACTCCACCTGACATTCTGGAAATAACGACGGAAATTACGAACACTTTAAGAACGAGCTTTTAGAAGAAAAATCAAATATGGCTAACGACAAATTTTATCAAGATTATTATGAAAACAGGTTGTTAGGCATGAGTTTACATAAAGTAGTGTATGAAACTATACATAACTAGGTATTAAAACACTTGTGTTCTATTAAAAACCTCGCCTTCGGCTCGTTTTTTAAACTGACACTCGTGTTTTCAATTACCTTTTTATGTACCAGTTTCATAAACTACTAATTTTATATTGTATAAATATAATTAAATAAGAAATAGGAAAAAAGAATGCACAAGATAATAGATTTAGGGCCCTCCTAGGCCCGGCGTCAGACTTCTTAACTGATACCGGGCTCAGGGGGGCCCGAAATATATGTAGATATATTGAGCAATATTTTTCATTTATTTATTATAAAGGTACTACTTATGTTTATAAAATAAAAAGAAACAACTTTTAAAAGAGCGTATACTATTTATTTATTTAAAACTATCACACATTATAACAAGGTCCTACAAGAATAAGTGAAAATAATTTTAGAGTAGATCATGTACCTATCTTTGCCTGATAACAATATGGAAGAAAAAAAAATTTTTATGCACATAATTTTTCCACTTCCCAGTACAAAGTGGTTCAATTAGCCGACTCAATTTCTATGGAAAGGTAAAAAAAAAAGTTAAATTTATTTTCGTTGGAAAGTGTAATATGGTGGGGGATAGGTACTCAATCATCCATTTTTTTTTTACTTTGAATTGTATGACCCTATATAAGGTGACTTTAATTTATACAGCCAAACTCATACTGGAGGCTTGGTAAGTGATCAGTAATACGGATCAATAACATTTTCCACTGTTTTCGCAAAATAAAATCTTGACGTTCCATAGTAATCAAATCGGGGCTGGGCATGTATTTGTAGGGAACACGAAAAGAATAATTTACGAATTTTACAAAAAGGGCCATCGAACCTTGTTACTGAGCACTTACCGAGTCTTCAGTAAGAATTTGGCTGCATAAATTAAAGTCACCTTATATATGTTTTTTTCAATCCATAAGTGATAAATTGAACCCTAAATACTTTTGTATCCAGAAGGTACGTAAATAACAATTTTTTATCAATCCCGCCGGCTACGCGTACACGGGAACCCACTTTGAGTACGCTCAGGGTGGCGTTTGAGAAATGATCAGAGTCACTCGTGCAGAAGACGCGGAACCCTAAAAATGTACGGTCTCGGGAAGAATCCCTAAGGTTTTGATGAATTCTATCCTAATGGAACTGTGTACTGAACCATGTTGTTTGAACTTAGTTTTGTACTGCATGTAAGTAGGTATACAAGGAGAAATTTATTTATACAGGCAAATTATTACTGAAAGAAAGAAAGAAAATATGTTTATTTTACTATATAAACACATTCAAGAATAATTACACAATAATCACATTACACCAATATTTATAAACAAAAAAAACAACAATTAAAAAATATATAAGGTGGAATCGTAATACCTGCCACGGATGAAATAGGAGATACTATTATGTTTATAGATTACAATAGTGAAGATAATTTATTGATCTAACTTCATAAATTTTTCCATGCAAACAAATGTGCGTATAAATTTAAATTCATTTAATTGTATGAAACCGTCCGTCAAAGGACGCCGCTCTATCCGAGCGAGCCACTCGTCAAATAGTCAAAGGGCAGACCGCCTGCCACCACCCCGTCCCCCACTACCCCCTTCGTCGCACGCGCTTGTTTTTGTTTGTTGTTGTGCCTCCACCCCAGTTCGCTGTTTTCGCTGGTCGCAGAGGTGCGTATCTCGCGCGCATTCTTTAAAAATGCCTCCTAGACCACGATATTCAAATCAAGAATATCTTGAGATGGTATCGTGCTACCGCGAGTGTAACAACGTAACCGCGCATGCAGTAAACCTATACGAGCAGAGATTTGGTGTACGAGTGAGCCATCATACCATTGTGTACGGCCAAACCGGACATGATATTAGAACTGTGCGAGAACTAAAAAGGCGCATCAAGCGCGCTTTTCAGCAAGTAAAAAGTGAAACTGTCACCTTAAATAAAGTGCAAAGACATGTACGCAAGCGTGCCTACATTTGTGTGCAACGCGAAGGCGGACTTGTGCAACAGTTTTGTAGATAAATAATACTGTTGTAAATTATGCAAATAACTGTAGCTAAGGTGTAATTGGTGTAAATAAGGTACAATTGGTGTAAAAATGTAAAGACAGAACATAATGTTTTTGTGTAATGTGTACCTACGGCAAAACATAATCAGGAGACCCGGCTTTAAGTGTGATGGGAAGTTTACCATCTTATTACATCAGTTTTTATCTGCGGAATGAATTAGAGGAATGCAATAACTGGTAAGTGCACTTTTAAACTTTTGTCTGCGTATTATTGGGTACTGGTTGGCCAACAGATCCAGCCGTTTGGAAATTTAACAGTACCCTAATTAGTTAATTTACCGGTGTCTTAATGACCAATGACGAAGAGTAATTTGCAATGTATTTCGTATTTACATCTACTTTGCGTGTGAGCGTAAGCACATTGGAGAGGCATGCAATGGCACCTATTCTCGTGTAGCACTTTTAAATTTCGAGCTAAAAAAAACCAAGAATTTTCATAGCAAAATAGACCTTAACGCGGAGGGATGACAGTTAAATGAGCTTGTATTATTTTGGGTTTTCACAACTCTACATTTAAGTTTGTGCTACACAGAATAGGTACAAATATCTCTACCTGGTAGAGACGAACTGGGCAGCTGATTTCATTCATTGAACGGTTAGAAAGAGATAGCAATTGTTATCATTGACTAAACGACTCGTCAAGCGTAATTTGTGAACCACGTTATGCAGAATGAAGAAAATGTTTATTTAATTACTTTACCTTCTCAAATTTATTTAACTATTCCGGGGTACGAAATTTCTTCACTAATGTAATCTATAAACATAATAGTATCTCCTATTTCATCCGTGGCAGGTATTACGATTCCACCTTATATATATGGTACAAAGGAACAAGCTCAGCATTTTGTGAGCTAAAAGCAGCAGCTCAACGCTGGTTTTCAGCTTTTTTTTTCATACAAGGGAAACGCAAGCAGGAAAATTGCAACTAGACTAAAATACTAATAAAAAAACAACTACATAAACAAACCCAAATAAAATAAGGCAAAAACAAAACACACAAATCACATTAGAAACACAAGCAAGCAAAAGAAAAATAATTTAAAAAAGAACCAAAATAAACACTCGGTAAGTGCTCAGTATCAAAGTTGAATGACCCTTTTCATGAAATTTTTTTTTTCGCTTGTATTCTCCTGTGTTAGATCAATATTGTATTTTGCGAAATTGGCAAAAAGTGTTATCGATCCATCGCACTGATCACTTACCAAGCCTACAGTATGGATTTGGCTGTACAAATAAATGTCACCTTATATTTGCTCGTCACTGGTGCGAGGTTTTACTGCCCAGCGTGTGTGAGTATGGGCATTTCTTCCAGGAGGACCGCCAAGAGTGGCGAAATCCTGGAAAGGCCTATGTCCAGCAGGGGGCGAAACAGGCTGATGGATGGATGGGTGGATTATATTTACTTCTATCTTTTATTGGAACAACATAACTGATCATACTGAACAAATTCCTCGAAGAAACAGTTTTATTTCAATACTTACCTAAACTTTTAGTAGGGCTCGTTTTTTTGGGTTCCGTAGTCCGACAAGGAACCCTTATAGTTTCGCCATGTCCGTCTGTCCACGGCTTAGCTCAGAGACTATTAGTACTAGGTCGTTCAAAAACGTTGTGGGTTTGTGAAAACCATTTTTCGATTTCGGGATCCGTTGGCGAAATATTAAGCTTTAAAGTGAACATTTTTGTTAGAATCAAGTTCCCCCCCTCCCCCGCTCCCGCCCCGCCGGCTAAACGCTTGTTTATGAATATATGTGGAAAAATTCACGGAAGTAGTGTATATAACAAAGTTAAAAGGAAAACTATCACAGCTAGCAGGCTTTACAGGTTTACAAGTACAGGTCGCGCCAAACTTTTAGTCCCCTCTAAACAAGACAATGTATGGGCCGTTCTTTGGTAGAGCAACTTCCGAGCGAACTAGAAGTTTGGTGCGATCTGTATTAGTACACCACCTTATGAAAATATACTGGGCAACTACGGAACCCTACACTGCGCGTGGATCGAAACGCACTTGGCCGGTTTTTTTTTACAACTGCGCGGGAAAGTTTCTTTTTAACTTTTTCATTATTTTTTATTGTATTGTTACCTATCTTGTAAAAATACCCGGTATTTTTTAGGGTTCCGTGACCGAAGGTTGCCAAACGGGGTCCCATTACTAAGCCTACGTTGTCCGTCTGTCCGTCCATCTATCACAAGGGTACACAGCTTCAGCGGTAACCAGTTGAAATTTTCACAGAACATGTGCTACTATGGCCTCTATCAAAGCAAATAATAAAAATTTAAAAACATTGATACCCAACGGGGATCTTCATACAGAAAGCCTCGAAAAAGTATTTTTTTACACGTTATTTGTTTCAGTTCTTTCTCAAAGACCGTAATATATACAAGTTTCAAATTTGATCAGATTAATAGAAATTAGGGTTCAGTACTCGGAGGGTGCTGAATTGTTTGTCAGGCGCTACCATTTTATCGCCTTGTTGTTATGTACCATAATGATTGTATATTGTGTGGTAGTACGGTACCCTTTGGAACAATTTTTTATACATTTTTAGATAACTTAAAACATGTAAAAAGCTGAATTTGTGAGCCACTTATAATAATGCCCTGATTTCAGCTATAAGCCATTACTTAGGCTTATAATAGGGCTTTTGTGTAGCCCTTTTCATAAAACATTTGCTGAGTCAGATTGGGAAAATGTTTACCGAAAATTTCCCAAGTTTTCGACTTATAAAAAGGCTTTTCGTGGAAGTATGGGTAATCGCATTTAAGGGCCGATTTTTCTGATTTGTAAAGAAATAATACGACATGACTTTATGGCGCATAATAACGCTGAATTGACAGCTCGATGTATGTTCTTACGAATATCGACGGAAACGACTTTGAAATATGGTTTCTATCAGTGTGCGAAGAGGCTGTTCCGATGATCGCTGGGTCTCCGGTAGCGCAAAATAGAAAAAAAATAAAACACAACCTATACAGGCTGTATATGCAAAGTCAAGAATCGCTTTAAGGTATGCAAGTATACACGATTCTGATGTCATTACGAGAAAAAAAAACATACCTTGAATTTTCACCAAAAATTCCATCATTTTTCTAAGCTATGGCTACGCAGCTCACGGACCTCCCCGCACACCTAATTGCACCCCGCAACCCGCACCCCTCATCCGAGTGGCCAGCGACCGTGAGGGTGTCCACGCGATTAGTGTATTTTGAGTAAAGAAAATCGTCTTATTATAAGGTACTGGTACTTTATTTAGACATCCGAGTATTTAAAATAATATCTTTACCGATCATACTAACACACCCTTAAAGGATTCTTGCCTTTGCTTTTACACCTGGTATAATAAATCAGATACTTACAAGTTTTAAAAATCATTATAATCCTTTCCTTTAGTTGGCCGTTTGACATTACTTCCCAGAATTTGATTCTTATAATCGACCGACTCTACTGGATGATGCAATAATATACAGTTTATTTTATATTATTAACTAGCTTTTGCCCGCGGCTCCGCCCGCGTGTTGTCTAGTGGTGAGAGCCTTCGGCTCTCAACCCGGAGGTCGTGGGTTCAATTCCCGCGGGGAACACACATAGTGGAAAGTCATTTTGTGAATTGTTCTCAGTTTGATTAGGACATTGCAGGCTTGAATCACTTGATTGTCCGCAAAGTAAGATGATATCGTGCTTTGGAAGGCACGTTAAGCCATTGGTCCCGGCCATTTAAAGTAAGGCGGTTTAAAAACTCTGACACCAGGGCTTGTCGGGCCGTTAGCCAGCCCACACGATAAGAAGAAGATATGTGATAGGTACTACTTGCTGCGATAAATACAATGCAAAAACAAGCAAAAATATACAAATCTTCGATGGTATAATATATAGATTTTGCCTGCCAAAAAGTAGCTTATGTGTTAGTTAGTATATAAGCTATATCCATTCTAAATTTCATCCAAGTCCGTTCAGCCGTTTCAGCGTAGAAGAGTAACAAACATACACACACACACACACAAACTTTCGCATTTATAATATTAGTGTGATCATTATTTAATTATTAATCAGGCGGATTCAGTTTTCGGCTAGGGAAATATTTTTTTCAAGAATCTAACGATGCAGTTTTGGTTTTTATCAAAATCGGCCCGGAACTCGTATGAGCATTTTTCGCCAAACCAAATTTTGAATTTGGCCTTCCACGCCCGCTTGAAAAGTTAACTCTGTATACACCAAAAAAATTTATTGGTTTTGGAAACGAAAACTGGTGATTGTACTCGTCAATACGAACAACTCTCACTATAGAAACAGAAACCTGAAGTTGTAAAAAAAAAAGAAATCTGCCATTTCAAACATTTTGCTTCAGTCGGTATTTCACTTTTCTATGGAACGTCTAATATAAAACGTCTAATGTAAATGTTAGTCGGTCGGACTATACAATCACAGGTAGATTTGAACAGATCCCCATTGTCATATTATTTTAATTAATTGTAATTAATTGACATTTTTATCTTAATTAATTCATAATATGTAATTTACTGACATTTTCTGACATTTATTGACTACTCTCACAATTCTAGACATTATTATTTTAATTTCGTAGCACAAAAAATTTCCCCACTTTAAGGGAATATTTCTGCGGCTCAACACTGAATTTCAAATTTAATATCATGATCTAGCCTACCCTCTATGACATTAATATTTACCATCTTCAATGAAAACTGTTACTTAAATACAATCTGCACAGTTTTTAGTTATTAAGATATTATAACCTGATGATGCCGTAAGGCGAAATCGGTAGTTCAATAAAGTGAATCAGTACAAATGTATTTTTTAAGATGATTACAATCACCTGTTTTGATTCCCAAAACCTCATAGATTACACAATATTAAAAAAGCGTTTAAGCTTCTTAATTTAGCAACTCACAGCTTAATTCACAAATCAAATACAATAATTTTTAAGCGTACATACGTATACTCACGCCTGTCTGCTAGAGGGGTAGGCAGAGACTACATATTTCCATCTGCTACGATCCTGACACAGCTCTTTTGCTTGCCCTACATTCATCAATTCAGTGATACAAGCTCTTCTATTCCGGGTATCTTTTACTTTGCCCTTTAAAAAAAAAGCATTTTGCATAAACGTAATTATTTATTGGCACACTAAAAAAACAATAATAAAGAAAATCATTTTAAATAAGTTGCAGGGCTCTATTGGCGGTCTTATCACTAATAAAAAGCGATCTCTTTCAGACAACCTTTGAATGGAAAAACTCTTAAATAATATGATATTATCTTTATCTTATTAATTTTACACAGTTCAGACGTATACCGAAAAAGAGCTTGTTGTATGACTCGATTTATTAATGTGGAAGAATTATATAGAGGTGTGTCAGGATCGTAGCAGATGGAGGTCTGTAGTCTTTGCCTACATTTGTAGACGGGTTTGAACTTATGAACCTACGTTATGCGTACCTATGCATAACCAATCTAAATTAAAACATAAACTACATTATTTATGACCCCTATTTCAACAGTACCCACTAAATTAGACGACAAAAAGGTACCAAATCTCACGCGGAATAAAAAAATAAATCAACACCTACACGCTTTTTATAAAGCCTTAAAAAAGGCCGAACTTTATCCTAAAAAGAGGTTACACTCAAAAACGCGCCATATTGTTCTTTACCATTCTTTTTTTTTTTAAGATAAAGTTAGACCATTAACTTGGGCTTAGACCGCCCGCAGAGTTGGGGCCTCCTTTGTTCGAAACCTTATTTTATTGTAAGGGCAAAAGGTAGATCAGAAATTCAAGATTTGTACTAATAAAATTATAGGAATGTATATTCATGTGTTACTCGTGGTTAGCTTGGATAGACGATCAAATCATTGGATAACTCCTTTTGATGTCATGATACCTACCGAATATTGGACAAATCATGATAATATCCTTAATTTATTTATTAGATATATTAATTCTGGTTTCACTGTGACCCAGAGAATAATAGATAATTATTATAATTTATGAATTAAAGACGCTATTCTATTACTGATAATTAAATAAATTCTATTACTAAATTAGTCTACTATCATAAGAAACTCGTGAGATAATATGTCGAAGATGGGTTATTTATTTATTAACACAGTTTCATAAATCATAAGTTGACAACTCATCTGAGAAAATCACTAAGTAAACAAAACCTTATTCCATACAAAATAAGATCGCGTTACAACTAACAAGCTTAGGGCTGTCGAACAAAATCTCAGTGCAAAATGCACATCATTATATTGTTTTCCTTAATTTTGAATAAAAAGTATCCAAAAATCTCGTTTTAAAGCAATTGGCAGAAATTTATTAGAAATAATTAAGTTTTCACATTTAAATTCTATCATTTTATGATTTACATTTTGATTGCATTCGGTCAACAAACTTAAAGGCGTATCTATCGTTGTAATCGAATGTTATCAAAATGTAACGCATAAAATAACATAATTTTAATACGAAAACCCTATTATTAGTAATCAATTTCCGCAAATTGCTTTAAAATACATTTATTGCATACTTTTTATTCAAAAGTAAGGAAAACAATGTTATGATGTGCATTTTGCACCGAGATTTGGTTCGACCACCTTTTTTTTTTTCGAGTTTAACACGACATTTTGCGCGTCCTGTTCTTGTCTTTTCGATACAGAAAGAAAAAGACAGAATGCCTAAATTAAGTTTAGTCCTGTCAAATAAGTCGTGTTACACGAATCGACATTAATTTCAAATTTTCTTTCACCTTACGTATAAAATGTTTTATTTTTACCTGCAGCCTTGGCCAAAACTCTTAACCACTCAAAAATTTTAGAAATATTGTATCATTTGTTAGATTAAGGTAAAATAAAACTTAACGCTTAAAAAACAAAGTAATTTATTATGTATTAGATATATTTGTTTTTTATCCTCCAATTATTAAGATATTTATAACAAAACTCACCCTGGTATGGCTGTTTTTACGGTAAGATGAAAGGTAGATTAGATTTAACTGTATTAAAAACAGTGTTTTTCGGAAAAAAGGAACTCCAGCCCTGTAAATGAAAGTTTGAGGTATCTGTAGGTACCAAAAATCATTGAAGCATCCTTTGTGATTTTCGGTATTATTCATGAAAAGCAGCCTTACATTGTTATTTAATTTGGTTGGTTATATTGTAGTAATTTAGGTGTTAGAGCTGATGCCGGGCTCGACTGTTGTGGTACCACCATCTTACTCGCAAATCCTCCCGAAGTTATTCGGGGGAGAGTAAGAGAACAGCTCCCAGGCAAAACCAGGCGGCCCACCATTGTCTGGGACCGATGGATGGCAGTATATCCATCCCCAATTGCCGGGCCTTTATAAAACAGACTGGTGACGGGCAGCGGCGTCATCGGTGCAAGGGTTCCGGCACCGCGCTCACCAACCCGCCTACCCAGCGTGTGTGAGTATGGGCATTTCTTCCAGGAGGACCGCCAATAGTGGCGAAATCCTGGAAAGGCCTATGTCCAGCAGTGGACGAAACAGGCTGATGGATGTATGGATAATGTAGTTATAGTTAGTGACACTAACTAACACTAACTTTGAGTATAAAGCTGGGTTCAAACTAAGTTATCGTGTCGTATCGTATCACCGTCTCCAATCACCGACGCATCACGAGTTCACGATTACAGCAGATACGCGATCATTTGACACGCTGATCCAACAAGATAACATAGTGCATCCCTCACAGTATCAAGTAAATAATGTAGTTATAGTTAGTGACACTAACTAACACTAACTTTGAGTATAAAGCTGGGTTCAAACTAAGTTATCGTGTCGTATCGTATCACCGTCTCCAATCACCGACGCATCACGAGTTCACGATTACAGCAGATACGCGATCATTTGACACGCTGATCCAACAAGATAACATAGTGCATCCCTCACAGTATCAAGTAAATAATGTAGTTATAGTTAGTGACACTAACTAACACTAACTTTGAGTATAAAGCTGGGTTCAAACTAAGTTATCGTGTCGTATCGTATCACCGTCTCCAATCACCGACGCATCACGAGTTCACGATTACAGCAGATACGTGATCATTTGACACGCTGATCCAACAAGATAACATAGTGCATCCCTCACAGTATCAAGTAAATAATGTAGTTATAGTTAGTGACACTAACTAACACTAACTTTGAGTATAAAGCTGGGTTCAAACTAAGTTATCGTGTCGTATCGTATCACCGTCTCCAATCACCGACGCATCACGAGTTCACGATTACAGCAGATACGCGATCATTTGACACGCTGATCCAACAAGGTAACATGGTGCATCCCTCACAGTATCAAGTAAATTTTTACCCGATCATTAAAGATAGAGGTAAATATTCGGAGAACGTTTGATGTTCGTACGCTTCGGTGAAACGATTCGATTGAATTCTTTTTTTTAAAGCTGAATCGTTGGATCGTCGTTCTTTCAATCTTAAGGTCTTACCCCTGGTGCACGATAATCTTACTGAGCGATTTTGAACTACAGTATGTTGTCAGAAAGTCTACATTAGAATGCTCGTGCATTTTGCGTGCTGGCGGCACGCAAAATCAGTGAATTTTAGAGGTTTTTCTGGATTTTACGAAAAAGTATTTGATGTAGGAGTTTTTCCATCTGACATCGGAAAATAAACCATGTTTTCTTGTTATAACAGTAATTTCAGACATAAAACTCAAGCCGTTTAGACATAAAACGAAATAATAACTTAAAAAGGCATAATTTTCAAAAATAAAATCTGTCGAGCGAAATGTGTCCAATTAGGTAACCGACTTGACAAAAGAAAGACAAAGGTCTGAAAAACACGTGTCCAAGTTTTACATTGATCAGATAAGTAGTTGAATCAGCATATCAACAAAAACCGTTGAAAGACCCAATGCTCGAATCCTGCATGCGGGTCGGATGTTATCTATGAGATATGGCGATGAAGCTCACTCCATAATTGCGTTGGGATGGAAAAATACCAACTGTATACCCATCTTAATCGGAACAGTAGTTTTTGAGTTGCAATCAAACTTTACTAAGGTTATCGCTTCTTAACGAAACCCGAAAAAATATTTCAGGGAAAAGAAATTGACTCGCCAATAAAATCACCAACGGCCTAACTTAGGGCAGTAAACACGCCTACATGCCAACTTCATTAGGCCTCCCCGACTTTTCCTTGACTGTACCCGCTCATAAATCATTCATTATTCTGGGAATTGAATCTAGACTTCTATGTGGTGTGTGAACGAATACTTACCAAGTAAACACACTTACTCCATGTTTCATTTTCATCGGCTTCTATATGGTAATTGCGTCCGTTTATTTCGTGCCTCATTATCCATTTTTAATCCCGATTACATACACTTTTAATCCCTTTCGGGGGGGGCTTTCAACCCCCAATACTTCCCTCCTGGCTAGTCTGGCTACGCCCGTGGTACCTACATCGCGTTGTTTTTATGATTTTTACATGTATTATTTAATAAAAATTATGAATAAATGTATATTTTACTCTTTTTGAGCCTTTATTTACAATATTGATATTGAAAAACACAAAAAATTATATCTATTTACAATTTTCGATATATTTCGACCCAAGGTATGGGGCTGATGACGGCCCCATCACGTGGGCCAAAATATATCGAAAATTGTAAATATACATATTGTGTATATTTTTCCAATATATAATATTGTTAATAAAAAGTAGATGTAAAGATGATAAGTAAATGTGTTTTATGGCCGTTAGGAGCAAAAATAGAAAATAAATCCGTTTTGTCGTTATTTTTATATTTTTCTGTTTTGTTCGGGTTATCTTAGTATTTGCCACGATGAACCATACTACAGAAGCCAGTTGCTTACTCTTTTAACTACTTAACGTCTTAAAACAATTTTCGAGCCATATTTCAACGTTGGGTCAACAAGAGCACACAGTTTGCGACGGTGAAATATTGTCCAGTAGGGATTGGGGATTCATGAGAGACGATCATGGCTGATTTATTTATCTAAATCTTATAAATACGATTTTTGCATACTTGCACCAAGAAACAGCTTTGAAGTTGAAATTCATCCGTCAAAGTAAATAATTTAATTTAATAAAATTATAATTGTTCTTACTTTGAATAAAAAGTAATTAATCAATGTGATATAAGGCACTACGCAACAAAAGTTTGATGTCAGTTGGGCTTTTCTAGTAAAGTTATGTAATGTTAGGCAACACTGTACTTTGTAAATGATTCTGCACAACAACTATAAAGCGTGTTTATAACGGAACCTGGAGCAACCGTAACGTTAACGCTAATTTGCTTAAAAATATAATAATATACAAAAAAAACTTACAATAGCAAAAGCTTTATTTTAAGGTAGACGAAGCGAAACAGACACTTTTGTTCAAAATGAGTGCATATTCAAATGTAAATTTAATACTATAACTATGTATAGGTAAATAGTTAATGATGTAATGTTAGTAGTTATTTTGCAATGCCGAAACGGCCGAATATGTTTGTGCCTTCTATTTATTCTATATGGTGTGGGATAAAAATTTATGTTTTTATATCAACTCCCTGCCTATCCCTCGGGAAACCAGCCTGAACACATATTCAAATTCTATGAAGACTGAAGAGATTAAAAAGCAAAGACAAATTCAACGAGCCTAAAAACTTAAACAGTTTCACCCGTAGGTTTTATTTGAAATATTATCCGGGAGCCAACATTAGTCACTTTGCCTTATTCAGTTTGCTTTGTAAAGATATTAATTTTTGCCTCTTTTGGAATAAAGATATTTATGTTTGTTGCTCAACTTATTAATTAGGTTTACCTACAGCGTTGGCCCGCTTTTGTTAGAAAAGAAAGGTATTTTTAAGGTAAATTTTGTTATAACGCAATTTCGTATTATAAAGAGTTATAATGCTTGGATTACAATGCAAAGGGTTTTTAGATATGTTTTAAAACATTTTGTATTTGTAAAAGAACAAAGATTTATTATAGGATTATGTTTTCTCTGGTTTCCTTTCTGCTTGGGCTAAATAAAAACATAATCCAAGTAAATTTATTCTTACTTCAGCTAATTGCTTCTTTGATCCTACTATTCCAATACGTATATATTCTGTATGTTTTATCCGTAGACTTGATTACTAAAACCGGTGAAGTGTAATAAGTACTCACGGGCAGATGATTCCGTACAATCGATTAAAGGGGGTCCCCGACCTAAATTAGCAACTCGATTTGTGTCGGTACAAATATCGACGGAAAAGGCATTGAAATAATGTTCATATCAGCGCGCACGGCAAAGTGGCTGTTACGACGATCGCTGCGTCTCAAAATAGCACAAAATAGACGAAAATTTTAATTTTCACATGGACGCAATTATTAATTCGAAATTTTTATTTGTGTAATATTTTACTTATCGAATTCTCTAACCATTCGTGTTTTGCTCGAAAATAAATAACGTCAATTTGAGGCGTAGATGCATGAAATCAGTTAATATTTCTAACTTCAGTCATTATTTCGAAAGCAAATATCTTAAGGTATTCAAAAGTTAGAAAATAATTGATTAGTGAAACTGCACGGAAAATTATTGCAGATAAGTGCAGTATTTTTTATTTATTTTTATGTCTGTATTTGCAATCAACAATACAATCAAACGAGTTAAAAGGAAGCAAGAAAGGGCTTTGCACAGCATTTTGCTGGGGGACCCCTCTTAGATGGACATATGAGTACTATGTAGTTATTTTTACAGCTAGCGCTGCCTACAGGCAACAAAGACTTGGCGATTTATCCATCGCAAGGAGCATCCATTATAGTTTCGATGAGAGTAATATGTATTCTTAACTAACCGATGCTGTAACAGATGACGGCAGGGCAATAATAGTCTCAGACTCGTCTTGAATACACTAGCGCCCTCTTGGCGCCAAGAGGCTCACTACTAAGTGAGTACCTATACATATCGTTGCGGTATGGGAAAACAGATGCGTAAATTCGCAGTTCGTGTTCAGAACTGGATAGCTCAGTTGGTTGAGCAAACGCCCGGTAAGCGAGCGGTCCCGAGTTCGAATCCCGGCTTAGAACTTCTCACGTCCAGATTTATTTTTCTGATTGTCTATACCGCAATGATAAAAATTTAATTTGATTTACTTTTGTTCCTTTAATATCCATTTTAATGTTTTCGAATTCTCTGTGTAAATTAATCTACTTTTGTTTCTTATGTTAAAACATCGAAATGCGAAAGTTTGTGTGTGTGTGTTTGTGTGTGTGTGTGTGTGTGTGTGTGTGTGTGTGTGTGTGTGTAACTCTTTCACGCTGAAACGGCTGAACGGATTTGGATGAAATTTAGAATGGATATAGCTTATACCCTAACTTAGCACATAGACTACTTTTTATCCCGGAAAAAGCATGTCGTTAAACCGAATAACACGCGGGCAAAGCCGCGGGCCTAAGCTAGTATACAATATATTTAATAATAAAATATAAAATTTATTATTAATAATAAAGTCTAAAATAATGTAATTTAATGTATTGTATTTTGTTTGCATTAAATTAACAAACTTAAAAGCGTGTTTACTGTTGTAATGTAATGCAGTCAAAATGTAACACATAAAATTAAATAATTTTCATGTGATCACCTAACTATTAACAAGCAGTTTGCGCGAATTGCTATAAAACGCATTTATTACATACTTTTTATTAAAAAGTAAGGAAAACAATGTTATGATGTGCATTTTGCACTGAGATCCTCCATTACCACCTTAAGATACAACACGGAACAGAAAATAAAAATATATACGGACAGACAACTTAGCCTCATTTTTATTGTTTCTTACCTTTGGGTACGGAACCTCTAAAAGCGAAGGCAGTACCATAATCCGTACTCAAATTTGCTGAAATTTAATATAATAATAGCTGTTGAGGCACACGAAAGGTATTTACCCAAGTAAATAGAATAAATCTTCTACATAATTTTCAATAGAAATAAAAAGAAAGATAAATCTTGAAGCCCACGCCAAAAATAAGCGGGTCATTATTGAGTTTTCGAAGCCCTTGCGAAATGAAGTACCTATTTACTTAACTGGCCTTCTAAAGCAATCCATTTGTGGAGTTGAATGATTTATACTTTTCTGTATTCAATTTGGGCAAAAACAACAACATACTTGTAAATTAAGATGAATAAAAGTCGGTGTGTTTTTTCTTTTTGTTTATTTTACGAACATTGTCCAAGAGCAGAGAAGAGAGCATCTGTTTTGAGTTCATAGTACATATTTCTTCGTTAAATCTCTAAATAGTAAAAACAAAGTCGTAATCCGCGTTTGTCTGTATATTCACTTGTAACTTCTAAACTTCTATGTGGAATTCAATTTAACGCGGATCTTTGCATCATTTAGATTATTTCATGAGGAAACAGAGAACACTTTACATCGAAAAATACTGCTTTTTTGTTTTTACTACTGACGCCATCTAGGGGAAACTGGCCACATCATTTAGTATCCATGTAAGCCTTTGTTTTACCGGACTAAAACTGTTTGAGATGAGTATTTTCAAACTTTTGTATTTTAATATTAAATATATTGTACATGTTAAATTGTAAAAGATGTTTTAAAAATTCAGAACAATTTTAGACGTCATAATTTACATTCTATTTTAATTATTTTAGAAAGAGTTTCTTTGTAGTACAGATTGGCGCCAATCAGCCTGCGTGTTCTTCTGTCGACTTGTATCTGTTTTGATTTGCAACAAAATTGCTTTAATTTTATTATATCATGTAATTTTTCGCAGGTGTATTAAAAAGCGTCGTTTGATACTCGTGCGAAAGTGTTGATATTTCTCATCCCGACTGTTTTTTGCCTCTAAATATCAACCTTTTCGCACTTGCATCAAAATGTAATAATAATTAAATTTAATTCAAATGCAACAAAAACAAAAGATAATGTCTTAAAATAAATCGACCAAATATCAGTTTTTCTAATAAACTCATCCTATGATAGTATTATACCAAAATAATGATTAAAATATTGAAAAATGATAATATAATTATAAGTATAATATCTATTACCAAACCGAGATTTGTTAATCAGTCAGAAATTTATTAAATTATCCTCGGGCATTTCTTTTGTTTTCTTGTTTATCCAGAAAATTCAATTTACACTTAATAAAACCATCATAGTTATTAAGTTTGTTAAAATTTTATTGTACCTACATGCTTAATTTAGTTTCATAAATTATAGGTTTTAATTTCTCTTCCATTTTCTTTCATTTTTTTTATGAAGAGCATAACTCTTACTTTATATTTGTTGTGATTGTTGCGTTTTTATGTCTTGTTTTTGTTATCGACTTATCGTAAAATGCTGCCGTCCTAAGCAAAATTGAGTTAAGAAGCCTGTAGTCGGTGGCTTGAAGTCAGTCGCGCACGGGGTCCCTATGCTTGCTATTTCATTCTACATTCAACTTCGGAATATAGAGCACTGACTGACTGTTATTGGTTGGCCCGAACGTTCATTTCCCGAGTTCGTACGGAACTAACCGAACACGGTATGAGAGGCAAGCTAACGCGAGACAACATTCATGTTTTGAAAAAACTCGAGAATGGTTTTGGTTCTTCCTATGATTTTAAGGAGAAATATCACAAAAATCGAAATGAAAAAAAAATATTTTTGAATAGTATAAGATATACTATGCTATGAAACTAAAATTATTTGATTTGTTGTATCTTTTCTAGGATATTACGGTACATAAACATTCATCAAAATATGTGTAAAATCCAGGACTTTTATACGCTTGTAACTTTTGTATGTATTTGATTTTGATAAATGTTTTAGTTTCACGTCATGAATATTGTATGGGATATGTTGAAAAAGAAAAAATAATAAGCAAGTACCTAGGTATAAATAAGAATATGATCAGCGATCAGTCGCCTTCAGATATGATCGCTAATAGAACATTTTCCACAGTTTTTTAAAGAATGAGTTGGCCAGTTTTTAAGATATTTTATTGTTTTAGGTATTTGTTAAAAACTGGTCAGCTCATTCTTAAGATCTCGTTGCGCTGACTCAGATTATCATAACAACTAAATTTTCACAAAAATGTCGATTGCGCAGAATGAGTGTCCGTTGAAAAACATAAATAAATAAATACTTAATATTGCACGATTTTAATTTTAAAATTAATCGTTAATAAAATTACATGTTACGTACTATTACATGTGTTTAGGTAAGTTGTTAATTTTATACCTATTCTTGGCACCATATCAAGGTCATTAATCCTCACACTCGTATCTACATTTGAATTTATTGTAATATCAATTCTTTCACTGAACCTATTATTATATATAATTATATTATTATAATTACATTCTTGCTATGAGTTGCTAGAGAACAATTCAAGCTAAAATGCGTCTCATTGATTGACCCACATAAATAATTTGTTTTGTTGACGAGGGGAATATTATATGTCGCAGTAAGATAGTTATATCCGTGATATAATTATATCCCTAGATGCAATCTAGTGATATAAGTATCGTACTAAACTAAGAGCCGAAATCAGTAAGAACCCGTATACAAAAAAAATAGTTTGCGTCAACGAACGAAGTACATGTTATTACGTTCAGGAGCCGAGCGAAGCGGAGCGGGGCGAGGCGACCCCCGAAGTTTTGTATGGCACTAACTAGTTAAAACGCGTCCTAACTGATTTCGGGTTTGAGCTGTAATATGTATATAACTATTTAACTAGATTAGTTTAGTATGATACTTATATCACTATATCACTAGATTTCATCTAGGGATATATATATATCACGGATAGATATAACTATCTTACTGCTACATATATAGCTACATAACGAATTGATAACATACATTTTTGTAGTCAGTGAATTAATAAAAGGCTTTGACCTTTGTTATTTCAAAATCTCTTTATATATACTAATAATAAAGTAGTAAAAAAGTTAACAATTTTTGTCTGTGTGTCTGTCTGTTCCGTTTTAACTCGAGAACCACTCAACGGATTTGGATGCGGTTGTTTTAATTATCATCGTAGTAACCCTGGTACAAACTTTTTTTTTCACCTTTCCATAGTAATTTGGTATTGGGAAGTGGAAAATCTATTTATTTTATCAACAAAAATATTTGTTTTTTATTGTGATCAATCACTTCACGCACGATATACACAATCTACCCTAGAAATATTTTCACTTAATGTAGGACCTTAAATAATATATAATATAGGAATGAATTGTGCTACTCTAGACGAACGGTAGAGTCTAAAGGACAGCATTTCGAAATTTTATTTTATTATTACAATGACACAATGAGCTTGTATTATTTTACGTTTTTCAACTCTATATTTAAGCTTCGCTGCACGAGAAGAATAGGTCACAATAGTTCACCCTGATGTGTTGGTTATTTAGAGGTGGCAATAACGGCTGTTTTCCAATAATTAACAACACTGTTGTGTTATTTCAAAATAACTGTTGTCGTAAACTGTTATCCTGTTATATTGCTGTTTGGTGAAACGATAATTGAAAGAATCGCAGATTGCAGATTGACAATATCATTATTTATATGTTCTTGCTCGTTATCAGTTATTTTACAATTAGAATAATGATAAATGAACTTCTCTTCATACTTTAAACAGGCTTAGGACTGTCAGAATTAATGTCAATACTTCGTATACGTAAATCTAAATATGTTTGAGAAACTAATAGTTTGAATGAATTATTGATTGATTATTTGGAATTATGGTAATTCTGGCGTATTTAGAAGTTCATTGATCTTATTTACATTTTTTATTTATATACATTGTTTTGTTATATTTTCAATTTTTGTTGTTCTTATTTACATTTTTTCTTATTTATTATTTAAAAGCAAATAAACAAACAAGACGCGTGTTGGCAACAGAGCGCACCCCACCCCCTATTGGTCGAATGGTCGGACGGCCGGACGGCGTCGCGTCATTGGCTAATCATAATCATTCATGACATTATTGAGAACAGCGGCAACGCCGACAACAGGGCTCGCCTACAAAAATGAAAACCGCAACGATTACGAACGACAACGGGATGGATGCTTGAGTTTTCGACAACAGTGTTGTTCGTTGCGCACAAATAATAACGACCAACACTTATTTATCACTTTGAATCCAGCTGTACAGCTGGTCAAAATGTTTCAAAAACTAGTAATTATTATAATTACAGTGAAAACCGCATTTTTCAAATCCGTTACGGGCTCAAATCAGTCAATGTGTATACTTTGAGGGAGAAGTGAAACGATATCGCGATGTAGAGTACTATTGGCGCCATCTAGTTTCCCGATGGGTGTAACTCATGAACAAACATTCAACTTACCTTGAATTCGTCGCGCTCTGCCGTCGACTGTGCTAGGAGGGGAAGTTTATAATATATATTCAGCCGAAAGTAATACAATAACCAATACATAAGATCTACATATACGATATGGTTAAATAATACTTTGCTTTATAATCATGTTAAAATAACCTTCCTGTTTATTAGCATTATTGCACGAAAAGCATAATTGTGTATGTTGAGTCAAATGGAATCTTATAAGCGCTCGCCACACAGAGGACGGGCCTGGAGCGGGCCGGAGCGGTAGCGGGCCGGAGCGGTAGCGGGCCGGTAGCTAGGCGAATACAGACGAAACTGCGCAGCGCCTGCCCTGGACCCGGTCGGGGCGACGGCGGCATGCTGGATCAGACAACCATTTGCTACCATGATGTCGAGTGAAGTAGACAGTGATGAAGAAGAGCTTTTGGCTTTATTGTTGCGGAAAAGGAAACGAAAATGAGATTGGGTTCGTGGTTTTTATAATCTCTCGATCTCGTATCATATACGCACCGATGGGGTCGTTCTAGTAGTATTAACTTATTTACTGGGTCCATCGCGCATGTCTTTTTCCTATCAAATTTTGTAATAAACTACAAAAGCTAGATCCCGGCCCGCTCTCGGTCCTGCGCCGCTGCGCCCGCGCCAATCCTGTGTGTAACCGGTGTCATAGATCACAGAGAAATACAATTTCGGCACCGTTAATCGGTCCGCTCCCGCGCCGCCTGTTTGTCATGGCACTGCGGGGCCCGGTCCGCTCCCGCGGCACTCTGTGTGACGTGCTTGCTTCATACAAAATAAAACTATAGTACAAAAAATCCCGGTCCGCTACCGCTTCGGCCCGCCCCCGGTCCGGCTTCTGTGTGGCGAGCGCTTTAGGAATCCAAAAGTCTATAAGTCGTCGTATTCGTCTGTTCGTCTGTCAGAGATTTTTCTCGACAACTATGTAGGGATTCGAAAGGAGGGGTATCGATAAGCTTATTGATAACCGTTCTTCAGCATGATATATAAATTATGTTCTTGATGAAGCGCTGCAGTAAATGGAAGCTCCCTTTTAGGTCAATTAGGTCCAATGAAAAAACAAAGTTTTCGTTCCGTGTGAGGGAGGTGTCAATTGAAAAAGACTACTATATTATACATACTTATATATTATTTTTTATTTAATGGTCTTATTGAAATAGCTCAAAATTTGCTGGAAATTCCCGTCTTCCTGATGGGGATCAGGAAGGGGTAGTGCTAAAATGATCATTTTTCTAGAGTTAGTTATTATCGAGTCGTAACAACCAGAAAACTGCAGGATTTTATAAATAAAAAATAAAATGGTTCCATTACTGTAGTATTGGTACAGAACCTAAATGATACGAACCCACCTCGCTTTTGGCCGTTTTTTTCAACTTTTTTTAATTTTTTTTTTGTAATAGGCAAAAAGTGTCAGCTCGTCCAGCCACGCCTTCAAATTTTATATGCCCTGAAAAAGATAAATTGGAAACTTTTGGATTGTTTCACCATTTAAAAAAGAGATTTAGTCATTAAAAATGACTACCATATCCATTTAGGAAGCATTTTCAGCTTTACGTGATAGTACGTAAAGCTGAAAGTGTAAGCACATATCGCGGTCCTTTCGTCACTTTGAGAATGCGTCTCAATAATTCTATTTTACTTATAAACAAAGTGATTAAGCGATTATGCATAATGGCTTGTCATTATATATAAGTATATTGAAACTATGATAGAAATACATTTCTATATACCTACATATATTTTTTTAAACACTTAGCGGTTTGGCGATTTATCTGTCGCAAGGAGATAACAAATTAACTTTACCTAACCTCATATCGTAAAATCCTCATTACGAACTCAAAACTACTGGCATGATGAAAAATATTTTTCATGGACGTCTCTAAAAAATTTAAAAATTAAATTACAGTATTATAGGTCTCCGAACAATATAATGCTATAAAAAAACTTTTTCTGAGATTACAGTACATGTGATACTAACTAGGAAGGCAAAGGGAACTTAGCCCATACAGCCATGTCTGAGGTTTAATATCAAACACCAATGAGGTTATCATATAATATTCTCTAACACGTACTAAATAATATTACGGCGTGACAGAAGAGGGCCCTATATTATTCCTAATATATATGAACGATTTACCTAGTATCTTACCTAGTTGGGCATTTGTCACTTTATTCGCGGACGATACACATGTAGGTGTTAGGGACAAAAATCAGGCTTCGTTAGAAATAAAAATAGAAACTGTAATGTCAACTTTGCAGGACTGGTTTGAAGCAAATGGTATTGTTCTGAACGCAGATAAAAGTGTTGTGTTAGCATACCAGACACACAAAAATAAGTCCATTATAGTAAAAACTAAAGAGGCAACATTTCTTGGGTACGCTATAGATCACACATTGGCCCATTCACTTCACATAGAGAAACTACGAAAAAAATTGTCCAGCGCAAACTATGCTCTGTTGAAACTTAAACCCTTAGTAAATAAAACTACCCTTACGAGTGTATATTATGCTTACATACAGTCAAACTTGAATTATGCCATAACGGTATGGGGAAATGCTGCGGAGATCAAGAAAATCTTGATCAGCCAGAAGCGCTCCATCAGAATTTTAAATGGACTTCACAGACGCTCTTCAGCAAGAGAATATTTTAAATTAAACAAAATTATGACGGTAATATCACTTTACTTGTATAAATCATTAATAGAAATTCATAATAACAAACATGATTTACCTAAATATATGGACCGACACAACTATGACACCCGTAACAAAGAGAAAATCGTATTACCAAAAACAAGACTATCGAAAACGCAAAAACAAGGATTGTTCAATAAGGTTAATATGTACAATAAATTGCCACTAGAAATAACTAGACTTCCTCTGGTTGATTTTAAAATGAAATTAAAATATTTTTTCGAATTAAATCCATTTTATTCTGTAAATGAGTACCTGACCAAGCAGTTTAATAAGTGTTCATTCTCTCTGTAGGTATAATACAATTTTTATAATTTTGTCTATAATACGAAGGTATATGTCATAAAATGATAATCATACATACCTGACAATTTGTTTTTCAATGACATAAGTTTTATATGTACCTAATGTTTTATTTGTATTATATAAATTATTTATTTTATCAATAAGATATTGTGAATCTTTTATGGTGTAATGTTTGACATGCCTCATGTAACATTCTCTGTTATAATGGTCAATAAAGAATTACTGATTACTGATTACTGAGGTTTTGCTGCCGGCGCGCGCAACGCTGTACGCGTGGTGGACTGTTGTATTTTGGCGCCATAGCTTACGTGGAAATTATTATTTACTGTGGTTTTATGCGTCCAACCAAAAGTATTATTTTCTCTTAAAATTACTAACAGCAGTGATGGTGATGATAATTTGAGTCCACCTGACATTCTGGAAATAACGACGGAAATTACGAACACTTTTAGAACGAGCTTTTACAAGAAAAATCAAAAATGGCTGGCGACAAATTTTATCAAGATTATTATGAAAACAGGTTATTAGGCATAAGTTTAGATAAAGTAGTGTCTGAAACTGGTACATAACTAGTTATTAAAACACTCGTGTTTTTAATAACTTTTTCATGTACCAGTTTCATCAACTACTATTATATCATTGCGGTACAGAAAATCAGAAAAGTAAATCTGGATGTGAATCAAATCAAAATCAAATCAAAATATTTATTTTGTAAAATATATACATAAAGTATACTTTCTACAAGTCAAAGTTAATCTTTACAATAAACATCTTTAGAATAAAAAATAATATGTATATACTAATAAGGGAAGTACATACAAAAAATATTTAGGTTGGGCTACAAAAATTAATTTATACACATACTTAAAGTAGAGAAATCTAGGAATAAAAATATTATATATAAATGATGCAACGAACAAACAAGTTGATAAATAAATACGGGAAATACATCCAAAAAATATTAAGGGCTACTAGGAAGTGAGTAGAGTGAGGACGTGATAAATTAATTACTTTAGCTAGACCCTAATATTTAAAATAGCTAGTAGGAATTGGTTAATAGTAGATTACACAACAAGTGAAAAAAAAGGGAATTTCTTTCGAGGCTCAAAGGTGGATCCCGAGAGGAGCGAAGGATTCTAGACTAGAATCCTGAGCGGAGCGAGAGATCCAAGAGCCGAGATGGAATTTTTTTTCCACGAGTTATGTACTCTACTTTTCACCATTGACTATGAGAAAATAAACAGTACCATATTAACTATTTGAATCAAATTTTATTATACTTACAACCAATCGGTACATAGTAAATTAAGAAGAGAACAAAGCATAAAAATGGCGGTTCTTTTTTTTTGGTCTTTTTTCCAAGCGGCCAGCCAGTACGTTTGGTAAGATACTTTTTTATATTGTGCATTGACGCTTGTTACAAATTTAAAATGCTTTATTCGGGCATTTTTTGGAACATAAAATGTAGTGATTGCAAGATTTATAGTTTATAGCTTCTCGGGTGATTATGTTTTAAGATGGCTGTATGGTCACAGATACCTTTGCCATGCCTTTGCCTATCCAAAAAGTTTAAAAAGTTACTTGTTCTCACTCAGTGAGGAAAAGAGCGTTTTATTCACTGTTTTTGGTGAACCAATAACCCCTTTTCGAATAGTAATGGTGAAAAGTAATGGACACGGTCCCACTCGCCTCCCTTCTCTCACTTCGCCGCTGCGTGCCTTCCCTTCATAATGCAAATGTAAAACCGGTCAAGTGTGAGTCGACTCTGTTCCACGTTCCATACAAAGTTACAAAAGGTAACGTGGTATATACTACTAGCATTTGTCTGCGGCTCAAACCACGTTTATTTAATCTCTGTCCCGTTTTCGGCTTGGGCGTAATTTTACGAACACCCCTTATAGCCTACATGTTGACCACATTTCATTACGATGATAATAAAAAAAAAAAACGTTATTTTTTTTTCTTTATTATTTGTAGACATTTACTAGCCCAAAATGTATGTTAAGGGCATGGGGGACCCGAGATCGAACAATTCATTTTACATCAAGTAGAATTGAACTCTATGACGTTGTTTAAAATCACGCGCTTCCGAAAAAACTATGTTTTTAATACTTTACTTGGCTTCTAGAAGGATAAAACCGCTAGATATTCTAACTAATTTAATAATAAAAAAAACAACTAAATCCTGAAATCGATGCTTGAAAGGAATTCAAAAAGAAATAGAAGGTTACTTTTTTGTATTGCTGTGGATTTGGTTTTGTTAATAAATAAATAAAATAAAATATTTTATTCACAGACAATAAACAAATCAACTGATGCGGTTTGTTCAAACTTACTTCCTAAACGTTAGAAGAACATAGGTACCTATATTTTTTGATAACTGCGCATATCCTGCTTTTTGCAACAAAATCATCCGAAGTCTGTCATTTAATTTTTATTTGCGTCATCTTCTCCCGTAAGTCTCTTCAAGGATGAAAATTAAGCATGAAAACGACGTAGCAAACTAATTTCGGACGCCGCGTATGGATGAACAGAGCTACTGAACCGAAAACAATGTAGTTTCCGTTATTTTCTGGTTCAGCGGCCTTGTCAGAGCATGCACCATAAATCATTGTTACGAGTTGACAGCTCAGTAGTTAGATTCGTGGTCGATTATGATGTGGTACTGGGTTCGGGGTAATTTATGTGCTGTGTAGCAGTTAGGGCCGGTTTAACAAGCCTCGGATAGACGATAAAAGAGATAAATTTGGAAATGGAACACAATTTCTGTACAATTGAAAGGATAGATAATCAGACAGTTTATTAAACGAATGGTAAACCCACACTTTAGTATCTGGCTTTATTTATCACCTTTAGAACGAAACGAACGTTTGCATTTTAATACATTTTTGCATTATTTCTATATTTTTATTTAACAGTTGCATAGCTGAAACCTTACTTTCCATTATGCTAAATAGATTTTGATACTCTCAGAAGAAATAAAGGAAATATCATGGAAATAATATATGAAAGTGTCCTAATTCCAAATATTCTTTTAACGATTTACAACATTTTGTGATTTTGGATTAGGACACTTTCGTTGTAATGTTTTTTGCTCAGTGTACATTTCTTTTTGACTGACCATTGCCCGCGGCTCCGCCCGCGTTTATTTAATCTTTGCCCCGTTTTCGGCTTGTGCGGTATTTTATGAACATCCCTTATGATTTCGCCACTCTTGGCGGTCTTCCTGGAAGAAATGCCCATACTCACACACGCTGGGCATGCGGGTTGGTGAGCGCGGTGCCGAAGCCCTTGCACCAGTGACGCCGCTGCCCGTAACTAGTCTGTTTTATATAAGACCCGGCATTGGGGATGGATATACCGCCATCCATCGGTCCCAGGCAATGGTGGGCCGCCTGGTTTTGCCTGAGAGCTGTTCTCTTACTCTCCCCCGAATAACTTCGGGAGGATTTGCGAGTAAGATGGTGGTACCTCCACAGTCGAGCCCGGCATCAGCTCTACCACCTATTTTGCGACTATTGTTAAATAATTATCAGGGGTTTTTAGCAGAATTGCTTCATTTTATGCATTACGTTGTAAATGAATGGGTATACAAACATAAAAGGGTATACAAACATTTGAGCCAAAAGTAAGCTATGAGAGCAGGGAATTTGTTGGTGAGGCGGCTGCAACTGCATTTGCGGAGTTCTTTTCCGGAGTATTTTTACCAGAAGAACCCAAATTAAGCGCAGAATACACAAATCAAACTGATCACACGCGAACGGCCAATTACGTTAACATTTCTCATGTTTCAGAGCGGGATGTAGAATTAGTACTCCGTAGAATAAAGCCCCGTAGTTCAGTAGGACCTGACAATATTCCGCCTTATGTCCTGAAAGCATGTGCAGATGTTTTTGTTACACCCTTGTGCTACCTATTTAACCTAGTGTTGGCAAGTAGCAAGTACCCGACACAATGGAAATTATCTCGCGTGAGCCCTATCCCTAAGACCTCAGATCATTCCCATGTAGAGTTTTATCGCCCTATCGCGATTCTCTGTTCTCCAGCCAAGGTTTTTGAGACTATATTGCATAAAAAATTATGCCCTCAAATTCAGCCATACTTGGCAGATTCACAACACGGATTTAGGAGTGGTCGATCAACAAACACAAATCTATTGACGCTGGCGGACACTATATCCGGTCATATGGAGAGTGGCTTCCAAGTGGACGTAGCATACCTCGATTTTAAAAAAGCCTTTGATCGGTTTGATAATGACGTCCTACTTGAAAAGCTGTGCGCCATTGGATTTGCTCCAAGTCTGCTCAGCCTGTTTGCCGACTATCTCAGAAACCGACAACAGTATGTCAAGTATGGCTGTTACACCTCAAAACCTTATCATACGCGATCAGGTGTGAGTCAAGGTTCTATCCTCGGCCCGCTTCTTTTCGTTATAATGATTAATGATATAGAGGCCATTCTTAAACACGTATCTTGTCTTCTGTATGCTGATGACCTGAAGCTGATACTAAATGTAAATCAGATGGCTGATTGTAACTTATTACAGAAGGACCTAGACGCTGTGTACAGATGGAGTGTACAGAACAAACTGCACTTTAACGTCAGCAAATGCTTTTGTGTGTCTTTCACGAGGGCGACCCAGACCTATGAAGCAACTTATGTGCTTGGGTCCGAAATGATTGCTCGTGTGAACTCCATCAAAGACCTTGGTGTCACTTTTGATACTCGTCTAACGTTCCACGAGCACATAAAGACCCTGGCTGCTGATTGCTCCAAAAGGCTAGGTTTCGTTCTTCGTAACGCTAAGGATTTCAAAAATCTAAAAGCAATAGAACTTCTCTTTACAGCTCTTGTGAGAAGTAAGATTGAAACTGGAGCCATCGTCTGGAGCCCTCATGAATCAACATACGTGCTATTGCTCGAAAAAGTGCAGAAAGCGTTCCTCCGTTTTCTGTACAAAAAGAAATTTGGGTACTACCCTTTTATGTATCCGACAAAATACCTCCTTGGTATGCTGGGGTTCAACTCGTTGGAAGTTCGACGAGACTGTGAGCAGCTTGTTGCAGCATGTCGCATGTTGCGTGGTGAATCAGACTGCCCACAGCTCACCAATCAAGTATGTCGACTGTTTGTGCCTGACAAATACCTCCGAACTCGTAAGCACGTTCTATTGTCGGTTCCGGCGTCGCATACTGTTGCTCGTAGCATGTCTCCGCTCGTCCGGGCCCGGTCATCACTCAACACACTGTTGTCTTCGGTACCAGAGTGTGATTTGTTTGCTGATAGATTGATGACTGTGAGTGAGAAATGTCTGGCGTTCTGTGAGCGTGATGAATGAAAGGAACGTCCCTATTTATAATGAATTGTATATCTTACTTTATCTTTTTAATTGTTAATTGTACATATTGAATTTATATTTTATTTTAATCAATAATTAATTTTAATATATAATTGTATAACGCATTGGTGTAAGCTGTAATGTTATACTTTTTAAATAAATAAATAATAATAATAATAATAAAAGCGTGTTTTAAGTTTGTATGCCCATTCATTTTCAACGTAATACATAAAATTACAAAATTTTGGTAGAAAAGCCTAATTGACACTAAACAATGGTCGCAAAATGCCATATATCACATTTATTTAGTACTTTTTATGCAATAGTAAGAAAAACAATCATAAGTTGTGCATTTTGCACCGAGCTCGAAACGTTCCCCCTTAATTATAGAAATCCTCACAACAATATACGTAATTATTTTCTTCCTTTCCTCAAGATCTTTTAAAAGGACAGCAGCGCCACCTGGCTATGACACTTTGTTTGCTTGAAATTAATTTCCGGAGCATTTGCCTAGACAAGAAAGCAAAAAATAAATCTTCCAGTTAGTAATTTTAAGAAAAACTTCCTTCAAAGGAACCCATATAACGTACTGATCATACTGATTAAAAAAAATAAAAAACAAATTGGATCTACCAATACAAGCATAGTAGGTTTCCAAAATTAGTAAGAAAACGTAAGAATATTTATATAAGGGCCATGTGCAAAATAATTCCTATTGATAAGTAAATCTACATTCTGCGCAAAACCACTTGCCACTTAGTTTCCGAGAAATCCCAACACAAGCATAGTGATACCACTCTATGCGACAATTTTTATTTTCACATGCTACCATTTTTCCAGCAGCTGGTTTCTGGCAAGTACACTTCTTCATATGGACTATCATCAGAGTCATCAGATAAGTTACTTCCAAGGTGCTAGAGTCGTCTAAAAATTTTCAAAGCAATAATATTATATCGTTATAAAATTGCACTTTTTTGTTCCCTTTGTAAATGCACCTTCATGCAACGCAACGTAACGAAAATGAGAATTTTTGGCATAACTTTCAAGTCAGGAAAGGTTTCCACCAATATGTTACTTCGTAATAGGGTTCCCATATGTATGTTGGCTTAGTCCTACCAGATACTATCAAAATGTAAGTAAATAAAAGGGTTTAATACTTACTGATGACTCCAAAACCGTGTTACTAATCATGAAGTTTTTTTTCACAAATCTCAAGTTAGTTAATATTTCCCACAAAATTTAAAAATACAATGTCAACACAGAAATAAGGCGCCATTGATAGCAAGGGCAATGTCACCAGCTAGCGAAAAGACGAAGGGCAAATATTTCGATGCATTCATTTTACCCATTTTGCAATAACTAAGGTTGAGTTACTAAAATTAGAAAATTGTAAGACAATTGTTAAATTACGTCATTAAGTACGAAAATCATCTAAAATAAAGTTAAAAGAAATAGAATATGGTACTACGGTAATACGGTAGAATCAACCTTAACATTTAGAACTTACAAATTATATTCATTAATAGAGATTTGCTTCTCTATATTTTTTTTCAAAACTGCACTCCCAAAATGGACAGCTAAAGTATGTATGAAGTGAAACTAACCGAAAAAAATAAAAATCACTGATAATTCATATATATCTCTTTGCGTATAAACCTAAAAATATTAAATATCAATGTTCATTTGTCTTTGTTATCGACATTACAACACGGAAAGTTATTGTTTGTTTAACATTTTTATTTTTTTATAAGTAGGACACGTAAATTTTTAGTAATGGGCGCTTTTTTTGCACTTTACCCATAAGGTCCTACAATTCAAAGTGAAAAAAATTCAACAGATCCCTAATAGACCACATTTTACGAAAAAATAAAATTTTGCGTTCTTTTTTTTACTTTTGCATAGAGATTTAGTCAGCTGATTGACTTTGTACTGGGAAGTGAAAAAAATATTTGAGCAAAAAATTTATTCTTCTGGAATTTGACCAGTGGACGATGCATGATCTACCTTTGAATTATTTTCACTTATTATTCTAGGACCATAAATATTTCCTTTTTTTTATTTATACAATGGGTTTAGGTAGAGCTGATGCCGGGCTCGACTGTGGAGGTACCACCATCTTACTCGCAAATCCTCCCGAAGTTATTCGGGGGAGAGTAAGAGAACAGCTCTCAGGCAAAACCAGGCCCGTTTCTCTTGAGTGAAACATAGTGCTTTATACTACACCTGCGAGGAAAATAAAAGACAAAATCACCCTCTCTTCCTAGACAACATTTTGAGTTACTTTTAATAAAGATACAACCAAAGAAACAGATTGATGACTCGCGTTCGATTTGCAGTTTTTAATTTATTTTTTTAATTATGTGTATAAATAACAAATGGCCAGTATTATTTTGCAAATTTAGACATAAAAACTTTTTGTCTTTCACTTTTTAAATTTTTTTATGATCATAAATAACAAGTGGCCAGTATTATTTTGCAAACTAAGACATAAAAACTTTTTGTCTTTTGGCATTATTGTTCAAGCTAGGTTATGTACCAAGAAGTTTATACCCTTTTTAATGTAACATTTATGCTTATCGTACGGTTGTTGTCAACAAATAAAAAAAACAGCACGTTAACAATAGATTTTCATACATTTTTTCCGCCCGCATATTGGTATGACAGCAATGACGTATATTCTCCATCGTTTTCGAAAAAGTAAGAAGGAACTTTCCAAGCAGGTGTAGTATAAAAAGATTTTCCTTCAGCAGGGCTGAGCTGTGAGCAAAGCCTGTATTACTAAAACTCGTAATGTTTATAAAATAATCTAACTATCATAATTACGTCGTACAAAGTAAAATTATCGTTGTACAAAACAGGTTTCCTTTTAAAACTCTTTGAATAAAGCTTGCTCATTCTGCTTATTACTTTTATGACGTTTTATGGCGTCATTCAAGTTTCTAGCATCAGCACTACCATGACGTTGTACACGTATTCGATAAGCGGTTAAGCACCTTGATACCTGCTAATAGGGATGACTTTTGATTGGTTTCTTTAGTGGAATCCTAGTAGAATTGTGTGATTTTTTTTATAACATTATGGCTGCGTTCATTTAAAATTAAGTCGGTTAAGATAAGTAAACCAGTTAATATGTGTAGTTTTCTTTTGCTCGCGCTTTACTCGCGTGGATATCGTCGTTAATCGTTTTATAAACAAAATTATTATTAATTTTAAAAGAAACTGATGTGACAGTTGTGTGTGACAGATAAGAAATAAACTCAAAACATTTTGACACCATGGTTTGCGGGGAAATTTATTATCTATGTACCGTGTTTCTGTGGGTCAAAAGTTTCATTTTGCTATAAAATAAATGACATCAGTGATATTGATGATAATTTGACCCCATCTGACATTTTAGTTCAGCGACGAAAATTACGAACAATATTTTGCCTAGAAAATAAAAAAATAGCTTTCGAAAAATGTTGCCGGGATGATTTCTGTTTGATTGGTAACTAACTAACAACAGATAATGCGCGAGTTGAATGCGCTATACAGGTTGTAAATGCAAAGTCAAGAATCCCTTTAGGATGTGAAAGTATAGACGATTCTGAAAAAAAATACACCTTGAATTTTCACCAAAAATTCCATCATTTTTCTAAGCTATGGCTACGCAGCTCACCGGCCTCCCCACACACCTAATTGCACCCCGCAACCCGCGCCCTCATCCGAGTGGCCAGCGACCGTGAGGGTGTCCACGCGATTAGTGTATTTTGAGTAAAGAAAATCGTCTTATTATGAGGTACTGGTACTTTATTTAGAGATCCCAGTATTTAAAATAATATCTTTACCGATCATACTAACACACCCTTAAAGGATTCTTGCCTTTGCTTTTACACCCGGTATATTATAATATATATATATACCATTATTATATATCCTTAATAAAATGTTTATGTAAATACATAACGTCATAGAACTAGACAAGAAAATGAAAATTTCTTAATTTGCCGTTCCTGAACAATTTGAAAACACGTAATTGCTATCATTGTTCTACCAAAGGTGCTATGTGTACTCATCGCATGAAATTAGATAAAGTAGTGTATGAAACTGCACACAATTAATACTACACATACACTTTTTGTTGTGATTTTGAATTAAAAGCGCACACGCACGATTAAAAAGTCATTGAAGCAAAACAACTCGCACCCTCAGACCAAATGAAAACTCAAGACGGAGCGCTGTCAACATTGACGTGAAGCCAGTTTCGTAAACATGTGTGCACTTAGTGAGTGTTGCCGCCAAGTAAAAACTGAGACAGATTGCGCATGTGTGAGTTTCAAGCCGTGTACGAACACGGGACTGTCTCACTTTTGGCCTGCCTCACCCGTCTCATAGAGTAAACTACGTCTTGATTTTTTATTTGGTCTGAGCTCGCACCCTATCAGATGCAAAAACGTAAAATACAGTAGCATAGCTCACTAAAAGATTCACAAAGTTACTAGTAGTATTATATGAGTGTGTATGAGAAGAAATCATCTGCTCTTCTCATTATAGTTTAATCAATACAAATATCGGATTAAAGGTAAAAGGAACCTTTATGGTGAGACTCCGTTGTCCGTCCGTCCGTATGTCACAGCCTCATAGCTTTAGCACCGTTAAAGATAAAGATTTGGAATTTGCTACAAAAATAGCATCCACTTGCCTACATAATACGGTATAAAGAAAAACAATAAAAATTTCAAATTGTTTAAAATATTTCCAATACAAAAGCGAGAAAAATAAAAAATATATCTTAAAAATACAATATGGGTATCAAATTGAAGGATTATAAAAATGTATACTTTTACTATATTTACTGGCACGGATTTTGAGAAACCTTTGAAAAATCACAAATAAATGCATATCCCCCCCATTATTACCGAAACTGGTGGACTGAAAAATCATGGTAATTTGGGATTACGTAGAGATTACAGAAAAAATAAAGCGGATGAGAAATTCTCCATCTTTGTCAAATAATGGCAATTCAAAATTTCTCATCCACTGAGTTTTGTTTTGAGGCTGACTCGCACTTGACCGGTTTTTTTTTTCACTTTGAATACAGCTATTACAGCTGATCAAAATGATCCAAAAATTAGTAATTAATTTAATAATTACACTAAAAACCGCATCTTTAAAATCCGTTGCTGGGTCAAGTAAGACAAAGTGTATACTTTGAGGGAGAAGTGAAATGATATCGCGATGTAGAATACTACTGGCGCCATCTAGTGTCCCGATGGGTATAACTCATGAGCAAACATTCAAACTAACCTTGAATTGAATTCTTCCCGGTGCCGGCAACAGTGTGAGGAACTTATAGCCCAGGCGGTAGCGTGTCATTTTAGGTAGTGATTTTACGCCGAATGATTTCCATCTTTTTCAATAGATCAGCAAGCGTCAGTTGAGTAGAGGAAGTGGTAAAAAAAAGCAATATTACGCCGGCTGAAACTTATCTCATAGATAGTTGGCGCCATAGTCAGCTAAAAAAAATCGTCAGCTGCATCGTGGAGGGGGCATGATGCGTCAAGCTGCTCGCGTGAACTATTTTTGCATTTTAGGTGGATAGATTGCTATCTTTTTCAATAGATCTGGAATGACTAACAAGAGAACTAAGCGTCAGCTGACGCGCCCGCGATGGTTGTGGGTGTAAGTGGTAAAAAAAGTAATAGTACGCAGGCTGAAACTTTTCTCACAGATAGTTGACATCATACTGAGCTGAAAAAAATCGTCAGCTGCATCGTGGAGGGGGGATGATGCGTCAGCTGCTCGCGTGAACTTGTAAAAAAACACGTAAAATAAAGTGATAGTACGCCGCAAGAAATTTGTGTAGGTGATTCTTTAAATAATTTTAAAATACAAAAACAACAACCAGCTTTATAGGTAGCGGTGAACCGTCAGCTGACGCAGTAAAGATACATATTGAATATACTAATCCCGTTTCTCACTAATACTACAAAGAGACACGGACACGCAGATGTTTCTTTGGAATTTTAGGGGGAGATACCAGGTAGCCCGAAGGTCGTGTTAAAGGCTCAAGCAGTTCCGGAATCTATTCCAAATATGCGTTTAAAGGGAATGCTCTAATATTTTTTTAACTTTACTGCGTCAGCTGACAGCCTTTCCACCGCTACCCATGCAGCTGATTGTTGTTTTCGTACTTTTAATTATTCTCAGAATCACCTAGTAAAATTGTATGCGGCGTACTATCACTTTATTTTACGTGTTTTTGTACAAGTTCATGCGAGTAGCTGACGCATAATCCCCCCTCCACGATGCAGCTGACGATTTTTTTTTCAGCTCAGTATGATCTCAACTATCTGTGAGAAAAGTTTCAGCCGGCGTACTATTACTTTTTTTTTTGACAACTTTTGCAACATTTTAGTCATTTTGTTTTATATTTACTTATAATTATTATTAGAAATTGTTTTTTTATGAACTCTTATATATAATAATATGTCTTATTTTTGACTACATTATCCTATGTTTTCTGTATGTATTTGTATGTATAACTGTCAAAAATGTTGAAAGAAAGCTATTAAAGTCAGTAATCATTTTATTCGCGCGGGTGAAACCGCTGTACCAAGGCTAGTTTATAATAATTATGACGACGTATGTAGTAAAAACTCAGTTTTTTAACAAGTAGTACTCTCGAACTACAATAGATATGGTTCTGAAATAAATACATGTTATAAAAAAATCCTTTTACAAGTGTAACAGCCTAAAACGCGATGGAGAATAATTGGCTCGATCGAAAAAAAAATCCAAAGTGAAGGCTATTTTTTCATTTCAAACAAGCAGCCTGTTGAAACTAATAAAGTAAAGATAACAATGATTACCGTTTAAAATATATAAACCTATTATCTAAACGATAGCACAGCGATTTTCTTAAAAACGCACTTGTGTAAATTTATATTAAATTTTATTCATTGAAAAACAGCATTATCATTCATTACTCTCTTCTTGATTTACCGCACTGGGCGGCTATTCCGGCATTATTTCTCGCTCGCAATAGCAATCATTAGATATTTGTTTAAAGTTAGATGCTATTAAATATATGGGTGACTAAACTACATCAAATAGAGCTATAGGATATAAGAAATGCTTACTATAAGTTTCCATTGAAAAAAATCAACACATCTGTACAAAATCCCTTTTAAAGTCACCCGCAATCTGCCTTCGTGGCTTTGGCTATTTCGGCACGTGCGTAAAAATTGCGAAGGCAGATCGCGGGTGACTTTAAAAGGAATATTGTGCGGATATGTATTGATTTTTTAAATTGAAAACTGTTCTTACGTCCTATAGTTTTTATTTGATGGAGTTAAGTCACTCTCATTTTCATCGCATGGCATTTATCCAACTTTAAACAAATATCTAATGATTGATATTGCGAGAAATAATGCCGTAATAGCCGCCCTGCTCAGACGCGCGCTTTTTCAGATATGCTTTTATCTTTTTCGTTGTGCGATCGACCTACTACACCTTAAAGGTCTCTATCTACAATAGGTCAAAATCGAGATTCCGAATTACGTTTTTCCATTGCATAAACAGTAAGATTCCGAAATTCTAATATTTCTGGTTTATAAACCCTTCCGAATGCTGATGAAATTAATTCTTAAATTATTCAAATTGATTCAGTGACTATAACAATTAATTGCGGTCAGAATTATGTCTTTAATTTGTCCAAAGGCTTCTGTCAGCAAGGTTTTTGTGGGTGGTTTATTTTATACAATCTCTAGTTTGCAGAAATTTTGCTTTTAGAAGTTCGTTTAATTTTTTCACTAGCCGTTTTCATTTAACGTTTTGCTTCTTTTTCGACAAATTAACTTGGTGTCAGTTCTCTGCTCTTTTTGATTTATTGCAATGATATATTCAAGTAACTGAATATTTTTTTTATAATAGGAGGTAGAGCTGATACCGGGCTTGACTGTGGAGCTACCACCATCTTACTCGGAAATCCTCCCGAAGTTATTCAGGGGAGAGTAAGAGAACAGCTCTCAGGCAAAACCAGGCGGCCCACCATTGCCTGGGACCGAGGGATGGCGGTATATCCATCCCCAATTGCCGGGCCTTAATCAGACTGGTGACGGGCAGCGGCGTCACTGGTGCAAGGGTTTCTGCACCGCGCTCACCAACCCGCCTGCCCAGCGTGTGTGAGTATGGGCATTTCTTCCAGGAGGACCCACAAGAGTGGCAAAATCCTGGAAAGGCCTATGTCCAGCAGTTGACGAAACGGGCTGATGGATGGATGGATGGACTCAGAGGGTGCTAAATTATTTGTCAGGTTGTACCATTTTAGCGCCTTGTTTTTTGTCGCCTTTATGTTAAGATAAGATAAGATAAGATAAGATAAGATAAGATAAGATAAGATAAGATAAGATAATCATTTATTAATCACCACAACACAAAACACATGACATGACAAAATAAAAGGACTTAACTCTAACAATTTTTAACAATGAGACGCAGTACATTAAACTTAATTAATGACACACACACAGCCATGTAATTAATGTATCATGTGTCGTGGCAAAAAAAAAGGTCATGTTATGATAGCATTTATATTGTTGATAATTATGTCGTTAGGGTTCCGTACCCGTATTGTGCGGTGGTACGGAACCCTTTGTGCGCGAGTACTGGCACTTTGCCAATTTTTTTTAATGTTATGTCAGAGGAAGAAGACAATGCAGAATTCCATTCATCGCAAGCGGAGTCACAGGTGTCACGGTTAGTAGGTAAATAAACATTAGCATAGACTAAATAATACTTGTATTTGGTCTATGATAAAACTAACTATGTGTTACGTACAAGAAAGTTATTTATAGGCTTCTTGGTTACGTATTATTAAGAAGGACAAAATTCAATCAAATCGTTTCACTATCATTAAAGCATTAACTAATTAAGAATTACCGTCAATTTGATCGGTTTATGGATCAAAGAACCTAAAACCTTCAACTTTGACTACACGAACCGGGGGGCTACTCCGAGGAGACAAAGTTCGATCGATTATCTGTCGATCGTATATCCATCTCTATTACACACAGGGCCCGTATATGAGTAGATGCACAAATTCAAATGGGCATATCACATAGTGTTACTTGGTTAATCGGTATAGTAAAAATAATATATAGTTAGACAGTAGACTCGGACACAGTATAGGTAACAACAGTAGTTTAACTAGGCAGCGTCCTTGAAATCAATACCTACGGCCGCTCAGCGCCTAAACACCCGCTAGGGCTGCCAACTGACTGTTTACGTATTTGATAATATAGCATTATTATTATAAAAGTTGTATTTAAGGAACCCTAGAATGCATAACATACACTGTAATTTCGTGGCATAATTTACGAAAATGCGCGGGAGCGTCACAGTGAGAACGTCGGTACGTAACAGCGGTGCGACCGCTGTCGTAAACCGAGTTGTACCGAGTATTGGGGGGGAGGGGTTCGTTTCGGCCCGCTTGTATGGAGATAGAATACTATTTGTTATTTATACTATGCTATAGGGCTGATAGATTCATCTTAGAAAAAACGGAAAATCTTTAACTTCGCTCGATAGAAAAAAATTACGAAGATTCATGTTTTTAGAGTGTAAGAGGGCCTTCCTTAAATCATACAGCATACAATACAGTATATGTATTAAAACAAGTTAACAAATGAGTTATTAAATAAAAACGCAAACTTTCGTGGGCGCGTGTTTCTTGGTGGTCGTAACAGCCACGTCTGAGAGCGCGCTATTTTGTACTAAAAGGAAACGTCGTAGAGTTCAGTTCTGATTGATGCAACATGAGGTGCTCAATCTGACCTTATATGCGTATGCTCAAACGATAAACGACCGACGAATCATTTTGGGAGTACGTGGCCAGAACGTATATTGATTATTGGTATACTTAAAATAGCGTTACAAATTGAAAATGTTATTGAAAATGACGGCTGTAACTTTATGATTTAAGTGATTTGGCCAAGTGCAAGTCGGACTCGCGCAAATAACATTTTTTAAGGTTTTTGTATTTTTTTGTTTTTTGTAAGGGGACCCATTGTTTCTTTTACTTTTATTATCTTCCGTGAAGGCCAAATACGTATTCACTACATTACGCAACAATACTTTACAAGCAAAGTTGTGTTATTTCATGTGTTACTTTGTGAATGATCCTGTACAAAAACTAGCTTTAAATGAGAGCTGAATTGTGACAAAAAATGTTTCATAGTTTAGTCATAGCGCAGGCGGAACCTGGGGCGAAAAGCTAGTAATTTATATCGAGGAAACACGTAAATCATGGACGAAGTCGCGGCCTAAAGCTGTAAAACACAACAAATTACTCTAACTTGGGAAACTTTGCCCATTTTCAGTTACACATAACTAATAATAACTCATTCACATGACTATTTTGTGTGTGTCAGATAAACACATAACGACATGAGTCCCCGAGGGGGTGTCAATGGGTGTTTTCGAGTGTGGACTGTCACTGGAACAAGATTTTTACGGCCCCCCGTGTAAGCCTTATGGCTATATTTCAGGCACAAATACCTACATCCTTTATAAGGAATCCAGGTTTACTTTACAACTTCACTGTTGAGCAAGTGAATACATTATTTATGAGGCAACAAGGTTTACCTTACAACTTCACTGTTGAGCAAGTGAATACATTATTTATGATGCAACAAGGTTTACCTTACAACTTCACTGTTGAGCAAGTGAATACATTATTTATGATGCAACAAGGTTTACCTTACAACTTCACTGTTGAGCAAGTGAATACATTATTTATGAGGCAACAAGGTTTACCTTACAACTTCACTGTTGAGCAAGTGAATACATTATTTATGATGCAACAAGGTTTACCTTACAACTTCACTGTTGAGCGAGTGAATACATTATTTATGAAGCAACAAGGTTTACCTTACAACTTCACTGTTGAGCAAGTGAATACATTATTTATGAGGCAACAAGGTTTACCTTACAACTTCACTGTTCAGCAAGTGTAAGTTGACAAATACTATTCACGAAAAATTCGTGCATGCTGGACTGTCAGGATTCGAATTTGGCAAGATTAAGATGTAGTTTGGTATTCTATTCACTGAGTTACCCCTGCTAGACTACCTCTTGGCCGGGTCATATACTATTCCGCTTCATAGGTTTCATCAAGACCCGTTGTTCGGTTTCAGAGATATATAAGGCGACTGATTGATACGGGCAAACTCATACTGAAGACTTGGTCAAAGACCAGTAAGTCACTGGGTTCAATTACAACTTTTGTTAAATTCGTAAAAATAAAGTTAAGGGGGGCTTATCCCATCTTTATCTCTTTTCAAATTAATTTTAATGAACCAATATAAAGCGACGTTTAAATATTGCAAAAAATTTATGTTATATTTCACTCTTTGATTTAAATATTTCGGCCGTTAAATACGCGATTACTTACAATTTCCTGGATCCGATTAAATCGCAAAAATAGGTCTAAACTATGATCTAAATATCATTTTATTTGAGCTGTTTTTAATTTTTGGACAATAAAACTTATACTACCTAAAATAAACGTCGTGAAAATTGTGATATAAAACGGCCGTCACATTAAAAACCCATCCCTCTGATTCTAAAATAATAAATAAAAACACCTCGAAACAGCAAGTTTTCTGAGCGGCCCGCTCCTGCTGAGCAGGATAAACATGTGAAAAATGAAAGCGTTGGAGCACGAGAGGTTTCTCGGGATAACCTCGCCTTAAGAAAATAGGTTCCGATTGCATTGATCGCTGTTACTCCATGCGAAAAAGCCTGCAGTGCGAGAGAGACAAATTCTGGAAAATTATCAAAATGACGAATTTTATCACGAATTTTATTATTTATAAAAAAACTGTATATATGTTTGTATCAAATATCTCTTCGGATAAAAGTTTAATAAAGTTTATACAGATTTTAATTCATAAATAATACAATATGATTTTGCTCAAATAATGTTAAAACTCGACATGAAAACTTTTTTTGGAGTCATCTTTGATTTTTTATGATTCAATGTTGGAATGACCTCGGAAGATTCTGTTTAGATAATAGTGCGCATTATATTCTTGGCAGAAGCCCAAATTTTTTTCAAATATCTAGTATTGCTACATACTTCAAACAAGGAAGAAAAAGATATGGTTTTTCGGAACCTATCCTCTTAAGGCTTCCTATACTAGTTGGGGGGACTCATACGTAAACTTTATTCTGATCACTAACTGAATCTCTAGTATAAATTGGCCTGAGTCGATGAAATGTTATGAAACCAATCAACGAATCGTGATGAAATCCACGCAGCGGAGTAGTTACTTATACTTTCTCATTTCATAAACAGACAGACTGCGGTTAGTTTTAATGTAACTATCAAATACTTAAAATATACACAAACAATATGACTTGTGCACCGATCTAAAATAAGCTCTGTAACAAGGTAATAAGAGCTAAACGACGAGTCCACAACTTGCTGGGTAAGTAACTCTGTGATTTAAATTCACAAAGTTTGGCAGCTTGAACTAAAGGTACAGTAATGAGAACTACTAAAGGTTGGAACCGTTTTCTTTTGAAAATTTTACGTTTATATAAGGTCCTACAATAATAAGTGAAAATAATTCTAGGGTAGATCATGTATCGTTCACTGATCAAATTCCAAAAGAAGAAGAAAAAAATTGTTCAAATAATTTTTTCACTTCCCAGTACAAAGTGGTTCAATCAGCTGACTAAATTTCTATGGAAAGGAAAAAAAAATACGCGAAATAAAATTTTTTTTCGTTGGAATGTGGTCTATTAGGGATACTCTATCATCTGTTGAATTTTTTTCACTTTGCATTGTAGGACCTTACCTATTCAAATAGATTTTTACGGGCACACAAGGTCCAGAATAATGATTTTCCATAATGATATAATTTATATAACTCACTACAGAATACACAAACGTCACTTAAACTTAACAACTGCTTAGGTTCAAGCCACACAGAAGCGGCGCAGCGTGCATCGAGCGCGCGGACGTCATTAAAATTTCGTACAAAACGCATCGAAATAAAGTCGCAATTTGAACACACCGAATGGTATGTTTCGGGCGGTGTTTGGCGTGGAATGGGCGTCCGTACCATACCTCAAATTGCGACTTTATTTCCATGCGTTTTGTACGAAATTTGAATGACGACCGCGCGCTCGATGCGCGCCTCGCCGTTTCTGTGTGGCTTGCACCTGAGACATCTTCTTATCTCGACCGTTTTTAAATACACACCATGATATTTAAGGAGTTCCTTATCCTACGTGTCATTTGCGAGTTCGACGATTAGACGAATTAAAAGAAAATATATTTTACGCTTTTTTGTCTATGAGATTATTTCATTCTAAAAACAACTGCTTGAGCCATTCAAAAAGAAATCGGTCTTCTAGTTTGGCTTACAGCTGCGGACAGACGTACAGACTTTACTTTTTTTGTTTCCATTATTGCCAGAGATTGATTTTAAAATCTTAATTTTGATTTTTTAACGAAAACAATCTTCCTTTACTCTTTACCAATAACGTGTTCTTGAACTTTTATTCAACAAATATTTTTAAAAATTGTCCAAGATAATATCCCACCAAGACCATCAATTGAATTCATCTATAAAGTAGTAAAAGGGTCGTGTATATTTTCGCGAAATTTTAAATCCCTTCAAAAACATTTCATATAAAGGTCACCAAGACACAGAAGCTTAAAACGCTTTCACGGTTAAAAAGTTACCAGATCTCATGTAGAGCCAAGCCCTCAACTCTACAAGGCCTAACTCTAGAAGCCCTAACTCTACAAACCTACATCTTCGTCAAAAAGTATGGCTTGGCCGTTTCGCGGCCATCAGACAGACAGTCCCATGGACTAATGCAATAGTTCCATGAAAGGACGATCTGGCAACGCTGATCGCCGTATTTCACCCTAGCGTCAAACATTCAAAGGCGTGAAAGCACTGTTTCATTGACTGCACTACTTTAAGCACCATTATTAGGTATGTATGAAACTACTAAACTTTTAAGGTCACCCACATATCAGTGGGCGCAGATTATTTGCGGTCAGTCCCCAACAAGAATTATGTAGGGACCAACGAGATATTAGGTAGGGACCAAACTCGGCCCCGCATGACAAAGTGTTAAAGGGTCTTATATTAAAATTTATGCGTTACTAGCATGACTTATTTTGCGAATTCACGCGCTTTTAATATTTTAGGGTAGATTATACTAGTTTTGTAACTATTGTTTTGTTTCTCTCTCAATTCGTCCATTTAAATTTGATTATATGTACGTTTTAAAGGTGTATAGATAAAACAATTTTCACTATGGAAATAGTTGGTAGGTATTGCACTTTTCTAAGCAGCCGATTTTTTTCTCGATTTTAGGATGCTCTGCTCGCTTATCTTGTGACCCAGATTCAAATCTTCCTGGGTCCAGCTAGCACCAAAGGCTTTTTCTAAATTTATAAGACCGCACGTTCTGTGTGACTGTGTGTTCGTATTACAGAGAGGTGCAGATACAATGTGACCGTGTTATACTCACAACTTGCTGAATGGTGAAGGAAAGCACTGGCTGTCTGTGTGTCGAGGCTCTTTTTCTCAGGAATGGCTTGAGTGATCAATATTAAGGCGGAACGAATGAATGAATGAACGAATGAATGAATGAATGAATGAATAGACACTTTATTGTACACCATCCATCCATCCATCAGCCTGTTTCGTCCACTGCTGGACATAGGTCTTTCCAGAATTTCGCCACTCTTGGCGGTCCTCCTGGAAGAAATGCCCATACTCACACACGCTGGGCAGGCGGGTTGGTGAGCGCGGTGCCGAAAACCTTGCACCAGTGACGTCGCTGCCCGTCACCAGTCTGGTTTATATAAGGCCCGGCAATTGGGGATGGATATACCGCCATCCATCGGTCCCAGGCAATGGTGGGCCGCCTGGTTTTGCCTGAGAGCTGTCCTCTTGCTCTCCCCCGAATAACTTCGGGAGTATTTGCGAGTAAGATGGTGGTACCTCCACAGTAGAGCCCGGCATTAGCTCTACCACCTAATAACGCCTCTATCTCCCGATATGTCACATGACGATCTTCTAGGATTAGATCTCTCACAGCAACAATGTCATCTTCAGTGAAGGCGGATTTTGGACGTCCTTCACGAGATTTGTCACTAAGACTGGTATATCCACGTTGGAATTCTAAATACCAGCGTTCGACAGTCCGCAGACATGGGGCTTCATCATGGAACACAGATGTTAGCTCTTCGGAACACTGAATCCGTGTGAGGCCTCTTCGGAAGTTATAGAAAATAATTGCACGGACATTTTCCTTAGTAAGATTCATTTTTGTACGTGACCTGACAGATTTAAAACAACGCTGTGACTAAACAATTGCATTAATCCTAATTCTTTCAATTGTTTTGAAATTCCAAATTCACCAAGTTTGAATATTATAACAGTTACATTATTTATATTTAGTGTCAAAATAATAAAAAGGTATAAATTTATATGGTTATAAATGCCATTTACATAGATAATATGCGAGTATACATAATATACTTACATGTATATATATACAAATATAATACATATATAATATATAAATCACTGTAATTAATATAATATAATAAATGTAATGAATTCATACTGGAGACTCGGTAAGTAGTCGGGACTAAGGCTCAATGACCCTGATATATATTTTTTGTGCCCCTTCACTTGTTTAAGGTCTGAATTGTGGGATACTGTTCTCTTGCGTTCTTTTCTTATTTGACGTAAATAAATGCCTTTTTCACCTCACTAGCTAAAAAGAGCGCCTTGTAGCGCAACAGTCAATTTCAACTACAGATCCTCGTCACTCGTAACAAAAACTACTTTTGCTATTAAATAACTATTTTACTAACCAATTCTATTTACGAAATAAAATCTATGAATCAGACCGGAAAAGTCCTATTCATAAAAGTTTTTGTGCCAAAAGGTTTTCAGGTAGAGCTGATATGAGTCTCAAGAAGATTTAGCTTGTGTTGAGCGATTTGAGCTTTGAGATTGCCCTGAAATCCGTGCCAAACGTTGGTAAGTACTGACTTTGACTGGTAAGCTGTATAATGCAGCAGGATTTCAGCGATGTAATGACTTACATTTTTCCACAACTTTTGTGGCATGTATTCTATGAAAACCAGCCAAGTGCGTGTTGGGCCACGCGCAATATAGGGTTCCGTAGTTGCCCGGTACATATAAGTTGGTCTACTAATACAGATCGCGCCAAACTTCTGGTCCCATACATTATAGGGGGCCAAAAGTTTGGCGCGACCTGTACTCGTAAACCTGTAAAGCGTACTTAGCTGTGATAGTTTTCCTTTTAAATTCATTATAATATATATACTACTTCTGTGAATTTTTTCACATTTCTATAAACAACCATATGGCCGGCAGGGACGACGCTCCACTGTAACTAAAATTTTCACTTTGAAGCATAATATTTCGCCAACGGATCCCTAAATGGAAAAATGGTTTTCACACCCACAATGTTTTTAAACGGCCTATCCATCGATACCCCACACTATGGGATAGACAAGAAAAAAAAATCATCCCCAATTTACGTGTACGAGAGGTACCATTAACCTTAAAAAAAAAATTTTCAAGATTTTATTTTACAGGTTTGTCGGCGTGATTAATATTTATATCCATGCCAAATTACAGCTTTCTAGTACTAATAGTCTCTGCGCTAAGCCGCGGACAGACGGACATGGCGAAACTATAAGGGTTCCTTGTCGGACTACGGAACCCTAAAAATGTATATATCGTTTGGATATTTCATGTTTATCCCAATTCTTCTGAGTTAAACGCAACTAAATGAAAAAAATTGCCATGATCATGCTAAGTTTCTTGCCCTTCTTCTTACCAAGACTAATCGAAACGGCGGAGTTAGGTACATACTTATAAGTAGGTTACACATACAGTATACATGTATGTAATGTATATTTATAGGTAATAATCATTTGCATCATGTATGTTAATGTCGTCGGATGATGTCGAAAACTGCTTTTTCGAGAAAAGTCTAATTATGGCGTAAACACAGTCCCATTACGCGACCATACGAAATTATTTTTTGTTAAAACTAGGGGGGTTGCCTCGCTCCGCTCCGCTCTGCTTCCTTAATTTATTTACATACCGAGTATATAAGCAGCGGTCATTAAATGTATACATATAACTGAATACTGAACAATTTTTCCCAAAAAAACATAATCATCAGGGAAGAAGATATTCAACTTTAACTTGAAGAGTCTTTCTCGCAGGAAGAATGTCTATTTTAGAACGCTGCGCGTGAACAGCTGTCTCACGGACGACGCTTGTCTAAAAACACGCCCGTATCTCATGCGTTAAAGTTCACGCATATTTGCTTAAAAATCAAATATTTCCCAAACGAATGATTTGCGCGGGAATGTCTCGTTGGAAAAGTTGTTTAAGGTGATCAGTAAAATATGTAGTTTCCGTAAAAGGTAGCTGTCTATTTACACTCGGTACAAACCTAACACACTCCTCTTCGCTCCGCTTCGCTACACTCGTGGTCGCACCTATTTTTAACCGTTTGCTAAAAGACTTTCTTAATTGTTTTGATCTCGCTTTTTCGTGAATTATCTGCATTTTTGAAAAAAGCAGAACAATTTCGTATGATCACTTAATGGGCCAGCCTTTACACGATAATTCAGTTTTTCACGAAAATGCGGTTGTAAAAATCATATGATGAATTATGTAATTGCATAAATGAACTTATTTAACCAAACGACAAAATCATGAAAAAGAAAATCTAGTGGTTGCATTTAAAATTAAATGCAATTTCATAGACGTTATCACTGTATTCGAGAAACAATTATATTTTTTTATTCAATTGATTTGTCTTTCTGTTGGTTGTCAAATTTTGAGAACCGCTGCTTTGCGTTATCTGAAGTTATGTATATAAAAAATATTTGTTTATCTCTATTCACAAAATCTTATTTATCTTTAGGCTAAAAAACTCATACTTTTATTTTAACATGTGTTCCATTCTAATACCTACAAAATAAAGGGTTGGGGAACATTCGCCCTCAAGAATTCGTCCTTTTTTCTATTTTTGGTAAAATTCGTCCCTCTTGACACAAGCAGAGTAAATTCGTCCCTCAACTCACGACATACATAACCGTTAGGTACTTAGAATGGTATTTCTTTTCGATAGTACAATGAGAGTGAAAAGTGAAATCAGATCAAAATAAAAGTAAATTGGCAATCATCATTCTGTTTATTAAAAATCAACGATTTATATAACTTCAACTAAAGTATACTTAAAAATACTAAAACATATATTATAAAAATGCTACAATATTCAACGCACAAACAAAATTTAAAAAAATCCAATTACAAAGTCTAAACTAAAAATAATACATAGAAATTAAATTTATATCATTACGGTACAGAAAATCAGAAAACTAAATCTGGACGTGAGGAGCTCTGAACCGGGATTCAATTTTTTCTGTACCGTATTTAATTTGTTATCTCCTTGCGATGGATAAATCGCCAAGTGTTTAAAAATATAGAAATTTATTTCTATCATAGTTTAATACATAGAAGTTCTTACAATTTATAATCAACATAATATATTCAAACCAAAGAGTAGAAAAATAAATTTGTTGTATAGTGAATATATTCATTTTAACTTTTGTGACTGATGGTACTCTTATATAAAATAAATAGAAACCTAGGTATAAAATCCATTGTCAAGACGAAGTGGACGAATCGACACGCAAACAAAGAACGAATTTTCACTTAATGAATATAGTTTTTAAAAAGGGACGAATTTACACCAAAAATAAATACTTTTAGGTACAAATTTACGCGGTACGAATTTCAAGAGGACGAATTTACCCTGACCCAAAATAAAACACAGAGATCTTACGCTCTAGGTACCATAAATAGTTAAATATCCTCATACCAGGAACGTATGCTTTTTTATTATAATGACCTATTCTACTATAAAATGTACTCGTGGAGCAGTTTGCCACACAAAAGTGAACTCTATTTCATATAGGAACTAATACTGTTATCGAAACACAATTATAATATGCCGCCCAGACGGATCCCTATGGGGTTTCTATAATGATAATATGATTTATTGGATCTTATCAAATGTCTGATCTATATCTTTTATTATGAAGTACGACCGAACGCTCTTGATACAAATCAAAATTACGTTTAATTTTACAGTCAAGATGGCGCTGAGATTAAATAATTTACCAAAGGCTGCCGGCCGCAATCTTACAATGTTTGAAGCTGTGTAGTTTTGCAATGTACCTATAGATGGTACTGTTCTATAAATTTCGAATTTGGAACAAAGTCTTGCATCCGTCAATGTATTGATATCTGTCTTGTATCAATAGACCTTGAAGTTAAGGTGAATACATACTCAAACTGCTATATTATACTCGTAAGATCCACCTTTGATGTCTATTGTGGCTTTGAAATCCTTCTCCTATACGGGTTGTCTAAATACAATAAAAAATATATGATAGGCATAATATAGTCAAAAATAAATTTCATGTATTTTTTTTCTGTTGTTTATTGTGACAAAGAAATGTTGATAGTTATGGAAGGTTTCCTATGATTGACACAATAATTTTCTTGCTCCTTCAGAACGGCTTCTTTTACCTTATTAAAGACAATTTATAGATCTATAAAAATGTAAGTTAATTTTTTCCCGTCCACTTCGTCCTTTTGAAAAGTATTATTTTCGCCTATTTTGCGCTATCCGGCGACGCAGCAATCGTCGTAACAGCCACTTTGCAATGCGCGCTAATATGAACGTTATTTCAATGTCGTATCCGTCGATATTTGTACCGACACATACAGAGTTGCAAATTTAGGTTATGCATGCGCTTTAAACATGGTCGCCGTTCTATTCACCTCTTACTTACACACTTTCTACCATTCATCCATCCATCCATCCATCAGCCCGTTTTCGTCCACTGCTGGACATAGGCCTTTCCCAAATTTCGCCACTCATGTCGGTCCTCCCACTATCTACGTCTATATTTATTTACGGCAATACAGATAGCTTGAAATAAAATACAGACATTTGTGTCGATTCGTTGTAACATGTCAATATTGTCAATCGCATCCCAACGTGACGTAATATGTCGGGTTTGCGGCTGGTGTATGCTGACTGTACATGGAAAGCCAGAGCGGGCAGCCATCTTTAATTCCAAGATGACTAATCCTTGCGATTGTCGGCACTTGGTGAAACATCATCAATATCCTTAGACCATTTAACACGGGACCTGGCAAAGCGCGACTCATAGTACTGAAATTATTCTACCGTTTTCCACGGGAGGGGAGGTAAGCACGCACAGCACTCATTCACGCACACTCCTGCGAAAAATTGATATGTCACACTAAATCAAAAGCAAAACACAAACACAAAACGCGCACACAAGCAAACTTACATGAACAAATTGTTCATGTACTTTGGCAGAGGGGGATAAGTGCGCTTGCCTAGTCCCGTGTTATATGGTCAAAGTCAACATCTTGAAAATACACTTATACTGTTTCACTTCAATTTCCTTTATTACACTACCGGTTTCGCTTTACGGCATCATCAGGTCACAATAAGTTAATAACTATAAAACTAACAACTATGTAGACCGTGCATGTCGCAGTTTTTATTGAAGATGGTAAATAATAACAAATTATAAAAATTATTTACCATCTTCAATAAAAACATCAATATCAATATCTTAAAAAGATGGTAAATAATAATTAATTTAATAATTATTCAATAAAAACTGCGACATGCACGGTCTTCATAGTTGTTAGTTTTATAAGTGTATTTTTTAGATGTTTAATTCCAAGGTTTATTTACGCGTTATACTCAGAAGTAAAATCAACCTGCCATATCGTAGTCCAAAATTACCTATTTCAACAAGAAAAGGGTTTCTTTCTCGTAACCTAAGTCGGGCATAACGTTGGTATTAAGGTAATTTCCCAAGAACCTGCTACAAGATTAAATTGACAGCGAAACTACGAAGATAAGAATCATCCCATGGTTCTTATATAATAAGGGTTTAAATTTGTTGTCACATCCCTAAAAATTAGCGGATGCGAACTGAAAAACACAAGTGCCTACGAAAGAAAAGTAATTTCATATCTGATATTGTAGGCATAAAAGTTGAAATGACGGAAAATGTTGAACAACTTTGCAAAGTTAATTAATTTTGCGACTTTTTCAACTTCTTTCGACTTTGGAGTGGTTTGCGAAAGGCACTTGTCAAATATTCTTTCCGGAATAAATAAATTAGCATACGGATCCAAGGCCTTCCATGCTGCCTATTTGGTTTTAGGGTTCAGTTAGACAATATTTTGAACCCTGGTAGCCAAAGTTAAGCAAGATTCAACTAACTGACAAATTCTTTATCTTTAAGGCGCAATATCTCCATCGCACAACAAAAGAGATAAACATAGGTATTTGAAAAAGTGCGCGTCCAAGTGGTGTATAGGTATATTGCTGTTTTTAGTGAATAATATTTGGTATAAATTTACACGAGAGCATTGAAAAAAGCGTTTTTATGTTTTAGTTATTAGGATTGTATGTTTACAACAGTCATTATTGTTATTTTTTTTTATTAGTTCTGTTACTGTTTTGAACTGAAAAAATGACCTTCACTCTGAACTATTCTCTGTCACGTTTTGGGCTCTGTTATCGTCATGGAAAAGGCTTTACATATAACCTGTTTAATGTTTATTTGTCAGAGCCCTATCTATTGTATGTTGTGGTATGGGAGTTCTACTGTTTTAAATCTCATTTTTTAGTACATATGTCGCCTTAACTGGTGGTGGGACACGGCCGTGGGTTGTTACAATGAGGAAACCGTCACCAAGCGACTCGTTTCGGCATGACGTCATAAAAAGGCGTACCAGGGCAGCATCAGTTGTTGGGATAGCATCAGTCATACGTCTGTTAGCGAGTTCCGGATATTTTGCGGAAGTCACTGGATAGACTGATTAACCTAGCCTCCACTTTCTAGGCTGGAGACCTTCATCCTTGGTCTTTATTTTATTTACTTTATTTTATTATATTTACATTAGAACCTCTACTCGCAGTGCTTGTCACCAACTCGTAAGCTAAGACAGTATTAACAAACAAAAACTTAAAAATAAAACTAAATGTTAAAAAAAACTCTTACATATTCTATAAATTTTGGTAAATTGACAACAAACATGTCAATTTCCGGTATTTAGTGATGAGCAGATTTAACAGTACACACGCGTCTCACGCGTGGAAGGTGGACGCAAAACGAGCATGCTGTGTGCGACTGCGCGACTGCGTACCACACTTGTCGCGAAATCAGGCGCGACCGCAGCACCCCGTATCTTTTTACCAATTATGAACAATAAAAATAGCGTAGCTGTACGGGGAGGAGTGTTTACAGTCAGTTGCGTTCTTCCGCTACAGACTTCCGTAGATTTTTTCGTCCCTGGAAAAACTGATTAACGTCTCGCCTGCTGTTACTCTCCCGGTTTCTGGACGTTCGCCTTCATTCTAGGTCCAATCAACGCTTTCCATCAGGCGGGATAAAGTCCAAACGTAAGTCCATAGATATTTAAAAAAGTCTCATATATTTTTGGTCGGAGTATAACATTATGTGACCACTGGAAGTAAACAGCTGTTCGATTGGTTGTCATTAATCAAAATCTAATTTGTTTTGACTGTAACGATCCCAGGCTGTATCTGTCAGTATAAGGAACGATTTTAACATGACCGCCTCTGGTCTCGACTGCTAATACAACGGTCGCGGTTTCTAATCCCGGTGAACATTTGTGTTTAGACATTTATTTAGATATTTTAATTATTGTATAAAAATATTATAAAGTGATAGTGTTGAACCAAAACGTTACAATATTATATTAAAATCTAAGCACTCACAAACATACTTTCTTCTAGATGGGACGCTTCGGAAGGCACGTTAAGGGGGGTTCTCCCATTTTGTCTCTTTTCAAATTCATTTTAAACCAATAAATAGCAATGATTAAATTTTGTAAAAAATATATGTCATATATCACCATTTCATCTTAACATTTCAGCCATTCGATGCACGATTATTAGATTTTGCTCGATCCAATTAAAACGCAAAGATAGGTCTAAACCATGATCTAAATATCATTCCATTTGAGCTATATTAAGTTTTAGACAGTAAAAGTTATACTTAAATAAACGTCGTGAAAAATGTGATATAAAACGGCCTATTAAGAACCCATCCCGCTAATTTCAAAATAAAAACACCTTAGAAACCGCGAGTTTTCTGAGCGGCCCGCTTCCGCTGAGCAACCAACATGTGTAAAATGAAAGCGTTGGAGCAGGACAGATTTCTCTGGATAACCTCGCCTTAAGCTATGGATTCATATTTGTACCTAAAATACGGCAATAGGGAAGAGTACCTATCACGTTTAGACGTGATAATCATCTGTAAACGTGGGCGGACAGAACTGAACTCACTCGGGAATACCTCTGACATCCCCTCGAGGAGGTAAGTCCTGATGATGTATGTTTATTTATCATAATTCTATTTAAAAAATCATCGAAACAATGTTTTTCTTGGTGATTAATGCGGATATTTTGAACCGACCTAACATGGAGACTTATTAGTTTGAAAGAAAAACAAAATGGCGCTCAAAAAAATCTCACGCTAAAGGCGCGAATATTACCAAATGATCGTCATTACGAAACTAATTGAACATTATTAAAATGGGGCCCTTTATTCAAAGCAGGGGTCGTAAATTAGGAGGTCCCCAAAATATATTCCCTTTTGTTTGAATTATTAGATGCTTCTCTCTTGAAGGAAGTCTAAAATTAAAAGAGCCTTCTAATTTCACTTCTTAATTAAAAATTACTTACTGCCATCTCAAACTTCTGCGTAATTTTATTAAAAAAGAAAAAGTAAATGCCTGTTCTATTTTTCAATATGAGTCTTACAATTCGGGTCAATTAGTTCGCCCTCTAAAGCCTGTTTCAATGTCGGGTGGAAAAACGTCAGTATTATGTTAGCGTTGGGAGAAAACGATACGTATCGTTCTGCATAGCACATACACTTCTTTATCAATTACGATACTTAAGCCGCGATTACATCATCCGATTTATCGGGTTCTAACTAGGATCCTAGTTAGGACGCGTGAAGAAACATACCGTCCTAAACTCGATTACACTGTCCTAAGTCCGAGTTAGGTTAGGATCCCGATAAATCGGATGGCGTAATCACGGCTTTACAGATACTCTCTCACGAAGTCCGTTTGGCGTGATTTGGCTGTCTTTATTTATTTTTTATTATTTTTTATTTATTTTATAACACATAGGTGATTTACTTCTATTAGGTACATAAATTTCGCAAAACTTTGCAGTTTGTCTGCGAAAACGTAGCAGCTTTAATAGTTTTTACTTAAATTAAATCAACCCTAACTACTTTTGTCTTTTATGAACACACCTTAATACTTAATATATATAGGTATAATAACTGATACATAAGTTTGAAGTTATTAGTTAATTATGACAGATAATACTTATTAATATTAGTGACATGTCTCAGATAAAGAACAGTTAATAATCGTTCTATGTCTATGTGACATGTACAGATAAGGTTATCAGATGACAGGAGTTTTCCTTACATGTCAGGAATTTTTGTTGAAGGTTTTATAGCAATAATAGCAGCCTGCGGCATAATTTATGATACTCTGACAGAATGACATATTTTGTAGATGTCTCTTACTGATTTTCTCCAAAGTCCATTGTTTACGTTATTTAATAAAATATACTTGATTATACAGTTATACTATAAGGTGGTTATTGATTCTAAGTGCGCACTTTGCATTGGAGCTAGGCTGCTTCATAATTTTAGCCCTCTATCAGGTAATAAGGAAAACATAGGATTTCTCAGGAATTTGTTAACGATAATGAATTAATGTTTAAAGTAATTATATTACATATTAAAATTATCATTTTAATTTACATTGTTATCGTAACAAAAACTGTAGAAAATCACGCTGCCTCCGCATCAATATAAGATGCCATCAAAAACAAAACTTGTAAAAAAAACAAGTCTCGCAACTTAGTTCTTCTACCGTAAAAAGTTGTGAGATCCATGTAAATCCAAGTCGGTTAATTTATTCAATCCCTACTTATGGGACCTTCTATCTTAAGTTATTACATAATTAGCTAACCTAACAACATATTATAGTGACCATATCAATATTAAAAATCTTTTATGTTTTAAATAAAAAGATTGACTCGGTCAGGCTTCTAGTTTTATCCACAACGAAGTTATAGGGGGTCAAAAATGGCCTGAACTGCTTCGAGAAAAGGATGGTACGGCATACCGCTTTTTAGCTCAACTTGGCGGGGGCACTGCTCCAGATATAATTCAACCAGCTTCGTAATTATCATTATTGCAAGAACGCCTAATTGCAGTCCAGATCGTGGTTTGGATCCATCTTATAGACTAAACACAAGCTGTATTTTATAGGGATCTATAAATTTATTCTTTTACAAGACTTCCCTCAGATGTATGCAAATCTTACGCATAAAATATGCAAACGCACGCAGTAGCTCGTAACGGCTAGCACGTGCCAAAGAAACAACGACTTTCTTTCCTAATTGATGCTAAGCTGTACCTGGAACGCGGAACCCTAAAAATTATTATTTTGATATGGTGTTAATTTTGAAGACAAACAAAGATACATCACGGCTTCATAAACGATATTCAGTGTGGAGTAGTATTAAGATATCTTTACGACTTATCGGGTGTAGGGGGTGTTTTCTAATGTGGATTATGACTGAAACATTCAACACCTATACACCTTCTTTTCACTGACGATTTTTGAGCCTTTGTCATACTTCGGGGACTAATATATACATAAATTATGTGTAAAAAATTCCGCGAATTGTTCAATAAAACCAAAAAAGTAATTTATTCGTCAAAATGTATTTTGTCGCCTTCAAAATAGACCCCTTCGCTTGCAATACAGCTACGCCAGCGCTTGACCCAGTCCTCCATACATTTTTTGTAAGCTGATTGGTGTATGGTCTTCAACTCCTTCAGCGAATTTTCTTTTATAGCTTCAACTGACTCGAAAGGCAGTAGTAATTTTAGCCTCGGGAACAGGAAAAAGTCAGACGGAGCCATATCAGGCGAGTACGGCGCTTGGTCGATGACATTCGTCGAGTTTTTGGCTAAAAACTCTTGCACAAATGATGGCTTTGTGCGATGGTGCATTATCATGTTGTAAAATCCACGAATTGTCGTTCCATAAATCTGTCCGTTTTCGGCGGATATTCTCTCGCAAACGCTTCATGACGCCTATTTAAATAATATTGTTTATTTACCGTTGGTTCTTCTGGAAGAAATTCGTAGTGCACTACACCGCGGCAATCGAAGAAAACTGTAGTTTATGAATTCCTGGTACTTTTTACACTATAGCTTAAGAGGCTATGTAAATTTAATTTTTGTCTCACTTCAACCAAAAAACGCGCAGTGCGAAAGGGGCGGATTCAGCGCAAAAGAGAAAAAAGTATATTTATTAATTTTATTAAGAAAACTAAAATAGGTAGCAAAACTTCCAAAATCAAATACCTAGATACTTGTATTGTTAAAACCTATCTAATAAAATATGTTTGAGTTCTATACATAATCCCTATTCGTCAAACGAGGAGAAAAAGTGCGTTTGAAGACCTCATCTCATTAATTATTTCAATTGAGGAAAATTTTTACGTGTTTTCCAATAACAAAACCCTAGATTATATAGCCAAATGCATAACCAAAAATTTTTTACAATTTTCCGTGTACTTCGTGAAATACACTGAAACATCGATATATCTTTTACAAAGGAAGCACGCAGCCCCAACACAAATTAATGTGCACTGCAGGGTTTAACCCACGACCTCTAGGTTAGCAGGTGAGCGCTCTAGCACTCGGCTACGGAGTCTACTAAATGATGAAAGGAGTCGGGCCATAAATTAATTTTCACACGGCAAAGACGACTTCGCGTTGCGAGCTAAATTCAATAACGTTGAAGCTTTCAAAAGCTTTGTAGGGAAGTGGTTGAATCTAAGCCTTAAAATTTTACTCTCAGGTTGTTGTATAGTTCCAATCTTCTTTTCTATTTCAATATGAAATGAAGATTTTGCAGTTTTTACTAAGCTAAATAAACATTTTGTTTAATTCGTATATACTCGTACGAAAATAATTATTTAAATTATTTAATTAAAATTAATTATCCAAGAAGAAATTAACAAAGAAGTTTATTAGACCTTTTGGATTTTGAATACATAGGGTTTAATAGATGGTCCGTGTCAAGTTGACTTGGACTCCCGTAACTGCTCGTGGAATAAGTTTGTATTGCAAACGGTATGTACAGAAACCTCAGAGCACGAGTCCTACTCGCATTTAAACGGTTTTTTTAAATGTCCATCCATCCATCAGCTGTTTCGTCCACTGCTAGACCTTTCCAGGTTTTCGTCACTCTTGGCGGTCCTCCTAGAAGAAATGCCCATACTCAATTGTAAAAGTAGTAATTCTCCTAAGGGAGAATTCATCATCATTGACATCTCTTTTCCGGCCGCTACTGGGAATATGTAGTATTTTCCCGCCAATTTCAGTCATGCGCTGCGATCTCATTCATGATCTTTCAGCTATCTAATAGGTGTCATCGGCCCACCTAGATGCTGGTCTGCCGCCGCCTCTTGGTCACCATTCTGCCATCACGTTGCTGAGCCATGTCCTGCCCATGGGCGTATAGGAAAATATATGTTAGGAAAAGTACTTCGTTCCTTTAAGCCACGAGTGCTATAGGTAAAACAATGTTAAGCGTGATTAAATTAAATTGTTCAACCCTAGTTCAGAACGCAACAGATAGATAGAGATAGGTGATAGACAATAGCAAAAAACGGTGCGTAAGAGAAAGGGATAATAATTTAATTTATTAATAAAAAATAAAATAAATTAATAAAAATTAAAAAAGAAATTATTGAAAAAAATATAAACACGCTTACTTTGTATTTTTATAGCACACGTGGTTAAAAAGAACAAAGTACTTTTCCAAACATTTTGTATAACGGGGAGTTTCGGGATCTAGACCCCCCCTTAGCATAAATATTGGCGTAATATTGATATTTTGTATCCGTTACAGATTATCCGTGCCAAAAAATACAAGGGGACATTAATTTATGCAGCCAAATTCATACTGAAGACTCGGTTAGTGCTCAGTATCTTGATTTAATTACCCTTGTTATGTAATTCGTAAACTATATATTTTTTGCGTGTTCCCTTCATACGCAAGCTCAGCTTCAAGTCAATTACTGAGAGGGGGGCAACCTATTTAGGGTTCCGTACCCAAAGGGTAACTAACGGGACCCTGTTGGCTCCGCTGTACGTCACTAGACTGTATCTCATGAACCGTGATAGTTTGACTGTTGAAATTTTCACAAATGATGAATTTCTGTTGCCGCTATAACAACAAATACTAAAACCGGCCAAGTGCGAGTCGGACCCGCGCACTCCCATACAACAGACATGATTTTTTTGCCGTTTTTATAGATAATGGTACGGAACCCTTCGTGCGCGAGTCCGACTCGCACTTGGCCGGGATTTTTTGCATTTTTGGATCCCTGGACCCATTTTCCTGTTTATCCCCAACTTAGTCCTGTAATTCAAAAAGTGAACTACAGAGGATTAAAAATCCTACTATGGGCAAATAAAAATATACTTTCCATTACAACCGAAGGAACTCCAGTAATGAAACAAGTAAAATATTATTTTCGCTCAGTCCCTTTCTTACTTGCAATGTTTATGAGAGCTTTCAAAGCTTGTAACCCACGCTAAGCCGTTCAATAATAGTCTTTAAAGCTCGGTAATAAGAGTGCGAAAGAGTAATATAATAAGAGAGCTATTCGAAATGCCACGGTGCGGAAATACTAAGAAAACGTAATAACTTAAAGTACTATTACTTGAGCGCATTTTTAAGGAAACCCGAGGACCTGATAATTTGTGATTTTAAAATGGTTTATACTGTGACACGGAAGGTGTTTTGTTCATTTTGATTCTACATCAAAGACAATCAGCTCCGTCGGCCTATAACCGTTGGACAGCCCAACAGACACCGAGAAATCGTTCATGGATTCCATTTATCCGGAATTTATAAAAAACTAATAAAATTCCCCAAAACTATTTTACAAATTTGAAATTCATTCAGTTTCGTGGAAAATGTTGCAGTTAGTTGAATTATGTTCTCGTATAGCGTAGCTTTTAACCTTTAAACGATTTGTTTGGTTCTGTCTACAAATTATCTAATTTACAAACCATTGGCTTTACTTTCAATACATTTATACGGCCGTGGCAATGTTAAGGCGACATTATTGTAAAATCTCCATTATACGGCTGTCAAATCACACCCAAAGAGCAGCCATTTGAAATCAATTTCTAAATTCAAAATCCTCATTCACTCGGAAACAAAAGATAGTGAAGAAGAATAAATTTGAATACGCAGCGTTATAAGCTTTTATTATCAGTTTAAGAATGATTTTATTCAGTACGAAAGTAGGCTTTATAGTCTTTATACTTATTTTATCTCGTCTACATCTCATAAAGTAGCCCTATAGCCCTCCTGCAGGCTAAGACTGCGGCAAACGTGCGACTAAAGTCTGCGATTTAAAAACGTTGCGACCTTGTCGCAATGGTTTCATTGATGTTTAGCACTTGTTGAACGGTGGCGGAAAACACTTTAAGGCGAACCTGCATGTCCTAAAAAGCGGATATTTAAGGCCCATCAGACGATGATCAATACCGGACACTGAATCAATCAGACCAAGTACACTAACTAGGGTAATTGCGTATCTTACAGTCATTAGACTATTGATTTACTTGTTTACTAATCTGAATTCATCATCGCCTAAAGCGGGCTTTTGTGTTCCTATCACGGCATGAGCTTTTTTTTTAGCAAAACGGCACCGGCAGTCTTCTAGTCTAGTGAATAAATATGCAAGTGCCAAATGGAAAAAAATGTTTAGAAGTAATTAAAACAAGGATTTTTTTTAAGCCAACCATCCATCCGTCAGCCTATTTTGTCCACTGCTGGTGGAATTTAGCCACTCTTGGCGGTCCTCCTGGAAGAAATGCCCATACTCACACACATGCAGACTGGTGACGGGCAGTGGCGTCACTGATGCAAGGGTTTCGGCACCGCGCTCACCAACCCGCCTGCCCAGCGTGTGTGAGTATGGGCATTTCTTCTTTAAAACCTCATAGCATTTTTTTTATAGGAACAAACTCGTGTAAAAGCGTAGCCAAGTGAGGGGTTTTGCTGTCGCAACAACTTGTCGCTTGTTCACGCGGCCCTAAACTCTTTATGCTAATACAGAGTTTTTATTTTAAATTAAGGAAGACCTTGTGTAGTCTCATTAAATGAAATTGAATTTTTATCTGTTTAAAACGCTTGATGTGGCGCCTCAAGGAAATGAGATGTCAGTGTTGCACTGTGTGTTTACTTTTGAGTTTTTTTTAACGGCTGCCTTATTTATTTTTAATGATATCTCTGTTAATGGTCGATTCTTCAGATTGTAAAGAACTCGCTGGAAATATATTATTACGCCCAAAAACTAGCGACCAAAAAACAATTTTAAGTTACTTGAAAATGGTTAGACAAAAATTACGAGGTTGCTCTACCTCATAGCTCAGTTGGTAGAGCAACCGCCCAGTAAGCGATAGGTCCTGGGTTTGAATCCCGATTCAGAGCTCGTCACGTCCAAATTTACTTTTCTGATTTTCTATACCGCAGTTTAATTTGTTATCTCCTTGCGATGGATAAATCGCCAAGTGTTTAAAAAATATATACATTTATTCCTATCATAGTTTAAATAAAGATTGTTTTAAGGTAAAGAATGCTACTTTTGCATACGGAGGCCTTATTAAGGCCAGCCTAGGCCACTGTTAGGCTATGAAAGGCTGTAAACTTCCATTTACGTAATGCTATGTAAATTCAGGATAAGAAAATCGTTTTCCGCACTGTATTTCACACGAGAAAACGATCTTGATCCTCAGCTATAAAAGGAAATAGTCGCATATCCTTATCTTTGGAACGATTATCGCAATTCAGGGCAAGAGCTGATTCTTGATGGGAAATGGGGCAATTCTGGCCATTAAAACTTGGATTAATTTAATTTTTCATTTTTTCAATTAAATGCGGGCAACATTTAATTACATACTATAAGGTTCATACTAAATAATATTCTCAGGGAAACAAAAGTAAAACACTGGTCAAGTGCGGGTGGGACTCCCGTAAATACGGTTTGAACACAAACGTACTCCACGAGCAGTTAAATGTACCAAACTAACTTGACACTTACAAACTATTAAACTAAATTTTATCCAAAGGGTCTAATTAAGTTGGTCGTTAAATTCTTCCTGAATAATTAAATATCGGTAATTTTCAGATTTTTTTCCGAGACCTCATTTTAAACGGAATGTGAACGGCCGAAAACATCTCTGACACCCCCACAGGGATTCATGATGTCGTGACGATGTATATATATAAAATATAATTATGCTTGTCCATCCATCCAACCACCCATCAGCCTGTTACGTCCACGGCTGACATAGGCCTTTCCAAGATTTTACCACTCTTGTCGGTCCTCCTGGAAGAAATGCCCATACTCACCTGGGCTGGGCAGGCCGTTTGGTGAGTACTTGTGACGTCGCAGCCAGTTACCAGTCTGTTTTATACAAGGCCCGACAATAAAGAATATGCGTGTAAAACGTTTAATGCACAAATCGTTAATATATGCATGATCAAATTAGAGCTATGAATAAGAATTTACAACTAAATTATCCATATTTCATAGTTATAAAATCAAAATATGTTTCTTAATAATCTTCTACAATACAAACGGCCGCCATTTTAGCGCGCATCAAGTGACGTCACATGATACTGCTCTTGTTTGCGGTGTATGGCGAGTGGCCGGTTTTTTTCATTATTTTTGATTAGAACAACCTATTAGAAAATATTTGAGGGTTTTATTTTACATTTATTAATTTTGAACTTAATATTTTATGATGAAATGTACTCACTTTGTCACAAAAGACATTAGCCAATGGTGACGCGTTTTGCATTTGCGTTTCATTTCATCAAAATGTTGCATTTTTTAAATGGATATAATTATAAAACTATAAAATAAAATAGTTTCCCATGGTCATCATTAAATTCTACCAAGTAAATAGAATACAAAAAACGCAATATATTACTTATTTAAACGACATGCTTATTCTCTATTGGGATGGATATGCCGCTATTAATCGGTCCGAGGCAATGGTGAGCCTGGTTGTGCCTGTTTGAAAACTGTCCTCTTACTCTCCCCCGAATAACTTCGGGCAGGTTTGCAAGTAAGATGGTGGTACCTCCACAGTCGAGCCCCGCACCAGCTCTACCACCTGGTATTGCAGAGATTCCACAGAATACGCTGATTGTAGATACTTAAATCTAGGTGGCGTCAATAAAGATGCTAGATTACCTCGTAGATAAGGTGAGATAAGTTGGCTAAGTTACTTGCATCCTGTCTATCTAGCTTGCATTAATGACTGTCTAAGTAAGGGAATGGTTTATTGATTAGAATAACTTAAACATGGCGGCATGTTTAAGTTAGAGTAGGTGGGATGTCATTTAGCGTGCTGTTTATAAAATATTTGTTTGTTTGCACTGAAACAAATAGGTTCCAATCAAGAGGCTCATTTGTCAATTTTGGCTATAAACTAACTTATTAACTTGCCATTGGGTTTATGATCAAGTGAACAAGTTTAGTTAGTAAAGGAAACTGACATCTTGTTGCGCTCATATGGAGTTAAGATGTTGTTTACGGTTAACAAGTTCTTGTTCAATTTACTTTTTTTTTTCAGCAATGAGTCTCGGAGTAACTCTACTCTTCGTTAGTCCTTTGTCATTTTATAATGCTATGACAACATATTATTTTCATTATTCAAAGACTATTTATCATTGACCTCTCATAAACAACTAGACTCACAATCTCGCTCAAAAAGCGTCCGCGATGCATTTCGTCACCGCTATGGGGTGACAAATTTGAATGACGATTTTGTACAACTGACATTGCATCTTATGTTAACGACATAACGTCTTAATTTGGTTGAACATTTTTGCTCCTACGCACGTCGCACTTTCGGACACTTTTTGACGAACTTTTCTTAGAGACTGTGTGTCTTGTGGTTTATGAGAGGCCAATGCAATTTATGCTTTGATTTTCTTGACAGCTTGAAATTTCTTTCTTCCATGTACATGTTAGTATGTACTAAACGGTAAAATTACCAGGTTTAATGTTGCCCCCCTTTACCTCGACTTTCCTTAACTACAGCATCATCCCGAAAGGGGAACCCGTAGAAATTACACAAAGAAAGCCCGTAACATGAACGCAGTTCTAAATGTAAGCAAACCGGAAGAGAGGTTACAGTTATCGGTTGCGTAGTATCCGTCATTCGTCCATTGCTGACTTCCGTAGATTTTTCGGAAATCCGTGGACAGACTAACGCCTCGCCCGCCTCTCTCACTTTCTAGGCGAGCACGCTTTATCCTAGTTCTTGTCGTAAATATAAAAAAGTAGCGTAAATGTAGTCTGTTTTTCACACATCCAAATTTCCTAAATATTTATAGAATGTCAAGTCAAGGCAAATCTGATTTAAGTTTTTACCTCGTTATAAAATGCACATCATAATATTGTTTTCCTTACTTTTGAATAAAAAGTATGCAATAATGTGTTTTAAATCAACTTGCGGAAATAGTTTACTAATAATAAAGTCTTCACAAAAAAATTACGTACTTTAACGTATTACATTTTGTTTGGATTACATTAACAAACTAAAAAGCGTGTTTACAGTTGTAAAGTAGTTTCAGCTAAAATGTAACGCATAAAATTGAACAATTTTCATCTGATCACCTAACTATTAACAAGCAGTTTGCGCGAATTGCTATAAAACGTATTTATTCTATACTTTTTGTTCAAAAGTAAGGAAAACAATATTATAATGTGCATTTTGCACCGAGATCCTCCGTTACCACCTTTAGGAAAATAATTATTTAGCTAACCGACGAGCGCTCTTCATCCCAGGCCTTATCAACGCTTTATATCAGGGTTTTTGAACATTTTGTAGCCCCGGACCACTTTCAGAATTTCAAAGATTCCACAAACCCCTGTCGAAGAAAATTTTGGGAAAAGAAAATAAAGCATAATATTATGGCGCTATGTAAAAAACATACGGATGCTTTGTTTCTGCGTATTTCATGAAGTAAACGGAAAATTGTAATGAATTTTTGGTATATGCATTTTGACTATATAGTCTAGGGTTTTGTTTTTGGAAAACACGTTTGGATAAATTTTCCTTGATAGAAATTATATAATGAAATGAGGTCTTCAAACACACTTTTTCTCCTCGTTTGACGAATAGGGATCATGTACAGAACTTAAAAATATTTTATATATATATTATATTAATTTTGCTAGGTAGGTATTTTAGTTTTTTTTTTATAAAATTAAAAAACTTACGTTTTTCTTTTGCGCTGAATCTGCCCCTCTCGCACTGTGCGTTTTTTCGCTTGGACTGAGAGTGACAAAAATAAAATTTACAGAGCCTCTTAAAAATCAATTTTATTGTTTAGAGTAAGTTAATAAATATGTTGTTTGGACTCAGCATGATAAATATGTTAAGAGTGAACTGAGTGGTTATGGACTCCTGGCACTCATATCCCGGAAGTGAGGTGAGGAGACTAATAGTAAGAGGTCCATGAACCCCAGCTTAAGAAACCCTGCTGTATATTAATTTGGTACTGGCCAAACGTATGTAAATAAAAAAGAAACATACATAATTATGCAGGAGTTCTAAGTCTTCTGAATGCTCTTTTCCCAGGTTTTACAATCGTGGGACTTTGCACATGAGGTCTAAACACAGTCATACACGACACGACACACGAGTCACGCAAAAACAGGCTTCGCGGGATGTGACACCTGCCATGCTAATCCTTTTGTTATTAAACATTGCACGCAAACTTGTTAGTGTTCTGTTTGGAAATGCAAACGACAAAACAATATTTTCTTTACTTATAGCAGTATCTTCCAGGCAACTTGAGTGCGAAAGATGAGGGAAAATATAGAGGGAAGCGTGTTAATTTCGTTAATATTTCTTACCGCAATGCATGATCTGAAGAATTTATTTATTTAAATATAACTGCATTTATGATTGTTAAGGCGACTCTATTCGCCTTAACTCCCATACTAGCGCTGTTACCTGATAATATCCTTATTGATAGGTACTTGCTTATTATTTTTTCTTTTCAACATATCCCATACAATTTCCATGACTTGAACCTAAAACATCAAAATCAAATACATACAAAAGTTACAAGCGTATAAAAGTCCTGGATTTTACACATATTTTGATAAATGTTTATGTACCGTTATGTCCTAGAAGCGATACAACAAATCAAATAATTTTAGGTTTACAGCATAGTATATTTTACACTATTCAAAAAAATTTTTGGTTTATTTCGATTTTTGGGATATTTCTCCTGGAAAGACCCAAAACCATTCTCGAGTTTTTTCTAGACATGAATTTTGTCTCGCGTTAGCTTAGTATTCGGTTAGTCCCGTACGAGCTCGGGAAATGAACGTTCGGGCCAACCAATAACAGTCAGATAGTGCTCTATAATCAGAAGTTGAATGTAGAATGAAATAGCAAGCACAGGGACCCCGTGCGCGACTGACTTCAAGCCGCTGGCTACAGTGCAGAAGGTGAGACTGTATAATTGCGATTGTGTGCGTGCACACCATTGACATTGTGGAAAACAACTCTTATAGCAGAGCAGGCAAGGTCTATTTTTGAAAAATCATGGAAACATAAAATATACATCGTAACAAAAGAAGAAAAAGATAAAAGTCAAACCATAATTTTTTGAAAACAGACCTTGCCTGGACTGTTATAAGCAGAGTTGTTTTCCAAAATGTCAATGGTGTGCACGCACACAATCGCAATTCTACAGTCTCACCTTCTTCACTGTACAGGCATCTTAATAAAACAAAATGTAAGTATACCAATTTGTAGATTTAGGATCTGGAGAATCGAAATGAAATTGATTGTCATATGGCTATTCGGCTAAGCAAAGTAGCCCGATTGACAATTGAAATTGTAAATTTTTGGCTGTCAAATTAATGCGATTGTCTTGGTTCGATTTCGATTTCAAATGGGCTAATTTGATTAGCCGAATGCCATATGACAATCGAATTTGGTGACGATTGTCTTAATTGCATCTCAGATTGGAAAAATCTATTAGCCTTTGCCCGCGGCCGCTTGTTTATTCAATCTTTGTCCCGTTTTAGGCTTGGGCGTTATTTCATGAACACCACTTATAGTCTATGTGTTAACTAGGGTCACTACGGTGATCCAAATCCGTTGAGTGGATCTCGGAGTTAAAACAAAACATAGAGACAAACAGACAAAAATTCAAAAAATTGTTGTTTCGGCCTCAGTACAATACTAATAACCCATTATTTCATTTGAAATTTCGCGAAATTATTTACTATCATTTATTTATTTAATATCATACTTTATTATTAGTACAGAATTTAGAATTTTTTGTTTAGATTCCATACTTCCCTTCATAGATTCCGTAATACCTTTAAAATCTTACATACAAAAAGTCTGTCAAGATTTATGTACAGGTCCTTACTTATAGCGTGATTCCGAACTCGCCCTTTGCCAGTTTTCTACTCATGATTTCACATATGCGTGTTTAACTTGTAAGTTAGAGTAGTTAATTTTCCCAGAGGCTCTTAATAGAGAAAGACTTTTAGACCCATTCATTGGAAAGAAGTAACTTTGTTTAATTGTCTACCAAAAGCTTGAAAAGAGTTAAGAGGAGTCCTGGGGTAATTCTATCCGTTTTTGTACCGTTCTACTGGACAAATATAAAAAAATATACATAATCACGACAATCTGGTGTCAGAGGTGTTTCCAAATATGGACTGCATGTTTTCAAATTCAAATAATTCATTTTGTAAAATAGGTACATTTAATACTTTTTTTACATGTCCTGATTAATATTTAAAACACTAGAATAAAATAAAATATTAATATTTTACGGGGAAATAAAATAAAAATATATAAGTAAAAATTTAGAAAATAAAAATATTATGTATACATATAGCAATAATCCGCTCATTTGATTAGTTTTGCTAAGAAGAAGGGCAAGGAACTTAGCACGTAATGTATAGTGCAAATCATATTAAAAATAGCTTATTCTGTCGATTTTGGTTATAAGAAAATCGATGTCTGTGTCCAGGGAAATAGGTTAAATAAAAACGAATTAAATGTATACAATTGCGGTATGTAAAATTAAAAAAGTAAATCTGGACGTGAGGACCTCTGAACCGGGATTCGAACCCGGGACCTCCCCAGATTTACTTTTCTGATTTTCTATACCGCAATGATATACATTTAATTTGTTATCTCCTTGCAATGGATAAATCGCCAAGTGTTTAAAAATATAGAAATTTATTTCTATCATAGTTTTTAAATAAAAAGGTGTATCGCCTTAAATTTGTAAGAAACTTTATAAAGACGAATTTTACTCGTAACTTGGAGAGAAGTGTTTTTTATAACTTTATTTAAATGAATAGAGGTTTTTAATCAGTTTATTTTCCATTACTTAAACAATATTTTTTTGAACTTTCAGTCGGATTATCCCAGTCCTCTTGTCCTGTATTTCGTATGTATTTCTATTATATTTCAAATTAAAAGAGACATGGGAGTGTATTTTTGAATCATTCGAATTTCAATTCGCATACAAACCCGCATGATTCGCAAACGAATACAATACCAATTTTAAGTGTTCGTGTGCGAATCATGCGGATTCGTATGCGAATTGAAATTCGAATGATTCAAAAATACACCCCCAGGTCTTGCTCAGTTTCTTACTCTTTCTCTGAACGCGTTAAAATCTACTATACGTCTCAATTAAGAACAGTACTGTTAGTGAAGTTATATATGGATGCGATCACATTGTTAATTGAGACGCATAGGAGTAGACCATGAGGGCAGAGTCGGTAACCTTAACTCATTGAGTACCAGGATGACATAGTCACTGCGGGAAGCAACACTAAAGTAACTCTTACCAAAAGCCTGCTGACCTTGGCGAAACCTGGCAGGTTGTGTAGTCAAAAAAACCGGACAAGTGCGAGTCGGACTCACCCACCGAGGTTTCCGTACAAATTACTAAAAGTTTTAAAAAATCTACAAAAAGATTTGGTCACCCTTCATTCGTATGACCGCGCATACCGTTGCTTAAGCTCGATGATTTTTTAATGATTTAATTACAAATGTATAGTTTTAAGATTTTTTCCTACACTTGTAGTATTAGACGGTATTACTTGTCAAATTCCATAATTCTAGGTCAACGGAAAATTATAAATTTTGATTCCGTTGAGACCTTTTTTTCACGTTAACTTAGAAGTTTGATTTTTTCACAGCTTCAGGGCAATGTAGATTTCAATACATGGTTTTAATTTCAACTCGATACCTCTACGCGTTTCCGAGATAAAGGGTCTTGACAGACAGACGGACAACAAAGTGATCCTATATATAAGGGTTCCGTTTTTTCCTTTTGAGGTACGGAACTCTAAAACAACATGAAATCGTTCCGACAGAAAAACGGCCAGGTTGAATTATGTCAGACTAAGCGATTTCTTAGGCCACAATATGATGTTGGTTGCTTGAGTCCATGAGTTAAAATCTACCCCCGAATGCGATCCTAAAACTGTTCGGACGGACTAAACCGCCAAACCGACCCTTGGCCGAAAATGGTTTTACAATTTTTTCATTAAAATAAATAGGTATGTCGTCACGATATGAATCCCCAAGGGAGTGCCAGAGGTGTTCCGAGTGTGAACTGTGAAATGGAAGTCACAGTGCGTACCCGGCACACCCGCGTTTCACCGACGATTATTATTACGTCCCAACGTGATGGGTGGTGAGCCCTATCGCTGTTCTTCGGGCACAAATACACGCTTTTGAGGGCATGCAGGTTTCCTTCACTGTTCAGCAAGTGGTAAGTATTAAAATAAAAAAACTGAAAATCCACAAGAGATTCAGATGCAAGAATGCCTAAATAAATCTAGAAAATTGAACGAGACACTCTTGAAAGAACAAGAGGGTTATGAAGTGGAGTACCAAAATCTGCTTATTAAAAATACTGAACTGAAAAGGCAACTAGCCGACCTTCATTCTAACTTACTAGAAATCATGAATGAACGTAACTACTATAAGGAAAAATCACTACAAAATACTTGTCTAGACCATGAAGTTAAAGGAAAAACAAGATATCCAATAGATGGACTTCTAACTACAGTCCATAATGCTGATCAGGAACTATCATTGCTGGGTACTGTCCTCAACAACAAAACAGAAGAACTTGAATACACGAATAAAAACCTTGCACTAGCCGAAAATGGAATCAAGTTGCTGAAACAGACTAGTAATGAGCTTAAATCAATAAAAATAACACTCAGATCAAAAGAAAAGTTGTGCAATAGTTGGAAAGCACGATGCGAGGTTCAACGAAGAGATATAGCAAAGCTAAAAAAAAATACAATCTCTCTTGATCTTGAGATTAAACAACAAAAGAATGACATTGAAACCGCACAAGATCTTAACCTCCGACTTGAACACCTACTAGAAAAGTTTATCGTTAGTTACAATCAACTTGACAAATCCTATGCGACCATACAGAAAAAACTCAAAAGGACAAATTTAAAACTCAAAAGTAACAATGACTTCATAGATGGAATTGAGAAAATAATTTTAGAAAATGGTAATAGTGAAGAAGAAGACAAAAATGAAGAGCTACAAAGCGTAACGCAGGATATATTTACGAGAAAGGAGCTATTTCAAAGATCAGATCGCAACACTCATCAAGAGGATGATTTAGTGAATCGTATCGAAGCTGTAATACCCCCAAGAGAGGATGATCTGAATATTGTCATATTTAGTGATAGAATTGGTAGGGAGTATGGTTCAGTAATGAATAGACTGATAAGTTATGCCGATAAAAGCAATTCCACAGTAACGAACTATTGTATGCCCAATGTATGCCTAACAAAAATAATTACTTCTGCCAAACTTGTACTTCAGGGCTACAATTCAGGAACACAAGTCATCATTAGGCTAAGTCATGATCATAATGTAACTGATTCAATGATCAAAGTCTGTCTGTGCAGTCTAGGCAATTTATGCTCACAATTAGGAATGAAACTCTTAATATGCTCATTTCCATTTGAAGATCCAAAAAATATTGCTTCTAATGAACACAGAAAAAATGAATTCTTGTACAACTTGTCTGTTGCAGATAACAACACTGATTTTTTCGATGTAAATGCTTTATCTGTCTCAACCCACCGTAACAAAAAACAATTTTGCAAGCTTTTGTTACAAAAAATTCACTATTCTATAGTCAATAATAGTACTGGTACGCTGATAACTCTAACAAACAAGGATAGGAGGAGTAGTACTCGTGTGGTAGACCAGACAGTAAAAAGCCAAGCGTCTATTGACAATGAACAAAATCATTTTTTAGGGGTCAACATAAAAAACCTTTTTCGATTAACATAGTACATCAAAACATACAAGGTCTTTCAAAAAAGCAATTAGAATTAAGTCTCCTTGTAGAAAAATATAATTTGGATTTAATTTGTCTCACTGAAACATTTTTGGCTAAGGATGAGTTAAGTTTTGACTGTAATAACTTTCAGCTAGTGAGTCAATTTAATAGAAATCGTAAAAAAGATAGAGGTGGGATTGTGGTTTTGGCCCGAAAGACTCTTAAGTGTAAAAATAGGACAGATATAAATAAGCTCTCTGTCATGAGACACATAGAATTAGCTTGCGTAGAAGTTGATAAGCTGTTAGTAGTTTGCATTTATCGCCCCCCAAAAGGAGACATAAAAACGTTTTTCAAAATAACAGAAGACGTTCTGCAAAAAATCAGTCAAAACACTCAGAATATTATAGTGTGCGGTGACTTCAACATTGATATTCTCGAAGAATCCTCTACAAGTAAAGTTTTTTTGGATCTGCTACAAAGTTCTGCTTTGGAAAAAAACTTCTCAGATCCTACAAGAGTTACTGATCACTCAACAACTTGCTTAGATAATATCTTCACAAACTGTAATAATAAGGTTTTAAAAACAATTATGTTGACTGAACTGACTTCAGACCATAAAGGCCAACTTTTAGAGTTAGAAATTGAAAGTAAAGAAAAGAAAACCCTTATTGAGTTTAGACCAATAACAGAAACAAACCTATGCAATTTTAAAAACAGGCTTAGAGTCAAACTTCTTCAACCATGTGTTGCACCAAATTTTGACGAAATTGACATTAATTTTGAATTCAATAAATTATTTACAGACATCACGACAGAGTTTAATGACATATTTCAATTAAAGACATTTAGTAAACATAATAAACCTATTTTCTGTGACTGGTCCACGAAAGGCATTCGGGTTAGTCGTAACAAATTGTATGACCTGTATTACATTAAATCGTATAACTTTGACGCAAGCTTTCAAAACTATGTAAGAAAATACAGCAACTTATTTAAAAGTGTCTGCTTACAAGCTAAACAACTTTTTACAAAGGCAAAAATAATAGGTGCCCCAGATAAAATTAAAGCTGTGTGGAAGGTGATAAAAGAAGAAACTGGTAAAAATATTAACAAATCCGAAACCAGTAGTATTGTATTGAAAAAGGGAGATTTATTTATTAGTGATAAGAAAGATGTTGCTACAGAATTTGAAATGGTTTTTACAAATGAACCATCTAGGGTTACCAACGACCTCGATTCTAACTCTGTGAAAGCAAGACAGATGCTAGAGCTCAATGTTAATGCAGTACCATCCCTATTTAAATTTCATTTCGTTTCGTCTCAAGACATTTTAAAGTCATTTAAGCAACTTAACCTAAAGAAAACAGAGGACATGTGGGGCCTATCAGTAAGGGTTTTAGGGTCTATTATTGAAATAATTGCTCCTTACTTAGCTAATATCTTTAATGCATCAATAAAAACAGGCAAATTTCCGGATTTAATGAAAGTTAGTAAAGTTGTACCTATTCATAAGGGTGATTGCAAATTAGATCCCTCAAAATATAGACCAGTTGCTGTGCTACCAGCAATAAGCAAGATTTTTGAGAATCTTATGCTAAACCAGCTTTCCATGTACTTTCTCCAAAATAATATCTTGCATAGACAACAATTCGGATTCACAAAGGGTTGCTCAACATCTGATGCTGCAGTGGCCTTAGTGAAGCACGTGTTTGCGGCTTGGGAGGGGTGTAACGATGCCATTGGTATCTTTTGTGATCTCTCCAAGGCATTCGATTGTGTGGATCATGCTATCCTCATAGAAAAGCTAGATTTTTACGGAGTTAAGGGCCTAGACTTAAGTTTAATCTATTCTTATTTGACAGATAGAATACAGCACGTAGACATAGGGGGAGTTAAGTCTAGTGGCTCTCGTATCAAGATGGGAGTTCCCCAGGGATCAATTTTGGGCCCATTTTTGTTTCTGGTATACATCAATGACCTGAGCTATTTTGTAGAAAAGATTACTAGCATAGTAATGTTTGCTGACGACACTTCTTTGATATTTAAATTGGAAAAAAATAAAATTGAAGCAGATTACATCAATAATGCCCTGAAAATGATAAACAAATGGTTTTCCACGAACAACTTGTTGTTAAATGCTTCTAAAACCAACTCTATTAGATTTACTTTGCGTTGTGACAAACAAGACAGTATGCTCGAAGTTAACAATGAAACGCTTCCCTTTAAAAATAGTGTCAAATTTCTAGGTTTAATAGTTGACGAAAAACTTCGCTGGCACCTACACATTGATAAGCTGTCAAAGAGGCTTTGCTCTGCCGTGTTTGCAATCCGTAACATTAGACGACTAACGGACACGCAAACAGCTAAAATCGTTTACTTCAGTTACTTTCACAGTATTATGTGCTATGGTACTCTTTTGTGGGGTAACGCAGCTGATGCTGAACGTATATTTATACTACAGAAAAGGGCAGTAAGAGCTTTACTCCAATTACCCTCAAGACATAGCTTAAGACAAATATTTAAAGATATTAATATCATGACATTGCCTTCAATTTACATATATGTATCAATTATACATGCCAGGAAAAACTTAGGTGATGTGTTAAAAAACAACGATGTCCATAACTATGAGACTAGAAACAAACATAAAATCATTGTGCCCTTTACTAGATTGGCCAAAGTTTCAAATAGCTTCAATAGTATGAGCTTTAAATTTTATAACAAAGTACCAGAAAGGTTGCACAGCCTTAACGAAAAACCCTTCAAGAGACAGATAAAAGCATTCCTATTAAGAAAGGCCTATTATTGTATTAACGACTTCCTTATGGATAATAATGCCTTCACAGACTCTCGATAACACATTTGTTAATTTATTTGCAAATATACCTATGACAAATTTATTAATTTACTTAATGCTTATATCATATTTTATGTCTAACCAATAGGCAGCTAATATTAATATATCTTGACTATGTATTCGTACTACAATATTTTTAATATTAAGACATTTGATTAATTAATTTATTTTATTCATTATATTAATTTTATTAAGGTGTATTATTGTAAATTTTGACTTGTATAAGTGCGAATTATTTCGCCTATGTACTAAAATAAATGAATCTGAATCTGAATCTTAAATACTATGCACATAAATTCCGAAAATCTCATTGGTGCACGCCCGCCCGGGGATCCAATCTGGATCCCAAAGATTGAGAGGCCAGCGTTCCACTCCTGAGCTACCGTCGCTGTTTTTTTTTGTATTTGTTTTTGGTGGCTTGTAATCTCTTAGAAATGTATTAGTACAAGGGTGAATGCCCCATTGATGGCGTGGTCTTCTTCGCCAAATACATTGTTCACTTACGTTCCGTACGTGCTTTTCATATTTAGCTGTACTGGAAAAACATTCCGTTATTCAGGAAAACCTATACTAAAACTCATTTTAAGCTTTCAAAGTTTCCAGAATTTTCCAAGCTTGATTTTTATAATTTCCAATCTTTCCTACGAGATATGTTAGAACATCACCTACCTCATAAAATGCCATGAATATCAAACGAACTATTCACTATAACTATTCAGTATGCCTGCAACCCCGCTGGGATTAAGTATTAGTACAGGGAAGTAATCAGGGGCGATTCTTTCTGCCCACAGTTCTACAGAGGCGATGATGCCCAAGCTAGGCACTGAACTACCGAGAAAGTTAGGACTTATGTATAGAGAATTAAAGGTCAAAGTCTATAAATCTGGTAAAAACAGGGTTCGGCATTCGCATTTTAGACGATAAAATGAAAACCAAGATCTTTAAAAAAATTGCGTAAAATTATATAGTGACTTCAGAAAACAATAATGAATTTCAAGAAAAACTCTCGAATAGTATTGCCGCATGCTCAGAATCGTGATTCAATTAGAGACATTACAGTGATAAAACATATTTCAAAACCATAGTGACACATCAAAAACATGATAAAGAAAACAACTTTCGGATACGACTTCTAGATTTTCTGCATTTCGTACAAATGTTGCAAAGAAGTTCAGAGGTTTGCGAAATACGAAAAATATTTTTCTCACTATTAAGTGATTACCTATAGGTATCGTTGCGGTATGGAAAAGCACAAGCGTAAATTCGCAGGTCGTGTTGAGAACTGGATAGCTCAGTTGGTAGAGCAACCGCCCGGTAAGCGAGAGGTCCCGAGTTTGAATCCCGGTTCAGAGCTCCTCACGTCCATATTTCATTTTCAGATTTTTTATACCGCAATGATGTAAATTTAATTAACGAAAAATATTTCTTTTTGTGCCTATCTACTTGTTTAAGAACAACCTCGACTCAGTTAGTATTTGGGGAATCCAAATTTCATTTTGAGTATTTCTCAGAGGGGGTCATTGCACCTTGGTCCTGACTTACCGAGTCTCTAGTAGGAATTTGGCTATATTAACGAAAATCACCATACATATAGAATGTAATATTCTTAAAACTCGCGTGAGCTGACATACCACATTATTATGAAAGAAACGATTGTTTACTCTCGTATTATTTTTGTTGACTACATGCCAACTATTGATTAGTCACCTAGCACTGATATTTCGGCATTTTCAAGGCGCGTGTCGTTTTAAAACGGCCACTGGCAGCCTCTGAATGGCAGCCGCGCGGCATTAAATGTTGACATGTAGTCAACAACGACAAAACATGAGTAAACAACCATTTCTTTCATACTAAGTTTGCATACAGTAAAATTTAAAATGTGTATCATGATTTAATTTATTTTTTAAAGTCTTTATTTCCTAAGATGATGTTTGGACCCTTTCTGCCTTTGCTAGGTACGTGCCTGTCTGCAACTGTGCTGTAAATGCTGAGAGAGGCTGCATTATTTTACATAGTTTATTGGAAGTTGGCTATTTGTGTGCGAAAGGCCTTGTTCAGACGAGGCACCGGGGTGCAGTAGTCTCGTTATTCGCAGAATATTAGTTTATTTGCTACATGAAATCGGTACAATATTACACGCTTGATCGGTAGGTCTTACATTTTGTACCGTATGCTTTTTAGGGTTCCACGCCGAAAGGGCAAGACAGAACCCTATTAATGTTGCAATAAATTATACACAAATTCTTGCAAAATTAATTTTTTGTTGGCCCGATGATGTGTAATACGAAACCGGTATCCTAAGCTGTAACAAAAATAAATATTTGTGGAATAAAAAGTACTAGAATTTGTGTATAATTAATTGAAGATGATATTCCACCAAGAACCATTAATCGAATCCATTCAATGTCGCTCTGCTGTCTGTCCGTCCGGGTATGTCACGGGTCTCTAGCTTGCAGACGGAACGTATCTGAAATTTGTACATGTTATATAGAATGTTGACCCAAAACCAAATATTGAATTAAAAATGATATTAAATATTTTTTAGGGGGTACATGAGGAAAGAAGTTTATAAAATATTTTTTTCTACCTTATATGTACGATGTTATTGTCTAGAACTCATTTAGTAGAAAACAAATAAACTTTAAATTTTTCTTTATCTCTAAAAATAAATGGCGTGCCCTCAAAGTTTTCAGTTTTAGATAATTTTTGTTACGGGGTCTATCTCAAAAACTAAATGAGTTAAAAATTTTGATTTTTTTGTATATTATGTGCCATATACTGTATTTAAACAGCAAATACTGAAAATGCCGATTTTTAATACGGGTTTAGGGGTACCGTAACCGAATACTCGACCAACCTAATTTTGCAGTTTTGTTTTGTTCGTTTTCTGGGTACTTACTGATAAGAAAAAAAAAAACTATTAATTTATTCGAATGGTACGGAACCCTCAAGGCGCGAGCCCTTCTCACACTTGTCCGGTTTTTTTATGCCATTAGACGACTTTGATCTAAAAGTCGGTCACCGTAGATTTAAGAGCGATGCTCTTGTCGGTGTAACATTCTCCACTGAATTACGTGTAATGCCAATATGGCTGTTTTTTTAAATGTGTACATTTACTATCAGTACTAATTTCCCAGTTACCGGAACTAATTACCAATCAAAGTGCTTATGTGGCAATTTGCTACATTACATCTATCTGACGCAACGGTTGCTCAGTTCGGGGTCTCCAGTCCCTAGATTATTGACATTGAGTCGGTTGCCAACCGGTTGCTAAACGTCAAAAATATTGATAATTATCTAAGTATACATAATAAAAAAAAAAAAAAAAAAAAAAATTAAAGTTTATTCGTTATAACAAGTTACAAATTTACACACTTATATTGAGTACAAAAATAATATAATTTTAATCATTAGGGAGTAACGTTGGAAGCCATGGTAGGTGGTAAGCCTGAGTAATGGCCTCCAGCGCCTTTCCGCGGGCCAAGTTACATTTTTGTTATGAACAAATGAAACAAATAAAATTTAGATTATATTACATTGTAAAAAAAACAAAATCCTACATGTAAACTAAACAAAAAAACTAAATCTTGTAAAAGTACCTTCTTATAGTATTCATAGGAGTAATTCAAAGACAAATTTAATTTGAAATTACAAACTTTTTGTTACAAAAATAAAAATAAAAATGAATTACAGTTTGGGAGGGCACAGTGTACATCAATTCAATTTATCAACCTGTTGACTTAAACAAACAAAAAATATATATATACCTATATTAAATCTTATTAAAAATATAAGATTTGTAGGAGTAATTAAATGGTGAAGTAAAACAATAAAGAGAAAATTTAAGTTAATAAATAAAAATGAGAAAAAAAAAGTAAAAAGTAAATCTCTGATAAACATTGAGTCTATTTTACTGTTGTAATGAGCGTTTCTGTTATATCATAGCTCTGATCCAGAAGCCAGGTTTTTGTTGTAGTTTTACAAGCATAGCGCGTCATAGGATATATTTCTAATATTCTATTTAGTTTGTTGTAAACAAAGGGTCCTAAGAAATTAAAGTGTCTTTGAGCAAAGGTAGTTCTACATTTATCTGTTTTGCATACTTTGTCATTCCGTCTCTTTTCCGCGTGTAGCTTTGGATCAAATATTGTTATTGTAATAGACCCGTTGATTGGGTTTTTCCTTTTGCAATTTTGGGGAAATGTTTTAGATCAATATTTGATCAAATATTGTTATTGTAATAGACCCGTTGATTGGGTTTTTCCTTTTGCAATTTTGGGGAAATGTTTTAGTTCTGGGAAGTTTTGGAGATACTGGGGAATAGGGGAATTTAGGAAAAAGGGAAAATACTGTTATTTTCACTATATCCACCCACACAGGTGGAATTTTTGGAGAAGAAAATGGTTAAATGAAATTCATTGCTAGGATTGCCTCATACCTAAGTTTTTATTTTTTAAATGTTAATTATAAGTGTGGTGAAAATTTTAATCGATATGTAATATAATTGTATATAATAAGTATAATTGTACATATTGTAAAAATAATTTTAATTACTTAAGAATCTGTTTATGTTCATTTGTAAATTTGTGGGTCCACCTTTGCCAGCATCAAAGGGTAAACAGTACATTTTGTTTTTTTTAAATTGGTACTTTTTATTCCACAAATAGTTTTGTGTGTAATTTATTGAGTTTGTCCTAACATTGGGTTTGGTCGTTATTATACAGGCTTAGTTTTTCAAGTTGCCGTGGATGGCCAAATCCGAAACTATAGGAAATAGCGAACGATGCTCAAAGGAATCCCGGGCCGATTTTGATTAAAACCAAAACTGCATCAAGAGATTTTCGAAAAAAAATATTTATTAAATCAAACCGGTTGATTTAAAAAAAAACACCCTGTTGCACCATCCGATAGTATCGCTTATAAGGATCAAAGTTTAACAAGTGCGAGTCGGACTCGCCCACCGAGGGTTCCGTTTAAGACTATATTTTTGTATGGTTAATGTATAATTTTCAGATTTTTCCTTATACTTGTAGTATAAGACGGTATTACTTGCCAAATTTCATAGTTCTAGGTCAACGGGAAACAGGCGGCATTTTTGCATTTTTGCGGCATAAACGTCCGTATCTTTTTTTTTCGTCGACTTAAAAGTTTGATTTTTTCACAGCTTCAAGGGACTGTAGACTTGAGTATATGATTTTAATTTCAACTCGATACTTTCACGCGTTCCCGAGATAAAGGGTCTGGACAGACGGACGGACCGACAGATGGATAACAAAGTGATTCTATAAGGGCTCCGTTTTTTCGTCTTGAGGTACGGAACCCTAAAAACTGACCTATATAGGGTGAAATTCAATCAACCGGCCAAATTCATACTGGAGACTCGGTTAGTGATCAGGAACATGGTTTAGTAATCCTTTTGGTCGAATTCGAAAAATGTATTTTTTTGCTCCCGTACTGGTTGGACTAGTTCAAGTACAATTCCTAGTGCAGGCATTATAGGGCAAAAAAAATTTTTTTCGTATTTCACCCGAAGGGTTATTGATCCTTGTTCTTGATCACTAACTGAGTCTCCAGTATAAATTTGGTCGGTTGATTGAATTTCACCTTGTATATAAAAGAAGTGGCTGACGGATTTATAAAAGCCTAGCCTTGAATTTTGGATTGCAGCTTCCGAGTATAACGTAGAGATCCGCTAAGAAGGAATTTTAGTATATTCCTCCTGCAGGATCTAGAGAAATAGGATTCACGGGACCAGCACTATGGGGTGTCCGCTAGTACTTAAATTAATATATTTATATTTTTTTGGGGAACCTATGTATTAAACAAAATTTTCAAGAAGGATGTGGCATAAATATCTAACACACAAATGTATGGACCCACCGCAAGTCAACCAAAGGGGTACCTTTTCACGAAACCCTAAAAATAGAAAACAAAGTAACAGTGGCTTTTATAGTTTTGTCCGAATTTAACGATACGGGATACCAAAAAGTCGAAACAACCTGTGACAGGTAGTAATAAAACAAACCCTCAGTTGTAGCTCCTAAAAGTTTGCGGTCGGGTAACAAGGTTGGGTCCATCCGTATAATGAAACAAAATGGCGTAAAGTTTATGTAAACACGTGATCATTAACCTGGGTCATTTTACAGTTTATTCGACAATTCAACCCTTAAACTGTAAGATGGATTCAGGCGATAGTTTTATTATTGTTTCCTCTAAAGAATTAACTGACTGTAAAAGGTGATAAATGTCAAATGGCGCTTTTATTTTGAAGAAACCGGATACAAATGCGAGTCGGACTCGCCCACCAAGGGTTCCGTTAAAGACTATATTTTTTATTATTTAATTAAAAATGTATAGTTTTCAGATTTTTCCCTATACTTGTAGTATAAGACGGTATTACTTGCCAAATTTTAATTCCCTTGAGAGTGTCGAAGTATACGTTTTTTGGGGCATAAACGGCTGTATCTTTTTTTAAAGTTAACTTAGATGTTTGATTTTTTTAACAGCTTCAAAGACTGAGTATATGGTTTTAATTTCATCTCGATACCTCCACGCGTTCCCGAGGTAAAGGGTTTTGACAGACGGACCGACGGACGGACGGACAGACAGACGGACAAAAAAGTGATCCCATAAGGGCTCCATTTATTCCTCTTGAGGCACGGAACCCTAGAAAGAAACGCGAAGAGATTTTTTTGCCCTAGGAAAAAATAAATGTATGAAAATTCATTTCCGGCACATAAGGAAACGACAAACTTTTAAAAATATGGGCCAAGGATAAAAATGCCAAACAGCCAAGCCGACCGCCCGTTTTTTTTTACTTTTTTACCCATTCCGTGTAAGGAAAACATCTAGGCCGAGCCAAGCGGAGCGGAGCGAAGAGAACCGCGTTATTTTATGACCACCCAACAGAACTAGTGCGGAACACTTAAAACATTAAGGTAAATAACAACAATGTACATGCCAAACAATATCAAGGTAACAAAAAACGAGTTGCAAAAATGGTCTGCTTACGGAACCCTACTTTTTGTTATTTTTCGTTTTACTTTTGTTTAAGTATGCCCTAAAACCTGACTAAATTTAAAACTTGTAGATAATGTATTGCCGTCTTTAAGTCAGAGCCAGAACAAATAATGTTAAAATAATGCAGATTTTTCGAAGTTTCTTTTAAGGGGACACCCTGGTTATTTTTTTAATATGTTGTTATTTGTCGTGATAGACGCTATAGTAACAAGTATTCTCTAAAATGACAACTTTCTACCTTTAGTTTGAAGCTAAGGACAGACAGACAGCGGAGGCTTAGTAATAGGGTCCCTTCGGGTACGAAAAACGAAACCCTAAAAAGACTAGAGCACCTTCATACTAAACAATAAACAATTGACAAGTGTTCAGTAACAATACATAATGATAAAATGAATGATTCTGCGAAATTCCGATAGAATCTGGGTGGAACTGCAACAACGCTGTAACGCCACTGTGAATTTTAAAATAAAGGACTATTATCCCGGTATAAAAAAAAACCGGTCAAGTGCGAGTCAGACCCGCATACCTAGGGTTCCGTAATTCGATAGTTTTGGGAACAGGTAGGAAGAAGTTACTCGAAATAAAACTCGTGGATGAAAAATTTAATTTTTTCATTTTAGTATCGTGAATTTCTCAACCGCTTTATTTTCCCTGTAATCTTTACGTAATCCCAAATTACCATGATTTTTTTTTTCGGTCCGCCAGTTTCGCATATAAGGGGGGAACATGCATTTTCTTGCGGTTTTTCAAAGTTTTCTCGAAATCGGTGACAGTAAATATAGTAAAAGTGTATATTTTTACAATCAGCTCTTGAATTACTACAATTTGATACCCATATTGTATTTGTAGGATTTTTTCTTTTGTATTGGAAATATTTTACACAATTTCAAATTTTTGGTTTTTTTTTTACACCGTGTGTATGCTATTTTTGTGAAAAATTTCAAGTCCTTATCTTTAACGGTGCTGAAGTTATGAGGCTGTGACATACGGACGGACAGACGGACGGACGGAAAACGGAGTCTCACCATAAAGGTTCCTGTTACCTTTCAGGTACTACAGAACCCTAAAAACATCTCCCGTTATTCTTTACTAGCTTTTGCCCGCAGCTTCGCCTGCGTTCAGTGATTTTTTGCCCCGTTTGCGGCTCGGACGTTATTTTATGAACACTCCCTATAGCTTATGTTTTGACCAGGGTCACTACAATGATAATAAAACAAAAAAACACATCTAAACCCGTTGAGTGGTTCCAGAGTTAAAGAGTTTTTTCAATCTTTGCCCCGTGTTGACCAGTGTCTCTGCGATGATAATAAAAATGTGTCGGGCCACGCGCAATGTAGGGTTCCGTAGTTGCCCGGTACATATAAGTTGGTCTACTAATACAGACCGCGCCAAACTTCTGGTCCCATACATTATAGGGGACCAAAAGTTTGGCGCGTCCTGTACTCGTAAACCTGTACTGAGCTGTGATAGTTTTCCTTTTAAATTCATTAATATACTAATTTTGTGAATTTTTTCACATTTCTATAAACGACCGTTTAGCCGGCAGGGGGGGACGCTCCACACTAACTAAAATTTTCACTTAAAGCTTAATATTTCGCCAACGGATCCCTAAATCGAGAAATAGTTTTCACACACCCACAATGTTTTTGAACGACCTATCCAACGATACCCCACGCTATGGGATAGACGAGAAAAAAAAAATCATCCCCGGTTTACGTGTATGAGAGGTACACATAAAAAATTTTTTTTTCAAGATTTTGCTTTACCATTTGGTCGGCATAAGTGATATTTATATCCATGCCAAATTACAGCTTTCTAGTACTAATAGTCTCTGCGCTAAGCCGCGAACAGACGGACATGGCGAAACTATAAGGGTTCCTTGTCGGACTCCGGAACCCTAAAAACCACCATCCAATCCATTGAGTGGTTCTCGAGTTAAAACAGATGATGTCTGTACAGACAGACAGACAGACAAAAATTATATTTGTTGTTTCGCCCTCAGTACAGTACTAATAACCCATTTCATTTAAAATTTCGCGAAAATATTTAATGTACAAACAGACACGACTTCTTCACTACTTTATTATTAGTATTATAGATAGATATAGATTGCACATGAAACATGTACATTACAAAACAAAAAGAAGAAAAGCCTGAAAAGAAGAAAGGCGAGTTTATTTCTACTGGGACTTTTATTTAATCTATATTTTTTTTGTTTCAGGTTTGTCGCGTGCATATTGGTTGTCTCTTCAACTGGTCTGTCTATTACCTACGAGCCATTACATAGTGAGTAAAATTATACATATAAAACTCTGCATACAGTGTGTTGTTTTCCCCGGCAATTTCTGTCATAGTTAGGTCTATATAAAATGAATGTTTGATCATGATAATGAATTACTCACATCAAAGATATTCAGAGTAAATACTATAATGTCTTTACTTTACCCTAGTGTATCGAGACTCGAACACATTTCCTTTTAAAAGGAAAAATATCTTTTATGTACTTCTTTAGCTTCCGCAAAAGATATGGAAAAGAAGCCAAAATGGCTACACCCTGAAATTACGTTTAAAGATGCGTACATTTACGTGAACGTGTTGACATTTGACAACAATAGCCTCAATTTATGTCTACAAAAACTTCTACCCACGCATCGACCTCATCAAGCGATTTTGAGCCCTGAAACCTACTGTTTAAATCTATTATCCTGCGTCAGTGTGAGTCACGTGACCACGGCCATATTGAATTCAAGCGTTCTGTATTCAAAACACGCGGTGATTCGTTAGATTCGTCGTCTAGGGTTGTGAATTTAGTTTCTTTTTGTTTTTACTGGCTGAAGTTTAATCTGAATTAGTTTATACTCGTAGATCTTTAAGGAGACTCTTATACGACTTTACGGGAGAAATAACATTTAAAGTTCTTTAATAAGAGTTCTATATATAAAATATTTAAATTTTAACTTATGTTAGTATATATTTGGCTAGGTATTATATTTATTTATGGTCTATTCAGTTTATTTATCAACTTATTTATTAATTTCATTATGTAAGTATAATCTTATTCCATTAAGTCTTTTTATTTTATGCATGTGTATAACTTTAGTAGCCCAACTTAAATACAGTTTTTTTATATATTTCCCGTCACATATTTGTTTCATCATAAAATATTATTTTTATACAGATTAGATTTGACATGTAAAACGTATACTTTATGTATCTATTTTACAAATAAACAATTTGAATCTTGAATCTTTGACAGACCAGAGCCTTGAAACATCTCGCTAATTTTCTTTACTCGTAGCCTAGGAAATGCATTAACCATTATATTTAATTTTTTAAGAACTTTATTCAATAGTTGAGAAAATCGTTGAATATCCGGTCTCAGCACATTAAGCGAATTCCATCAATTTAATTGTTTGGGAAGAACTTTAAATGCTGGTTTGACAAAAAGTTTGGTTCTTCAAAATGCATATGAACTCTGTTGGTAAGACCTGCAGCCATCTTGGATCGTCTCAATCTTGGGACCCGGGTTAATATTTTATAACAAGTGGGCACTAAAGAGTTACTTGGAATTTACCAACTTCGTGGAATTTACCGTGCAGACGGTAAAGGAAAACACTGCCATAAGTAAAACCTGTCTGCCCTAAGAACTATTGTTTTAGTCTCAGTTCCCACTCAGAAACCTCTTTGACACCCTCCCAGGATATGTTTTCGACTTGTTTTTGTCCAAAAATGCATTCCTAAAACAAACAACCTATGAGTGTGAACCCTATCAGCATCGCATCGGTTAACTGACTAGGGGTGCGAGTTTTGGCATAAATTGCAAATGACACAACGCGTCGCAAGGACGATTATGTGGTACCAGTATTTGCACTAGACCTACAGATATACAAATACGGTGACACCGAAGTTTTTTTATATAATTTAAACAGATTCAGGTTCGGCGTAAATTAACTGGTATCTTTTAATGAAACTTGAATTTTACTGATCATACCGAACAATTTTCTCAAATAAACATACATGTGTGATTGGTAAAAGGTGGGACTATACACATACATCAGGGTACCTAGCATGGCAGACCATATCGAGCTTTGACAGCTGGATATACCACTGTCTGTCCCTCTTAGTAGACAGTGAGATAGAGCACTGTATCGAGCGCTATCGAGGTGCATGAGTTAATAGCTTAATAGTATGGAGAGATATACTTTTTTTTCATTTGCGTAAGTATGTTTCTCTGACAAAGTTGTATCTTATTGTGATAAAAACACTTGTGCATTTAAAAAAATCTTATATACTGATTACTTCGTTTAGTTTTTATTTTATTTATCACAGTTTTCATATTTACACGAATAATATTAAACTAAGAAAAATTAAACTAAACTTAATTATTATAAAAAACATTGTGTACAAGGCGGCGGCGGTCCAGGAAATCTGAGAGTGAAAGAAAGATATAGAAAAGACGAGGGTAATAATTAAAAAAAAATATATATAAAATAAATAATGATAATTTTTTAAATATATAAATTTTTATTTAATATACCTATGTATCACTTATTTCGATATAGACATACGTACGTAGTAATAAACATACTTAAATGTAGTTCATACAAATTTGTTGTTGAGCTTGATGAGTAGACTATATGATTTCATTAAAATATCTGTCACCATAGTTAACATCCGGTATAACGGTAAACTTCGTGTGTGTGATTAATAAGTATTGTCATAGTATGTGCAGTAATGTTAAAATAAAGACAAATCATAGTTTCACTGAGTTTTCATAATTGGAATCTCAAAAATTTACAAAACACTGGGTTTTTGTTGATCCGTTTGGAAATTTTGGATCATCCTTTACTAAACTGGCGGCCTATATATCCCTCTTGGTACCAAATGCATCCTCTATGTTTTTATTGTGCTGAATACGGAATGTAGGTATTGACTAAGCCGTTTTACTGATTGACACTTTTGTCAAAATACGCGCTTTTATTCAACGTTTAAAAATATCTTATTACTTTTTTTGTTATTGGCCTGTATTAGCGCCAGGTGTGATTCATTAAAATTCAATTGCATCTTTATTAAGGAAATCACATTTCTTATTTCGTGAAAAACAAAGAGCAATTGAATTCCTTTTCATTCGCGGAAAAACGATTTATATTAATTTTGTTTTTCAATTTATCGACAACATGACAGAACATAAATCAGCCGACTTCTGTTTGTTAGTAACACGGAACAAATCCGAATTGTTATTGGAATCTGGTTCCAAGGAAGTTATCTAGTTAAAGTGATTTATTGAAATCCCCTAAAAAAAAAACGACAAAACACGACTCTGTTTCGAAGCGAAATAAATCCATTCACACCTCCGTTTAGAAACATGTAATTTTTCAAACCGTTTCCGAATGAACGCACCAATTTAAATTTCGTTCGAAATTGGAACAGATTATCGTTTGAATAAATAAGGGTTGACCACAAATATGCGACGGTAAATCCACGTCAAATTTAATGACCTATCGTTAGCGCGCTGGAATACTACCGATTCTCAAGTCGACTCATTGACCATATATTACAACCACTTAATTCTCAAAATGGCCGCTCGTTTACCCTGACAGTACAGATAAAATTGCTTATCTTTAACGCAAATCTGCTCAAATTATGGCGAAAAATGTTAAGTCGTGCCATCAAGATTTCTTCACAAGATGTAGTTGAATTTTATGTGAGATTTTAAAGTGTAATTTTTACATTTCCATATTTCAGGGCTTACTATGACGTAAATTAAGCCATGCGTATGAGGACTGTAAAAAATGTAAAGTAAGATAATGATATTTTTACAATACTTAATGTTTACTTTTAATATCTAACACCTACATATAATAGGAGTTCTATTTGTTGTGAAATCTTTTACAACTCTTAACCGAATAAGTTGCGATTTATCATAAATACGATTATTACTTGCGATTTCGAAGGGAACGATTTGGAAATGAGTGATATTTTTAATAATGTGTACTCGTTTTACAATATATTATAATAGGATTTTCACTTCAATCGCAAACGAACCAGCTTCCTATTGATCTATGGTTTTAAAGATCAAATTATCTTTTCTACGTTGGTATTATAATACGAAGTAATTAAGTGGTTGAAACCTATTAAATACTTTATATTAACCGAAACCGGTCAGGTAAACTGACGATTTTGAAAAAATATTTCTTAGTGTCAAATTTTACGAATATCTCGAGAAATAAGAGAATTTTCGACAACTAGAATTTGTCAACTAAAACAAATTAATTATTACCCGTAAAGATAGATAGATAGATACTACCATTTTAGGTAAATCTAATCGAGAAACCATGGTATCTTCAAGAAATAGTAAATTTTATCGTATAATTTCCCCATAAAGTAGCATCTACGACCCCATCAGATCAAAAATAACAAGAAACTTGCTCTGAGGGTAAATTGAGTAACCCCCAACGAGGTGCCATTGAAGAAATGGCCGAAAACCTACTTTTCGGTCTTATTACCATTGGAATACGGGTGAAAAGTAGGTCTGCGGCCATTTCTTCGATGGTACCATTACAAGCCGAAAGGATTTCGTATCAATGGTGGCAAAAAAACTGTCTATTATAACAGAAATCTGTTTTATAGCTACCACTTTAGTAGATATAGAAGATAAGGTGTGTTTTTTTTTTCATTTTTATAATGTTTAAATTTAAAATGCCGCAGGAGTTTTTGTTTAATGAGGTTTGATCAAAGTTTTATTGTTTTCTTTATGTTTGATTTACATAAATCTCTTTTAGTCTGGTTGATAATACTTGTAGTTTAAACTGATATAAAGTAATGAATGTAATAATAATGGGAGTGAAGATGAGAACAATGAATATGTTATACACGCATTCGGGGATGGACAGACACGGTTTCTTTTTTATATTTGTACTAGCTTTTGCCCGCTTATGGCATGCTTTTTTCCGGGACAAAAAGTAGCCTATGTATTAAGTTAGGATATAAGCTATAACCTTTCTAAATTTCACCCAAATCCGTTCAGCCGTTTCAGCGTGAAAGAGTAACAAACATACACACACACACAGATACAAACTTTCACATTTATAATATTAGTGTGATTAGGAACCCTATAAATATTGTTGCACTCAAAAGGGAAGGACGTTCAAAAAATAATAATATTTACTTATGATACATTTTAGTATCTAATATAAAACCGTTTGCATTTTAGTGAAACTTTATAGTGCAAAGCTTAGAGGGAGAAAGCAATTATGGGATAAATTCTATAAATCAATGCGAGCAAAAGGTTTGTAGTTATCAGGACTGCGAATTTGGCTCGAAATTGCATTTAAGCAGATGACAAGTGATTTTTCAAACGTAAAATTTTACCGACTGAAAATCTAAACTCCTCTCTAAAAAGTTTACAATGAGCGATTTTCCGACACGCGGAAATCGGGAAAAAACTGTCTGAATAGATGGCGCTGATAAGCCTTCGGATTTTTTTAATGCATTACTTACTCAGAAGAAAGTACAAGCAAGCTCTATGATTAGCTACCTAATCTTTGGCCAAACAATCTGAATTTTTATCAGAATAAGGGTAAGTACTCATTGCATTGCATTTTATTTATTGTTCTGTCTGTACATATGCTTTCGTCACGAGTGATTTGTGTTACAACAAAAGAACTGAATATTGTAATAAATAATAAATGTCACGTAAAGCGACGCATCAGTGTTGCCAATTTCTAATTCCCAATGTTGATCAGCGCCATCTAGTTCAATTTAAAGAAATATTATTAATGTCATGGAGAATTCCCTATTAATTATGTCATTATATGTCAGTGTTTTGTACGTTTTATGTATATGTCATAATTTCATTTTCTATTCGCCCGATGACGACTTCACTGAGGGGTCGAAATGTAGCACATTTTACCATATATTATTTCCGTGTGTTCATAAATAAAAATAAAAACGATCAAATAGTTTTAATTTAATGAGATTCAGTCACTCCGCCTTAGGCCGACTTGCACCAAGCAAACTTAACTCTGGTTAACTAACTTTTTATGCTTTGTCCTTATCTTTATGGTTTGATGTGAAAAGGACAAAACTTAAAAAGTTAGTTAACCCGGGTTAAGTTTGCTTGGTGCAAGTCGGCCTTACATGTTTAATCACTTAAATGTTTAATATAAGGAACGCTTTCTTGTCGATTTGAAAATCGATAAAATCAATGCATATTCCTAGAAATTCCCTTTTAAAATCACACGAAATCTGCCTTGGCAATTTTTCCGCACGTGCCTGGATGACTATTCTGGCATTATTTCTCATTTGTAATATCAGTCGTTCGACTTTTGTTTATGGTATGACAAATGCCATGCGATTTAAAGGTGAGTGACTAAATCTCATCAAACAAATCATTAGAATAAATATAACGAATGTTCACTACAGGTTTTCAATCAAAAGAATCAAGACACATACAAAGAATATCTCTTTTAAAATCACCCGCAATCTGCCTTGGCAATTTTTGCGCAAGTGCCAGACTAGCCGTCCTGTGTCCTCGTGGATTTTCGCACAATTGAAGAACAATAGCACGTGGACAAATTGGTCCTTCATCAGGATAAGAGGTTAATTCAAACAATACATTATAACCAGAGGATACTCATAAAACAGCCACAAGGCCAATGCGGGTAGTAATAAATATATTTCAAGGGTCTCACCCCCGCGGTTACTCAGACAATTTCGTAGGAATTCGTTTAAAACCAATAAAAGTCTTCATGCATTTTTGTTTTTATCTCCAATAGTGTGTGGGAGGGATTCTTGTTCAATACGGAATGTAATATGTACACAGATTTTTCTTACACTGGGGTCTATTTATTTTCATGTATTTCCATGAATGGGGATTCAGCATCGTGGTTCACAAACCGCCTGCCCAGCGTATATGACAATGGGCATTTCTTCCAGGTGGATCGCGAATATGGCAAAATCTTGGGAAGGCCTATGTCCAGCAGTGGCGTAGTGGACACAGGATGATATAAACTGCCAAAGATATTGAAAATTATTACTGCGGTGGGATACAAACTGAAGTCTATAACTCAGGCTTCTAAATATGTACTCATAATTTTGATTTTACGAAAGATTTTTTTTTGTTATAATTTTATTGTTTACTGACTGTATAAATGGAGGTAATAATTTCGTCCCGTGTTTATGTTAATAATTATTGTATGAATGTAATAAAATCCGATTTTATGAGCGTAGGCCGACCTCGTGCCCGCTGGACCGACGACCTGGAGGACTTTGCGGGTAGCAGCTGGATGAGGAGGACCGCCAAGAATAGCAAAATCTTGGTAATGCCTGTGACCAGTAGTGGACGATAAGAGGCTGATGGATGGATTTAAGGGTACTCTACGATACGGTAATAAATTAGTAAACAGTGACACCTATTCTCGTGTAGCAAATATTAGATTTAGAGCTGCAATAACCTAAAACTTCTCATTGCAAAATAGGCTTTAACGCAGATGGATAAAAGTTAAATGTGCTTGTATTTATTATTTTAGGTTTTTCAACTCTAAATTTAAAGTTTGCTGCACGAGAATAGGTTACAATACCACGAACACGCAAAATACATCTTAAATGTATTCTTTGATTTAGTACTGTAGTTTTTCTAAAAACTTAAATACTGGAAACACAAAACTATATGCTGATTAATACATTGTGTACTTCCCTCTAAGCACTTATTCTAGTAAACTTTAAACTTTCGCGATTTTCGCTCATTATGAACATTACTCTTTGTCATAATCACGTAAATACCTTAAGAGTATATAAAAACATAAATAATTGTTTTGCTACCGGGTCGCCAAGGACGTTTATTCTAAGTCGTGATGACAACCAGCGAAGAAGAGAGCCCAACAGATTTACAGATTTAAAATTTGGCGTGAACTTTTTTTATCACATCCGCTTAAATTTGAATTATTCAGTGAGTGGGCAATGATAGTAAATTTTGGCTCATTTAATAACAACAACAATCTAAACATAGAATAATTTGTAAGAAGGGTTTCGCTTGTACAAGAGAAAAAATGACCAAAGTAGATTCCTTGGGGCTCCTGAAGACCTTTAGTTTTATAGTTATTAACTTACTGGTAGAGCTGATGCCGGGCTCGACTGTTGAGGTACCACCATCTTACTCGCAAATCCTCCCGAAGTTATTCGGGGGAGAGTAAAAGAACAGCTCTCAGGCAAAACCAGGCGGCCCACCATTGCCTGGGACCGATGGATGGCGCTATATATCCATCCCAAATTGCCAGGCCTTAAAACAGACTAGTGACGGGCAGCGGCGTCACTGGTGCAAGGGTTTCGGCACCGCGCTCACCAACCCGCCTGCCCAGCGTGTGTGAGTAGGGGCTTTTCTTCCAGGGGGACCGCCAAGAGTGGCTTAATCCTGATGGATGGATAACTTACTGTGACCTGATGATGCCGCAAGGTGAAACCGGTAGTGTAATAAAGAAAATTGAAGTGAAACAGTATAAGTGTATTTTTAAGATTTGATGATATTTCACCAAGTGCAAATCGCAAGTATTAATCATAAATATTTTACGCTGTCGCTAGCGCGTATCAAACACATGGTAGGCCTAAAGTCCTTCAAATTTTTGGTACATTTTCATGGCTTACCACTTTTGGTTCTAATACAAATTATTATTATTTGGTTCTAATATTAATAATAATAGAACCAAATAATAATAGTTTGAAATGTCAAAAACCGAATAAGTATTATCTTACATACAACTTAATGAGATTAAACCAGTAAAATGTCAAAAAACTATTATGATCCCGTTATATTTGTAGACGGCGCTGTCTATAAACTGAGTCACGCGGTGGAAGCCGCAGAAAAAATATAATAATAGAATCAGTATTTAAAAGGAAGTTAATAATTAAGTTAACACTCTGTATAAATGTCTTGTATACAGAATAGCATTCGGGTCGGGCCATAAAAATAGTGGGGACTCGTAAACTCGTCCATATATTACTGAAGCTCAGATACGGTTCATAATTAAAAATACTCGTAGATAAACTGGATTGCCAGAAATCAACATAAAATTAAATTAAAATATGAGTTTAAAGTAAACATGGATAGGGATGGAAAATGCTATAGCTTTGATGAATATGCATAAATATAATGTAGGTTAGTCTATAAGTTCGGTAAGGAGGCAATAGCTTACGAAGACGATTTGAAACACGAGCGATAAGCGAGTGTTTTAAACGATACGAGTAAGTTATTTTTCTTACCCGCGTGTATCATACTGCTTTTTTCAATGCATAGTGCGAGTAAATAAATGAAACGTAATTAAACAAACAAACAAACAATTACGTTCGTAGCTCATTTCTGTTAGTCTATCTATGGTACACAATAAAAGGCTGGTAACTTTTGTTCAATAAATAAAAATAAAACACTATTGCGGTAAAGTTGATTTTGACAACTGTTTTAAAGCATATCTATAAAATATGCTGTGTCTGCCGAGAGTAACAGCACCCTAATTTTTGTTGTTAGACGTCTTCTTTTAGAGATACAGGCTGGTATTAAAAAAAAAAAACAATAATTTGCCCCTATGAAAAGAAAAAAAATAATAATAATATGCCCCTTTGAAAAGTAGTACAAAAGAAAACAGGCTGACCGGTGACCGGGAGCACGACTATAGATATGTACTCCAAATCATGCCAAGTTTCAGCAGAATAAAGTGCTAGGTTATATAGGACCCTCGTACTAATTTTCCTTCAAAATTTGACAAGGAGTCTGCTAGGTATTGCACCTAGACCCTCAGATGGAGAGCCTGGCGTCACACCAACTGAGCTACCGCCGCTTTCGATTACAGATTTATTCGCTGAATACGAAACCACACAGAAATAATTACGCGATTTTGATTGAGAACATTTAGCAACGGCTCGGCTCCCTTTGTTTGATTCGGTTTATTGACTAACTTCTATAAACTTAACGATGTAACAATCTCTTGATTTGCGAGGTCATAGATCAAAGCGATCTATACCTTTATCCCTAGTCTATGTACACATAGAGTTTAAACATAAAGTCGCCGTCAATAGAAATTGTGGACTATGCAAACAAACCGTTTTCTCAATTTTTCTCAAGGTTCTGTCACGGAGTCTCACTGAACATTATTCCAAATCATGAAGCATCAAGTCCTACCTGCTATTCGCTGTATTTCATCATGAAATATTCAATAATCACCAGTTAATTACGGAAAATCATCAATTCAATCAGAATCAATAGGTAGTCAATTCTATACTGCGTCGAGATTGCTGTCATATTTTTTTCTCATCGAATCTGTATTGTCTTTGAAAATTAGTGATGTACGAATCTATTTGAATATAAACCTATTTTATTCGTGATGCTATTTTATTCCGTCATATTTTTTTGACAGCGTTACTTCATAATCTTTGACATAAACGTGTGTGTGATTCTATCGAGAGCTGTGTGATCTTCCAGCGTTGCTCTAAAATCTTTTGTGTTTTCGGTATTCTAACGACTTGGCTTCTCTTACTGATTTTATCGTCATAGTAATGGGCAATGCCCCATATCATTCGCGTCAAATCGAAAAGGCGCCCAACATGAGTTGGCGGAAGGAGGCTATCCAAAACTGGTTGCGCGAAAAAGAAATCAAATTTCAAAAAACCGAAAACAAAGCGAATCTCATCGCTAAAGTAGACAAGCAAAAATATAAAAAAATGTATGTATATGAGTATCTGAAAAAGTGCGCGCCCAAGTAGTGCAGTGAATGAAGAAAAGGTTGGATATTGCTGTTTTTTGGTGAATAATATTTAATAAAATTTACACGAGAGCGTTTAAAAAAAACGCGTTGTTATGTTTTAGATAATAAGTTTATATGTTTACCACAGTCGTTATTGTTAATTTTACTTTATTAGTTTGTACGGACTACTGAATTCAGTTTGAATTTTTTTTCGATGCATCGTTTTGGGCTTCGTTATCGTCTTGGAAAGGCTTCATTTATAACTTTTTTTTTTCAGTACTATATCTAAGGTATTGTTGTATGTGAGTTCTACTGTTTAAAATCAATTTTTGACTACTTTTGTCGTCTTAATATTGAGACCCAGGTTCGATGCGGGATAACCGGGCATGAGGTTGAGGTTGAGGTTGACCCAACGATTGGAACATCGCTGGGTTGCGCAAACCACACGTGCACACAGCTCCCCCCCCGCACCTACCGCACATCACCGATATTTTTGTGAGACCAAGATACCAAGATTTCTTGTGACTCCACCGAGCTACATACAATTTTCGAACAAGCAGTTTGGAGTCTCGCCCCGCAAGCCTCGCACAACCGCTCCGTCCGAACGCCTCCGTTGAACAACTGTATGGAATTTTAAAGTGTGCCATCTCCCACTGATCAACTTTAGCACCCACAAATGTCCTCGCAAATGTCAAAAAATTTACTGTCAGGTTGCTACAAAAAGTGAAGCTGACTTGAATTAATTTCATTTTTCTTGGAATTATTTTACCTTGGTCCTGACCACTTACTGAGTCTCCAGTATGAATTTGGCTATATAAACGAAAGTCACCTTATATGTATGACTCTAATTAGTACATTATGATACAAGTGAGCTGCGTTGGACATTACAGTCGAGGTGGGTTTGCAGGCCGAGCCGGACCAGGCCGTAATGGAGCCGAGAGTGTAATATCTAATGTCTAATGCGTTTCATACGACGTTTTTCAACACACTTGCGAGAAAAAATAATAAAATTTCACTGTCTTTTTATCACAAAATCAAAACCACTTGGCAATTTTCTATGAAAAATGGCGGTGGAGATTTTATTTATGCGCCCGCAGATCACATGCGCGCGCAGATGGAAGTTGAGGCACTGAACGCACCCGCCAAACAACGAAATATAAAATATTAACAAACTGAATGTTCAAGTATTTACAACAATATAACTCTTATTATTTATTATAATTTAACTAAGACGGTTTATTTACTCACAAAAACTTTACTATTTTTCTCAAGACATCAAAACTCTTTACTAAGATTTAAAAAAATATTGTAATGTAAAAAATACTAGTGCGATAATGTAATGTAAAAATCACGCGTGTTTAATATGCTGCATTATGACCCTAAGAACGCTGCAATAAGGGCCACTTTATAAGAAAGTGTGTTGAAAAATAGATTAACAAAGAGAATTTATATACCGTCACGACATCAGTCCCCGAGGGAGTATCAGAGGTGTTCCCGAGAGTAGACTGTGAAAATGCAAGTCACTGTGCACACCCGGTACACCTGCATTTCAATACTATGCAAATAAATTTCGAATATCATTGGTGCATGCCCGACTAGGGATCGAACCTGGGTCTCAAGATTGAGAGGCCAGCGTTCTACCGCTTCAGATAACGCCGTTATTTTATTATATAAGAGTTTTAAAACAAAATAGATACCATCTGAATAATTTTTATTTCAGTTTAAAAAACGAATTCCAGATTTCGCATAATCAATTGGAGGCTATCATTTCGAATTTCGAACGCAGAATTGTAATGCAATGTTGAATATTGGTAAATTGTTTTATTTGCAGTGCATTTTAAGGGAGGATTTTACAAATTACGGCTCGATAAGCGGATGAAGAGATTTCCTATTATCTCTGTATGTATATTTAATTCACATAATGTAGAATCACCTTAGAGACACAAAATAGATGGGTACAGAAGGCCAGCTACGGCTGACCTTGATTTTAAATACCTACTCATCACATGACCTGAAATATCACCTGAAAATTAAAGTAACAAAATAAAAAGACTTAAGTTTAGTAGATAGTGCGAACTTTAATAAGTGTACATAATTATGTATTTTTTTTTCATCAATATGAAACAATCACAATAAAATATTATAACATTGTTAATTGACATGTCATTAATAATCTGTGTTTTAAAAGTTGCTTTTAAGTTTAAAGAGATAATTGTGCATGCTATATAATATTTACTATTCGTTTATTTAATTTTAAGTTTTCATGTTTCTGGATTGGATTGTTTATTAAAAGACATATTTCTTTTCCTTGTACTAAAAAAACCAGAATGCTGCAAGATGGCTAATATAATAATAATAATAATATAATAGTCGACCAATTTAATTTTGCAGTTTTGTTTCGCACATTTTGTAGGTAATGATAAGTTTATAATTTTTATTTACATAATTTAAATATGTTTATTAAAGAATCTTAAACGTACTTTCAGTTTCAAACCAACTTGCAGTTTAAGACAGCGGTAAATCAAAAAGTAATATATTTCTACGTAAAATACCGTATTTACCAATTTAAAAAGTAACTATTAACTTATTTCAATGGTAAGGAACCCTCGGGGCGCGAGTCCTCTCGCACTTTCCAGTTTTATTCAATGTGTGAGAGAATAAGTGTGTTGGAAAGACCCTGTATCGACGGCGCGTGCTAGAGTTTATACATGCATTATTATTATACATACATTTTTGCTGTTTCTAGGGACAGGCCAGCTCGTGCATGAAGTGTCCCTCTTGTGTACAAATCTTGTATTTCGGCCAGTCCTTCACCCACGTGGCCATCAGATTATGGAATTCGCCTCCTCAGAACATCTGAGAGTGTCCCACCTACCAAAAGGATTATAATATACAGTTTATACATGCATTATTATTATACATACATTTTTGCTGTTTCTAGGGACAGGCCAGCTCGTGCATGAAGTGTCCCTCTTGTGTACAAATCTTGTATTTCGGCCAGTCCTTCACCCACGTCGCCATCAGATTGTGGAATTCGCCTCCTCAGAACATCTGAGAGTGTCCCACCTACCAAAAGGATTATAATATACAGTTTATACATGCATTATTATTATACATACATTTTTGCTGTTTCTAGGGACAGGCCAGCTCGTGCATGAAGTGTCCCTCTTGTGTACAAATCTTGTATTTCGGCCAGTCCTTCACCCACGTGGCCATCAGATTGTGGAATTCGCCTCCTCAGAACATCTGAGAGTGTCCCACCTACCAAAAGGATTATAATATACAGTTTATACATGCATTATTATTATACATACATTTTTGCTGTTTCTAGGGACAGGCCAGCTCGTGCATGAAGTGTCCCTCTTGTGTACAAATCTTGTATTTCGGCCAGTCCTTCACCCACGTCGCCATCAGATTATGGAATTCGCCTCCTCAGAACATCTGAGAGTGTCCCACCTACCAAAAGGATTATAATATACAGTTTATACATGCATTATTATTATACATACATTTTTGCTGTTTCTAGGGACAGGCCAGCTCGTGCATGAAGTGTCCCTCTTGTGTACAAATCTTGTATTTCGGCCAGTCCTTCACCCACGTCGCCATCAGATTATGGAATTCGCCTCCTCAGAACATCTGAGAGTGTCCCACCTACCAAAAGGATTATAATATACAGTTTATACATGCATTATTATTATACATACATTTTTGCTGTTTCTAGGGACAGGCCAGCTCGTGCATGAAGTGTCCCTCTTGTGTACAAATCTTGTATTTCGGCCAGTCCTTCACCCACGTCGCCATCAGATTATGGAATTCGCCTCCTCAGAACATCTGAGAGTGTCCCACCTACCAAAAGGATTATAATATACAGTTTATACATGCATTATTATTATACATACATTTTTGCTGTTTCTAGGGACAGGCCAGCTCGTGCATGAAGTGTCCCTCTTGTGTACAAATCTTGTATTTCGGCCAGTCCTTCACCCACGTCGCCATCAGATTATGGAATTCGCCTCCTCAGAACATCTGAGAGTGTCCCACCTACCAAAAGGATTATAATATACAGTTTATACATGCATTATTATTATACATACATTTTTGCTGTTTCTAGGGACAGGCCAGCTCGTGCATGAAGTGTCCCTCTTGTGTACAAATCTTGTATTTCGGCCAGTCCTTCACCCACGTCGCCATCAGATTATGGAATTCGCCTCCTCAGAACATCTGAGAGTGTCCCACCTACCAAAAGGATTATAATATACAGTTTATACATGCATTATTATTATACATACATTTTTGCTGTTTCTAGGGACAGGCCAGCTCGTGCATGAAGTGTCCCTCTTGTGTACAAATCTTGTATTTCGGCCAGTCCTTCACCCACGTCGCCATCAGATTGTGGAATTCGCCTCCTCAGAACATCTGAGAGTGTCCCACCTACCAAAAGGATTATAATATACAGTTTATACATGCATTATTATTATACATACATTTTTGCTGTTTCTAGGGACAGGCCAGCTCGTGCATGAAGTGTCCCTCTTGTGTACAAATCTTGTATTTCGGCCAGTCCTTCACCCACGTGGCCATCAGATTATGGAATTCGCCTCCTCAGAACATCTGAGAGTGTCCCACCTACCAAAAGGATTATAATATACAGTTTATACATGCATTATTATTATACATACATTTTTGCTGTTTCTAGGGACAGGCCAGCTCGTGCATGAAGTGTCCCTCTTGTGTACAAATCTTGTATTTCGGTCAGTCCTTCACCCACGTCGCCATCAGATTGTGGAATTCGCCTCCTCAGAACATCTGAGAGTGTCCCACCTACCAAAAGGATTATAATATACAGTTTATACATGCATTATTATTATACATACATTTTTGCTGTTTCTAGGGACAGGCCAGCTCGTGCATGAAGTGTCCCTCTTGTGTACAAATCTTGTATTTCGGCCAGTCCTTCACCCACGTCGCCATCAGATTATGGAATTCGCCTCCTCAGAACATCTGAGAGTGTCCCACCTACCAAAAGGATTATAATATACAGTTTATACATGCATTATTATTATACATACATTTTTGCTGTTTCTAGGGACAGGCCAGCTCGTGCATGAAGTGTCCCTCTTGTGTACAAATCTTGTATTTCGGCCAGTCCTTCACCCACGTCGCCATCAGATTATGGAATTCGCCTCCTCAGAACATCTGAGAGTGTCCCACCTACCAAAAGGATTATAATATACAGTTTATACATGCATTATTATTATACATACATTTTTGCTGTTTCTAGGGACAGGCCAGCTCGTGCATGAAGTGTCCCTCTTGTGTACAAATCTTGTATTTCGGCCAGTCCTTCACCCACGTCGCCATCAGATTATGGAATTCGCCTCCTCAGAACATCTGAGAGTGTCCCACCTACCAAAAGGATTATAATATACAGTTTATACATGCATTATTATTATACATACATTTTTGCTGTTTCTAGGGACAGGCCAGCTCGTGCATGAAGTGTCCCTCTTGTGTACAAATCTTGTATTTCGGCCAGTCCTTCACCCACGTCGCCATCAGATTATGGAATTCGCCTCCTCAGAACATCTGAGAGTGTCCCACCTACCAAAAGGATTATAATATACAGTTTATACATGCATTATTATTATACATACATTTTTGCTGTTTCTAGGGACAGGCCAGCTCGTGCATGAAGTGTCCCTCTTGTGTACAAATCTTGTATTTCGGCCAGTCCTTCACCCACGTCGCCATCAGATTGTGGAATTCGCCTCCTCAGAACATCTGAGAGTGTCCCACCTACCAAAAGGATTATAATATACAGTTTATACATGCATTATTATTATACATACATTTTTGCTGTTTCTAGGGACAGGCCAGCTCGTGCATGAAGTGTCCCTCTTGTGTACAAATCTTGTATTTCGGCCAGTCCTTCACCCACGTCGCCATCAGATTATGGAATTCGCCTCCTCAGAACATCTGAGAGTGTCCCACCTACCAAAAGGATTATAATATACAGTTTATACATGCATTATTATTATACATACATTTTTGCTGTTTCTAGGGACAGGCCAGCTCGTGCATGAAGTGTCTCTCTTGTGTACAAATCTTGTATTTCGGCCAGTCCTTCACCCACGTCGCCATCAGATTATGGAATTCGCCTCCTCAGAACATCTGAGAGTGTCCCACCTACCAAAAGGATTATAATATACAGTTTATACATGCATTATTATTATACATACATTTTTGCTGTTTCTAGGGACAGGCCAGCTCGTGCATGAAGTGTCCCTCTTGTGTACAAATCTTGTATTTCGGCCAGTCCTTCACCCACGTCGCCATCAGATTGTGGAATTCGCCTCCTCAGAACATCTGAGAGTGTCCCACCTACCAAAAGGATTATAATATACAGTTTATACATGCATTATTATTATACATACATTTTTGCTGTTTCTAGGGACAGGCCAGCTCGTGCATGAAGTGTCCCTCTTGTGTACAAATCTTGTATTTCGGCCAGTCCTTCACCCACGTGGCCATCAGATTATGGAATTCGCCTCCTCAGAACATCTGAGAGTGTCCCACCTACCAAAAGGATTATAATATACAGTTTATACATGCATTATTATTATACATACATTTTTGCTGTTTCTAGGGACAGGCCAGCTCGTGCATGAAGTGTCCCTCTTGTGTACAAATCTTGTATTTCGGCCAGTCCTTCACCCACGTGGCCATCAGATTGTGGAATTCGCCTCCTCAGAACATCTGAGAGTGTCCCACCTACCAAAAGGATTATAATATACAGTTTATACATGCATTATTATTATACATACATTTTTGCTGTTTCTAGGGACAGGCCAGCTCGTGCATGAAGTGTCCCTCTTGTGTACAAATCTTGTATTTCGGCCAGTCCTTCACCCACGTGGCCATCAGATTATGGAATTCGCCTCCTCAGAACATCTGAGAGTGTCCCACCTACCAAAAGGATTATAATATACAGTTTATACATGCATTATTATTATACATACATTTTTGCTGTTTCTAGGGACAGGCCAGCTCGTGCATGAAGTGTCCCTCTTGTGTACAAATCTTGTATTTCGGCCAGTCCTTCACCCACGTGGCCATCAGATTATGGAATTCGCCTCCTCAGAACATCTGAGAGTGTCCCACCTACCAAAAGGATTATAATATACAGTTTATACATGCATTATTATTATACATACATTTTTGCTGTTTCTAGGGACAGGCCAGCTCGTGCATGAAGTGTCCCTCTTGTGTACAAATCTTGTATTTCGGCCAGTCCTTCACCCACGTGGCCATCAGATTATGGAATTCGCCTCCTCAGAACATCTGAGAGTGTCCCACCTACCAAAAGGATTATAATATACAGTTTATACATGCATTATTATTATACATACATTTTTGCTGTTTCTAGGGACAGGCCAGCTCGTGCATGAAGTGTCCCTCTTGTGTACAAATCTTGTATTTCGGCCAGTCCTTCACCCACGTGGCCATCAGATTATGGAATTCGCCTCCTCAGAACATCTGAGAGTGTCCCACCTACCAAAAGGATTATAATATACAGTTTATACATGCATTATTATTATACATACATTTTTGCTGTTTCTAGGGACAGGCCAGCTCGTGCATGAAGTGTCCCTCTTGTGTACAAATCTTGTATTTCGGCCAGTCCTTCACCCACGTCGCCATCAGATTATGGAATTCGCCTCCTCAGAACATCTGAGAGTGTCCCACCTACCAAAAGGATTATAATATACAGTTTATACATGCATTATTATTATACATACATTTTTGCTGTTTCTAGGGACAGGCCAGCTCGTGCATGAAGTGTCCCTCTTGTGTACAAATCTTGTATTTCGGCCAGTCCTTCACCCACGTGGCCATCAGATTGTGGAATTCGCCTCCTCAGAACATCTGAGAGTGTCCCACCTACCAAAAGGATTATAATATACAGTTTATACATGCATTATTATTATACATACATTTTTGCTGTTTCTAGGGACAGGCCAGCTCGTGCATGAAGTGTCCCTCTTGTGTACAAATCTTGTATTTCGGCCAGTCCTTCACCCACGTCGCCATCAGATTATGGAATTCGCCTCCTCAGAACATCTGAGAGTGTCCCACCTACCAAAAGGATTATAATATACAGTTTATACATGCATTATTATTATACATACATTTTTGCTGTTTCTAGGGACAGGCCAGCTCGTGCATGAAGTGTCCCTCTTGTGTACAAATCTTGTATTTCGGCCAGTCCTTCACCCACGTGGCCATCAGATTGTGGAATTCGCCTCCTCAGAACATCTGAGAGTGTCCCACCTACCAAAAGTAAGAGGGATTATAATATACAGTTTTTGCCCGCGGCTCCGCCCGCGTGTTATTCTGTTTAACGACATGCTTTTTTCCGAGTTAAAAAGTAGCCTATGTGTTAAGTTAGAGTATAATCTATATCCATTCTAAATTTCATCCAAATCCGTTCAGCCGTTTCAACGTGAAAGAGTAACAAACATACACACACACACACAAACTTTCGCATTTATAATATTAGTGTGATTGTCTTTGAGTTTGATATTTTTCATCCTAGACTGAATGTAGTTAAATTAATGAATGGAATTAGTTTGCTATATTGGATTAGTCTTGCTGAGAAGAAGGGCAAGAAACTTAGCAAGAGATGTTTTGTCTCTTTTTTATTTGATTGGAAGCATCCATGACATGTTTTTTCGTGAAATACCAGCAGCAACGCGGCATTTGCGGTCAAAAATTGATTAAATGTTGACCGAGAAGCTTTTCAGTTCGAACATCGTTACACCATTTCAATTTGTGACCCAACAGACGAAAATAATGATTGAAATGTTTTATTTTATAAACGAGAAAGTTTAAAAATTTTAGAGCGGAGTTACAAGTAAGTTGAGACCAGCTAAAGCTTAAAGCACTTTCATTACAGTCTAGTACCTTCCAAAACTAATTTTAATTTAAAATCATTATACAGGTTGAAAATTAATTCACTAGCTTTATTGAACTCTATGGTTCAGAATCCCTAGTAGAACACAAAATCGTATTTTTTTTTTCTTTTTTTTTTACCATATTTCGAAATAAATGGCAAACCTACGCGATGCAACATGTGAATGATAATAGACGTACGGTAAATAATGCACATAGGCTAGTATGTACACATAGGTTTTGTCTCTGTTACCGGAATATTAGTGCTTCTTTGGTGGTCGATATCTTTTTTTAAATATGAATCATGACAAAAATCAGGTTTTGCCTGAGAGCTGTTCTCTTACTCTCCCCCGAATAACTTCGGGGTGTTTGCGAGTAAGATGGTGGTAGCATCAGCTCTACCACCTCACTACGAGTATGATTTATCAATACAGAAGATTTATGTGATTCCCGTGTGCTTCATTTACCCCGCTCTTACCGCATCTCTAAAGTAACACGCAGCATACCTAGAATAGGGACTCCGATGTGATCACATACTACATTTAATTGCATAAGTGAATGCAATCATCTTTACTAGATAGTACTAACGTATAATTCCTGTTGAAGTTACTCCTTACACCTGCGCTTTTGTACTCGTATTATGACATTGTTATGTGCATGTCATATAGAAGTTTTAGAACAGATTTTCGGTAATCCAGCCCGGGGTGAAACTTCCAAGCTTAGTTAGAGCGTCAGCGTGCGCTTATATAACCACTAGTGTTATTACTGTGCTATAACCGTAAGTATGAACTCCTCTCCTCGGTAAGAAGTATTTGTAAGTGCTTGGAGTGTTTTCCTGTTGAGGCGGTCCGAGTTCCGGATTTCATCCAGGTTGCCTTTTGCTTTTGTGTTTCTATACCGGTATAATATTGTACAGTGCAAAATAATATTCTTTTTTTTGTATTTTCTACAGTATCTAGCAAATAGTATGGCATGGACATTCAAAACTTCCTGAAAAATCAAATAGAATAGTGATTCATATAATAGTAGTCAATAGCTAACAAGGACAATTTAAACGTTACGTGTAAGTTACTGCCCTTACCCACGTGTATCATACTACGTTTTTCAATGCATAGTGTGAGTAAATAAATGAAACTTAATTAAATTAACAATTAACGATAAATATTCCAAATGAAATTTAGGCGGGCATTCTTTTTCTTTTTCTTAGCACGCATGTTGTCAACTTGATGGAAATAAACTGCTTCTTAGTTTGATGCGTTCGTATAGTCATTCCTAACACATCTTGCTACTGTCCTGCTGTCAGTGGTAGGGGGTTGTTGCCCGACGATCAAACTGGACGCAGCCTACAAACGCATTAAACTGAAAGCAACTCATTTCTGTCAAGTCTTTCTATAGTATACAAGAAAATACTGGCAACATTTTTTCAATAAATAAAAAAAACTTTAACACTATGTCTGGTATAAAACTGGTCTTTACGACAATTTTTCTTTTATTAAAACAAATTTTCTTCTGCTAAGGATAAATTTAAATAATGAACATTATTTTTCGGCGTGTGTGAGTATGGGTATTTCTTCTAGGAGGATCGCAAGAGTAGCGAAATCCTGGAAAGGCCTATGTCCAGCAGTGGACGAAACAGGCTGATGGATGGATGGATTATTTTTAGTAGTAAAAATACTACATAACCATTTCTCTTATGTCACACAATTAAATACCTACAAGAATTTTAGTCCGATGGCATAGACGAAACTAAGTAGGAGCCAGAAACCCTCCCGAAGTAGGACAGCTCTCAGGCACAACCAGGTGGCCCAGCATTGCCTGGGACCGATTAATGGCGGCATATCCATCCCAAATTGCCGAGCCCTATAAAAAAACAAAAGACTGGTGGCAAGCAGCGGCAGAAACACAGGTGACATTGATCTAAAAAGAGGCTTCAACCAGTTTATGGCGTCATTTGTCTTGTTTATTAGTTTGTATGTGCTCTCGTTGCATGGAGGTTTATCTCTGTCGTATTACGATTACTTACATTATCGAGAACAGATATTTGTTAATGGCTTCGTAAATTGCAGCCAGTATAGGGAACGGAATTGACCCAAACGTTGTGTCCGTTGTGAAACACTCGATTATCGAATGAGATCTGTCCGGAAATCCGTCACAGACGAAATAATTAAGCCAAAATAAATGGACAGATCCACTGAGCCGGGACTAATGGATTCTGTATCCTCCGCAACCGTATTGACAAGCGGAAAAAGACGATCTTTTTCGACTAAACATGTTCAAAATTGGCTTTGTTTAACCGCGAGTGTGCAGCTCTCATTGAATTCGATTGAATATTGGTGTAGTGTGACCAGAGTGTAGATCTTATTGTGAATTTTATTCAGTACTGAACACTGCAGAATCATATTAATGAGCCAGTTTTTAAGATTAGACTATAACAAAGAAGAAAATGGTAAGTATTGAAACACACATTAAATATATATGTCTCAGGATATTAAAAAAAAAAAAACGGATTACCGCGAAATTTCTAGGATTTTTGCAAAATGGTCCAGATAATTGGAAACTTTCAGCTAAAAACTAAAGGGGCTGCCTTACTCCGCTCCACTTTGCTCAGCTTGGATGTATTTACATGTAAACCTAACTCGCTCCTCCTCGTTTCGCTTTTAATAGCCATTTATTACTTTTTTTTAATCATCCGGATCCTTGTTATCATCACAGTTAAGGTTTTCGTGTTGATCCGCTTTTTCCGATTATCTTAACACATGCTTGTATGCATCATCAATTTTCTACTTAGAATTTAGTTTTTTGTATCATTACGGATCACTCCTGCATAACGCTCTCCATTTAATCGGCAAATTACGCATACACATGTACTGGAAACGCGTCTGTGTCACACACAGTCGCGTGAAAAGTTGTTATGCCTAATGGGCAATTATATTTTTTTTATGTTGTCATATTTCGCATCCACCGTGTTAGGTTATCCATCGATACCCCCTTACCACGTTTCATGAAATGGCCGTTGTCCAATCTAACCCCACCATATCTATACTAATAATAAAATAGTAAAAAAGTTGTGTCACGCTTTTCAAAATTTTCAATGTAATCTGAAGCTAGAACTAGTATGTTTAGAATTTTTCCCTGTCTGTCGTTTAATGTTTATGTTCTGTTTTAACTCGAGAACCACTCAATGGATTTTGATGATGTTTTCTTTATTATCATCGTAGAGACTCTCGTCAACATATACTTTCCAAGGGTTGTCGATAAAATGACGCCCAAACTGAAAACAGGGCAGAAATTTATAGAGCGGGCTGGTTATAAATAAATTTGTGCGCAATCCTCATAATATGAGAATAAATCAAATAAATCGCTACTACATACCAGACACAATAAATCTCACTTGAGTAATTACGAGAAAAGTAATATACTTCACACTGAATGACTTTATGATATGACATCGGTTGATCAAACCGCAAGCCCGAACAAGCTAAACAACATTTCTTGACAAGATATTAATATTTCCCTGCGCTTCCCACTCATGTCACGTAAGACTACTATTAATAAAATCGAATGGAGCAAGTAAATTAATCGATACTGGCGGCCCGGGCCGTGCATCGAATAATGATCTCGATTCTATATTAATTGGTATAGTTGTGTGATATTGAATAGACGGCGCTTCGGTATTTGTCTGTGAGACGGGAGAAAGCGGTGTTTTGTATTTTGGAAGTATTGTGTGTATCGTCTCCCTAACTACAGGATACATAGTCCGTCTGTCTGTCTATAATTATGTTTGCATAGAATTCTGGTACAACTGAATGGATGTTGAAACGGTTTTTTGTTTTATTTACTAGATTTCTTCCTACGACAACTCCCGCGCTGCAAAAGTAACAAATTTGATCCTACAACAAATTATATCTACACAAATTCTTGTACTTTTTATTACACAATTATTTTTCCAATTTGATTCCACATTACACTCGAAAAATCTTTTCTTAGCAAATTCCTGCGTTGTATTAACCCCTTTTAATTCTCACTATACCCAAATAAAAGATCGCAATACATATTATCTTAGTACGAATCCATCTTACCATCTAACTTACACATCATAATATTGTTTTCCTTACTTTTGACCAAAAAGTATGCAAAAATTGCGTTTTAAAACAATTATCAGAAATTGATTAGTAATAATTAAGGTTTTACATTCAAATTCTATCATTTTATGATTTACATTTTGATTGCATTCGTTTAACAAACTTAAAAGCGTGTTTAACGTTGTAATCGAGTGTCATAATTAAAAATAACATAATTTGAATGCGAGAACCCTACTGTTAGTAATCAATTTCCGCTAATTGCTTTAAAACGCAATTTTTGCATACTTTTTGTTCCAAAGTAAGGAAAACAATGTTATGATGTGCATTTTGCACCGGGATTCGGTTTAACTGCAAAATTTCGAGTTTGTAGGTTTCGTAGTTCCGGAGATTTCGTGATGAGTGAGTGAATGAGTGAGTAGGTGAGTAAATAAATGAATGAGTGAGGGTTAGTTCTCTTTTATAATATAGATAGATGCATTACGCTGGTAATGCTAGCTGATTAGTGACCAATCTAGTGACGCAAACTGGAAAGCAAGCCAGGGCATAGTTTAGTATCGATATATTCGTAGCATATCTGTGACGAATACCGCCAAAATCCTACGTTGTGGTTCACGAAGCATTTTAGTACCGATGTGACAAAAAAAGATATCGTCACGACATGAATCCTCGAGAGGGTGTCAGAGGTGTTCTCAAGTGTGCACTGTGAAATGCATCAAGACACAGTCGTCGTATAAGTATAATTTAAACTTTTTCCTTATTGGAATGTGGTCTATTAGGGATACTCTATCATCTCTTGAAATTTTTTTCACTTTGATTTATTAGCAGGACTTATATAATACCTTGTGTCAAATTTATCTGCACATATACAGCCCAGAAGCTTTTGTTGTCATGTCAACAGACAGACATGATAATTTCGCGGATATAAACTCTCATTTTGTCTCTGCGCGAGTTCTGTGATTTCAATAAATCTAAGCCCCTCTCAATCGACACCCATCATGGAGCGAACTTGTTGGATTTAAATGAACTGCTATGCACATAGACGGTATAGGTAAATAGAGGTAGCATTTAATACGTAGATCTAGAGGAAAGGTGTTTATCGAAAACTCAGCTGAGCTATATTTATCTATACTAATAATAATAATAGTGAAGGAAAAAAAATGTGTACGTTATTTTTGCGAAATTTACATTAAAAGGGTTATTAGTATTGTACTGAGGACAAAACTAAAACTTTTTAGTTTTTTGTCTCTGTACGTTCTGTTTTAACTAGAGAACCACTCAACGGTTTTGGATACGGCTTTTTTATTATTCTTTTGGTGACCCTGGTCAAAATATAGGTTGATGAAATAACGGCCAAGCTGAAAACTGTCAATAATAGTTTTAAACGATACACTTCGACGCGAGCAACGCCTCGGGCATAATATACTATTAATTATAAATAAAGAAAAACAATGTCGTATTTACTATTTTTTTTTCTAGGAACGTAACATAGCATAGGCAGTGAATCTCTTTTCGAAATTTCTTAAATTAAAAACCATTCTTATTCACTTTTATTCTTTACAGACGATATAGGTAGTAAAAAACCGACCAAGTGCGAGTCGGATTCGCGCACGAAGGGTTCCGTACCATTATCTATAAAATCTGTTGTATGGGAGTGCGCGGGTTATAGCGGCAACAGAAATACATCATCTGTGAAAATTTCAACTGTCTAGCTACCACGGTTCATGAGATACAGCCTGCTGACAGACAGACAGCGGAGTCTTAGTAATAGGGTCCCGTTGGTTACACTTTGGGTACGGAACCCTAAAAATGAGATTTTAAAACAGTAGAACTGACATAACACAATAAATAGGGTTCTGAAAAAAAAAGTTACATAAATGAGGCCATTTCCAAGACAATAACAGAGCCCAAAACGTGATAGAGAAAAATTCGCTGCATCGAAAAAAATTGCAAAGTGAAGGCTGTTTTTTCAATTCAAAACAGTAGTCCGCCCAAACTTTTAAAGTAAAACAATATAAATGACTGTTGTAAACATAATTAACCTATTATCTAAAACATAAAAACGGTTTTTAACGCTTACGTGTGACTTTACTACTTTGGCGGCAGATTGCTTAAACGCAAAATTCCAATGTTATATAATGAAATACCTGTTCGTATAAGATCTGAACAAAATAAAAATAAATTTTCAAAATTATATAAAACTTACCTTCTACAAAACATGTAAACATAGATTAAAATAACAATGTTATTATTTATTGTAAATGTACCTACCTACTTATAACTTAGTAACTAACTAATTATAGAAAAAGAAGTGCGAATCCCTCCCCACAGACAAACCAAATTCCTACTTGGTTTTGTGGGATGTATTTAGATTTAAGTTATCCTTGAAATAAATAAATATATTCATTCATATTCATTCAAAAATATGTGAAATATTATTTATGAAAAAAAAAACAGCAATATCCAACGTTTTCTTGATTCACCGGCACTACTCGGCCGCGCACTTTTTCAGATATGTTTATCTCTTTCGTTGTGCGATGGACATATATTAAGCCAGATTTTTTTTTTCCTTTGGTCATGGTATCATTAAAGTACCATTTGTCGTTCTTTCCACTTACCTTCTGACACTATTATAGACGACTAACTAAACCGTGTTTTTAATAAAAATTTGTATCACTATTTTTGTATGGCTGTGTAGCTCTATGGGAGTGCATAATTCGAGCACGTCTCCAATAGATCACTCTAAAAGTGACGGAACGTTGCGAGCTATTAATTACGGATCACAAATTGGCTTTGATTTCTGCTTACAATTGTGAGGGTTCTGTCAATACATGTTCATGTCCACTACTCAGTTATTGGGAGTTTTGGTGATAGAGTGGGTAAGCGGACTGCGTTAGTTTTTAAATGGGACCAAACATTGAATATACAAGAATAGAATAGAATAGAAAAAGTTTATTTGTCTAAAAAACACATAAAAGTAAGACAACATAATTAAACACAGAAATACATTAAACAAAAAGGAGACAGCTCAGCTTATGCTGCGAGTATGGTAAAACATATCTGCACAGCACTGATTTTCAGCTGATCCTGTATCATCTACGATTAAACATAAAGTTCGGTAGGTGATGCACAGTATGAACTACAACACAGCAATCAAAATATACATAAAAATACACACCAAATTACACTTTCAAGAAACAAAAATAAACCACTATTGAAAAATAACATATTTGAGCACAAAAAAAAATATTTTGATTTTAACGGCTTTCTTGCTGTTGTTTGTCAAAAAGATGTTTTTTTAACTTTGACTTGAACGTGTGAGCTGTCACAGACTTGCGCAAAGGGGGAGGCAGATTGTTCCAGATCTTTGCGGCCGCGTACTTGAAACTACCCCTGAAGCCAGATCTTACATGTTTTGGCAAAATCATCAAGTTACGTCTATACGTCTCTGATACGGATAATGAACGCTTACACTAACAGTTCGTTTTCTCAAATAGTTTGCATTACAGCCGCACGCTATACTCGATACTATGTGAAAATAAATCTGTGATTTATTTATTTTTCAGAGTAGGTGTATCAAGTAGTTACAAAAATTCGGTGTACAGGTATTGATGGAAAAATTCAACAGTCCCGTTTGAGGATTCCGTTGGTGTAGGGGTGCCGCTTGCCATAAAAGGAAGAGGTCACAGCTTCAGATCCTGGCCAGATGTATTTTTTCAAAATTTTGGCTGACCAGTAAACAATGGGAAACTGAAATAGCAGTAAAGACAACTCTGTTACTATTTGCAACGCGATAGAGAACAAGTATTTGAGCTATTGCATTATTGTGCACCCGGCGATCTCTGTAGCCTATAAAACGGTGTCAATTGGTGATAGCGTCAGCAAAACTACTTGAATAAAACTATTGCGCAATAAATGTTAGGTTTACTTGAGAAATAATTTAAGTCATGTAACTTTATGGGGGTTCTCGGGGTTGAATCAAGTGTCAATGAAGAGTAGATGACTAAAAACACAGTTTTATATGCTGATTTTAAGGCGCAAATATTCTCCAATGACTTTGACGCTGCCTGCGCAGGCATCCGCTTATCTTGCGACATCCCTTACTATTAACTAGCCTTTGCCCGCGTTCATTCAATCTTTGCCCCATTTTCGGCTTGGATGTTATTTTATGAACACTGCTATGTGTTGACCAGGACCAAAATGATGATAATAGAAAAAACTGCATCCAAATCCGTTAAACGGTTCTCGAGTTAGTACAGACAGACACACAGGCGGACGGAAAGACAGACAGACGGACAAAAATTCAAAAAAAAATTGTTTTGGTCTTATTATTAGTATAGATGTAGATAAATGTAAAAGGTGCATAGTTAATTGAACTACAATTATTTTAATAAGCTATACTCTCCATGTATTTAAGTGCAAGAACCATACAAATAACATCAGTTATTTTGTAAAAATATTTTTTTGAATCTAAAAGCGGCTTGACTTTGGAGAACATCTTCATGCTCTTTCATACATGCGAGAAATGCGAGAATCATTTTCTGTAATGCAGTGGTTCTATCAAAGTTCAAATAACACTGTATATATTTTTTCTAATTTTTAAACATACCGTTTCAGAGAAATGCATACGATCATACATATACTCACGCCTGTCTCCCAGAGGGGTAAGCAGAGTCTACAGATCTCCATCTAAGAGGATCAACACTATTAATATAACTTTAATAAACATATAATTAGCTATAATTAAGCTTCTTATTAGCTTAAATCTTTAATATGGAACAAAATGAATAAAACCTTAACATTGCAAGCTAACGTAAAAGTTTCACTTTTAAAAACTACAGATTAGTATCAACAGGAAAGTTCATCTTTTCAAGGGCCCAGATTAGCAAAAATTTGACCAAATAATAGTTGCATTTCAAGTAAAATCGTTTTTGCTAACGGTTTCCAACTGTTCATCTGTACACGGACGAACGAGGGGGGTGGGGTTAATATAGTGGGGAGGGGAGGGGGGGGCACTGAAATGGATACTGATTGTTCCATATCGCATCGATATGATTGGCCCTACCACTAGTTCATTATTAAATAATAGTGTAACTTGACAAAGTGCTTAATGATACGGGGAAATTGGCGTTGCTTGACCTAGAAGATTTTTTTAATCAGTTCATCGCTTTTTAAAGACGTTTAGTTTAGATAAGTAAAGGATATATGAATATAATTTGCAATATTCCGCTAGACAATTCTTGTCGTGCTATTCAAAATGCAGACTCGTGCACCGCCCGCCCGCCCGCATAAAAACATGCAACAAGCAAGCGATACAAGCAAAGCAATCTTAAATAACAAGCAAGAAAACTTATCGACACGTGTTTCGCCTCTGAACGAGGCATCCTCGGGATGTGTTGCTAGCCCGGCTTCTCCGCAGCAACTGATGTGTTGCTCGCCCAGCCGCTCCGCAGCAACTGATGTTGTTCGCCCGACAGCTCAGCAGCTAGTGACGAGCCGCCGACCAAAACTCGCCTTTTATACACCGGCCTGACTAGTTGTTTGGTGGGGAAAATGGGGAGACGAAAACATGCGTAACAGTGGGGTAGTGGTAAAGTTAGTTTGTTCGTTTAGTAAATCAGGGTTATTCTTGTTTTTTAGTATTTCTAATTGTTCTAACACACACATTCTTAAACCTTTTTTACAAATATGTTTTACTTCAAATGAATGGTTATCAGGCAAACTATGACCGGACTCTAATAGATGTTTTGCAAAGTGTGATTTTTCAGGATGATTATTTCTATGGGCTGAGATATGTTCTTTGTACCTAGTTTCAAAACTGCGACCTGTTTGACCTACATAGACACCGTTACAATCATTGCAAGACAATTTGTAAATACCAGACTGTTGTTTTTTATCTAATTTGTCCTTACCATTGCAAATACGCTTTATCTTATTTTTGGTTCTGAATGCAACGCGAACACCACAACGTCGAAAAATCTTCGCAACCCGTTCAGAAATTGGACCTAGATAAGTTATGCTTGTTTTATATTTCTGAACACTCGTACTTTCAGGCTGTAAAGCAGACAAACTGTTTCTAATAATGATATTCTGTTTTTTGTGGACTAATCTATCAACCATTTTTGCACTATACCCGTTATTCACAGCAATCTGATATATTATGTTGAGTTCTTTTTCAAAGTTGTCAGGACTTAGAGGCACCGTCATCAATCTGTGCACATAACAACGAAATGCTGCAAGCTTATGTACTATGATATGTAAGCATATCTCAGCCCATAGAAATAATCATCCTGAAAAATCACACTTTGCAAAACATCTATTAGAGTCCGGTCATAGTTTGCCTGATAACCATTCATTTGAAGTAAAACATATTTGTAAAAAAGGTTTAAGAATGTGTGTGTTAGAACAATTAGAAATACTAAAAAACAAGAATAACCCTGATTTACTAAACGAACAAACTAACTTTACCACTACCCCACTGTTACGCATGTTTTCGTCTCCCCATTTTCCCCACCAAACAACTAGTCAGGCCGGTGTATAAAAGGCGAGTTTTGGTCGGCGGCTCGTCACTAGCTGCTGAGCTGTCGGGCGAACAACATCAGTTGCTGCGGAGCGGCTGGGCGAGCAACACATCAGTTGCTGCGGAGAAGCCGGGCTAGCAACACATCCCGAGGATGCCTCGTTCAGAAGCGAAACACGTGTCGATAAGTTTTCTTGCTTGTTATTTAAGATTGCTTTGCTTGTATCGCTTGCTTGTTGCATGTTTTTATGCGGGCGGGCGGGCGGTGCACGAGTCTGCATTTTGAATAGCACGACAAGAATTGTCTAGCGGAATATTGCAAATTATATTCATATATCCTTTACTTAGTGATGGACTTCCGCAAGGTAACGCCTATTTCAATTAATCAGTTTAGTTTAGACTTTTAATATTTATGGTCGTAAGCGGCGGTAGCTCAGGCGGAAGAACGCTGGTCTCTCAATCTTGAGACCCAGGTTCGATCCCCGGTCGGGCATGTACCAATGAGTTTTTCGGAATTTATGTCCATAGTATTTGTGTTCTTACCTAATACTTATCACTTGCTGAACGGTGAAGAAAAACATCGTGAGGAAACCTGCATGCCCTAAAAAGCGTGTATTTGTGCCCGAAGAACGGCGATAGGGCTCACTACCCATTACGTTGGAACGTAAAAATCGTCGGTGAAACGCGGGTGAACCGGGTGTGGACTGTGATTTGTATGTCACAGTTCACACTCGGGAACACCTCTGACATCCCCTCGGGGATTCATGGCGTGACGATACGTTATGTTTAGAAAAAAATGTTTGTTTTTATGATTCGTACCTCAAGGGTGCCAAACGGGACCCTACTAAGCGTCCGCTGTTTGTCCATCTGTCACAAGAGTCTACAGCTTCAGCCTTAATAAGTACACAGTTGAAATTTTCACAGAATACGTATTACTATGGCCTCTATCACGGTAATCAATAAAAATAATAAATAATTCAAGGTTGGTCCCCATACAAATAAGCCTCGAAATTTTCACTTGCCCACACAACATGGTGTAAAAAAAGTGAAAATATATACTTTTACTATATTTACTGTCACCGATTTCGAGAAATCTTTGAAAAACCACAAAAAAAGCATGTCCCCCCCCCTTATTTCCGACACTAATGGAACGAAAAAAAATTTGAAAAATCACGATTATGGGCCATAACTGGCCAATTACAGGAAAACTATAGCGATTAAAAAAAGTTGATAACAAATAAGAAATAAAAAAACATATATATTTTATAAATTACAACTTGGATATCAAATTGTACGTATTAGAAAGCGAATTATAAAAATATATACTTTTGCTATATTTACTGGCACCAATTTCGAGAAATCTTTCAAAAACCACAAAAATATGCATGCGCCCCCCCTTATTTTCGAAACTAATGAACCGAAAAATATGGAAAAAATCATGGTAAATTGGGATTACGTAAAAATTACAGGAAAAATATTGTGGGTGATAAATTCACGATAACAAAATGACAAAATTAATTTTTTCATCCACGAGTTTTATTTCGAGTACGGTATAAAAATATTAAGGTGGTAGAGCTGATGCCGGGCTCGACTGTAGAGGTACCACCATCTTACTCGCAAATCCTCCGGAAGTTATTCGAGGGAGAGTAAGAGAACAGCTCTCAGGCAAAACCAGGCGGCCCACCATTGCCTGGGACCGATGGATGGCGGTATATCCATCCCCAATTGCCGGGCCTTATATAAAACAGACTGGTGACGGGCAGCGGCGTCACTGGTGCAAGGGTTTCGGCACCGTGCTCACCAACCCGCCTGCCCAGCGTGTGTGAGTATGGGCATTTCTTCCAGGAGGATCGCCAAGAGTGGCGAAATCCTGGAAAGGCCTATGTCCAGCAGTGGAAGAAACAGGCTGATGGATGGATAAAAATATTTGAGTCTCACTTTTGTGGTACAATCAATTCTTTTCATAAACAGTTATGGGCAAGATTTTAAATACCTTCTTCCTGACTATTCTCAAAACTGTCGAATTACTGAACCCTAGGTATGCGAGTCTGACTCGCACTTGACCGGTTTTTTAACGTTATTTGTTTCAGATCTGTCTTAAAGACGGTATCTGTAAACGCCACTACTATGACCACAGATATAAAAAAACAGATGCCTCGAGTATATGTACTTCGCGTACCCAATCGCGTGCCAAAAGAGAGAGCAGTGCTCTTTCTTCAGAGATATTGACTGCTACAACTTTGAGTCTTATGTATTATTTCTTAAGTCTTACAATTCCTTTTAAGATTCAAACCGCTGTCAACCGTTTTCATTGTAAAATGTGACACGCTTGGTTTTTATAGAGTTTGATACACCTGCGTCATCTATTTAGATCTATATCTGTGACATCGACCATAGCCAAACGGACTTCGTGAAACAAAATATCTGTTTATGGATTAAATCACAGATTAAATTAAACTCGTTCGTTCCGAGGATTAAATAGAACAATAATTGAATATACGAAATATGATTTGACTGTATTTGCGGTCGGCATCAGTTATTGAAACAAGTACAGTGTAATAAATACAATAACGTTTCGTACTCAAAAATGAGACAAAGGAGTGTCCGTCCGTCTGTCACAATATTTTTTGGTCACGTCCGAACTATCTGAAGCTACCTAGGGGTCGGCCATTAATCACGTGATGTTTTTTTAGCAACTTTTTAACCATCTTTTGATACGTGGTGAGGTTTTAGACTACTTCAACTTTCCAAAATCACGTGTATTGTTTTGTTACAATGAATGTTAAAATTATTCAGAATATTATCTTTAAATAGTATAAATACTATTGTCACAGTAAAAATATCTATTGCACACTGTCAGCGCTTGACATTTTGTTTACAGTTGACAGTTGACAATAAGTCAACTGACAAGGGTCTCAAGTGAATAAGGAATAGAAACTCCCTTGGTATCTACCGGGTGTAAAAGCAAAGGCAAGAATCTTTTAAGGGTGTGTTAGTATGACCGGTAAAGATATTATTTTAAATACTGGGATCTCTAAAAAACGGACCTCAGCTTGCTTCCACCAGTATGTTTAAATGGAACACCTCTTAAGTTCCGTAGGTCGGTAAAAAACCTGGGGCTCTATATCCAGAACAATTTGTCATGGGACATGCATGTCGCTGAACTTAGCAAAAAGATCTTTGGATCAACACACTCTCTTAAACTTACCGTATTCTGCTAAGATGATGCTGGTTAATTCACTCTTGCTCCCCATCCTAGACTATGCCGATGTCTGTTACCCTGACCTCACTGAAGGATTGCTAAATAAGCTTGATCGTCTCCTTAATTTATTCATACGGTACATTTTTGGCCTCCGTAAGTACGACCATGTGTCGCAATCCCGTTTTGATCTTAAATGGCTTAATATCCGAAATCGCCGTAACGCTCACATTCTAACGCTTCTTTGGAACGTCCTCAATGATCCCCTCTCCCCCGCTTACCTGAAAGAAAGATTCGTTTCCCTTGATTCCCTTGGCCGCCTCCATCGTACAGAGACCCATTTACTTTTGCGTACCTCGACACATAAAACAAACATGTTTACAAATTCTTTTACAGTTTCCGCAATACGTGTTTGGAATAGTTTACCGCTCGCCATTCGAGAGAGTCCATCAATAGCCATCTTTGAAAATAGAGTCCATCAGCACTTTTTAGATTTACAAAATAAATAACCTGCCTCTCAGTCTTCGTATGAATTTTGAACCTGTCTCCTAATTGCATATCACTCATTACAAGTAATATTTATTTATTTTTATTATTTATTTTTTATAGTAAGTATATGATGTTTATTGATATTTAGATTATGTAGATATGTAATTGGAATATTTTAATGCCCCCGTCCCTATAGATTTTAGCTTTTGTCTACGACCGACACATTTACCGGCACTACCCAATAATGATCCACACCACCAAAGGTTAACTGGAAGACAATGCTAAATAGCATTGAGTTCGCCTCGTGTACAATATATATAGTGCAATAAAGAATTATTATTATTATTATTATTAACAAAGTACCAGTGCCTCATAATAAGACGATTTTCTTTACTCAAAATACACTAATTGTGGTCGCTGGCCACTCGGATGAGGGGTGCGGGTTGCGGGGTGCAATTAGGTGTGTGGGGAGACCGGTGAGCTGCGTATGCGTAGCCATAGCTTAGAAAAATGATGGAATTTTTGGTGAAAATTCAAGGTATATTTTTTTTCTCGTAATGACATCAGAATCGTGTATACTTTCATACCATAAAGGGATTCTTGACTTTGCATTTACACCCTGATAAAATAAAAACCACATCAATATTTGCCTAGCCTAAAGTAAGGCCAACGAGACGAGATAAAGAATGTAAACAATCGGACTGTTACTGAGTCATCTCTATCCTTATCTCTCGTACCGCTCGGTGTTTTGTCGCAATAATGGCGTCAGTTGATCGACGACAGTTGTCATTGCGTGAGTCGTGTGGTACAGGTAAGCTGTCAGATCGCGTTTACCAACATTTGGTCCGCCATTTTGTGAATAATTTCATTCCTGTTTGGATTGCGTTCGAAACACCGAAAACACCGATTCATAGCGTAATTATTATGGCGTGGCCAATATATAGAAAAAAAAATTTTCACAGTTTGTTTGGTTGAGCCCAGAAATAATTAATTTATTATTATTTTTATTCTTGTTGCAAAATTGACAACATGATTGATAATCAAAATATAGTTTTGTCATAAAATACGGCTGATTCGAAATCATCCCACGAATCATCTTCGTCTAATACAGACGACAACTATTAAAATAGGGAGTTTAAAATGTTTATGTAATTTATTCAAATAAAATATTTTTTACATTCTTTAACTCGTCTTGTAGGCCTTACTTTAGTGATTCTCAAAGCACATTTTATACGTACGTAAACAAATAGAGAAGGCATTTAAAGAGTTTGTTAATTTCATAATTTTCATTTATTTTGCAATTAATGCTTAAACAGACACACACATTTTTATTTATAAATCAGCAATAAAAAACTAACAAGCACAAAACCATCGAAAATAATAAAATAAAATATATAACCATAAACAATCCGTTTAACAGTAAAAATGTCACAAATAAATTATGTACAACTTTACACATGTAATATGATTTATTTTCTCCCAAAACGGCAATAAATTACACATGAGTTCAACGCAAAATGCGCTTTGTACGTACAAAGTTGAATACTAGGAAATTGTAATTACGCTTTCGTGCAGTGCATTCGGTGCAACTATGTGTGAAATTACGATTTGCCCGAATTCGGAATACTTCGGAATTCGGAATATAGTGAGTGAACCATTCTGGTGACATTTGGTAACTAGAGATATCCCTAAATTAGTAGGACTTTGATCCATGCCGGCAAATTCTTACTGGAAAGTTATCGAAACACTATTGTTTTTGTTGCAATCTTGCAATTCTATGCAATCGCCTTTCTTGTTCCACATTTGCCCGAAATACGGTGTTAGGGATCACCTAGGGTTGCCAACCGTACTTTAGAATCTTACGTTATTTTGAGTCTCTTTACTTTATACTTCTTAATAGCAATAAAGTACATGAAAATACTATTTTAACCTTAAGGTCAATCTCGATGTGAAATTAAACGTAAACGGACAACACCAGCCAGTGAAAATACAGCTGTAAGGAAATCCAAGCTAATCAAATAACATATATTTTTTATTGACTTATTTAGTCTTTAATTTTTTAATTATATGATATTATATATGTACAAAAAACACGTTATGTGACTGATATATTTCGACAATTAATTATCGGCATCAGTGGAATAAAAAAAAACAAAATTATTTGTGACATAAATGTTCAAATTATGTAGATTATTGTCGAAGTAAAGTGTTTTTGTACATTTATGAGATTATAAAATCCAAGCAAAGTTTCATGACGTGTACGTTTACGTTTCACAAGTTTGAATAAAGGATACTCTATTTTAAAGGACTATGCTTTATATTTATCTACCCTGATATCATAATTTTCTTCTAAAAAAGATTAACAACCCTAAGCTCACCACCCATTACGTTGGAGACGTAATAATCGTTGGTGAAAAGTGGCTGTACCAAGTGTGGACTGTGTTGTATTTCACAATTCACATTGGGGTTCATATCGTGACAATATGTTTATATTAAATATTTTAAGCAACAGGCAAAACCCACCCTAAACAAGTGGAATCAGTAATTTACTTCCTCTCCTTTACAATACACGACAAAAACTAGAATACAACACAGAAACATGATTGTTCTAAAATTTCAATCCCGGCCAAGCACACATATCTTAATTATACCGCACCGCAATCGACTGAATGTCCCATATAATTCAGAATGGCCCTGGGCCAATCAGAACAGCGGGCAATTATCAGGCAAATGTCCATTTCAGTTAATTTGCTTTCAGTTTTATCATTTTATTGCTTTTTTGCAGAAACGCTGCTGTAGACAAAGGAAATCCTCGACTTGAAGTCAATACCGGACTAGATGTTAAATATGGCAGATTAGAAGATATTAAGATTTTGAATGTACATTTACCAAGTAAACATATCGTCACGACATAAATCCCCGAGGGGGTTTCAGAGGTATTCCCGAGTGTGAACTGTGAAATATCACAGTCCAGACTTGGTACAGTGGGTTAAGGCGCGCTTTCATTTTACACATGTTTATCCTGCGCAGCGGAAGCGGACCGCTCAGAAAACTCGCGGTTTTGAGTTGTTTTTATTTATTACTAGCTTTTGCCCGCGGCTCCGCCCGCGTGTTATTCGGTTTAACGACACGCTTTTTTCCAGGATAAAATGTAGCCTATGTGTTAAGTTAGGGTAGCTATATCCATTCTAAATTTCATCCAAATCCGTTCAGTCGTTTCAGCGTGAAAGAGTAACACACACACACACACACACACATTCTCACAAACTTTTTCATTTATAATATTAGTGTTATTTCGTAATTAGAGGAATGGGTTTTTAATATGATATTTATTTTAGTATAACTTTTATTGTCCAAAACTTAATACAGCTTAAATGAAAAATTATATTTAGATCATAGTTTAGGTCTATCTTTGCGGTTTAATGGGATCGAGCAAAATGTAAGTAATTGTGTATTGAAATCGCTATTTATTGGTTTAAAATGAATTTGAAAAGAGTCAAAATTGGGATAACCCCTCCTTAACCCATGTTACATGACTTAACGTGGCGTGGCAAATTAAGGCGACATAGGTACTAAACAATTAGGTTTTAAAATTACCTACTCCCATACAACAAAAGATAGGGTTCTGAAAAAAAGACATGTTGCAAAAGAGGCCTTTTCCAAGACGATAGTATAGCGCAAAGCGTTCGCCGCATCGAAAAAAATTGCAAAGTGAAGGTTGTTTTTCAGTTCAACACAGTAGTCCGTCCAAACGAATAAAGTAAAAATAACAACAATGACTGTAGTAAACATATAAATCTATTATCTAAAATATAGGTTGCGTTTTTTTAATGCTCTCTTGTGATTTATGTTAAATTTTATTCATTAAAAAACATCAATATCCAACCTTTTCTTGATTCACCGCATTGCTCGGACGCGCACTTTTTCAGATATGTTTATCTCTTTCGAATATGGACCTATTGCGCCTTAGGCTCATTTCTTGGTAAATTACATCTACATTAACGGAGCCCGAATATCGTGTAGTAGCTTTTGCCCGCGGCTGCGCTTGCGTGGTACTGTCTTTTAATATTTGAGTTGAATCAACAGTTTTCGGCTAGGCAGTTATTTTATAAACACCCCTTTTGCCTTATATAATATCTATAAATGGCGACTGTTACTTAGAGTAGCGTCAGCAAAAAAAGTCAAGCGGCAGCCAAAAAATATTTCATTTATTTTAGGAAGTATATAGAGTGCTGCTAGCAACTGTTTATTTTATTAAATAAACTTTTAAATAGTTAACATTATCCCGAAAACATTTATTTATTTTACTTTATTGTGTACTTGTTTCTCTGTATGCAATAAAAAAGTTAAAACATATCTCGGGTAAAACATATCTTTGCTAATCCAACCTAATTCTTTTTTGTACGTAGGTCGAGACAGCGTGAATGCTAATCCAAACTGATGATTATTTTTGTACTTAGTACATGCTGTGCGAGTATAGACAGAGCGACGATGTGAGTGAGATAGCATGAGACCGTCAGCCATTTATAGATGGTTTCTTTATCCGCACGGGTTATAGCCTATATGCTGACCAGGGTCACTACGATGGTAATAGGGAAAGCCTTGGGAAAGCCACATCAGAATCCGTTGAGTAGTTCTCGAGTTAAAACGGAACACACAAAATTCTTAAAATTGTAGGTTTCGTTTTAGTATACCTATAATACTAATAAAATAACCTATTTCATTTAAATAATCCCAAAAATATTAAGTGTACAGACACGAGTTTTTACTACTGTACCTACTTTATTCTAAGTACCGACATAGATTATTGTCTATGGTGCAGATGACGTACACTTTGACAGAATTTTTCATTTTAATACGGATCCCTATAAAACGGACTCCAGGCGGATTAAGAAGAACCTCGTTATACCCAAACTTTCCAAATGATCCATTAAAAGCGCACACAAAACTAAACGTGGATTAAAACTCTATATTGTTTTACCAAATACGAAGGATAATGACCCTTAGCGCCTTAACTTTAGAGTTTAATCTAGGTTGAATAAACACTTAGCGTAAAACGAAATTGTGCCAAATTTATGTCCAGTGGGGCTTTATTGTTTGTGATTCAGCACTAGTTGGTATTTGAGTGATATTTTTACTTACTTAATTACATATTTATGGTGAATTTCGTTTATACCGGGTGTAAATAGACTGCTACCATTAAATGAAACCACATATTCTACCGACCCTACTGAAGCACTTTTCCCAAGAATCATACCCGCGGACACCCTTAGTTTAGGAAATAATTGAGTTCCAAGCAAAAATGCTTCAGGTTCCACGGACGACGATCGCTCTCTCTAAACTCGCCCGTATGTCGGTGCGTTAGCGTTCACGCATTTTTGTTTGGAACTCAATTATTTCCCAAACTAAGGGTGTCCGCGGGTATGATTCTTGGGAAAAGTGCTTCAGTAGGGTCGGTAGAATATGTGGTTTCATTTAATGGTAGCGGTCTATTTACAGCAGGTATAGCCAAATTCATATTGGAGACTCGGTAAGGTAAGTGATCAGGACCTAGGTTCAAAGACCCTTTTTGTGACATACGCAAAATCAAATCCAGACTTCTTATACTAATTCTAACCAACCATAAATTGTAACAAGCCCTTTTACATATTTTTCCTGAAAATATAGGCTAAATCTCGAAGATACATACTATTCTTTAACTTTCAGGTGTCATTTTTATAACGAAATTATTTTTTGAAAATCAGTTTTGGGGAAATGAGAATGTGACGTGATAGTCATACCGCTTAGGCTCAATAGGGAGAGTTTTTTGACGTAAAGAAAGAATGAAAAAAAAAATTTGGGGATAAAACCTGAAGATGGGACTACTAAAAATAAAAAAAAAACAGACGTCGGTTTTGACATAACTTTTTTTTTCTTGTGGGCAATGGCCTATTTCCTGCAATACCTAAATGACATGACTATTACGTCATCAAAGCTATTTATTCAGTCCTGAATATTTTAATTTATATCTTTAGTATTTCAAGAAGAAAAAAATTTATACTTTTATATGACCTTAAAAAAGTCTATTTCTTTCAAAAAAATCGACAATTAGGTGCTTTTATGGTATTCTGGACCATTCAAATTATAGTAGTAGTAATAGTATCTTTATAAACCGTGAACATAAATTATTATAATAAATATTATTAATAATAACTTATGATTGATAGAAAGAGTGTGTAGTGAGAGAGGGTGTGTGAGTATATGTAGGTGATTTTTGTTGGATGTATGAATTGGGATATGTGGGTAAAAATGTATGAGTATGGGTGGGTATCAGTGGCGAAGGGTCCATATAACACGATGCCCGTCGACTTGTTTAGGAAATGGCATGCATGATCATCACAGACGTATAATAATTATATGATGTCTGTGTGCATGATACATTTATTTATTCCGTGCTCTTCGCATTGTCAAACATTTCCATAATAAATCTCAAAACGATAAAATACACTTGGCTGACAGGGAGTTGCCAAGTACAAAAAAATCATGTTTTCCTTGGTTGCTTTTCTGAGTAAGGCGACTTTTTTGGCCAGCTTCTGTTTTTAAAATTTTTACCCTCCGCCACTGATGGGTATAAAAATTTAATAATAAATTAAATTAAAGATTTGTACATTGGTACAAAACGGGGTCATTGAATCTTGTTCCTGACCCCCCCCCCCCCACACACACACACAGCACACAATGTAAGAAAGAAAGAAAGAAAAAGTCATTTATTGCCAAAACAAGAAAAAAAAATACATATAATGATAGATAATTGACGAAAGGACATGCGTTCAGCAATGCTTTCGGATGATAAGCAATGATCCGAACAGCGCTGATTTTCAGCGCATCCCTGTAAAATTCGATATTTTTTTGATACAAATGCAGAGGGTGCATCTACAAAAGAAACAGTTACATAAAACACAAAAAAGTAACACGAAAAAAAATACTAGCGCATACTTATTGTTAAAGGGATAAATAAACAATAAATAAAGTTAAACAATACCTAAAATATGACTGGTTTTGATTGTATAAACAGGTATCATGTGATTTTCTTAGACCATTTAACACGGGACCCGGCAAAGCGCGACTCTTAGTACTGAAATTATTCTGCCGTTTTCTACGGGAGGGGAGGTAAACACGCACAGCACACATTTACTCATTCACGCACACTCCTGCGAAAAGTTGCTATGTCACACTAAATCAAAAGCTGCAACACAAACACAAAACGCCCACACAAGCAAACCTACATGAACAAAGTGTGATTTTACTTATTTAATAAATAAATCTAAAATTGTTTACTTATGTGTATTTAGTGTTACCATGTAACACGTAAATATTTTAATGTAAGTGTACAGTACATAAATGCCAGAAAAAAAAATGTCTACTGACTATCTTCCGTAGTCCGGCAAGGAACCCTTATAGTTTCGCCATGTCCGCCTGTCCGCGGCTTAGCCCAGAGACTATTAGTACTAGAAAGCTGCAATTTGGTATGGGTATACATATCAATTACGTAAACAAAATGGTAAAAAAAGGCTCGAAAAAAATTTTTTTTACGTTATCTCCCATGCTCCCAAATTGGGGATGTTCATTTTTTCTCGTTATCCCAGTGTCGGGTATGGTTGGTTATGTCGTTCAAAAACATTATGAGTGTGTGAAAACCATTTTTCGATTTAGGGATCCGCTGGCGAAATATTAAACTTTAAAGTGCTGATTTTTGTTAGAGTCAAGTGTCCCCCACCGCCTCCCCTCCAAAATGTGGAAAAATTCTTGCCTCAACGCTGGTGAAAGAGGCAAAATCTTCTAGCTAGTTTGCTCTTTGCTTTTCATAGACTAAGCCTAGGAAAAACGAGATTTCTTACTACTTTATCTGAGGGATTACAGAAATCCTAGAACAATCTGATAAGTCGGAACCTGGCTTTCAGGATTTCACTGAGTGCTCAGTCATCAATGGGCAAAGTGACCTAGTTTTTGAATTGTCAGTTTTGAAGTTGGATTTTAAGCTTCTGCCAAAATAGAGGTTTTATATTTTCTAATACCTCAAGAAATATGGAAGAAATACATTTTTTTTGTAGTGCTTCAATTGGCTGATGCAATTTATCGTTTTTTTTAATCAAGCATACTAATTCGGAAAATGCATTGTGTAAACAGTTTTAAAAATCTGCAGCGACTCTATTGTATGCCTAAAATAAAAAGGAATAAATTTGTTTTGCCGCGTGATCACTTCATGTAAGATAATTATAATTAAATATATGTCTGACCCATCAACCTAAATTAAGAAGACTTGATATTATTGAGTATAGTTTTTACTAAATTTTTGGTATGAATACTAAAACTAAATAGTAAAACGTTTCTCCAGCATACGTATCGTATAGACTGGTTGAATTTAGCCAATGTAAGTTTAAAGAATATTTTTCACACAGCAGTCATCTGGAATTTTCTTTTTATATTTTAAGGTACTTGTAATAATAACAATAAAAATATATTCATTTTCGAAAAATATTTCGGCCCACTCTGTCGAATAAATGACAGAATGTAAAAATGACATAAAAATATATTTCGAAAATTAACATATTTTTATTGTTATTATTACAAGAACCTCAAAATATTAAAACAAACTAAAAGCTTTATATAGCCAAATATATATATTTATTTCTTTTTATATTTTAGAGATATGAGTATATTCTCATTATGATAATCTTGGTTTGTAAAACACAAAATTCAACATAACCCCTGGTTGTTTTCAAAAATTTCAAGCTATGGTAAATACAGTGTTACAATTTGATAAACGGTCAGAAATATTTCGTATATACAGATATTTTTTCATGCTTTACTTCCATAAAACTATTCATAGTCATTTCGTTATAATATTTATTTTGGTTCACCGCGATGTATTTTATTACCTTTTGTTTGGGAAAAGGCACCCGACGTTTCGAGGCAGTTGCATGCCTCGTGGTCTACGGGAATAAAACTCCTTTTTATATTATAATGGTTTGTGGAATGATCTTCCTCTATCTATAAGAAGAGCACCTTCCCTCTCAGTCTTTAAGAGGCTGGTAAAAGAACACTATACCTCTCACTCTGACCACTGAACTATCTACATTCCTCTTAAAGTTTATTTATTATTTATTTAATATATGTATGTATGTATATATTTATTTATTCATGTTATTTATCTATAATACATTATTATTTTTCTTTTAATTTATTAATGTAGATTTTGTTTAGTATATTTAAATATTATTTTAAAATTAGTGCACCGCCTATTCATCAATCTCCTTTTAAACCAGATTTTACCCAAAGGTTGTCTGGAAGAGATTGCTATAAGCGATAAGGCCGCCTGATTGTGCCTACGTTATTTGGCTATTGTAATTTATATAACTTTTTGTTTCCTTCTGTGTGGTGTGCAAATAAAGTTATATTGTATTGTATTGATAAGATAAGATAAGATAAATTTATTCAGCTTTCTTGTTGTACAAAAGGTGTCTTAAATAATAAAAGTATCAAACAAGAACCCTGCAAGGGCGCTGCTGAATGAAGTATAGGTACAACATTAACACATATGTAACAACTTACAAGTCTTACAACTAATTTGCTTATTTGTTAAGAGTAGACTCTGCTTAGAAACAAGAATACAATCGTTTATATTTATATATTATAGATAAACAACATCTTAGGAACAAAAATATCAATAAGATTTTATACTTAGACAAAAATAAAAAATCTTTTATCGGCCATTTTTGGCATGTTCATTAAAAAACTCTTGTAGCGAGTAGTAACTTTTTTTTGATAAGTATTCATTAAATGCATTTTTAAATAAATTAGTTTTTTCTAAGGATTTTATTGAGTCGGGTATAGAGTTAAAAATCTTTACCGCCATATGGTGGGGACCAGAATGTACTAGCTGCAATTTTGATGAACAGGTAGCTAATCTTTTGCGTGGTCTTAAATTTTCAGGGCGTGAATATTGAGGAAATAGGCGTGAGTTATTTTTTACAAAAACACATGCATCAGAAATATCTAATGAAGTTACTGTAAGAAGTTTGTATTTAATAAAATAGGTTCTGCAACTGGTCATTGAGTCAATGTTGGCGAGAATTCGAATACACTTCTTTTGGAGAATGAATAGTTGCTTAGCTTGCGTACTATTACCCCACAGGAGGATACCATACGTAAGCCAGGCCTGTGCGTAAGCAAAGTAGGCGCACATTGCACTTTTGAGATCCGAGGTTCTTTTGAGCTCTGATAAAGCATATATAAAACTGGATAATTTACTTGCCACTTTATTGACGTGATATTTCCAGTTTAAGTTGCTATCTATTGTAATTCCAAGGAGGCAATATGAATCTACAAGTTCTATGGTAGTGTTATTAAAAGAGTAGTTTATACTGAGAGGCTGTTTTTGGTAAGGTCTGAATTGCATAAGTTTTGTTTTACTAAATTTAATTTCTAAATTGTGGTCAATGAGACAGTTATTTAATTTTGATAGATTAGAATCTAAAAGTTCCACTAGATGTTCACTATTATGGCAAGGCAATACTAGGGAAATGTCGTCTGCGAATAAAGTGTATGGAATATTTATTATTTCAGGCAAATCATTGATATGTATCAAAAAAATCAAACAACCAAGTACGCTTCCTTGGGGAATCGATTGGGTTAGGTAAGCTTTGATGGACCTTATGCTGCTGATTTCACCGGTGATGAAATTGTAATATTCCACGTCTACGTACTGAACGCGGTTAGTAGGGTAGGAGACAAACCAGCTCAAAGCTGTACCGCGTACTCCTATTTCGTACAACTTTTTAAATAGAATTACATGTCCCTATCATATGCTTTGGACATGTCTAAGAGAAAGCCTATTGCGCATTGTATTGTAATGTTCACAAAACGTGAGAGTTTAAAGTTCTACGTAACACAACGAACGAGACGGACATCACGGACTAATCAGAAAGCCGCAAAACTCCGATAAAGTCCGTTGTCGGCTGACGAGCTCACGTCACGATTGTATTAGTCCACAGACATACAGACCTAACATTACTAATAAACGCATAGAGTCGACTTGAAGCAATTTTAGCTCAGTGAGTTACGGGCTCTTTGAGATATAAATATTGCTTGTTTCCAAACAAAATATATACGAGAGATTAGTTTAGGCATTTACAAATATGTTCAGGATTCAAGATTATTTATTTGTGAACCAAGGGTATAAAAGTAAGTGTAGAGAACAATATTATGTCTCCTCTCAGCTCTGCCCAGCAGGGCGTATAAATATTTTACACATGCAATAAAAACATAATTGAAGAGCTAACAAGCAAAGATCTATCATGCAAATCAAATTAATATACAAAACTAAATATCAAAACACAACGTCAAACAAATTACAATTTAAACAAACAAGACAAGTATGGTAATAAGAGTTAAATTTTACGAACACAATTTCAAGCACAAGCCAGCTTTATACGTTTCTTCATACCATGTAGCTTAAATGTCGCTTGGTTTTTGTATGGAAACTTGCCAACGCGCTATTTAAACCATAGGTTTAGTCGGTATGTCTATGCATTAGTCCTTTTTATTGATTTAGGATTTTGTATGAATTTGCGGTTTTATTTCAGACTTTTATTTAGTCCATATGAGAGCTCTGGTAGAGAATATAATGGCTCTGGATTGCAGCAAGCGCGGAGGTTTCCCTTAATAAACTCATCACAAAATAGAGCCCCATTCGCGCAGCTTAACTCGTTACTACTACTAAACTCGCTTTTTCTTGGCCAAACGGCGAATTAATAAACGGAAGAAACGCCATGATTGGCCGACTCGGTGACAGTGAAAGCTATTGAGGCGGTCGCCATTCTAAACTGTGTTCAACACAGTTTTTGTAGGGTAATTTTTCACGACTAATCAGACTTCTATGTTTTTTTATTCGCCGTGGCCAAACGAAACTGGTTCAGTATGATAAATAAATCTATGATTATATTTTTTTAAATCTTGTTTAATTCCAATGCAAGTGCCAAAATTCGTCCACTGCTAGACGAAGCCTCTGACATTGTGACGCCAGTTTTTTATCTTCTGCCATCCCCGCCGTGTCTATTCACATCCTGTATATGTAAGTAAGTTACGGGCGTAAATGTGAAGCTCATAAACCTTTTAGGGCCCTGAAACCTACAGAAACCATAAAAGTCTTGACAAATCAAAACAAACATGATTCAGATTCCTGTCTCACACGCCCAAATAATAAGATAAAGGAGAAAGATATAAAAACAAACCCCCGTATATCAAAGAAAGACGTGACTGTACGTGACCGACATAGCAAGAGTCGGAATATCTATTTTGTCCCATGGTGTAGTGGATTCTCGTACTTAATACAATGTTTTAAGGGCTTCTGCGAGGAGTTTGAGCGCAGAGTTCAGTAGTTAAGGTTGTAAGGGCTGTTGTACACTTCCCATGCTCTATTTCTCGTTTCCGGTCAGTGAACGTTTAGAGCATAGAGGCAGTGGCTAGAGGAAGACAGTCCGCCATTTTGTTTTAGCTCAGAAATGTCAAATGTGTTGATGAGAATTTTTGATATTATTAAACACTGATTTATGATTTTATAGTTAAAAAACAGTAAACACAAACAAGTAGGATGGAAGAAATGGTGGCCATAGATATAGGCATAACTCAGAACAATAATATAATAACATGTCAGTGATGGCAGCGCAATTGCTCACCAAGTAATTTAATTTTTTTCATTATTCCGATCAAGTAAGGAGGGATGGGATGAATATACCGCCATCAATCGGTCCCAGGCAATGGTGGCTCGCCTGGTTTTGCCTGAGAGCTGTTCTCTTACTCTCCCCCGAATAACTTCGGGAGGATTTGCGAGTAAGATGGTGGTACCTCAACAGTCGAGCCCGGCACCAGCTCTACCACGTAAAAAACTACTAACCTTTATTAAAAAAATAACTTCTTTATTACAAATTTATTATAAATCAGCAATTCTGATGAAAAGCACGTTTCGCCGTTCCCGGGGCGGCTATGGGAAGATAATAGACATTACCTAATAAAAAGAAGACGGTTGTTGATAACCTCCGCAGAAGATTGCCCTAACGTCTCTGCAGGCGTCCCCTAAACGGGTGATGCCCGATCTTCCCCAAACCTTTTATTATTAACTAAAATTGGCACGACTCTGTCTTGACAGAAATTGTCAATGGTACAGTCGCCGAATCAATGCAATGGCCTACAATAGGCATGATGACAAAAAAAATATTATTAGTCCGTCAGTTAGATTATCAGAAAATATTGGACACGTATTTTTTCTTTTTTCAGTTAAACAAACAATGATGAAGATATAGCCCGCTGAAGTTCCGCGTGACGTCCATCTAGGTACAATTTTACTTAGAAGTGACGTCATTTCCCCCACTCCCAAACTTTGACGCGCTTTATCTCTGTCATTTTTTGTTTGATTGACAAAAGAAAAAATACGTGTCCAATATTTTTTGATAATCTAAATGACGGACTAAATAGAATAATATTTTGTTTACCCTGTCTACAAGCCTATTAAAAGTGAAAAAAATTAGAGATGAGATAGAGTATCCTTAGTAGACCACTTTCCACCGGAAAAATAATTTTGTGTGAACTTTTTTTCATAGAACTTTAGTCAGCTGATTGAACCACTTTGTACTGGGAAGAAAAAAAATATATATCCAAAAAAAATATTTTTCTTCTGGATTGTGATCAGTTAACGATACATAATCTACCCTAGAACTATTTTCAATAATTATTCTAGGACCTTATTATCTTTCAAAATAAGGTTAATTTTAACTAAGTAGATATATACCTACAGATTTTATTTTATTGTAACAATTTTGTATACGTCTGTACGAGGATTGGTCAAGTGAGAACTTTACAAATAATTAAATTTTATATTTCGGGGACGTTGGGAATGAAAGTATGAAAAATAAATTTGGGGAACTTGGGGAGATCGGGCATCACCCCTTAAACGGAGACAAAAATTTTGGGCAACTGCGAGTCGGACTCGCGCACAGAGGGTTCCGTACCACCACACAATATACCCATGTACGGAACTCTAAAAACATACATACCAACAATGTAAATGCTATAACAACATTTATATGGAAAACACACAAAAATATGTATATATATATTTACAATTTTCGATATATATCGATTCGACTGATGACGGCCCCATACCGTGGGCCGAAATATATCGAAAATTGTAAAAGTATATATTTTTTTGTGTTTTTCTATATAAATATTGTAAACAAATGCTCAAAAAGAGTAAAATATACATATATTCATACTATAACAACATTGAACGACAAAAAGGAAGCTGCTAAAATGGTAGCGCCTGACAAAAAATTAGGCACCGTCTGCGTACGGAAGACAAATTTTTATTATTCTTTATTTTACTTAATATTTGTCGTGGTACAAGGCATATTGACACGTATTGTGTGAATATTTCAAATTCCTACCTATTACGGTTGAGGCTGTAGACCCCTGTGACAGACGGACAGACAGACAGCGGAGGCTTAGTAATAAGAGTCCCGTTTGGCACCCTTCGCGTACGGAACCCTAAAAATAGTACTTTACTTTCTGAACCTGTTTTTTCGAAACTCTCATGCACAACAAAAATAGCCATATGATTATGATAAATAACAGGAAAATATAAAAATAGGTTCAACCCACATCGTTATCCGACCACACTTCAGCGCTAAGTATGTCCCCGCCCTTAGACATGAGCACACTACACTAGGGTTATAATGACCTAAATCTGGATTCCTCTTGTATGCCGGATCTGCCTATATTTGCGTTCAGTCTGCGCAAGGGAAACCCATCCTTAAAGTCAAGATATAAGATTTGTTATAAATGAAATTGTATCTTTGTATCAAATTTGCATTAAAGATTTTCAGATATATTTAGCCTTGGCCTCATTGTGGATTTTCTCAGTACGACTTGTGTCATGGATGTTACTACGCTAATGTTTGATTTTTAGGGTTCCGTACCCTAAACGGGACCCTATTACTAAGCCTTCGCTGTCTGTCTGTCCATCCGTGTGTCACAGAGGTCTACAGCTGCAACCATCATAGGTAGAAAGCTGAAATTTTCACAGAATACGTGTTACTATATCCTCTATCACGACAAATAATTAACTATTAAAAAAATTAAGACTAGTTCCCATACCAACCTCAAAAAAGTTGCATTATTTAAACGTTATTGGTTTTGGCTCTTACTTAAAGACGGTAATACATACAAGTTTTAAATTTAGTCAGATTGTAGGACATACTCTATAGTAAAACAACAAATAATAAAAAGTAGGGTTCCGTACGCAGACGGCGCCAAATTTTTTGTCAGGCACTACTATTATAGCATCTTGTTTTTTGTAGCCTAGTTGTTATTTACCATAATGTTTTTAGGGTTCTGCACCCGTATTTTGGGGTGTTATGGAACCCTATGTGCTCGATTCCGATTCGTACTTGACCAAATTATTTGAAAATTTCCGTATCATGACAAATAAATATTACCTAGGTTGTCGTTTGTTTGGGCTGTAACTTGCTTAAATCCGCTGGAATCGAGGTTAGGTTCTTATTTATGCCTCATAGTAAAAATGTCTACCTACTTTGTGCTATCGCTATTCAAAGCTATAAATGGGTTATTGGAATTTTCCTCGATAGGTAACATTCGATAAGGTTCGTGTAACATCAAAGTAGTTGGAATTTTCATGAAAAATATCTTGTCTGAGACATATTTCTTTCCAAATATTTTAAAAGTATGTCGTTCTATTTTCGAATTTGCCTCGGGATTCTATTCTAAAGCTTCAACCTGTTCGACAAAGTACATTTAAATGTTTTTTATTGATTGATACTTTCACTTTTCTTTTTTCACCAACCCGCCTGCGCAGCGTGTGTGAGTATGGGCATTTCTTATAGGAGGACCGCCAAGAGTGGCGAAATCTTGGAAAGGTCTATGTCCAGCATGGACGAAACAGGCTGATGGATGGATGGATGATAGTTCAATTCGTAAAAAAACTACAACAACCATCGACATAAGTATCTATAGCTCGTTGACAACAAAAAACAGCTGAAATTTAATATGAAATTCAATGTCAACGGGAAATTTAAATCTAAAAACTTTTAAGCTAATTATGTAGTCAAGGAGCTGAAGTACAAAATAGTTGACAATCCGGAGACTTTTGACAATATGTCCGATATGTGACGATTATTAAAACTATTTTAAGAGCTTTGAAATTTCAATATAACCATTTTACACAACATTTATACCCAGATTGACGATAAACCCAGTAAGATGCATGTATGCAGCAGCGTTGCCAGATCGTACTTTTTAGTACGAAAATCGTCAATTTTACCATTCGTCGTATTTTCGGCGTACCTTGTACTATTTCTGCGCTAACCTCAAGCGCAGACTCGAAAAGTCCTCACGATCAACTCATATCATGGCTCCGTCAGTGTACAACAAACTCCCGGCTGAAGTTACAGCCGCAACCACTTTGCAGTCTTTTAAATCCAGGCTGAAACATTGGCTTCTCGAGCGGACGTTTTACAGTGTGGACGAGCTGCTGATAGATTAATTATAACTATTATTAGAATAGGAACTTTTTACTTTGCGACGTAAATATTGTAATTGACATGTTTCAACTTTTTGACATTCAAATTTTATTTATGATTGAGATACTATGTATACGTTTTTCTTTATTTTTATTTTTATTTATTGTGTTGTGTCCTGACGTATAATGACAATTATGAATAAAAATGTCTTATGTCTTATGTCTTATGTCTTATGTCTTTCGTACCTTTTTACAACTTGACCCCCAAAATGTACCAACTCCCTGCTCGCAATAAATTAAAAAGATAATTCTAATTACATTTGTTCTACCTCAACTATTTCGAAAGAGGTAGAAATATCCGATTCTTAGGTGCGAGTGAGGAGATCGTTCGACGTAAACAAACGTTTAAAATTTGTTAAATTAATTAATTTGTGAGCCTACAAAAGTTATTTATAAGAAAAATATTCAATACTTTTTAGTTGCACGTACATTGTTGTTGTTTAATTTAATATTTTTTTGCTGAAACCGTACTTCAAGCCATATAAAGTATGAGATTATGTTTTTACTGCGAAATCCATCGCTTTGGAATACTCTAAATATTATTATTAGAGTGCATTACAAACCAGAAAAGATAAATTGGAAACAAATGTAAAGACAAGAATTTGAAAAAATTCTTCGGGCCAGCATTCGAACCTGCTACCTCTTGTTTCCCAGACAAGCGCGCTACCAATTGCGCCTCCGAGGTACTTACCTAGACCAAGAGGTCGCAGGTTCGAATCCTGGCCCGAGGAATTTTTTCAAATTCTTGTCTTTACATTTGTTTCTAATTTATCTTTTCTGGTTTGTAATGCACTCTAATAATAATATTTACATATAAAGTATGTACGTGCACGTGTCTACAAACAAGTTTTATTTACAAAAATTGCGTACTTTTACAACGATTTTCGTACTATTTTTGGGATCCAGATGTACTAATTTGGAGACAACTACTAGCAAAACTCGTGTGCGGGTGGAAAAGCCGTCAGCTGATACAATAAAGGTAAACCAGGTGTCAGCGTTTTAATAAGAGCATTATCTAATCTCTTCTTGGTTCAACGAACTATATAGGTACTAGGACGCGCACTTTTTCAGATTTTTGAACCTACTACACCTTAAAACATCCAAGCTGAAACATATTTCAGCAAATTAATATAATATAAGGTGACTTTATGCAGCCAAATTCTTACTGAAGACTCCGTAAGTGATCAGTAACAAGGTTCGATGACCCTTTTTGTGAAATTCGTAAATTATTCTTTTCGTGTTCCTTACAAACGCAAGCCCAGCCCCGAGCATGGACGAATATAATAACAATATTGTTAATATTGTTATTCGTCCATGCCTCGAGTTAGTTATTATTGGAAGTCAAGATTTTATTTTGCGAAATTAGCAAAAAGTGTTATCGATCCATGTTACTGATCACTTACCAAGCCTCCAGTTGAGTTTGGCTGCATAAATTAAAGTCACCTTATACGTATTTTAAATGCTACCACCATTATTGCTATGCCCAACAAAGGGTATCATGTCATGGAACTTTATAATAATTTTATTATTAACTAAGTCAACTTCATACTACATGAATGCAATAAATGAATTATAATGAATTCTTTCTATAAAACAAACCGCATGTTTTACTGAGCACATAATGAACCATTTGAAAAAAAACTGGACAAGTGCGAGTCGGACTCGCCCACCGAAGGCTCCGTTAAAGACTATATTTTTTATGATTTAATTACAAATGTATAGTTTTCAGATTGTTCCCCATACTTGTAGTATAAGACGGTATTACTTACCAAATTTCATAGTTCTAGGTCAACGGGAAATGAATTGAATTTTGATTTTGATATTTTCACAGCTTCAAGAGACTGTAGACCTTAATTTTTAATTTAATAGTTAGTTTTAATTTAATCTCGAAACCTCCACGCGTTCCCGAGATAAAGGGTCTTGACAGACAGACGGACGGACATACGGACAACAAAATGATCCTATAAGGGCTTCGTTTTTTTCTATTGAGAAACGGAGCCCTAAAAACGCGAAAATAACTTTACTTTGAAAAAATGGGCACATGGAAAAATTTAATGTTATCTGCCCAAGATTATTAGTCACAGAACAAAAGTCGTTACATTTTGATTCTGTCATGTAGAAATGTGGTTGTGGAATACATTTTCCTTTTAGAGTTAAAATATCACTTTCTCGATACGAGGAAACTGTAAGAAAAAATATGGAAGCGGGTATTTCAATTTAGTTAATATTGTATTACAGTGTGGGAAGAATAGATTGATTCGCGGGAAGGAAAACAGAGAAACTGATTGGTAGAGCCATTGAAAAAACATTGTGCGTGCGTGTTTCGTTCCATCGAAAAGTAATATTACGTATTTCAAATATTTACAAATTGGCTCGACTGTGGAGGTACCATCTTACTCGCAAACCTCCCCGAAATTATTCGGGGGAGAGTAAGAAGACAGCTTTCAAACAGGCACAACCAGGTGGCCCACCATTGCCTGCGACCGATAGATGACGGTATATCCATCCCCAATTGCCGGGCCTTATATTAAACAGACTGGTGATAGGCAGCGGCGTCACTGGTGCGAGGGTTTCGGCACCGCGCTATCCAAACCGCCTGCCCAGCGTGTGTGAGTATGGGCATTTCTTCCAGGAGGACCGCCAACAGTGGGAAAATCTTGGAAAGACCTATGTCCCGCCGTGGACGAAACAGGCTGATGAATGGATGGATGTTTTGATGAAGAACGTGAAGTAAGATACCTATCCCTTTACTCGAACGTGAAAATTTCTGCAATTTTGCGAGTATTTAAAAATTCGATAGTTTTAGTTGAAAAAACTAATTCAGTTACAGACACGTCCATATTTTCCATTTCGTCAAAGTTTTCCTAGAATACGTGATTTCATTTATATTTATTATTTAACTAGCCTTGCCCGCGGCTCCGCCCGCGTTTATTTGGACGATGATGAAGCACGGTGTAAAATAAATAATAATAATCTTTATCAAAATTGTAATTCATAATTAGCACATTTTAATAATGTATGATTCCTCTAACTAAAGGCTTAAAGATAATTAATATGTAAACTGACAATATGAGACGGGTTGACTAAGATAATTTTTTTCTTGTAACATGGTTCCTGCGGTCTTATATTTTTTATGCCTTTACTTAGGTACAAGAAATTGTATGGAATAAAATAACGTAACAAAAATTATTGATAAAAAAAATTGAAAAAAGGAAATGCTTGCGAAGTTTCTTGCCCTTCTTTTTAGCAAGACTAATCGAATGGGGGAATGTCTAAAGGCATTATTTCGATTTATGGTTATTTTTGTTTATTTATCAACTTATTTGTTCATTGCATTATGTTTTATATAATAACTTTATTCTTATATTTATTTATTTTATGCAATAGTAAAATTTTATTATATTTTATTACATTTTAGTAGCCTAAACCTAAATATTTTTTGTATGTATTTCCCGTATTGTTTTTGTAAAGATTAACTTTGACCTGCAAAAAGTATACTTTATGTATCTATTTCACAAAATAAATATTTGGAATTTGAATTTTATTTAATCTCTGCCTGTTTTCAGCATGTGCGTTATTTTATGAACACTCATTATAGCCTATGTGTTGACCAGGGTCACTAAGACGATAATAAATACGTTGAGTGGTTCTCGAGTTAAAACGGAACATTGTACATACATACAGACAGACGGACAGACTGATAGTCAAAAATTCTAAAAATGGTACTTTTTGCATCAGATCAATACTTTGAAATTTTGTAAAAGTATTCAACGTACAGACACGACTTTTTACTACTTTATTATTAGTATAGATTTAATAATCTTCGGTGTATTTCTTCATGCACTGCAACCGCTATAAGCAAAAAAAACGAGCGCCATTTTCTGCGCCATTCATATGAGCGTAACACGAAGTAGAGTGACCACAAAAACGAGGACGAGAAATATACTATCTGACGTAGACTGCGTCTAATCATGGTGACCGCAGCGTTCCACGTTGGCATTTTGCGGAGTTTATTAAAACTAAAATACGAGGAACGAAGCTTAAGTGACGTAGCAACGGGGTTGGCTAGATAAAAGAAAATAGCAGTAATGACTTACGTCTTAACTTAAGGTGGTTCGTTTCGGACTCGTAGCAAAAAGCATAATTTGTGATTGCTTTTCTTATTTTTGAATAAAAACAGGCCAAGTGCGTGTCGGGCCACGCGCAATGTAGGGTTCCGTAGTTGCCTGGTACATTTTATAAGTTGGTCTAATAATACAGACCGCGCCAAACGTCTAGTCCCATACATTAGGCGCGACCTGTACACGTAAACCTGTAAAGCCTACTAAGCTGTGATAGTTTTCTTTTTAAATTCATTATATATACTACTTCTGTTAATTTTTTCCCATTTCTATAAACAACTGTTAAGCCGGCAGGGGGGACGCTCCACTCTATTTAAATTTTTCACTTTAAAGCTTAATATTTCGCCAACGGAACCTTAAATCTAAAAATGGTTATCACACACCCACAATGTTTTTGAACGGCCTATCCAACGATACCCCACACTATGGGATAGACGAGAAAAAAAAATTCATCCCCAGTTTACGTGTACGAGAGGTACCCTTAAAAATTCATTTTTCCAATATTTTATTTCACCATTTTGTCGGCGTGATTAATATTTATATTCATGCCAAATTACAGCGTTCTAGTACTAATACTCTCTGTGCTAAGCCGCGGACAGACGGACAGACGGACATGGCGAAACTATAAGGGTTCCTTGTCGGACTACGGAACCCTAAAAAGTACAAAATAAATGCGTTTTATGTTATTTTGCGACCATCGTTTGATAATGATCAGGGTTTTTTAGTAGAATTGCTTTGGATTGATTTAGTCATACTTGTTTGTATTACCTCTATATAAATTAATTTTAACTGTCATTTATTCAACTGATGACGGCCTCATAGAAGAGGCCGAAATATTTTGAAAATTGTGTTTTTATTTTATTTATATTTACCACCAATGTTTAAAGAAAATAAAAGGCTAAATATAGCAATTATATATTTATTTATATTAGTAGAATTGCGTCATACTATGGATAATAGTTTGCGTGAACGTGAATACCAACTTAAAGGCGTATTTAAAACTGTTGTAGACATTAATTTTCCACATAATGCATAAAATTATACAACTTTGTTCGAAAAGCCTATAGGTAGGCCTACCATGAGTTTTGCTTACTATACACGTTAACGTCTGCGTAAAATATTTATATGAGAAATTGTGCAGCGCCCCTAGCGGCTTACTACAGGAACCAGCATTTCTCATACAAAATATTTTACGCAGACGGTAACGTGTATAGTAAGCAAAACTCATGGTAGGCCTCCCGCTATGTATGGTCGCGAAATCCATAAATAGCATTAGTTTTAATTTTTTATTCAAGAATGAAAAGAGCAAGTTTAGGCCATAGTAACACGTATTCTGTGGCTGTAACACGTTTTAACTGGCTACCTATAACTGCTGAAGCTCTAGGCCCCTACAACAGACGGACGGACAGCGGAGCCTTAGTGATAGGGCACAAATTCACACTTTTAGAGCAAGCAAATTAACCTTACAGTGTATTCCTTTTTGTTAGTAAGTTGCAACTACACAAATACTATGCACATAAATTTCAATTAACGCATTGGTGCATGGTGGAACTGGTAGGATTCGACCCTGGGTCAACAAGAGTGAGAGATCGGCACCCTATCAACTGAGCTCATTACTGCTGCATAGTTATCGAAATTCAAAAGCTACAAAATTAATTTAAATGAATTCATCAATTACAAATGCAATATATCTGTTACGGGAAATGCTGGAAAAGTTGGCAAAATAGGTTAACCTGGGTAATAACAGAATTACCCAAGCTCCTGGGGTAAAGTCCGAAAATTTACCTTTTACCCGGATATACCTACGTCTTATAAGTTGTTCAAAAATATGTTTATCTGGGTCAAGTCATACAGCTGGATAAAAACAACTTCGACGCCGAGGCTGACAGAAGAATATGGTTGGGTTGGGCAGCATTCGGAAAGTTGCGTCACATATTTACGTCGTCAATACCGCAGTGCTTAAAGGCTAAGATGTTCAACCAGTGCGTCCTTCCTGTGATGACGTATGGCGCTGAGACGTGGTCTCTTACAAAGGGTCTGATCCACCGATTTAAGGTCGCTCAGCGAGCTATGGAGCTGGCTATGCTTGGGGTATCTCTGATGGATAGAATCCGAAATGAAGAGATCCGTCGGAGATCTAAAGTAACCGACATAGCCTGCAGAATCAGTAAGTTGAAGTGGCAGTGGGCAGGCCATATTTGTCGCCGACGTGATGGCCATTGGGGCCGAAAGGCTTTAGAATGGAGACCACGTACAGCAAAGCGTAGGATAGGACGACCTCGTGCCCGCTGGACCGACGACCTGAAGGACGTTGCGGGGGGCGGCTGGATGAGGAGGACGGAGGACCGACATGAGTGGCGAAATTTGGGAAAGGCCTATATCCAGCAGTGGACAAACACGGGCTGATGGATGGATGGATGGATAATCAACAAAGTTGAAGGTTTCCAGGTCTTCCAAAGGTTTACATGGGTAGAATTTTACAAATTTTCAGACTTTATCAAAAGAGCTTAAATAATTATAAGTTTATTCAGCCGGGTAAACCTAGTTTTACCCATTTTCCTAGCCTTACCCGTAACCTATCCACTGTTAATTAACACAGTTATTATTCTACTGTCTGAATAATATTTTCCAGCATAATTTTCAATTTAAAAACATTAATGAGGAGTGTTGCCAGTTTTCTACAAAAATGAAACGTGAAAGCATATCGTCACGTCACGATTCGCTTGTCGCTCGTGTTTCAAATCGTCCTCGTAAGCTATTGCCTCCTTACCGCACTTGTAGCATAAACTACTATTATCGGTATGTTATACATTAATCCTATTGTTCGTTTCATCAAGTTTATTAGTACAAATAAGAAATAGAAACCTTGTGTCGCGAGATAACAATCCCTATACTTAATTCGTCATACATGAGGGATATTAATGACACTTCCGAAATAACGTGACATCCGTTTTCCGGAAATGATCAGGGAGTGTATTTTTGAATCATTTGAATTTCAATTCGCATATGAATTCGCATGATTCGCATACGAAAACTTAAAATTAGTATTGTATTCGTATGCGAATTGAAATTCGAATGATTCAAAAATACACCCCCTGATCAGTCCGTTATTATTTGCAGATCGCTCATTTGTTTTTGTGTTAATTTGTTGTTTGTTGATATAAAATGTTCATACGGTTGGGATAACCGTATTATATTACGAACTATAGTTACGGTCGCGTCCCTAAACGCACAACTTACGATTGTTTTCCTTATTTTTGATTTTATTATTATAGGTGATAGAGCTGATGCCGGGCTCGACTATGGAGGTGCCACCATCTTACTCGGAAATCCTCCCGAAGTTATTCGGAGGAGAGTAAGAGGACAGCTCTCAGGCAAAACCAGGCGGCCCACCATTGCCTGGGACCGATGGATGGCGGTATATCCATTCCCAATTGCCGGGCCTTATACAAAACAGACTGGTCACGGGCAGCGGCGTCACTGGTGCAAGGGTTTTGGCACCGCGCTCACCGACCCGCCTGCCCAGCGTGTGTGAGTATGGGCATTTCTTCCAGGAGGACCGCCAAGAGTGATGAAGTCCTGGAAAGGCCTATGTCCAGCAGTGGACGAAACAGGCTGATGGATGGATGGATTATAACAATAATTTAGTAAAAAGTTGTGTCTGTACATTGAATATTTTCGCGAAATTTTAAATGTGATTTATGATATTTACCGGCGATAGTTTAATCACAATTATGATTTTCTAGAAAAGATGTGTTACTGTGTGCACTTATGCATAAAAACAATAACCACGATTTAAAGCTGTTGTCCATTAATTTACAACATAAAATAACATAACTTTGTTATAGAATAGAATAGAATAGAATATTTATTTATTAAAGCAACAAAGGCTCAGTTTGTTAGTAAGACACACAAAAAAATGTTAGTAACAAAATAATATATACAATCAAATATAATAAAATTATAATGTGAGAAGGTGGTGTGATAGTCATTTTCGCACCACCCCACCCGATGTTTCGCAGCAATGACCTATATAAGAGCAGTCCAGTCTGCTTGCGATCATATTTAGGATGCTGTTGGTGCTACCCCGCACCCTGCGCACCAGGGAAGCGCATCTTTTGCGCATTGTTGCATAGAAACAATCAACTCGCGCCTCTGCGAACATCCCTGAAGCGCTGCAGAAGCGAGGCAACCTCAACAGCACCCTAAAGGCATTATGTATAAAGCCTATTTTTTTTATTTCATTTTTTTTTCAAAAGTAAGAAAAACAATCATAAGTTGTGCGTTTAAAATCGCGACCGTCACGAACCACTTTCAAGTGTCATTTTCTTCTGAAATACGAGTTTTAGTGTGAACTCTTGATAGATTATTGAAATTTAAACAATTTCCTTTCTTTTACAGGTAAGAAAATTTCAACAGCTCTGAGAAAGAAAAGGTAACAAGACTTGGTATTATTTTGTTTAGTTATTTAGCTAACTTGTCACCGATCCATAATGGATTTCGCTAATATTTCATTCATCCATCAGCCTGTTTCGTGCACTGTTGGACGAACAGTTTGCTACGGCAGATTTCGGGTGATTTTATTTTCTAAGGAAAAGATTGATTTTTCTACTTTTTCAATTTCTGCGCACGCAGCAGTATCACCGTCATGGGATTCGAACCCGGCACGTCGGTATCGCCCGGTAAGCGAGAGGTGATATAATGTTAATTTGTTATCTCCCTGCGATGTATAAATCGCTGAGTGTTTAAAATATAGACATTTATCATAGTTTCGAAGTATAGTCAACGATATTTTTAAAATAACATACGTATATTTTCGTTATCTCCGAGCGATCAGCGCATCAAAAAACCGCCAGGTACTGCAGACAAACAAGCACATAACTAATTAACAAGAAAAGGTCAGTTTAACCACGGACCCCTAATAAATAACCATCCTCTAGTTAGAGAAGGTCCTCCAAGGACCCTCAACCGAGCTGGAGCTCCAACAGACCGAAAACCGAAAGTCCTTTTGAGATGTTGAACCCTTGAGGTCCCAATAATGCAAGAACGGACCCAAAGTTGGGATATTCCAATTAGTAGAGCCCCGGCTTGGCCTTAAATAACGGTTTTGATATACTTACAGTAACTTATTTGATATAAATAGGTTGTGGCCGCTACACGGCAAAACTAAATTAAATTAAAACGGAGGATAAGCACTTGGAATAGAAAGAGGTGTGTCGGGATCGCAGCAGATGGAGATCTGTGGAAGCCATATTTTGGACTAGTCGAGCTTTTTGCCAGAAAATAAGAGAACAGTAACTTAATAGCATAGTAGAATTTTAAAACCTTGCTTGCTGTCAATAATTGGGCTGTGCAATCAGTGAGCAGTACATTAACTTATTTTATATTATATGGAAAATCTCTTGTACTATTCCACTAATTTAGTACTTTAGCACCTGTATGTATGTATGAATAATAGTAGTTTATGATTTAAGTGCATAAGGAGGTAAATTTGAAAGACGAGCAATAAGCTCATCTCTGTCAAGTCTATCTATAGTAAACAAAAAAAGAGTGGCAACTTTATTCCAATATATAAAAAAAAACTACAGCTTCAACCGTAATAGGCAGCCAGTTGAAATTTTCACAAAATAAGCGTTACTATTGCCTTTATCAGGACAAATAAAAAATACAAAAATTTCAAAGGGGATCCTTACAATAATCCTCGTGTTTACCATAGCGCCATCTAAGATGACTTTTTCGACAAGGTTCATTGGTTAGATGATAGAAGGCGCTGAGAGTAGCTTGTCAACCTTCTTCTACCATAGTATTTTAGGCTTCCGCACTCGTAATACGTGGTGGTACGGAACCCTACGTGCGCGAGTCCGATTCGCACTTAGCCAATTAATAACGCTTTAATATAACGCTGTTTCGTGGTTTGTTTTCCATCATTTTATTTTCTTCTATAGCTATGCGTAGTTAACGATACATGTAATGTAATATGAAGCGCCAACTCTTGTTAGTTAAATAACTGTCCATCGCTGTACAATACAATACCAAGATATCGGATCCAATTCCAATATATCGCAGTGCGCCTATAATTAGTTTTCCTTCCCATAGACAACAGCTTCTTATGTCCACTACATAAAGACCAAAATTGGTTGCTCCTGTCAATTTGAAGGCTTAGTATAGTCGAACAGTGTCCACACTGACAATAAATTGTGACAAACGACATGTCATAATTTGTAGGGTGACCATATGTGGGGCTTAATTGAGGATTTGCCAAATAATATCAGGGTTAAATTGTCAGTCTGTTATTTATCGCTCGGATATTGGAGTTTCGGGTGCTACTTTTGTGACGTGGCGGCTTGTGATTGGATGGTGGTTTTAGGGTCCTTCAAATAACGTAAGATCTTAAAGTTTGACAGCGGCATTAAAGGGCATTACTCAAGAAGAAAATTTGGTATAGTGTTGAATTTATCCGGAACCCGTTCGTAAGAAACATCGTGATGAGTCCTCATTTTGAAAATCTCTACTAATAATAAAGTAGTCAAAAGTCGTGTGGACAATTAATATATTTTTTTAAATTTTATATGTTTTGTGTATATTAGTATTGACTGTAGTCAAAAATATAATTATTAGAATTTTTGACTGTCTGTATGTATGAATGTTCCGTTTTAACTTTATAACCACTCAACGGATTTGAATGCGGTTTTTTTTAACCAACGTAGTAGTCCCTGCCTGGTCAATATTAGGCTATAAAGGATGTACATCAAATAACGCCCAAGCCGGCATTGAATAAAAGCGGGAGCCGCAGACGAATGACTAGTATTTTATATATTTTTTAATTTGAGTTGTCTAATCAACTAACAAATTACAAACAAATTATCTTTAAATTTACAAAACCACGTACATTGTGTACGATGTACACTTTATAGACTTTTTTGTTGTAGATTTGTATGAAAGAAAAAGATAAATTATTTATTTATTTATTTGAGTGGATAATTCATATGTCGCCTCTTTACTTAATCACAGAAGGAAGGAATCAATGCCGGCCATAGATATGCTAATAATATGTCAGTGATAGCGGCGCATTCGCTTACGAGTTCGTATCAAAAAAATCATTATTATTATCCAATAAGCGGTAACTGGTAATGGACAATAAATAACAAATAATAAACAATAAAAAAACGTGATGATCTATAATCAGAAATCAAATTATCCTTTGTTAGGTCTGAATGTGCCCCCCATATTCATATGGGGTGAAATTCAGTCAACCGCCTAAATTCATACCGGAGACTCGGTAAGTCATCAGGAACAAGGTTTAATGACTCTCGAGGGTATCTTCGAAAAAAAATTTTTTTTGCCCCTTAATGGCTGCACTAGGAATTGTAGGTACTTGAACTAATCCAGTAGTAATGGGAAAAAAATATTTTATGATTTTGCCAAAAATATCTTTGAACCTTGTTCCTGGTCGTTAACTGAGTCTCGAGTATGAATTTAGGCGGTTGACATTTCATCTTATACAGATTACCAGATTTTCTGGCATGAATTCCGAGACGCGTGGCTCGACCAAATAAAAGAAGAATAGTATTTGTCATTACTTCTGGCCACTAATAATAATTTGTGACCATAGGTTCCATTTAAAATATTAAGAAACTCAGAACAAGTCGGTCGAAATTCGGGAAGGATTGGGTGAATTTGGGGCTCAATGTGTTTTAGCGTGTTGGCGACGTTCATACCGTGCGTAGGGATTTTTAGCAACTATCTATCTAATTTGCATTTTTTTTATTCCTGGACATTTTTCCGAACCCGGAGACCCGGGACACGCCTTCGTATTCCGGGACAATCCCGGTGGGTTCCGGTTACATGGCAACCCTACCCCCAGACGAGACACGCAAACATAGGTATCCACTTCAAAAAGAAGTTAGATCGATTTTACTAAGTTCTTAAAATTATGTGAAATTCACCGAAAAATACACCTTACGACATATAAAAACTTGCTAAAATTTAGTTTCCTCACAATCTACTGCAAGTAAGAGTATAATTCACGTAATGTGTTCTCTTTCCTCAAACCAATTTGAGCCACCAAAGAAAAACACGCAAAACTAAACCTTATTTGTAGAAGCAATTTGCCAACACATAATTCTGATGATATCACACTGAGTCGACCTGACAGAAAACCAATACAGGATCAGTGATATTACAGCTTAATGTAATTCGCTCCGATCGGAGTTACCAGACGACAGGAAATTTCCTGACAGTAAGGAATTTCGGCTCTATATATATATATATTTATTTATTTACTCAGCAAAAAGACACACAGGTTTTTGTTTACAAAATATTGAAGCCAAACTGCGTAGCAGTTTATCGGCTATACTCTCGGTACATGTGTGTTTCCATTAAACACTATTATGTATTTATCTGCGTACAGGTAAGTAAGTACCTATAGTAGTAAGACATCGTTTTTAACTGAGACGAAGTACGGGCGCCTGCTTAATAGATTACCATTGGCAGTTCGGTATCATAAATACTAAACAGAACTATCTGTCAGATAATCAGGAAAAAATTGGATTTGTGAGGAATCCATCCATCCATCTACCAGCCCATGTTCGTCCACTGCTGGACATAGGCTTTTCCCAAATTTCGCCATTCATGGCGGTCCTCCGTCCTCCTCATCCAGTCACCACCCACAATGTCCAGCGAGGAATAATAATGCTTTAAATTATTATAATTATTCAGTTGTATTGATATTGAAACGGCTACTCACGATTTAATAGTCAGATTTCGCCTGACTAGTTATTAAATCGTGAGTAGCCGTTTCAATATCAATATGAATCTAAACCACTAATCTTTTAGTAGTAAAATTATTGAGTTACATTGTTTTTATAGTGCGTGAGTTTAAACTTTTACAAAAAAGGCACGAAATTTACTGAAATATCAGAAATTTTGTAAGGAACTCAGTGTACCGGATCTGGTAACACTACCTCCGGGTCGATGGAAACTGCTGCTCTGTGTGTTCTAGAAGTTTACAGATTGTAGTTTTCTTCCAACTTCTTATCAGTGGTGGCTAAGTTGGTAGAACGCTAGACTCTTAAACTTGGGAACCGGGTTCTAATCTTGCTGTTAGAGCGTGCAGTATTGAGTTTTTCCGAATCTATGCACACAGTATTTGTATACAGGTTGAAATTGAACCCCCTAGCTTTATTGAAATTTATGAAATAGAATCACTAACAGAATACAAAACCAATAAAAAAAGTTTTTTTTTGTTTCTCGTATTTCGAATGTAGGTTGTCCACACGAGGCAACATGTGTCTGACAATAGACCGTACAACGTGAAATTTAAGTCATTTTGCTAACGAAAACTGGTGATAGTACTCGTCCATATGAACAACTTTTACTATGAAGCCAACCCTGAAATCGTAAAAAATATCAGCTGTTTCATACATTTGAGTCGTGTAGGTATTTAACTTTTCTATGGAACAGCTGCTATTTTTTTCACGATTTCAGGGTTTGCTTCATAGTAAAAGTTGTTCATATGGACGAGTACTATCACCAGTTTTCGTTAACAAAATGACTTTAATTTCACGTTGTATATTCCCGGCAGTAAATAATGCACATAGGCTATGTACACATAGGTTTTGTAGAGCGTTGTCTCTGTCACCTGAGTATTAGTGCTTCTTTTGACGGCTGATATCTTTTATTATGAATCATGACAAAAGAAACAACACATGTATTTTTATTTCGAATATAGAACAGTTTCCTTTGTTATAGCTAGAAGGTTCATTTTCACCCTGTATGTTGCTGAACGGCGAACGAAAACACTATGAGTTAAACCTGCAGTTAAGGTGGTAACGGAGGATCTCGGTGCAAAATGCACATCATAATATTGTTTATCTTACTTTTGAACAAAAAGTATGCAATAAATGCGTCTTATAGCAATTCGCGCAAACTGCTTGTTAATAGTTAGGTGATCACATGAAAATTATTCAATTTTATGCGTTACATCTTAGCTGCATTACATTACATTACAACTGTAAACACGCTTTTAAGTTTGTTAATGTCATGCAAACAAAACGTAATACATTAAAGTACGTAACTTTTTTTTGTGAATACTTTATTATTAATAAACTATTTCCGCAAGTTGATTTAAAACACATTTATTGCATACTTTTTATTCAAAAGTAAGGAAAACAATATTATGATGTGCATTTTGTACCGAGGTAAAAAGTTACCCCTTTAACTGTAGAAAGCGTGTGTGCGATAAGGCGCACCCCTTACCGTGCCCAGAGGGTTCCGTACCATTCTAATAAGGTAATATGTTTATAATATAAAGAAATGGGGGCCGTTGTCAGTTTTAGACCATTTTTATTGCGGGTCCATAACAAAAACTCAAGTAAAACTAAACTAAACTTTTATGTATATCATGTGCCATATGCTGTATTTAGACAAGAAATATTAAAAATGCCGATTTATTATGAGGTTTTAGGGTAACGTACTCGAATGCACGAACAATTAAATTTTGCAATTTATTTTCATTATATTTGTAGGTGATTTATTAGAGTGCATTACAAACCAGAAAAGATAAATTAAAAACAAATGTAAAGACAAGAATTTGAAAAAATTCCTCGGGACAGGATTTGAACCTGTGACCTCTTGTTTTCCAGACAATCCATCCATTCATAAGCCTGTTTCGTCCACTGCTGGACATAGGCCTTTCCAGGATTTCGCCACTCTTGGCGGTCCTCCTGGAAGAAATGCCCATACTCACACACGCTGGGAAGGCGGGTTGGTGAGCGCGGTGCCGAAACTCTTGCACCAGTGACGCCGCTGCCCGTCACCAGTCTAATTTATATAAGGCCCGGCAATTGGGGATGGATATACCGCCATCCATCGGTCCCAGGCAATGGTGGGCCGCCTGGTTTTGCCTGAGAGCTGTTCTCTTACTCTTCCCCGAATAACTTCGGGAGGATTTCCGAGTAAGATGGTGGTACCTCCACAGTCGAGCCCGGCATCAGCTCTACTACCTAATAAACCCAGACAAGCGCGCTACCAATTGCGCCGCCGAGGCACCCACCGTTGAACCCTTCCACCATACTTGTACATCGAATATTTTTGTAACAAATAGTCAAATAGATCTAACTAGCTTGTAATGCACATACTGAACGCTCACGAGGGCTTTATGTGATTTTACGCCTTGTTCTTAAGAAACAGATGGCGCTGTCATCGCTACAATATATGTTGCTTCAGACAGTTAAGAAATTCACAGTTCTCATTATTATATTTAGAGAATCCCAAAGAGGTACCACCATCTTACTCGCAAACCTCCCGAAGTTATTCGGGGGAGAGTAAGAGAACAGCTCTCAGGCAAAAAAACCAGGCGGCCCACCATAGCCTGGGACCGATGTATGGCGGATATAAAACAGACTGGTGACGGGCAGCGGCGTCACTGGCGCAAGGGTTTCGGCACCGCGCTCACCAACCCGCCTGCCCAGCGTGTGTGAGTATGGGCATTTCTTCCAGGAGGACCGCCAAGAGTGGCGAAATCCTGGAAAGGCCTATGTCCAGCAGTGGAAGAAACAGGCTGATGGATGGATGGATGGATTCCAAAGCGATGGATTTCGCAATAAAAACATAATCTCTAGTACGGTACTCTCAGCTGCAAGTCCTATTCGCACTGGACCGGTTTTTATGGACATGTGGGATAATTTCACAGTGGTTTCCTTTACCGTTAAACAAGTGGTACATTATACAATAATGCTATAAATATAAATTATGAAAAAGTTATTGGTGCATGGACAATTCTTAGTACAAATTTTGTATTACATATTTGTTTATGCATTGCTTTTAGCTGGAAGTTTTTCTATGCGCAGTATACTTGCTTTTTGTTATTCCAAAGAATCAAACTTTATAATGCTACTTTTGACGCCATTTTATTTTCCAATTTACTTTTTACTGCCTACACTGAAACATAATATTTACTATGAGTGTTTTATTTCATAAGACATTTACTAGTTAATGTAATGAGTACCTTCTACGGTTACATAATATAAGGCATTGCGGTAAAACATATTTACCTAACTAAATACATTTACCTGCTGATCTAAAAGATATCTAAGTACGGTTTAACGACATGCTTTTTTCCGGGATAAAAAGTAGCCTATGTGTTAAGTTAGGGTATAAGCTATATCCATTCTAAATTTCATCCAAATCCGTTCAGCCGTTTCAGCGTGAAAGAGTAACAAACACACACACCCACACACAAAATTTCGCATTTATAATATTAGTGTGATATATAATAGTATAATATAATAATAATATTATATAATTGTGATAATACGGAATATTTTTGGGAAATTTTAAATGAAATGGGTTATTAGTATTCTACTGAGGCCAATCAAAACTAAAATTTTATGAATTGAATGTTCCGTTTTAATTCTAGGATCACTGAACGGATTTGGATGCGGTTTTTTTATTATCATCGTAACGGCCCTGGTCGACATAAAATAACTGCCAAACTGAAAACAATAGTTTTACTTAAACTACTCAAACATTGAACAACATTCCCACGCGAGCAAAGCCGCGGGCAAAAGCTAGTTCAGAATATAAGTTCAACGTAAACGAATAGGTCCTTAACTTTAAAGTATTGTGGTAATTAATCTCCTCGTAGTTTCAGTTTCGCTTTCGTTTTAATTCTGCAATAGCTACTAAGCTCTCAATTATTTATAACTAGCCTTTGCCCGTCGCTCCGCGTTTATTCAATCTCTGCCCCGTTTTCGGCTTGGGCGTTACTTAATGAACACCTCTTATAGCGTATATTATTATGTTGACCTACGATGATAATAAATAAAACCGCATCCAAATCCGCTGAATGGTTCTTAAGTTAAAACGGAACATACGTGAACACACAGACAGAAAGACAAATATTCAAAAAATTTTGGTTTTGGCCTGAGTAAAATACTTATATTGTAACCCATTTCAAATGATTTATTTTTGTCCACTAAATTTTTCTAGATTGTTTTTGCTGTTATACTAAAGGTAATTATTACATATTTTTACCGCACAATAAATAAATGTACATAGGCGAGCTTAGTGCTAGTTAGCATTTTTTTCCAACTAACCTTTGGTGATGTGGAACTTGTCAAGGGTAGTGCTTAGATGAGGAAACAGTTTTAAGGAAACATTATATTTAACTAAAATGTTACAAATTAAATACATCAATTGGTAGATTATAATTAATTAAATGCTTCTATGAGGCCGTCATCAGTTGAATGACAGTTAAAATCTATTGTATGACAGTTAAAGACTATTTACAGAAAAAAATTAAAAAAATTAAATAATGATATTTACAGAATTAATGTGTGATGATGATGATGATGATGATGATGATGATGATGATGATGATGATGATGATGATGATGATGATGATGATGATGATGATGATGATGATGAGTCAATCAATCAATTTAACTGTCATTCAACTGATGACGGCCTCATAGAAGAGGCCGAAATATTTATTGTGTTTTTATTTAATTTTTATTGTAATAAGTAATATTTAAAGAAAATAAAAGGCTAAATATAGCAATTATATATTTATTTATAATTAATTAAATACATATACTACCTTTACATGCTTACACTGACACATACATATCACTAAACATATCAAAAAATAAAAATAAAATAATATCACTAAATACTTTGTAAAAGGCTAATTAAATTTGTTCGAATATAATTGCTCTTTTCGGGTTTCTCGTCTTTAAGATCATCTTAATACTGTATTTTGCCTGGCATAGTATTAGTTTCACAAAATAACATAATATGATTTCTTTACGTTTTACAATATGATAATATCTAGATAGGTATTTAAGTAATGTTGAGGCCTGTATCCTATTCCATATCTTCCAGATAAAAGTTGCAAGAAGATCTCTTCAATTGTATTACTGTCTAGTGATCCGATTTTATCTGAATATATTTAAAAAATCTGAAAATAATATGGATATTAAAATTATCTGATTGGTTATTTTGTTCATTTAAATATCTGTTTAATTTTTTAATAACTCGAACATATTTTTACAAAATTAAAACTAAATAATCCTAAAAACTTAAACAAACTTTAGAAGATTTAGATCAAATAGAAGACTTTATTCAATCATACAGGGTGTAAAAGCAAAGGCAAGAATCCTATAAGGGTGTGTTAGTATGATCGGTAAAGATATTATTTTAAATACTCGGATGTCTAAATAAAGTACCAGTACCTTATAATAAGACGATTTTCTTTACTCAAAATACACTAATCGCGTGGACACCCTCACTGGTCGCTGGCCACTCGGATGAGGGGTGCGGGTTGCGGGGTGCAATTAGGTGTGTGGGGAGGCCGGTGAGCTGCGTAGCCATAGCTTAGAAAAATGATAGAATTTTTGGTGAAAATTCAAGGTATATTTTTTTTCTCCTAATGACATCAGAATCGTGTATACTATCATACCCTAAAGGGATTCTTGATGCTGCATTTACACCCTGTATAAGCTGTACATTTTCAAAAATAATACCATAATCGTACAGAAACGTATACCGCAGCCTTATGTATTCACGTATGAGTAAGGCTTTAGATTTTGTCACTCAGTAATTCCCGCTCACATGATTATCATAATAAGGGCGTGTACTCACTAGACGCTAATAAACACTGTCAACACTCGGATTACATCGCCGTTGATGTGTCTACGGCTTTAGGCCGATTATTCGTGATGGCAAATTAATTGGTAATGTAAGCCTTAGCGATGACGCTGGACCCGCATGACTGCGATTTTTGACCCTTAAAAATATATTTTGTTAATGTTAATTATTTGACACCTTGCATGAGCTGACAGAATATTTCCAAAACGTAACTATTTCGAAAAATATACGTTTTTTACTGGGTCGTGGTATAGTTGCGTTATGAGAACCGTTTACATAAATATCAAGTGTCAAATTGTATTTTCGAAAAGCCAACAGAATTTTTAATAAAAGTATTACGTATAAACTTAGATAAAACAAAGGGAAGATGCGTCACCCCGCTGCTCGCCGGCGGCCCTGCAAATTTTAATATAGACCCAATGGCCCCGTTTTGTGTAGCTTGTCTCGCTCGCGCCACTGTCGAAGCTTGTCGCTCTATCTCTGTCGTTCGATGGCGCTTGTTTAAAAAATATGTAAATTTTTCAGTTAATTAACGATATAAGATCGTACCGTATCTACCTTTTCTTATATAAATGTGTATTAAGTAACATAATACAGATAATTTTGTCATATTTAATGGTACAATAATTTACAATCAGAAATTAGGTACCTAGCCAACGTGTTATGAAATCTAGTAATGAGTATGTAAAAAATGTCTACGTTTATATTCGTAGTCTCTTTAAAACAATGTGTATCTAGTAGGCCTCCATGTTCGAATAGGGGAGATCTCCGCTGACCCAGTTTTCGCTCTCATTACAGTCGCAAGAAGGGCAAAAAATGGAACAACGGAATTTTACTCAATAGGACCATGGTAGATTTACCCATACATTCTTAAATAATTATATTTAGACATTTATTTTTCAGAGAGTCCAAACACGAAGACCAAGCGCGTTACGTGCCATACTTATCTATACTCAACTGATCGTTAGATAAGTCGGGCAACTAGTCAACAAATTACAAGTTGTAAAGTTCTGTCAAAATTAATTAATTTATTGATTGAACTTCAAAGTTTGTTATCTTGTTATGCCCTTACGGGAACCTAAGTAGACGTCTTCTACATACACTTGTTTGGATAGATGTTGTGTTTGTTTCGTTTAAGAAATTAATTTAGATATATTTTTGTTATCCGTGTGTTTATTAGGTTTGTTTACTCAAATAGTTTGCACGCTTTGATACACCAAGAAAAGGGGCTGAGACGGCCGCGTTGGCTACTTCAAATAGAGTGCCTATGCTGTACGTACAGACGGCAGCGTGACAAGCTACCTATTGCCAGTTCTTATTTCGGGTTATAACCGTTGAAATAGTTTCCGACTTGGTAGCTTGAGTTGCAGAGGACTGTACACCCGCTAAGCATCTGGCAGATATAATTTCGCTTTAATAATGTTCTTATTTATTTTCAACATACATATATATACTCACGCCTGTCTCCCAGAGGGGTATTTATTTTCAAATAGTTCCCAAAATAGCAAGCGGGTATACTGCTAATTTTTTGCATCAGAACTCGTAAATTACTGGTATGGAACGATTAAGGTGCAAGTTTCCTTTGTTATAGCTGGAGGGTTCATTTTAAACCGGTATAGCTTAAGGTGCTAAAACCGAATCTCGGTGCAAAATGCACATCATAATATTGTTTTCCTTACTTTTCAAAGGAAACTGTTCTATGTTCGAACAATACATGTTTTGTTAAATTTGTCATGATTCATAATAAAAAAATGGTCAAGTGCGAGTCAGACTCGCATACCTAGGGTTCCGTAATTCGACAGTTTTGGGAACAGTCAGGAAGAAGGTATTTAAAATCTTGCCTGTAACTGTTTATGATAACTAAAAAAGGAATTGGTTGTACCACAAAACAGACTCGAATATTTTTATACCTTACTCGAAATAAAACTCGTGGATGAAAAATTTAATTTTGTCATTTTGATATCGTGAATTTCTCACCCGCTATATTTTTACTGTAATATTTACGTAATCCTAAATTAGCATGATCTTTTTCATATTTTTCGGTTCATTAGTTTCGGAAAAAAGGGGTGGAGGGGACATGCACTTTGTTGTGGTTTTTCAAAGATTTCTCGAAATCGGTGCCAGTAAATAAAGTAAAAGTATATATTTTTATAATCAGCTCTTTAATATCTACAATTTGATATACATATCGTATTTTTAAGAATTTTTTTTTTCTCACTTTTGTATTGGAAATTTTTCATTTTTTTTGTACCGTGTTATGTAGGCAAGTGAATGCTATTTTGTGGAAAATTTCAAGTCTTTATCTTTAACGGTGCTAAAGTTCTGAGACTGTGACATACGGACGGACGGACGGACAACGGAGTCTCACCATAAAGGTTCCTTTGTACCTTATCGGTACTACGGAACCCTAAAAAAGATTTCGATCGCCAAAGAAGCACTAATACTCCGGCGACAGAGACGACGCTCTACAAAACCTCTGTGTACATAGCCTATGTGCATTATTTACCGCCGGTAATATGTACCGTCTATTGTCAGTCACATGTTGCGCCGCAAAGGTTGGCCATTTTTTCGAAAAATGATAACAAAAGAAAATTTTTTTTTCGATTTTGTAGTCTATTAGTGATTCTGATTCATAGAGTTCAATAAATCTAGAGGATTCATTTTCAACCTGTATCCCGGTGTAAATGTACTGGTATACTTTAATGAAACCACGCGCTATACTGATCATACTAAACGAGTTTTTTAAAGTAATATAACAGCGCAGACAAAAAAACGGTCTATTCTGAATGGTAGAATTTAATGTAGGTACCTAGTTATTTATTTACCGGGTATGAGCTGAGTAGTAACTTTTTAGTAAAACAACGTGTAAAGAATCAGATTATGTTCATCGAGACGAAGCCTCAAGCAAAAGGCTTATAATAATAAACATGGAAAATATTCGATTACACAAACACACAACATCTTGAGTTTACGTGTTAAGTGTACATTTAAAGGGTTCCGTACACTCGTAATGGAAAAACGAATCTTTATAAGGTTACTTTATTTGTTCGTCTGTCTATCCCTGATTCGAGACCCCAGATCAGACAAACAAGAGAGATATGTCTTAGCACTTTGGTTGTTCGTGGTCAGATGTCTCCTCACTAACACAAACACAATAACTATACAGATCACGTATCGTACATACTCATATATCTCATGCAATAAAAAACTAGCGCTAACACTAATAAACGAGCTAATAGCACACATGCAAAAAGAGGGCGGCGCATTAACCTGTACCATAGACTAAATAGTATTGTACTATTTAGTCTATGCCCGTACCCATGATCGACCGATGCGAAACACTTAGAAAGAATTCAATTCAATTTATTATTATTTTGGTTTTTTTTATTTTTATTTTAGGTCATTCTTTTTTATTAGTTCTTAATTTTAATTACGATATGAGATACATGTTTACTTAAGCACCAGTATTTTTTTTCAAGTGTGTTGTGTCTCCTGTTATTAAGTATGCAATCTAGTTAAATCGCTCAACCTATTTTTATACATATGTCACAGTGTCATATCTGTTGGAAAACCTAATCACACTAATATTATAAATGCGAAAGTTCGTGTGTTACTCTTTCACGCTGAAACAGCTGAACGGATTTGGATAAAATTTAGAATGGATATAGCTTATATCATAACTTTTAACACATAGGTTACTTTTTATCCCGGAAAAATGAATGTCGTTAAACCGAATAACACGCGGGCGGAGCCGCGGGCAAAAGGTAGTAAATAAATAAATCTGAATACACCAACACACAACAGTTGTGAGAACACATTGCAACGCTTGCCTGTTTCACGAAAACTTCCGACTTGAAACAAAACTCGCATCAAGCCTATATGAGGCCAGATGCATTCGCAAGCGCCATACCTCCTTTTCATTGTTATTCGGATCTAAGGTCAAGAAAGATCCTTTTTAGGGTTCCGTAGTCCGACAAGGAACCCTTATAGTTTCGCCATGTCCGTCTGTCCGTCTGTCCGCGGCTTAGCGCAGAGGATATTAGTACTAGAAATCTGTAATTTGGCATGAATATAAATATTTATCACGCCAACAAAATGATAAAATAAAATCTTGAAAAATGTTTTTTTTATTGTACCTCTCATACACGTAAACTGGGGATGATATTTTTATTCTCGTCTATCCCATAGTGTGGGGTATCGTTGGATAGGCCGTTTAAAAACATAGTGGGTGTGTAAAACCATTTTTCGATTTAGGGATCCGTTGGCGAAATACTATGCTTTAAAGTGAAAATTTTAGTTAGAATGGAGCGACCACCCCCCCCCCCCCTGCTGGCTAAACGGTTGTTTATAGAAATGTGAAATAATTCACAGAATCCGCTAATATATATAATGAATTTAAAAGGAAAACTATCACAGCTAAGTAGGCCTTACAGGTTTACGAGTACAGGTCGCGCCAACTTATATGTACCGGGAAACTACGGAACCCTACATTGCGCGTGGCCCGACACGCACTTGACCGGTTTTGAAATTATTCTCAGAAAAGGGTTGAGTAATTAGATTTAAATCTAAATAGAAGTATAATAAAGTGACAAAGTTTTATTGTTAAATAAAGTAACACGTAGCGGTACAAAAATCTCTCTGGGCGCGAGTCCAACTCGCAATGACAGTCTTTTTTCGAATTCTTCGCATTACTCCTTTTCTGCAGGAAAATAACAAACACAACATCAAAAACAACCGCACTAACAAAACCAAAACAAAAAATTACTTTATCACCTACAAAATATGGTACAAAATACCAGATTTCCTCAAAAACCGTAGGCGGGTAGACAAACTATAGCAACAAGGCGCCAAAATTTAATTTGTCCGTTTATGGCTCACTTAGTGACGGTAGTTCTTAGGTTATTTATTTTATGGTTACCCCACCAGGTTTATAGTGTTTAGGACCGTTTTCTGACGTCACCGTGGTGTGATGTGACTTTTACTAGAGTGCGTTTCATCGGATAGTACATCTGCTGTAATGTTGGCTCCACTGTCGTCTAAACGTAATGATTGGATGATCTAAACTGGATTGCATTGCTACCAACATTACAGCAGGTACTTTTTGATGAAACGCATTCTACGTGCGCTTTTAGAATTTTCCTTCCGTCGAAACGGAACACTTATTGAGTATGGCATACAGGCGCGGTCGCAGTTCAAGATTTTGGGGGGGGGGGTCATCTTGGCTCAAGTACAGTCAAAGAGGCCAACTTTAACAGTAAAACAGGTTAAGCAAATATTTTTTTTTTAATAAAATGCAAATTCTCAATCACAATACAAATAGAAGCATACTAATAATTTTATGAGGCATGCGGCCGAGGTGGCGTTGTTGGCACGAATATTTCATGGGCTGAGATTATGTTTTTATTGCGAAATCCATCGCTTTGGAATACTCTAATTATTATATTAATTGGTAGCGCGCTTGTCCGGGAAACAAGAGGTCGCAGGTTCGAATCCTGGCCCGAGGAATGTTTTCAAATTCTTGTCTTTACATTTGTTTCTAATTTATCTTTTCTGGTTTGTAATGCACTCTAATAATGATATTTCATGGGCTTTTCAAATTTGGGTTGCACCGTTTGAATTACTTTTTATAATTTATTGATAATTAATTGAAATAGGCGTTACCTTGCGGAAGTCCATCACTAAATTATGGATAATTTGCAATATTCCGCTAAACAATTCTTGTCGTGCTATTCAAAATGCAGACTCGTGCACCGCCCGCCCGCCCGTATAAAACATGCAACAAGCAAGCAATACGAGCATAAAAGCAAAGCAATCTTAAATAACAAGCAAGAAAACTTGTCGACACGTGTTTCGCCTCTGAACGAGGCATCCTCGGCTTCTCCGCAGCAACTGATGTGTTGCTCGCCCAGCCGCTCCGCAGCAACTGATGTTGTTCGCCCGACAGCACAGCAGCTAGTGACTTTTACACTTAGTACTTTTTATAACGTTATTTTAGAAAATAATTTGTTTGAAATGTTCGTAAACCGTCAAGTTTTAGGGGATTTTTCGAGTTGACATGAATTATTTGGAGGGGGGGTCATTATCCCTGTGACCCCCCCCCTCGGACCGACACTGATGGCATAGGCTAGGACGAAATGTTACTTACCCGTCCAACACAATAAGGCTAAATATACGAGGCGATTATTGGTTGGCTAATTGACCTATTTGTCTTGGACGGGTAATACACATTGGATGGTTTTTAGCTGATATTGAAATATTTTATCGGCAAAAAATTGTTGGATTGTAGTAGATTTATTTATAATTTGGTATTACTTATATATTTCATAAAAAACAAGTAAATCCCGTAACCTCGTTCTTCTAAGGAACATTTTCAAAATTATAAGGATAAATGGATTTTTTTTAAACGTAACGTAATCTTAATGATTTTTTTCACGGTACGTTCGGTTCTATGTGTGTTAGTCCTAATTTCTTCAAACGAACCTTCGAAAATCTGACGTTGGTTCATCTCAAGTACAGCCATAACCGGGTTCGCTTTAACCAGCCTGGGGATTTGGGTATTAGGATATTTATGTCGGTCAAAGCTTTTTTTTGCACAATTTAATAGTGTTTGTAGTTACTCTAGATTTTAAAACTTAGTATTTTCTAGAGTACAGAAGATTTTGAAAACAAATTACCTAGGTATAGGTAACGTCAAAGTAGGTTTTGAATTATGTTTTACTTGTTTTTAACTGAGAACGCGTTTCAGACTAATTATCTAACCCTCTAACTCGTTATATAAAAATAACAATTTTAGAACAAATAAGGCTGTGCGTATTTTAAGGGTTAAAACCAAACAAATTGATTAACAGCCCCCTGGTTCTGTATCGTAAAATGAGTTGCCAACCGAGTTTCTATCGTCGAAAACGTACATATTCGCTTATCTAAGGATACGTTCGCACTTGAAATGACGTCACAATTCGTAAATAGTTCAATACCCAATGAAGGTTATTTTCGAAGTTAAATTTTTATGTTTTTGGTGAATAGCACCCATAGTTGGCAACCGATTCAAAGATACGTAATAGGCCCGCTGTTCTTTTGGTAATATTGAGAAGTCGTTAAAAGGTAATAAAGACGTTCACAAAGCCATTAAATTAAAAGGTTCTCCACCTACACATTATTTTCGCTAACACTAAAATTTGGCTTTTGCTTTTCGGTTTGGATTCCGATATTTTTATATTTAAAAAACTAAAATAGCTAGCAAAATTTCTTCGTTCGAAAATATAGACATTTTTAATACCTAACTAATAAAATATCTTCAATTACACTTTTTCACAAAGTTTGCCAATTAGGATATCATTTCTATTTGCCAAACTTTGCGAAAAAGTGTCGATGAAGACCTCATATTAATAATTATTCTTACAATGTGTTAGGAATTAATACATTATCAAAAGAATTATTCCTATAGGCATAGCAAAAGTTTTTGAATCGCGTTTTTGTTATACAGAAATCTAGAAAAAGAATTTTTATACTTATTTATCAAACTAGAAACTTCTTATTAAAGCAGTTAAACGATTCCAAAAAGTGTTAATATTCCAATTATGACTAAACAATTTATTAAAACCGAATAATTGGAAAAAAGTGGGTAAAGTGTAAGTAAGCGTTCTGTAGAGAAACAGCGTGTTGAGTACAGTTTCATCCATAAGTCTCGTAAAATTCTGAAGTTTTATTTTGCAATAATGAAAAATACATAAAAAATACCAAATGTAAATATTTTTAAAATTGCTTTCTTGAGGTTCAATATGAGGATATTACGTATCATTTGAAGTATATTTTACAAAAAAAAATTCAACCGTATCGTATCTGGCGGAGCTCAAACTTGGTATGTTTTGAAAATGATTTTCATTTTAATTTAAAACAAGTAAATGAAATGTAATGATGTGATATATTTTTAGAATGGGTTCAGAAAGCCCTTTCATTTGATACTACACAAATAGGTTTTGGAACAAAAAAAAAATCCCATACAAAAAAAGATGACGTCATAATAAATAACAACCCAACTTTATTTTTCGTGCTACGGGTCAAGTTGTTTCATATAGCTTAAAGATCTATTGTTCTGATTTTCATGCCTATTTGCAGCCGTTTTGGGCGTACCGCTACAAGGAATTCGTTCCAAAATATCAATCAGCACGGCAAATTTCGAGTTTAGTAAGTCGTTTGTGGACGGACTGAGGCTTCGCAATAAGGTTTCTTTTTATTAACTGGACTCTAAAAATCACACACAATATTATTATTCTTAGCTTTTTTATTAATCTTACATAATGTTTTAATAAAATACACAAAAATATATCTTGTATTTTTATTTTTGTGTTATATAAAAATATACAAGGTGACTTTAATTTATGCAGCCAAACTCATACTGGAGCTTGGGTAAGTGATCAGTAACACGGATCGATAACACTTTTTGCTGATTACGAACAATAAAATCTTGACGTCCTATAGTAATTGACTCGGGGCTGGGCTTGCGTTTGTAAGGAACACGAAAACAATAATTTACGAATTTCACAAATAGGGTCATCGAACCTTGTTACTAAGCACTTACTGCAGAGAGTAAGAATTTGGCTGCATAAATTAAAGTCACCTTACATATTGTGTAAAATTTATAAAAAATAAAAAGTGAATTATGATACCCAGTATATTATCTTAGATATTAAAAACCTACCCTCAAAATATCCTATCTAACAAGCGAACAAACCATAACATCCAAATTATGAAACTACCCCGAGGGCTGAGGCGTCACAAAAATGCCTCTTAAGTAGGGCTGCCATCCGTTACGAGATATCGGGACTGTCACCGTTATTGTCTCCTCTGTCCCAAGTCTTCGACGATGACGTTGGCGACTGTAATGTCACGATATATCTGCGCAGATACTTTTATTATTATTATTTTATGTTTTTCTTTATTTTTTTATACTCTCTTTTTCTGAAAAGAGGTTAAAAGAGCACGGGCCGCAGCCAAGTGCATAAACTATATCATTATTATAGAGTGTTCTGTGATAGGTCTGCCTGTAGAGATTTTCTCGTGATGCGTTTAGAGTTTGGCCAGGCAATCGTTGCACAGTTACTGACACGGGTATGGAGAAAGTTATTTTTTTCCATATCCGTAGCTTGTATATTATGAGTATTTGAGATTGCTATATCTATTAAGTATACGGTACTATTGTGTTTGCCATGTATTGTAATGTCTAGTCTATTGAAGTAAACGATTTGTTATTATTATTTATCTAACCTCATATCGTAAAATCCTCATTACGAACTCAAAACTACTGGCATAGTGAAAAATATTTTTCATGAACGTCTCTAAATAAAGAAAAAATTAAATTATAGTATTATTGATCTCCGAACAACCTTATGCTGTAAAAAAACTTTTTCTGATATTACAGTACATGTGATACTAACTAGGAAGGCAAGGGGAACTTAGCCCATACAGCCATGTCTAAGGTTTATTAACAAATACAAATGACGTTATCATATAATATTCTCTAACACGTACTAAATAATATTGACAAAGGAGGGCACAATTTCATTTTAATTTCAGCCTGCATTGTCTATGGCTGCCGGCGCGCGCAATGCGTACACATGCGTGGTGGACTGTTGAATTTTGGCGCCATAGCTTACGTGGAAATTATGCATTGCTGAGAAAAGAAAAGTCCTTACAAAAGTATAATAAAATACCATAAACATCTTCCACTACAACTACGGAAATGTGTTTTCATCTAAATAAACTGGTAAATATTTGTTTTGTCTTGAAATTGCATATTTTTACTTCTCATTCCGGAGAGTGTTCCGATTAAATCCTAGCAAAATATGGCAGCCCTACTAAAAAATTCTTTTGTAAGGGATTTTACTGCCCTAAAGGGACTGCCTTCGTAATTTATAACCGCAGAGATATAGACGATTTGCTTGGCGATGTGTAATAGGTCTTTTAGGATAAAATACACACGGGACGGCGCGTTTACAAAGAGTACTACGAGAAAAATCAATATTGTTTTTCTATTTATTGATATTATTTAACATAAGAGCTGTGCTCTTGTCGGTAGTCTTCTCCATTCACTTCCGCACACCGCCTTCTCTTTAAGAGTATGGCGTAGGCTAGGAAAAAATGTTATTACCCGTCCGACACAAAAAGGCCAATATCAAATACTTTATTACCTTTTGATAGAGGCGATTATTGGTTAGCTAATGGAACTATTTGTTCAGGACGAGTTATACTAATAATTACGCGCGAAACAGCAGATCGGAGGGTTTTTAGCTAATACTGAAATATTTTATAGTGAAAAAAATATTGGATTTAAGTAGAAGACCTTTATATTTCTATTACCTATTTTATAAAAAAAAACAAGTTGATCTCTTAGCCGCGTTCTTGAAACGAACGTTTGAAACCCAATAAAAAAGGATAGAAAACATTTTTTTTCCGACAAAAGTATAAATCTTAGTACATTGTTTATAAGTAGATCACCTAGATAAAATATCAATAAATCAAATATATTTTTTTCCAGTATGAAGATAGTCCTACTTTCTTTAAAATAACCCTCGAAAATATGGCTATGAACAAAGCCTAAAACAAAAGCCAAAGTTCTAGGGTCAGGTACAGCCATAACTTCTTGAAACGACACGACATACATTTACTTTCTCTTTCACCAGATCCATGAATGTTTTCCTGTGCCTTCCTCTCTTTATTTTCCGCTTCACTTTCCCTTCAATTATATTTTTAGTTAAATTGTTGTGTCGTATCAGATGTCCCATTTTTATTTTATAAATATTCAGGGACCTTTAGATTTTAATGATTATTTTTTGTCAGTAAGTATTAGAAATGAGTTCAGTTACTTAATTTCAAAATAATTTTGCCGTATTGCGGCATCTTTTTTAGGGTTCCGCGCCCATAGGGCAATACGGAGCCCTATTAATGTCGCTCTGCTGTCTGTCTGTCCGTCCGTATGTCACGGGCCTCTAGCTTGCAGACAGAATGAGGTACAGATCAAAACCGGATATTGAATTCAAAATAAAATAAAATAAATTTTTAGTGGCGCCCCCGTGCAACAAACGTCGAAGAGGTTTCATTATTTAAATGTTATTCGTTTTGTTTTGGCTCTTACTTAAAGGTAAAAAGGTTACTAAAAAGTAACATACAAATTTTAAATTTACTATTACTCTAAAGTAAAACAAAAAAATATAAAAAGTAGGGTTCTACCATTTGGTACCATTTTAGCCGCTTATTTTTTGTAGCCCTGATGTTGCTTTGGAATGTAATATATAATGTTATTATTTATTATAATGTTTTTATGGACCCGTGTTATGGGGTGGTACGGAACCCTTTGTGGGTGAATTACAATGATTATAATAATAATTTCATGTCAAAATAACTAAAATTCTGCAATTTTATTGATAATCTTTTCATTAAATTTGACAGAAAGCAAATTCTAAGAAAATTGCGATCCACAAAAAGCGCAATTTTGTGAAATGGGCCTTAAAACTGGCAATGATAGCCTTTTTATAAAATAATAAAGGTAAAGAAACCTAAATTTGAAATAAATAAACCCATTTGACACGTACAAGCTTAATAAAATCACAATCTGGAGCGTTTCACACGTATAAATAGATCTATTGAATCGGTTTGATAAATTATTTGAAAAAAAAGTTCCAAAGATTACCCAAAAATACGAACAAAGCAAGTCTCACGGATTCCTTTTTTTGGGGATATACAGCAGAATGTACAAAAGAACCCTCGTTACCAATTGACTGCTGCGTAATAATTCTTTTCATCTTTAAAAGAGAATGATTGAAATGAAGTGAAAATCAATATAAGAATGTGATTAATATTAATTCCAATTTTATAAGAAACTAGCCTTTGCCAGCGGGTAGGCCCGCGTTTTTTCAATCTTTGCCTCGTTTTCTGCTTGAGCGTTATTTAATTAACATCCCTTAAGGCCTAGATGTTGACCAGGAACCCAACGATGATAATATAAAATCCGCATACAAATGTGTTAAGTGGTTCTCATGGAGACAAAAAAAAATGTGGTTTTGGCCTCAGTACTAATAACACATTTCATTTAAAATTTCGCGAAAACATTCAATGTACAGAAATTACTTTTTACTACTTTATTATTAGCATAGACAGAAAATATAGATTGATTTAATGAATGGGAATGAATTCACAATTTCATTTCGTTTGAATTTAATAATTATTTCGTACATTTATACCGGGTGTAAAATGAAAATTTAAAAATGAAAAATGTAAAATTAAATCTCCGAATGAAACCACATACTCTACTGATCACACTGAACATATATTCCGAAGAAACAAAACAGAGCAAATGAAATAATTGGCCAGGTGCGAGTCGGACTCGCGCACAAAGGTACCACCACATATTACGGGTACGGAAACCTAAAACATTATGGTAACGTAACAAATTACCGACTTTAAGATCTTAGCACCATCTTATTACCTCAGTAAAAGCTGTCAAACATGTCGTCTCAGATGGCGCTATGGTTAACACGAGGTTTATTGTTAAACTATTTAAATTTTAATTTTTATTATTTTTCGTGTGATAGAGGCCATAGTAAAACGTATTCTGTGAAAATTTTAATTTTCCACCTATGACGGTTGAAGACCAGTCCATTTACACCTGATTTAGGTGAACTGTAATAATATTATTACAAAATATTAATAATGTCGAATATAATAATAATACAGTCCCAGGAAAAAGTTAAAAAATCAAGACAACGTAGTTTTGGAAAAATAATATAAATTGCATATTTGCTTTGACGGAACCCCGCATTATGGTGTACGAACTACACTTGACATTCTTTTTTTAATCTATCGCCGCCACATCAATGGCATCTCATTATTATGCCACAAAAATAATGATTCGACCGATTTTAACTCGATTTCTCAACGATTATCTCAATTTCTTAGAACTCTAGTTTACAGTTTGGGCATTTTCGTTTCTATCACGTTAGTATAAAGACTGTATTATCTTACTTCCTAGTTTATGTTAAAATGAACAGGCTCTTTGTTCAAGATGAGGCCTGGTTCACAGATTGGAAACACCTGGCGTGGGGCCCAAGAATTGACTAGTGATGGGATTGCAATCGAAGTTTTAATTATCGATATATCGTTGTAATGAGGGCGATGTTATCATTTTTCTTTAGGTATTATCACATTTTCTGTTAGTTTTGCATTCTTCGGAAGGCCTGTTTAGCTGTGGGTCCAAATTTGTTCCCGAAGTACCAGGGCTCACCATTCACGTTGGGACGTAATAGTCGTCGGTGAAACGTGGGTGTACGAGTGTGGACTGTGGCTTGTACATCACCGTTCATACTTAGAAACACCTCTGACGCCCTCGCGGGGATTCATGTCGTGACGATATAGGTATATGGATTATTTTTATTTATTTATTTATGTTTTCACCATTACTGGAAAATTACGTTTCGCCTAGGGTTTCATATAAGTTTGACAATTATCACTGAACTGATTTTGGTATTATTAACTTTGTATTGGGGTCTCAAACGCGTTGAATAACAACATGAGTTGCTATTGGATACGAACTAAGTTAACTGAGTTAGCTTGTGACCACGACAGCCTACAGAGGCGTCGAAACGTCAAGCACGTATCTATTAAGGTATGTTGTTATTCAACGCGATTAAGACCCCAATACAAAGTTAAGGCTGCATATGAGGTCAGATTGAGCACCTCATTTTGCATCAATCAAAACTGAACTCTACGACGTTTCCTTTTAGTACAAAATAGCGCGCTCTCAGCCGTGACTGTTACGACCACCAAGAAACACGCGCACACAAAAAACTAGGTACATTTTTATTTAATAACTCTGCTTCTAGATGCAATTTTTAAAATTATTTTAAGACGAGCTGATGATGGCATTTGTTAACTTGTTTTTAATACAAATTTCAAGGCTGTATGATTTAAGGGAAAACATTAAATTTAGAGGTAACTTCGTAATTTTTTTCTAAAGATTTAGCGTTTTTTCTAAAATCAGCCTATCAGCTATATATGCTAATTCGCAGTCCTGCTCTAACGCTTCTGCTTTTTAACTTTTCTAATCAGATGCCGCGCACGTAAAAACATCAGTTATTTTTAAATCGTGGCTGCACTGATGGTTTTTCATTTTTATGGAACAGTCTGCAGCTGCTTTATACTATGATCAGTTATATTATGCAAAGTTTCAGATCTAATTTCAAGTATTCATTGAATGCTATTGGTTTATTGTACGGTTTGGAATAATTTTTTTCTATCGAGAAAATTTAATGGTATCAAGTTTTCACAACAATATGGACATAGCATTAGTCCTCAACTTTATTATATATAAATTTCAGAGTGATTGTTGCAGTAATTGTTGGTATAAAATAGGACCATGCAAAGCGAAGTGAGGTATTATACACCATTAATAATGATTTTCATATACCGGGCGGGAGATACCACAGACAAACATATTAATCAGAATCATAGACAAGAATGCTTTATCTTATTTGTGAACATAGGTTTACAGTACATCAAAGTGATACATGCTTAGGTGGTAAATAATATGTTTGTTTGGACGCTATGATCTACCGCAATGGTATACAAATATTTTATGATAAGTATTAAACGAACAAAGATATTCATGCACATGCGAAATTTGTAATCTAAATATGTATTATGTTAAGAGAATTTTATGTAAATTGTATGTCAAAGGTATCAAAGTTGAAAGTTTTTAAATTCAGAATACATTATTAAATCAAAATAGTTTTATAATTTAAGAACTGATCAACACTAAAATAACATTTTTGTATAAGTAGGTAAAATATTTTGGTTTTAAATTGTGTAAAATTTAGATCTTTAATATAATTAGGAATTTTATTGAATATTTTGGGAGTCATACAATATAAACTTTTAATTAAATTGAAATGCCCGCAGGTATTTATAAAAGTTATGAGTAATTAAATTAGTTTCATTTAACATACCTACCTTGTCTATTTACATCGTGAATTATGTATCCAGTATTCGTAGGTAATTTCTTGAAATTAATGGTTACCTTTTGTTATAATTAGACTTTGGGCGTATGTCGTGGGCATATCATGAGGTATGAAATCAAAACTCTTTTAAAAAAAAGTCTAAGATACGTGCGACTTCGAGCGAAAATAAATTTGGGAAGCCGAGCGAAGCGGAGCAGAGCGAGGCGACCCCTGTATTCAAATCAAATCAAATCAACATTATTTATTCAACGCAGAATTTTTAAAAGACCTTACACCGTATGTGCCATATTTGGCGTACAAATATTTAGGTTCTACAATAATATTTACAAACATACAATAATATTTACAATTCATGCAACATTGATGGTCTTGTCAATAATCCATCGCCCATTAGGATTAACCTCAAAAATTATCCTGTAAAAAATTCACGACTGTGTAGTATGCCTTATGATAAGAATCTCTCGCAACTTACTTTTAAACATATGTATGTACAATTTCAATTTCTCTGATTGAGCTTGGCAATCTATTGTAGTTGCGAGGAGCCATCCCTAGTATACTTTTGCTAAATAGAGCTGTGGTGGATGGAAAAGCTGTATCGCCTACTTTGAATTTTTTTAAAGAGATGTTTATTGCATTGCATTGCATAGTAGTTTAAACATAATTATGATATTAGTTATATTCAGTAGTACTGACTTCCCTTCTGGATATGTAGAATTTAGTGCGACTAGAGAATCACTGTGACCCTACCGTACAGGTACTTTTAGTACTTAGTGTAGGGAACAGGGCTCCCCGAGGTACTTTTATACAATACAATATATAATAAGACTAAAGTTAGTATGTTATCTGGTTTTTACCTTTACATACTACAATGTACCATACATTAAAGTTACACTGAAGATAAATAATTACATACTACAATGTATCATACATTTAAGTTACACTCAAGATAAATAAATAAATAAATAATAAAAATATGCCTAAGCAGAAAATGCTATGCTCAACTCTGCGATGTAACGATCACAGATACACACAGTCGAGTTGCCTAAAATTAAATGTCAAATCGCATACATTTTAACTTGAGATTGACATGTCTCATGTCGTCGATTTTCTGGGAATTGCTTCCAGAATTGAGTTTAGCCAATAAGTAATAGGCAACGAATGAAATGAGAACGGAAATAACGTTTGTGGAATGATGTGTCAGAAATAAGTGTCGTGCGCAAAGTCAAGGTCAGAAGACGGGGAAATTTGACAAATCTGCCATCATTGTGTTAATATGTTATTTTTTTATCGATTATCAACTTTATATGGACGTGGCAAGAGGACGTGGTAAACAGTGACCAATGGAGACTTAACAATTTCATCAAATGTGTAAATGCTACATGTGTGTATACAATTTATTATAGACTTATTTTACTGGAATATTGAATGTGTGTGGAATGGTACATTATGATACAAGTGAGCTGCGATGGACATTACAGTCGAGGCGGGATTGCAGCCCGAGCCGAAGGCGAGGGCTTAATGGAGGCGATGAGTGTAATGTCTAATGGTCACGCGTTTCATACGACGTTTTTCAACACACTTGCGAGGAAAAATAATAAAATTTCACTGTCTTTTTTTCCACGTAATCGAAACCACAGCTATGAACTGTCAATTTTCTTTGAAAAATGGCAGCGGATATTTTGTTTTTTGCGCAGATGGAAATAGAGGCACTGACGCATTCACCAAACAGCCAAATATTAAATATTAACAAACTGTATATTTTTGTATTTACAACAAAAATTTGAGTTAATTTGTTGATGAAATTAAATGATTATTTATTATATTTTAACTGAGACAGTCTATTTATTCGCAAAAACTTTACTATTTGCTTAGATTCAAAAAAAAACTGTATTGTATTAAAGCCCTAATTATGACCCCAAGAACGCTGCAATAAGGGCCACTTTATAAGCAAGTGTGTTGAAAAATGTATTCATTAATGCAACGTAAGATACGGGTTTTTATTGCTGCAGACAGACAGACAGACATTATATATTATGTCGTCGGCATATCGTAGAATTTGGCTTAGCATGATTTGCCTCCACAGATTGTAAAGTATGACATCGAAAATCTTTCACCAAAAGTTACTACACGGTCACAATATCTGTGCACCTGACCTCGTGACGTCATATCGGCGGTCAGGGTACGGTGTGAAAAAAAGTTTTTTCGAGAAATGTGGAGGTAAAAAAAATTTACTAACCTTTTCAAATCAATTTATTATTGATGAAGGGTTTGTTATTAAAAAACAATAATTTTGATTACACGCCGAACTGTCTTCCCCTAGTGATATTAAAAGTTGTGTGATGTTGTCATCAGGTATGGTGTACTGTTTGTTTGCTTTCTCCGATTCAAAAAACTTGAGCACTTTCAAGATTAAATTTCTTGATTCGCTGTGTATTGTTTTTCCCATGACTTCAGTTTAACAGCTACAACAATTTTAATAACAACCAAACCAGTCCAAACTTAACAGTAAACAGTCTAAACTTAACAATAAACATTAAAAAACAAAACAACAATAAAGCGAAAATATCAAAATTATCGGGACGTGTAGCGGCAACGAAGATGCCAACCGTACTGTCGCACCGGGAAGTGCGCGGAGAGGTGACAGGGGAAGCGGGAGAGGTGCCACATTCCAGCGAGGTGCACAGATACTGGGACCGGGTTATAAAATAGATGCGACGACGAGCGGAGCGAAACGGAGTCGAAAGTAGAAAAGTAGCACGTAGTAGAGGACGACAGAAAAAACTCGGCTACAGGGTGTCAGTTGTTAGGGCAATTAAAAAAACGTGCCAAGAGTTTCATTCTGACCTTAAATCGTCATAAAATGTGTTCCTCTAAAGATATAATAAAAATACTGTAATTTTACTGCTAAAAGATTCGTGGTTTAGATTTTCCTCCGAAGAAACTGTACGAAAACAGTGAACCTAGTTAGGCGAAATCCGACTATTAAATCGTGAGTAGTCGTTTCAATATCAGTATACTATACTGTAATTTGTTATTTTATTTTGGCGAATGAAACTTATTCTATTACCTACTTACTAACATGATTTTGTGTTTCTATTGTTAACCTACTTTTTCCGTAATTAGGCTAAAAACACAAAAACAGTCTTCAGTGCATGAGACTATGAGTGAGCCGAGGCCCCGTTTCAACTCAAAAAAAATTGTCTCAACTAGGTTTACATGTAAATAAATTTGGGGAGCAGAGCGAAGCGGGGCAACCCCCCTAGTTATAATAGAAATACTAAAAATTTTACACGCCGTATTTTCACTATCAGTCTGTACCGCTTACTCGCATAGGTTTGTCCCCTTCACCCGAAACGTAACTGGAACCATAGTATAAATAAGTAATAGTATTCTATCTCCATACAAACGGGCCGAAACGAACCCCCCCCCCCAAAACTCGGTACAACTCGGTTTACGACAGTCGCGGTCGCACCGCAGTTACGTACGCACGTTGTCTCTGTGACGCTCCCGCGCATTTTCGTAAATTATGGCATGAAATTACAGAGTAAGTTGTGCATTGTATGGTTGCTTAAATTCAACTTTTATAATAAATATAGCATTATCAAATACGTAAACAGTCAGTTGGCAGCCCTAGCGCGTGTTTAGGCACCGAGCGGCCGTAGGTATTGATTTCAAGGACACCGCCTAGTTAAACTACTGTTGTTACCCATACTGCGCCGGAACCGTAGAAACATGATTATAGAGTAGTCTCAAACCATATCCGACCTAAAGGTAATATCCTAAATGAAAACTGAGATGAAACAATTTAAAACAAAGTGGAATTTCCCTCAGGAAAAGTATAGCAGGATATTTATTGCTCGGAGTTTGGGCGTTTTTTGGGATAATAAATGGCTTTTAATATTCCTTATTTATATCTTCAGTGCTTTCATCAGTTAATGTCCTAACTCATTCAGTTGAGGGTTATTTAGTAGCTGTCTTACTGTCAAATACAATATATATTGTTATAATTATATTAATTTTATAACAAAATTAAATTATTTTATTGAAAAACATTTTTGAAATAATCAAAGAAATTCATAAGAAACGTTATTACGTTAAGAAACGTTTTTAATTTATTATTAAGTTTACATTAGCATAGTTTAAATGTTTTGGTAACACTATAAAATTATAACTGTATTGTTTATATGTACTAATTGTTGTCAAACGAAATAAATATTGTAACTATGTGTCACTTTCATTTTTATAAAAAATAAACTCAATAAACTTTTTTTTCTCGTTAAAATCAAATTGAGTCATAGCTGCAATATCTTTTTCGATATGATAGGCACTCACCCTTATTTTAGTGCTATAAGTATATCTATACCACTAAATTAATTACTAAGTCATTGAGCAACGTCTTATAGCTAATCCAAGGTCTGTTTGGACTTAACATATAAAAACTACCAACTATTTTGTTCCGAATACCCCGGGCGTCCCCTGGTATAGGTATAAATTCATCGAATATTCGTATCGATGCAAAACTTACATTTGCACCTAAAATACACTCGATATCTAAATTCATCGATAGTTCTCCCATCCCTAGGGCCACCAGCGATAGACTTGTACGGTCGTAAAACCGTAACAAAGGAAATCCTTCTTGGTATAATTTTTGAATGGCGATGGCATTCCATCAAGCAAACTATCGGTCAACAAAGTGCCAAGCCGAATTGCGCCAAAATCTAGTAATGTAAAACTATGGCCAATGTCGAAAAATCCAATTAGCGCGTGACATTTCATCCAGCCTGTTTCGTCCACTGCTGGACATAGGCCTTTCCAAGATTTCGCCACTCTTGGCGGTCCTCCTGGAAGAAATGCCCATACTCACATACGCAGGGCAGCCGGATTGGTGAACCCTCGCACCAGTGACGCCGCTGCCCGTCAACAGTCTGTTTTATATAAGGCCCGGCAATTGGGGATGGGTATACCGCCATCCATCATCGGTCCCAGGCAATGGTGAGCCGCGTAACATTCACGAACGATAATTGCTGACATTGGCCAATATTTGCCATGAGTCTGGCGCCAACAACGTAGCAAAGAAAATCATTCTCGGTATAATTTTTGAATAGCAATGGAATTACTCAACACTTTCAAAGTCGATAGTACCGTCAAAGCTTACACAAAAAACATTTGCAGCTCTAATGAATTTCGGGCAGAATTCGTTACAAGTAAAGAAAGAAAGGAAGTAATTTGTTTATCTATTTAATTTTATTCTAACTTATTCCTATTTTTTTAAATACGATAGTGTAAATATTACAAAATAAAAAAAAAAACAAAAATACATTTATTGATCTGAAATATAAGCATACAAAAACATAATAATGACACAAATGAATATATAGATTAAGTAAAAAAAATTGCAAAAAAAAATATAGATTTTGACACATACACGCTGGCTATGCAGCCGTCTTGCAGCCTGTCAGTTACAACAGCTATAAGTAGTAGGGATGTAGACACTCAGAGAACGATACAACAACACTTGAAGGGTGCAGGGAAAGAACAGGGGATGTCCATCTGAGTACATTTCCAGAAAAACGCATGTAAACCTTTGAATGTGCGTACATATTTTTAATGATACTTGAAATACAATTGAAAGTTTACATACTTAAATAAATTTGTACTTAATATGAAATATATTTTCTTATATGTTCAATAATTGATTACTTTGAATACAAAAAAAATAAAATAGAATTTGCGATTGTTTCAATTTCAGGTCAATCGAAAAACTTACTTTTGATTGCCATCCCTTATTGTATTTCAGTTTTTTGTGATTGAAAACGAGACTTTAATAGAAAAACAATGTTTTGACAATAAACAACACAAAGTTGAAAAAATGTGACATTCCTTGTTCTTTCCCTGCACCCTTCACTTGTGAACTTATTTTTAAAGAGTGCATGCATCTGTGAGTTAGGTGAGTATGTGTCAGAGAGAGGGTGTATTTGTGTGTGTGTTTGTGGGTGTGTTTGTGTGTGTGTTTGTAAGGATTGAGGAAAAGGTAAAATGCATTTGAGACAGGAAATGTAAAGTATGTAAATAATGTATTAGGAAATTAGCACCTATTTAATTATCTCTAAAAGTTTTTCTGTGCCTTCAAGCATAATTTAATTTGTCTTATATACTCTTTAGGTTCCTTTACATCTTTATTTTTAGCAAATTGTTTATAGCTACAATAATTTTTAATAACACCCCTTGTACCAAATGATACTATAAATAAATATTTATCACAATAAAAACAATTCTTACAATAAAAATTACTTATTTTACCGTGACAAAACTAACACCAACATGCCTAAAATGTTTTATGTAAAAATAATACACAATGTTGAAACCCCATTTTTGCAGTTTGAAAACCTTTGTTGTGTAAAAAAAGAGAGGTAATGATTTGTGAAAAGGTATAGCCATTTTCTAAGGTTAGTAATTTAAAACACAGTAATTGTAAGGCAAGCTATTTCTTTTTGCTTCGAACAACATGCATACTCATTTCCTTTGTCTTTAATTTCCTTTTTGTAAACATGCCAGCCTGCCTCTTTTACTTTGTCAAATCAGTTTTTTGTTGAAATAACACATTTATTATGAACGGTTTGATTTATGCAGCCAAATTCATACTCGTAACCAGCCCCTAGATTAACGTATCTTTGAGTCAGTTGCCAACTGGTTGCCAAACGTTAAAAACATAAATATACTATCGAGTTCCGGTTATCTAAGGATACGTTCGTACTTAAAGTGACGTCACATTTCGTGAACAGTTCAATATACACTTAAGGCAATTTTAAATGTTCAGTTTTTATCTATGTTTTTAGTGTTTAGCAACTCTGCCTCACAACCGATACTAAGTTACATAATGGGCCCGCAAGAAGGTTTAAGAGGATAGTTTCCGCAATACCATAATTTATTCTTCCTTGTTTGAAGAGTCTAGCAATAATATGTGCAAAAAATTGTTCTTCTGTCAAAAATATAATGCACACTTCTTTTAATCTTTAGAAGTCATTCTTGTATTGAGTAATAAAAAGCCAAAAAGTTTTCATGTCGAGGCATAAGTAAGCAAAAAATTAAAAATCTATACAAACTTTATTAAACTCTGAAACGAACAGATATTTTATACAATCATAAGTTTTTAGGATACCGTACCCAAAGGGTGCCAAACGGGACCCTATTACTAAGTCTATGCTGTCTGTCCGTCTGTCACAGGGGTCTACAGCTGTAATAGTTATAAAGTTGGTATTTACGCAAAATACGTGTTACCATAGTCTCTACCACTACAAATAATAAAATATTTAAAAAATAATATCAGGAGGGTCCCCATACAAAAAACCTCGAAAATGTTGCATTATTTAAACGTTATTGGTTTCGGCTCTTGCTTAAATACGGTAATACGTACAAGTTTTAAATTTAGTCAGATTGTAGGACATACTCAAAAGACAAAATAAAATAAAAAAGTAGGATTCCGTACGCAGACGGTGCTAAATTTTTCGTCAGGCGCTACCATTTAAGCGCCTTGTTTTTTGTAGCCTTGGTGTTGCTTTGGAATGTATATTGTTGTTATTCACCATAAATGTTTCTAGGGATCCGCACTCATATTGTGGGGTGGTATGGAACCCTTTCTGGGCGAGTCCGACTCAATTTTTGTAAAGCGTATATTATTGCAGCGTTTTTAGGGTCATAGAAGCATATTAAGCACGCGTGCTTTTTTCTTTACACTATTGCACTAGTGTTTTTTACATTACAGTACTTTTTAAAATCCTAGCCAAGAGTTTTGACGTCTTGAGCTTGAGCTTTCTCATTTTTGGAGGTGATGCAAAGATAAATGTGGATGAATGTTCTTTGGGTTTCACAGAACACGGAAAAGAAAGAATTGCTTAAATCAGTGCTGTTCCACCGCATTTCACATTTTCCTTCTTATTTACTGGATTATTTAATTGACAATCTTGCAACGGCTGTAATTGTCACGAACAAATATAATTTTGTCGACCCGTGTCTTAAAAACGCCTCTATTACGTAAAACAAACAGCAAGGGTTGAATAATATGGCGTGCGAGATTTTAAAAAGACGGCATGGTCAAAGGCGGTGCACATCGGTTCGGTCGGCATAGTTTGTGAGCGACACGATTAGAACCTGCGCCGAGTTTGCGCCGAGTTTATGCCGATACCTAGATCGGTTGGGCGCGGCGCGGCGAATAAATGTCGGCAGACGGAAAACTGGAGGCCTAGAACGTGGCACAAAAAGTGTCTTTTGATAGATACTTATGCTGTCAACTTGATTTTTAGTATGTAAGAAATCAAGTTTGACAGTTAAGGACTCTTAAAAGACGATCTTTGTGTGCCACGTTCTAAGCCCCCTGTTGTCTTTGCCTTACCCTCTGGGAGACAGGCGTGAATATATGTATAAATGTACAAATAATATCTAATTCATTAATATTTAAAACAGAATCTGTTTCTTTTATTTCTCTTAGGAATGAATGTAACTCATCAATATTTTAAAAATACTGTTTTTTAATTCTTATTTCTAGCTGAAGAATGTAAAATTTACAAGTAAAAACGACGTTTAAATTGGAAAGTGTTTTTATTACACAATGAAGTACGGCAATTACTTGTACAAATATTATCTGGCTAGCCAACATAATTTGTTTTATAAAATCCAAAGCATAGCAAACTATTTCCCATACTTATACTTTTCCTTCGCATCTCTCCACAAGCAAAAAACTTTTAAAACCAACAGGAAAGTTTTGTCGTGAATTTCACACAAGTTTTAACACTGCAATGTGTGGAAACATTTTGTTGCAAAAGAAAATTCCGAGAATGAAAAAAAATCTTTGTCGGCAGTCTAGACCGAAAATGCATAAGGAAAAACGTGCAAAATTTTCCCTTTGTTTAGAAAACACGCTACATTAGCCTTTCAATTTGTCTGGGAAAGCAAAACAAAACAGTTTAGCTTTTAAAAGTAACTGGCCGCAAACAAAAATGTTTACTAGAAAAAAAAAGAAATGGCGTCTTACCGTAAGGCGTTTTTTCAAGTATGAAAAAAGAACGTCTGCTTACGTGCGAATATTGAACGCTGAGAAGCGCTTTGAAATTACAAGACATTGTTTCCATTGCCATGCATGGTTTATTCCGTGAATATTATGACAATATGTAATTTTATGGAGTTTATATTAGTTTTTATTACAATAAAATATCATCTGAATACTATTCGTGTATTTTATAAGTGTAATGTTTTTAGTTTAGAACATGTTTTTCGGACTAGAGTCGAATTTATATTCACCAGAGCGTCTAAAGACTGTAGGGTATTGTATTATAACTAACAAATCAACACAAATCTATCAGCTGTCAGCTGAATAAGTTTTCGTTTTGATTTTTGCTGTTTCTGAAATCGGGAATATTTTATAACAGTTTTTTTTAACTACTACTTATTTTATTCTTTATTAATTTTCTATATGTCATTTTATTCTCCACGGGGATATAGAAATACATTAAAGTCGATTCCGAAGGCTTTAATTTTAGTTTAAGTGCTGTCAAAACTCAATTTTTTCCAAAGTTATATTAGCTTCTGTTATTAACACTAAAGCACTATTTTGTAATGAAGAAAATTTAGTTTTGAGAGCACTAAAACTAAAATTAAAGCCCTCAGAATAGGCTATATTACCCGATTTACCTTTTAAAATTTGAGCAGTTGCAAAAAGTTTCCACCAAATTTGCAAAAAGTTTTACACATTTGAATAGACATTTTTCTAAGGAGTAATCAGAACCCATGGACGGTTAATCGAGAATTAAAAAAACTACACTGAAACCGGATTATTTAACACGCCTCACGTGATTCGGCATCTTTCGCGATTTCAGTGCCCTCGCTAGTGCTCGGGTTCGAATCTAATTCTATACATATAAAGTGACTTTAGTTTATGTAACCAAATTCATACTGGAGACTGGGTAAGTGGTCAGGTCAGGACCAAAGTTCAATGACACTGCGAAATATGAAAAAAATAATTATAAGTATACTTTTTCAAGAACACCCACGATTCAATTAGTACAGGAAGTCTATTTCACAGAAAGAGTAATTGATTCTCGGGACTGACCACTTTCCGAGTCTCCAGTATTCATTTGGCTGTATCAACCAAAGTCAACTTATTTTATACCAACATAGTCTGAGGTTCACGGTGAACCATTATTTTCGTCCAGATTTTTATAATCTCAAAGCTCACTGGACTGGGAAATTGATGAAACCGTAAAACTGAGAGCAAACCGAATCCGGACCCAAAGTTCCGTAATCTAAATGAATTTGTTTTGATTAGATTTGGTTCATTCATTGAATCAATGAGAAAGTTCGCTCATTCTCGATATACCAATCCATCTTCGGGTCAAAGAAAACAAGTATAGTTCGCGGAGTGGCGTGACAAAGTTTTCAATTCACTCGAGTTCGATAATTTTGAGTCTTACTCCCTAGGAATAAAGTTTAAATTGAACACATTCGGGGGTAGTTCTCGCACTTTCTGGTCGGACTATAATTGGGTCTTTCCGGACCCTAAACATGTTTTTACTTAAATTAAATTAACAAGTAAATTTGGTAATTTCTGTTTTACAATATACAGAGTAGGGTGATTCAAATTTTCACTTTTTTCCGTTTTATTACGGGGCACCCCCTCAATGTGCTCTATGTAGCTAAAAACAAATAAAGAATTTTTTTCATATTTTTTTAAAGAAATTTAGGGGTCGCTACCACAGTTAAAATTTCAATCTCCATACATAGAGCGTATTTTTTAATAGATACTGAAAATAATAAAATACAGAAAGTAAGCCTTAGAAACGAAGATAATGAAACACTATTGCATTTTTAAACTTTCTGTACTTCACCCTGTTTTTTTGTCAAAGTAGAGCAAAATTTTAGCAAAATGGGAGTTTATTCGTGTTATGTGCTGTTTTTTAAAGAGTGATGCATAGATAATTTTTTGAAATGTAAAGTTTTTCATTATCTTCGTTTAAAAAGCTTAATTTATGCATGATTTAATTTTTTATTTAAATAAAAAAAAATCGCTTAATGTATGGGGATTTAAATTTTAAATACTGTGGTAGCGACCCCTAAATTTCTTTTAAAAAATATGAAAAAATACTTTATTTGTTTTTAGTTACATAGAGCACATTGAAGGTGGGACCCGTAAAACAACGGAAAAAATTTAAAATTTGAATCACCCTAATACAGAACAAATAATTAAATACAATATTTTCTTGGAAGATTGTGGAAATGAATGAATGAATTAATAAACACTTCATTGCCCACAATATTTACAGACATACACACAGAAGGTAAGGGCGGACTTATTCCTACAAGGAATTTATTCCAGTCAATCTTGGAAAAGCAGAAACATTTATATATTATAACAGAAATAATCAGTGCGTATTGAAAAAATAATAATTTTTAAACCTAATACAATCAAAATTATTCTACATAAATATACATACATAAATACACAGATACATAATACAAATAAACAAGTAGCTAAATCCGTAAGTCAGTAACAGAGAGGAGAGGTAAAATTTTTCAAGTTATATTTAAAAGAGGGCACAGAAGGAAGATCTTTGAGATTTTGCGGAAGTTCATTCCAGAGCCGAACAGCACTGACCGTGAAGGATTTGGAGAAACGAAATGTATTTTTTATTAGGTACATTAATCTCACGATGAAATGATTTCCCGTCGAATTAAGTTAACTTGCATAGAAATTTAATACTTGCATTATTTTTAGGGTTCCGTACCCAAAGGGTAATCAACGGCACTCTATGACTAAGACTCCGCAGTCTGTCCGTGTTTAACCAGGCTGTATCTCATAGGTAGACAGGTGAAATTTTCACAGATGATGTATTTCTATTGCCGCTATATATACACTAAAGACTATAAAGTTCCTAAACCAAATAGACATTTCACTAGAGCAGTAAAAATTGGCAAACTATCACAGCCATCATCTAAAAACTATTATGGAGAGAGAACTCGGAAGTACATAACTCCCAAGCTTTGTAATAAATATCCTCTCCTACTGGAAGAAAATAAGTTAAAAATTGGCACCCTAAAACATAAATTAAAAAATATATTGTTATCTTCCCTTACATAACTAGAACTTATTATATCTTACATAATGATTTCCTACAAATATGTATATGTTTTAAGACTATATAGTATTAGATTTTAAGTACCTTCTCTTAATCAAATGTAAGAGCGTATCGCCAACAAACTGCTTAGCAGTTTGGCGAAAATTGTAAAGTATATACTTGTGTAAAATTCTGTTATAAAAAAATAAAAATAAAAATATCATTAAATACTAAAACCGGCCAAGTGCGAGTCGGACCTGTGCACTCCCATACAACAAACATGATTTTTTGCCGTTTTTAAAGATAACTAGCTTTTGCCCGCGGCCCCGCCCGCGTGTTATTCGGTTTAATGACATGCTTTTTCCGGGATAAAAGTAGCCTATGTGTTAATTTAGGGTATAAGCTATATCTGTTTTAAATTTCATCCAAATCTGTGCAGCCGTTTCAGCGTGAAAGAGTAACAAACATACACACACACACAAACTTTCGCATTTACATATAATATTAGTGTGATATGTATATGAACCGTGATAGTTAGACAAATGAAATTTTCACAGATTATGTATTTCTGTTGCCGCCATAACAACAAATACTAAAACCGGCCAAGTGCGAGTCGGACCTGCGCACATGTTACAACAGACATGATTTTTTGCCGTTTTTATAGATAATGGTACGGAACCCTTCGTGCACGAGTCCGAATCGCACTTGACCGGTTTTTGTTTATATTAATATTTAATAGACCTAGAATAGCCGTAAAAATGTTTAATATCAGATAGCTTAACTGATATTTGAAATGAGTTTTATCGAAATATCTCCGATTTTATCAACGTTAAATGCGTTTCGAATTACTAAAGTCAAATGTAAGTCACGCGAAAACGTAGTTATCGAACCAATAATTAAGATTTATTTACATTTTGTTTAATATTCATTAATTAGCCGCGATTCAACTGACTGTTTGAATGTACAGTTGACACTCGAAATATTTCAAATATACTAAACCTTATGATCATTTAACTACTCCCATACTACAGTAATTTGGCTAAGTGTGAGTCGGAATCGCGTCCAATGACGTCCGACCACCACACAGTACGGAATCCTAAAATTACTATGGTATAAGTCAACGCAGGTAAAAAGAGCTCCGAGCGACGTACCTGCGCATTGAGCGAATTACCGACCAAATTGGAAGTATGAGGTGCGGCGCGGGCGGCCGCGACGGGAAAGTACCTAGCGCGTGGATTTGCTGTCTCGTGATTGGTGACTTTCGCTTCACGGCGCAGTGTCCACGTTCGGTCGATCTCAAAATACAGTCACGCGCATAAATGTATTTGTGTTACGATGGGTTCGCAGAGAAAGGAAAGAAAAATTATTTACAATGTTTACTGCTGCATGAGGAACGCAGCTGGAAGAAGTATTTTCTTTTTGTATGCATTTTTTTTTGAATAAGCATCATGTAGGTATATGAACATTCATGTGACGCAAGTTGTGGACCAAATCAACACCCACAGTATATTTTTATTTCTAACCTGTAAACAAATGGCTGTTATACCGATGTTATTCTACAATAAACATTTTACTTACACAATCAAAAAATATTATACTCAAGACTTTTTGTGCGCGATTATACCCCCATGCGCAAACATATCCCTTCCACTGACGCCCCAGAGCTCTTTTTACCTGCGTTGACAACAATAGCAACATTAAGGCGACAAAAAAAAGGCGCTGCAATGGTAGCGCCTGCGCATGACAAACTACTCGGCACTATCTGGGTACGGGGAAAAAATACCCAATTTTTTTTGTATGAGCCTCCGTTACTTATAAATAAGTTTCGCAAAAATGGGAAAAGGTTTGATAAAATATCGTTTTGAATCTACTCTGACCTGTTTGATGTCATATTATGGCGCCGCGATGTAGGCCGTAAGTTTATGATTTTTATTTAGTTTCAATTCGTATTAACATATAATATTTATCATTTAAAAAAAATGTATACAAATTTTTTGTCATCCTCATCACTGATATATGTCCTTTTCTGTAAACAATATATAAATATATACCGGGTGTAAATAGATTGCTACCATTAAATGAAACCACATATTCTACTGACCCTACTGAACCACTTTTCCCAAAAATCATACCCTTAGTTTAGGAAATAATTGTGTTCCAAACAAAAACGCGTGAACCCTAACGCACCGACATACGGGCGAAGTTAGAGAAAGCGTTGACCTCAAACAGCTGGAGGTTTCACGGAGGACGCTCTCTCTAATCTCGCCTGTATGTCGGTGCGTTAGGGTTCACGCATTTTTGTTTGGAATTCAATTATTTCCTAATCAAAGGGTGTCCGCGGGTATGACTCTTGGGAAAAGTGGTTCAGTAGGGTCGATAGAATATGTGGTTTCATTCAATGGTAGCAGTCTATTTACACCCGGTATAAGGTGACTTTTATTTATACAGCCAAACTCATACTGTAGGCTTGGTAAGTGATCAGTAACACGGATTGATAACACTTTTTGATAATATCGCAAAATAAAATCTTGAGGTCCCATAGTAATTGTCTCGGGGCTGGGCTTACGTTTGTAAGGAACACGAAAAGAATAATTCACGAATTTCACAAAAAGGGTCATTGAACCTTGTTACCAGGGACCATTTGTTACCCTATGGGTTTTACAAAGTGTTTTGTTTGAAACCCTGTGTTTAGTGTTACCCTAGCCGTAAGTGGTAAGCAAACACTATTCAAATTAAGGTAAGCAAACCCTATTAAAATTGCTAAGAGTAACCCCGTTACCCTATCAAACCCTGTCAAACCCTATCAAAAACTTAGTGTAACCCCGAATAATATGAAAGTGTATCACTATACAACCCTATAAAACCCTATGAAATGCTGGGCTAACCCAATGATAGGGTTACACCCTACTGAGGGTTAACCCTATGATAAGCTTAACTTTCAAACCCAGGGTAACCCTACAATTGAGTTAAGCTTATGCCTGGGTTAAACCCTATCAAGGATTAACCCGATGATAGGATTAACTTTCAAACCCGGTAACCCGGTATCCCTGCTTGTTACTGAGCACTTACCGAGTCTTCGGTAAGAATTTGGCTGCATAAATTAAAGTCACCTTATATATACTTTCGCTCATGCTTTCTACAAATGGATGGAGACTATAAATCATTCGTTTTGTATTTTACACGGTTTTGGTCGTTCGTGGGTTGTACCAGTATTCAAATTATCTTTTCTGTTTAGTCAATTAGAGTTTCCACTAAATACGCACGACTCTTTGGTATTATGGAACATTCTCAATGAATATTCGTAACGACGCCATATTGGATTCCGATATCATTCGAATTTTGATTGGAAACCCGCGGGTAATTGAAAATTAATTCTTCGTAATTCCATGCATGTATGGCGGGCGGACCAGTGAGCTGAGCTAGACCGAGAGCACAACTTTTTTTTCCATTCTGAAGTGAAAGGAAAGTATTAAATACAAATCTTATTGTATACTATGTAAGATGAGGTGCTTCTTTAAACCGAATTTGCAAACCCGTGAGGTCACTACCATGGGATTAAAAATTTAAGTCGCCTACATGGTATGAAAAATGTATGCATGTGCAACGAAAAACGAAAATGAAAATCAATTACATCTAAGAACTACAAGATTAATATACCTTCAACTGTCGGCGCTTGGTGAAGCATTACCAATATCTTGATAAAAATCACTTATACCGTTTTAAACTATTTAATTGAAATAGGCGTTACCTTGCGGAAGTACATCACTAAGTAAAGGATATATGAATATAATTTGCAATATTCCGCTAAACAATTCTTGTCGTGCTATTCAAAATGCAGACTCGTGCACCGCCCGCATAAAAACATGCAACAAGCAAGCATTACAAGCAAAGCAATCTTAAATAACAAGCAAGAAAACTTATCGACACGTGTTTCGCCTCTGAACGAGGCATCCTCGGGATGTGTTGCTAGCTCGGCTTCTCCGCAGCAACTGATGTGTTGCTCGCCCAGCCGCTCCGCAGCAACTGATGTTGTTCGCCCGACAGCATGCCTGAGCTGCATGTTTTTATGCGGGCGGGCGGGCGGTGCACGAGTCTGCATTTTGAATAGCACGACAAGAATTGTTTAGCGTGTAGCGGATATATCTAATATATTATATTTATTATATAAGTCTATATAAAATATACTAAACTAATAAATATAAAAGTAATATATGCATAATACATCATACGATATACATAAATAAACAAGTAATTATATTTAATAACCAATATACAAGTATATATAAACATAACTAGACCTACTGGTCTACCCCATCCGCAGAAGACGGCAGCGTGATGTTATCCTCCACTTCACCATCATGCGACATGCAGCCGGCCGGCAACGTGACCTGGGGGGCGCCGCCGCACGGACCGGTTAACAAATATACTTCACAAACCTTCGGCTCCTCCGCCCGCCGGCCGCGCGCGCGCACTCCCCTGCTGCAGAACTCCTGCGCTTGCTGCAGCTGCCTTGCACCGCACGCCGCCGCGCGAGAACTGCAGTCTCGCCTATCGCTTCGCCCGACTATGTAGACGTCGGGACGCCTACCAGCTATCTCTTTGTTTACCGCCGTCGTTATCTATCCGCGCGTAAGGAACGCTTTGTGAAGTGTTGCACCTTCGTATTTGTGTATATGAATAGACTTTTATTAGCGTGCTTGAACAATAATATTGTGGAACGTGAATAGACTTCTTAAATATCCTCTTGGTGGTTTGATTGAGTTTTCTCCCGTGAACCCATCCCTCACGCCACAATTATCATCGCACCGCATAGACCATTTCCACACTGGTGACCCCGACGTGATCACAAAACAATAAGCGACAAGATGGCCGAAAATAACGACGGTACGCGGGAAACTACTGAGCATGGAAACGTACAAAATACTTCATACGGTACACCATCGGAAGTATGCAGAGTCGGGGTACGTATCCCACCTTTTTGGCCGGAAAAGCCGCATATATGGTTTGCACAATTAGAGGCACAATTTATAATTTCTGGCATAAAGTCCGACGAAACAAAGTTCTATCAGGTGACATCACAGCTTGAGCCCCGTTATGCAAATATGATAGATGACCTGATTGGCAATCCTCCGTCAATGAATAAGTATGCTACGTTGAAGGACGAACTAATCAAGCGCGTGTCGGCTACAAATCAGGAGAAAGTCGAGCAACTAATGAAGCACGAGGAGTTAGGAGACAGAAAGCCTTCACAGTTCCTGAGACAACTCCAACACCTCGTAGGACCTGGTATGCCCGACCATTTTATTAAAACAGTATGGACAAGCCGCCTGCCAAGTAGCATTCAGACGATTGTCGCCTCGCAAGCAAAGGCGTCCCTCACTGAACTCGCTGAGCTGGCAGATAGAATCCATGACATCGTGCCCTACAATCCCAGAGTAGCAGCCGTTTCATCTGCAACAGCTGGAAGCTCGTTTGACGCCATGGCAAAGCAAATTTTCGAACTAACCAGGCAAGTGCAAAACCTAACGACCAAAATCGATTCAATGACATCAACTTCACGAGCTCGATCCAGATCGAGAGGCGGACAACAAAGCCGCAACCGTTCGGCATCAACGAGATCGCAGTCTAGCTACAGAAAGTTTCCAGAGTGCTGGTATCATGCCAAATTTGGAAGCAAGGCTAAGAAATGTGTCAAACCTTGCGACTACATGTCGGAAAACTTTCAGGGCGGTCGATAATGGCGACTGACGATTGCCCCAATTCATCTGGTCGCTTGTTTGTCACAGACCGTACGTCCAAAATGCAGTTCCTCGTTGATACTGGTAGCGACCTCTGCGTTTTCCCTCGGTCTGCTCTTCGAGAACGTCGTCCCAAGACGAATTATCAACTCTCAGCAGCAAATGGTTCGACCATAGACACCTACGGATATGCTCACTTAGTACTCAACCTCGGATTGCGTCGTGATTTCACCTGGCGATTCATCGTGGCTGACGTCACAAAGGCCATAATCGGCGTCGACTTCTTGTCTTATTACAACCTTATCGTCGACTGCAGACACCAACGCCTTATCGATAATATCACGACACTTACTACACATGCTACGCCAGCACGTCGCTCGGACAATATATCTTCAGTGAAGATATTGATCGGTGACTCCAAATTTCACAAAATCTTGAAGGATTTTCCTGATATCACCCATCCATCAGGTATGCAGCGTATCGTAAAACACAACACACTCCATTATATCAAAACAACACCAGGCCCTCCCGTGTTTTGTAATCCACGACGCCTGGCTCCGGATAAATTAAAGATTGCGAAAAACGAATTTCAAGTTATGTTGCAGAACGGTACAGCACGACCTTCAGAGAGCCCTTGGGCATCCCCTCTTCACCTAGCGCCCAAGAAGGACAATGAATGGCGTCCTTGTGGAGACTACCGGATGTTGAATGCTCGCACCGTGCCAGACAGGTACCCAATTCGTCACATTCACGACGTTACACATAATATAGCTGGCAACACCATCTTCTCTAAGATAGATTTGGTAAAAGCGTTTAACCAAATTCCCGTAAATAATGAAGATATACCGAAGACAGCGATTACCACACCATTCGGACTCTACGAATTCCCATTTATGACATTTGGTCTACGCAATGCAGGCCAATCATTCCAGAGATTCGTAGATGAGATGACAAGAGGACTAGATTTCTGTTTCGCTTACCTCGACGATTTTTTGATATATTCTCCTGACGAAAATACGCACTTAGAACATCTACGTTTACTTTTTTCAAGAATGTCAGAGTATGGAATCATCATAAACGTACCCAAGTGTATTTTTGGAGTTCCAGAAGTCACGTTTCTAGGCTATAGCATATCCGCCAAGGGAACGAAGCCATTGCAGACAAAGGTACAAGCAATTCAAGAGTTCCCAGTACCCAAAAATGTCAAGCAGTTAAGAAGGTTCTTGGGTATGCTCAATTTTTATCGGAGATTTATCCCACACGCTGCCCAACTTCAAACACCACTCAACGCTCTATTGTCTGGTTCAGTCAAAGGCAATCACCCGGTTGATTTGACAGAAGCAGGTTTAAAAGCGTTCAAAGATTGTAAGCAGAGTTTATGCGACGCCACTCTTCTGGTACATCCAGACTGTCAAGCCAAGCTATCTTTAGTTACGGATGCAAGTGACACATCTTTGGGCGCGGTACTCCAACTATGGAAAGACACTGGGTGGCAACCTCTTGCATTCTACTCTCACAAGCTGAGCCCATCACAGCAAAAGTACTCACCTTATGATCGAGAACTCCTAGCAATCTATGAAGCCATCAAGTACTTTAGACACATGGTTGAAGCAAGAGACTTCGTCATCTATACGGATCACAAACCTATCTGTTTTGCATTCCACGGACGGAAAGAAAACTGTTCACCAAGACAATTTAGACACTTAGACTTCATTTCTCAATTTACCACAGACATACGCCATATCTCAGGGAAAGATAATGTCGTGGCCGATACTTTGTCGCGCGTTGATGAGTTGACCGCTCCGATCAACCTCAGCGAACTCGCAAAGTCTCAATCTTCTGACCCAGAACTAAAACAATTTCTAGAAGAAGAATCATCTCTTCGTTTGGATAATATACGAATACCTGGAAGTAAAACAGATGTATATTGTGACATCAGCACTCACACTCCCAGACCATTCGTCACAAAGCCAATGCGACGCCAAGTTTTTGACACACTCCACTCTCTCAGCCATCCTGGAGCCAATGCATCCGCAAAATTAGTGGCAGAACGTTACGTTTGGCCAGGAATCCGCAAAGATTGCAGAGAATGGTCACGATCATGTCTTCAGTGTCAACGCGCAAAGATTTCTCGACATGTTTCCGCTCCTATGGGAACTTTCGAGTTGCCTCGCGCTCGTTTTATGAACATCCATATAGATCTAATTGGACCCCTAGCTATCTCTCAAGGTAATAGATACTGTCTTACCGTCATTGACAGATTCACGCGATGGCCTGAGGCTATCCCCATTCCCGACATCACAGCAGAGACAGTCGCAAAAGCACTTCTGTCAGGCTGGATAGCACGTTTTGGGACACCAATCTCCATCGTTACAGATAGAGGACGACAATTTGAGTCAAGTCTTTTTGAAGAGCTCTCTAAATTAGCAGGATTCCAGCATAAGAGAACGACTTCCTATCATCCCGCCTGCAACGGGATTATTGAACGTTTTCACAGGCAGCTAAAGGCAGCAATCGTTTGTCACGCAAACAGCAGCTGGACAGAATCACTCCCTTTAGTTCTCCTCGGAATAAGAAGCGCTTACAAAGAAGACCTCCAAGCATCAGCTGCTGAACTAGTTTATGGTGAACCTCTCCGGCTACCCGGCGAATTTTTCAATCCAAACTACCGTAGTACAGCAGATATCTCAGAGTATACGACACGACTGAGGTCGTTTGCTGAAAAACTCCAGCCGTCACCAGCATCGCGCCATAAAAAGAACAAGATCTTCATATTTAAAGATTTGTCTACATCTCAGCAAGTTTTTGTAAGGGATGATGCTCTGCGTGGCACCTTACAACCTGCTTATACTGGACCTTACGAAGTTCTTGAACGAGGAGACAAGGTTTATAAGATTAAAATAAAAGGGAGGCCAACAACAGTATCCGTAGATCGCCTAAAACCAGCATACATACTCAGCAGTTCAGAAGAACTCGATGAAAATAATAAACCCAATGATGTGGAGATAGACGACAAAAGTCTTGAATCAGGAAAAGATAAACACGTAGAAAGAGAACAGGAGATAATCCGTACAACCCGCTCAGGCCGAAAGATACGACGTCCTGATTACTATCGCCCGTAGTAACGGTCTCCGCGGGGGAGTGGTGTAGCGGATATATCTAATATATTATATTTATTATATAAGTCTATATAAAATATACTAAACTAATAAATATAAAAGTAATATATGCATAATACATCATACGATATACATAAATAAACAAGTAATTATATTTAATAACCAATATACAAGTATATATAAACATAACTAGACCTACTGGTCTACCCCATCCGCAGAAGACGGCAGCGTGATGTTATCCTCCACTTCACCATCATGCGACATGCAGCCGGCCGGCAACGTGACCTGGGGGGCGCCGCCGCACTGACCGGTTAACAAATATACTTCACAAACCTTCGGCTCCTCCGCCCGCCGGCCGCGCGCGCGCACTCCCCTGCTGCAGAACTCCTGCGCTTGCTGCAGCTGCCTTGCACCGCACGCCGCCGCGCGAGAACTGCAGTCTCGCCTATCGCTTCGCCCGACTATGTAGACGTCGGGACGCCTACCAGCTATCTCTTTGTTTACCGCCGTCGTTATCTATCCGCGCGTAAGGAACGCTTTGTGAAGTGTTGCACCTTCGTATTTGTGTATATGAATAGACTTTTATTAGCGTGCTTGAACAATAATATTGTGGAACGTGAATAGACTTCTTAAATATCCTCTTGGTGGTTTGATTGAGTTTTCTCCCGTGAACCCATCCCTCACGCCACAATTATCATCGCACCGCATAGACCATTTCCACAAGCGGAATATTGCAAATTATATTCATATATCCTTTACTTAAACTATTTACTTGATTAAGTCCAACCGGTTAGGTTAGGATACATTATTTTTGGAATAATTCATTTGTATATTTATACTGTAATGGCAGTTGCGGACTAAATCAACAACCTGTTGTCACACGTAAACCAACAAACATTTCAAATTTTTTGACATACAAACCGCAGAAGACTCAAGCGAAAAGTACCTGGATTAGAGTAGCTTGTGCAAGAGCAAAAACCACATTATGTGTCTTAATGTGGTGTGTGGATCTTAACAGATAAAAATCAGTGGCATCTCTGTTTTGTTTACCCCTCTGAGAGACTGGCGTGGCTATGTTCGTATGTATGATGATTTTAGTGATCTATGTATCACCGACCGTTACAAAGTCAACAATCGACTCCCAGTCTATTTTCTGGAATAGAAATTTGTAATTAACCTTACAAAAATCACTTATGTCAACCATTTTTAAATCGAGCTATTTACAATCGGCTTCCATTTGTATTGTAATAAGAGGTTTTCGGGCCAGATGCTGAATCTTGTGTGGGTGGATCATTTGATCGCGTTCCTTGCTAATTCGGAATCTGGTCGATTGCTTTGATTTAGGTCCTCATCAAAATTAATTGATAAAAATTTCAGTTCAGGTATTTACACTTTTTTGGCCGTTTATCACAACCTGTTTATGGATTGCATTAAAAGCATTTTGAATAAAAAATACATATATATGCATAAGATTGACTCAATCACTAGCTTTATAGAAATAATATAATACAGGCTAGCTTCTTTATTTGCGCGCAAGATACAAAAACTGTTATCATGAGTTTTCGGCTTGGCGGCTATTTTATGAACACCCCTATAGGCTATATGTTGACCAAGGTCACAAAGTTGATAATTAAGAAAACCGCATCAGAATCTGACGAGTAGATCTCGAGTTAAAACGAAACAGACAGACTGACAAAATTTTTTTTTTTAGTTTTGTCCTTATTAGCAATCTGGGGGCACGGTAGTGCCCCCTGCCAAGACGAACCAAACGAAGCGGGGCACTACGTACCTTTTCTCGAAGCGTTTCGTCATATTTTCGAACCCTCGTAGCTTCGGTCTGGATAAAACTAGATATACCAAATTTCACTGCCGTGACCGTGGCCGTTTCATGGAACTATTGCATGAAATAATATTACAAGTTTATAAGTCCATGGGAGTGTTTGTTTGACGGCTGCGAAACGGCCGAGCCATACTTTTTGATCACGATGTAGGGTTTGTAGAGTCAAGGCTTGTAGAGTGAGGCCTTGTAGAGGGCAAGTAAGTTAAGGGCTTGGCTCTTAATGAGATCTGATAACTTTTTAACCGTGAAAGCGTTATGAGCTTCTGAGTCTTGGCGACCTAGTTTACATGAAATGTTTTTGATGGAATACATATAACACATTCCTTTCAAAATTTTACAAAAATATTGTTTTTTACTACTTTTTTCTTTGTAAAGATAGACACAGTACTGACAGATAAAAATAAAAAAGCATTAAAAAAGTTTTGGCGTATTTATTAACTAAATTAGAATATGGCGTAAAATACATGATTTCAAAATACTGAGTAAAAAATATCAGACATTTTATTACGAAATATCTTAGAAAAGTTCTCAATGAAACAATGGAAACGCGCACAAAACAACGAAATATTCCTGCGGCGAACAGCAGCATCGATTTCGTATGATTATAATGAAATTACGCCATCTCTTATCTCTATCTTTCATCAGATACCCCTCAAGCGAGAGATGGACAGATAGATGGCCGATAAGTACGCCTTGAAAGGATCGTTGTGATGTGAATTATTGGCTCGAAATTATATGGAACAAGCTTCTAGAATTGGGTTGTATGACGTGTGCGAATATTTTTTAAATTATACGTATTAAGTATTCAAAAATGTTTTAATGTGGATTCTTTCTTAGTATTGCTCTTTTTAGGGTTCCGTACCCGAAGGGTGCCAATCGGAACCCTATTACCAAGCCTCCGCTGTCTGTCTGTCCGTTCGTCTGTCACAGGGGTCTACAGCTTCAGCCGTAATTTATAAAGTGGATTTTTTTGCAAAGTACGTGATACTTTGGCCTTTACCATAGCGAATAATAAAAATTAAAACGAACTGAAAACCAAGAGGGGTCCCCATACAATAAACTTCGAAAAAATGCATATTTTTAACGTTATTTGTTTCAGCTGTATCTCAAAGGAGGTACAATGCTCCCAAAGTTATAATGCGCATAGAAATCTATAGCCGAGCGACCGGACGTACCACGTGACCTTACTGCTTGTATAGAAAGTGTAGGGAAATACGAACTTTGCCGAGCAGTGGCGAAGATTCGTATGCGCATTATAAGTTTGGGAGTACTAGTACACACATACAAGTCTCAAATTTACAAAAAATATTGTTCACACTTGAAAGTAAAACAACAAATAATAAAATTAGGGTTCCGTACTCAGGAGGTGCTGAATTGTTCAACAGGCGCTACCATTTTAGAGACTTTTTTGTCGCCTTGATGTGGCTAGAGCGCATCTATATTGTTGAATGTATGTTCTTAGGATTCCGTACCCGTCTAACTCGCACTTGGCCAAATTATTTTAAAGTATTAAGATTAACACTTTAATTTTTTTTTACTTTTAAGACGACTGAACTGAGTCAAAGATAACAGACTTTTTTTCTTGTATTTACCTTCTAATCATAATATTTATATCATGAAAAAGGGAAGTTGTAGCACCATTATCTTTATTAAACCTCTTACATAATTCTCATAAGGTGACTTTTATTTATGCAGCCAAACTCATACTAGAGACTCGGTAAGTGATCAGTAACATGGATCGATACCACTTTTTGCAAATTTCGCAAAATAAAATGTTGACGTCCCATAGTAATTGACTCGGGGCTGGGCTTGCGATTGTAAGAAACATGAAAACAATAATTTACGAATTTCACAAAAAGGGTCACCGAACCTTGTTACTGAGCACATACCGAGTCTTCAGTAAGAATTTGGCTGCATAAATTAAAGTCACCTTATATACGTAGATAGAACAAAAGTCAAACAATAAATCGCACTCCATATCTTGACTCAGATCTATCTTAAAGATAAATAAGCATAAAGTCAACAAAAATGTAACTTGCGTATTAAAGGGGGGTTATCCCGATTTCGTCTCTTTTCAAATTAATTTTAAGCCAATAAATAGCGAAGATAAAATGTTGTAAAAAATATATGTTATATTTCACTCTTTGATCTTGATATTTCGGCCGTTCGATACACGATTACTTACATTTTCCTCGATCCATTTAAATAGTAAAGATAGGTCTGAACTATGATCTAAATATCATTTCATTTGAGCTATGTTAAGTTTTGAACAGTTAAACTTATACTAAAATAAACGTCTTATAAAATGTAATATAAAACGGCCGTCATATTAAAAACCCATCCCTCTCATTCCAAAATAATAAATAAAAACACCTCGAAACCGGTAATTTTCTGAGCGCCGCGTTTCCGCTGAGCAGGATAAGCATGTGTAAAACGAAAGCGTTGGAGCAGGACAGATTTCGCCGGATAACCTCGCCTTAAAGCCGTTGTATAATAGTATATAGCTCACGTGAGTTTTAATAATATGATAAACTAGCCTTTTGCCGCGGCTCTCTGCCCCGTTTTCAGCTTGGGCGTTATTTTATGGACACTCCTTATTCCTGTATGTTGTCTAGGGTCACTACAATGATAATCAAAAAAACCGCATCCAAATCCTTTGAGTCGCAGACACAGAAAAACAGACGAACGGACAAAAATTCTGAAATTGGTAATAAAATAACGCATTACATATTTTTTTTAAATAATATTCAATGTACATACAGACAAGACTTTTTTACTATTTTTCATTACTATAGATTATTAGTATAGATATAGTTAAGTATTTTAAAATAATAGTGACGAAGAAAGGTATAACATTGGACTTATCGCTATCCTATAAATGATTTTATTGCTTTAAGGCTATTCTTTTTTAATAAAAATGTAATAACCTGATAAATTTAAAACTAACGCATAAAATGGAATAAATGTTAGTAACCATTCTTATTAACTTAACCCCAATTATCGATAAATTGAGCAACAATAGACTAGGAGTGCAATCGCGCCTTAAGAGATTAAGTATACGATTTGACTTAGATTCAAATTCGCCCTAATAATTATTAAATCTTAATTATTAACATAATTTGCTAATGTCAATAAATACATTTTTTATTTTACCGGTATTGGTCTTAAATTATTGTAGTTTTATTATTTATTAGCTTTTGCCCGCGGCTCCGCCCGCGTGTTATTCGGTTTAACGACATGCTTTTTTCCGGGATAAAAAGTAACCTATGTGTTAAGTTGGGATATAAGCTATCCATCCATCCATCAGCCTGTTTCGTCCACTGCTGGACATAGGCCTTTCCAGGATTTCGCCACTCTTGGCGGTCCTCCTGGAAGAAATGCCCATACTCACACACGCTGGGCAGGCGGGTTGGTGAGCGCGGTGCCGAAACCCTTGCACCAGTGACGCCGCTGCCCGTCACCAGTCTGTTTTATATAAGGCCCAGCAATTGGGGATGGATATACCGCCATCCATCGGTCCCAGGCAATGGTGGGCCGCCTGGTTTTGCCTGAGAGCTGTTCTCTTACTCTCCCCCGAATAACTTCGGGAGGATTTGCGAGTAAGATGGTGGTACCTCCACAGTCGAGCCCGGCATTAGCTCTACCATCGGCATAAGCTATATGCATTCTAAATTTCATCCAAATCCGATCAGCCGTTTCGGCTTGAAAGAGTAACCAACACACACACACACACACAAACTTTCGCATTTATAATATTAGGATGAAGATAATAGGATGATAATACAGTAACTAAAAAAGGGAAAAAAAATTAACGAAATATTTCGACTCCTTCAGTGGAGTCGTCATCAGTCGAATAATTATTATTAATTAATAATTTCCCTTTTTTAGTTACTGTATTATAAATAATAAAACTACCATAATTTGCTTAGCAATTTTGACTGTAATCTTATTAAGAATGAAGTTAACACTTAGGTACAATAAAAATAATAAATAATCTGGTTCGACTGATGCCGGCTCCAAAGTAGGGCGAAATATGTTTCGAAAATATGTTATTTATTATTTTTATTGTATCGTGTAAAACTAAATGAAACGCTTACTGTAGCCAAATATAAGATAACTTTTATTTATTTATTTATTCTTACTGAAGCCTTGGTAAGTGCTTAGTAACAAGGTTCGAGGACCATTTTTATGAAATTCGTAAATTCTTTTCGTGTTCCTTACAAACGCAAGCCCAGCCCCGAGTCAATAGGCATGATGACTAAAAAGAAAAAATTATTAGTCCGTCGGTTAGATTATCAGAAAATATTGGACACGTATTTTATATTTTTTCAATTAAACAAACAATGATGATGATATAGCCCGCTGAAGTTCCGCGTGACGTCACATCTAGGTACAATTTTACTGAGAAGTGACGTAATTTTCCCCCACTCCCAAACTTTGACGCGCTTTATCTCGGTCATTTTTTGTTTGATTGACAAAAGATAAAATACGTGTCCAATATTTTCTGATAATCTAACCGACGCACGGACTGAATAGAATAATATTTTGCTTACCCTGTGTACAAGCCTATTACTATGGACGTCATGATATTAATGCAGATAGTTTAGGTTGTTTTAAATTATTGTGTAGAAAAGCTCTATCTAAAGTTAAATGATGTTTGTTAGTTTTAGTAGTTAGATATTAAGATAAAATTTAGAATTTGTAAATTATTAATGTAATTTTAGTAATTAAGAATTTAAGATATGTGTATACTTACATGTTATACGTCACTTATATAAAATACATGCTGTGATTACCTTAATAAGTTAGAAGTTTAGCAGTTATTTATGTTCAATGTGTAGTGTTAAAATTAGCTTACTAACTACTGGTTTTCCTAATAAAGAAAATAAAATAAAATAAAATAAGATTTTATTTTGCGAAATCACTAAAAAGTGTTATCGATCCGGGTTACTGATCACTTACCAAGCCTCCAGTATGAGTTTAGCTGTAAAAATAAAAGTCACCTTATATATAAGGTCTAAAAATTTAAAGTGAAAAAAATTTAAGACATGATAGAGTGTCCCTAATAGACCACTTTCCAAAGAAAAAGAAAAATTTTGCGCGAACTATTATTTTCACCTTTCCATAGAAATTGAGTCAGTTGATCATCGATTCGAAGCAGCTGATCACCTACATTGTACTGGGAAGTGAAAAAATATTTGACCAAAAAAATGTTTTTTCTTCTTTATTGTGATCAGCTAACGATACATGAGCTACCCTTCAATGATTTTCACTTATTATTGTATAAGTTATATTCACTTCAAATTAAGAATCAATACAAGTACAAATGTTACTGTTTCTCTAAAATTAGACGGAAACATCGCGGCTTGCGGCTGTACTGAGACAGTCGCGCTACATGTCAGTCTGACACAAACATAACCGAAGCGACGACGACGAGAATAATCTAAAAGCCGAAGCTGTAAGTCGTGGCGCGTCAAAGTCTGCCTTAATTACTATCTGACTTTTGACATCGCGAGTCAATTTGGTTCCATACATTTTACAGCACCCGCGTCATCTTAAGCCTCCTCTACACGTTGACAGAATGCATCGGCAGATGCCATTTGCGGATGCGTCCGCTGACGTGTAGACGGGGGTATTCGCTCGTCTGTGGTAGGTATTTAACGTCTGCAGATGCGTCCGCCGTCAATCCGTTTGCTGTTGGTTTTTGGGGCACGGATGCAAAGCAAGGCGACCGTCCACACGTCTGCGTGCGGACGCATCAGTATTGCGCGGATTGTGAAGAAAAGCGTACGCATGTATTTGCTCGTTATTTAAATAAATATCATATATTAAATAAGTTTATATTGTTAAAATATGTATTCCCTTAATGCTACCAACCAAGATAATTAAATCACCTGCGGAACTTTACCAGAGTCGATTAATCTAGGAATCTATTAATTACTTTGTTCTCTTTCTATGTATATATTTTTTACATTTAGTATTTTACTAAGGGTAGTAATAAAAAGCTCTGAAAACTAAATTAAAAATGAGGATGTTCAATTTATGAATGTTACTGCTTTAGATACTAAGTTACAGAAAACTTCTATGCCAATAAATAAACTACCAACTATTTAAACTGCCGAATGAAATACTGAAAATTCCGAAAACATAATACATCAAAAAGCTTTTCAGCGAAAACTATTGTCAGCTTTTTTGTCGTAGATCTCCGGATTAAAATTCAAAGTTGCCTGACCATATCATTGCATGAATTCTGTTAAAACTTAAAAGAGGTTGCCTCGCTCCACTCCGCTTCGCTCGGCTCCCAATATGTATTAACATGTCAACCTAACATGCTCTTTCTCGCTACGCTCGTCATCGCACCTATTTTTGACTCAGCAGAACACTTGTTTTCGTTAACTGAGTATTTCTTTCGGAAGTTCAGTAATTTATTCGGAGGTTCATTATTTAAACCAGGTGGTCGTAAGGAATTTTAGTTTGCCATTTTTATTTATTTTGTCGGTATATGTTACACAGTTAAATGAGTATATTTTTCGGTAACTAATTTTACCGCTGCTTAGATAGTATTACAGTGTGCAGCAGTTCGCTGGGATTTAATTTGTTTTACTAATAAGTGCTAGATAAATAAATAACAGCGGCCGCTGCAGTCTCATCATCCATTTTTAATGCCTCTTGCGTCTTTCGAGAAATCGAGAATAAACACAGACTAATTGATTGACTCACGGACGGACGTGTGGACGGCCCGCGTATCCATCCGCGGATACATCTGCTAGTCTAGCATAGCAAACCATATCGAGCTCGATGGCGTTTGATACAGTGCTCTGTCTCACTCTTTTGATCTACCTAAAGAGGGACAGACAGTGCTATATCGAGCTGTCAAAGCTCAATATGGTCTACTATGCTATGTACCCTGCTGATCCGTCTTCTGATGCATCTGTCGACGTGTAGAGGAGGCATTAGTCGTAGCGCTGCACGAGTCCGCATCGACTGCGACATCGATCCCCGGTCGGGCATGCACCATCAATGAGTTTTTCGGAATTTATGTACATAGGATTAGGTGCTTACATATGAAATTAGCGTTTTGTACAGGAGGAATATAGTCTTTTTTTTTGTAAAATATATTTAATTAATCAAAGTATGCACCGTTGTTATCTATGCACTTTTGCCATCTCAGAGATAGTTCATTGATCCCTTTACTAAAAAAACCATGGGGGCGAGAATCAATAAACTCTTTGAAGGCGGTTTGGACTGCCGCATCGGAGTTGAATTTTTTTTCTTGTAAGAAGTTGTCCAAATTCCGGAAAAAATGGTAATCTGCTGGAGCAAGGTCCGGGGAGTACGGTGGATGTCGCAGACATTCCAATTGTAGCTCATCTAACTTAGTGGTTGTTTGTTGTGCAGTAAGTGGTCTTGCGTTGTCGTGAAGCAGCAGTGGCCTAGAGCAATTGACCAATCTCGGTTGTTTAGGAGCTAGTTCTTCCTTAATGGTTTGCAGTTGCTGACAATAGATATCTGCCGTAATCATTTGGCCAGATTTTAGAAAGCTGTAGTGAATGACACCGGCGCTAGTCCACCAAACACTCACAAGTAACTTTTTTTGAGTCAATTTTCGTTTAGGGCAGGATTTGGCTGGGTCTCCAGGGTTCAGCCAATCCGACGAGCGCTTCCGATTATCGTACAGTATCCACTTTTCATCACAAGTAATGATTCGATTTAAAATCCCTTCATTATTGTGTCGGTTGAGCAAAGTAACACAGCAGTCGACGCGTGTTTGCATGTTCGATACACTCAATTCATGAGGTACCCATCGTTCAAGTTTTTTTACTTTCCCGATTTGCTTCAAGTGGCTAAATACAGTTTTATCACTTACCCTGAAACCTGCAGCTATCTCTGAAGTGCTTTGTGATGAATCTGCTTCCACAATAGCCTTTAATTCTTCATTTTCCACTTTGGTCTCCGGCCGTCCACGGGGTTGGTTCTGAAGGTCGAAATTTACAGAACGAAAACGTTGAAACCAAAAACGTACCGTGCTTTCTTTTGCGACACCAGCGCCGTACACATCATTAATTCTTCGAGCTGTTTCTGCAGCACTGGTGCCACGGTAGAACTCGTACTCGTAAATATACCGATATTTCATGTTTTCCATTGCGTGGTAAGAAGCGACGCCAAAGAAAAAAAAATGAGGAAAAAACAAATGAATGACTGTTTTCGAAACTCATATGTACCAGCTAAATGAATTTATAAATTTGAATTTGGAATTCTTAACCAAAGAGGAGATATTTCAGATCAAAGTGGTCAGTACGACAAAACGCTAGTTTCATATGTAAGCACCTAATATAGGGTGAAATTTAATCAACCGACCAAATTCATACTAGAGACTCGGTTGGTGATCAAGAACTAGGTTCAGTAATCCTTTTGGCCAATTTCGTAAATATTTTTTTTTTGCTCCCGTACTGGTTGGACTAATTTAAGTACAATTCCTAGTGCAGGTTCTACGGGAAAAATTTTTTTTTTTTCGAATTTCACCTGGAGGGTCATTAAACCTTGTTCCTGATGACTAACCGAGTCTCCAGTATGAATTTGGTCGGTTGATTTAATTTCACCTAGTATATGTATTCTTACCTAATACTTACCACTTGCTGAACGGTGAAGGAAAACATCGTGAGGAAACCTGCATGCCCTAAAAAGCGTGTAATTGTGCTCGAAGTACGACGCGCCACCCCATTACTTCGTTGGTGAAACGCGGGTGTACGGGGTGTTGACTGTGACTTGTATTTCACAGTCCACACTCGGGAACACCTCTGACATCCCCTCGGATTGAAGTCGTGACGATATGTTAATTAATAAATATTAAGTCACGAATATGTGTCACATAAATATTTTACACGTATTTTTTGCAATTCCCAAAACTAATATTAGGCTACGACGGCGTTAAGTAAAAACGTTTCTGATAAGGTTAAGACAAATGTAGGCAAATCTTCACCAATGCATCATCTTCAAAGTATTTACAATAAACTTGAAATTCCACTTTCTTAAGACATATGTAAGGATTCTACTGCCAACCTTAAAACAAAAATGTTATAATAATTTTTGTTTACATTCTATTTCTAGTAATGCATGGATTTATATTATTATTCTCAGATAAAAGTAATTAATGCATTTTTATTTTTAAATAAATTGTATATCAAATTAAAATAACAGTATTTATGCTCACAAGATACAAAAACTTAAATAAACTTTCATAAATAAAACAGAAGATATATAAAACAGAAATTTAAAAAAAAGAAAAAATCAAACCAAATTGAAATAAACAATTGTATCTTTTTTATATTATTCACTCTAGACGATGAGGGATCATATCAGTTTTATGAATGTTGTTGTACACCTGTTATTAGTTTATACTTAAGATTTAAACAAATTTTTAATTATTTATTTATTTATTTATTTGACAGCAGAACCTTAACCTATTAACAGTAAAAACCATCTCACAAGTTAAGTATACTATGAACTAATATTTAAAAAAATAACTATAAGCTTAAAAATAGTTTACAAATTTTAACAAATGCCGGAAGGGTTATATTAATTATATAAGAGTGCTACTATCTATAAACCGTTGGTGTATCTAATATGATAAATAAATAAATATTTCGTAGTGTTTTCAACACCCGATCAACTTAAAATTTGATTTAATCCGATTGTGTGCGAAAAACAGTCGAAAGAAAATAACCAAGATGGCGTCGTTTATTGACGACCCAAAATTGTCTGGCAATAATCAACCGGTCGGGGTTTACTGTTTACGTTTCCAATTTTATTACCACTTATTGAATTTTCCAAAGCGATGGCTTATCTTCGTTTAATTTTGCCAAGAAAATCACGTTGACGTCGTAAAATTTTTAAACCGGGAAAAACGAAAATAAAATCGGCCAGGATAAACAGATCAAAGTGAAATTTTCTGCTGGAAATGGCTTTGAATATGGAAAAAAAAACACAGTTATAATATAACTTTAATTTATTCTTAGAAATCATACCCTAGTATAGAGAGATAGATATATAAGATGACTTTCGTTGATAAAGCCAACTCCATACTGGAGACTCGGTAAGTAAACAAATTGCGAAATACGAAAAATATTTTTTGTGCCTATAGACTTGTTCAAGAAAAACCTCGACTCTTCTTTAGTAAAAGAAGTCTAAATTTTATTTTACGTATTTCAGTCGAGTTGAGTCTAATTGAGTCGATGAACAAGTCGAGAAACACAAAAAATAGGATTCAGGTGCTGTCCACTTACCGATTCTCCAGTATTAATTTGGTTATATAAACGAAAATCAACATATATATTGCATTTATCTCTTTTACTCTTGGCCATTATCGTGCCTGATGGAAAGCGTCGAAGAGACCCAGGATGAAGGGCGCTCGCACAGAAACTAAGAGAGTGAAAGCAGGTGAGGCGGTTAGTCAGTCTAGGGAGTGATGCTACGCAAATGCCTGTAATCACAACACCGATACGGCTTCTCATGACATCATGGTGGAACACGAAGAGTCGCTTGGCGGATCGTCATGAGGGTGGTGAATGAATGAATGAATGAATGAATGAATGAAATGAATGAATTTATTTATGTATTAGTACGTCATGAAGTATTTTACACAGTACTTTATGATATTACTTAGGTCTATCTTATATATTTAGTTAGTTTAACCAGAAACAGATGTAATAATTTGTAATTTACATACACGATGCGGACGTATTGCAGTAATCAGTGGTTGTATCACTCACAGTTTTCGCCAATCAAGGCGGCATCGTTCACGCACGCCAAAAAATTCTTACTATCAAACTTTTTTGTATACCTACAGAATGTTCTACTGGGTTGCCATACGTCCGGATAATTTTCCGGACATTTCCGGTTTAGTTCTTTGTCCGGAATGCAGGGGGAATTCTAAGATGTCTGGAATTTATAAGGAATTTTCTCGAAATGTTTTTAATTAAATCACCATCAACACTACCCACGAGTACTGTACATATTCAACACAATTATAATTTTCATATTAAGTTACTTAAAGAAGAAAGAAAAAGAAAAATAAATTTAATGCAAGAATAATAAAATTACAAAAATACATAGTATTTTATTCTGACCTTTATCGGGGTTTTGCTTTGGCTTTATGGTTATAGTGTGTATTATCTGTGTGTTGTGTGTTATTCTACATTATTATTATTTTTTGTTAATATTTATTTCTAATTAGTGTATAGTATATTAATTTAATTTTTCATGGATTAAAATCTCAAAAATTTAGTTACATAGCTATGTATTTATGTAAATGTAGAATGCAATAAGTACATATTTTTTTGTCAAACATCTTCACTTCACGTAAGAAATCGATAAATAAAAAATAGTACAAAATATCCGTAATTTTCTGCAATTGTTCGGAATTTTTTCCGGATTTTCTTTTTTTTTGATATTGTAACCCTATGCAGGAAGTTTAAAATTTTGGAAGGTGCCATGTCAGATCTAACCCTCCTCTTTCTTTGTTGCAGCCCAAGTGGAATCCCTGCACGCGCCCACGGGCGGGGGAGTAGAGCTGCCGTGTGACGTCACACCCGCGCTGGCAGATGACAGGATGGGGCTGGTCATCTGGTACAAACAGGGACATACCACGCCGATTTACACGTAAGTTCATGCCTTTTGAAGCCTAAATAGTTAGAAAGAGATAGATATCTACAAAGCACGGCGTCTGAGTATTGCAGCGAATCAAAACGAGATAGCTCGTTTTATGAAAAAGTAGAGATAGCTAGTTATAGCTCCCCTATAGGAAGGCGTTGGTGACTATATAACAATTTATATTACCACAGCTACCAACGGCACATTCTTCGTGTTAAATTTATCCCAATATACAATCTGTTTTTCCGTTTTTTGAACAATGTATATTGGTTGACACAACAAATAAATAAAAAAAAATTTTTTGTTTCTTTTGTTATGTAAAATCACCTCTGTGGTCTGGTCAACGAGTTATAATTTCGTCGCAGGGTCTTGGTTTGAGTACTAGACCACTAAATTGTAAACAGTCCATACTTGGTAACGCCGGTGATTTATGTTGCGACGATGCATTTATTTACCCATGAACAACTACATCTTTTTGTAATATCTCAGTTCCCAATTAGCTTTTGTAAAATCGACAGGAAAAATTGCTCCGAACGTTGTACTGGGCGTCACTCGTGACCTCATTTTGGAGATCGTATCACCTTAAATGCCCTTGATACGTTTTCCCATTATCTTCGATCGTACGACCACGGCTTTTTGTAGTAAAAAAGGAAAAAACATGACCGTTTAGGCCGATATCACATTATCATTTTAAGAGAATAGGTTCCGATTGCATTGATCGCTGTTACTCCATGCCGAAAAACCTGCAGTGCGAGAGGGACGAATTCTGGAAAATTATCAAAATGACGACTTTTATCACGAATTTTATTATTTAAAAAAAAACTAAAGTTTGTATCAAATATCCGTTCGGATAACAGTATAATAAAGTTTATACAGATTTTAATAAATAAATAATATAAGTAATATGATTTTGCTCAAATAATGTTAAAACTCGACATGAAACCTTTTTTTGGAGTCATCTTTGATTTTTTATGGCTCAATGTTGGAATGACTTCTGAAGATTCTGTTTCGATAAGAGTGTACATTATATTCTTGAAAGAAGTCTAAATTTTTTTCAAATATCTAGTATTGCTAGATTCTTCAAACAAGGAAGAATAAATTATGGTTTTTCGGAACCTATCCTCTTAAGGGTAATTTCTTTGCAAGCCAAATATGTTGTGTTTTTAAAAGCAGCGGTAGTTCAGTGGGTAGAACGCCAGAGTCTGGTTTTAGAGGTTCAAATCTTGCTAGACAAGAAGGATTTGAACCTGTTAAGCCTTCGGAACCAATGTGCATAGCATTATGTTTATTTATAACTCATGTACTTATCCACAATATACTTATATTAAATATTATACCCAACCGGTTTCGCTATTCAACATTCTCAAGGGCTTAACTAAAACTTAACTTAACCCTTGAGAATGCTGAATAGCGAAACCGGTTGGGTATAATATTTAATATAAGTATATTGTGGATAAGTACATGAGTTATAAATAAACATAATGTGTATTAATTTCCACCAAGCATCAACAATGTGCATACTATTTGTGTGTAGCACTTGCTGAACGGTGAAGTAAAACATAGTGGGGTAAATCTGCCCTACAAGCGAATATTTACCCGAAGTACAGCGTTACCCTATCACGTTGGAAAGTAAAAGTATTTGGTGAAAAGAGATTGTACCAGAGTGCTACAAGTTTCAGTTACAGTCTGCACTCGAAAACACCTTTGACACCACTTATTTGTATATTATGTCGTGACGATATGTTATTGTTGCATTTTTAGGGTTCCGTACCCGAAGGGTGCCAAAAGGGACCCTATTGCTAAGCTTCCGCTGTCCGTCTGTCTCTCCGTCTGTCACGGGGGTCTACAGCTTCAACCGTTATAGGTAGCCTGTTGAAATTTTCACAAAATACGTATTACTACGGCCTCTATCACGACAAATAATAAAAAAAATAAAAAAAGGGGGCCCCTGCAAGAGACCTTCAAAAAATGCAATTTTTTCAAGTTTATTTGTTTCAGCTGCATCTTAAAGACTGTAATACACACAAGATTTAAATTTAGTGAAACTGTAGGACGTACCATAAAGTGGAACAAAAAATAATAACAATTGTTTTTCAGGCGCTGCCATTTTAGCGCCTGGTTTTTTGTAGCCTTGATGTTCCTTTGGTATGTATGTTTATTGTTGTTATTTACCGTCTTTTAGTAAGAGTCAAAACCAATAACGTTTAAATAATGCAACGTTTTTGAGGTTACTTGTATGGGGACACCCTTAATATTTTTTTTCTTATATTTTATTATTTGTAGAGATAGACGCCATAGTAACACGTATTGTGTGAAAATTTCACCTTTCTACCTTTTACGGTTGAAGCTGTTGACCCCTGTGATAGACGGACAGACAAACAGCGGAGGCTTCGTAATAGGGTCCTGTTTGGCACTCTTCGGGTACGGAACCCTAATAACGGAAGGCTTTTGGGACAAATGAACGATTAAATCTGAAAATCATTTATTTCCACTTCTGCGTGGAATAAAATTTGAACCACTTAATTTTGTAGTAAATAATAAGTTTGTATTTCTTGTTCAAATTATTTAAGTCTACTATCTTATTTAAATAGGGCCTTAAGGACCCAAAGGAATTCTTATTTTTATTTGGGTACATGACGTTAAAAAGTTTTTAGGGTTCCGTACCTCAAGAAGAAAAAACGGAGCTTTGTTGTCCGTCTGTCTGTCCGTCCGTCCGTTCGTCCGTCCGTATGTCTGTCAAGACCCTTTATCTCGGGAACGCGTGGAGGTATCGAGTTGAAATTAAAACCATATACTCAAGTCTACAGTCCCTTGAAGCTGTGAAAAAATCAATCTTAAAGATACGCCCGTTTATGCCGCGAAAAACGTATATTTCGACACACTCAAGGGAATCAAAATTTATAGGCTATTTTCCGTTGACCTAGAACTATGAAATTTGGCAAGTAATACCGTCTTATACTACAAGTATGGGGAAAAATCTGAAAACAATACATTTGTAATTAAATCATGAAAAAATATAGTCTTTAACGGAACCCTCGGTGGGCGAGTCCGACTAGCACTTTAACGTTTTTTTTAAAGATAGTGTAATCTTCAATATCAGCTCTCATAATCGATATTAACCAATCACATTACCTTCTCGCCAGACTCGAATCAAATAGAAACGTACAGCTAAATTTTAGTCCTCGTTAATCTCGTGGCTTTAAATATTCCTTACCATTTATATCCCGGATTTTCGTGTAAATCCGGGGTAAAAAACCAATGCCTCGCCTTCATATTTCAGACCAGTGGGATTTTTCATTCCGAACGAAGCAATAACTAAACGGCACCTGTGATTCTACTTTGATTTTCATTTGGTTATGCGACGTGTTTAACTTTTTATGTGAATGTAGTGTTAATATGTTGGAATAAAATAACTACTATTCATGTTGTATGCTCAAACACTAATAAATATAGGTTTCCTCTGTTTAGTTGAATAAAAGGCACTTTGCACTTTAAATTACTTAATTATTTTTAAATTTAGTCAGATTGTAGGACATTTTCTAAAGTTATGGCGACTCTATTCGCCCGAACTCCCATACTAGCGCAGTTCGCTGATCATAATCCTCATTTATAGGTACTTGCTTATTATTTTTTTCTTTTCAACATTTACCATACGATTTCCATGCCGTGAAACTAAAACATTTATCAAAATCAAATACATACAAAAGTTACAAGGGTATAAAAGTCCTGGATTTTACACATATTTTGATGAATGTTTATGTACCGTAATGTCCTAGAAGCGATACAAAAAATCAAATAATTTTAGTTTCACAGCATAGTATATTTTATTTTATTTTATTTTTGGACTGTTTCTCCTGAAATCATAGGAAGAACCAAAACCATTCTCGAGTTTTTTCAAGACATGAATTTTGTCTCGTGTTAGTTTGCCTGTCACACCGTGTTCGGTTAGTTCCGTACGAGCTCGGGAAATGAACGTTCGGGCCAACCAATAACAGTCAGTCAGTGCTCTAAAATTCGAAGATAAATGTAGAATGAAATAGCAAGTATAGCGACCCCGTGCGCGACTGACTTCCAGCCGCCGACTACAGGCCTCTTAAACAAAAAATAATAAAAAGAAGGGTTCCGTACGCAAACGGCGCCAAATTTTTTTTCAGGTGCTACCATTTTAGGGGCTTGTTGTTATTTATCATAATATTTTTAGGGTTCCGTTTTCGTATTATGGGGTGGTACGGAACCTTTTGTGCGCGAGTCCGACTCGCACTTGGCCAATATATGTCAATGTTAATGTACCCCTTCTTTCCATGTACCCTTCACGTACCTACATGCGGTAAAAAATCCACAGTAAAACGATGCAACTTTACACAAAATTCGAAACTAAAAACGCCATTTCTTCTAAGTACAATTATCTACTAATAAAATCCAACAACAACAATAAACAGAATAAAAAGTATTTTTTTTAATCAATTTCTTTGAAGACGTCAGATTTAAAAAAGTCTGTTCAAACCGGTCTTTCAGGGAACCTATACAAAGTAAGGCGTACGTACGTAAGGCCGATTAAAGCGGAAGATTTACGTATGCATACGCCGTACGCAATTTGTGCGTTGTCAGGACACGCTCCGGTTGCGAATGTGCTTCCAATCTGGGCGGCTATTCTGGCATTATTTCTCACTCGCAATATGAGACGTTCGACTTTGCTAGCCTTTGCCCAAGGCTCCGCCCGCGTTTATTCAGTCTTTGCCCCGTTTTCTGCTTGTGCGATATTTTATGAACACGCCTTGTAGCCTATGTGTTGACCAGGGTAACTACGATTATAATGAAAAAAGGGCATCCAAATTCATTGGAAGGTTTTTGAGTTAAAAGCGTTTATTCAATATTTGCCCTGTTTTCGGCTTCGGCGTTATTTAAGAACACCCCTTATAGCCTATGTGTTAACAGGATCACTACAATGATAATAAAAAAACCGCATCTAACTAAATGCGTTGCGTGGTTCTTAAGTTAAAACGGAATATACATACATAGACAGACGAAAATATCAAAAAATTCCGTGAAAATATTCAATGTACAGATACGAATTTTTCACTACCTTATAATTAGTATAAAAAGTATAGATATAAGATGTGATAAATGGTATGCGATGTAAATTGGAGTGACTAAACTTCATCAAATAAAATCGTTGGAATATAAGGAATGCTCACTGTAGGTTTTCAATCAAAAAACCCGTAAAAATTTATTTTTAAAATAAACCGAAATCTGCCTTAGCAATTTTTCCGCACGTGTCAGAATAGCCGTCCTGGCAGCGAATGTGTTTTATGATTTCATTTGATATCTGGGTCGCGGATATCGAAGTAGATATTCGAAATGGATTAACTAATTTTTTATTTCTTTTTAACGATTATGGCTGTTTGAAACTTTGCAATTGATCAATTTGAGCGACGGTAATATTGTATTGTATCTCTTTATTTAATGTTAGTAAAATTATGAAGGTATACATACAATACAGGCTTTGTTTTTCAAGTGGGCGTGGATAGCTAAATCTAAAACTATGGAAAATAACGAAAAATGCTTAAATGAGTCCCGGCGCCGATTTTGATGAAAACCAATTCTGCATTATTAGATGTTGATAAAATAATTTCTTTAGTCAAGGATTTTTCCATCCACGTACACTGGAAAATCTAATCTTGTATAGTAAGGTGACTTGTAGTTAGAAAGAAAGAAAGAAGAAAGAAAATAAATTTATTTGGTAACACCAACGAGCTGGTAACACACACAAAAATTAGCAAAATAAAATAAAACTTGAGACTACTACAAACCAAATCTAAATGTAAAGTGCTACCAAAATGGCAGCAACTCAGCATGATGATGGTTCTACAAAGTACCTCGAGACAACGCTGATACTCTGTTACAAGTTCAAATTCTGAAGGGGCACATTTGTGTCCAATTCGTGCCCGAAGTACGGCGACAAGGCTCATTACCCATCACACTGGGACGTCGGTGAAATGAGTGTAAAAGAGTGTGGACTGTGACTTGCATTTCACTTACATCCCTGACACTAACCCTGGGGCATCATGGAAATATAAAATTAGGGCTATACGGAACCGACCTCTTAATTGTGTATTTTGCTTGACCGTCTATATTTAATACAAAGGCACAATTGGGAATACTACCAAATGAAGCCCCTAAATGAAAATGATTAAGCTTTTTGACGTACAGTCGAAGTCTTATTGGATAAGATTATCCCTACTTATCTGCTTAAATGTAGCTACTAACTTATGTACGTACCTCTCAGAGTTTTTTTTCTCTACGAATTCAATTGGAACACAGATAATAAAACCTTAATAAAATCGTTTCGGCTTGATCGTACTCTCCAAAAACACACAAATATGAACTTCTTTAATTCTTATTCTGTTTTGCAGTCATGGTATGTATTTATTTACAATATACTTATTAAAACTTGTATTTATTTATGTATTGGAATCTATTTTTTTTAATAAACCTATTTTATTTTGAATATTATGTATTTTAAGTACAGTTAAGTATTAACATTTATTCTTTTTAGGTATTGTTATTTATAGTTATTAATTTAGAGTAGTATCTTCATTTAATTTGTAATTTTTAAGTTTTTACTCTTCTTGCACGCCCACCTACCTATTTATCTTATACCATCTGTGGGTTGACTGGTAGGAAATCCTTTATGCATTGAGTCTGCCTTTTTGTACTTATTTTTTGTGCAATAAAGTATTCAGAAAGTAGACATAGGTATTAAGTTAAGACGGGTGTACCTCAAGGCTCGATATTGGGACCTATCCTATTTTTACACGATTGATAAATATATGTGAATGACCTGCCATACCTATTGCAGGACTTGACTGACATAGTACTATTCGCAGATGACACATCACTAATTTTTCTCCGATTTTCAGTGGGGCCATACACACTTTTAGTTGAAAAAGCTGATTTGTATAGCGGTTTGAGTTTAGTAAAAGTTATTCTCCATAATATAAGCTCTTCAAATATGTCTGTACCCTTCTGTTACACGATGTAGAAATGAATGTATATGTCGTCGGCAGATCGTAGAATTGGGCATATCATGATCCGCCTGGGCATATCGTATTTCTGTTAGAACTAGGGGGGTCACCTCGCTCCACTCCGCTTCGCTCGGCTCCCCATATTTATGATCACAAGCAAGTTAGCACGCTCCGCTCGTCGTCACACCTATTTTCCACTTTTGGTGAAAGATTTTCGGTTTCATTCTTTACGATCTGCCCACGATATATATAAATAAGATGTCCTCCAAGGAGGTACTTACTAAAACGTTCAATAATGCAATAATATACTAAAACCATTTTCCGGTGCCGATAAACCAAATCCTCTTAACATCAATATTGTGATCTTAAGGTTTCCGAATATTTCCTTGAAATACACCTAAATAATTATATTATTATTTCTTAACTAGCTTTTACTCGCGGCTTCGCTCGCGTGGAAATGTCTTCAATCTTTGAGTAGTATCGACAGTTTTTGGCTTGGCGGGTATTTTATGAACATCCACCAAGGTCACCAAGATGGTAATTAAGGAAACCGCATCCAAATCCGTTGAGTGGTTCTCGAGTTAAACGGAACAGACACAAAAACAAAAATCTAAAAATTGTAAATCTTTATTATTAGTATAGTAAGCATAAATACAGGATAAAATTCTAAAGAAATCGCTTCAAATAAAAAGGTCACATTTCTATTTTCAATTTTATTATTCATTTATTTCTCATTTTAATGAATGAATTAATTAAAAGACAGGTTATCTTTACAATTTACAATATTGAAGTAATATATTGCGTAGCAGTTTATCGGCTATACTCTCGGTACATGTCTGTTTTCATTATACACTATTATAAAAATCGCACCTTTTAAAAAATGTGCTTCAAACAAATTTTATTCTTATTTGAAACCAATTTCGCGGGATTTTTTAGGTATCAATTGAAAGGTAATAAAACAGACTATTTAAATATTGAAAAAAAAAGTGTTTTTCATTACAAGGGCATAAAAAAATACAGGTTGATTGGGAAAGAAAAATCATCTTTATTTACGCTCTACAACAAAAGAATTAATTATTCAGAAAAAATCACAAAATCATTCTTAAAAGTAATCTAAAACCTAGTGTTACCTCCTCTTGCCCTGATAACAGCTTCCATTCGATCTCTCGTAGACCTAACCAATTTCAGGACTTGATCTTGTGGCATGCTGTCCCATTCCGAAATTACGGCCTCTTGCAGGTCCTGGAGGGTGGTAGGAGCAGGATCTCGTGACCTAACTTGCCGTTTCAGTTCATCCCAAAGGTGCTCTATCGGGTTCAGGTCTGGACTTCTCGCCGGCCACTGCATGATAGGGATCCCAACCTCTTGAAGGTAGTCACGTACAATAAACGCGGTGTGGGAGCGAGCGTTGTCGTGCATCAAAGTAAACCTATGGCCGACGAAACCAGCATATGGGACCACATTCTCTTCCAGGACTTCTGTGATGTACCGGTGAGCAGTTAGCGACCCTTGCCCGCGAGCACCTCCAGTCCGGGAAACGCATACAAGGTCAGTTTTGCCGTCGCAAGATGCAGGAGCCCCCAAACATGCAGGAGCCACCCCCGTATTCCACAGTTTCTTGAATACAGGCTTGTGCGAATCGCTCCCCCTGCCTCCTGTACACTCTTTTTCGCCTGTCATTACAGAAAAGGCACACCCTCGTCTCATCTGAGAAGAGAACTGTTCGCACTTGGTCTAGCGTCCAATCGACGTGATCGCGGGCAAACTGCAAGCGGGATCTACGATGCTCTACAGTCAATCTTGGGCCTGTAGCAGCTCTATGGGCGGCTATTTTCTTCTCTGTTAATCTTCTTCTAATCGTAGAGTCACTTGCAGTTGTCCCACGAACTGCTTGGAGTTCCTGTCTTATCTCAACAGCATTGGAGAACCGATTTCTCAAGCTCGTCGACACTATGAAGCGGTCATCCCTTTCAGATGTGCAGCGTCGTCTCCCAGATCTATGTCTTCGGACAAAGCCACCAGTCTCCCGGAATCGCTGGACTACTCTTCGAACAGCAAAACGGCTTAGGTTGAGTTGCCGGGCAATATCACACTGCCGCACCCTTCGGCGCAGCAGTGCAAGAACTTGTGCAGCTTCTTCAGGAGAATGTCCATGTTGAGGGTAGAATTTTTTTTATTTGTGCCCTTAACGTGTGTCACCTTCAAAGTATGGATAGTGAATGACCTACATTTGACGTGTAATTACCTTTTTATACCCCTTTTATGTAGCGCAACTAGCGACCGTTTGAACGCGAATTTGAGCAATACTTTTCTTAATACCACGATATTCGAGAGATTTTTATCGTTTATAAAATGAAAGGATTGTTTATATATTTATTTGCGTACAGGTAAGTAGTAGTAGTAATGTCATGACCAGACCATAGATCGCATTTCATGAAATAGTCAACTGTCACTGACCAGATCATTAAATGTTAGGCGTTTAACGATTTGATCAGCGACGTTTGACTATTTCATGAAATGCGATCATTTCATGAAATGGCTCCTATATCAGTATTATCAGTATTATTTTGTGAACAGTTTACTCGTATATGAATATTTCTGTATTTAAATGTGAATACTGTGTACTCAAAAGGATTCCATTTCTCAACGGTACTCTGAAATCTATCCAAATTGTACTCAACGTTAAATTAATTCAAAGACACACCGCCAAAATTCCTTAAAACAATCCTTTCGTATCTAACGATCTAACTCGCTCACTCGCCTGAGATCGTCTTAATTTAATCCGGTTTAAAATTTGGAACAATGATCTTTATCCATGCCAAAAAGCATTTTAACTTCATAGGTTGAAGGGTTAGCTTTGAATGTAGCCTTGGGAGATAGGTTCGTATGCTCTTTAATCCTATTCGGAGCCGATCGGTGCTCAAAAGCGCCGCTAAAAGACCTATTCTGTAATGCAACTGTCAAATGAAGCCGTCTACAGAACAAGAACTAAAGTACAGTAGTACCGGGATACTTTATAAAAACTACTTCTTCAACCTTTTACTATTTATTTGGAAATCCTACACTTTTACAGATCATTCACTACATTGAAGGGGAGACTCAGAATGGGAATCTGGGCCAGAACCTACTCGTTGTTTGTCCTTTATAGACATTATTTCATTTTTAGAATGTCTCGATAAATCTATCAATACGACGTATAAATATTTATAAAGATTATCGATTGCCCACTAATAATGAGCCCAAAAAGTTATTTAACCTTATTATATTATTCTGACTTAAGTCTTGCCTATCTACATTACAGGGGGCATAAAACGGGGCACAAAAAGATTCGCAGATTGAGGTTCGTTATGTCCTACGTGACCATAATTTTTCCCTCAAAGCGGGACGCCTGCGGAATTTTGTAGAAAATAAAAATTCTTAATTTGTAATTTACTAGGTTTTATTCAAATGGAAGAGATCAGATTCACATTCTTGTTAGCTTAGAACTTATTAATGAATGACATCTTACATAAAGCATGCATTAATAAGGCATTAATGAGTAAATTATGGCGGTATTATTAATGGCGGTATAGCCGGGCCTTATATAAGGTGGAATCGTAATACCTGCCACGGATGAAATAGGAGATACTATTATGTTTATAGATTACATTAGTGAAGAAATTTCGTACCCCGGAATAGTTAAATAAATTTGAGAAGGTAAAGTAATTAAATAAACATTTTCTTCATTCTGCATAACGTGGTTCACAAATTACGCTTGACGAGTCGTTTAGTCAATGATAACAATTGCTATCTCTTTCTAACCGTTCAATGAATGAAATCAGCTGCCCAGTTCGTCTCTACCAGGTAGAGATATTTGTACCTATTCTGTGTAGCACAAACTTAAATGTAGAGCTGTGAAAACCCAAAATAATACAAGCTCATTTAACTGTCATCCCTCCGCGTTAAGGTCTATTTTGCTATGAAAATTCTTGTTTTTTTTTAGCTCGAAATTTAAAAGTGCTACACGAGAATAGGTGCCATTGCATGCCTCTCCAATGTGCTTACGCTCACACGCAAAGTAGATGTAAATACGAAATACATTGCAAATTACTCTTCGTCATTGGTCATTAAGACACCGGTAAATTAACTAATTAGGGTACTGTTAAATTTCCAAACGGCTGGATCTGTTGGCCAACCAGTACCCAATAATACGCAGGCAAAAGTTTAAAAGTGCACTTACCAGTTATTGCATTCCTCTAATTCATTCCGCAGATAAAAACTGATGTAATAAGATGGTAAACTTCCCATCACACTTAAAGCCGGGTCTCCTGATTATGTTTTGCCGTAGGTACACATTACACAAAAACATTATGTTTTGTCTTTGCATTTTTACACCAATTGTACCTTATTTACACCAATTACACCTTAGCTACAGTTATTTGCATAATTTACAACAGTATTATTTATCTACAAAACTGTTGCACAAGTCCGCCTTCGCGTTGCACACAAATGTAGGCACGCTTGCGTACATGTCTTTGCACTTTATTTAAGGTGTCAGTTTCACTTTTTACTTGCTGAAAAGCGCGCTTGATGCGCCTTTTTAGTTCTCGCACAGTTCTAATATCATGTCCGGTTTGGCCGTACACAATGGTATGATGGCTCACTCGTACACCAAATCTCTGCTCGTATAGGTTTACTGCATGCGCGGTTACGTTGTTACACTCGCGGTAGCACGATACCATCTCAAGATATTCTTGATTTGAATATCGATCGGTGATCATCTCACACATCCCCTCTGGGGCGTGGGTATGCAGCGTCGGGGCGGGTGCCCCCTTGCTGTGGTGTCCTTCGATGCCCATTACTATGGGCATGTCTTGGCGTTGTTTTATCCGGTGGAGTTTGCGGCTCTACTCTCGAGGAGCACGGCTCGATTCAGGGAAGAGCTCGGCTCTACTCAGAGAGGAACCGCGGGTGTCAGGTCCTGTCCGGCGCGAGCGCGCGCGACGCGGGTATCGCGGGCGCGCGCGGCGCGGGGATGCGCGGCGCGGGGGCGCGTGGCGCGGGGTCGCTCGGCGCGGGGGCGCGCGGCGCGGGTGGCGCGAGCGCGCAAGTCGCGTCGAGCGGCGCTGAGGTCTCCTCCGGTGGTTGGAGGAGGTCCCGAGGTAGGCGGCGGCGGTCGGGGGGGCGCGCGTGGTGCGGCGCCAGCTCTCGAAGGTGTGAGAGCGGCGCATGCTCTGCGCGCGTAAACATCCCCGCCGCGAGCCGGCTGACGAAGTCATCCAGGCTTTCCATCTTCAGGTCCCTCGCGATCGTGTCGTTCCTCACGTAGCGAGGCGCGCCGACGATGGTGCGGAGGGCTAGGTTTTCTTGAGCTCGGAGACGCTTCTTGTTCGTCTCCGAGACTAGGGCGTACCATGCCGGTGCAGCGTACGTGAGGCGGGATCTAATGTATGTCTTATAGATCCCGAGCTTCGCACGCAGAGGTAGTCCTGAAGATAGGAGCGGTCGCAGTTTTGCTCGCGCTCCTTTCACCTGGATGACGACGTTGTCCACGTGTTTCCGCATAGAGAGTCTTCGGTCTATGGTGACTCCTAGGTACTTCACGTGGGGCTGCCATGGGACCTCTACTCCTTGAAGTTGGAGTGGTGGTGGTAAGCTCAAGTTGCCTGTGATGAGGGCCTGCGTCTTCCCGACATTGACCGACAGTCGCCATTTGGACAGCCAGTCTGGGAGCAGGTCTAGGGTCCGCTGCATCTTCGCCGCAGCGTGGTTGGCCTTGTAGGACGACACGAAATAGGCCGCGTCGTCGGCGAAGAGAGCGAGTTGGGTTCCCGCTCCCAGGGGGATGTCGTCGGTGTACCGGGAGTAGCAGACCGGGGACAGGCAGCTTCCTTGGGGGACGCCAGCTTTGATAGGGCGCTCCTCCGAGGTGGCATCTTCCACCACCACTCTGAAGTGGCGGTTAGTCAGGAACGACTCCACGACCCTAACCAGGCGCCGTGGGGCTGGAGAGGTCGACAGTTTATATAGCAGGCCCTCGTGCCATACTCTGTCGAAGGCCTTCTCCATGTCCAAAAGTACTGCAGCGGTGTACTCCTTCTTGTTGAGGCCTACCGTCATGTGGTGCAGTACTCTGGTCAGTTGGAGGGTCGTGGAGTGGTCGGCTCTGAAGCCGAACTGTTCCGGGCGAGGTGTGATGTGGGGCGTCAGCTGTCCGAGCAGGAGTTTCTCGAACACCTTTGAGACGTTGCTGAGCAGGGTGATGGGCCGGTTGTGTTCCGGACGTCTGGGGTCTTTGCCTGGCTTTGGCAGCATGATGACATGGCCGACCTTCCACTGAGTGGGGAAGTGCCCCGTCCGCATGATTCCATTGAACAGGCGCGTCACTGCAGCGACTACTCGAGGGGGTAGGTGCTGGAGCGCCAAGTTGGTGATGGAATCAGCTCCTGGGGCTTTTCGGGGCTTGGTGCGGCTGATCACCCGCTTCACCAGGCCAGGCGAGAAGACGATGGGGTCTTCATCGGCGGCTAACGGCTCAGCAAGGTAGTCTCGCAGGTGAGACTCGACTGCTCTGACGTGCTCCACATCATTGGTCGGGTTGGGCGTGAATTGGCCTTCGAGGCACTCGGCGAATATCTCGGCTCGGTCTTGGGCTCGGAATCTTGGGTGGCCGTCGCTGCCCAGCAGCGGTCGGACTGGAGCTGGGGTCGTTGACAGCTGCCGGCATAGGCGATGCACAGAGGGAACGTGATCGCCTATGGACTCGACATGGCGCTCCCAAGAGTCTTCGGCGTTCGCGTTGAGCTCTTTCTTCACCTTCTCCGTAAGGGTGTTGAGGCGAGCCTTGAGCGTTGGGCAGCGGGTGTGCTGCCACTGCCTCCGGAACTTGCGCTTTTCGCGGATGAGTTCTTGGATCCGAGCGGGGAGAGGTTGCAGTCTACCCGTGCTCGGAACCGTGTGCGATGATGTTTCAAGCGCGTTCTGGATGCAGCTGGTGAGCTCAGACGTCAGCCTTTCCACCTCTTCGGAGTTGGTGACGGGGCGAGATATTTGGGCCTCCTGGAGTGCGGCCTCGAAGGCGGGCCAGTTGTATCGTCGACGTGATGCCGGCGGAGAGACTCTGGTGGGCAGGTCCTCCATTATCAGAAGGACTGGCCTGTGATCTGATGGAAGGTCGATCAGAACTTCCTGGCTTGGCGGTGTTCTCAGATCTTTGTACACCACTATATCCAGGACGTCTCCAAGCCCCGTTTGCGGGCAGTAATGAGTAGGCTCTGATTTGAATATCGTGGTCTAGGAGGCATTTTTAAAGAATGCGCGCGAGATACGCACCTCTGCGACCAGCGAAAACAGCGAACTGGGGTGGGGGCACAACAACAAACAAAAACAAGCGCGTGCGACGAAGGGGGTAGTGGGGGACGGGGTGGCGGCAGGCGGTCTGCCCTTTGACTATTTGACGAGTGGCTCGCTCGGATAGAGCGGCGTCCTTTGACGGACGGTTTCATACAATTAAATGAATTTAAATTTATACGCACATTTGTTTGTATGGAAAAATTTATGAAGTTAGATCAATAAATTATCTTCACTTTTGTAATCTATAAACATAATAGTATCTCCTATTTCATCCGTGGCAGGTATTACGATTCCACCTTATATAAAACAGACTGGTGACGGGCAGCGGCGTCTCTGGTGCAAGGGTTTCGGAACCGCGCTCACCAACCCACTTGCCCAGCGTGTGTGAGTGGCGAAATCTTGGAAAGGCTTATGTCCAGCAGTGGAAGAAACGGGCTGACGGATGGATGGAATGAATAATGAAAGACACCTTCGATAAGGCATGCCATACGGGCACCCGCTAAGAAAGGATTTTGAGAAATTAATAATTAATAATAATTATAAATATATGATACAGAGTGTTGATGTTTTTATCCACGTGACAAAAAGCCGTCTAGCTCAGAGCCCACTCCTTACTAGAGTTCGTACGGAACCCTAAAAAGAAATCCACTTAAGGCGAGGTTATCCAGAGAAATCTGTCCTGCTGTAACGCTTGCATTTAACACATGTTTATCCTGCTCAGCGGAAGCGGGCCGCTGAGAAAACTTGCGGTTTCGGGGCGTTTTTAATTATTATTTTGGAATTAGAGGGATTGGTTTTTAATATGACGGCCGTTTTATATCACATTTTTCACGACGTTTATTTATTGCCCAAAACTTCATATAGCTCAAATGAAATTATATTTAGATCATAGTTTAGACCTACCTTTGCGATTAAATCGGACCGAGGGAAATGCAAGTAATCGTGTGTTAAGATCGAAGAGTGAAATATAACATATATTTTTTACAAAATGAATTTGAAAAGAGACAAAATCGAAAATTTAAGGGTCGTGATACAATCAGTGGCTTCGTCTCCTGAATTATTCCGTAACTGCGTTCTGTAGTGGCTGTGCGTTTAGTTAGTGCATCGTATCGGTGTCGATTGGCTGAGACGTGACGCTATAATTATGTTACGTTCGGATGTCAAGACTAGGAATGCAATATGCTGTAGCCACGGCGAATTACGTCATGTGCTACATATATTCTATGTCTAGTAGTCCGTTTGGTTATCGTTGTAGCAGTGACGTGTTATATAATATATAGATAAGCGCGTTGCGTAGGTATGTGGCGCATCGATCGATGGTGCACTGAGAAAACTGTTCATCATAAAATAAAGTGAATTCAGCTAAAATTATGATGATTCACGTGAAGTAGGGAGCATACGGACATCATAATAAAATACGATGAAACTACTGTTGCTGCTGCTAGCGTTATAATATGACGCACTGTCACTATGACTTTGTAGAAAGCAGATAGAATTATGCGCTCCGTCACCGCTTTTATAGTGACAGTAAGCATACCATAGTGTGACGGACCTCTTGTGATACAATGTAATACGAAAATGATAATCTTATTCCCTGTGTGTGTATTTACTTACCTTAAAAACTCGATTATTTCCTCAAACGTTTTAATTACAGCACAATATTTTCCAATTATCACCAAATTTAAAAACAATTCACCGTATTTTAGAGTTATGTAATGCTATTTTATAATGAAGCCAAAACGACATTTTTCTCAGTGTGTGGCGCGTTTTGTGGCGCTCTCGAGTTTGCGCACTCTAGAATAAAACCAGTCCAAAAATAAGTTATAATAGACTTAAAAATCACAAACATAGAAATTTATGAAAATGTATAAAACAAATTAAGCTAGTCGACTATTACTTGTTAACTTGAAAAGCCTACTTAGCTGTGATAGTTTTGATTTTAACTTCATTATAATAATATATACATACTATTGTCTTGAATTTTTTCATATATCCAGAAGAAACCGTTTAGCTGTCAAAAGTGGGGTTGAGGCTTTACTCTTATAATTTTTTTTCCGTGGTGTGTAACGGAACCTTAAAATGTATAATTAATTTATACATATAATAATAAATATAAAAAGAACAACAAAAGTATGTTAATCAATCAATCTCAACAGAAAATACTACCTACATTCTAAAAAAAATGCATTTGTAAATTTATTTAAAGTTCAAACCGTAAACAGTTTAATAGGGTTCCGGCAATAACGGGGTATACCGTTTAATTTTAAATGTATAATAAGTAAGTAAAAAAGTCGTGTCTGTACATTATATATTTTTGGGAAATTTTAAATGAAATGGGTTATTGGTATTGTATTGAGGTCAAAACCACAATTATTAGATTTTTTGTCTGTTTGTCAGTCTGTGTGAATGTTTCGTTTTAACCCGAGAACCACTCAGCGGATTTGGTTGTGTTTTTTTATTATCATTATTTATTAGAGCCATTAGAGGTCTTCATCAAATAACGCCCAAACCGAAAACGGGACAAAGATTGAATAAACGGTTTTAACTCAAGAACCACTCAACGGATTTGAATGCGTTTTTTTTATTATCATCGTAGTAACCCTCATCAACACATAGGTTATAAAGGTTGTTTATAAAATGACGCCCAAGCCGAAAACGGGGCAAAGATTGAATAAACGCGGGCGGAGCCGCGGGCAAAGGCTAGTCATATATAAGGAAGGAATACGCTAAATCACCGAAATGTATTATTATCTAAAATCCACGATCCAGGCACATTTAATGTAATAAGTAGGGAAATGACATGTACAGTCGGCAACAGTTCAAACACCCTGTATGTAAGCTATTTTAACTGCTATAACGCCGCCATAAGAACTGATAGCCTGTCTGGAAAAGGGCAGGCTAGGTAGGGAATCCAGTACTTACGTGGAATTCTTCTAGAAGTCTGACGCGTCCCACGCCTTGCACCCGCGCACTATAAATTCGCTGGTTCGCTTATAGTTTTGTTTCTTTCCAAAAACAAATAGTCCTTGGATCGATCCACACGCGTAAATAAATGTTGCACACACGGGTTTTACAATAAAATGACGAATTTCCGACGTAGCGATGCGCACGCACTGGCTGTTCAAAATGGAAGGGGAGGCAGGGACAATAATGTGCACCTACCTACATGAAAATATAAAAGTTAAACTACCTCACAAAAACAATAGTAACCACAGTCATACTGGCGTTCGTATGCTTATGTACGAAATTACAGTGAATTTGTCTGTTTACTGACGTTGTTCAACATCTTGATAAAATAAACATGTACGTACCAAATAAAGTATCAAGGCTTTTTGATATACTTAGTTGTTAACGCTGAAATATTTGTAAAATGCTTTCGTTTCTTAGTAGGAACAAAATCTTACACTGTGTCAAACGGGGGACCGCTGCGTAACCATGTTTGCCTCCGAAGAAACTGTACTAATACAGTGAAACTAGTCAGGCGAAATCTTACTATATAACAAATCGTGAGTAGCCGTTTCAATATCAGTATGAATCTAAACCACGAATCCTTTAGTACCTAGTAAAATTTTTACAAAATATAATTGCTTCTTCACTTCTTATAATATATTATTTAGCATTATCATGCTCATTAATTATTTATGATTATTTATCATACTAAATATGATTAAATAATTTCTGCGTTTGGGGTTGGTTATTTAGCATTATCATCCTCATAAATTATTTATGATTATTTATCATACTAAATATGATTAAATAATTTCTGCGTTTGGGGTTGGTTATTTAGCATTATCATCCTCATTAATTATTTATGATTATTTATCATACTAAATATGATTAAATAATTTCTGCGTTTGGGGTTGGTTATTTAGCATTATCATCCTCATTAATTATTTATGATTATTTATCATACTAAATATGATTAAATAATTTCTGCGTTTGGGGTTGGTTATTTAGCATTATCATCCTCATTAATTATTTATGATTATTTATCATACTAAATATGATTAAATAATTTCTGCGTTTGGGGTTGGTTATTTAGCATTATCATCCTCATTAATTATTTATGATTATTTATCATACTAAATATGATTAAATAATTTCTGCGTTTGGGGTTGGTTATTTAGCATTATCATCCTCATTAATTATTTATGATTATTTATCATACTAAATATGATTAAATAATTTCTGCGTTTGGGGTTGGTTATTTAGCATTATCATCCTCATTAATTATTTATGATTATTTATCATACTAAATATGATTAAATAATTTCTGCGTTTGGGGTTGGTTATTTAGCATTATCATCCTCATTAATTATTTATGATTATTTATCATACTAAATATGATTAAATAATTTCTGCGTTTGGGGTTGCGTACCTGTAAAGGCTTATTCCCAGAGCTCCAAAATCCATTGTTCTCAAAAACTTAAACTTTCATATATAGGTAGAGATGCTCAGGGCTCCAAAAATTAATTTGTAGAAAATATTCATTTCTCACCGTCTCCAAAAGCTATTATGTACAGTCACATTGTACATAAATAAAAAATTTAAGTAGAAGCATATAAATACACTCCAGTTCACTACGAAGCGTTTCTTTTCTAACTTACTTAATTAGGAAAAACGCAATGAGGGCGCCAATGACGACATAGTAAACTGATGCACCGTCTTAAAATATATAAAACGTAGAAGGATAAATTATTAAAAAATTAATTGATTTGATATGAGGTAAGTAGATCTGAGGTAGTTTTGTATCAAGGCTCTAGTATATTTGGGTAGATTTTTAATGTGGCCAGAGTAGATTAACCATTTAATATGTGGTCACCCTGGTTTGTCCTGTTCTGCATATATGTACAGTTAATCTTTTGGAGCCGCCGAGGGTTAAATTATGATTATAATAAATATTAAATTGAATTTCTGGAGCCGTGGGAAGAAATTTTTGGAGCTCTGGGAATAACCCCATGTAAAGAGGCGTTGAGAGCAAGAGCAGCCTAACATTTCCAGACACAATAGATAATCAATTGTGTGTGGAAATGTTAGGCTGTTCTTGCTCTCAACGCCTCTAATATGTGGTGGTACGGAACACTGCGCGAGTCCGGCTCGCACTTGGCCAAATTATTTTAAATAATATCCTTTTACAAAATGGTTTCCGTTTCCTACCTGAACCCTAAATAATAATAATGGCCGCCGATGCATCTCCCGACCATCAATTATATTTTATTAATATCAATTATGTTCCTTGACGATGAATAATGGAGGCTTTCGTTTACATTGGAGGTAAATAAATTGATCACTATTTTTCTTTCAAATATTTTTCCATTGAGTGTAAGTTAGTAGACGAATTCACATCACACATTAAAATTAAATTCAATCACTAAAATGTTAAAAATCGCCTGTAAAGTATACTAAATTAGGTCATTAAGTTATTAAATAGGTTATCATAATCAAAAATAAAAATTCATTGCGAGCTCATTTGTCACTCATGTCATAAAGGTATCCCAACAGCCAAGAATTGCTTTGAGAGTAGCCATCTTTTACACTTCGGAAGGTAACAAGGGACTAAGGCTGAGATTCAGAGTGCATTTTGAGTCCGAACTCAAGAGGAACTCAATCTTACAAACGTCACTCTATTATGAGATCACGTCACTTTTTGAAGTTTGTAAGATTGAGTTCGGACTCAAAATGCACTCTGAATCTCAGACTTAGAGTCAAGTACTGGTGGTGGTAAGACATTCCAGCATTTAGAGCAATTTTAAAGCAACCCTTTGTACATTCCAGTGAATATTTTGGGACAAAAAGCGTTGATATTCGTACGCTAGTTGACAATTTTAATTTCGTGGAAACACTTATGGTGCGTGCAAATTGGCGCAGTTGCGTAGGATTAAAAGTAAAGAATTCTAAAATTCGCTTTGTGTGGATCGTATCGCAGCACCCTTGTGGTACTGACTAGTGTGCGTTCACCTTGGAACTGCTCAATTATGCTGAAAATTCATACTGTTCAAGTGTACAGTGAACATAACGTATGAAACTGTACATATATGGAGTAAAACGGGAGCTCTACGCCCCGAGATAACAATCGGAGCCTCCGGCGAAATCTAATAGCTCTACATATTTAACCTTTATATGCACAGGCACCTATAACGAAGGAGGATGTTGTAGAGAAGATGCGTTATCTTTACCAAAATACAAATACAAGATGTACTCACTAGAATACAAGTTCTCTCAACCTTGTGTTCGGTCTACATGCTTCCACATGCAAGCTTGTGGGTCCATAATCGTGCCCGGAATTCGGTCATAGAGCTCATCCTCCTGGGACGTAACAATCTTTGGTGAAACACCTCTGGCACTACCTCAGGGATTAATGTCGTGATGATTTCTGATGAATTACGCCAATAACGAAGCTAAATGAGTCCTAAATTTAGTTATAAAAAATCCAGTAACTAGCCCATGACGTATAATTTTATGTTATATTCCAGAAAATTCTTAGCTTTGTGTACATGAATATGGCTCTTCCAAATAGTGGTAACTTATAGTGTTTTAAAATGCTTGTAACATTATACTAACATATATGAAGTGAAACTATGATAGAAATAAATTTCTATAATTTTAAATACTCGGCGATTCATCCATCCAAAACAAATAGATAACAAATTAAATTTATATCGTTGCGGTATTTAAAATCAGAAAAGTAAATCTGGACGTGAGGAGCCCAGCTAGTCTAGTATAGCAAACCATATCGAGCTCGATAGCGCTTGATACAGTACTCTGTCTCACTCTGTTGATCTACTTAGAAAGGGGCAGACAGCGTATATCGAGCTGTTAAAGCTCGATATGGTCTACTGTGCTAGGCTTGCTGAACCGCTTCAAGGACGATTGCTCTATCAACTGAGCTATCCAATTCTCAACACAACCTGCGAATTTACCGATGTTACGTTTAATTTTATATCAGGTGACTTTTCTTAACATTCAAATTCATACTAGATTCGATAAGTGATCAGAACCAAGGTGCAATGACCCTGTTTGTGAAATACGAAAAATATTTTTACTGTTCAAGAACAACCTCGGCTCAATTAGTATAGGAAGTCTACATTTTATTTTGCTTATTTCACAGATAGGGTAATTGAACCTTGGTCCTGACCACTTACCGAGTCTCCAGTATGAATTTGGCTATATAAATTAAAGTCACGTTATATAAGAAATTATTAGTCTATTCTACAGCCATCTACCTCACTATCATATTTCATCTCTGTTTCTCTACGAACCATGTCTTCAGCAATTTGAAGCCGGATCTTCTGAACATGGTTCACGCGTGTAGCGCGACGAACTCTGTTTGATACTTCAACCGGATTTGAGATCATGATATAATCGTCTTGATACTTTAGGGGATTCCGAGCTGTTTGGTTTGAAAATGTTTTAAATTTAGGTAGTAGGTGGTGTCGCTGTTTCACAAATTTAAGAAATAGGTTAGTTTAGTAAACTGTAAAAAAAACTATTTCTTTTAAAGTGTAAAGTTATCTATCATAATTATTAATAATGTATAAATTATTATGAAATTATTTTCGACTGATATCAGTAGGGTCCGAAATATGTCTTGAATTTATTTTTCCTTCTGTTATACTCGTATAAGTGCATTAATAAAAATATTTTTAAAATTTAATTTTTATCCGTTTTCTGTAAAATTAAACTAAATGTAATGTATAATGCTTTAAAATAAAGTGTTTTTGTAACACACTCGTCTAAAAGTATTAAGTAATGTGCAGAACATTGAACATTTTTGGGAAACTTTAAATGAAAGGTGTTATAAATATTGTACTAAGGCCAAAACTATATATTTTTTTTATTTTACTCTGCTAGTTGCGTTTTAGCTCGAAAATCATTCAACGGATTGAAATGCGATTTATATTTTTGTGCCTCTATAATTAAGAACAACCTCGATTCGATTTTATAGGAAATCTAAATTTTATTTTGCATAATTAACAGGAAGGATCATTGAACCTTGGTCCTGACTACTTACCGAGTCTCCAGTATGAATTTGGCTACATAAACTAAAGTCACCACATTATATTATGTGTAACTATTTATACATTCTATGTGATTTGTTCACATAAGGCAAAAAATGCAACTGACAAACGAATGTAATTGAAGTGAATTCACCTACAAATTCTCGGGAAACATGTAAACTACAAAACCACTTTGCGTGAAAATTCAAATTAAAAATACGAAGTATTCAATCAAGTTTGAACAACTTTTTATTATTTATTTTAAATAAAAGCTATTTCATTTGCCGAACCACGGCAAAGTTGAAAGTATAAAATCGTACTATATTGTAAATCGTTGTTTCTAACGCAAACTGTCAAAAGATTTTATAGAACCCGGACAACTGTTTGTACGATTTCTGTCATTCTCAAATTTAAGGCGAGGTTATCCAGAGAAATCTCTCCTGCTCCAATGCTTTCATTTTATACATGTTTATCCTGCTCAGCGGCAGCGGCGCTCAGAAAACTCGCGGTTTTTAGGTGTTTTTATTTATTATTTTGTAATTAGAGGGATGGGTTTTTAATATGACGGCCGTTTTATATTACATTTTTTACGACGTTATTTTAGCATAAGTTTTCCTGTCTAAACCCTTACACAACGCAAATGAAATGATAATTTAGATTATAGTTTCGACCTATGTTTGCGATTTTATTCGATCGCGGAAAATGCAAGTAATCGTGTATCGAATAACCGAAATATTAAGATCAAAGAGTGAAATATTGACATTTATTTTTTACAAAATTTAGTCATTAATTTGAAAAGAGACAAAATCTGGATAACCCATCCTTAAGACTATTGTTATAGTTAAAAGATTTCTTACTGTACCGTTTAAATTGACATAAAGTTAATACATCAGTAATTTAATTTAAGTTCTTGTCTTTCTGTTATTATTAGTACACTACGATACGAGAGCGATGAAACGTTTTCTGACGAGTGTGAGTTTGCGGCACGATCCGAAGGTGAGTGCTGCAATCACACGAGTCGAGAAAAAGTTTCTCGCACGAGTATCGTATAATATTTTATAGCAAAAGTGCTGAAAATGCCGACTTTACGCAAGCGCAGCGTGCGTAAAGTGGTCATTTGACGCACGGTGTGCTATAAATATCTTTAAATATATACCTAAATAATGTATGTTTAGTTTTAATTGTATGTCAGTAAATTTCCTAATTCACAATACATGTCATAATCTAATTACCTTTATGATTCCAGTAGCCGTAGCATGAAAGCATTACTGTAACGTTATAGTTGCGTTCACGTTAGATTTTGTATGGAATCTGAATGCGGGGTGCAATTAGGTGTGTGGGGAGGCCGGTGAGCTGCGTAGCCATAGCTTAGAAAAATGATGGAATTTTTGGTGAAAATTCAAGGTATATATTTTTTTCTCGTAATGACATCAGAATCGTGTATACTTTTATACCTTAAAGGGATTTTTGACTTTGCATTTACACCCTGTATAATCTAGTTTTTAAATATTTTAGTGTTAGTAAAACGTCACTGTAATTTTTTTATCATTCATCGGAGTCCAAACGTACCTGCATAAAAAACCCCGACTCAATCGGATAGTGGTTCCGGTTTTGGAATGCACAAAAAATAAATACGCTCATAGAAATTCTGTCTTCTGACAGATCCCTGAAAAACTAGTAGACAAAACGCCTATAATGTGAAACTGCACTAACATCCTGAAATTCGAGTCGTTATGTGAGGCAAATATTCTAGTAGGGTTGTACACAAATAAAAAAGATTTTAGGATAATATTCCGGAAATTTGTTACATAAAATCGATACGCGCACGTACAGCTATAGTAAGAAATATTGTGACTTCGTGTTTTGTCGGCTAAGTTCGTTTTATCCTTATCTTTTTGACAAGTCCATAAAATGTTGTATTAAGAGCTTTGAATTACATTATGTAAGAATTACATTAGCATTATGTGCTAAAGAACTGGCAGTACATAATTGAATATCCATTTAAATTTTGTGACATTTGATAATTTAAATAAACATTTCGATTTTTTTTATAACACATTGGATGACATAGAATTGTAGCAATAGTTCAACAAATCGATCTTGAATGGGAAATTGATGACATAGCAAAGAACTAAATCGAAAGTAAACTCACTAGAAAAACTTGTATTACATCTTACAGAAATAATGTCCCAGAAGAAATCTTAAAGTTTGTGTGTGTGTGTGTATGTTTGTTACTCTTCCACGCTGAAGCAGCTGAACGGATTGGGATGAAATTTAGAATGGATATAGCTTATACCCTAACTTAACACATAGGCTACTTTTTATCCCGGAAAAAAAAATGTCGCTAACCCGAATGACACGCGGGCGGAGCCGCAGGCAAAAACTAGTCGTTAATAAAAATTGTAATAGTTAAAATAACAATTTAACTATTACAATTTTTATTTAATAAAATTTTAATAAAAATAATAAAATTTTAATAAAGTTTAATAAAATTTTTGTTTTTTATTTGTGTTTCGTATATACCGCCCAAGAGCAGCGACTGTGAATACATGTGCCTATTCAAAATAATAGAACACTTCTGTACAAAGTATAAAGATGTTATTTTTTTAGGCGATTTTAATTTGTATTCTAGCTCTGTCGAAATAAATAATTATTATGAGTATCTTCTAACCTATTGTGGACTGACTCAAATGAACACGGTACAAAACCAGAAGGGCCGATGTTTGGACTTGGTTCTGACTTCATTGCGGAAAGAGTGTGTAAATGTTTGTCTGTCGGGGGAGCCTCTCGTGGCGGTTGACGTTTTTCACCCGCCGCTTGCTGTGAGCTTAGAGACTCCCTCTACCCTCAGATATACCGACCTCGATACAGTGGCAGACGATGATGTTGAGGTTACACATAAATGGAATTTCTTTAAGGCTGATTTTTGTATGTTGTATTCTTCAATAGCATTAATTGACTGGTCTTCATTATATTCTATAAATGACCCAAATGAAGCGTTACAGCAGGTTTATAACCTAATATATGAAATATTCAATCAATGTGTTCCTACAAAAAAGCAAGGGGGTCTTGGTTCAGATTATAATCATCCTGAATGGTACACGGCAAACTTGATTCGCAACATTAAGCTAAAAGCCAGACTACATAAGCGATATAAATGTACAAAAGCACCGTGTGATTACGAAGCCTTTACTAAGTGTAGGGCAAAAGTGAAATTAGAAGTAGCAGAGGCTGATAAAGAGTATAAGAAACGATTACAATTCTTGTTACAAAAAGACCCGAAATCATTTTGGAAATATGTTAATACAAAAAGATCTGTTTTAAAATCAAATAAAATTATAAAAAATGGAACAGTTCTATCTAAAAAAGAAACTGCGGCCGAGTTTGCAAGCTATTTCCACTCAGTATACGACAGTAATCCAGCACAGTTGAGCGTTGAGGACGCGATGCGGTCGACAGGAAGTGTAGGCGGGCCACACGTTCATCTCACTGGCTTGCAGCTGGCGGACGTCCGAGCGGCCCTCGCGCGTCTCAAGCCAAAAACATCAGCCGGGCCTGATGGAATCCCTGCGTTCATTATCAAAGACTGCCGTATGGTTCTAGCAGAGCCTTTGCTCTATGTATTTAATTTATGCCTCTCTTTGGCTTTGTTCCCAGATGAGTGGAAAGCCACAAGAGTGACGCCGATTCCGAAGGGTAAAGGGGGGACAAAAGCAAGTGATTATAGGCCAGTAGCTATCATGTCAACATTTGCAAAGATATTTGAATCAGCCTTACATACAGTAATATTCAGTGAAATAAAATCTCAATTATCAGATTCTCAACATGGCTTCCGACCAGCTAGGAGCACAGCGAGCAATTTGTTATGTGGCATGTCATATATGGTACCGTTGGTGGATTCCGGAGTGCAGGTCGACGCTGCTTACTTTTACTTCAAAAAGGCTTTTGACAGAGTAAGTAGCGACGTCCTACTTAGGAAGTTAGCAGTCGTCGGCTGTACACCGCATACACTAAAATTCTTTGCCAATTATATGAAAAATCGACAACAATTTGTTCAGTTCGGAAATCACGTATCGAAATCTTATTTTGTTTATTCTGGCGTGAGCCAAGGAAGCAATTTAGGACCACTCGAGTTTCTAATAATGGTTAATGACCTTTCAGATGTTGTCAAGAACGCGGTTTGTTTGCTATTTGCAGATGATCTTAAGTTAATATTGGGTATCAAGGAAGACTCTGACCATCAAAAATTGCAACAAGATATAGACCGTGTGGTGGAATGGAGTCGTGCGAATAGGTTAGATTTTAACGTGGACAAGTGCGTTACAATGACGTTCAGCCGCGCACATGCTCCACTAGAGCACTTGTACAATATAGACGGGAGTGACATGAAAAGAGTGAAGGCAGTAAAAGACCTTGGAGTACGCTTTACATCAGATCTTAAGTTTCGAGACCATATTGTAGAAGTATGCAAGAAAGCTTTCAGGACGTTGGGCTTTGTGTTGCGACAAGCTCGGGGTTTTGACAGTATTGGCGCGGTGAAAGCCTTATATAATGCACTTGTTCGGAGCAAGCTTGAATGTAACGCGGTTGTTTGGGCTCCACATGAAACCAAATACTGCCTGATGTTGGAGCGTATACAAAACAAATTCATGAGGTTTTTGTACATGAAAATGTATGGGGTCTATCCTTGCTATCCCTTGATGTATCCTACCCTATTTGTTTTGGGTATGGTGGGATACAACAGATTGGAAGTAAGGAGAGATTATGCTCTGACAGCTTATTTATTTAAAGTTTTTACTGGTAGGATATGTAATCCCAGTATTTTAGGCAATATGAGGCTAGTAATTCCTAAGCGATACTTTCGACAACGTCGCGGGAGGCTGTTCGGGCTGCCGAGAACAAGGACGAACCTCCATGGGGAAGCACCACTACAGCGCGCTACTCGAATTCTCAATGATGTTGGAGATCACATCGATCTTTTTTCGTGTTCATTGAGCGAGTTCACAAGAGCAACATTATATTACTTGAGCTATCGTTAATTTATGTATATTCTAATATTTTGTAATTTGTTTTTTTGATTTTTCATGTTAGATATGTTTTTAGCATTTATGGTTTTTTAAGTGTTTTTAAAGATTGTTTTGTGTACCATGCCTGCACTGTTGCATTAGGTTTTCAACCTGTAATGATAGTGTTAGTTGTTAAATTAAATAAATAAATAAACTTCTTTAGATAGGTGTTCTCAGCTCAACAGACTCAGAGCGTTTCTTTATAGGGAACTTTATAGGTCTATTACTATGTGATTTGCTAGTACATATATTTTTATGAACTTTGTAATTTTTCTATAAGTGACTGTTTGTTTCTTAACCTTTCACCTGTTAGCCGCCTCAGACAACACTCTGTTGGTCTGTTAGTCTGTTTTATGGCTGTTCCAGATGGGGGGGGGGCGCCTAGTGGTTTAGTTTATTGGTTTTTGTGGCTTTCCTGTTTATAAATACCACATTTATTGTATATCGTTGTAATCCTAGATAAATTGTCCTTTTTAAATCGATATAACAATTACCTAGGCATGTTTTCCTCGTTTGTTGTAACACTTATAACACATATTTAATTTCCACACACGACACTGCACAACACCCAACACTCCATTTTCCGCCATCTTGCGCCCGCTCGACATAAATAATTACCTTTTTTTAAAATTCCAAGCCTGTTTTCTTCAAGCCCACTGTTTCCTATGCACATTTATAACTTGTGGAACCATTTAAAATCAACCACACCCCAACAAATAATTTGTATACCCTTATTCGGCGGCAGTTTTTGTACAGAACTAAACGTTTATACCCAGCCGGTCACTCAGTGACCGCTACCGAATAAGCGCTACATGGGTGCGGTCGTTAAATGACTCATACTTGTTCAAAGTAATAAAATAAACTAAATAAAAAAGATGTGTCAAGGCCGTAGCAGATACAAACTCGTTATTTTCATCCCAAGGCGCTTTTAACCAAAGAAAATGTCGGATTAGCCTCTTGGCAAGAATAAGCAAATGCTACGAGCCCCGCGCGGGCACTTTTAACCAAGGAAAGTGCAGGACTAGCCTCGTAGCAAGAATAAGCAAATACTACGGGCCCAGCATGGGAACTTTTAACCAAGAAAAGTGTCGAATTAGCCTCGTAGTAAGAGTAAGAGATGTCTATGTACCACAAACAGTACTTAGTACTTACATACTGATTAGCAGAGTATGTGTTTATTGTACATATAATCGGATATTCTAGACGGTAACCAATGCGATTGGTATCCCTCCGCATTCCGGAAAAGGGTTGTTTTTCAGGAGAATTCCGGAAGCATGCCAAACGTTCATCCAAGGTATTACGGTTACTTGGCAAATACTTTCAGGAAATTGTTTACTGAAAATATTGCCGCATTTTACCTGAACTCGGAACCGGGACATAGAAAGTTCAATTATTTTTCAGGAGTTACGCTGATGTTGAATAATTTTGATGGTTGTTCACCGGCCTTCCAAAAAAAGCAAGTTACATATTACAATTTATTCCCACTATTAATCATGGGTTGTAAAATGAAAAGGTTTGTTTCAACTGGCTGAATACAAAACATTTATTGAATTACTAGCCTTTCGCTCGCGGCTCGGCCCGCGTTTATTCAGTCTCTGCACCTTTTTCGGCTTAGGCGTTATTTTATGAACACCCTTATAGCCTATATGTTGATTTGAATAAACGAACATTGATAATGTTTAAAAAATTGCGTCTAAATCCGTTGCGCATACAGACAGACAGACAAAAATTCTAAAATTAGTAGTTTGGCCTCAACTGTCTGTACAATACTAATAAGCGATTTGAATTCCGTAAAAATAATCAATGTAACATGAATTTTTTATTACTCTATTATTAGTATAGAAGTATACATAGAAGTATAGGAGTATAGAAGCATAGAGGTATAGATAGAAGTTTCGAAGTATAGATAGAAGTTTAGAAGTACAGGAGTATAGAAGCATAGAAGTAAAGAAGTATAGATAGAAGTTTAGAAGTATAGATTGAAGTTTAGAAGTATAGATAGAAGTATAGAAGTATAGATTGAAGTTTAGAAGTATAGATAGAAGTATAGAAGTACCGGAGTATAGAAGCATAGAAGTATAGAAGGGTAGATATAGATATTTGGCGTGGGTCAAATCAAGAGTCAATTGATATCGCCATATAATCTACTTGTGCTGCCATCTAGTAGAGAGTAGTGGAAGCTAATACAAAAAGTGGTACAAATCGAACTTGAACCTCTCCATACTCTGACCCAAGAAGGTCACGGGTCTGAAGTAGTACTTTTGTAGAAAAAAGTTTTTTTTTTCTTGTGTGTGGTGCAGGGATGAGGAACGCTCGCCCAGAAAGTGGAAGAGTGAAAGTAATCAGTCTGATTAGGCATTTGAGCAAAATCTACGGAAGTTTCAACCTAATAATTCACACTAAGAAACTGTCTATAACGACCCTCCCGGTTCTCCATACGTCTTTTGTATTAAAGTCTTGTTCATCCACATTTTATAGGTATAATGTTTTACCCGTTATACACGTCTTAAATATTTTTCTTTTCCCATACCGCATCGCTCGTGTAAAACGGTGGAATAATAAAACTATTTACACAAAGTAGGGTCACCAAAAAAGATCTTTAATCAGACACATCGCAAACACTCTGATAATGAGGCCAACAGGCATAATACATGAGGTAAGGAATACTAGGTCAATACTGCGTGTATGTATATACATTGCTTTGTTTTATGTTGCCAAATTCATACTGGAGACTCGGTAAGTGGTCATGACCCTACTTGCGAAATACGAAAAATATTTTGTTGTGCCTCTATACTTGTTCAAGATCTACCTCGACTCAATTAGTAAATATTTTGCCTATTTCACAGAAAGAGTAATTTAATTTTCAGACCACTTACCGAGCCTCCAGTGTTCAGGATCAAAGTGTTTGCGCTGGACCTGTTTAGTTATCTCTTTTGTTGACTGTACACATTATTCTAAATATAAACTTTGGTCGCACAAGTATTGGGTACGGTGAATAACGGTTTAACCTGTGATAATATGACAAAATAGTTTAAGTTTTTATTTTGCGTTGCACTACACTTTAAAAAGAGTTTTCTGAAATTAGATGTAACTTTAATAAGATCGATTTACACATTTCTTTTTTTGTTTATTACAGATTTACTACATGATAAAACAGTACAAACTCGAATTGAATCATAATGTATTTAAAAATGCATAATTTTGTTGGTGCCAAATGGTTTAATTCAGCTTCTAAACGTTATATCTCTAAGATGGTATGTTTTCTAGGTGCTGAAAGGATACATAGTAATAGAACTTAATGTTATCTGCATTTTCCTTTGATTTTGTGTGTGCAAAACATGTTTATTTTTTGCAAAAAAAAATTATTTAAGTCCCTCCTGTAAAGTTAGGTTTTTTGAGTTAAATTATTATGCATCGGAGGCACAGAAGTTAAAAAAAGTTCCTTTAGGAAATAATTTTCCCAAAAACATTTAATGTTAGTTAAGTCCATCAAAAGATATCTGTTTAAATTTACTTGAATTTAATGTTGATGTTTATTTAGTTCATAAATAAGATGTTTAAATGTACTTAGTCTAGAAGACTATAGAAGTTGGGCACTCTTCTTTAAGTATCAATTTATTGTTAGTGTAACTACCCCTTAACGATTCCTTAAAAGGACTATCCTGATAACAAGCAAAAAGTTTTATGAAGTCCCATAAAAAGAGGGTAGACGAAACAAAATTGAAAACTAAATTCAATACAATAAAAAGTTTTCTCGTAAAAAGCGGGTAATATTACCTTTTATGTGTTATTTGGGAGGAGTTTTCGACGTCTTGGGCATTTTAAGGCTGATTCTTTGCTCTTTTACCCATTAAAAACATTTTACAGTGATGAAAGCGTTAGGATAATTAAACGTGTTTTTGGACCCGTTTTGGTACTTTTGCCACTTTTGCTGTACCTTCATTGCAACTCAATCAATCTATCTTATATCTGTACTAATAATAAAGAAGTAAACATTTTTGTGTCTGAACACTGAATAATTTTGCAAAATTTTAAATGAAATGGGTATTTATTTTTTGTATCACACTGAGGCCAAAACTACAACTTTCCAATATTTTCGGTATGTCTGTATGCTCCGTTTAAACTCGATAACCACTCAACGTATTTGGAAAAGGTTTTTTTTTATCAGTGACTCCCTGTAGTTGTCAGCGTGTGTGAGTATGGGCATTTCTTCCAGGAGGACCGCCAAGAGTGGCAAAATCCTGGAAAGGATGTCATACTAGCGGACGCCCCGTGGCGTTGCTCGCATGGATCCCGTTTCTGCCGAACCGTAGGAATTTAAAAAAATCCGGCTTTATTTATGTCTACATTATAAAGGGAACCTCTGTGCAAAATTTCAGCCTTCTAAGTACAAGGGTTTGGGCTGGGCTTTGATGATGAGCCAGTCAATGAGTGAGTATATATATATGTAATGTAATATATATATGTGACTTAATGCAGCTAATTTCTTACTGAAGACTGGGTCAGTGCTTAGTAACAAGGTTTAATGACCCTTTTATGTGAAATTCGTAAATTATTCTTTTCGTGTTCCTTACAAACGCAAGCCCAGCCCCGAGTCAATTACTTATGGGGTGTCAAGATTTTATTCTGCGAAAGTAGCAAAAAGTGTTATCGATCCGTGTTACTGATCACTTACCAAGCCTCCAATATGAGTTTGGCATAAATAAAAGTCACCTTGTATATAAGATATAACAGGAATCGTGCCATGGTAACTAAGACTTACCTTGAACTCTGTTGATTTCTTATGAAATTGCTGTTCGTACTCGGTTCACGGTTTCCCTGAATCAAAACTATCAATCATCCAACTCTTATAGTTACATAAACACCTCAATTTAGTCATATAATGGTCTAATAACAAATTAACCGGCTATTTAGCCGTCATGAGTGTAACATATCAAAAAGACCGACATTTTATTGGACAGGTAAAGGTCAGCGTACATTGGATGAGTGCTTTTTAAATTTTAAACTCGCTTAAATCAAAGTTGGTATTTAAACTTAGGTTAACAAACTCTTAAGTGGCTTCACAATTTATTTTATTTTATAGCCTATATGTTTTATTTTATAGCCTATATATTGACTAGCGTACCTACGATGATAATAAAAAAACCACATCCAAATCTGTTGAGTGGTTTTCGAGTTAAAACGGAACAAACAAACAGACAAAAATTCTAAAAATTGCTGTTTCGTCCTCAGTTAATAGAATACTGAATATTTATTTAATGAAAATAGTAATACAAAAACTTAATAAGACCTAACCTAGGGTTAGTAAAATAAAATACAAAAATATACAACGGTTCGGGCTTATGGTACAGGTAGGACCCGACCCGTTAAAAGCATTTTACGTATACACTATGTATTGTATAACCGACATGTACGTTGCACATATTATTGCGAATGTAAATGCTCCAATGTTCTCCGTAACACGGAAGCACTATGAAGTTATTTTTCTATAATACTTAGCTATAACCCATTTCATTTAAAATTTCGCGACAATATTCAATGTACAGACACAACCTTTTTACGACTTTATTATTAGTATATATTATTTTAATAAATGCTTATCTTATCTTATCTTATCTTATATTAGACTAAAGATGTCTGCAGAAGTACTTATTATTACTTTAAAACTTTTGGGCCGATTAGGCTAAAAGTTGGCAGGTTGGCGGAAAATCAGATATGGGTAAAGGAAATTGTTCATAACTTGATAACACATGGGGGCTCTATCAAATGAAGAGTCTTTTAGTATACCTAGGTTACTTTACAAACCTTTTGCAATACTTTTAAACGAGCAATATTATATACTTATACAGGGTGAAATTAATTCAACCGACCAATTTCTTATGGAAGGTGTAGTCAACCACAGAGAACCTTACTGTGAAGTCTGAAGCATATTAGCAGAAACATTTGATAGGGAGAGATGAAATAAAATAATTACTACATTGCATCAAGCGATCCTAGATTCTCTGATCACGCACACAGACAGACACTGCTCGCTCGTCGCGTATAGCGACGCGGCGTAGCAACAGAAACACACCGCTAACGCAATTGCTTACGCCAAAGTTAACCACGCCGTTTTCATGAGCTTTTATTTATTGCACAATCATCGTTTCGTAACCACCTGGAAATTTACAGTTAGCTTACGGATACTAAACATCCTGAAAAAAAATTGGGCGCCGATGCACAAACCTTCACTGATCCACCAGAAATCACTTACATTATGGCCTATATCATCTACTGAACCTTCCACAAAAAGTGGTCGGTTGAATAAATTTCACATTGTACGAGGGTGCATTTTTATATTCGCGGAATGGGTAGGTAATTAATAAATGAGGGTACTTTCCTTAGTCGTAACTGGTTAAGTAGCTCATTATTAGTATAAATATAATGTTTTGTTTTAATCGAGCCATTACTATTTGAATTATCGTCGATCAAACAACTCAGTTGGGAAGAACATTGTGAAAAATGGAGAAAATCGAGCACCGCGCTGTCATAAAGTTCCTTACCAAGCAAGGTAAATCGGTTCAAACCATACTAGAAGAGATGTCATCCGTTTACGGGGAGTCTTGCCCCGGTAAAACCATGGTTTATAAGTGGCATACCCTTTTTAAGAAAGGCAGGGCCTCACTTGAAGATGATCCTCGGCCAGGACGGTCGATCGAGGTGACCACTCCGGAAATCATTCAAAAAGTGGAAAAATTAATACTGGAAGATGCTAGACTAAAGAAGAAACAGCTCGCAGAAATGGTTGGAGTATCCGATACAACCATATTTAAAATTCTTCACGATCATCTCGGCATGACCAAAGTCAGTGCAAGGTGGGTGCCGAGAATGCTCACGCCGCCTCAAAAACAACAGCGCGTAGAGTGTTCTCGCGCGTTTTTGGACCTCTGTAATGAAGACCAGGATGGAGTATTGACTCGAATTGTTACTGGGGATGAAACTTGGGTTCATCATTATGAACCTGAGTCCAAACAAGATTCTATGCAGTGGCACAAAAAAGGCACACCACCACCAAAGAAATTTAAGGTGTCACAGTCGGCGGGAAAAATCATGGCGACAATCTTTTGGGATTCAGAAGGAATCTTGTTGATAGATTATAAAGATAAAGGTGTCTCCATAACCGGAGAATACTACGCTTCAATCTTAGAGCGATTAAAGGAAGCAATAAAGGCATAAAAATTGGGGAAAATTAACCAAAGGTCCTCCTTCTGCACGACAACGCGCCTGTGCACAAGAGCCGTGTTGCGTTGGCTTCCCTGCATAAGGTGGGCTTCGATATTTTGGTTCATCCACCCTACAGTCCTGACCTGGCTCCCAGTGATTATTATCTCTTTCCAAAAATGAAAAAAGAACTTCGGGGGAAGAAGTTCTCAAGCGATGAAGAAGTGAAGGAAGCAGTTTCAGCTTATTTTTCAGACAAAGAAAAAACATTTTTTTTCGAGGGCATACATAAGCTAATTGAAAGATCTGAAAAATGTATTAGGGTTGCAGGTGAATATATTGAAAAGGAAAAATAAACTTGTATTTTTATTTCCACGTCTTACCCCCGATTCCGCGAACTTAAAAACGCCCCCTCGTATATACAATATAAGGTGACTTTAATTTATGCAGCCAAATTCTTACTGAAGACTCGGTAAGTGATCAGTAACAAGGTTCGATGACAATTTTTGTGAAATTCGTAAATTACTTAATTGCGCACCGAGGCACTTACCTAGACCATTGTATTCTTCCACCATACTTGTCCACCGAATATATTTGTAACTATTTGATCTAACCAGCCGAGCCAAACTAAAGAACCGTTTTCTAGAATGACCATATATAGGTATACTATGGAAAAAAAATACAGTCGAATTGAGAACCTCCTCCTTTTTTGAAGTCGGTGAAAAAGAGGTGCCTGGTTCGAATCCTGGCTCAAGGATTTTTTTTAAATTCTTGTCTTTGCATTTGTTTTTAATCGATCTTTTATAGATCTTTTTTTATACACTCTAATAATAATGCTCTTTGAATACGTTCGTGTTGTAAAAGTTATCTACGGAACCCTCAAAGCACGATTTCTACACGCACTTGACCGGTTTTTTTCAATGACTCATGTTATTCATTATGGTTGCACAAAAAACAAACGAAACGTTATTTTTCAATAAGAACCACATTTCTAATGGTCGTCTTGCAACAAAGGAATACAGCGATGTATTTTTTTCACTGAAACAAAAGAAAAAAAAAAAAGAAAAACAAATGCTGCTCATAAATCTGGAACTTTTATGTTTCATATTTTGTCGTGTGCAAAATAAAAGTTTATTCCATTTGTAGTTTATTTTGTAGCTTTGCTAGTGATTTAAAAGAAATATTAGTCTAGACTACATCTGGTAAAGGACGTGTACGTAAAAAACCTGCTTTCGGCTTCATCGCATGTTCATTCTTAAAAGGCTAAGTATTTTTTAGGGTTTCTTTGGTCAAGTCCGTTACTTAAGAAGCCTGTAGTCGGTGGCTTGAAGTCAGTCGCGCACGGGGTCGCTATGCCTGCAATTTCATTCTACATTCAACTTCGGATTATATAGGTAGAGCACTGACTGGCTGTTATTGGTTGGCCCGAACGTTAATTTCCCGAGCTCGTACGAAACTAACCCAACACGGTGTGAAAGGCAAGACAACGTTCATGTCTTGAAAAAACTCTAGAATGGTTTTGGGTCCTTCCTATGATTTCAGGAGAAATATCCCAAATATCGAAATGAAACAAAAATATGTTTGAATAGTATAAAATATACTGTGCTGTGAACCTAAAATTATTTGATTTGTTGTATCGCTTCTAGGACATACCGCTACATAAACATTCATCAAAATATGTGTAAAATCCAGGACTTTATACGCTTGTAACTTTTGTATGTATTTGATTTTGATAAATGTTTTAGGTTCATGTCATAGATATTGTATGGGATATGTTTAAAAAGAATAAATAATAAGCAAGTACCTATAAATAAGGATTTTACCAGCGAACTGCGCTAGTATGGGAGTTAAGGCGAATAGAGTCGCCTTAAAGGGGTTATTCCGATTTGGCCTCTACTCAAATTAATTTTAAACCAGTGGACAAGTATGGTGAAAAAATTCAATGGCAGCGCGCTTGTCTTGATAACAAGGAGGTCGCAGGTTCGAATCCTGGTCCGAGGAATATTTTCAAATTCTTGGCGCATGGGCATTGGGAATGTCACCGTTTTAGTACAAAATTTGCTGACCCTTTCTTGGTTTTTTTCTGTTATAGACCGAAGTATAAGACCTATATCATTTGGTACTGATATTTTAAAAAGCAACATTTTGCCAAAATTTTGAATATTGCTTTTGTTTTAATGATATCAAGCTGGACAAATTTACCAACAAAGTTGTATTTTTGCCTTAAGCAGTACAATCCATACCAAAATTTTACATTTCAGCCAGATAGTGACTTTGTAAATGCCTGTATTAAACTATTGATGTCTTAAACTTTGGTTATAGTGGCATACCTATGGCATACCTTGAAGTTTCTGAGTGAATTTTCGCTTCACTCTTGTATACAATTAGGCTTATTTTCATAGGTGTGACGAAATCTTAACACTGTGTATACTTAGCGCACTTTTCAGTTATTTACTAATAATCCCTGAGATAAACTCATCCCGTAACTCATTCGAGGTAACTTTGCACATTCTTTTCGACGTTCCGTTTCATTTCAAGTATCAATTTGGCTGGTTGCGCTATAAAAATGATTTATAATATTACTCCGCCCTTAGGATTAATAAAGAACAAAAGAAAATCCGTTATTTATGTCTAAGTTATCTGCACAGATGATATTTGACTTCTAAACTGGGCTCGAAAAGAAAAAAACCGGCCAAGTGCGAGTCGGACTCGTGATGATCGGACTTATCTAAAAAAAAACGGCAAGAAAATCGTGTCTGTTGTATGAGAATGCGCGGGTCTGACTCGCATTCGGTCGGTTTTAGTATTTTTTGTTATAGCGGCAACAGAAATACATCATCTGCAAAAATTTCAACTATCTATGGTTCATGAGATACAGCCTGGTGTCAGACGGACAGCGGAGTCTTAGTAATAGGGTCCCGTACGGAACCCCAACAACCGAAGTAATTTTAATTTTCCTTATCTTCAATAATTTATTGTGCGTGTAAGTAAACTTAGATGAAAATTATAAGTATATAAAATACACTGTCACGACTAGCCCTAGATTAGTATCGCTGAGTCTATTGCCAACTGGTTGCCAAACGTCGAAAACATAGGTATATCTAAGAATTCCGATTATCTAAGGATACATTCGTGCTTAAGTGGGGTTATCCCGATTTTGCCTCTTTTCAATTTAATTTTAAAGCAAGAAATAGCGACGATAAAATTGTGTATTCCATTCTTTGAACTTGATATTTCGGCTGTTCAATCCACGATTGCTTACACTTTCCTCGATCCGATTAAATCGCAAAGATAGGTCTAAACTACGATCTTAATATAATTTCATTTGAGCTATATTAAGTTTTGGACAATAATACTTATACTAAAATAAACGTTGTGAAAAATGTGATATAAAACGGCCGTCATATTAAAAACCCATCCCTCTAATTCCAAAATAATAAATTAAAACACCTCGAAACTGCGAGTTTTTTGAGCGGCGCGCTCCTGCTGAGCAGGATGTGTAAAACGAAAGCGTTGGAGCAGGACAGATTTCGTTGGATAACCTCGCCTTAAAGTGACGTCACAGTTCGTGAACAGTTCAAGTTTTGTATCTATGTTTTTAGTGTTCAGCAACCAGATAGTTAAAAAAAATATTTTAAACAAATGTTTATTATGGTTTTATGTGGCACAGCTTAACTAGACATTCTCAACTGTAAAATTGGGTGTATGACTTGCGTTTCATAGTCCACACTTGGAAACACCTCTAACACCCCTTCGTGGATTAATGTCGTGACCACAGTTGGCATTATTTAAAACATTTGTGTGCTTAAAACACTACGAAAAAACAAACGTGTTGTAAATATGTTTTAAGACAATTTGTTTTAACATACATACATACATATACCCACGCCTGTCTCCCAGAGGGGTAGGCAGAGACTACAGATTTCCATCTGCTATGATCCTGGCACACCTCTTTTGCTTCTTCTACATCCATCAACCTAGTCATACAGGCTCTTCTATTCCGGGTACTTTTCACTTTGCCCTTTTTCAGTATGTCGCTAATTTGTTTTAAACATGTTTAAAACAGATTCGGTTATCGTATTGATATAATAAGTACTATCCACATAGGTCAGTGGAGGAAATGGATAGGGAGAACTGTTTCTACGATTTGCTTTCATCCAGAAATTGCACTTTACTCTCAGCGCCCCAGTTCCAGAACTAAAAGCTCTAAAATGACGCTAAAATGATGGATACTTTTTACGCCATGTCATAAATGTTGTTATTGTTTTATCAAATTATCACACATACAGGCCTTGTGATTTCAGTCTATATCCTAGTCATAAAATCTATTTTATGCGTGTCATCTGCTAACCCACACACTCAAACACACACATACACCCTTTCTCTTATTATCGCTCTCAGGTAGAGATGGATGGCGGAAAGATTCCTTGGGAATCTTTCCGGGTTGCAACGCAAAATGGGTAGCAACGCGGGTTGCAACCCGAAATGGGTATTTATGCAGGTGAAATCATAAGTATTGAAACTAAATTAATTAACAAATATAACATAAGTGCTTGATACGTAATAGACTCTAAATATTTAGTTTTGTAGTTTTTATTTAAGCTCTTTACTTACACTCATTATTACTAAATAAAAAGATATGTTTTTAGTATTTTAAATTTCAAAGTCCAACTTTGAACACATGCACATGAACATTTGCGTTTATTTTAATGTTTATGTTATACTCGTTGCTTCAAGTTAAGCAACGCTCGTCTCGGTTATTTTAGGGGTGGGTGACCGTAAAATTTTATTATCAAAAAGAAATACCTAGGTACTTTTCGACAAATCACAAAAAAACAGATTGAAACAAACTGATCGTAGTAAATTTTACCACAAATCACATAAATTACTTTCTTTTCCAATTTATTATTTATATGTACTAATGCACTGTAATACATTAAGATGGTCCCTAGCTTCATATAAAAACCGTGAGATAACTCCTAATATACCACGTAAAAGTAGTGAAAAACGTTAATACCCAAATAAATACCCCTCGGGTGGTTTCAATGGGAATCATTGCGGAATCTTTCCGAAATCGGGAAAGATTCCGGGTGGAATCCCATCTCTACTCTCAAGTCTCATCCGTCTGTCTGTACAGTACACATTACCCGCCCCTATTTTTAAGTTTGGGGAAACCCCCGCCAGTATTCGAAATTTAACGTTGATTAGATGCGTTCCATAATCACGATACTATTGATAAATGGTAAAAAAATGTTGTTTTATGTGCGTGGGTTTGAAACGTTTTTAAAACAATATTTTTTTAACATATTTTAAACACGTTTGTTTTTTCGTAGTGTTTTAAACACACAAATGTTCAAAACAATACCAACCCTGGTCACGACAATAATCCATGAAGGGGGTGTTAGAGGTGTTTCCAAGTGTGGACTGTGAAATGCAAGTCCCGATTTTACAGTTGAAAATTTCAAGTTAAGCAGTGCTTAACTATAAAATGTAGCACTGTGGTCGGCTGATTGCTTACTCTGAGGCATTCTCAAGTAACTTTTGGTGTAATACGAGCCTTTATAACATAAAAAAATGTATAGGTAATTTCCTAATGTAGTCGCAGTTACTAAATAGGTAACTGAAGTTTTGCGTGCGCGGCGGTTGATTAGATCAGCCCCCTGATTCTGTATCGTAAAATCAGTTGCCAAACCGAGTGCCTATCGTCGAAAACATACATATCCGCTTATCTAAGGATACGTTCGCACTTGAAATGACGTCACAATTCGTAAATAGTTGAATACCTATTGAAGGTTATTTTGGAAATTCATTTTTTATCTGTTTTTGGTGAATAGCAACCATAGATGGCAACCGACACTGAGTTACATAATAGGCCCGCAGGGTAGACGATTAAATTAGAGCAGGATTGAAGTTTAGCATTGTGGAGCCCCTTAAAAAGAAAACTCTCACAACTAAGTAGGCTTTACAAGTTAACGAGTAACAATCGACCAAGTTAATTTTGCAGTTTTGTTCCATACATTTTGTAGGTAATACGTTTGTTATTATTATTCAAATTATTCAAGTATTAACTTATTTCAATGGTACGGAACTCTCAGGCCGCGAGTACTTCTTGCACTTGAACGGTTAATACTACTTACGTTTAACTTAAAGTTAGAAATACTCAAATGTGAAATGTGTGCTTGCTATTTCATTCTACATTCAAGTTCGGGTTATAGAGCACTGACTGACTGTTATTAATTGACCCGAACGTTCATTTCCTGAGCTCGTACGGAACTAACCGAACACTAAGCTAACGCGAGACAAAATTCATGTCTTGAAAAAATTCGAGGATGGTTTTGGGTCTTCCTATGATTTCAGGAGAAATATCCCAAAAATCGAAATGAAACAAAAATATGTTTGAATAGTATAAAATATACTACGCTGTGAACCTAAAATTATTTGATTTGTTGTATCGCTTCTGGTTCATTACGGTACATAAACATTCATCAAAATATGTGTAAAGTCCGGGACTTTTATATGCTTGCATGTACCGTCACCAAATCGGTTCACCCTGATAAAGGCAGTACTAATTTGGTGAAACTTGTTGTCATAAGTCAGCCAACTAATAAACTTTATGTTCTTGATGCTACCCCAAAAGTTTGTTTTATCTTCAAGAGGCAGAAAGCGTTGACAAGTCCTTGATTGGAAATTCACGCCTCTGTGAACATTCTACTTAAGGGGGTAACAGAGGATCTCGGTGCCAAATGCACATCTCAATTATGTTTTTCTTACTTTTAAGTAAAATGTATGCAATAGATGCATTTAATGTTATTACAGAAAATTTTGAATGCATTACAATAACAAATTTTAAAGTTATAATTTGACAGTTGTAATGTGATGCATAAAATGACATCATTTTATTGTGAAAACATAATAATCATTAAACAATTTTCGCAAATACTTATAAAATGCATTTATTTCAAACTGTTGTGAATACTATAAAAGATTACCAATTTTGGAAACTAGCTCTACTGTCTATGATAATGACATTTTTGTCTCAATATTTTATTATTTTATTTCATTATTATTATTTACTCATATAGAGCCACAAGAGGAATGGCAGATTTTTATTCGTTAATTTTATTTTAAAGTATTCTCTCGATAAAAACGATGTTGTGTATGATCAGCGGAATAAAATATTAAATGTGGTTCGTATTTTTTATAATTTTGGAAGATTTCCTACAACTGGCGACCGTGAAGAATAAAGAAAATTTTGCTGACAGTTTCTTTGCTTTTGTTGTACCTCAAAACAATTTTCAAGGATGGAGGCCCTCAAAGCAAAGACAGAGAAAACAAATACGTCGACTTTATAGAAGAACAGCGCAAGTAACTAACAAGAAGGTAATAGAGAACAAGGTAGAAAATTTACAAACAGACCTGAAATATAAAGGAAAATACGAAGAAATAAAATCATTAGACAAGAAGATTCAAGATCAGATAGACTATTCCGTATTAAAAGAAGTCGAAGTGGAGAGAGAACTGCTTAAGCTTCATCTGGAATCACTCGTACCGGATTTAGCTAGCCGAAAGTTAATAGAAAGCTACCCGCCATCTCAAGAAAATTATCCAAAAGCTTTAAATGAGTTAAAAGCCAAGTACTCAAATGATATTTTGGGGAGGGCAGGCAGGGAGCTGCCTTATGTTTTCTGCCACAAGCGAACAGATGAAGGTGTCAGACTTATATAACAAATTAAACACGTACGTTCAAGCACTGGACTCACTAGGTATGGAAAAAGAAAAGTATCAGTGTATTTTATACCCACTCATCGAGTCCGCACTCCCAGAAGAAATATTAGGTCTCAGTTAGGGCACGACAAAAAAGGTTCAAAGCGGTTGGACGCTCTTATGTCGTTCTTACAGTGAGAAGTCATTACGGAAGATAGGATCAAGATGGCACGAGCAGGAATCTAGCAGAAGGCCCAAGTTTACCAACGGCGGCTTTTGTGACTAAACAGAAAGAAAAGGTAAGAAATTTCAGTAGCATAAAGAATGAATGCTATGTATGGCTTTTAAAATAAATAAGAATACAAAAAAAAGAATGAACGCTGTGTATATTGCGATGGAGATGGTCATTCGATCAATGAATATGCTTGCTACGTCTGTTTTAGAAGGGCCATATGGCGAAATTTTGCAAAACCTTTGTTAAATGTATGGTATGCAGCAGGCGGCATATGTTATTGATTGTTATGCCCTGAGCTCCACAGAATAAAATAAAACTCGAAAACTGTTGACGGCTGTGACGAAACAGGCGATGAAAATGCTCAAGATTTTCCATGTTCCAACAGCACAACACAATTATGACAGCCAATGGAGAGAGAGTGAGAACATGTTAGATATTCTACCCTCTGAAATTATCGTTAGCAACACTAATTCGAGTCATGTATCAAGATCAGACCAACCAAAGGCAATGTCCAGGGGGAGTTTCAACTTTAGATCCAACGGTGAATAGATTGGGGACGACATGGGTTCTGTTAAATCGTTCTGTTTTTCATTCTTTAAAAGACAATATATTATCTACTAGACAAGCTATGTAAGTACGTTATTAATAAGCTTTTATTCCGAAGTAATTTTTTTTGGTTGTGTCGCATGCATTTTGTTTATATTTTTTTGATGATATCAGCGAGACAACTAAGTCAAGTTTCTTGTTTAAAGTTAATTGTTTAGTTTGTTTATTGAACTACTATTTTTTCTGTGGGTGGGCGGATGTTGTGAATACTATTAAAGGATTACCTATCTTGGAAACTAGCTCTGCTGTCTATGTTACTGTCATTTTTACTAATTACGATGATAATGACATTTTTGCCTCGATCTATAGCCAAAAGAGGAATGGCAGATTTTTATTAGTTAATTTTATTTTAAAGTGTTCTTTTGATAAAAACGATGTTGCGTATGATCTGCGGAATTAAATATTAAATGTGGTTCGTAATTTTTATAATTTTGGAAGATTTCCCACTGCATACTTTTATTCAAAAGTATGGAAAACAATGTTATGATGTGCATTTTGCACAGAGATCCTTTGTTACCACCTAAGGCCTCACCAGACGGAAAGTGTGGCGTGGCGTTTTCAGTATAGCGTTTCATACACTTCTATTGACTATTCTTGTCTAAAATGAAGCTTTTCCTTATAAATTGGAAATAGAAATGGTATCGTTTGATAAAATTACATAATCTACGAATCATACCGAACAACTTTTATAAAGAAACAAAACGGCGCAAATGAAAAACAATTGTGCCTGCCCTGCCCATACAAAATGCACAGAAAGTTTTCAAACTTACTCGTAGTAGGGAAACGTAATTAAATAGTTTTTGTTGTCGCATTTATGTTTATTTAGTAAAGTTGTTCGGTTGTGGGTTTCTTTAAAGACACCTGTCCATTCACACGCGGTGTAGATCCGAACGTTTTATTTGTGTTTATGACGTTTTCGTTCCTTTTAAGAGGCCTGTAGCCGTCGGCGGCTTGAAGTCAGTCGCGCACGGGGTCCCTATGCTTGCTATATCATACTACATGAAACTTCGAATTATAGAGCACTGACTGACTGTTATTGGTTGGCCTGAACGTTCATTACCCGAGCTCGTACGGAACTAACCGAACACTAAGCTAACGCGAGACAAAATTCATGTCTTGAAAAACTCGAGAATGGTTTTAGGTCTTCCTATGATTTTAGGAGAAATATCACAAAAATCTAAATAAAACAAAAATATTTTTGAATAGTATAAAATATACTATGCTGTGAACGTAAAATTATTTGATTTGTTGTATCGCTTCTAGGACATCACGGTACATAAACATTCATGAAAATATGTGTAAGATCCAGGACTTTATACGCTTGTAACTTTTGTATGTATTTGATTTTGATAAGTATTCTAAGTTCAAGTCATAGAAATTGTATGGTATATGTTGAAAAAGAAAAAATAATAAGCAAGTACCTATCAATAAGGATATTATTAGCGAACTGCGCTAGTGTGGGAGTTAAGGCGAATAGAGTCGCCTTAAAGAGTCGACCACACAAACAGAGCGCGTTCTCCTTGGCCGCCACGGTCTGTGTGTTTTACAGTGATCGCAGAACCACAGTATCCTACTAATATTATAAATGCAAAAGTTTTTGCGTGTGTGTATGTTTGTTACTCTTTCACGCTGAAACGGCTGAACGTATTTGGATGAAATTTAGAATGGATATAGCTTATACCCTAACTTAACACATAGGCTACTTTTTATCCCGGAAAAATGCATGGTTCCTGTGGGATAGATCAATATCATTGAAAAATCAGGTGTCTAATTAGCGCGGTCTCTAATCGTTTGTGGTGAAATAAGACAAGGCTATGTTATCTCATCACACTTCACACTAATATTATAAATGCGAAAGTTTGTGTGTGTGTATATGTTTTTTACTCTTTCACGCTAAAACGCCTGGACGGATTTGGATGAAATTTAGAATGGATATATAGCTTATACCCCAACTTAACAAAAGTGTTACTTTATATCCCGGAAAACAGAATGTCGTTAAACTGAATAACACGCGGGCGGAGCCGCGGGCAAAAGCTAGTAATTATATAAACGGCCGAAAAGAACGCGCTTCCAGCACCTCTAACATGAAGGACCATATCGAGCTCGATAGCGCTTGATACAGAGCTCTGTCTCACTCTGTTGATCTACCTAAAGAGGGACAGACAGTGTCTACCATGCTAGGTACTCAGATCTCGGTGAACCCCGGTACAGTGTGAGACGCTTCCGCGCATTTATTTACGTAATATAGCACGAAGTTATCCATTAAATTGTTCAGGGCTTGGATGTTAAATTAATCTATATCGGAACCAGGGAGAACCCAAGAAAGACAGTCAGTGGGCAGCTCTAGTGCTTGTTTAGGTACCGAGCGAGCGTTCGTACGTAATTATTTCATGGGCACTGCCAACACAAAATACTGCATAGTATAATTATACTGTAGCAGAACGCAGACCGCGGAAAACACAGCATTCGTGGCTGTGTGTGGTCTGGTCCTTAGACGATAAACACATCATTGACATTCAAAGTAGCGAGCGGTGGCTTAGTCGGTAGGACTCTCAGTCTTGAATACTCGGGCATAGTATAATATACTGTGACTCAGGTTTGAATCCCGCCCGTTCTAGACGCACCGATAAGTTTTTTGTATGTTTTATTCACTTACCATCTGTTGAACGGTGAAGGAAAACACTGTGGGGTAAATCTGCTCGCCCTCAAAAGCGTATATAAGGTGACTTTCGTTTATATATCCAAATTCATAGTGGAGACTCAGTAAGTTGCCCTGACCAAGATTCAGTGACCCGTTCTGTGAAGCGACTAAAATGTGGAATACAAATTAAGTCGAGGTTGTTCTTGAACAAAAATAGAGGCACAAAATCTATTTTTTGTACTATGCAAACGGGGTTATTAAACCTTGGTCTTGGCCACTTACCGAATCTCCAGTATAAATTTCGCTATATACTGAAAGTCACCTCATATTTGTGCGTACTTTCGTAACCCCTTTCACGTTGGGACGTTAAAATCGTCAGTGAAAAGAAGTGTTACGACTAGTGACAGTTCACACTCGGTCACACCTCAGACAACTCCTCGGAGCTGTAATTATTTTGTGGATAATATAGTAACTTGGATTATCTTCTCTTTTGTCTGCAGTCTGGACACGCGAGAAGGCGTGACGTCACACTGGTCCGACCCTGGCACCCTTGGATCTAGGGCCACCTTCAGGAGCGACACAACGCCAGCAGTCCTCGTGCTCACCAAGCTACGGTAAGGATAGCTTCGGACCCGTCCATATGTTACGTCATTTGAAATTAGGGGGGGTTTGGACTGCGGATGACGGTACTATCATGAACATAGATGGCAATAATGGGGGGATCTTGCCCAAAGAAAAAATAAATTGTTTAAACAACGTTATTGATTTTGTAGTACAGATAACAAATAACGACGTTTAAGGAAGAAGGGCAAAGTAAAAAGTACTCGGAACAGAAGAGCTTGTATGACTAGATTGATGGATGTAGAAGAAGGAAAAGAGGTGTGTCAGATCGTAGCAGATGGAAATCTGTAGCCTGCTCCTGGGAGACAGGCGTGAGTGTATGTATGTAGATAACGAAAATTACATTAGTTTTGTGAGAGGGTAGGGTCATTGGATAATGACGATGGGATGATTGTAGGGGGGGGGGTCGAAAATCGGCAAAAATCGATTACGTAATACTAGGTAAAATTAAATCAACCGACCAAATTCAAACTGGAGACTTGGTTACTCATCAGGCACAAGATTTAATTACCTTTCAGGTGAAATTCGAAAAAAAAAATTTTGCCCTAATATTACCTGCACTAGGAATTGTACCTATACATAGACCGTAAGGGAGAAAAAAATATTTTTTTAAATTACTGTACCTAGTTCTATCACTAACCGAGTCTCTTGGATAAATTTATTCGGTTGATTTAATTTCACCTATATATGGCCACTCCTTCTTACTCATCATCCTAGAATGAAGCATGCTTGCCCAGGAGAGTAAAAGCTGGTGAAGCGTTAAGCACATTATTAAGGGACTTGACAAAATCTAGAGAAGTTGGACGAATGACTGACAGTAGCCTGTATGCTCTCTCCCGGTACGGCTACTCATGACGTCATGCGGGAACACGTCGAGTCGCTTGGCGTCATGGTGACGTCATCAGGGTGGTGACGAGCCACGGCCGAGGTCTACCACCAGTTGAAGTGAAAAGATTTGTCAGCTAATTGAGTCTCGTAACGGTCCAGTTCCATCTAAGTATTGCTATATACTTTACTTATATCAGAAGGAAATTGTAATTTTCTCTTTATTATTGTTAACAAGTTATTTTATATCGTTTATTGCACGGACATCTAGTAATAAAAACCGGCCAAGTGCGAGTCGGACTCGCGCACGAAGGATTAGTACCATTATTTATTAAAACGGCAAAAAAATCATGTCTGTTGTATGGGAGCCCCCCTTAAATATTTGTTTTATTTTAATTCAATTATTTATTTTTAAAATTGAATATATTACTAAATAATCTGTGAATATTTCAAGCGTCTACCTGTTGCCGTTATCAATATCGAGCAAAAAAATAACGTTTGTTGTATGGGAGCCCCCTTTAATATTTATTTTATTCTGTTTTTTAGTATTTTTTGTTATAGTGGCAACAAAAATACATCATCTTTGAAAATTTCAACTGTCTAACTATCACGGTTCATGAGATACAGCTTGGTGACAGACGGACGGACGGACAGCGGAGTCTTAGTAATAGGGTCTCGTTGGTTACCCTTTGGGTATGGAACCCTAAAAACATTGTTTAAAATATATATTTACGTTAATTTAAAAGCCCCTGATGAGATCTTATCTGAGATAGTTCTATTCGCAGATGACACGTCACTTATTTTTAAAGTGAATCGACATAACGATATTCTTGATGATGCGAATTCAACCCTCTCTCTGATTCTTGATTGGTTCACTGCAAATAATTTAGTTCTAAATGCAAAAAAGACGAAATGTATAAAGTTTACTTTACCAAATGTAATTCAAGTAGATGTCAGTTTATTTTTGCAGGGGTCCAAGCTGGAGTTAGTTAACGAAACTAAGTTTTTAGGTATTACTATAGACTCTCGTCTTCAGTGGGGTCCCCACATAGAAGCTCTCTGTGGTAGACTTAGTTCAGCCGCATACGCTGTTAGACGCATAAGGCAGATTACTGATGAAGATACTGCTAGATTAGTATATTTCAGTTATTTTCACAGCATTATGTCATATGGCATAATGTTGTGGGGTAGAGCCGCGGATATAGAAGCAGTCTTTGTCTTGCAAAAGAGAGCAATTCGGTCTATTTATAACATGAAGTACCGAGATTCATTAAGAGAAAAGTTTAAAGAAATTAATATATTTACGGTCCCATGTGAATTTATTTATCAAGTTATTAGATATGTCAGAAAAAAAATTGATAATTTCCCGAGGCTTGGTGTGCACCACTCTGTTGAAACCAGAAACAAACATAAACTAGCTTTTCCAAAATTAAGACTTGTCAAAGTAGGTACCTCTTTTGTAGGACATGGTATAAGATTTTACAATAAGCTTCCAGAGGAGGTCCTTAGTTTGCCTGAAAATAAGTTTAAAGTATATATTAAGCAGGGACTACTTAAGAAAGCTTATTATAAAATCAATGATTATTTAGATGATAATGAAGCATGGTGTAATAAATAATAATAATCTTATTCAATATTGTAATTAATAATTAGCATATTTTAATACTGTACGATTCCTCTAAAGGCTTCAAAATAAATTAATATGTAAACTTACTTTGTTAAAGGTAATAGACAATATGAGACGGGTTGACTAAGATATATATTTTTTTCTCGTGACTAATTCCCGCAGTCTTATATTTTTTTATGCCTTTACTTGAGTAGGTATGTATATGATTTTGTATCATATGTTTTATTTTGAAAAAAGGAATGTTTGCTAAGTTTCTTGCCCTTCTTCTTAGCAATACTAATCGAATGGTGCGGATGGTTAGGCATTATGTATATACAATATTTTTATTCCTATATTTCTATATTTTATGCAAGTGTATAACTTTATTACATTTTAGTAGCCCACCCTTAATATTTTTTGTATGTATTTCCCGTTTTTATTATTTCTTCATTGTATTATGTATATATAATATTTTTATTCCTAGATTCCCCTATTTTATTTATTTTTTATTTATTTATTTATTTAAAAACTTACGACTATCATTTATTAATGCAGGTGTATATTTTATTTCCCGTATTATTATATATTTTTTTTATATTCTAAAGACATATTATATTGTGTAAATTAACTTTGACTTGTAGAAAGTATACTTAATGTATATATTTTGCAAAAATAAATATTTTGATTTTTGATTTTGATTTTTTTGATGCTTACATAGAGAAACCGGTTGGGTAGGGTAATAAAATAATAAATATAATTTGTGGAAAAAGTGTTTTTCATCACATCAATGTCTGATAAATTCCACCAAGTGCCAACAATCTCAACAATTAGACTTCTCTTTATCAGTTCCCCAGGTGCGGAGGTGGAATTCGAATATAATATAACCATAGTGATTTTTTTAAATCTTCTTTGGATCATGGCTGTTGACAGCCCGCAATTTTTACATTCAAGAAATCAAAGCACGTGCATTTTACAAAAAGCAAAAAGTTGTGTCTTGGAAAAAAATACAGGATTTTTTTAAAGCCCGAGTAAAAAGCAGTTTTTTCAGAAAAAAATATCCAATAATCGGTCTTGGGCGCATAAATGACTGCCATTTTGCAATATGAGAGTTGACAACGGCTGTGATTGGCCAATATGACGTCAAAATGTCTTTTTAACTTTTGTGTTCCTAATCATGCTATTAACGCTTACGTACTAGTAAGCTCTGTAACTTTGTACAAGCTAAGCAACTTTTAAATTAGTATTAATGTACAAAGTATGTCACACAACAGCAAATATCTCGTTTCACCATATATTAATTCATGTATGGTTTTTATACAGCTTTTATTTCGGCAGCATCATTTACATTTAACTAGATTTAATTAATTGAACATCACAAATTCATTGAAATAATACTTGATCAAGTTGCAGTACTAGACTCGCCATTCGACAACGTAATTCAATACACGAGTATGTTTGCTTATAATTAGATAACAACAAAACGAATTTTAATGTGGTTTTCACTCGTTTGACTCGTTTGGTGTAATTTGAGAAAGGTTTTAGGCTATATATCACCTCCCTAAAAAACAGAACAACGCCTTGAGAATGAAAAAAAAAAACCTACTTACAGTTTTTCGATTGTCCGAATTCCAAAAATAAAGGGATTAACGAAAAATTATGAGATATATATGTTTTTTTTTTATCTGCGGGTTAAATTCTTGATTAGGAAAATAATTTAAAAAAATGTTGTAGTTTCAGTTTTATCGAAATTGGTCTTGCTGAAAAGAAGGCAAGAAATTTAGCAAGATCACTTACCTATTTGATTCCTTATTTTTCTTTTTTTTATCGTCTCTAATCAAACCTTTTTAGGCCAAAAAGGATTACCCTAATAAATCAAAAGTGCGTCAACTCTATGAATTTCCTCGCAATCCTATTGTGGCTGCGAAGGAACAAAGAATTCCTTTCTAAAGAATGTACGGAAATATCAGATGTCACAGAGAACAAATTCAATACCGTTTCAATACGGGAATATATCTCAAACCAATATATTGAAATCGAACACATGTGCCTATAGAAACTAAACAATGATATATGTACCTATATTTATGGTTGAAGAAGGAAGATTGCGAGCGAGCTTAGACATTTGAAATGTGGACTCTGCGCAAAATGCTCAATAGTCAGTTTAGGTAGTTAACTCGAAATGTCAAACAATCAATTAGGTAATTCATCGCGCAATCTCCACAGTAGATACATTTTTAAATAAATTTATTTATTTACCTTTACAAAACATGATCATGTAATTTGGGAAATTGTAACTATGTATGTATTGTTTTGAAATATAATATTTGAAGTATTTGATAACATTACGACGATAAATGAGATTATGTTTTTTTTGCGAAATCCATCGCTTTGGAATACTCTAAATGTTATTATTAGAGTGCATTACAAACCAGAAGAGATAAATTTGAAACTTTTCTGGTTTGTAATGCACTCTAATAATAACATTTAGAGTATTCCAAAGCGAAGGATTTCGCAATAAAAACATAATCTCAGTTAATGAGAACTGTGAATTTTTTGACTGTCTGAAGCAACACATATTGTAGCGACGACAGCGCCATCTGTTTCTTAAGAACAAGGCGTGAAATCACATAACGCCCTCTTGAGCGTTCAGTATGTGCATTACAAGCTAGTTAGATCAAATAGTCACAAAAATATTCTGTGGACAAGTATGGTGGAAAAATTCAACGGTCTAGGTAAGTACCTCAGTGGCGCAATTGGTAGCGCGCTTGTCTGGGAAACAAGAGGTCGCAGGTTCGAATCCTGGCCCGAGGAATTTTGTCAAATTCTTGTCTTTATATTTGTTTCTAATTTCTTTTCTGGTTTGTAATGCACTCTAATAACAACGATAAATGTATAATATTCATTTTTCTTCTTCGATACGGACACGTAAAAATACCTAAAATTCCAGGAGCCTAAAACATTTTGCACGGAGATTACAACGTTGCTATATTATGGATTTAGAATGCAGACTGGTAATAGTACGTCATACGAACAAGTTCTACTTTGGAGCCGACCTCAAAAGAAAATCAGCCGTTCCATACAAAAGTACTCGCCCAAAATATACTAAATAGTTATTTATTTTGCGATTTGAGAGTTAGCCTCATAATGTAAATTGTTTGTATAGACGAGTTCTACGATCAGTGTGCATTTCTAAAACCAATTTTTCACCTGGTATATTTTATGATAAATAAATATAATATATAGGTATTCAAATGTTTTCCGGCACTGACTCATAAGTTAACTACCTTTTTTTTTTTCTTAAGTTTCTTTATTCTATTACTATACATGGATTTCCAGATAATTAATCTCTACCTACACGCTAAACTTCAGCACACAATCATCTGCCTAACCGAAAAAGGTTATACTGAAAAAGGCACTGAAATTTTGATTCAAGGGTAAAAGTTACTTATAATAGAACGCGGCTATGAAGTCAATCCTGACACATGCCTCTAGGGTTGTTATACGTTCGATCACTGTATCGATAAAATTCGTCAAGTGTGAGTAAAGTCGAATGCAGTTATCAGATGTAAGTATATGAAGAAAGTGAAAAAAAAAACATCTAGGTAGAGATCATAGAAGTAGTTTAATTACTTAATACTTCTATGGTAGAGATAATATTTATATTCTTTACTTTATTATGTATCACTTTCCGAAGCACCATCACCATTATCACTACTGGAATCGTTTGTATTAATAACTAACTCAAAGTCATTATCTAAAATATTATCCACTTTAATGTCTCTGTTGCAATCGTCCCATATTTTGGCTTTAGTTTTATTCACTACCATTTTCCAATTATTTTTGGTTACGTGATTGCACGCTTCTTCTAACAATTTCATCATTTTCGCTGTGGAAAATGGAGGTTCAGTATTATGGCGTGCCGCATGTCCTTTGATCTGTGCCCATATCAATTCGATGGCGTTATACTCGCAATGATACGGCGGTAAACGAAGTACTCGGTGCCCATGTTGCAGTGCTAGTTCATCAATGACGTATCGTTTTACTCTCGATCTGTGAATATTCATCAATCTAATCAAATCTCCTTTCAACATAGACATACTTGCGTCTACACCTTTTTTTTGAAGCCATGCAACCAGATGGGCTTTTTTCTCAGAGTTTGAAGGTGGCTTATCAACTAACATGGAGTGATAAGGTGCATTATCCATAATAATAACTGATGGCTCAGAAAGGCTAGTCAGCATATTAGTGAACCATTGGGTAAACTTCTCACCATCCATTTCTTCATGGTAATCACCTGTGGTTTTAGACGCAAAGGCCAATAAACAGTTGTCTATAAAACCACAGGCGTTGCCAGCATGACAAATAATTAGTCTGGCTCCTTTTCCGGAGGGGACTTTGGATGCCGATGCCGCCGTATCGTCCGTCCACGAGCGACCAACTGTGTGATTCGCATTTAGCCACGTTTCGTCCAAAAAAACTACATTATCCCAATCATCTATAGCTTTCGCCTCGCGTAAAAAATCAGTCCTTTTCATGGCAATATCCGATCTTTCCATTAGCACCTTTCGTTTGTTGCATTGTTTATATCGGAATCCAATGTTTTTCAAAACCTTTGACAATGACTTTTTTGATCCGGAAAATAATCCAGTTTCCTTTAATGTCTGCACTAAATTCGACAACGTTGGGTACTCTTTACGTAAATAATAATTGTAAATATGCCTGCGGATGGCGTCAACGTCAAAATTATCTACATCGGTAAGCTTCGCTCTTTTTCTCTTGTTGGGAGAATATAGAACATTATCTTCGATGCCAGTCTCACCCAATTTTTCTTTCGTGATTTTTATAATAGTTTTTTTGCTGATATCGAGAGCATCTGCAACTCGATCCAACACCGATGTCACGGGCAATATCGGTCCGCCGTTTTGAGCTTCTCGTTCAAAAAAGTCACGAACACGTATGATAAGCTCACGAGACTGACTGTTAAGAACGAATTTCTTCGATCGTTTTGGCATTTTAACAATTCCAAGTAGTAAGCATTTCAAATTCCAAGTTCAAGCCCTTGCTTCAATCTGCCCCTTGGTCAATGGGTGAGATGGGGGATGGCACTAGGTATTAATAGCCAAAAACATGCACAAGTTTAGCACAATCAAAAGTATCAACCTTTGGAAAAGCGATCAAGGCAATACTTAAAATTGTTTTATCATACCTATTGACGTGTCATTGAATTAATTGACAGGAAATATTGTACTTTACATTCAAATTCAAAAAGTTTTCTCTAGGTAAAAAGAGTTCAATTCCCAGAGGTTAGTAATAAAGAAACAAACTCATTTATTCATTAATATTTATAATTAACTGAAGGAGAATATTACTAATATATCTAATTTTACGTTTTATTTACAATAATGCACATCATCATAAAACATAACAATATTTTTAGCTATACGAACTTTTTAACGTGTATCGATATATTGTCTGTGATATTATTGCCACTCACTATTCTGTCACACGCAATAAGTAATTATGTAATTTTTTCCTATGTGGTTGACATTGTCATTATTCAGAAACTTCATAGTTGCGCAATGTGTCAGGATTAACTTCATAGCCGCGTTCTATTATACGTAACCCATTTCGCTTTACCCCTATAGCCTTAGCCTCCCATTATTTGACGTAACGCAAAAAGTTTGCCCACGGAACCCTATTTTTCTTGGAATGCCTTCCTGTCCCTTGTCAGTCAAATTTTTTATCTTGCTACCATCTTGAGTATGCCTTTGGCAATGCTTGTTGTCCTGATTCTTTAGGTTATATTATAAATATTTATTGTTATTAATATATATACCTAAATACCGAGTCATCTTCAAAATAAAACCACGTACATATCTACTAAATGACTTTCCTATAATAAAATGTATTTAGCAATGAAGCTAAATAATCTCCGTTTGCCTAATAACCGTTTTCTTGTAACTCATGTGTGTACTATTTAAACTATTTTAATAATTAAGCTGTATCTGATGTATGTATAAGTACTATCTCATTCCTTTTTCTGTGTTTTTTTGGCAATAAATGTTTGTTATTATTATTAATTACTATTATATCGCTTATTTTAAAAGATGTGCGCGTTAAATTAAAATGTTCTATAAATTAATTCTCACGTTAATGCTACGGGCGCTGGCAATCCAAAATTCATGGGAGTTTTTCATAATGAAAACATAGATAATTTTTCATTTCCGCCGTTTTTTTTTTTTGGGGAGGCTGCAGAATCAGAATCAACATATTTATTTTGTAAAATAGATACATAAAGTATACTTTTTACAGATCAAAGTTAATCTTTACTAAAACAATAGAATATGAAAAAAAAAACTTAAAATACATACAAAAAATATTAAGGTTCGGTTGCTCAGTATGATCTGTAGATTGTGTGTGTAATTTCATTTATTTATTTATTTGTACAATGTAAATGACGTGAATTTACGGATGTAAATAGATATGAATTTTTAAAGATTCGTATCTGTTTACAACCGTATACTCTCGTCTCGTGAGAGGCTATTCACACTATGGATTTTCTGCACGAGTTTTCTTAGCATCTCCGGAAATATGTTATTGGTCGCTTCACTAGATGCGAGTAAGATAAACGACTGGAGTCATTGTAATGCCAACGGACGTTCATACTAGATCTAGAAGACTTTCATGTTTTCTTCGTTATATTTTTATAAAACAATTAAAAATAAAATATACCTAAAATGATTATTGTCTTATACTAGGTGTTAACTGACCTTTTTCCTCAAAATCACCCATCAATATGAATAATTTTTAGTATGGGGCCAAACCTGTTTTAAGGAAAAAGATCTTAACACTCTGTCCCTGCAAATCTCAAAAACGCATCTTATTCGTATCTGAGTGATGTGATGGGGGCATATCACGAAGGGCATATGGAAGACATCAATCCTTACCTTAGTAAAAAATCTAAATATTTAGCGCCGTAGCTTTTACTTTTGACAGTGACCACCGGCCGTCTTGAAATTTATTTTTATATTCTTGGAATAGATATTTCCATTTGTAGGTTGTAGAGCTGATGCCGAGCTCGACTGTGGAGGTACCACCATCTTACTCGCAAATCCTCCCGAAGTTATTCGGGGGAGAGTAAGAGAACAGCTCTCAGGCAAAACCAGGCGGCCCACCATTGCCTGGGACCGATGGATGGCGGTATATCCATCCCTAATTGCCAGGCCTTAAAACAGACTAGTGACGGGCAGCGGCGTCACTGGTGCAAGGGTTTCGGCGCCGCGCTCATCAACCCACCTGTCCAGCGTGTGTGAGTATGGGCATTTCTTCCAGGAGGACCGCCAAGAGTGGCGAAATCCTGGAAAGGCCTATGTCCAACAGTGGACGAAACAGGCTGATGGATGGATGGAGATATTTCCAATACCTTGGCTATGATATACTTATGAAAACATTAATAGTATGTAAACATTAGGGTGTCCCATATTTTTTGAAGTATTCAGTTTTTAAACGCATACCCAATCGTTTTATTTAATAGGTCCAAAAAGACTTGTAAAATGATTTTGAAGACTTCCTTTTAATCCGCGCCCACATTCTCCCATAGTACGACAAAATGAAATTTGCGGTTTTTTTAACATTGATATACATACAATAACTGGTGTAAAAAGACAAATGAGTAAGTATGATTCTTTATGGGTTCAATAGAAAAGTAGTTTTTTTAAACTGAGTGCTTGTTATATTATAAAATAGAATAGTCTTTATTTGCACTGTCAAGGGTACAAAATGGTGATGTTATAGTGAAATATGAGCGCTATTCTATTATATTTTAAGCGAGAACGTAAATTGCCCAATAAAGAAAACCGTGACCTTTTATGAATTTTTCGTTTTACATCAGTTTCTAAAACTTAATGTAAGAAACACCGAGAAATTCACAATTTGTGATTTTATCATACTATGCGAGAATGCGAAATTCCTCACATGTCAAGTCGGCAGAAATCTAAAGGTCTTCAAACTTATTTTGCAATTGTTTTAGGGCCTAATAAATAAACTAAAAGGTCATGCATACAAAAACTTAATATTTAAAAAAATATGGGACACCCTAGTAAACATTATAATTCATATCAAATTCGCCTTAAGGCGGCCTACCTATAACTAGAGCATTTATCTAACTTTGATATACATATAAACGTAATTTGCTTATAAACTTTTACAGGATAAAAATAAGAGTAAAATAACCAACAGGATTGTGTTAAATTAAACAAAGTTGTTACCTTAATTGTAATAAAAAACGTTACCAACTAATATTAAATAACCTAACATATATTTTAGTTTATAGTTAAAGTCGATGTCCCTCAGAAATAAGTATGGGTTTGATTTTCACTAGAATTCTCTATTCCTACTAGAATAAATCACGCGCTCATTCCGGAAAAGAGTCAGCATTAAAAACTCATTTAGCATTTTCAGTATTGCATTCGCAAATAAATAAGGGTGACTTTTTCTATTTTTTGAGTAAGTTCAAAACAGCATTTCATTCGTTGCATAACACCGCTTTATTGATTTAAATGTGAGCGAAATGCTAATGTGTGCGTTAGTCGTACACAGAATTGACAGTGTTATGCGAAAGTGACTCAGTTTTGGATTTAAATTAATATTTCAATTCAGAGAATTTTTACATCAAAACTCATTGCTTTTGCCATTGATTGGTATTTTATCTTAGGGCGCAATAGATCCATCTCATAACGAAAGAGATAAACATATCTGAAAAAGTGCGTGAACGAGTAGTGCGGTGGAACAAGAAAAAGTTGGATTATGTAGTTTTTTAATGAGTATAATTTAACACACAACAAAGTAAGAGCTTAAAAAAAACCGTGGTATGTTTCAGATAGCAATTTTGTATGTTTATAACAATCATTATTGTTATTTTTACTTTATTAGTTTGGTCTACTGTTTTAAACTGAAAAAACAGCCTTCACTTTGCATTTGGACAAAGCCTCCTTTAGTTATAACATGTTTTTTTTTTCAAAACCAGAAAATTCAAATTCAAATTCAAATTGTTTATTTGTAAAATAGATACATAAAGTATTCGTTTTACATGTCAAATCTAATCTGTATAAGAATAATATTTTACGATGAAACAAATATGATACGGGAAATATATAAAAAAACTATATTTGAGTTGGGCTACAAAAGTTAAATGCATAAAATAAAGACTTATTGGAATACGAATATTATTATAACTACACAATGCAATTAATATATAAGTTGATAAATAAACTGAATAGACCCTAAATAAATATAATGCCTAGCCAAATATATACTAACATGAGTAAGAAATTAAAATATTGTATATACATACCTACATAATTCAATGAATAAATAAGTTAATAGATAAATAAACTATAAATAGATATAATGCCTAAATCCGCCCATTCGATTAATCTTGCTAAGAAGAAGGGCAAGAAACTTGGCAAGATCATGTCTTTTTTTTTCAATTGTAGTTTGGGAGTACTACTGTTCCAAAAACTTTTTTTTTACTACTTAAGTCGTCTGAACGTTACTTTTATTTTTCATTGCAGACCTGAAGACAGTGGCCAGTACAGATGCCGCGTGGACTTCATCAAGTCACCAACGAAGAACACGAGGCTCAACTTGACAGTTCTAAGTGAGTAGGACCAATTACAGAGCGTCTATACTCTTTATCTCTACCTGCTTGGTTCCGTCAAATTACTGGAAATTCAACATGTTTGTTATAGGGCAGGTGTCTTCAAACTTTTTAGACTAAGGGCCATTTCTCGACTAAGTGCCACGGGCCGCAAGGCTTAGATAGCTCATCGTATCAACATTCTCTAGTTTTGAGGCGAAAATTTTCGTATTAGGACTAGCTAGTTAGTAAGATATCATTGACCCAAAGCGCAGAAGTAGACTCCGCTCCGTCCGCAGTTTCGGTTGGTGCTTAGGCAAAGGTCGAGGAAGAGAAAACTGAAAAGATCTCCGAAGCGCGTGCTGCACAGACCTTAAAATAGCGTTATAAATAAATAAAAAATTGTTGCTTTTGACTCATAATATTATTATAAATTACATTGTGAATTTTAAATAAAATATGGCCGGCCAGAAATCGGGCATGTCCGGCCAGCAACCGCGGGCCGGATTGGTGGTGCCTTCGGGCCGGTGTTGGCCCGCGGGCCTTAGTTTAGAGACCCCTGATAGACCATCTTATAAGTCAGTGTTCGCCTGCGACGCTACAGAGACGCGGGAGCGGGCTTATGTTGCAGTGAGAGTGTGTGAGAGATAGACACTCTCTCTCACAAGCCTGCCGCCCGCACCCCGCGCGATGTTCTCGTCATCCCCGCGTCTCTGTAACGACGCAGGCGAAATATAAACTTATTTTCTAGCTTGCTCGGGCCAGTTAAATATTCAGTATAACAATAAGTAATACATACACAGATCAATATACTCACTTAGAGGAGCAGCTATAGACTACAGAGTTCCATCTGCTACGATCCTGACACACCTTTTTCTCCTCTTCCACATCAATCAGTCTAGTATCACAAGTTCTTCTATTTCAGCTGCTTTTGATTTGGGCCCATACTTAGTATGCCGCCAATGTATAAAGTATACATTTCTCTAGGGCGGGCGGGCGGGCGGTCGATTACCTTCCAAATCACATTTCTTTTATTAATTATCTCTATATGCCCAATATGCCCAAACCACGCTTAAGGTGGTAACAGAGGATCTCGGTGTAAAATGCACATCATAACATTGCTTTGCATACTTTTGAATAAAAAGTATGCAATAAATGCGTTTTATGCTTGTTCGCAAAAATTGCTAAGCAATAATTATGTTCTCACAATAAAATTATGTTAATTTATCCATTACATTCTGATTACATTACAACTATAATCATTCTTTTAAGTTTGTTAATGTAATGCAATCAAAATTAACAAAATTTTTTCGTAATAACATAATTATTACTAACAATTTTCGCGACTACAAATAAAATCTATCTATGGCATACATTGGCCTCTCATAAACAACAAGACACACAGTCTCTAAGAAAAGTTCGTCAGAAAGTGTCCGAACGTGCGACGTGCATAGTAGCAAAAATCTTTAACCAAATTAAGACGTTATGTCGTTAACATAATATGCAATGTCAGTTGTAAGCAATCGTCATTCGATCTTGTCACGCCATATAGCGGTGACAAGATGCATCGCGGACACTTTTTGAGCGAGATTGTGGGTCTGGTTGTCAATGATTGCATACTTTTAAATTAAAAATAAGGAAAACAATATTAAGATTTGCATGCACTGAGATCGTCTGTTACCCCCTTAAGAGATTTCATTCCAAGTAGTATTTTCCACTGTCCGAAAAAAACTGCCTCTTAAATGTATCGTTAGGTTTCGTACATAAATAGTGTCCATACAAAAAGAAATGGTTTCGTATTCGTACTCAACCCTCTATTTACAGCCCGATTACAAACAATTGACCTTGCACTAAATTACTAAACAAAACGGTCAAGGGTAAGGCAAAGTAATGCCATAGAGGTTCCGTAGCATTGGATTCTAGGCGACTAGACGTTTTTACTTACTTTATGGGCGGGCGCGCTTCATCCTAGTTTTTATAGACGCTTTCCATCAAGCGCGGTAGGGACCAAGCGTAAGCCGAAAGTGAATATTAAAAAAATACTGGTGAAATAAAAAATCCAACGAAGACCGCCAAAACCTTGTATATTCATCAAATCATCACCATCATCATCATCATCATCATCATCATCATCATCATCATCATCATCATCATCATCATCATCATCATCATCATCATCATCATCATCATCATCATCATCATCATCATCATCATCATCATCATCATCATCATCATCATCATCATCAAGTGCCCGCTGAATAGTCAAAACACTCGCATACCCACTTTTCACGGACCATTTCACATCCAAACCTGACAGTTGTGCGTGCAACTGAAAAGTAGTTGAAAACAAATGAATCATATTTTGTTAAATTCTAGTAATCGACGTTACTATAAAAAAGTTACTTTATTTTATTTTTGCCGCACGAATTCTCAAATTTAATATAACTCCCACTTCAACATCCTGATAAGTTATGGGGTCCCAAAAAGTTACTCAATGTTGACCCCTAAAAAGGGCATTTTCATTAAGGCGCCCAGACGTCCCGGGCAGATTTATTGCGATAGTTAGATCACAATCAGCGTCCTATAGTCTTTGGGACCGAGCAAATCACGTTAAGGCGCCGTCACGTGAATTAAATTGTGTATTGTCTGTAGGTACCTATGTAATTAATAAAGCTTGGGTTTGAATTTACGCATTTGTTTTATCAGATTTTGAAGGTGTTATTTTTGATTTTATTGCTGTGAACACTTAGTTTTTCTTCATTGTAATGAAATATATATTACTGCCAGTAAAAGCTAAATTGCATGGATTTACGTAATATAAATAAAGCCTGTAACTTGTACATTTGTAGCATAAATTTATACGTATTTATTCCTATTATTGCGATCTTCGGCAAACGTTAATATTAGCTTTTTCGTTTTTCCGAGTTTTTATAAATCCATACTGTCGCTATAACTTTTTCTCAGGATATCCTTAGGAGCGCCTTAAATAACGAACTCGCTTTTGTTATCGGGTCCGTTCGCGACCTCTCGATTTTTATTTTTATTCGCTCCCGCTGTCCGCTACGATGTGGAAGTTAGTTGGAAGCTATAGTATAGCTTAGTCCGAGAGCCAAGGCTAATTGGAGTCTCTTTTTTAAAGTATGAAGGACTTTTCCCAAAATCGTTCAAAACGATGTCGCTGTAAGATTCCAAAGCTGTAGGTATTATGTTGTAGAATCTTAGAGTAGAAAGTGAGCAGTTACTGAACTAGTATAACTTTAAACTTGACCCGAAAAGGAAACTTGAAAAAAAAAACGTTTTCCTACATAGAAAATCCATTTTTCCCGTCAAGTATGAACCGATGGTTTTTAGGTTTCCATAATCAACAAGAAACAAATAACACATTTCATAAATTAATTTGAAAAAAAAATTCAATGTACAGACACGACTTTTTTACCACTTTATTTTATTATTATTAGTGTAGACTAGTCAATTACCACGGCTCTGCCCGCGCTGAAAAAGTATCAAACTTGATCACACTAACCCAAAATCCTTTCGTAGTGGATGCATGCGTCGTTTATGGAACTTATCTGTCAAACAAGTTAGGCTTTTAGAGTATTTCGCTTTTATTCTAGGACTGCAGATAAGTATTATTTTCTCAACTCCCGGTCTAGACCGATATATTTGAGAAAAGTGGACGCTATAGATCACGTTAAATGGGAATCGAACTTTTTATCGTTATCTAGAAACTGAGATTATCAAGATACCGTATTTTAGAACTCCGTCGCTAATTCAGTCGATCGAGTTAATCGTGTTATTGAACCTTATTGGTTGGTTAGAACACCGAAGGTTGTATAAGGGAGTTTTTTTATGGGATGGAGTTAAGAGGCTGTGTAAATTTTATTTTCACTCTTACTCCAATCGAAGAAACACGCAGTGCGCTCTTGCACTCGGCGGATTCAGAGCAAAAGAGATAAAAGTATGTTTTTTAATTTTATTAAAAAAACTAAAATAGATACCAAAATTTCCAAAACCAAATATCTAGATATTGATAAAACCCATCTAATAAATGATGTTTGAGTTCTGTACATAATCCCCATTCGTCAAACGAGGAGAAAAAGTGCGTTTGAAGACCTCATTTCATTAATTATTTCTGTCGAGAAAATGTATCCAAACGTGTTTTCCAAAAACAAAACCCTAGCTAGATTATACAGTCAAAATGCATGTACCAAAAATTTATTACAATTTTCCCTGTACTTCACGAAATACACAGAAACAAAGCATCCAAATATTTTTTACATAGCCTCAAAACAAGTTTTGCAATTGTTCTATGCAAGTCATACTTGGGAACACTTCTGACATCTCGAAGATTCGTGTCGTGCGTGACGATATGTGTATAGGTATATATAGGTAGGGTGAAATTAAATCAACCGACCAAATTCATACTGGAGACTCGGTTAGTGATCAGGAACTAGGTTCAGTAATCCTTTAGTCCAATTTCGAAAAAAATTTTTTTTGGCTCCCTTACTGGTTTTTTTCGTATTTCACCTGGAGTGTGATTAAACCTTGTTCCTGATGACTAACCGAGTCTCCAGAATGAATTTGGTCGGTTGATTTAATTTCACCTAGTATGTAGAGCCCTGAGTAATGTTACGTAAATAATGCATATGACCTATGTCTGTACTCTCTCTCGTCTTTGGGGACAAACTGATTTGAATTTACATGTATATGTAATTACTACTAATTACCTTTGCAATTAAGTGCTTCAGAAATATATTTCTGCTGGAATTCTTAAACAATTTGCGTGACATTTAAATTTTAAAACGAAAAAGCTTGTTTCTTTCTTTTCAATAACTTATTCACTTGCTCATTAATTTGAGTGGTTTTTGGTGCAAAGAGAAAGTTAAATAGAAGTTTTTTGTTGTACTTTTTTTAAAATTCGTTCGGAGTACTTATCAAATATTCATTGCGAATTGACCCGTACAATGTCATTTGTATATTTTGTATCTTTTTAAATTTTTTTTTTTTGAGTTTAGGGTTACCAGACGATAGGAATTTTCGTAACATTTTAGGAATTCTGACGCTCTGTCAGGAAGTCAAGGGAAAAATTGCAGGGTTGGTTCTGTCGAGTGAGTTGGGTCGTATTGCATCAAATCGATACCATTTTATTTATAGGTATATTATATTATGGTCTATTTAGTTTACTTATCAACTTATTTATTAATTCATCACTTAAAAAATGGCTTGTACCCTTAGACTATGATGATTGTGAACATCTACTATTTGCACAAAAATAAGAAAATCCGCGAAATTTTGGCTATCATGATTTTTCTTTTGTCTAGATAGCTAACATTTTGTATACCTTTTTTAGTTATGTTTCTGACTACATAACTGGGATATATCTAAATTTATACCTTTCTATAATAATTACGAGATTTCGAAAGTGTTAATCGTAGTTTCATTTCCTCATTTTAAGATAACTCAAAAATATTACAATAAGTTTTTCTAACCTGTAATGGTCTTTATTAAACAATACAAAACTGTTGTGCTTCTTAAACTTTGGTTATCATTATCATCTTCTTTTCTTTTGCATAGATTGCTAACATTTTGTACAAAATAAATTTTATAGTTGTATTTATGTTTCTGATGATATAACTGGAATATGTTTAAATTTGTCCCGTTCTATAATAATTACGAGATTAGAAGATATTCCTTTTTATTCTTTTAGCTGGTTTAAGACTTAACTTTCGAAACTGTTGAACATAGTTTTATTTGCCCATTTTAAGATAAGTTGGAAATGTTAAAATAAAATTGTTTATTTTATTATCAAAAATCATAGACATTAACAGGTGGTTGGAGTCTCCTTTTAAGTAAAAGAATACCTGCAGTAGGAGACTCCGCTCTTCATTAGTGGACTTAATAAGATTTTGTAACGGGTAATGCTCTTTAATAAGCAATACAAAACTGCTGTGACTCTCTGATTAGGCAGTAGCCGCAACACAGATTTGTCCAATGCGGGTACTTCGATTATTGTGTACCATGTATTGTGTTTTTAGGGTTCCATAGTCCGACAAGGAACCCTTATAGTTTTTCAATGTCCGTCTGTCCGCGGCATAACGCAGACTATTAGTACTAGAAAGCTGTAATTTGGCAGGGATATAAATATTAATCACGCCGACAAAATGGAAAAATGAAATTCTGAAAAAAAAAATTTCCTCTCATAAGTAAACTGGGGATGATTTTTTTTTCTCGTCCATCCCATAGTGTGTGGATAGGCCGTTCAAAAACATTGTGGGTGTGTGAAAACCTTTTTTCGATTTAGAGATCCGTTGGTGAAATAATTTTAGTTAGAGTGGAGCGTCCCCCCCTCCCCCTTGCCGGCTAAACGGTCGTTTATAGAAATGTGAAAAAATTCACAAAATTAGTATATTAATGAATTTAAAAGGAAAACTATCACAGCTAAGTAGGCTTTACAGGTTTACGAGTACAGGTCGCGCCAAACTTTTGGTCCCCACATAATGTATGGGACCAGAAGTTTGGCGCGGTCTGTATTAGTAGACCAACTTATATGTACCGGGCAACTACGGAACCCTACATTGCGCGTGGCCCGACACGCACTTGGCCGGTTTTTTCAATAAACCTTTGTCTCTTTCAATTTCATATAATATTCTTATTCCTATATTTATTATATATTTCCCGTATTATATTTGTTTCATCATATTATATTGTTTTCATGAAACGTATACTTTATGTATCTATTTTACAAAATAAACAATTTGAATTTGCATTTGATTGTAAATAATATAACTTAAACAAAGTGTTTTTAAATTTAAGCTATCCACATTTATTTATTACTGAAGCAACAACAACAACAGCAACCCAATAGGTACATAACATCCATCCATCCATCCATCCATCAGCCTGTTTCGTCCACTGCTGGACATAGGCCTTTCCAGGATTTCACCACTCTTGGCGGTCCCCCTGGAAGAAATGCCCATACTCACACACGCTGGGCAGGCGGGTTGGTGAGCGCCGTGCCGAAACCCTTGCACCAGTGACGCCGCTGCCCGTCACTAGTCTGTTTTAAGGCCTGGCAATTAGGGATGGATATACCGCCATCCATCGGTCCCAGGCAATGGTGGGCCACCTGGTTTTGCCTGAGAGCTGTTCTCTTACTCTCCCCCGAATAACTTCGGTAGGATTTGCGAGTAAGATGGTGGCACCTCCACAGTCGAGCTCGGCATCAGCTCTACATAACATACTGACACCTATTCTCGTGTAGCAAATATTAGATTTAGAGCTGCCATTACCTAAAACTTTTCATTGCAAAATAGGCTTTAACGCAGATGGATAAAAGTTAAATGAGCTTGTATTATTTTAGGTTTTTCAACTCTGAATTTAAGGTTTGCTGCACGAGAATAGGTCACATTATATATTTTAACTGTTTTAATTTAATCTATTAATTTGAGGGCCGTAGGGCGATGATGTGATAAGTAGGTTGCTCTTTACATGCATAAAAGTGTGATATGATCGTAGCAGATGAAGGTGGTAGAGCTGATGCCGGGCTCGACTGTGGAGGTACCACCATCTTACTCGGAAATCCTCCCGAAGTTACTCGCCTGCCCAGCATGTGTGAGTATGGGCATTTCTTCCAGGAGAACCCCCAAGAGTGGCGAAATCCTGGAAAGGCCTATGTCCAGCAGTGGACGAAACTGGCTGATGGATGGATGGATGGAGATGAAGATCTGTAAGATAAAAATGATAAAAAGTAAAACCGGTTCATATTTCTGGGTAGAACAACCCGTTTAAAAAAAAGGTTAATACGAACAGGATTTAAATATGTGTGCATCTCGTATGAAATATTTGGATATTTAACAAGAATAATATAAATATATATATAACAAGAGGTCGCAGGTTCGAATCCTGGCCCGAGGAATTTTTTCAAATTCATGTCTTTACATTTGTTTCTAATTTATCTTTTATGGTTTGTAATGCACTCTAATAATAATATTTAAAGTAATATATAATTTGTCTATTTATTAAACATGTACGTTACGACTAGTTTTAAGTCCCAATTGTTTCTAAATCTTTTGTTTTTATCATGTGTTTCTTTCTTTATGTGTGTACTTTGATCACAATTTTTTTATGAACACATCCTTAATACCTAGGTCTTCCTGGTAGAAATCTGTTTCAGAGATAAGCTCGTCTATAGCGCATTAAATTTTACATAATAAGAATATCCTTATATAAATCAGACTGGTGACGGGCAGCGGCGTCACTGGTGCAAGGGTTTCGGCACCGCGCTCACCAACCCGCCTGCCCAGCGTGTGTGAGTATGGGCATTTCTTCCAGGAGGACCGCCAAGAGTGGCGAAATCCTGGAAAGGCCTATGTCCAGCAGTGGACGAAACAGGCTGATGGATGGATGGATGGAAGACTATTGTGGTCTTTGCGTACCCCTCTGAAGGCAGCCACGAGTTATTGTTGGTTTAGGTATGTAATTTATTGTTTTTTTGCAGTTCCACCGGAGAGATTGATCATCCTGAATCACGAGGGGAACGAAGTGCAGGGCGGGGTGCTGGGGCCCTACGATGAGGGTGCTGACGTGAATCTGACCTGTGTGGCTGTTGGGGGTAAGTTTCATTAGCGTTGTGAACTATTCCGAATTCCATCCGGGATCAGCGGCCCACTGCACCTCAAACTCAGTAGTTATATAACTATTTGATTAGATTGATCCGACGAGGGAGTGGTTTCCGCCATTATACGGCGCGGTGAAATATTGTCCCCTTGATGTGACTCCGTCGAAAAAATTAGCAACTCGATTCCCGGTGGTTGAAATTTCGAACAAAACCCTATTATAATAAAGTTCTAATCAGATCGCACTCAAACATGGCTGTTACGACAGGCGGTCCGGCTGACGAGTGCGAAAATTGTGTTTTTCATTCAATGTATACCTACCTACTTATTGTTATTGATCAAGAACCGTAAGAAGACAAAATTATGATTTAATCTTATCATAAACCTGAGATAATCCAGTTCTTTGATCAAAAACCTAGACTGGATTAGTTTTATGATAAAATCAATATTATTATTGCTTCAATCGAAATGAAATAAAAATGGTTCGATTGGGGAGCCGAGCGAAGCGGAGCGGTGCGAGGCGACCTCTTTAGTTCTTAACATTTCATCATAGACCTAAACTACATAGTTAAGGTTTTTGAGGTTTATGATAAGATTAAGTAATAATTTTGTCTTCTTCCAGTTCTTGATCAAAAGCCTAGGTTTTTGATAAAAAACCTGATTTTATCATTAACCTGCGACATATATAATAAAGTATTAGTAAAAAGGTCATGTCTGTACATTGCATATTTTCGCGAAATTTTAAATGAAATGGGTTATTTATTTGTATTGTACTGGGACCAATTTGTCCAGACAAACACTCTTTGTCTGTCTGTCTGTTTGTCTGTCTATATGTATGTTCCGTTTTAACTCGGGAACCACTCAACGGATTTGAGTGCGGTTTTTTATTATCATCGTAGTGACCCTGGTCAACACATAGGCTATAAGGGATATTAATAAAATAACCTTCAAGCCGAAAACGGGCCAGAGACTGAATATTTAAACACGGGCGAGACTGTAGTAAATGCACTTATTTCTGTTTATTTACATTTAGTCAAAACCAATATTCCAAAAATAAATATGAAGCAAGGCATCTGAATTGTTCAACAGAGCGATACAAACGTGACGAATTAATAACCTTTTTTCAAAAGTTTGTTAAAAGGATTTTCCTGTTTGTTGTGTCATCGAAGTTTTAATGGAAAACTGAGATTTTCAAGTTCCCTCGTGTTCAAAAGCTTTCAAGGACCTCGTTCACAAGCTTCCAATGTGTAATGTCCAATCAAGTGCTTCTTATGGAGAGTGGTGTATCTATACTCTTCATTAGTTTTATAAAAAATTTGTTGCTATACTACGATCAAGTTGGATTGAGCAGTGATGTAAACAAAGAAAAGATTCTTTCACACTTGACCACTTTTGACAGTTATAGTGATGTACCTGAGTACGTTTTTAACAGTGGCGATGTTCGACTATTTCAGTGACAGCTCAGATGTCCGTCCGTTATTGATCTGAGATCTCAGCATTGCCGAGCTTCAAACATTTTAAAACGTTATTAAAATTAAAATAAATAATAAAATATTTCCTAACCTTCAAAAACTAAAATAAATGACTGCAATAGCGGCAATGATCTACGAAAGCTCGCTTACCTTACGATCCGGGATGTCAAAAATTTTGCGAATGCGAAAGATATATCAACGAAATTATTTTAATCACTTAATTTGTTATAATTGTAATAATGTAATGTAATTTTTTTAATCCCAAGAGTCCCAGCAGATACTGAGTTTGCCCCTTGTTATCATATCACATTCCAATTAATTCAAGATTTAACGATGCGCGTATATTTATTTAGTAGATTTTTTATGTGAAATATTTTTTATACGTTGAAAATTTAAGGTTTAATATTGTGTCTTAATTATTATTGTAATGAATAAACATATTTTCAATTTAAATTCACCCTTTTGCTCTCAATTTAAAACTCGGCGACTTCTACAAGTTTTCTAACAACACATCTTCACGACATGAATCCTCAGGGGGTGTAAGAGGTGTTCCCGAGTTTGAACTGTGAAATGCAAGTCACGGTCCACACCCGGTACATCCAAGTTTCACCGACGATTATTACGTCCCAACGTGATGGCTGGTGAGCCCTATCGCCGTTCTTTGGGCACAAATACACGCTCTTTAGGGCATGCAGGTTTCCTCACGATGTTTTCCTTCACCTTTCAGCAAGTGGTAAGTATTAAGTAAGAAAACAAATACTTTGCACGTAAATTCCGAAAATCTCATTGGGCATGCCCGACCTGTGTCTCTTAATTGAGAGGCCAGCGTTCTACCGCCGCTTTTAAGGTTTCCGTACCCAAAGGTGGAGTCTGTCATCTGTTGTATGGAAGTGCGCAGGTTCGACTCGCACTTGGCCGGTTTTAGTATTTGTTGTTATAGCGGCATTTTATATTGCCAGGCCTTATATAAAACAGACTTGTGACGGGCAGCGGCGTCACTGGTGCAAGGGTTTCGGCACTGCGCTCACCAACCCGCCTGCCCAGCGTGTGTGAGTATGGGCATTTCTTCCAGGAGGACCGCCAAGAGCGGCGAAATCCTGGAAAGGCCTATGTCCAGCAGTGGACGAAACAGGCGGATGGATGGATGGATGGATGCTATAGCGGCAACAGAAATACATCATCTGTGAAAATTTCAACTGTCACGTTTCATGAGATACAGCCTGGTGACAAACGGACGGACGGACAGCGGAGTCTTAGTGATAGGGTCCCGTTGGTTACCCTTTGGGTACGGAACCCTTGAACTAGGGTAGGGAGCTGGTGCACCACTGTACCTAAGACTTTTACTTCTGTGAATTAACTTTTTTTTTTAAATATAATTTTTCTTTTTCCTTATAAACTTAACATTAGCCGGCTTAAGTTTAGATTTGGGCTCCAGCTAATGCTAGTTTATTTCATCTTCAGCCAGCTGAATTTTAAGAATAACCTGTTGAAAATGTAAAAGCAAATGGAAACATGAAATAGTACAGAAATAATTCATCGACGAGCGAAGCGAAGCAAAGGATGCCTCAGAAGAAGCGTCTTAGGTTTACATGTAAATAAATTTGAAAGTCGAGCGAAGCGGAGTTGAGCGAAGAAATTCTTCTTATCGTCATCGCACCTTTTTTTATTGAATTATCACTATTTTATGTCATCTTTCCATTTGCTTTTACATTTTTAGCCATAATTTAGCGATTATTATTATGTTTAGCCGGCTAAAGATGAAGTAAACCAACGGCTTTCAAACATAGGGTAATGCTCAAAAGTAAACTTAAAATGAACTAAAGTCGTTTGCAATAGAATCCAACAATCATGTAAACAAATATGGCGGACTGACATTGACAGCGTATTGTTTATGCCCATAGTGATGTCATAGTGTTCTAATTTAATTTTAATTAAATTTATTTTTCTAATTATTTTAATTTTAAGTCATAGACTATGGCCCATAGTAGGATAGGTACTAAAATAAAATTGACTAAATAGATTAAATATATAAGCCATAGACTATAAAGGGGCAATACAATATTAAAGTGCATCTAATAGATTTCCGTTGTAGGTAATAGATCTAAATCATTCTTACCTCCTGATTACTCCTTGAGAAAAAATACCAATCGTATGCTATATCAAAGTCCGTGATGCCGTGCAAAGGTCGTCGTTCCAAGAAAAATATGTCCAGCCAAATCGTAAAGCAAAACAAAAGTCCAAAATGAGAATGCAAAGTCGTAGAAATCGGAAACAGAAAACGGAAACAGAAAACACTAATGCACAGCGAACCCACAGAACAGTGAATGACTGTGAATGACAATTCTAACAAAATGGCCACCTGTCAATTTTTAAAAACTAACCATTATTTTTATGGCTTAGGAAACAATCCGTTTTGGTTAATTATATTAAGCTCTTGAAAAAAAATTTTTATTGTATTCAAATAATATTAAATTAAAATAATTTATTAAATTAAAAATAAAAGATAACTTCAGATTACGAACAACACTAACTTTTCAATGACTTATAGAGTTCGATGAGTAAAAAACTAAGATGACAGCTTGTCAAATACTTCGAAATTTTTACGTTGCAAATGTTTTAACAAATTTAACTTATAAATACAAGTTAAATCGTGTTGAAGATAATGTGAAAACAATGGTGCGTTCGTTGAAATCAGACTATGTTCATAATTGATCGTCAAATGTATGTGATTACGGAGTAATCGTGACAATTTGGTTTGTTTACATGATTGTTGGATTCTATTGCAAACGACTTTAGCTGATCTTGAGTTTATCATCAAATCTAACACTAACCGTAACACGTATAATCTTTCGATTTTAGTTCCCTTCCTTAAAATCTATTCGTTCGTATAGAATTTATGAAAGAACTATTTTTTTATATAGGACAAGTCTACCTTTAAGATAGCAAGAGGCTGAGTGCTAAAAATCTTTGCTCGACTTTCTATTGAGTTGAAAACTTGGTTTTTGCTTTTTTCGTTCTAAGATTGAAACACAAACTTGCTCCAATTTTTTGACGCTGTACCTTTTTACGGCAATAATATAAGGATGTCAAGAATATTTTTAGAGACGGTAATTTGAATAAACTTTATTTAAATTTATAACATAACAATTAGTACTTTTTCAGGCATTACAGGAATTATTATATTAAAACTAGAATAAATTGGCCTTTATCCATAATTATATTCAGTCAATACTATTAATCTCTATACATATAAAATGCAAAGTCTGTCTGTCTGTCTGTCTGTCTGTTCGTTCGCTTATAACTTGAGAACCACTCAATGGATTTTGATGCAGTTTTCACTGAAAGATAAAGCAGTTCTTCGGGAAGGTTTTAGGCTAGATATCATCACGCTATGACAAAAGAGAGCAGCACAATGAGAATTTTAGTGAAACATAGAAGGTTCGCCGCTGTAGCGTTCAAACTCCGACTGGTAATTTTTTTTCACATTTCGTTTTTTATTTTGTTTTCAGAATAGATATTTTATTTTGTAAAAAAAAAGGTGACCAGGGTCTCATGATGGGACTGAAAGATGGATACGGGATTTCCTCAACGGACAACAGCAGATCCTTCGAGTTTGGGCTTATTTGATTGGACTTTATTAGCACTTTGGTAGAATATGGTGACCAGGGTCTACTGATGGGACTGGAAGGTGGGTACGGGATCTCCTCAAAGGACAACGCAGACCCTTCGAGTTTGGGCTTATTTGATTGGTCTTTATTAGCACTTTGGTAAAACATGGTGACCGTTGCATATTGTCGTTCAAAAATTAACATTCTTTTGTTTTCCTTATTTCCACGAAAAACTCTTCGACGCGGGAGGAGCCGCGGGCAAAAGCTAGTTAATTATATAAAAGCAGCGGTAGCTCAGGCGGTAGAACACTGGCCTCTCAATCTTGAGACCCAAGTTCGACCCCCGGTCGGGCATGCACCAATGAGTTTTTCGGAATGTATAGGTATGTGCATAGTATTTGTGTTCTTACCTAACAATAGGTCTTTAGCTGTGAAATTGCCGTTTTGTATGGAGAATTTGAAGAAAACTCAATTTTCAGTACAAACGTTTTTCCATTTATTTTAGGAATGACAAATCCAAATTTTACAAAACAAATGTATATGAATGAGGCAACGTTAAGCTAACCGAAACTACGATCATATTTTTGAAAAATGTCACCTCTTAAATGTTATAACGAATCTTATCATGAAAACGGATGACACTTAAGACGAACTGTCTTTATAGACTTAATTTTAGTAATCAAACTGAAAATGAAAACTAAATTGAATACGGAGATACGAAACCTTGAAATCAACTTTCAAACAAAAAGCAGATATTGTTGTGATAAAAGCAGATAATGAAAATAGCTATTGATTTACAGGATTTATGAACTCATGAATCTGTTGGAAAATTTCGCCAAATTCATAGGTTAGGACCTATTACTTACCACTTGCCGAACGGTGGAGGAAAACATCGTGAGGAAACCTGCATGCCCTAAAAAGCGTGTAATTGTGCCCGAAGTACGGCGATAGGGCTCATCATCCATCACGTTGGGACGTAATAATCGTCGGTGAAACTTGGATGTACCGGGTGTGGACCGTGACTTGCATTTCACAGTTCAAACTCGGGAACACCTCTTACACCCCCTGAGGATTCATGTCGTGAAGATGTGTTGTTAGAAAACTTGTAGAAGTCGCCGAGTTTTAAATTGAGAGCAAAAATGTGAATTTAAATTGAAAATATGTTTATTCATTACAATAATTTATTTATTTTATTTGTATTCAGGTTAACAAACAGTTACATATAATAATAATTAAGACACAATATTAAACCTTAAATTTTCAATCTATAAAAAACATTTCACATAAAAAAATCTAGTAAATAAATATACATGCATCCTTAAATCTTGAATTAATTAGAATGTGATATGATAACAAGGGGTAAACTCAGTATCTGCGGGACTCTTGGGATTTGTTCCAGCAACATGACGCTGATTTTCAGCCTGTCCCTTTTTCATGCTCTCAATTAAATTTACATACAAGTACAGCAACGTAGGTAGAAACAATTTATAAAATTAATGAAGAGTAGACATACACCACTCTCCATAAGGGTGTATAATACCTCACTTCGCTTCGCATGATAACGTTTTATACCAACAAATACTGCAACAATCACTCTGAAATTAATATATGATAAAGTTGAAGACTAATGCTATGTCCATGCCGTTGTGAAAAATTGATTTCATTAAATTTCCTCGATATAAAAAAATTACAAAGTTACCTCCAAACCGTACAATAAAACGATAGCATTCAACGAATACTTGAAATTAGATCTGAAACTTTGCATAACTGATATTAGTATAAAGCAGCTGCAAACTGATCCATAAAAATTAAAAAACCATCAGTGTAGCCGCGATTTCAAAATAGCTGATGTTTTTGCGTGCGCGGCATCTGATTAAAGAAGGATAGACAGTTAAAAAGCAGAAGCGTTAGAGCAGGACTGTGAATTGAGGTATTATGGGCCCTCAAGAAGCACTTGGTTGGACATTACACATTGGAAGCTTTTGAACGAGGTCCTTGAAACGAGGTAACCCTAAAAATAAAAAAACAGTTCTACTTAGATTTTCAACACAGTTGAACCTTGTAACCTTCTCTGCCGGATAAAGCGTTCTTAAAGTGATATAGGATCAAATCTGAGTATAAGAAAATAAAAAAATCTATAAATTATATTTTACACCTTTAAACACTTCATCACGGCAACAATGCACGGAACTCGTGTGAGTTTTCGTCGTATACCTACCGAACCAACGAACAAAGCCGCGAAAGGGTACCGAGTGCGGAAAAAAATGTGTAAAACAAAGGGTCGGGACCCATGTCAAACAGAACCCTTCGGCTGGCCCAAGTCACAGGACTAGCGGGCTGTGATTTCGGTCCTTGGGATAATAGTATTTCTAATGAACACTAGTGACTAGAATTTAAAAACAATGCTTCGGTGGCGTAAGAAATAGTGAGAAAGTGAAGATGAAGGTCTAGAACAGGGATGGGAAAATAGATTTAGGGCCACTTGCACAACATTTGATTTAAATTAATACTAATTTTGTTTAACTAATCATGAATAACTATTTAGCTTAAATGGAACTAGTAACGTCTTGCACAACATTGTAACTGTGATTTCTTAACTAATCTGAATCAGTGCGTCGGTAAAGCAGTTCCGACGTTCCGTTTTACGTGTTCAACGAGTTTTTTAGTTTTGAACAAGAAAAGTTGCGTGAATTGAACCGAATATGTCACAACAAGGCAATAAAATAAAAAAAATTCCTCCTTCGTCTCGTCTCTGTGGTTAGTTTGGTAAGAATATTACATAGAGTAAGGAATTTTCGAGACGAGTGGGCCTGCGGATGAATTTGGATAAGACTAAGGTCATGTCCAACTGTCACGTCATCCAGGGGCCAATAACCGTCGACAATGTCAGCATCGAAGTTGTTCAAAAATATGTTTATCTGGGTCAAGTCATACAGCTGGATAAAAACAACTTCGACGCCGAGGCTGACAGAAGAATATGCTTGGGTTGGGCAGCATTCGGAAAGTTGCGTCAAATATTTACGTCGTCAATACCGCAGTGCTTAAAGGCTAAGTTGTTCAACCATTGCGTCCTTCCTGTGATGAAGTATGGCGCTGAGACATGGTCTCTTACAAAGGGTCTGATCCACCGGTTTAAGGTCGCTCAGCGAGCTATGGAGCGGGCTATGCTTGGGGTATCTCTGATGGATAGAATCCGAAATGAGGAGATCCGTCGGAGATATAAAGTAACCGACATAGCCTGCAGAATCAGTAAGTTGAAGTGGCAGTGGGCTGGGCATATTTGTCGCCGACATGATGGCCGTTGGGGTCGAAAGGCTTTAGAATGGAGACCACGTATAGCAAAGCGTAGTGTAGGCCGACCTCGTGCCCGCTGGACCGTTGCGGGTGGCGGCTGCATGAGGAGGACGGAGGACCGACATTAGTGGCGAAATTTGGGAAAGGCCTATGTCCAGCAGTGGACGATCACGAGCTGATGGATGGGTGGATGGATGGATCCAGTATAGCGTGCGGCTGTACTGCAAACTATTTGAGAAAACGACCACGTCTCCATGACCACGTACAGCAAAGCGTAGTGTAGGACGACCTCGTGCCCGCTGGATCGACGACCTGAAGGACGTTGCGGGGGGCGGTTGGATGAGGAGGACGGAGGACCGGCATGAGTGGCGAAATTTGGGAAAGGCCTATGTCCAGCAGTGGACGAACACGGGCTGATGGATGGATGGATGGAAGGAATTTGTGATGAAAATGAATTGAATGAACGAAAACACCACAATTTTATCTTCGAGAAGATTTTCAAATAAATTACTTCTCTCGAAATATTGTCTCACTGGGATCGGTCTCTCCATAAATTAAACAATTTCGTCGTCATCATCAGAAAATAAATCCATTTCTAAAGCTTTTGTTTTTAGTAACACGAAACTTTTAGGTTAAGTAAAAAGTTAAACAGCTGATTTTGGGCATTTAAGTTTGACAGCCGCTAAATGTGATTAGCAACTAAAGTAAAGTTGTGCAAGACGCTAAATGGTGTTTAGGTCTTAAATACGTTTAGAAAAGCGACGTCATGCAAGCGGCCGTCTAAAATAATTACAACATTTTCGCGGGCCAACGAGCATTTATTATTATGTTACAAAAACAATCAAGTTTACTAAAATGGTTTCGACGTGCTAGGCCGGTGGAACAGATTTTGACTATTCAATATTTAGTATAGCTTCAAAATTTGACTCCATGTTACTAGGAGTGACTCGTAAAACATAACTCCTAAAAGCATAAAAGACACTCGACACGTTCGTCAGTCATATTTGTTTTAACGAATTAACATTTTAACTTAATCGTTGAGAGTACTTGCTCACAGATATATGAAAACCCGAACAAGAAATAATTTTGTGAGCGTGTTGTTTATCGTATTCTACTTAAATTTTTAATATTGTGTTTCTTTTTAAATATTAAGATTAATTTTCAAAACATGTATTGTATATGTATCTATTTTAAATAGAAATGATTTGAATTTGTGTTTTTTTTCATCGCAATTTCATGACAGTACGAAAAAACACGACGCCCGCTTCACTCTTTCGTTTGCACCAAACGAGGTATTTTGAATTCGGTATTTTTCTCAACAGTGTGGAATTGCAAACTGAACTCGTCGTAACCTTCCTGTATTTATCATATTATATCATTTTATAGAAACGTATGCTTGTGAGTTGTGATTAATGGAACTCACCATACATTCAGATTAAAATACACTTGTAGTTTTCCACTATTTTACGGTCATACATACACATAAATAAACTCACGCCTGTCTCCCAGAGGCAGAGACTACAGAGCTCCATCAACTACGATCCTCATTGCTTTTGCTTCTACATCTTAGTCTGAGTTCTACATCCATCGATCTAGCAGTGGCGTGCATTGAACTTTTTGCTGGAAATGCAATAAGAAGGTCAAGTTTGACAAAAAAAAAAATATGAAGGATGCCGGGCCGTGGGGACCCGACGCGCGACGTCTATTCAAAGAGACAGCGTCGCGCCTGGTTGATGCCTCGGGTGACAAGAGGGCGGGGGCATACCTCGGACAAAGACTTAGTCTCGCCATCCAACGAGGTAATGCCGCCAGCCTTCTCGGCACTCTGCCCCGTGGCTTCGATTTGGACAATTTTTTTCACCTTTCTTAGAACCAGTTTAGTTTTTGATTAAATATATTATTATGTTATTTAAGTTTCTCGACCAAATTTTAATCGTATTTATATAATTCACTGATAAAATTAAATGTCACTTTAAAAATCATTATTTGTATGACGCCTAGATAGGCACTGCCTACCCTAGAGTACATGATTTCATACAAAAACTTTTTTTCTAATTGTTTTCATGTTATTTTTTCGTTAAAAAGTTCTATGCACCCCACTGCAATCTAGTCATACGAGCTATTCTATCTCACTGCTTTATTTACTTTATTTACCCAACCGGTTTCACTATAATAGCATTATCAAAGGTTTAACAATATTAATATGAAAACAATTATTGGTTCTAGGTAATGTTTGTATACGTGCAAATGTTATTGCATGTGAACAAACATTAACGGTTGGGGTAAAATAAATAAAACAGTGGGCAAGTAAAAGTTCATTTTATTCAGGAAAAATCATTGTTAGAGACTTAAGAGAAACGCCAAAATGTACGGCGTAAACAGTGGACGAGTATTGTCGAAACATAGGTACTAAAAATTTATAGAAAAAAATGAAATAAAAAAAAAGATTAAAAAATAACGTGCTCAGAGAACATTGTTTGTGAGTTGTACCGCGGGTGGACAGACGAAACTTAATAAATAAATAAATAAATAATCTTTCTGTATTTTAAGGAACCCTAAATAAAATAAACTCCTGCTGTCACTTGCACGCTTGATTGAGGTTTAACATGGCATGTGACCGCAGGGTCCGTTAGAAAACAAAACCTTTTCAATGGAATCAGTTGTCTAGTCTCAGATTGATAAAATCCATTGAATAGTTTGCAATTACAAATTGTTACTATTTTAGTTAAAATTTTATTTGCTGCAACCATGATGGTTGCCATTCTACTGCCGATCTATGCTAATAATAAAGTATTTAAAAAGGCGTGTCTGCACATTGAACATCTATGCGAAAAAATTTTTTTTTCTGTTTATATCATTTTAACTCGAGAATCGTTCAACGGATTCGGATGCGGTTTTCTTTATTATAATCATAATAACCCTGGTCAATATATGGGCTATAATAAGGGGTGTTAATAAAGTAACAACCAAGCCGGAAACTGTCGATAATAGTTTTTATTTTAAAAACAGTTCTATGCGGGCAAAAGCTAGTATACTAATAAAGTTTTAGTAATTAGTAACCTCTCCTCTTCAGGTCGCCCAACAGCCAGAGTGTCCTGGTGGAAGTCCCACGCACTCCTCGCCAACTCCGAGGCCAGGGCGGCTGTCAGCTTCAGATTGCAGAGGTCGGACTTCGGGACTGACGTCACTTGTCAGGTAAGAATCAACCTGCGGGTCTACATCATACTTCGTTATTAATCGGACAACAGGACAGCATAAAAGAATTGAACGTGTGCAAAAGAGATGGCATGTTAGGCGGGCTTCGTTCGATGATCAAACTGAACGCAGCCCAAAACGCAGCTTCAAACGTCAAAATGAAGCCCATTACGAACGCCATCGGGTTACGCGTTAGACCCCTGCTTAGTTACCAATGTTGCCATACACTGGACTTGTTTGTTCAACCGAGTTCATGCTGGGGACTCCGTGTCAGACGAAAATCGAGGCCATATTTATGACGAAAACACTTTTTGCAAAATTTGCCGTGTAGTACTAAACTTATCTTACTCGCAAATCCTCCCGAAGTTATTCGGGGGAGAGTAAGAGAAAAACTCTCAGGCAAAACCAGGCGGCCCACCACTGATTGCCTGGGACCGATGGATGGCGGTATATCCATTCCCAGTTGCCGGGCCTTATATAAAACAGACTGGTGACGGGCAGTGGCGTCACTGGTGCAAGGGTTTCGGCACCGCGCTCACCAACCTGCCTACCCAGCGTGTTTAAGTATGGGCATTTCTTCCAGGAGGACTGCCAAGAGTGGCGAAATCCTGGGAAGGCCTATGTCCAGTAGTGGACGAAACAGGCTGATGGATGGATGGATGGATGAGTACTAAAAATCTACGACACTCATTTATATGTATGTAGGTATATAACTGCAATATGTATCATATTTGAAGTAATACTAATCGTCTATTCTGACAACCTTAAAATCACGATAAAAAATCTGCTTTTTCACACATTTTGGTCAAGTTTTCTTTTACCGCTTCTGTGGCCAAATGTTAGAGCGCTCTTCTCTAACCCCAAGGTCGTGGGTTCAATCCCCGCGGTGCACATTGATTATGATTTGTGTTCGGTCTGCGTGCTTCGAAAGGCAGTTGAGCTGGTGGTCCATTTGTGCCCGAAGTATGGCGATGGGGCTTAGCACCCATCTCGTTTGGGACGTAATATTCCGTGTACAGAGGTTGTCAATACATAACTAACTGATAAAAATACCGAACCTCTTGTCATATCGAACACCAAACTTGAGGTTGAAATACAAACACCTGGCAATGGCAACCCTAGCCAGCAAGCTGTACCATTCTGAATACCACACGACACGCTCAAGTTAACTAGACACCTCACTGGAATGCAAGTGCAGGAGAGCTTCGTAATGTTATCATTGAGCGAGGTGTTGAGTTAACTTGACCGAGTTACACAGATTTTCTCCGATAGTACACAGAGCAGCGCTGGTCACTGCAAAAATCCTCTGTCAATATTTTGGGCGTCACTCGTGTGACGTCATGTCGGGGTTTTAGTGTCCATCTCGGCTAGGACGATTCATGACGTGTGCAACAGATTGCACTGAAAAAGGACACAAAACAGCACTTGCGTACAGAGTACAGCTTGAAATACCCGGGAAAGCTTGCGTCCATATTGTTTTACATATTTTTAACGGATTTTTGCCATGTTTTGAGTAAATAAAAGTTCTTTTGCTTGAATGTTTTCAGTTTTCCCTGCATTAAATTTAAAAGAAGCGCCTATAAAACTTCCGGTTAAATTAGGTTATTAATGAATTTCTATATTTCTTCTTGACAACATGATGAACAAAACACTTGTACTCGTTTCACAATACTGTAGTATGTTAATCCCAACCGGTTTCGGTATTACAACATTATCAAGGGTTTTAATAACTAATGAATAACACATTTTAATTGTACATTGGTTCAACGTACAAACAATGAAATATGTCGTTAATCAATGCATTGTTTCGGTATTACACTATTATCAAGGGTTTTAATAACTAATGAATAGCACATTTTAATTGTACATTGGTTCAACGTGCAAACAATGAAATATGTCGTTAATCAATGCATTGTTTCGGTATTACACCATTATCAAGGGTTTTAATAACTAATGAATAACACATTTTAATTGTACATTGGTTCAACGTACAAACGATGAAATATGTCGTTAATCAATGCATTGTTTCGGTATTACACTATTATCAAGGGTTTTAATAACTAATGAATAGCACATTTTAATTGTACATTGGTTCAACGTGCAAACAATGAAATATGTCGTTAATCAATGCATTGTTTCGGTATTACACTATTATCAAGGGTTTTAATAACTAATGAATAGCACATTTTAATTGTACATTGGTTCAACGTGCAAACAATGAAATATGTCGTTAATCAATGCATTGTTTCGGTATTACACCATTATCAAGGGTTTTAATAACTAATGAATAACACATTTTAATTGTACATTGGTTCAACGTACAAACAATGAAATATGTTGTTAATCAATGCATTGTTTCGGTATTACACTATTATCAAGGGTTTTAATAACTAATGAATAGCACATTTTAATTGTACATTGGTTCAACGTGCAAACAATGAAATATGTCGTTAATCAATGCATTGTTTCGGTATTACACCATTATCAAGGGTTTTAATAACTAATGAATAACACATTTTAATTGTACATTGGTTCAACGTACAAACAATGAAATATGTCGTTAATCAATGCATTGTTTCGGTATTACACTATTATCAAGGGTTTTAATAACTAATGAATAGCACATTTTAATTGTACATTGGTTCAACGTGCAAACAATGAAATATGTCGTTAATCAATGCATTGTTTCGGTATTACACCATTATCAAGGGTTTTAATAACTAATGAATAACACATTTTAATTGTACATTGGTTCAACGTACAAACAATGAAATATGTCGTTAATCAATGCATTGTTTCGGTATTACACTATTATCAAGGGTTTTAATAACTAATGAATAGCACATTTTAATTGTACATTGGTTCAACGTGCAAACAATGAAATATGTCGTTAATCAATGCATTGTTTCGGTATTACACCATTATCAAGGGTTTTAATAACTAATGAATAGCACATTTTAATTGTACATTGGTTCAACGTGCAAACAATGAAATATGTCGTTAATCAATGCATTGTTTCGGTATTACACCATTATCAAGGGTTTTAATAACTAATGAATAACACATTAATTGTACATTGGTTCAACGTGCAAACAATGAAGTATGTCGTTAATCAATGCATTGATTAAATGTGTTATTAATTAGTTGTTAAACCCTTGATAATGGTGTTATACCGAAACCAGTTGGGATTTACATACTACAGTATTGTGAAACGAGTACAAGTGTTTTGTTCATCATGTTATTATCGAAGTTTCACCAAGCGCCGACAATCGCAAGTATTAATCATATATTTCTTCTTGATTGGCTCAAATAGTAAAATTAAGTGATATCCACAAAAGTAGGTAATGCCATTTTTTTCTTATAATTTCCTAACCAGATACAGTAAAGAAGGCGTGACCTGAGAATTGCGTTTGTGTGAGTGATCCCCAAATGTACAGTCAGACAAAAAATGACATATAGACTTTTTTTTTTTTCATTTTTATATTATTTCTTCTCCACCCAACACTGCATTTTCATAATCTTGAACTTCACTCTCGTCTGATGTCTCGGGCAACAACAGCGACGTCTCGATCTTCAAATTTTCGGCTGCTCAATGGTTTCGTGTTCTCAATGTAGGAGCCATGTCAATAATACGTGTTTTCAAAATCCAAGAACTAAACAACTAACTAGCGGTACCGGAGGTGAAACGGGGGAAGTGCGCAGCAGGGTAATGCCACGCGCCGGGTGTCACCGTCACCACCAGCTTTAAGCCGACTGTAAAACCAGAACAAATTGGACGGCGATTCTCGCACATGCGACCATTTGCGAAGGCCGAAAGCGGGTGATTTTTGCAAGCTCTGTTATGAAGAAACGTATCAAACTTTTAAAATATAAACCTGTTGTACGTATTCGTAACATGCTTTACGTGTCTTTTTAGGAGTTATACTCAATAGAAGAATTTTCGTATAATAATTTCAAGCACTAGGCGCCTTGTGGCGAAAATAACTTAAGTGCATCCCATGATACGGAGGACCCTAGTCTAGGAGCCCATACAGTTCCACCTATATTGTGTTTATTGTTAGTTTTTACAAGTGTTAAAATTGTTACTATAAATTATCGTTCTTTACTGTATTTTACTAGCCTAACTTTTTTCCACTTTGTAATCCATCCATCCATCCATCAGCCTGTTTTGTCCACTGCTGGACATAGGCCTTTCCAGGATAACGCCACTCTTGGCGGTCCCCCTGGAAGAAATGCTCATACTCACACACGCTGGGCAGGTGGGTTGGTGAGCGCGGTGCCGAAACCCTTGCACCGGTGACGCCGCTGCCCGTCACTAGTCTGTTTTAAGGCCTGGCAATTAGGAATGGATATACCGCCATCCATCGGTCCCAGGCAATGGTGGGCCGCCTGTTTTTGCTTGAGAGCTGTTCTCTTACTCTCCCCCGAATAACTTCGGGAGGATTTGCGAGTAAGATGGTGGTACTTCCACAGTCGAGCTTGGCTACCACCTACCACACTTTGTAATACTAACCATTTAAATGAAATAAATTGAATTGAGAATTATCATCACACGGCATTTATGACGCGATAAACAGAGGCGTATGAAAAGCAAAGCATGTGAAAATTTTTGCGAGAATCGCCGCCCTGGTTTAGTGGACGTTGCGTTGGCGCGCTTTACACTCTTATCTACAGCAGGGGTGCTCACATTAATGTAGTGCCGGCGATCCACTAGAAAATATGTTGAAAGCAAGGGATCGACTTAACTACTATGTAGGTACTGAGGTATACGAAACATTTTTTAAATATGGTTTAACTGCACTATTAAATTGAATATGTATGTACAAAAAGAAGAAATCGTAACTTATGAATCACGAATTCTGTCTTGACGATGATGCATGGCACTGGATTTTATCCGCTTACTAATTATATGATGGTTCAGTGGAGCCCACATCAAGCTATACACATTGAGTATAAGCTGACCTCTCATTGTACGGGAAGCCTATACAATGAGAGCTCAGCTTATACTGAAAGTGTTTAGCTTGATGTGGGCTCCACTCGTACTGAGTCATAACTGCAAGCATCTGTCAGTGAGTCGATTGCGATATTTGTATTTAATAATGTCGATGCAAACAATTCTCTTAACTGAAGAGCTACTTCTTTCAAACATGGGTAGTATATTGCTGGCGATCGATTGTTTGAGCACCCCTGCTCTACAGTGTATAGTCTACACGCACACAAGCGCAATTCTCAGGTCTCGCTTTCTTGACTATACCATGGATGAACAATTTGTCTATGACTATACTACTCTAGTGATGCCATCTCCTGAACAGACGATATAGGCATTGTAGTGGAAAATTGTTTAACTGCCGAAACCAACTTACCTCGATCTAAACACACTAGTTAACTAAGTTTACTCAGAACTTACTTAAGCTCAGATTCCAGTTGCTAACTTGAGTAAACTTAGCCGAGTGAATTGCACACCGTCTGACACTTGTCAGCATTTAGTTCAAACTCAGTATTTTGTATAAACTGTAATTGAATTTGCAAATTATAGAAATAAAAAAGATAACAAAACTTTATTTGCGCGGATAACTTTCTTTAGTATAATAACTAAAGTATGGGATTAAATTTAATGGCTAGAAATAGAATAGAATAGAAAAGAATAAAATAGCATTTTATTTGTTTTCAAAATAATTGAACGAGCGAGCGAAGTGAGCGAGTTCTCCGAGTCTACTGGAACAATCCGGCGTTTGTATGTATGTATGTATGTATGAATGTTTGTTTGACGATAACTCAAGTATAGTTGATCGGAATGTCATGAAATTTGGCAGGCAAGTAAATAAGGCAAAAAGAATTTTTAAGTTCGAACATGCACCAAATCGGTCAAGCGCGAATCGGGCGAGCGCGAGTTCAAAGTTCGGAGCGAACTACTAGTACATACAATTTGAAATAAAATAAAATAGGTAAGTCTGGAAAATAAAATGATAAATTATACTGTTTGAATTTAAAAGATTATAAATTTACATCCTGTATGTCGTCGGCAAATCGTAGAATTCGTCATATCATGATTTACCTCTGCAGATCGTAAAATGTGAAATCGAAAATCTTTCACCCAAAAGTTAAAAATAGATGCGACGACGAGCGAAGCAGGGAGAAGCGTGTTAGATTTACATGTCAGAGTTTAACTAGTTAGTTAAAACCTCTAGTTTTAACAGAAATACGATCTGCCTAGAAAAATTATGATATGCCGGATTCTACGATACGCCGACGACAAGTCCCTAAAAACCCGAAAACTAGATATACATAGTACTCGTATAATATATATAAGGTGACTTTCGTTTTTAAAGCCGAATTCATCATTCACTGTTCACTCTGTAATTTCTATGAAATACGCAAAATAAAATTCAGACTTCCCATACTAATTGAGTCGAGATTGTTCTTGAACAAGTATAAAGGATGAAATTAAATCAACTGACCAAATTCATACTAGAGACTCGGTTAGTTATCAAGAACTAGGTTCAGTAATCCTTTTGGCCAATTTTGAAAATATTTTTTTTTGCTCCCTTACTGGTTCGACTAGTTTAAGTAGGCGCTGCGGGAAAAAAAAATTTTTTCGAATTTCGCCCGGAGGGTCATTAAACCTTGTTCTTGATGACTAACCAAGTCTCCAGTATGAATTTGGTCGGTTGATTTAATTTCACCTAGTATAGGGGCCCAAATAATATTTTTCGTATTTCTTTAATAAGGTCATTGAGCCTTAGTCCTGGCCACTTACCGAGTCTCTAATATGAATATGGCTGCATAAAACAAAGTCACCTTATAACTTTCAAATTGAGCCTGTCCGAAAGAAAAACCGCTAATCATCGAAAATGTATCAAACGAATGATTTTGCAAACGTACTCCACCATAGGTGCCAGAAATTAGAAATTAATTATTTTTATTTATTAATTTCGCACATTTTTTTATTCCGCAGGCCGTGACGGACCCCTCAATCGCCCCGATGTCGGAAACCCTCTCCATCGATGTCAACCGTGAGTAATTAATTTAAAATTCGTAATTTATCTTAAATTGGCTCAAAACCAGCTTTGTTTAAGGATTTATCGCATCCTGGGAAGTTAGACTAAGATTTCATTTATATATTTCATTAGCAATATACATCACATTTGAAAGTGCTTAGTAACTAACTTAACTACAGTTTACATACAATTGTTTTATTTTTAAGGTCGTGTTCAATGACAATTCATATTCATATTCAATTTCAATTCAATTTATTACTTAGGTTAAAAATTATGTCAAGGCAAGGGCCCGCCGAATGACGTCGTTCAGTGTGGCGTGGCGTGATAGCCGGCCAGCGCTACATTGGCACGATAGGCCGTGATGGCCAAACTGGTCGACACTCTCGCCACAGCGGCAGCGATGTGGCTCGTTTGTCTTACATCCAAGTCTCAGGCCAACAGCCAGAGTAAAAGCGGATCTGTCCAGGAGTGTCCCAAATGTCCCATTATTTCTTAAGATAGACCCCGTAACAATAATAATTGTTCAAAACTGACAACTTTGGTGGCCCCATTTGTTTATTTTTGGAGTTAAAAAATAAATAAAATAAATATTTGCACTCTACTCAACGAGTTCTAGATAATTACACCCAACATGACGGGGTAAGAAAAACAATTTTTTTTCTTAATAAAATTAATACATAATTTATTAATATAACATTTTATTTTCAATTCAAAATTCGGTTTTGGGTCAAAATTTCACATAACATATCCAAAATTCAGATCTGTAACTCACGTGAGTCACGGGTCTCTGGCTTGAAAACAAAATAAGCTACGGATCCGTGACATACGGACGGACAGACAGCCGCCGTCTTGCCCTTTGAGCGCGGAACTATGTACTTGTTCTAGGGAACGATTTTTTCCTACTTTATCATTTACGCATGAGTATGGATGGTAGAGGTAGTAGAGCTGATGCCGGGCTTGACTGTGGAGGTACCACCATCTTACTCGCTAATCCCCCCGAAGTTATTCGGGGGAGAGCAAGAGAACAGCTCTCAGGCAAAACCAGGCGGCCCACCATTGCCTGGGACCGATGGATGGCGGTATATCCATCCCCAATCGCCGGGCCTTATATAAAACAGACTGGTGACGGGCAGCGGCGTCACTGGTGCAAGGGTTTCGGCACCGCGCTCACCAACCCACCTGCCCAGCGTGTGTGAGTATGGGCATTTCTTCCTGGAGGACCGCCAAGAATGGCGAAATCCTGGAAAGGCCTATGTCCAGCAGTGGACGAAACAGGCTGATGGATGGATGGCATATATCTATACCTGAATTTGGCAACACTGATACAAAAAAACAGAAAAATAAAAAGCCTTTGGCCAAAAGTTTTACCGAAACAAGCCAAAATTTAAATACCGAATAAAAAAAAGTTGAAACTCACGGCTTATGAGTTTCGACGCCGTTGTCAGCATGTAAAGTAGCGGAAAACTTTTATAGCGGAATAGTTTCGGAACGGATAACTCTTACCTAATGCGCTTACTCAAAACTTCATCCATTATTTTGCGTCCGTACACAGGTTCTATGGAAACTTTTGACGGAAACCCCGTGTCCATCCATGTCCAAACTCCTTGGCAGATTGTCCCTTGATGTGTATTGGATGAAATAGTCATACAAACTGGTTAATTGCGAGTAGGACTTGTGCCTTGAGGGTTCTTTACATAACGTTTAAACACAAGTGTATTGGATGAAATAGTCATAAAAACTGGTTAATTGCGAGTAGGACTTGTGCCTTGAGGGTTCTTTACATAACGTTTAAACACAAACTTATTCCACGAGCATTATGAAAGTCCAACTTAACTTACACTTACGATCTTTAAATTCATGTATCGGAAGGGTCTAATTTATAGTTTCGCCATGTTCGTTTGTCTATCTGTCTGTCTGTCCACGGCTTAACCCACACTCTTAGTACTAGAAAGCTGTAATTTGGTATGAGGATATACTAATAGTTAGTATGTAATCTGGTTTTTTACCTTTACATAGTACAATATACCATATATTTAAGTTACACTGAAGATAAATAAATAAATAAATAATAAATAATAATAATAAATAACGCCGACAAAGAGGTAAAATAAAACCACGAGTAAAAGGTAAAAAAAATATTCCGGGTGTGTAAAACCATTTTTCGGTTTAAGAATCCGTTTGCGAAATATTAAGCTTTGAAGTTAAAAAAAAATGTTAGAGTCTAGTGTCGCCCTACCCCTCTGCCAGCTAAACGGTTGTTTTGGATATGTGAGAAAATTCACGGCCGTAGTATATAACGAAATTAAAAGGAAAACTACCATAGCTAAGTAGGCTTTACAGGTGAACGAGTAATAGTCGACCAACTTAATTTTGTAGTTTTGTTTCATACCTTTTATAAGTTTTGAATTTTCATATTCAAATAATTTAAGTCTACAATCTTATTTGAACGGTACGGAACCCTCAAGCGCTAGTCCTACTCGCACTTGACCGGTTTTTAAAATTTATACTTTAAAAATATTTGAATTACAATTTGTGTTTTGATGAAATAAACAAGAACCTTTAAAAAAAATTATCCGAATTCAAATTAGTGCACACAACAACTGCAAAGATTTAGGTTTTTATTTAAAATTTATTTTTGTTTCTTGAAATTGTAATTTGGTGTGTATTTTTATATATTTTTTGATTGCTGTATTATAGTCACCTATCGAACTTTATGTTAAATCGTAGATGATCCAGTTTAGCTGAAAATCAGTGCTGTGCAGATATGTTTTACCATACTCGCAGCAGCATAAGCTGAGCTGTCTCCTTTTTGTTTAATGTATTTCTGTGTTTAATGATATTGTGTTACTTTTATGTGTTTTTTAGACAAATAAACATTTTCTATTCTATTCTATTCTATTCTAGGTTTCCGTAATTTTGGGATTTCGTTTATGTAATTTTTACCAAAAAAATTTTATGACCTGAATTCTTAGAGCGTTTAATAAAGCTCTAATCTTGAATTCGATGAACGTCTTCCTCGTTGTCCCGGCGCAAGGCGGGCATTCCACAAAAATTGCGACTTAAAGTTCATGTACTTTTGAAAAGCCCCGGGAGTAGCCGGGAGTGAGCACTGTAATCCAGCAATTCGTGACGGTTTATGACGTACAATTTTCCGGGTACCTTTGACAGCTCGATATACACTGTCTGTCCCTCTTTAGGTAGATCAACAGAGTGAGACAGACCACTGTATCAAGCGCTATCGAGCTCGATATGGTAGACTAGCAGGTAAAGTTAAAATAAAATTTTGACATGACATCGAAAGAAATTAAACCTCCTTGGAATGGAAATCATCAAATTCGAAAAAACTGGCGGTGGTAGCACGTCCCCTAACTATCTTTTTTTTTTTAATAATTGGTACCACAGGGCTCTTCATAATTTCGCCATAAATTTTACTCAGGCTCGCTTTTCAAACTTACTAAAAACTTGGAAATAAACTAAGCTTTCATCTGTAAATCCGCCTTCGTCACTTAGACAAATCTCGGAGAAACTTGCACAAGTTCGACGCTAAATCTGATAAAACGTCCCCAGTTTTATACACCGCACTAAGAAAGATAATAGTTTCATGTCACGAAAGATGTCTTGGCTTACGAGTACAGTCAGGGATTGAATGTATGTGTAACGGAATATTGTTTTTTCACGGTATTTAAAATCCTACGTCTACAAGGTGTCATTAATTTATACGCGGAAATTCATACTGAAGGCTCCGAAAGTAGTCACTATCAAGGTTCGATTACCGTTTTTGGAAAATTCGTTTTTTCGTGTTCCCTACGAATGCAAGCCCGGCCCCGAGTCAATTAATGTGGGGGTTTTTTTTTTTTAAATCCGTTCTTATTGGAGGAATGTGATTGATTAGGTAGATACCTATTACCTACAAACTTTGAATTTGTTTAAAATTTGTAACAATATTTTATTTTTTGAAATTAGCAAAAAGTGTCATAGTTTCGTGATACTGATCACTTACTTACCAAGCCTCGAATATGAGTTTGGCTGCATAAATTAATGTCACTTTATAGTATAACAGGCGAAGCGCGTGTCGGGCCACGTGCAATGTAGGGTTTCGTATATATTTGTCCGTCACAATATGCGGACTTAATATAATATTTCGAAGTTTACTTTAGAAAAAAAACTTAAATTCAAAATATCTCAGAAATGGTTCACTTTTGCATAAGGCAGTATATGGTCGAATGGACTGCAATTGCTCTCTTCTAGAAGCCCTTCAAGGGATTGCATCTAATTACTAGTCACCCTGTATATACCCGTACCAAATTACGGCTTTCAGGTACTAAAACCGACTAAAACTGTCTGAACTAAAAACCCTAAGAAAGTAATATGTTTTTCACTGCATCAATTTTTTTCCTGGACAGTACTTTTACGTTCCGTTGCAATGTTGATGCACTGACACATGAGTGGGTTCGTTCCGTGGAAGGAAACTGTTTATTTTGTCGGTCACTTTACATTTCTTTCAAATGTTAAATTGGATATTTTGATAATGTTGGGATGTTCGACCCAGTTAAGGTTCCAAAATTAAATAATTCGCTGGATGTTTGACATCTTCCTGTCTGGTCGTCCGTTTTTCGGTATGTTTGCTTTGAAAACTGCTGAACGGATTTAGATGCGGTTATTATGAAGGAGGTCAGCAGTAACCCACCGCAGATGGGTAAAAGTGTGATTGTTAACACTCGATGGCAGTAAAAGGTAAGTATGATATTTACTATACCGGGTGTAAATAGACTGCTTCCATTAAATGAAACCACATATTCTACCGGCCCTACTGAACCACTTTTCCATCATCTGGCACCGACTCTGTAGCGATTTTCGCCCACCTATCCGAGTGCATACAACGAACGTGGCCAGCCCAGTTCCATTTAAGCTTTGCCGTCTGCACACCAACGTCAGCAATTTGAGTTTCGGATTCGGTCAATACGTTTTACACCTAGAATGCTGCGCTCCATTGCTCGTTAGCAAACCTTGATTGGTCCTCTGATGATCGGTTAGTGACCACGTTTGGGAACCGTAGGTAAGAACAGGGAGGACACACATGTCAACAAGTTTACGCTTCAGTAACAATGGAAGGTTGCCCTTCATCAGGTCTTTCATGGACCAGTAGCTCTTCCAGGCGTTATTGATGCGTCTTTCAATTTTCTTGTCTTGCCTGTTATCGTAGGAGACTACCTGGCCCAGATAAATGTATTCGTTGACATATTGAATTACGTCCCCATCTACCTCGACCCTATGTTGCCGGCTGTTGGTCATTATTTGTGTTTTGGACTTTCATTTCTTTTATTTCTTTCGTTCATATTAAGTCCAACCCCAAGGCTCACTGTGCTTAGTTCCTGAAGCATATGTTCCAGTTCCAGCTCTGACGCCGCTGAAGCAAACAAAACGATTTCATCAGCGAAGCGGAGGTTTGTAAGCCTCCTGCCACCGACGTACACGCCCACATCCAGAAACTAAACTATAGGTATTATTAAATACTCACGTTATATTATTGTGGACTATATAAAAATAGGTTTGTCACTGTAATCCCATTAATTATTTACATAAAGAATAGTACATTGTTCACCGAGTGGAGAAATATATTAAGAGGGTGTAGTTTGAGGTCCGAGGCGCAGCCGAGGGCCTCAATACACACGAGTTGGCAATCGCACTTTCTCCCGAGTGATACATAGTGCTTTATACTACACCTGCGTGGAAAATAAAAGACAAAATCACCCATTCTTCTATATCAATACTAGACGATATTTTGAGTTACTTTTAATAAAGATACAACCAAAGAAACAAATTGATGACTTGCGTTCGATTTGCAGTTTTTAATTTCTTTTTTTAATTATGTGTATAAATAACAAATGGCCAGTATTATTTTGCAAATTTAGATATAAAAACTTTTTGCCTTTCACTTTTTTCATTTTTTTTATGATCATAAATAGCAAGTGGCCAGTATTATTTTGCAAACTAATACATGAAACTTTTTATCTTTTGGCATTATTGTTCAAGCTAGGTTATGTACCAAGAAGTTTATACCCTTTTTAATGTAACATTTATGCCTGTCGTACGGATGTTGTCAACAAATAAAAAAAACAGCACGTTAACAATGGATTTTCATATACTTTTTCTGGCCGCTCAGCACTTTAGCAATGGATTTTCATACATTTTTTCGGCCCGCATATTGGTATGACAGCAATGACGTATATTCTTCATCGTTTTCTAAAAAGTAAGAAGGAACTTTCCAAGCATGTGTAGTACATAGGTAACACTAAAAGTTTCCGGAACTGGCCACTTACATAAACAATATTTAAAAATTTATTGCAACATTTGAAAATAGAACTCTTTGGCTGTAGAATGCAGTTTGTTTCATCTGACTGTCTTTGTTTTTACCTTGTGGCGCCATTTAAAAAATTGTGTGTCTGCATCAACATGGATTTAACTCGGGAAAATTTTCGTAGTATGATTTTCTACGATTTTAAGTGTAATTTGACAGCTCAACAGAGCATCGCTCGGCTTGAAACAGCTTTTGGCAATGAAGCACCATGCAAGACGACTGTTTATAGCTGGTTTGCAGAATTCAAGCGTGGTCGTATCAATCTCAGTGACGAATCTCGCGATGGTCGGCCGTCCACCGCTGTGACCAACAAAAACATCGATGCTGTGCGCCGTATGATTGAAACAGACAGGCATGTGACCTACCATGAAATTCGCGCATCCTTAGAAATAGGCATGAGTCAAATACAATCAATCCTACACAAACATTTGGGCGTGAGAAAGCTGTGCTCGCGGTGGATCCCACACAACTTGACCGAGGCTCAAAAAACGTACCGCGTCACTTGGTGCAGTGCCATGCTTACCAGATTCAACGAAGGTGCGTCAAATTTGGTGTGGGACATAGTAACAGGTGACGAAACATGAATTTATTGCTACGATCCCAAAACAAAGCAGCAATCGAGCGTATGGGTCTTTCAAGATGAGCCGAAACCAACCAAAGTGGCGCGCGTGAAAAGTGCATCTAAGCGGATGATTGCTTCTTTTTTTAATAAAACTGGACACGTGGCTACTGTTGCTTTAGAGAATCGTCGTACCGTGAATAGTGACTGGTACACGACCATTTGTTTGCCGGAAGTTATTGACGAACTCCGTAAAAATAACCGTAAACGCCGTATCATCCTGCACCACGACAATGCTAGTTCTCACACGGCCAGACAGACAAACGACTTTTTGAAGACGAAAAATGTAGAACTCATGAGTCATCCTGCATACAGTCCCGACCTGGCACCTTGTGACTTTTTTCTGTTCCCAAAAATTAAGAACCAATTACGCGGTCAACGATTTTCATCACCAGAAGAGGCTGTCGAGGAGTATGAAAAACACGTTTCAGAGGTCACCACAGGGGAGTGGCACAAAAGTTTTCAAAACTGGTTTGATCGAATGAACAAGTGCATAGACGCCAAGGGAGATTATTTTGAAAAACAATAAATTAATTTTGTACCTTTAATAGTATTTTTTCATATTCATTCCGGAAACTTATAGTGCGTCCCACGTATAAACAGCTTTTCTCACCCGCTTAAAAAAATAAGCCGAGCCGAAATCTCTACCCCTAAATGCGTTGGCCCATGGTCAATATCGTTTAAAAAGGGTATAATCTCTAAATAAAATCTGCATCCAAAACACCAAAGAGTGTAATTTTCGTGCTCCCGGAACAACCAAAAAAAAAACTCATTCGCGCGCGCCCTCTTTATTTTCAATAGAAGGCAATAAGAATAAAAGGGGTTTAACTGAACCAGAACAAAAAAGTGCGTTAATTGTCTTTAAGTGGTTTTAAAAAGGGGGTTCGAAAAAAGACCGTTTGAATAATCATTACAAGATCTTTTTGTTCGTTTTAATCAAATGGATTCAATCAGTGAGAGCGGGTCAAACTTTCTGCCTTTTGTTTTCTTGTTTTGTTTTTAAAGAGTCTTTAAAGGTGTAAAGATTTTGTGATTACATGGAGCTCTTTGTATTGATTTTGTTGGGATGTCGAGAGCTAACTAAAAGACGAATCATTTAATAAATCCGGGGCAGGATCTAGACCTTTTTTACCCCTTTTGTATCCGTGTTTAACTACGTTTTCCTAACCATTGAAAATAATACTTATCAGTCAATAGTAAACAACATTTTTAAACAAAATCCTATCATAAATAAATACATACACGCATACTCACGCCTGTCTCCTGAATGGGAGGGCAGAGACCCAGATGGGTAGGCAGAGAGCACAAAAAAAAACAAAATTATTAATTTTCCAAAAAATCCATGCAAACACAGTTACATTTAAATGAGTTGCAATAGAAAGAGAGAAAAGATAGTTTTTATAACATTTTACGAAAAATTTGTTATTCTTGTGGCCCCAGACTAAGCGAGCTTGCCTCGTGGGTACCAACAATAAAGATTTCCGACATTTAACATTCTCGCACACAGGGTAACATGAACAAGGGTGAGTAAGACAGGCAATTGTTTGTAGCTTTAAACAATACAAGGTTACAAATTATGAATAATTTAAAGAATACAACTAGTGAAATAACATTGATAATGTAGTTAAAATAAAATAAATAATATAGATTAAATAAATAGAAGAAACTATAGGTACCTAACTAAATAAATAGATATAAATACGTTTACTGTGTAATCGTTTCTTGGGGGTTATTTATGAAGTGATATGTAGAATGGCCTCAGATTCTTCGTATGTCATTTTGAGAAGAGTCTCATTAACTTTTTGTTTAACTTCACGACAAGTGAGGTTACGGAAGTCACAGATTTTGTGCATTTTATTATAAATATACGGATGTGAGAATTCCTTAAATTTGACTGCAAATTTAGTGTTTACTTTCTTAACTGGAGCTTTGTAAACACGTTGCATTGCAATATCAGGATACTTGGGCGAATTAAGCAAAGCTTTATTCACAATTTTGACATTTGCTACGATCCTGACACACCTCTGTCTTCTCTCCTGTTCCACATCCATGGAATAGGAGTTATACATTAACGAACAAAAATCTACAAAAAAGAAGATTTTTCACGTACGACGAACCGAAGTGGATCGAAATATAATATAAATAGAAAAAGTACATCTTTATATTTTTGTTATATGATACTTATTTATAAGTGTATATATTTATTCAAAACAAAAAAAAGAAGAATATGAACATACAAGTTAACAACCAATATCACACTAATATTATAAATGCGAAAGTTTGTGTGTGTGTGTCTATGTTTGTTACTCTTTCACGCTGAAACGGCTGGACGGATTTGGATGAAATTTAGAATGGATATAGCTTATACCCTAACTTAACGTATAGGCTACTTTTTATCCCAGAAAACGACATGTCGTTAAACCGAATAACACGCGGGCGGAGCCGCGGGCAAAAGCTAGTTTAAAATAAAACAATGAATAACACAGAATCAAAAGGGCACACGCTCAGCATACGCCACAGCATGATGTGTGACACTGATATTCTTCTAGTCCCAGATTCTATTCGGGGTATAACTAACAGATTTAGGAATATATATTTTTGGGTCAAATCGGTCATATCATAACTGACCTATATCAACTGTTTCAGCTTCGTAACACCTCTTATAATGTTTGAATTACTTATAGGCTACCTACCAACGTCACTTTCCTGTGCGAGAACCTGAAATCAAGCACAAAGGGGCCATCTTTGTTGCCATTTCTTGGTAGAGTTTGTGCGTCTGTAACTTTATTATTTATTACCAAAGAAACAAAAGTCTCGAATTTATTTTTATGTTATCTATACCAAAAATCGAGAAATGGAAACCTTTTAAGTACTTGCCCTTTTCTTATTTGACAGAAATAGAAAGAGTTGTCGGTAAAATTAAAGAAAGAAAATACAAAAAAAAACAACCGTTTTGACGCCAAGCGACTCGTCGTGTTCCGGCATGACGTCATAGAAAGCCGTACCGGGGGAGTGGTTACAGGCATTAGTAACAGTCATTCGTCCACCAGCGACTTCTGTAAATTTTGCGAAAGTCCCTGGTAAGACTAATTAACGCGCCTGTTTTTACTCTCCCACTTTTTGGGTGAGCGCACTTTATCCTAAGTCTCATCAACGCTTTCCAATAGGTAGTGGCCAAGCGTAATAGCGGATTATTCTATCGAGGCAATGTTATTATTTTACGTTTTGGACTATTAAGGACCGTTTTACAATTTTACTAGTCTGAAATTGTAAGAACCATGCCCCGATTTAGGCCATATAGTTATGTTTTACTTTAGAATTTTTTTTTTGTGTCGCTTATCGAATGCGCCTGAGTATACAGGTTGTTTAAAATGAAAATTATTTGTCAGTATCCACTTCATCTGAACTATGAAACAAAATATGTTGTCTAGGTCTTGTGATGGTGGAGTTATTTGCACATTGTGATGGTCAGAATTCCCTAAAAACCAGATTTAAGTTATCACGTGAACACAGTGCAGTTCTTGCACCATAGGTATACCTATTATACCGGGTGTAAATAGACCGCTACCATTAAATGAAACCACATATTCTACCGACCCTACTGAACCACTTGTCCCAAGAATCATACCCGCGGACACCCTTAGCTTAGGAAATTATTGAGTTCCAAATAAAAATACGTGAACCCTAACGCACCGACATACGGGCGAGTTTAGAGAGAGCGTCGTCCGTGAAACGACGTCCGTACTTTTGTATTGGAAATATTTTCAACAATTATTATTATTTTTTACACCACCTTGTGTAAGCTAGTGAATGCTATTTTTGTAGCAAATTTCAAGTCTTTATCTTGAACGGCGCTAAAGTTATGAGGGTGTGTGTGACATACGGACGGACGGACGGACAACGGAGTCTGACCATTAAGGTTCCTTTCACCTTTCAGGTACTACAGAACCCTAAAAGAAACTCTGTAAACAAATAAAGTTCTTTTGACAAAAGAAAACAAAAAAAAACCGTATGTGTTATAAAATTTGTGTTAAATTTTAACTTTTTATTCCAAGCTAGCTTCGCCTACGTTTATTAAATTTTTGACCCGTTTTCGGCTTAGGCGTTATTTTATCAACACTCCTTATAGCCTATACCTATGTTTACCAGGATCACTACGATGATAATAAAGAAAACCGCATCCAAATCCGTTGACTGGTTCTCAAGTTAAAACGGAACGACAGATAGAAAGACAGACAGATAGGCAAAAATTCTAAAAATGGTAATTTTGGCTTCAGTACAATATAAATTTACTTTATTTATTTATTTATAACCCATATCATTTAAAATTTTGTAAAAATATTCAACGACTTTTTACTAGGTACTGTATTATTTTTTATGAATGAAGTGGAATATAACTTTGAAGCAATCTATAAAAAGCTTAATAAAATTAATAATGTTGGACTACATCTTCTGCCCCCGCATTTAGGTTATTCTAAGTTTTAATTAAAAAATGTACGAAGGAAGAAAAAAATATTTGCCCGTGCAGGTTTCTTCCATTTAGTCCGTAGAACACAGATTCCTTTAATATGTTAAAATCTATTAATTTTTACAATGTTTATAATTGTAATGAAAGACATAACATATTATTTATAGCCTATTTATTCAAAGTTTCACATACCACACTTTTAATATTAAAAAAAAAACCGATCAAATGCGAGTAGGTTTCGCCCACCGAGGGTTCCATACAAATTAGTAAAGTTTAAAAAATCTACAAAAAGATTTGGTCACCCGTACAATTATGACAGCGCATACCGTTGCTTATCCTCGATGATTTTTAAATGATTTAATTGCAAATTTATAGTTTTAAGATTTTTTCCTATACTTTTTCCTATAGTATTAGACGGTATTACATGTCAAATTTCATAGTTCTAGGTCAACGGGAAATACCCCATAAATGTTGATTCCCTTGAGAGTGTCGAAATATACGTTTTTTTGGGTCATAAACGGCATTATCTTTTTTTACGTTAACTTAGAAATTCGATTTTTCCACAGCTTCAAGGAACTGTAGACTTGAGTATTTATGGTTTTAATTTCAACTCGACAACTCGTTCCCGAGATAAACGGTATTGACAGACAGACGGACAACAAAGTGATCCTATAAGGGTTCCATTTTTTCCTTTTGAGGTACGGAACCCTAAAAAGTAAAAACTAATGGGACCGTCAATCCTCGCAATGGATTTTAACCACAATTTTTCATATATTTCTAAAATTTCTTCCCCAAAAATTTCCCCAAAAACATCCCAGTACCAAAATTTTTCCCCAAAATTTCGAAAAACAAAAAGACCTTGGTAGAACATCTAATTGAACAACAGCGCAACTACTGTTCCGAAAGCAAAAGCCAAAGTTATTCAGGGCCTAATTCTGCCCGAACGAAACCTCGCGGGCGGCAAACAGGAAAAAACACACGGAATAGCAAACAGCCAAACTTGTTAGCGCACCATGATATACGATCAAAGTTTGTTGGTTATGCTGTACAAGGATCAAAGTTGTTTTGACTTTCGACCCGTGTTCATTGTTAATTTAAAATGTTAGTTGTGTTTAGTTTTAGTCATTTTTAGGAAGACATTTTATGACGCTGTTCTTTGGAAACTTTAATAAACTTGCTTTTTATTTTCTACTAGCCTTTGCCCGCGGCTCCGTCCCCGTTTATTTCATCTTTGCTCCATTTTTGGCTTGAGCGTTATTTTATGAACTCCCCTTATATTATAACCTATAGTTATGTTTTGGTCATGTTGTCTATTGTTAAAATGCCAGCGGGCAGAAAAAGTATATAAAAATCGATTGCTATCGTGCTGTTTTTATTTTATAAAAAATGTCAATGATGCTAAATAACAAGTTATAGTCTGAAAAATGATATGCGTTAGCAACTTGCTTTATCTGGTTTTTTTCCGGTCAAGTGCGAGATAGGACTCGTGCTCTAAGTTACATAATTAGCCATTGTTCCGGTGAGAAGGTATTGAAATTGATATTTTTATTTTATTTTATTTTGATTGTATGATTCTATTATTGTAATTTTTATTTTATTTTATTTAGATTTTTGTAATTTGATTTTATATTATATTAGTTATTAATTATTTGATTTATGTACCTATGTAACAAACAAATATGGATCACTGTTATCCGAAATAAATGAAATTTATTATTATTTTATTATGTTTTTTGTAAATCTTATATTTATACATGTGTCGCGGGAAGATCGTAGAATTGGGTAGATCGTAAAGTATGAAACCGAAAATCACCAAATTCTTCAACAAAAGTGAAAAATAGGTGCGACGACGAGCGGAGCGAGGAGCAGCGTGTTAGGTTACTTGTGACCCCCTTGTTCTAACAGGAATACGACATGCCTGTGCCATGATATGCCCAATTCTACCATATACAATATATTATACAAGGTGACTTTAATTTATGCAGCCAAATTCTTACTGAAGACTGCTCAGTAACAAGGTTCAATGACCCTTTTTGTGAAATCCGTAAATTATCTTTTCGTGTTCCTTACAAACGCAAGCCCAGCCCCGGGTCAATCACTATGGACGTCAAGATTTTATTTAGCGAAATTAGCAATTAGTGTTATCGATCCGTGTTACTGATCACTTACCAAGTCTTCAGTATAAGTTTGTCTTTTTAAATAAAATTCACCTTATATTCTTCGGAGACTTAAAATCCTTAAACATTAAAACAAAGATTAGACATTACACAAATAACGCATAATACCTACCTAATTCATTATTATAATCACCTATCCATCTCGAAAACAAAAGAAATCCTTACTTAATATCTGATACCAAAACTCCTAAAAGCTTCGATAAAACATGTAACAGTATAAGATAAATATCTAAATCTTGGAAAATGTCAAGTATGCCCTTAGGAAGAGCGAAATTTCAGAGTTGCCATTTTTAATGAATCTTATCATTTTTTCATCTTACGGAAGGAAAAAATGACATCCTATCCGTTATCTTTGCTAAATTTTATTTGGTTCTTTGAGTTAGAAAAGCAAACAAAGAGTTTATTTCTGGCTTAGAACGAAAGTATTAAGGGTGCCGTACCCAAAGTTTACTATGCTTACCAACAGATTTTTTTTTAAATGTGTTTTCCTTTGTATATTTTTATTTTTGTATTTTTATTTTACCAAAATATCATAGGTAGTTACAAATAATAATCTTCGCCAAACTACTGAGTAGTTTGTTGGCGACTACGCTCTTCCAATTTTACTATTCTACCTTAATATGATACACATTTTCTCTAAAACCTACCACAATATCTTACATTTTATATCTCTTGTCTATCTATTACTCTAACATGCATCGCTTAAGTTTTTCTTTTAGAAGTGGCAAACATTTCACCTTTTTAGAATCCAACAGCATCGCGTACTTATTACATATTTTTGAGATTGAGTATTTTCTAGTTCTTTGGCCGTAGTAATTATTAACTCCTCTCTGTATCAACTTTTCTTGCTTTTTCGACCTAGTACAGTATTTATAACAGATTTTTTCCTTGAACTCTTCACTATAGTATATATATGTCTGTATTGAACATTTTCCGTACCTTTTTAATTTTATCATTATTATTTGTATAATATGATGAAGTACTCGAAAAACTTATAATTAATGTCGGCAAAAAAATGGCGGAGGGTCCATAACACGATTTCCATCGGCTTGTTTAGGAAATGGCATCGATATTAAAGTTTTTTTTTCCGTGCTCTTCGCTTTGTCAAACATTTCCATAAATCTCAATACGTTGTTGGCTGACAGGTAGTTGCAAAGTACAATTTTTTTTATGTTTTCCTTGGTTGCTTTTATGAGTAAGGAAATTTTTGTACGGCTCCCTTTTTTAAAATTTTCTCCCTTCGCCACTGGATCAAGGTTTTCAAATACTACCGGCTAGAATAGGGTTTATAAGATCAAAAATAATTTCAAAGTGTGACGTAGAGAAAAAAAAAACCTTATTTTCGCACAAATATATCAACGTATTCTGCCTGCTTTTTCGGAGATATGCCACAGGTAACAGACACGTTTACGGATAATGAAATAAAATCGATGCCACATCCATACTTACCTTATCTCTGTCGGTCCCTTTGGTGAACTCACGTACACAAAGCTGTCAATTAAAATGTTCAGATTACCATCTTGTCGGAACTCGGAATAAATGACCCGATTATATCATCGACTGTACAAGTTTTGTGAGTTTCGCTGGAATTGTGGACGCGAATGTACAGTCATATGTGTGATGTTTGCGTAGTTCTTAGGGTCCGTTGTGGTCTATTATTGTGTTGCTTTTGTTTGTCGGTATAATAGACGGACAGATAAAATAAAAAATATAAGTTTGATTTAATTTATGCTTGTCAAATATTTTTAAAACAGGGAAACCATCACATATGGGAATATCATTGATGGAAATAAAGTTGTAGTTTCTACATGAATTCGTTACCGAATATGGAAACGTTAATATAAGGTGATATATCATTGTTTATGTGGCCAAATTCCCACGGGAGATTCGGTAAGTGATCAGGACCAAGGTTTAAAGAAAAATATTTTTTATGCCTCCATTCTTGTTCAAGAACAGCCTCGACTCATTTGGTATAGGAAGCCAAAGTTCTATTTATAAGAAGTCAAAGTTTTATTTTGCGTATTTCACAGAACGGGTCATTGAACCTTGGTCCTGAGTACTTGTCTCTAGTATGAATTTGGCTACACAAACGATAGTCACCTTATAGAAAACGCAAATCTTCATAATAGACTTAATACAGTTCGACACGGCTCTTTCAGCGCGTGGATGACGCTTACAGAGGGCGCTGCTGTGAAACAAGGGTTTCCTTTTATTATTATACGATTTTGGACACGCCGAATCCACACGCCAAAAGAGCATCGTTGCACTGTACACCATTGCGACAGAATATGGCTTCAGGGCTGCCATGTCTGCCTGCCTGCATGAGCTGCCGTGCTCACCTAAAATACAGTTTGTTTACAAACTAGCTTAGGACTCAAGGCTCATATTTACAAAGCTTAACATTTGCAAACTAATATTCAAGGATCGGTTTTGGCTATGCCTGTACTGTATTATGTTCAAAATCAAATCAAAATATTTATTTACACCAAAAAACATGAAACACAACATGTTTTACAGTGGCCCCAATATAGGCAAAGCCTGACCCGTGGGTACCGGTTTACAGTTTTCAGACGTTTTATGCATATTTTAGTTGTTCTTCTGCAAGTTGCAGCGGTGACAGTAGTGTATACCTTATAACTATAAGTTATTTGTGACAATAAGAATTTGAAAATCTAAACCAAATTAAAATTGGTATATTCTTCTTTATACCACTAATACTAGCAACTTAAAATAATCTTACTAACAAGAAATAGGCTCACACATAAACTTAAATAATAAAAATAAAACAAAAATAATATATCATATACAGGGTGTAAATGCAAAGTCAAGAATCCCTTTAGGGTATGAAAGTACACACGATTCTGATGTCATTGCGAGAAAAAAATATATACCTTGAATTTTCACCAAAAATTCCATCATTTTTCTAAGCTATGGCTACGCAGCTCACCGGCCTCCCCACACACCTAATTGCACCCCGCAACCCGCACCCCTCATCCGAGTGGCCAGCGACCAGTGAGGGTGTCCACGCGATTAGTGTATTTTGAGTAAAGAAAATCGTCTTATTATGAGGTACTGGTACTTTATTTGGAGATCCCAGTATTTAAAATAATATCTTTACCGATCATACTAACACACCCTTAAAGGATTCTTGCCTTTGCTTTTACACCCGGTATTTTATAATGTGGATTGTGGATGAATATATATATCATCAATATTCTATTTATGAATAGTTAGAATGTCTTCGGTCTCTTTTTTTAATCTTAATCATAAAGCAACTTTTTAATTTTGTATTTTGCCTCTTTGACTGTGGCATGCTTAATATCACACACTTTTACTATCTTATTGTAGATATGCGGGTTTGAGGAAGGAGGCAAGCAAACCTTTAAGCAAAGGCTGTCTTAGTTATAGGTACTTTAGTGATAAAGAGTCTTCGTCTAAGCATGTCTTCGTAGTCAGGAGAATTTATGGTTATCATTTTTTGGGTGAGTGCTGCTCTGAGAATGAACAGTTGGCGAATTGTCAATATATTGAATCTGGATAAAGGTCAGTTGTAAAAATAAAAATAAAATAAAAAGATTTTTATTCAACAGAACACAACACAAAACATATAATACTTAAAGACTATTTTAGATCAGACAGGTTCTGCTGAAAAGGTCGGTGCCTCAGCTTTTGTCCCTTAAGCCAGAAGCAAAAGGAACGCTGTTATTCTGCCACTTGTAGGGTATCTAATAGGTTTTTTGTGCGAAACCTTTAGAACTGAACGTTGTGCTCTTTCAACAGTAATTATATGAGACTTCGATGATCCTCCCCAGCAGGCTATGCAGTATCTAAGAACAGATTGTCCAAGAGATATATAAACAAGCCGCAGAATTTCTTTGGAAGCACTATTTCTTAGAAACCTCATAATATTTACCTATATAAGCTTTCTTAGTCGTGCAGATAAAAAAGAGATATATTTGAGAAAGTTTTTGAGAGTTTTTGGTCAACAATAATTCCAAGGTATTTTATGGTATCTGTTCTTTCAATTATATCACACGAGCAGGTGTTTAAAGTGCGGTCACCTAAATGTGTAAACCTAATGTTTGTATAATCTTCTGTGGCTACATAATTCTGTATAAAAAAAAGTTATGTTATTCAATTGGCTTCTTATCTAAGTTTATAAGTTTAAATTTAATTAGTTTAAGCTGTTTCTGGTTACTTCAATAAATTATTTGATTTGATTTCATGTGTACGATTTAAATCGTACTCCTACGATTATTTGCAAGCATGTACAATCAGATTTTTCCAAAATTTGTATCGTTGTACGGTTGTTTTAGCCTCCAAATTACAACATTTACGATCAAAATATGGGTATACGATTTTTTTGCCTTTTGCAGTACGATTCCCTCTGATTTACACCTGGCTGCCCTGTGTGGCATAGTAAAAATGGCAGATAAACAAGACTACTTCCTTTTTTTTGCAATATTTTGTTTTCCTCTTGACAAAATATTTTTGAAGAAAAAAATAAAATACGTGTGTTAAAAGGTTCGCCATCCACAGTCAAAAGCATACATAAATAACGTAGATACGTTACTAAACACATTTTTTCAAAGGTATTACCGACTGATATCTCAATCAAATCACGTATAAAAATCCTCGCAGGTGTAATATTTCAACACATGTGCAAGTCATCTCACGATTTCTCTTACTGCCATATCTATGTATATGCGGTAATGACTAGTGATGCGTCACACCCAAAAATAATTTGAATGAAACCTGCATTTTTCGTTTTTCCGTACACAGGCAAAGCCAAGGTTACTAGTGTTGTTAAACTATTGCTAATTAAAAAAAAAACAACGGTGAAAAATCGTGTGTGATCGTAACGTAACCGGATAATGGCTTCGTCAGGGTGAAGGAAAAAATAGGTGTAAAAACCGGCTAAGTTCGAGCAGGAATCGCACACAAAGGGGTAACCACACGATGCGGGTAGGAAACCCTAAATACATTATGGTAAATAAGAGATCCCACAGCAACAAAAAACAAGGCACTAAAATGGTAGCACCTCACAAACAATTTAGCACCCTCTGAGTGCGAAACCCATTTTTTAATAATTTTTTGTTTTATTTTAGAGTATGTTCTACAAACTGACCAAATTTGAAACCTATGTGTATTTACACACAAGTGTTCGTCCATTTTTAATATAAAGCTGAGACAACGTTGAATAAATGCAATTTTTCGAGGTTTTCTTTATTTTTCGCACCTCCTTGGCCCGAAATGTTATAAAATTTATGTTTTTTCTTAAATATATTTATACAAAACTATAATTTAAACTCCTTAAAAAACATATACTCGTATACGTTTATATGTACAAAAGATTTTAATTAAAAATTTGGTACATTTCTATGTAAAAGCTCATGCGCATGCCCTTTTTAGGGTTCCGTACCCGAAGGAAAACACGGAGCCCTATTAATGTCGCTCTGCTGTCTGTCTGACTGTCGGTCCGTCCGAGTACGTCACGGGTCTCAGCAAACGGAATGAGTTACGAACCTCAAATTTGGGTATGTTATGTAAAATGTAGACCCAAAACCGAAAATTGAATTAAAAATTGTTTTTAGGGGGGCCTAAAAAAGAAAAAAAAAAGCCGAAAAAATATTTTTTTCTTATCCCAGAGCGTGTGTGGTGTCATTCTCTAGAACTCATTAAGTAAAGAAGAAATATGTATCTCCAAAATAAAGAAATGGGGGCCATCAAACTTGTCAGCTTTAGACCATTTTTGTAACGGGATCTATCTCAAAAACTGAACTAGTTACTAATTTGGAATTTTCTGTGTATTATGTATGTGCCATACATTTTTTAACGACAAATACTAAAAACTTTTTAATACAGAAATTATACATAGGGTTACGTACCCGAATACTGGACCAACTTAATTTTGCAGATTTGTTTTAAACATTTTCAAGGTACTGATAAGATTATAATTTTTATTAAAATCATTTAAATAAGTCTATTAACTTATTGTAATGATGCGGTACCCACGGAGCGCGAGCCCTACTTGCACTTCGCCTATATTCCGTAACATGCGAGTATCGATATAAACATAATCGTCACATCACTACCGATGGATGCTGCACGTCGATTGGATCCGTTCACCGGTAATGATGTGTCACGCGATAGTGATGCGATATGGTAATGATATGACACATTTCTCTGGGCTTTCGGATGGATAACTACAGTTCTGGGCGGGACAGGGGGTCTGCGTGAAACTTGTTACAGATTGAGTCGTAGTTGTACAAGGTGCAGTGAAACAAATAGGTTCCTATCAAGAGGCTTGTTTGTCAATTTTGGCTATTTATTTTATTTTATTTTATTATTCATATAAAATATTTTATATATTGTCTATATTAACTAACTTTTTGGTTGTTTCCAATGTTTTTATGATCAAGTAAATAAGTTGAGTTAGTAAAGGAAACTGACGTCTTGTTGCGCTCATATGGAGTTAAGATGTTGTTTACGGTTAACAAGATCTTGTTCAATTAATTTTTTTTTTCAGTGTGTCCTTATTTATACAGCCAAATTCATACCGAAGACTCGGTAAGCAGTCGTTATCGAGGAGGGAAATTCGAAAACAAATGTTTTCGTGTTCCCTACAAACGCAAGTCCAGCCCCGAGTCACTACTATGAAAAGTCAACATTTTCTTTTTGGATAAATAAATGTCACCTTGTTTAAAGGTGACTTTCGTTTTTATAGCCAAATTCGTACTGGAGATTCGGTAAGTTGTCAGGACCAAGGTACAATGACCCTTTCTGTGAAATACCCAAAATAAAATTTAAACTTTATCAAGACTTCCTATACTAATTGAGCCGAGGTTGTTCTTGTACAAGTAGGTACAGAGGCACAAAAAAGATTAAAAGATTTTTTGGATTTAGCAAACCCTTCATTGAACCTTGGCCCTGACCTGTGACCACTTACCGAGTCACCATTATGAATTTGGCTATGTAAACGAAAGTCACCTCGTCTATAAAATATAAATGTATAAAAATGTTTTACTTGTAGATATAAAAGTAAATATAACATGTCGGGAATATGTTGGCGTCTCGAAGGAAAGAGCTTCACCTCTCCCCGCGTCTCCCTTCACTCCGTTCTCGATACAAACAGTGCGAAAAGGGATGAAGCGCAAATTTGGAATACAATCAGTGTTTAGTGTATAAATCAAGGAAAAACTAAAATATTTTGCAATTTCGGTCCAGTTTTCTAGATACACTAACTGCATAAATAACTTTGTAATCCCATATAAACATCAAAATTGCCGAGTCAATCTATGTATTTAAAACATAAAAGATTTTTAATATTGATATGGTCACTATAAGATGTTGTTAAGTTAGCTAATTATGTAATAACTTAAGACAGAAGGTCCCTTAAGTAGGGACTGAATAAATTAACCGACTTGGATTTACATGGATCTCACAACTTTTTACTGTAGAAGAACTAAGTTGCGAGACTTGTTTTTTTTACAAGTTTTGTTTTTGATGTCATACTCTCTATCTATCTCTGCCCCGTTTTCGGCTTAGGCATTATTTTATGAACACATTTTATACCTATACACCTGCCTATATGTTCACCAGATATATGTGGAAAACCGCATCCAAATCCGTTCAGTGGTTCTCGAGTAAAAACGGAACATACATACAGAATTAAAATTTTAGAATACCGGTCAAGTGCGAGTAGACCTCGCGCCTGAGAGTTCCGTAGCATTAAAAGAGATTAATAGACTTAAATGATTGGAATAATAATTACAAACTTATGAAATGTATGAAAATATATGAAACAAAACTGCAAAATTAAGTTGGTCGACTATTATTATAGGCAAAAGGCTAATTAGATATAAGTTCCAATTGATACCTCAGCCCGAGAAAAAAGGCCTAACACACGGACAGACTGACAGACAGGAAGATGACAACAGAGTAATCTTATAAGGGTTACGTTTTTCCCATCGTGACGTACGGAACCCTAAAAAGACAATATTAATATTCGACTCAAAAATAAAACAATTCCACCGTGTATCAAAGAGTGACGCGCACCTCGCAATTTATCATTTTTTGATGAGTTTTTGATGTGTCCATGCAAATTACGGCCGGGACTCATACTTCTTGAATTTGACTTGATGGAGTAGCCATGAGAAAGATCGGTTTTAGGGTTCAATAGTCAAAAAAAGAATAACAACAAACTACAAAATACATGCGAAATTATGAAACAGGCATTCGAATTCTTCTTGGGGTCTTTTTTCTTCTTCAGGGAAGTGGACTTTCAGGAAAGTGGACGTTCTGGGAAGTGGACGTTCTGGTAAGTGGACGTTCAGGGAAGTGGACGTTCTGGGAAGTGGACGTCCTGGGAAGTGGACGTTCTGGGAAGTGGACTTCTAGGGAAGAAGACGTTCAGGGAAATAGACCTAGCTGACCGACTGGACATTCCGGTAATAGGACGTTAAGCCCCGAGAGGAATTTATGTACATGTTGTTATATTATTTTATTCACAGATGCCATCCATTTATGTCGTAATCGATTTTTGCTGATAGGTGCCAAATTCCAACTGGATTGGCCCGGCCGAAGTTACGCTATACTGGAGAGGGTCATTATAATGACCAGATAATGACCATATGATGATTTTAGGGAGTCAAAAATCAGTAACAATCGATGACGTCATATTTGGACGGCACCTAGACAAACGAATCTGTTTTGACGGAACTCCAAAATCATACATACACAGGATAACCAACAACACACCCGGTATATACAGGAAACGGTGAAGATTTAAAATATTTTTTGTGTTTTATAATTTTTTTAAAAACTAAACCGACTTCAAAGATGAATTTAAAATAAAGAAATATGATTTTCAGGGCGTCTCTTTCTTTGCGATGATCTTGATAAGTCGGTGGAATATACCTAATAGATTACTAAATTTAGATGAGTAGGGACGAAACCTCAACAAGAATGTTAGGCACGGTGATGACGTCATAGTTTTGTATACAGTATTTCGTTTATATGTCCCGAAACCAAGCATAGAATTTAATAATTAAGTTAATTAATGAAGTTTTATCGAAAACTTGTTTATCCGTCGTCGTACTAGCGAAGAGACAAAAACATTTTCTTATTTTTTAAGTCTTTGAAAAGACGATGGAACAGCTAAAGACTAAAGGTCTTATAGTTAAATCAAAAAAGGCAAATTAAAAAAATTCAATATAACCATCGATGGTTCAAAAAACCTAATTTGGTGTAAAAAGGCATATACATAGTACTATATCATTTACTGTGTAAAATTAATGGCACGATTCAATTAACTGTTCATAGTTCTATGAGTAAAAAAAACATGAACTTAAAACCTTCATCAAAGCTCAGTATTCGTACATAAACATAATGTAAGTTTGTTAGAGCCGAGTTAAGCATACTTACAATCGGTTACATCCTTCCTTTTTTGAAGTCGGTTAAGAATAAATTCTCAACTATCGCTATTTTGTGTTGGTAAACCCGGAGGTATAACAATTTTTCTGGAACAGTATTTCAACAGCATTGGCGCGTTTGGATAACAAAATGTTTTAGGAAAAGCCTTTTGTTTGTTAAAATACGTTGTGCTTTTTTATAGTAAAAAAGTGGTTTGCGCTTTACGCTTTCCTACTACTACTAGCTAAAAAAATATGGAGCTATTTTCTCTTTTTCCAAAAGTACGTTGGACGATACAATTTTTAAGGGTTCAGTTAAAATGAAAACCCTATAGCGAAATTTTGTTTATTTTTCTTTGCAAAATAAATCGAGAATGGTTTTGCTTATTGAACTGAACAATAGTCATATAAGTGAAAAATTACCTAGGGATCTGAATAAAACTAAGAAGCAGATAATTTACCTCACATTTAAAAAATATTTTAAACTAGCCTTTGCCCGCGGCTCCGCCCGCGTTTATTCAATCTCTGCCCCGTTTTCGGCTTGGGCGTTATTTTATGAACATTGGACACCCCTGAAAACCTATGCCTTGACCAGGATCACTACGAAGTTAATAAAAAAACGCATTAAATTTCGTTGAGTTACTTCTTGAATTTAAAGCGTTTATTAAATTTTTGCCCCGTTTTCGGCCTGGACTTTATTTTATGAACACCCCTTATAGCCTATGTGTTGACCAGGGTCACTACGGTGATGATAAAAAAACCGCATCTATGTTCGATTATTCTCGAGTTAAAACGGAATATTCATACAAACAGAGATAATTCAAAAAATTGTGGTTTTGCCTCCATCCATCCAGCCATCAGCCTGTTTCGTCCACTGCTGGACATAGGCCTTTCCAGGATTTCGCCACTCTTGGCGGTTCTCCTGGAAGTAATGCCCATACACACGCTGGGCAGGCGGGTTGGTGAGCGCGGTGCCGAAGCCCTTGCACCATTGACGCCGCTGCCCGTCACTAGTCTGTTTTAAGGCTTGTCAATTGGGGATGGATATACCGCCATCCATCGGTCCCAGGCAATGGTGGGCCGCCTGGTTTTGCCTGAGAGCTGTCCTTGCCTTCAGTAGATACAATAATAATCTAATAACCCATTTACTTTAAAATTTTGCGCAAATATTCAATGTACAGACACGACCTGTTTATTACTTTATTATCAAATTTTATGATTGAAATGAAATGGTAATTGAAGCAGTTAAATTTAATAAAGTCAATCTAAATAACTTATGTCAACTGTTTAAATTTGACACAAAACCAGAACTGGATGAATCCACAGAAAACGTATTTACGGAACCTGAACTTTTTTCCTTTGTACACTTTACAACCGTCTTTTCAAAAATATTAAATTTCGATTTACCTTATTGAAAGCGCGGTGGGCGGTGTTTAATAAGGTTTTCTTTTTATTTTACCCGCCTTTTTATTTTCCCCCTAAATTGTTTTCATTGCTGTCGTTACGGGGTAATTGATTTTGTGTTTGCCTACAAAGGATTTACTTTGGAAAGAGATTTTCCGCATCTTGGTTTATTTAAGCCAATGGTTGTTGTAAAACGGAGAAAGGAAACGTTCAACCATTAGGTATATAGTTGTGTAGCATATACATATTTATAATATATAATTTACTACCTTTTGACGACATGCTTTTTCCGGGATAAAAAGTAGTCTATGTGTTAAGTTAGGGTATAAGCTATATCCATTCTAAATTTCATTCAAATCCGTCCAGCCGTTTCAGCGTGAAAGAGTAACAAACACACACACACGAACTTTCGCATTTAAAAGTGTGATATCGCTTCTAGAAACAGGGTAGTGTAAATTTACTATAATATAAACGTGTCTTTTTTCGGCTTTTACCCTGAATCTGTGGTAAAACCACAATTGGTTGTATCGTGTGATGTGTTAAGGCGTATAGTCACGCCACCGTTTTAGTACAAAATTTGATAACCCGTTTCTCTGTTGTTTTTCGTCGTAGACTAAAGTTTGAGACCTCAATGTAGTTTAATACAGACACTTACAAAGTCACCATATGGCTGAAATGTAAAATTTTGGTATAGGTAAAATTTAAGGCAAGAAAACAACTTTGTGTGTAAATCTATCTGATTATAAATAAAACAAAATCAATATTAAAATTTTTGGCAAAATGGTGCCTTTTAAATTATCAATACCAGATGATAGAGGTCTTATACTTTGGTCTATAATGAAAAACAACTGAGAAAATTTTATCAAATTTTGTACTAAAACGGTAGCGTGCCTATGCGCCTTAACTGAAATACCCTTAAACATAGAACATATGAGTATTTACAAAAATACTACTGAGTAAATTTTCGTGTATGATTTTTTTTTTTCATTTTGTTCTCTTACTAAGTGGGAAGGCAAAGGGAACTTAGCGCATACATCCATGTAGAGGGACACTCAGAAAGTTTTGCGAAACAAAAAAAAATGTTCTATAGGTACAGTTTTTTTTAATCTTTTCAAAGTACTCTCCACCAGCCTCTATACAAAGTTTCATGCGTCTAAACAAGTTTTCAAAACACTTTTTCCAGTTCGCCGCAGACACCTCGTTTACAGCCTGCTCGAACGCAGCCAGCGCATCTTCCGGCGACGAAAATTGTATTCCTTTGAGCAGATTTTTTATTTCTGGAAATAAAAAGAAGTCATAAGGTGCTAGATCAGGACTTTAAGGAGGAGTTTGACTGGCGTGCTGTCCAGGAAGTCCCTCGTTTTGAGTGCGGTGTGCGCAGGTGCATAGTCGTGGTGGAGCAGTAGCCCGCGGAGCCCTGTGTTTGGTCGCTTGTTGCTAACAACAGAGAAAACTTCTGGCAAACATTTGGTAGTATACCATTCGGCATTGATGCTTCTTTGATCCCGTAAGGGAATTGATACCAAGTGGCCAGTCAAATTAAAAAAGATAGCGATCAAAATCTTCCCCCCGCTTCAAGATCGCTTCACTTTGATAGGCGTTGGTTCATTTTGAAACACCCAAACATTCGACTGGCGCTTGGTTTCTGGGTCGTATTGATAAATCCAGGACTCATCACCTGCAAAGATGTCGTAAACACGCCCAGACGAGCCTGCTTCAAATTTGTTTAGCATATCACGGCACCATTCCACCTGGGCCTGCTTCTGAGCATTGGTGAGGTTGTGCGGCACCCAGCGTGATACTATCCTCCTCACGCGAAGATGGCTGTGTAGAATCTCATGAACGCTTCCCGATCCAATCTTCAATATGTGTTGAATCTCCTGATATGTAATTCGCCTATTGCCTTGGATTAAATTTTTCACTGCCAGCACGTTTTCTTCGGTAACAGCCGTCAAAGGGCGACCGCTTCTTTCTTCATCCCCCAAAGTTGGCCGACCGCGTTTGAATTCGTTATACCATCGATACACGGTTGCCTTGGAAGGGCCTTCATCCATGAATGCCATTTGAAGTCTATCGTACGATTCATCCGGTTTCAGGCGACACTTGAAATCGTAAAAAATCATAGCTCTAAAATGTTCCCGGCGCAGATCCACATTTCAGCGAAACACAATACTTTGAATTAGCTCGCAAAAAATGTGGAGGGAAATTTTGAAATTAGATCATACCTATTTTTACTTATAAATAATCATATTTTCGAAAAACATTATAACTGACCAGTCTCCCATATACAAAAACTTTTTTTCGCAATACTTTCCGAGGGGCCTGGTATGAGGTTACCTGTTATACTTTGTGAAAACATAAGCTTTTGTGGATCACCTGAAGGGTGATTTTCATCCATGAAAAGGCCAGGAGGCATGTCATTAATGTGTATTCGTTTTCTCCGTAATTGCGTTCCGTCCATGTCCTTTTTCAATAATTTTCGTGATGATATTGTATTTAGAGTTGCCAGTTAATTAAAAAAACCCAGTCATAGCCAACCTTTTTGATAACAATATTTTTTTGTCCCCAGTGCGGCCGCTTTGGGTCCGACTCCAAGGTGGAAAGCGGCCTCTGGTGGCGGGACAGAGTACTGAGCTGGTCTGCCAAGCGGTGGGCGCCAGACCAAAGCCTTCTATCTCCTGGTGGAAGGGGGGCACCCGGCTGAAGACTACTAGAGAAACCGTGAGTATCCGTATTCTCCGCGATTGTTGTCGCTGCTGAAATTTCAAAAACTGGAGATAGAACTCACGGGCGTACTTAGGGGCCAGGAGGGTACGTCTCCTGAAGAGTAAGAGTAATTGTATGTATTTCCCGTTTTTATTTATGAACTTATTTCTTCATTGCATTATGTATATATAATATTTTTATATTTTTATTCCTAGATTCCTCTATTTTATTTATTTATTTATTTAAAAACTTACGACTATCATTTATTTATGCAGGTGTATATTTTATTTCCCGTATTATTATTTTTTTTAATATTCTAAAGATATATTATATTGTTAAAATTAACTTTGGCTTGTAGAAAGTATACTTTATGTATCTATTTCGCAAAAATAAATATTTTGATTTGATTTTGATTTTGTACCGTCTGTCCCCCCCAGACATAAATTATTTGATGTAAATGAAATTTTACGAAATTTTCTCATATTAATAAATAAAATAAAGACAGGTTTAAAAACATTTATATTGAATCAGTTAAACAATTATATTTAAAAATATTTTTAATTATATAATTCAATAATTACTGTGTTTCTGTTAATTAAAAGTTTAATTCCGGGAATTAAAAATGTCTGACAACAGTGGTCGAGTGATACTTAGCAATCAAAAATAATAAACAATTTTATAATAGCAAAATAAAGAATAGCTTACAACTAGTACCTACTATAGTTTTTATGGATTGAAAAATAACTAGATAACTATATACGTACCTATGATATAACTGTACATAACATAACTAGGTATTAAAATGCTCGTCTGATACTATTAAAAAACTAGTTTTTCTCTTTATGTACTAGTTATTTATTATGTATCAGTTTCATAAACTATGTACTATTAAAGTGTTTATTTCAGACGATGAATTTTCTATAAATCATATGACCAATATTAATGGGCAACTATTCTGACCACGTACTAGTAATTGGATCGAGTCACAATGGTATTCGTTTTGATCATCGAATACTATCGTATCGAGTCATCGATGTTCGACGTTCAAAGCTGCTTTCCTGGTTAATTTTATTCAACGTTTGTCGAATGCTGGTTTCACGTTGAATGGGATCGATTGATATTTCTGATTACAAGTTCTACAGGAGTTATTCCTCTTGAAGTACAGAATTTTGCCCGTGACCTCTCTTGATTTTAATACAATTTCTGCCCTTACCTGGTTCTCTGTAACTACCTACAACTACATACATATACTAATTGCCGTTTCCTAGCGATGTAGTCAGAGAATAGTGAGACTTAGATTTACTTGGGCTACGATCCTGACAAACCTTTTTCGCCTCCTCTACATCCATCAAACTAGTCATACACGCTCTTCTATTCGGAATTTTTTTATCTCACCAATTTGGTCGGCATACGTCTTTTTAGGGGGGCCCGGTTGAGTTTTACGAGTACCTTCCACTTGCGAATCATAAATTTCACTCTTCTTGTCACATTTCCTAACCTTTTGTAGATTTTAAATGTTATTGTTTCTTATTTTACTACAATTTTCTCTCTTTTGCACTTGGCAAATATTTCAACTCAAGAAGCCTGTACGAGTAGCGGTGCCTGTAGTCGATGGCTGAAGTAAGTCGCGCACGGGGTCGCTAAGCTTGCTATTTCATTCTACATTCAACTTCGGATTATAGAACACTGAACAACTTATTAGTTGGCCCGAACGTTTATTTCCCGAGCTCGTACGGAACTAACCGAACACGCTATGAGAGGCAAGCTAACGCTAGACAAAATTCATGTCTTGAAAAAACTCGATAATGGTTTTGGGTCTTCCTATGATTTCAGGAGAAATATCCCAAAAATAGAAATAAAACAAAAATATTTTTGAATAGTATAAAATATACTATGCTGTGAACCTAGAATTATTGGATTTGTTGTATCGCTTCTAGGAAATTACGGTACATAAACACTCATCAAAATATGTGTAAAATCCAGGACTTTATATGCTTGTAACTTTTGTATGTATTTGATTTTGATAAATGTTTTAGTGTCACGTCATGGATATTGTATGGGGTATGTTGAAAAAGAAAAAATAATGAGCAAGTACCTATAAATAAAGATATTATCAGCGAACAGCGCTAGTATGGGAGTTCGGGCGAATAGAGTCGCCTTAAAACAAATTATAACAAGGCAATATACTTGTATTTTTTACATTTGATATTTGAGGGAGGATGAATGAAAGTGGAAAGAAACTTATGGTGCGCAAATGAAAGATAAAATTCGACAGGGTCGCCATTTGATGGATGAAGAGGCGATTAAGGTGTGTCATGATAGTAGTAGCTGGAAATCTATGGTCTCTGCCAGGGAGACTTTTGAAAGTATATGTATGTATGTGTACTCATATAAAGGTATAGGGAGATAAGGAAAACATAACTAACGCATCATGACCAAGTTTTCTCTTCCCGACAGACTTCAGTAGATGGGAACGTGACCAATAGCATCCTGACCTTCGTGCCGGCGATAGATGATGCTGGCCGGGTGCTGTCCTGCCGGGCCGTCCAGCCGACCCTGCCGGACTCCACCCAGGAGGATGGATGGAAGATGGAGATACAACGTAAGTTATATTTGTAATACAACGTAAGTTATATTTGTAATACAACTTTAGTTATATTTGTGATACAACGTAAGCTATATTTATAATACATAGTGAGTTATATTTGTAATACAACGTTAGTTATATTTGTAATACAACGTAAGTTATATTTGTAACTCTAGTAAAAAGTAGCGGGTTATGTCAGAGAAATAACAGAAAGTTATTTACGTAAATAATTCTTAAGTTGCTTCTTTACTAAATCAAAGAGGAAGGAATTAATGCTTGCGATAGATATGATAATGATGTCAATGATGGCAGCGCAATCGCTGGCAACAAATTCGCAGATCAAGTCAATAAACTTATCGTAATGTTCTTTTCACGAAAGAACTCCCGTGTCAAACTCAAACTACTTTTATTCCATCCATTCGTCAGCTTGTTTCGTCCACTGCTGGACATAGACCTTTCCAAGATTTCGTCATTCTTGGTAGTCCTACTGAAAGAAATGCCCATACTCGAACACGCTGGGCAGGCGAAACCCTCGCATCGATAACGCCGCTGCCCATTTACCTGTCTATTTTATTTCGGTTGTTTTTTAAACATCGATGTGCTATTTTGTCTGCTTTTTGGAGTAAATATATCAATTGAGGAATTTAATTTCGATATTAAATATTTTCGTGCTTTTAAACCGATTTTATAAGCATTTTAGTTTTTACAGGAAATTACGTCATCATTTAGGTTTAATATCAGATCCTTACCAAACTTCAGGATGCGTTCAAGAAATGTTTTTCTTTCGCATGGAAATGTGTTGTGTGACATCACTGAAGGGCAAATGAAAGACATCGCTTTTTTACATTTAATAAAAAAATAAAAATGAAATAAAATATCTTTATTTTAAGTAACACAGAGACTCATATAGGCAGAAAACATAAAAAGATAAATTAGATACATACATAGCACTAAAACACAAAACATATCTACAAGAATTATCCACCACGGCTGGCTAAATATAATAAAGGATAATAATAATAATCCTTAATAAAGGATATGCACGCTTATTTTAAAATCTGCGTACTAAAAAGAGTTAGGGAAAGTTATTCCTCGAAACGATTTTCGAATCGTAAATATTGATAAAAAAAAGAACAGGCCAATATACCGCCATCATTCGGTTCAGGCATAGGGGCCATCTGGCCACATACCAGATAGACCGACTAAAATATTTTACATTACTTATTATCACACTAATATTATAAATGCTGTACGGACTTTGTCCACACATTTTATTATCTTGACACAATTGATATTTCCTTATAACATAGTTAACTTAAGTCAAGGTTGCTTATACGGCATTCGCTGGTATTGAGGCCAATTTCTAGTGCTATACGGAAGACGAAGTCCAAAGAATACTGCCAGCGACACATAATTAAGCAAGGTCTAAATTCATGTACAAAAGTCAGTTGGCTTCGTGCCGCTCACGAACAATAACATAACAATTTATTTATAACATAACATTTATATGTCTTTTAACAGTGTAACATTTATATTATATTAAACAATATTATTAACATCAAAACAATAATTCTTTCCACTATTATCCTGCCAAGACATCTGGACTCGTGGTAGCGTTCGGCCGTCGCGTGCGGATCACGAGTACTTTCTGTAAGGGTGAGCTAGTCCGATATTAGCCCCTACCCTTCCATATGGTCCTTCGAACCGGAAGGACCATATATTAATAAATAAACCTTCCATATGGTCCTTCGAGAGAAAATACAATCAGTGATTTGGTGAAACAGTGCGAACAGTAACATTATGTGAACAGTAAACATTAACATTTAATAAAATATAACATACATTTTTAAAAGTGAAAAAGCATTTGATAAGATATAACAATAGTTTTTAACTGTGAATTATAGAGCAGTGAAGGAGGATCAGTATTGCCTGAGTTTGAGTTTTGCCTCAGCAAGGTCTCGGCGCTTCTGAAAGCGCTTAAAGCTGGTAGCAGATCCCGGTGAGCCAGTTCCTATTTTTTGCTTTACACCAACGGATATACAGGCATATGCGGATAATTATAGCAGGTTAGAAGATATGTTTGAACAAGCTAAGAGCGAAATTAACAAGAAAATTTGGGGTCAGAGCTATCAAGAAGAATCTGTCCCAAAAATAAATCTGCCATATTTCTACGGAGATTACGAACACTGGCCAACATTTAAAGACCTCTTTCTCGAAGCAATCCACCGCAATAAGTTCATCCCCACTGTGCAAAAAATGCAACATTTAAAATCGAAATTAAGAGGCGAGGCAGTGCGTCTGGTGAGTAGTTTGAACACAAGTGCTGACAATTATGAAATTTGTTGGAATAAATTACAAGGGAGATACGACAACCCAAGACTTCTTTTGACGTACCACATTAACATTTTGTTAAATCAACCAAGTATACAAATTCCTACAGCAGCAAAGATTAAAAGTATGCATGACATCACAATGGAATGCTTGGAAGCCATTGCTAATTTAACCAACATTGGAAATTGGGATCCGTTAATTGTGCATATACTCCTGCAAAAACTTTCGCCTGAAATCATCAACGCGTACATGGAATCAGTAGAAAATCCGAAAGAAATTCCTATATTGAATGGGCTTTTGTCATATCTAGAAACTAAATTCGTATCATTGGAGTCAAGTTATATGCAAGGAAAATCGGAGCAGAACAAAAACAGTAAATTCGCGAAACCTTACAACATACCTGGCAATGCGAATCCCCTTAACAAGAAACATTTTAAAACATATCAAAATAAGCTGGACTACAACCAAAAAGAAAGAAAACCATTAGCATATTTCAATTCCGTTAATAGCAGCAGTCCTATGACAAGTGGGCCTGGACCTTCCATAACATGCCCTAACTGTAAAACTTCAGGTCATGGTCTTTATGGCTGTTATCAATTTTTATACGCAACACCAGAAAATCGGCTGAAAATCGCTAATAGGCTGAAAGTATGTAAAAATTGTTTATTTAGTCATGGCCTAGATAATCAATGCACTTCAACGAAAAATTGCAAGATGTGCAATAAACATCACAACACTTTATTGCATGACGCACTCAATAATGAGGGCGAACATCAAGGAAACAAGTACCAAGGGCATGGAAAAGGAGGACAGAACTGGCGCACACATGTAGGAAGTAATAGTCAAAGTGAAGTTTTACTTGCGACGGTACAATTGAGTGTCCAATCAAGAGATGGATCTTATATAAATCTTCGCGGAATTTGTGACCAAGGTTCGCAGGTTAACCTGTTGTGCGAGGATGCAGCACAACGTCTTCAACTGCAACGCAATAAAATGAACGCAGTAGTAACTGGAATTGGAGCTCAACCTACTAACAGGTGCAAAGGAATGGTGCAGCTATCGTGCAAGGCTCTTCATAACAACTTTACATTTAACATGGAAGCTTTAGTAATGAATACGTTAACAAGTAAATTACCAGTAAACAGTATAAGTACAAAATCGTTCGAACATTTGAAGCAAATACAGCTTGCAGACCCGGAATTTAATATATCAGGGAATATTGACATTTTATTGGGAGCTGATGTTTATTCAAGGATATTGATGAAAGGATTGATAAGAAGCCCAAATACCTCCATAATTGCGCAACAAACGCAGCTTGGCTGGATAGTGTAGAAAATTTCAACCCCTCAACTGCCTAGTAACAATAAATAATATGGAGGATATTTCAAGGTTTTGGGAACAAGAAGAAATACATGAAGACAGTAAACAAATCGAAACAAACATGATAGAACAATGGTATACAAAAACAACAACAAGGCTAGAAGATGGAAGATATCAGGTACGCTTACCGCTAAAACCTGAGATCGAGAACAAACTTGGAACTTCGAAACCACAAGCGGTGGCGCAGTTCAAACAATTAGAACGAAAAATGAAAGCTCAGCCCGATTATTCCCGTAATTATAAGGAATTTATGTCAGAATATAAAAAATTAGGACATATGAGAGAAACTAAACAGAAAACTAACTTGGAGTATTTTTTACCGCACCATGGTGTCCATAGGGTTGAAGCAGTGACTACAAAATTAAGGGTAGTTTTCAACGCGTCATCCCACCACCCCGAAAAGGATAAATATAATTTGAACGAATTGATGGAATGCGGACCAAATTTACAAAAGGACTTACAGTGTATTCTGCTGCAATGGAGGATGCATAAATACGTGTTGACGGGTGAGCTAGTCCGATATTAGCCCCTACCCTTCCAAATGCGAAAGTTTGTGTGTGTGTGTGTGTGTGTGTGTGTGTGTGTGTGTATGTTTGTTACTCTTTCACGCTGAAACGGCTGAACGGATTTTGATGAAATTTAGAATGGATATAGCTTATACCCTAACTTAACACATTTTATCCCGGAAAAAAGCATGTCATTAAACCAAATAACACGTGGGCAGAGCCGCAGGCAAAAGTTACTTTTAAATAAAGTTTAGATAGTTATTTGGTTATCAGTTTCCCAAATAACCAGATTAAAAAATATGTGTTACTTAACCATTATTCTGCCGGAAAAAAATATTTCAATTTAATAAATCTAATCTATAGGTGGTAGAGCTGATGCCGGGCTCGACTGTGGAGGTACCACCATCTTACTCGGAAATCCTCCCGAAGTTATTCGGGGGAGAGTAAGAGAACAGCTCTCAGGCAAAACCAGGCGGCCCACCATTGCCTGGGACCGATGGGTGGCGGTATATCCATCCCCAATTACCGGGCCTTATGGGGCAGCGGCGTCACTGGTGCGAGGGTTTCGGCACCGCGTTCACCAACCCGCCTGCCCAGCGTGTGTGAGTATGGGCATTTCTTCCAGGAGGACCGCCAAGAGTGGCGAAATCCTGGAAAGGCCTATGTCCAGCAGTGGACGAAACAGGCTGATAGATGGATGGATGGATGGAATCTATTGTGTCCGTAGCGTAGATCTGCACAAAAGCTACAGTTTAAAATAAAAAACTAAGACTCAAAGCAGAAGCTATAAAGTAGAGAGTACTGAACCGATTGATTGTCTTTAACGTTCATTAGCATTGCTAACGACGAGCATCCCGTAATTGAATTAGATAGCCTATGACACGCGCTATTGATCGCATAAGACTCCATTATTATCGGTTCAGTGGTTCCTGTCAACAACGAAATTGTGCATACTTTATTATCAGACAGACTTCGTTTAACATTACTTTAAAAAAATGTACAATTAAATGTATAAAAACTGCGAATCAATACGTAAAATGTGTACAATTAGGCACGTAGAGAACATATAAATGAGAGACTTTATTAATGAGAAAAGGAGTTAAGCGGTTGTATAACTTTTAAATATTTTGTAAAAAAAAATGAAATACTATAACTGCCCCATTCAATAAATATTACTCTATGTAACAAAATGGCGGTCGTAATTAAGTAAACAATTTCGTGGTCTTCCGTAACTTGTTGGTACCGCGATTTTTATGACTTTTTCCCACATATCGGCTCGGCTACAAGAAAATACAACAGTGCCACCAACTTAGCTGTTCAGTCGTACCGTACCATCATCAGCCACTTCATTCAACAGCACTAGAAAGAGATGGGCGAATGATCCAATCGAACAGATAAATTTGGTGGCACTGCACAACAAATCAAAGAAAAAGGCACTTTGTGGAGAGATGGCCGATCTAGAATTGCCAAGTAAATTGCGCGCCAGATAAGTCTGCGCGTGGGCAAAATCATAAATCGCAGGCCGCCAAGTTGTTGTTATGTCAGGTGTACCTAGTCAGTGTGTAGAAAGTCTATCATTTTTATTAGTTTTCAATCATCATGCCAAAGGTCAAGTACTAAAACGTTAGTAACGCAACCAGTTGCCCGCAGAATTCGTTCAAGATTTTGAGAAACTGTCAAAAACCTAATAAACAACATGATAACGACACTCCCGCTATTTGAAAGTCGCCTCTTTTTAAACAATATTCACATTTGTTAGTTAATTTAATACAAAAAAACTCCTTTGGGTTTGATATCTTTTGAAATAGCACGAGGAAAAAATAAACTCAATTTTCTGTATAAGATTATGTCTAAAATGCTTAGCATTAAAAAAAATCTTATGTAAGTATTTAGTTTCGCATGTTTTCATCGCAATGCGCGTAATGTGTATACAATGCGTCTTAGCGATTTTGGTTTTTATGGAGTTATAAATAAATGTATATTTTACTTGCGTGTCTGTATACGAAATACACACTTTCACAACTAAAACTATAGTCATATAAAATTTACCTGTATGAATGCAGCCACAACTAGCCAACCCGACACATAAACTTTTCTTGGTTATACGCCGTTCACAATTTGCTGAAACAAAACTTGGAAGCTAGAACCTTTCTGCAATGGACGCGGAACTGACTGGTTTTGATTAACTCAAAGTTATTTTTTTTCAACACAATATAACAGAAGAATTTCAAAGGATTTTAATATTTTAATAAACACGCCTCTGACAAGTATACCGTTTTTAATTTTTTTATGAAAGTTTTTTAAATGTTGATCATACTTTATTTCGCAAAGATGTAAATCAATCAAACAAAGTTTTAAGCGGTTTCCAATAATTGTCCTCCTTGAAATGTAGCATTGAAGTGTGTCAATTTATGTCTTTTTAATTGTTCATTATGTCTGGTTAGTTATACTAGGCTTGACAGGCCTATTTTCTCGTCTCTAGGTCCGTCCTTAATATTGTGCTGTTGCTAATAAAAACCGTAAACAACACCCGTTGAGGCTTTAAGAAAGGATGTTCTTCCTTTAGTTTTCCACCTGCAAATTTTTTTATAAGGGAAGATCCTCATGAAGATCGATTTTTCAGTTGGAACAAAATCGCAAGAAATAACTCCAAGAAATAATTCCAGCTAAAGATAATTTACACAATATAAGAAAACAGATATTTTTGTGATATTATATTAGCTTCAAAATAAAATAGGATGTAAATTTACAGTGTAATTTAACTGTAAATTCTTAGAAACATCCCAACTTCACGATTATAAAAAAATTACATTATTTTGAACATAATCAAAAATGTGTTTTTACATTAATTACATTTTACGTTCATTATCTGACAGTTGTATTTTCGGCTTTGTTATATCGTTCGATTTCGTTAAAAAACCGAATAATCTACCCTTAACACTGGCATTCTAATGTCATAATTAATTACCGTAGAATCAACAGGAAAAGCTGCTTTACTGAGGCTTAAGCATGTTGTTTACTTACCATCGGCAATTAATACCATAGCAAATTGCGCCTCCATTGGACACTAAGTCTAATTGAGAATTCTCACAAACAAGTTTAAACCGAACTTTATGTGTTTGTTCTAGATTTTCCGGTTGTAAAACTGGAGCTGGGAGCCAACCTGGATGCCAGTAAAGTGGTGGAAGGATCAGACGTCTACTTGGACTGTCGGGTGCGAGCGAATCCGTGGCATAGCCATGTATATTTCACTCATAATGTGAGTATAAGTTTTGATAGGTTTTTTTGTAGCAAAATGATATCCGAACTTTTTCATACGTCACACTGTCCTCGCGAATTGCTAATGCGCTCGGACGTCATTTGTTTTCGGCCGCCTAGTACCGTTAGCATTCCTGTCGTGTCGAGTATAACACGGTCCAACAATAGAGAATATGCATGTCGTTTAAATAAGTAATTGCGTTTTTTGTATTCTATTTACTTAGTAGAATTTAATGATGGCCATGGGAAACTATTTTATTTTATAGTTTTATAATTATTTCCATTTAAAAAATACATTTTGATGAAATAAAACGCAAATGCAAAACGCGTCACCATTGGCTAATGTCTTTTGTGACAAAGTGAGTACATTTCATCATAAAATATTAAGTTCAAAATTAATAAATGTAAAATAAAACCCTCAGATATTTTGTAATAGGTTGTTTTAATCAAAAATAATTTAAAAAACCGGTCACTCGCCATACACCGCAAGCAAGAGCAGTATCATGTGACGTTACTTGATGCGCGCTAAAATGGCAGCCGTTTGAATTGTAAAAGATTATTATGAAACTTATTTTGATTTTATAATTATGAAATTTGGATAATTTAGCTGTAAGTTCTCATTCATAGCCCTAATTTGATCATATATTAACGATTTATGCATTAAAAAATTTACATGCATATTCTTTATTCAAAATGAAGAAAAATTAACAGATGATGGAGTATCCCTACAATATACAGTTATACAAATTAAAAAAAAAAATTCGGGCAACTATTTTTTCTCCTTTTTCACCGTAGTAGTTAACACTAAACAACAGAAGCTATATAACTTTGAAAAAAATTAAGTTACTAACAATAGGAATTACAATATTTGTATTTACTGCCTGTGGTGTTTTATTGCTCTTGTTGATCGAAATAAATGAATTATTATTATGTTAAGAACTATTTTGTTATGAAGAAAATGTAGTTTTGATAACTCTAAAACTAAAATTGTAGTCTTCAGAATCGGCTTTATTATCTAGCCTAGAATCATTTTCGCTTATTATTGTAGGCCTTTATATTTTATGTTCTTTTGATTTTAGTACACCTACCTTATAAGGTGACTTTAATTTATTCAGCCAAATTCTTACTGAAGACTCGGTAAGTACTCAGTGACAGGGTTCGATGACCCCTTTTTGTGAAATTCTTAAATTATTCTTCTCGTGTTCCCTACAAACGCAAGCCCTGCAGCCCTGAGTCAATTACTATGGGACGTCAACATTATATTTTGTGAAATTAGCAAAAAGTGTTATTGATCCGTGTTACTGATCACTTACCGAGTCTCCAGTATGAGTTTGGCTGCATAAATAAAAGTCATTTTATATATTTATGGTTTTGTCTCGTTAATGTCTATGATCTCAAATTAGTGTGGAGTTTTACTTTTTTTTCTGACTGTTCTTAAACAACCATCACTGTGAATTATTTGGACAAAGTCCCATCGCATTAGCAATTTGTGAGGACATTAATGACTGACAGACCTTATTCTCACTTTTCATACGCTACTGAAGCAAAAACTACATTTTTTTTTGCCTGTCTTCGTTCCGTTTTAACCCGAGAACCACTCAATTGATTTCGATAGGGTTTACTTTATTATCATATTAGTGACCCTGGTCAACATATAGGCTATAAGGGATGTTGATAAAATAACCGTCAAGGCGAAAACTTTCAATAATAGTTCCTATCCCACGCGCAAAATATACATTCATCGAAAGACAATTCCACGCGAGCGACACCGCGGGCACAAGCTAGTTGTAACTTTCGTTTATGTAGCCAAATTCATACTGGAGACTCGATAAGCGGTCTGGACCGAAGTTCAATGAGCCTTTCTGTGAAAAACATAAATTAAAATTAAATTTTACTAATTCAGTCGAGGTTGCTCTTGCACAAAACATATTTTTCGTATTCCGCAAACAGGGATATTAAAGCTTGGCCTTGACCACTTACCGAGCCTCCAGTATGAATTTGGCTTTATAAACGAAACACACATTATTATTATGATAAGTTCCCCCAACTCCACCAAGTACCCAGAAGAGCTTGTATGACAAGATTGATGTACGCAGAAGCAAAAGAGGTGTGTCAGGATCGTAGCAGATGGACATCTGTAGTCTCTGCTACCCCTCTGGGAGACAGGTCAAAATCAAAATATTTATTTTGCAAAATAGATACATAACAATATATCTTTAGAATATAAAAAATATATAATAATACGGGACATAAAATATACACCTGCATAAAATAGAGGAATCTTGGAATAAAAATATTATACATAGGTAACACTAAAAGTTTCCGGAACTGGCCAATTACATAAACAATATTTAAAAATTTATTGCAACATTTGAAAATAGAACTCTTTGGCTGTAGAATGCAGTTTGTTTCATCTGACTGTCTTTTGTTTTTACCCTGTGGCGCCATTTAAAAAATTGTGTGTTTGCATCAACATGGATTTAACTCGGGAAAATTTTCGTAGTATGATTTTCTACGATTTTAAGTGTAATTTGACAGCTCAACAGAGCATCGCTCGGCTTGAAACAGCTTTTGGCAATGAAGCACCATGCAAGGCGACTGTTTATAGCTGGTTTGCAGAATTCAAGCGTGGTCGTATCAATCTCAGTGACGAATCTCGCGATGGTCGGCCGTCCACCACTGTGACCAACAAAAACATCGATGCTGTGCGCCGTATGATTGAAACAGACAGGCATGTGACCTACCATGAAATTCGCGCATCCTTAGAAATAGGCATGAGTCAAATACAATCAATCCTACACAAACATTTGGGTGTGAGAAAGCTGTGCTCGCGGTGGATCCCACACAACTTGACCGAGGCTCAAAAAACGGACCGCGTCACTTGGTGCAGTGCCATGCTTACCAGATTCAACGAAGGTGCGTTAAATTTGGTGTGGGACATAGTAACAGGTGACGAAACATGGATTTATTGCTACGATCCCAAAACAAAGCAGCAATCGAGCGTATGGGTCTTTCAAGATGAGCCGAAACCAACCAAAGTGGCGCGCGTGAAAAGTGCATCTAAGCGGATGATTGCTTCTTTTTTTAATAAAACTGGACACGTGGCTACTGTTGCTTTAGAGAATCGTCGTACCGTGAATAGTGACTGGTACACGACCATTTGTTTGCCGGAAGTTATTGACGAACTCCGTAAAAATAACCGTAAACGCCGTATCATCCTGCACCACGACAATGCTAGTTCTCACACGGCCAGACCGACAAACGACTTTTTGAAGACGAAAAATGTAGAACTCATGAGTCATCCTGCATACAGTCCCGACCTGGCACCTTGTGACTTTTTTCTGTTCCCAAAAATTAAGAACCAATTACGCGGTCAACGATTTTCATCACCAGAAGAGGCTGTCGAGGAGTATGAAAAACACGTTTCAGAGGTCACCACAGGGGATTGGCACAAAAGTTTTCAAAACTGGTTTGATCGAATGAAAAAGTGCATAGACGCCAAGGGAGATTATTTTGAAAAACAATAAATTAATTTTGTACCTTTAATAGTATTTTTTCATATTCATTCCGGAAACTTATAGTGCGTCCCACGTATATACATAATGCCTAACCATCCGCACCATTCGATTAGTATTGCTAAGAAGAAGGGCAAGAAACTCAGTAAACATTATTTTTCCAGGTGTGAGTATATGTATGTATGTATGTTCCACCAAGTGCCGACAATAAAAACAATCAACTTATTCGCTCTATTCGATGTCTACAGGGTGCTATAGTGAAGCCGGGCCCAGGCGTGCTCCTGGCCAACCAGAGTTTGGTCCTGCAGCATGTTTCGAGGAGAGCAGCTGGGGCATACGTCTGTTCAGCTCGGAACAGCTTGGGAGAAGGTTCCAGCGAGAAGCTTGTGCTGGATGTGAAATGTAAGTAACTACAGATCTGATACACCGGATACACGTACAAGGTGACGTTTACTTATGCAGCCAAATTCATACTGAAGGCTTGGTAAATTATCAGCATCACGAATCAATCATCAAAGCTTGATTGATACGTTTCTGTATAGAGCTTATTAAAATCGAGCGCCTTCCGCCTTTGCAAACTTACGCATGTGTCACAGTAGGCATGATGACAAAAAAAAAATTATTAGTCCGTCAGTTAGATTATCAGAAAATATTGGACACGTATTTTTTCTTTTTTCAATTAAACAAAAAATGAGGAAAATATAGCCCGCTGAAGTTCCGCGTGACATTACATCTAGGTACAATTTTACTTAGAAGTGACGTAATTTTCCCCCACTCCCAAACTTTGACGCGCTTTATCTCTGTCATTTTTTGTTTGATTGACAAAAGAAAAAATATCGCACTGTGCGTTTTTTTCGCTTGGAGTGAGAGTGACAAAAATAAAATTTACATAGCCTCTTAAGTGTCAAAAACAGTGCAATATTTCATTTTTGCGGGCGACGATAACTGTATAAATACTCTTTCAGTTATTATACGATTATATCGATTTACAGCCCGTTACCGTTATTTTGTAACTGAATTGTTATAGGTATAAAGACTACGTTGTTACGTTACATGACGTGTCTAATAAATGTATGTATTATTCACTTATTTTTACCGATTTAATTTTAATTGTAGTACCCCATCACTATTCGCAGCTGTCGTAGATGCCATTACTCGGTGGCTCTACTATAGCTAAATAATTAACATTTCTAACAATTCTGACAAGTTTTGAAAGCTATGTTGGACTGGGAGCGCTCCGCCAGTAGCCATACGTGACCGAGTAATAATGAGACCAATTCAGACTGTTTCATTTCGTATAAAACGCTCATGAACCCAACTATTTTTTTATCAAAATATCATTACCATGCAGATAGACTCTCGTTACTTAAATATTCTAATCTTATATTATTGTTCTTTTATGTTTCAAAAGAGATTTTAATTTTTTAATGTTCTTGATATTTGTGTTGCAGTTAACATATTTGTCCCGTATAATCAAAATCTACCAGATCTCAAATGACCTTTACCAGAATGAATGTAGTTTACCACGGGATTACTTTCGAAACATCGATTACAATTATTAAAACGAGCTAAATCAAGCTCAAAATAAAAAAAAAATATATAACTACCATATTGCAATGTACTTTTCAATTTATGCCCAATCCCAAGCCTAGATCTATATTTTACTTATAAAATACTGCCAAATGTTTTATAAAAATATCTTGCCTAAATAGCCTCTCTTAGAGATTCAATATTTCTCAATTTATGATATAAGAATAACTTAAAACAGATCATATATCAAAAACATTAAAGTGGACATGGCAGCCTTTAATAAAAGAGGACACATCATCTGACTTAATTGTGTGTCCAAGTAAAAAGTTACTACTATTTGTAACACTAGCTCCCGAAAATATACCTACTTTAGTCTGAGAAATGCTCAAGGCGGCGAGCAGGCGGCCTTTTTTAAGGGTTGACTTATATTTCTATTTAATTCGAGCCCGTACAGTTAGTTACTCGATTCCGTAGGATAACTGATGGTGAGTTCTCGGTCTATGTTATATAATTCAGCTAGTTAAATTAATAATACACCTTTATTGGTTTATTTTGTATTCAAAATGTACGATAATTCATGTTTTTGTTATCTGTAATGGGCTGCATAATTTTGTCTATATTGTAGGTATCCCTGTAATTTTGTTTCAAATAACTCCTTAAATTGTCATAATTCTAAAGGGGTTTAAACTTAAAACGACATTAAGAAAAATAAAAAATCAAGTAATTATTATTATATTTAGTGAGTCACATTGCGTTTATAACAAAAACTATGGTAAATCGTACTGCCTCTGCATTAGTATTAAACTTTTTACGAAAATGTCAGAAAATGTCAGAAAATCTATTGAAATATTAGGGAATTTGTTAGGTACTCACGTGACTGGATGTTGGTAACCCTAGGTGGGGGGGTATTTTTGAGCGATCTGGATCCGCCCTCGATAACACCAGCTCTTGTCCCCAGACGCGCCCACCTGCAGAACTCCACAGCCAGCAGTCTTGAGGGCAGCGAGGGGCGAAGTGCTGGAGATTGACTGCAACCTTGATGCCAATCCAAGGGTAAGAATTCTCTGTTGAACTGACAAAACTGAGTACCACTTACAAACAGGGATCGGTACCACCGCTGAATTTTAATTCAAAGTCCTGACTGACTGACTGATATATCAAGCCACAGACTAAACCGCTGGTCCTAGAGACTGAAATTTGGAGGGTGTGTTCTTTGTGAAGTGGAGGTATCCACTAAGAAAGGGTTTTTCGAAATTCTACCCCTAAGAGGGTAAAATGGGGCTTGAGTTTTCTGTGAAACTTTTTATTCTCTGGGTCGATCAACTCGAAAATTGGTACACATACTCTTCAATTAAAATTAATAGGGCTTCGAAAATCTTACACAGCATAGTAGACGGGCGCATGGTGCACAGGGTGGCGCAGGGCGTGCAGGGGAACCCTATCACCGTACCTCGGGCACAATTACACGCTTTTTAGGGCATGTAGGTTTTCTCACGATGTTTACCTTCACCGTTCAGCAAGTGGTAAGTATTAGGTAAGAACACAAATACTATGCACATAAATTCTGAAAACTCATTGGTGCATACCCGAACGGGCATCCAACCTGGGTCTCTAGATTGAGAGGCCAGCGGGCGTTCTATCGCCTGAGCTACCGCACTTTGTGTTAAATAGGTAAAATGTCCTTGACAGTATACTTAAGTAGCTTAAGTTACAAACTGTGACTCGAAAATTTAAGTTGCCTCGAGAAATACATCGCTGAATTCTTTCGATCGCTCGTCCCAACCAAGTACCGAAATGTTTTGCTTGCTACAGACTGTTTGTTTTTTCAACAGGAATCCATGTCGTTTCACTGGTGGTTCAACAGTTCGGCGCACACCAAACACGAGCTCTACACGAGCTCTGTGAATACAGCCCAGAACGTGCCAGGTACGAGTAAGTGATCAATTTATATTATATTCTTTTAATTGACACGCAGTTTCCCTACCAATGTGGATAATAGTTCAGAAAAAATCCCATAGGTGGCGCTACTGATTTTTAACTTTTTTCTAAAAGGTCGGTTTAAGGGGGTAATGTTAAAACTTAGGTTCATTTTAAATTGACCTTTTGTCTGTTCGCGAATATAATTTCGGCTTTCGGTATAAATAAAATGTTTGTTACGGTTCAGCTCCGTTTAAGCGTAGATTAATGATACAATTATTAAATATTTCAGGATCTCTCCCTTTTTTTGTCCACATCCTACCTCCATCCTTCCATCAATCAGCCTGTCATAGTCCACTGCTGGACAGGCCTTTTCAATACTACGCCACTCTTGGCGATCCTCCGTCCTCCTCATCCAACCTACCTATTTCTTACGTATACATTTTCAGTTCAGTTCGTAAAATACAAATACGGTTTTACTTGGGCCATTCAATATTTTAGGCGGCCCAGTGGCTCTAAATAGAATGGAGGACTTGTGGCCGTAATCTTTGTGTGTACCTATGTATTACTGAGTCTTTGTGTCCGCAAGCCCAAAGCCCGCTGTATAGTGAGGGAGCTCGGGTATTACGTAGAGGATCCCAGGTGTATTTAGCACTCCAAAGGCTTTTATTCAGATAGTAAAGTCAATTCTTAAGATATCTTTGTTTAAATACTTGTCCACAAAACATGTCTTATTTAAACAGAGATGTCTAATAAGTTCCAGCACGCGCCGACAATCACAACCATCAACATTCGATTCTAAAGGCTTTAGTTTTAGTGCTGTCAAAACTAATTTTTCCAAAGTAATAATATCTTCTGTTGTTAACGCTAAAGCATTATTATGGAATGTTACTACTAAAAGATTCGTGAATAGCCGTTCCAATATCAATATTATGGAATGAAGAAAATTTTGTTTTGGCAGCACTAAAACTAAAAATAAAGCCTTCAGAATTTGCTTTTCTGCCTACCTACATGTAATTATTCATTTGTAAGCATTGTGTGTTACCGGTAAAGCTACATGAAAAAGGTAAAATTACCCGGGTAAATCTAGGTCTAACCAACGTTAGACCTAGATTAACCTTAGATAACCAACCGCGCTTACGATAAACGCACTTGGAATAGCTTTAAATTTGTTGTGTTGAGGATTCGCCCCTTTTCGCTCCGCTTCGCTCGGTTCCCGAATTCATTTATCACAGGAACGTAACACGCTCTTTCTCGCTTCGCTTCACTTGTCGTTGCACCTATTTTTTGATTTATTTTTGATTTTTTTACAACATGTTTACTCGTGTGAATAATGACTGTTATTTTAATCTAATATTACGTAAACAGCGTTGGTTAGGCCTAAGTTTATCTGAATAAACTTCGAATTTTCGGACTTTGGACACAAGAAGCTTGGGTTATTCGAAGTTTAGCGGTAAACCTAGTTTTACCCATTCTTCTAACATTACCCGTGACATGTATACTGGAAGGGTTTGAATTCGCTGGGAAGTAGAAAACTATATTCAGTACTCGTCTAAACTATCCACTTATACGGTGTATATAAGTTGACTTCTAATTATATAGCTAAATTCACACTGGAGACTCGGTAAGTGGTCAGGACCGTGGTTCAATGACTCTTTCTGTGAAAAACGCAAAATAAAATTTAGGCTTACCTACTTTACTAATTGACTCGGGAGTTGTTCGTAAATTAGTATAGGAGCATAAATGTTATTTTGCGTATTTCATAGAAAGGGTCATTGAACCTTGTTCCTGACCGCTTACCGAGTCTCCAGTATGAATTTGGCGAATAAACGAAAGTCACCTTATATACAAATATTACTCGTTTATTAGTATTGGCTTTGTACAGGCTGATGGATGGATGGATTAGTATTGGATTTTACCCGCATCTCTTAGGTTTTCACCTTTGTAAATGACGTATAATTTTTTTCTTTAAGGATCCTTCCTCTACATGGTGAATACTTCGGCTGACTACGGCTGGGTTCAATGTGCCGGCACTAATACTGTAGGACGACAGACAAAGCCGTGCCTTTATCATATACTCCCTGCAGGTACGTGTATTTTTTATTATACAGGTTGTTAACTAAACTATCGTCTTCTTATTACTTTCTTTGTAATACAACTTCTATAGTAGTTTATGCTGCAAGTGCGGTAAGGAGAGGGGCAATACCTTACGAGGACGATTTGAAACACGAGCAAAGCAAGTATTTTTTATTTATTGAAAGAAATTTGGCAGTCTTTCCTCGTGTACCATAGATAGATAGCGGGCAACAACACCCACCTCACATGCCTTGATACTCTCCTCCTGTCAGTGGCAGGCGGGTGTCGTCGGACGATCAAACTGAATTCAGCCTACGTATGCATCAAATACAGTCATTTACAAACTTACTATCTAGCTGCAATGTAAAATTTTGGTATAGGGACAATTTAAGGCAAAAAAGCAAGTTTGTATATAAATATCCAGCTTGGTATCTTTAAAATAAAGTCAATATTCAGAATTTTAGCAAAATTTTGTTTTTTTAATATCAGTACGAGATGACAGAGGTTTTGTACTTTGGTCTATAATGAAAAACAACTGAGAAAATGGTTACCAAATTTTGTACTAAACGGTGGCGTGCCTATTATTTTACAATTTACACACTGTATTTGAATAGCCTACCAGTATGATGAGTATCTATGGTAACAAGTCTATTGTAAATATTTGTAACACAATCAGGGCAGCTTGCCACCTGTGTTGTTGGTGCCTGAGTTTGCTTGTTTGTATAGGTAAGTATTTGTCTATTGTTAGTTGGTTTAGGTCTCTAGAAGATCTAGTTGAAACTCTAAGTACACACAGACCTAACAAACTTTGGACGATATTACTTTATGTAATAGTTTCGAGAATCTGAAACGTTTTATTTTAAAGTCCCTTTCAATCTTTCAATAAAATCCGGCAATAATGTAAACAAACTAATTATTTGGCAGTTGTCTATGATCATACTGTTGTACCTGTCATTGATTAAAATGTTTAAATATTTTGCGTCTCTTAGGAGTAAACGCACTTGACCGGTTTTTTAAATTATTAATTATCAGAAGATTTAAATTGTTATAATGTACATAGACGGAGCTGAATCCGAATGCAAAACTAAAGTTTACTATTATGGAGCCCCTTAAGACCGTGTAATATTTATTAAAACAATATTCAGATCAGAAAAGAAATGGGGAAAATAATACATCATTAATGTATCTCAGTCCGTAGTTGATGTTTCATAAAATGATGAGTCTGAATTGTGGATTTCGCATTGTTTTCCTGTGTTCCTATGTAACTATAGCTGTAGTTATTAGAGAAGACGCGGGTTCCGTAGCTGTAAGTCTACAAAATCTTATATCTCAGTCCGTAGTTGATGTTTCATAAAATGATGAGTCTGAATTGTGGATTTCGCATTGTTTTCCTGTGTTCCTATGTAACTATAGCTGTAGTTATTAGAGAAGACGCGGGTTCCGTAGCTGTAAGTCTACAAAATCTTATATCTCAGTCCGTAGTTGATGTTTCATAAAATGATGAGTCTGAATTGTGGATTTCGCATTGTTTTCCTGTGTTCCTATGTAACTATAGCTGTAGTTATTAGAGAAGACGCGGGTTCCGTAGCTTTAAGTCTACAAAATCTTATATCTCAGTCCGTAGTTGATGTTTCATAAAATGATGAGTCTGAATTGTGGATTTCGCATTGTTTTCCTGTGTTCCTATGTAACTATAGCTGTAGTTATTAGAGAAGACGCGGGTTCCGTAGCTGTAAGTCTACAAAATCTTATATCTCAGTCCGTAGTTGATGTTTCATAAAATGATGAGTTTGAATTGTGGATTTCGCATTGTTTTCCTGTGTTCCTATGTAACTATAGCAGTAGTTATTAGAGAAGACGCGGGTTCCGTAGCTGTAAGTCTACAAAAACTTATATCTCAGTCCGTAGTTGATGTTTCATAACACGATGAGTCTGAATTGTGGATTTCGCATTGTTTTCCTGTGTTCCTATGTAACTATAGCAGTAGTTATTAGAGAAGACGCGGGTTCCGTAGCTGTAAGTCTACAAAATCTTATATCTCAGTCCGTAGTTGATGTTTCATAAAATGATGAGTCTCAATTGTGGATTTCGCATTGTTTTCCTGTGTTCCTATGTAACTATAGCAGTAGTTATTAGAGAAGACGCGGGTTCCGTAGCTGTAAGTCTACAAAATCTTATATCTCAGTCCGTAGTTGATGTTTCATAAAATGATGAGTTTGAATTGTGGATTTCGCATTGTTTTCCTGTGTACCTATGTAACTATAGCAGTAGTTATTAGAGAAGACGCGGGTTCCGTAGCTGTAAGTCTACAAAATCTTATATCTCAGTCCGTAGTTGATGTTTCATAACATGATGAGTCTGAATTGTGGATTTCGCATTGTTTTCCTGTGTTCCTATGTAACTATAGCAGTAGTTATTAGAGAAGACGCGGGTTCCGTAGCTGTAAGTCTACAAAATCTTATATCTCAGTCCGTAGTTGATGTTTCATAAAATGATGAGTCTGATTTGTGGATTTCGCATTGTTTTCCTGTGTTTCTTTGTAACTATAGCAGTAGTTATTAGAGAAGACGCGGGTTCCGTAGCTGTAAGTCAACAAAATCTTATATCTCAGTCCGTAGTTGATGTTTCATAAAATGATGAGTCTCAATTGTGGATTTCGCATTGTTTTCCTGTGTTCCTATGTAACTGTAGCAGTAGTTATTAGAGAAGACGCGGGTTCCGTAGCTGTAAGTCTACAAAATCTTATATCTCAGTCCGTAGTTGATGTTTCATAAAATGATGAGTTTGAATTGTGGATTTCGCATTGTTTTCCTGTGTTCCTATGTAACTATAGCAGTAGTTATTAGAGAAGACGCGGGTTTCGTAGCTGTAAGTCTACAAAATCTTATATCTCAGTCCGTAGTTGATGTTTCATAACATGATGAGTCTGAATTGTGGATTTAGCATTGTTTTCCTGTGTTCCTATGTAACTATAGCAGTAGTTATTAGAGAAGACGCGGGTTCCGTAGCTGTAAGTCTACAAAATCTTATATATCAGTCCGTAGTTGATGTTTCATAAAATGATGAGTCTGAATTGTGGATTTCGCATTGTTTTCCTGTGTTCCTATGTAACTATAGCAGTAGTTATTAGAGAAGACGCGGGTTCCGTAGCTGTAAGTCAACAAAATCTTATATCTCAGTCCGTAGTTGATGTTTCATAACATGATGAGTCTGAATTGTGGATTTTGCATTGTTTTCCTGTGTTCCTATGTAACTATAGCAGTAGTTATTAGAGAAGACGCGGGTTCCGTAGCTGTAAGTCTACAAAATCATATATCTCAGTCCGTAGTTGATGTTTCATAAAATGATGAGTCTGAATTGTGGATTTCGCATTGTTTTCCTGTGTTCCTATGTAACTATAGCAGTAGTTATTAGAGAAGACGCGGGTTCCGTAGCTGTAAGTCAACAAAATCTTATATCTCAGTCCGTAGTTGATGTTTCATAAAATGATGAGTCTGAATTGTGGATTTCGCATTGTTTTCCTGTGTTCCTATGTAACTATAGCAGTAGTTATTAGAGAAGACGCGGGTTCCGTAGCTGTAAGTCTACAAAATCTTATATCTCAGTCCGTAGTTGATGTTTCATAAAATGATGAGTTTGAATTGTGGATTTCGCATTGTTTTCCTGTGTTCCTATGTAACTATAGCAGTAGTTATTAGAGAAGACGCGGGTTCCGTAGCTGTAAGTCTACAAAATCTTATATCTCAGTCCGTAGTTGATGTTTCATAAAATGATGAGTCTGAATTGTGGATTTCGCATTGTTTTCCTGTGTTCCTATGTAACTATAGCTGTAGTTATTAGAGAAGACGCGGGTTCCGTAGCTTTAAGTCTACAAAATCTTATATCTCAGTCCGTAGTTGATGTTTCATAAAATGATGAGTCTGAATTGTGGATTTCGCATTGTTTTCCTGTGTTCCTATGTAACTATAGCTGTAGTTATTAGAGAAGACGCGGGTTCCGTAGCTGTAAGTCTACAAAATCTTATATCTCAGTCCGTAGTTGATGTTTCATAAAATGATGAGTTTGAATTGTGGATTTCGCATTGTTTTCCTGTGTTCCTATGTAACTATAGCAGTAGTTATTAGAGAAGACGCGGGTTCCGTAGCTGTAAGTCTACAAAAACTTATATCTCAGTCCGTAGTTGATGTTTCATAACACGATGAGTCTGAATTGTGGATTTCGCATTGTTTTCCTGTGTTCCTATGTAACTATAGCAGTAGTTATTAGAGAAGACGCGGGTTCCGTAGCTGTAAGTCTACAAAATCTTATATCTCAGTCCGTAGTTGATGTTTCATAAAATGATGAGTCTCAATTGTGGATTTCGCATTGTTTTCCTGTGTTCCTATGTAACTATAGCAGTAGTTATTAGAGAAGACGCGGGTTCCGTAGCTGTAAGTCTACAAAATCTTATATCTCAGTCCGTAGTTGATGTTTCATAAAATGATGAGTTTGAATTGTGGATTTCGCATTGTTTTCCTGTGTACCTATGTAACTATAGCAGTAGTTATTAGAGAAGACGCGGGTTCCGTAGCTGTAAGTCTACAAAATCTTATATCTCAGTCCGTAGTTGATGTTTCATAACATGATGAGTCTGAATTGTGGATTTCGCATTGTTTTCCTGTGTTCCTATGTAACTATAGCAGTAGTTATTAGAGAAGACGCGGGTTCCGTAGCTGTAAGTCTACAAAATCTTATATCTCAGTCCGTAGTTGATGTTTCATAAAATGATGAGTCTGATTTGTGGATTTCGCATTGTTTTCCTGTGTTTCTTTGTAACTATAGCAGTAGTTATTAGAGAAGACGCGGGTTCCGTAGCTGTAAGTCAACAAAATCTTATATCTCAGTCCGTAGTTGATGTTTCATAAAATGATGAGTCTGAATTGTGGATTTCGCATTGTTTTCCTGTGTTCCTATGTAACTGTAGCAGTAGTTATTAGAGAAGACGCGGGTTCCGTAGCTGTAAGTCTACAAAATCTTATATCTCAGTCCGTAGTTGATGTTTCATAAAATGATGAGTTTGAATTGTGGATTTCGCATTGTTTTCCTGTGTTCCTATGTAACTATAGCAGTAGTTATTAGAGAAGACGCGGGTTTCGTAGCTGTAAGTCTACAAAATCTTATATCTCAGTCCGTAGTTGATGTTTCATAACATGATGAGTCTGAATTGTGGATTTCGCATTGTTTTCCTGTGTTCCTATGTAACTATAGCAGTAGTTATTAGAGAAGACGCGGGTTCCGTAGCTGTAAGTCTACAAAATCTTATATATCAGTCCGTAGTTGATGTTTCATAAAATGATGAGTCTGAATTGTGGATTTCGCATTGTTTTCCTGTGTTCCTATGTAACTATAGCAGTAGTTATTAGAGAAGACGCGGGTTCCGTAGCTGTAAGTCAACAAAATCTTATATCTCAGTCCGTAGTTGATGTTTCATAACATGATGAGTCTGAATTGTGGATTTTGCATTGTTTTCCTGTGTTCCTATGTAACTATAGCAGTAGTTATTAGAGAAGACGCGGGTTCCGTAGCTGTAAGTCTACAAAATCATATATCTCAGTCCGTAGTTGATGTTTCATAAAATGATGAGTCTGAATTGTGGATTTCGCATTGTTTTCCTGTGTTCCTATGTAACTATAGCAGTAGTTATTAGAGAAGACGCGGGTTCCGTAGCTGTAAGTCAACAAAATCTTATATCTCAGTCCGTAGTTGATGTTTCATAAAATGATGAGTCTGAATTGTGGATTTCGCATTGTTTTCCTGTGTTCCTATGTAACTATAGCAGTAGTTATTAGAGAAGACGCGGGTTCCGTAGCTGTAAGTCTACAAAATCTTATATCTCAGTCCGTAGTTGATGTTTCATAAAATGATGAGTTTGAATTGTGGATTTCGCATTGTTTTCCTGTGTTCCTATGTAACTATAGCAGTAGTTATTAGAGAAGACGCGGGTTCCGTAGCTGTAAGTCTACAAAATCTTATATCTCAGTCCGTAGTTGATGTTTCATAAAATGATGAGTTTGAATTGTGGATTTCGCATTGTTTTCCTGTGTACCTATGTAACTATAGCAGTAGTTATTAGAGAAGACGCGGGTTCCGTAGCTGTAAGTCTACAAAATCTTATATCTCAGTCCGTAGTTGATGTTTCATAACATGATGAGTCTGAATTGTGGATTTCGCATTGTTTTCCTGTGTTCCTATGTAACTATAGCAGTAGTTATTAGAGAAGACGCGGGTTCCGTAGCTGTAAGTCAACAAAATCTTATATCTCAGTCCGTAGTTGATGTTTCATAAAATGATGAGTCTCAATTGTGGATTTCGCATTGTTTTCCTGTGTTCCTATGTAACTATAGCAGTAGTTATTAGAGAACACGCGGGTTTCGTAGCTGTAAGTCTACAAAATCTTATATCTCAGTCCGTAGTTGATGTTTCATAAAATGATGAGTCTCAATTGTGGATTTCGCATAGTTTTCCTGTGTTCCTATGTAACTATAGCAGTAGTTATTAGAGAAAACGCGGGTTTCGTAGCTGTAAGTCTACAAAATCTTATATCTCAGTCCGTAGTTGATGTTTCATAAAATGATGAGTCTCTATTGTGGATTTCGCATTGTTTTCCTGTGTTCCTATGTAACTATAGCAGTAGTTATTAGAGAAGACGCGGCTTCCGTAGCTGTAAGTCTACAAAATCTTATATCTCAGTCCGTAGTTGATGTTTCATAAAATGATGAGTCTGAATTGTGGATTTCGCATTGTTTTCCTGTGTTCCTATGTAACTATAGCAGTAGTTATTAGAGAACACGCGGGTTCCGTAGCTGTAAGTCAACAAAATCTTATATCTCAGTCCGTAGTTGATGTTTCATAAAATGATGAGTCTGAATTGTGGATTTCGCATTGTTTTCTTGTGTTCCTATGCAACTATAGCTGTAGTTATTAGAGAAGACGCGGGTTCCGTAGCTGTAAGTCTACAAAATCTTATATCTCAGTCCGTAGTTGATGTTTCATAAAATGATGAGTCTCAATTGTGGATTTCGCATTGTTTTCCTGTGTTCCTATGTAACTTTAGCAGTAGTTATTAGAGAAGACGCGGGTTTCGTAGCTGTAAGTCTACAAAATCTTATATCTCAGTCCGTAGTTGATGTTTCATAAAATGATGAGTCTGAATTGTGGATTTCGCATTGTTTTCCTGTGTTCCTATGTAACTATAGCAGTAGTTATTAGAGAAGACGCGGGTTCCGTAGCTGTAAGTCAACAAAATCTTATATCTCAGTCCGTAGTTGATGTTTCATAAAATGATGAGTCTGAATTGTGGATTTCGCATTGTTTTCCTGTGTTCCTATGTAACTATAGCAGTAGTTATTAGAGAAGACGCGGGTTCCGTAGCTGTAAGTCTACAAAATCTTATATCTCAGTCCGTAGTTGATGTTTCATAAAATGATGAGTTTGAATTGTGGATTTCGCATTGTTTTCCTGTGTTCCTATGTAACTATAGCAGTAGTTATTAGAGAAGACGCGGGTTCCGTAGCTGTAAGTCTACAAAAACTTATATCTCAGTCCGTAGTTGATGTTTCATAACACGATGAGTCTGAATTGTGGATTTCGCATTGTTTTCCTGTGTTCCTATGTAACTATAGCAGTAGTTATTAGAGAAGACGCGGGTTCCGTAGCTGTAAGTCTACAAAATCTTATATCTCAGTCCGTAGTTGATGTTTCATAAAATGATGAGTCTCAATTGTGGATTTCGCATTGTTTTCCTGTGTTCCTATGTAACAATAGCAGTAGTTATTAGAGAAGACGCGGGTTCCGTAGCTGTAAGTCTACAAAATCTTATATCTCAGTCCGTAGTTGATGTTTCATAAAATGATGAGTTTGAATTGTGGATTTCGCATTGTTTTCCTGTGTACCTATGTAACTATAGCAGTAGTTATTAGAGAAGACGCGGGTTTCGTAGCTGTAAGTCTACAAAATCTTATATCTCAGTCCGTAGTTGATGTTTCATAAAATGATGAGTCTCAATTGTGGATTTCGCATTGTTTTCCTGTGTTCCTATGTAACTATAGCAGTAGTTATTAGAGAAGACGCGGGTTCCGTAGCTGTAAGTCTACAAAATCTTATATCTCAGTCCGTAGTTGATGTTTCATAAAATGATGAGTCTGATTTGTGGATTTCGCATTGTTTTCCTGTGTTTCTTTGTAACTATAGCAGTAGTTATTAGAGAAGACGCGGGTTCCGTAGCTGTAAGTCAACAAAATCTTATATCTCAGTCCGTAGTTGATGTTTCATAAAATGATGAGTCTCAATTGTGGATTTCGCATTGTTTTCCTGTGTTCCTATGTAACTGTAGCAGTAGTTATTAGAGAAGACGCGGGTTCCGTAGCTGTAAGTCTACAAAATCTTATATCTCAGTCCGTAGTTGATGTTTCATAAAATGATGAGTTTGAATTGTGGATTTCGCATTGTTTTCCTGTGTTCCTATGTAACTATAGCAGTAGTTATTAGAGAAGACGCGGGTTTCGTAGCTGTAAGTCTACAAAATCTTATATCTCAGTCCGTAGTTGATGTTTCATAACATGATGAGTCTGAATTGTGGATTTTGCATTGTTTTCCTGTGTTCCTATGTAACTATAGCAGTAGTTATTAGAGAAGACGCGGGTTCCGTAGCTGTAAGTCTACAAAATCATATATCTCAGTCCGTAGTTGATGTTTCATAAAATGATGAGTCTGAATTGTGGATTTCGCATTGTTTTCCTGTGTTCCTATGTAACTATAGCAGTAGTTATTAGAGAAGACGCGGGTTCCGTAGCTGTAAGTCAACAAAATCTTATATCTCAGTCCGTAGTTGATGTTTCATAAAATGATGAGTCTGAATTGTGGATTTCGCATTGTTTTCCTGTGTTCCTATGTAACTATAGCAGTAGTTATTAGAGAAGACGCGGGTTCCGTAGCTGTAAGTCTACAAAATCTTATATCTCAGTCCGTAGTTGATGTTTCATAAAATGATGAGTTTGAATTGTGGATTTCGCATTGTTTTCCTGTGTTCCTATGTAACTATAGCAGTAGTTATTAGAGAAGACGCGGGTTCCGTAGCTGTAAGTCTACAAAATCTTATATCTCAGTCCGTAGTTGATGTTTCATAACACGATGAGTCTGAATTGTGGATTTCGCATTGTTTTCCTGTGTTCCTATGTAACTATAGCAGTAGTTATTAGAGAAGACGCGGGTTCCGTAGCTGTAAGTCTACAAAATCTTATATCTCAGTCCGTAGTTGATGTTTCATAAAATGATGAGTCTCAATTGTGGATTTCGCATTGTTTTCCTGTGTTCCTATGTAACTATAGCAGTAGTTATTAGAGAAGACGCGGGTTCCGTAGCTGTAAGTCTACAAAATCTTATATCTCAGTCCGTAGTTGATGTTTCATAACATGATGAGTCTGAATTGTGGATTTTGCATTGTTTTCCTGTGTTCCTATGTAACTATAGCAGTAGTTATTAGAGAAGACGCGGGTTCCGTAGCTGTAAGTCTACAAAATCATATATCTCAGTCCGTAGTTGATGTTTCATAAAATGATGAGTCTGAATTGTGGATTTCGCATTGTTTTCCTGTGTTCCTATGTAACTATAGCAGTAGTTATTAGAGAAGACGCGGGTTCCGTAGCTGTAAGTCAACAAAATCTTATATCTCAGTCCGTAGTTGATGTTTCATAAAATGATGAGTCTCAATTGTGGATTTCGCATTGTTTTCCTGTGTTCCTATGTAACTATAGCAGTAGTTATTAGAGAACACGCGGGTTTCGTAGCTGTAAGTCTACAAAATCTTATATCTCAGTCCGTAGTTGATGTTTCATAAAATGATGAGTCTCAATTGTGGATTTCGCATAGTTTTCCTGTGTTTCTATGTAACTATAGCAGTAGTTATTAGAGAAAACGCGGGTTTCGTAGCTGAAAGTCTACAAAATCTTATATCTCAGTCCGTAGTTGATGTTTCATAAAATGATGAGTCTCTATTGTGGATTTCGCATTGTTTTCCTGTGTTCCTATGTAACTATAGCAGTAGTTATTAGAGAAGACGCGGGTTCCGTAGCTGTAAGTCTACAAAATCTTATATCTCAGTCCGTAGTTGATGTTTCATAAAATGATGAGTCTGAATTGTGGATTTCGCATTGTTTTCCTGTGTTCCTATGTAACTATAGCAGTAGTTATTAGAGAACACGCGGGTTCCGTAGCTGTAAGTCAACAAAATCTTATATCTCAGTCCGTAGTTGATGTTTCATAAAATGATGAGTCTGAATTGTGGATTTCGCATTGTTTTCCTGTGTTCCTATGCAACTATAGCTGTAGTTATTAGAGAAGACGCGGGTTCCGTAGCTGTAAGTCTACAAAATCTTATATCTCAGTCCGTAGTTGATGTTTCATAAAATGATGAGTCTCAATTGTGGATTTCGCATTGTTTTCCTGTGTTCCTATGTAACTTTAGCAGTAGTTATTAGAGAAGACGCGGGTTTCGTAGCTGTTAGTCTACAAAATCTTATATCTCAGTCCGTAGTTGATGTTTCATAAAATGATGAGTCTGAATTGTGGATTTCGCATTGTTTTCCTGTGTTCCTATGTAACTATAGATGTAGTTATTAGAGAAGACGCGGGTTCCGTAGCTGTAAGTCTACAAAAACTTATATCTCAGTCCGTAGTTGATGTTTCATAAAATGATGAGTCTGAATTGTGGATTTCGCATTGTTTTCCTGTGTTCCTATGTAACTATAGCTGTAGTTATTAGAGAAGACGTGGGTTCCGTAGCTGTAAGTCTACAAAATCTTATATCTCAGTCCGTAGTTGATGTTTCATAAAATGATGAGTCTGATTTGTGGATTTCGCATTGTTTTCCTGTGTTCCTATGTAACTATAGCTGTAGTTATTAGAGAAGACGTGGGTTCCGTAGCTGTAAGTCTACAAAATCTTATATCTCAGTCCGTAGTTGATGTTTCATAAAATGATGAGTCTGATTTGTGGATTTCGCATTGTTTTCCTGTGTTCCTATGTAACTATAGCTGTAGTTATTAGAGAAGACGTGGGTTCCGTAGCTGTAAGTCTACAAAATCTTATTTCTCAGTCCGTAGTTGATGTTTCATAAAATGATGAGTCTGATTTGTGGATTTCGCATTGTTTTCCTGTGTTCCTATGTAACTATAGCTGTAGTTATTAGAGAAGACGTGGGTTCCGTAGCTGTAAGTCTACAAAATCTTATATCTCAGTCCGTAGTTGATGTTTCATAAAATGATGAGTCTGATTTGTGGATTTCGCATTGTTTTCCTGTGTTCCTATGTAACTATAGCTGTAGTTATTAGAGAAGACGTGGGTTCCGTAGCTGTAAGTCTACAAAATCTTATATCTCAGTCCGTAGTTGATGTTTCATAAAATGATGAGTCTGATTTGTGGATTTTGCATTGTTTTCCTGTGTTCCTATGTAACTATAGCTGTAGTTATTAGAGAAGACGTGGGTTCCGTAGCTGTAAGTCTACAAAATCTTATATCTCAGTCCGTAGATGTTTCATAAAATGATGAGTCTGATTTGTGGATTTCGCATTGTTTTCCTGTGTTCCTATGTAACTATAGCTGTAGTTATTAGAGAAGACGTGGGTTCCGTAGCTGTAAGTCTACAAAATCTTATATCTCAGTCCGTAGTTGATGTTTCATAAAATGATGAGTCTGATTTGTGGATTTCGCATTGTTTTCCTGTGTTCCTATGTAACTTTAGCTGTAGTTATTAGAGAAGACGTGGGTTCCGTAGCTGTAAGTCTACAAAATCTTATATCTCAGTCCGTAGTTGATGTTTCATAAAATGATGAGTCTGATTTGTGGATTTCGCATTGTTTTCCTGTGTTCCTATGTAACTATAGCTGTAGTTATTAGAGAAGACGTGGGTTCCGTAGCTGTAAGTCTACAAAATCTTATATCTCAGTCCGTAGTTGATGTTTCATAAAATGATGAGTCTGATTTGTGGATTTCGCATTGTTTTCCTGTCTGCCTATGTAACTATAGCTGTAGTTATTAGAGAAGACGTGGGTTCCGTAGCTGTAAGTCTACAAAATCTTATATCTCAGTCCGTAGATGTTTCATAAAATGATGAGTCCGATTTGTGGATTTCGCATTGTTTTCCTGTTTTCCTATGTAACTATAGCTGTAGTTATTAGAGAAGACGTGGGTTCCGTAGCTGTAAGTCTACAAAATCTTATATCTCAGTCCGTAGTTGATGTTTCATTAAATGATGTGTCTGATTTGTGGATTTCGCATTGTTTTCCTGTGTTCCTATGTAACTTTAGCTGTAGTTATTAGAGAAGACGTGGGTTCCGTAGCTGTAAGTCTACAAAATCTTATATCTCAGTCCGTAGTTGATGTTTCATAAAATGATGAGTCTGATTTGTGGATTTCGCATTGTTTTCCTGTGTTCCTATGTAACTATAGCTGTAGTTATTAGAGAAGACGTGGGTTCCGTAGCTGTAAGTCTACAAAATCTTATATCTCAGTCCGTAGTTGATGTTTCATAAAATGATGAGTCTGATTTGTGGATTTCGCATTGTTTTCCTGTGTGCCTATGTAACTATAGCTGTAGTTATTAGAGAAGACGTGGGTTCCGTAGCTGTAAGTCTACAAAATCTTATATTTTCGTTAGCACCAATCGGAAAATTGTGTGGTTCAGTATACGAGTACATTGATCTTTGTGTATCAGAAGTTGAAAAGGATTTTGAATAAAATACCAATAAGTTTGAGTTCTTTTCAAGTTGAGCTTAATGATCCATCCATCCATCAGCCTGTTCCGTCCACTGCTGGACATAGGCCGTTCCCAAATCTCGCCACTCATGTTGGTCCTCAGTCCTCCTTATCCAGCCGCCCCCCGCAACGTCCTTCAGGTCGTCGGTCCAACGGACACGAGGTCGGCCTACACTACGCTTTGCTGAACGTGGTCTCCATCGGTGGCGTTCATAGAACTTTTTGTTGGAAATGCAAAGAGAAGGTCAAGTTCGACAATAAAAAAATGAAAAAATTTTGATTTCACTTTGTAAAATCATTGTTATTTGTATGTCGCCAGGGTAGGCACTGCCTGACGTTTGTTAGATTGAGTTCGGACTCAAAATGCACTCTGAATCTCAGCCTTAGTGTTGCTTATTCGAAATATAGCACATTTTACTTTCCAAGTCAAAACATAATCGATTACATCGCGTCTATCGTCATTCCGAGTCACTGTTAGCCCGATAACGATAGCCCTAAATGCCTAAAATGATTGTTATGACGTCATGAATGAAATCAATAAGGCCACTATGTTGTGGTATCATGGCCCATGCTTCCGAGCGTTATGACCGTTATCACAGATTTTATACAACATTTTTTGTTTCAAATTATAGTATGAGTATGGCTGCATAAAAAAAAAGTCACCTTATACATGTATATATTTATTTAATAAATTTATAAAAATATATCAATAAATTAAATAGGTATCAACCGATATCATTGATTGTTTTAACATTTTTATTTCATTTGTCTGTTTGTAGTTACTTTTCTGTCTTATTTCTGTATCCTTGTAATTTTCTTTGTGTCTGTACGGTGATTTGGATTTAATCTGTTATGCTGTGCAAATATAAATAAATAAATCATTAAAGCATAGCTTGTTAAACTTGTTACTTCACAAACCTGTTTCTCCTGCAGATAAACCGTCATCGCTGAAGGCGTGTGAGATCACCAACGTGACGTATGACTCCTTGACCCTCAACTGCACGCCAGGTCATGATGGCGGCATTCGACAGTCTTTCCTGCTTCAGGTCAGTTTTGAAGTGACCTAACTTGAATGGGTTTGAAAAAATAATGGCTGTTCACTCACGCGTTTTTGTTGTTGACTACATGCCAACAGTTTCACAGATACAATTTTGTCATTTTCAAAACGAGTGTCGTTATTAGGCTAGGATACGGTGTTTACCGTACTTGTCAAACGGCTATGAGTATCCGTGAAACAGTTGGCTAGTAGCCAACAACAATAATGGGTGAGTGCATGGCGGTTTTTTAACGTAACAGTTTAATGTTTGCAGCAAATACCAAATACCATACTTCATTAGGGTAATTATTAATTATAACATAACAGACAATTCTAAAAGTTAAAATTACGTACGTTGTTTTAGTATCGCAAACGATATTATCAACAATGGAGATTCATTGTTTATTTCTGATATTTTTTATTTTTGTAAAGAAAATACCTTTAAAAGGGAGTAAGTACACAATTAAGTTTAAACCTTGTAGGCATACAACGTGAAATTTAAGTTGTATTGTTAACGAAAAATGGTGATAGTACTCGTCCATATGAACAACTTTTACTATGGAGCCAACACTGAAAGCGCGAAAAAAATATCAGCTGTTCCATAGAAAAGTTAAATACCTACACGACTTAAATGTATGAAACAGCTGATATTTTTTTCACGATTTCAGGGTTGGCTCCATAGTAAAAGTTGTTCATATGGACGAGTACAATCACCAGTTTACGTTAACAAAATGACTTAAATTTCACGTTGTATATGCGGCCTCCCTGCTACCTTTGTTTTATTTTCTCATCAACATGAACTTAACCCTTCTCCACCAGGTCTTCGACATGGGTACCGGCCTGCTCCTCGCCAACATTTCCAGCGATGACCCCGAGTTCCAAGTGTCCGGTCTGTCAGCCAGCAATTCCTTGTCAGTCTCCGTGAGAGCCTACAACAAGAAGGGATCCAGCGAGCCCCTGACCCTCACTTCCAGCCTTCTGAAATACCCGCAGCGGCATACGGGTTAGTTTTACTTGTTTACTGCCTCTACGACGTAATGGTCGAGATAGCTCAGTCGGTGGGGTGCCTCTCAATCCTGAGAGCCGGGTTCAAATCCGGTCGAGGGAGTTTATAGTCAAGTATTATATTATTACTTATCACTGACCTTCGGAGGAAAATATTGGGAGAAGTGGGAGATAAACTAGCATGCCCTAAAAAGCACATTGCGTGCGTGATCTTCATTGTGACGTTATCGTTGATGAAAAGAAGATGTTACGAGTGTTAAAATTTGTAGGTCTCCCAGCGAGTCCTGATGATGACGAGTCCCATCGAAGGCTTGACCAGTAATAAAGTGACCATTTATTTAAGGCCCTTGTAGCCTCCAATAACCTTGAAATATTTTAAACAAAGTCAAAATGAACGATAAAACCTTGCATTTGATTTTGTAATCGACTGCTCCGAAACTTGCCGTTTACGGCAACGTTGACGCCACGCGCTCTCAAAATATCTACTTTTTACTTATTAACTCGGCTGGAAATCAAAATTTTTAAATTTCCCGCAATGAGTTTTATAAGCTATACTTTTTTTGTATTTTTGTGCAAGAACCATACAAATAACATAAGCGGTTTCCAAGAAATAGCCAATTTTATTCTAAAAAGAGCTTGACTTTGGGAAATATTTTCAAGGTGTTTCTTATAGACGAGAATATTTTCCTGCAATGAGATTGTTTCTTATACTTTAAGGAATGACATATATTTTTTAAATATATTTTAAGCAAGTCGTTTAAGAGAAATAACTTCATCAATGGGAGTCATTTTCGGATGACGCGGGAACACGCGCCTATGATGCATATAACTTATTTATTGTTATAATAAAGCGGATTCTGAAGGCTTTAAGGCGCCTAGGCACGCCACCGTTTTAGTACAAAATTTAATAACCCGTTTCTCACTGGTTTTTCGTAATAGACCAAACTATATGACTTCTATCATCTGGTGCTGGTATTTTAAAAGGCACCATTTTGGCAAAATTTTGAATAGTAATTTTGTTTTAAAGATATCAAGCTGGACAGATTTACATACAAAGTTGTTTTCTTGCCTCTGATTGTACCTATATCAAAATTTAACATTTCAGCCAAATAGCGACTTTGTAAATGCCTGTATTAAACTATTGAGGTCTTAAACTTTGGTCTATAACGAAAAACAACATAGAAACGGGTTATCAAATTTTGTGCTAAAACGGTGGCGTGCCTATGCGCCTTAATTTTAGTTTTAATACTGTCAAAATTTTCTTCATTCCAAAATAGTTCTTTAGTGTCAACAACAGAAGCTATATTACTTTGGAAACATTGGAAAACAGCACTAAACCTAAAATTAAAACCTTCAGGATCGACTTTAAGATCTTAAATTTTCTAAGTTTCAATTTGTTTTTATGCAGACTTAGTTAATCAAATGGTTCAAAGTCTTAATTTGGAACTAGTTTTGGTATTTATTTTGTAATTATTAACTAAGCCATCGTATTTCAGATATTCTGTAGTTTGTCATATACATATGTTGTTCTAATTTCTTTCAAAATTAAACCGGACCATATCGCGTCTTTTCAAGGTCACCGGCTGTAGTCGCCGCCTTAACATTTATGTCAGCTTACAGGGAGCTTTTAATGAAATAATTTACTACATTACTGAAAACCGTATTTGGTTTGCGTCATACACTTGAACATTTTTAATAAGAAAACAAATTATACTAAAACAGGACTCAAAGTTAAATAGCCTTTTCAAATAAAGCCGTCTTCCAAAACGAAGCGAGCCAGCTGAAAATACCTGAACAAACGAAAACTCATTATAATATAACTTCAAATTCAAAGAGCTCTTGGAAAGTTTGATATAGTTTCTCAGATAGTTGGATCTTTAGTTTGAATACTCGTTTTAACCTTGCCTTAATGAGTCGTCCTTACGATAAATATGATAAAATATTATTAACAAGATAGAAAATTCAAAAAGGGCAAAATAAAAAGTACCCGGAATAGAAGAGCTTGTATGACTAAACTAGAGCCAACGAGAGATGGCACCTATGACGTTTAAATGCCTACCAAGTTTCATAATTGTTTATAGGGAAGTGTCACTAAAATAATCTAATACTTCATTGTTGCTGGCAGCGGAAAGTGACGGACTACTCGTTTCGATCATCATTTTTCGATTTTATAAAGACTATAGCAAAAGTTTCTATTTTTTTCAAAACTTAAGAGATCATGAGGAATGTTAGAGGCTGAATTGTAATCAATTAATAACGGGTTATATTCTCCTTAACCGTACGGCTCCGTCTGTTTACAAACTATATCATTATATGATTAAAAAATTGCAAACCAGTTTTCTAGATTTTATGGCTGCTTTTCTAATGTAAGCAAATGCACATTTGCTATTTGTATTATTATGATGCATGTTGTATGACGTGTCAAATAAATCGATATTTTATACACTCAAGTCGCTAGTCGCACTTGATTTTTATTTTTGCCGAAATTAAAATGCACCCCATCACTAAACGCAGCTGTTATAGGTGACATCTCTCGTTAGATCTTCTATAGATGGATGTAGAAGAAGAAAGAAAGGTGGGTCAGGATCGTAGCAGATAGAAATCTCTGGGACGCAGGCCTGAGTAGATATGTGTCATGTATTTGTGTAGTTATCCAGTTTTTCCACCGAGATCTAAGTACAGTCGCCAGCAGTTCCCCATTTATAAACGATTTTATCGGCTATGACGCCGCAATAAGAACTGCCAATAGGTAGCCTGTCATGTAGTCATGCTGGCGTCCGTAAATAAATAATATACAGCGTGATTCTCGTTTAAGTGCACACATGATATTTGGTAAAACTAGACCCAATTTTATCGACAAAAAAAGATATATACCGGGTGTAAAGAAAGTGCGATCATTAAATGAAACCACATATTCTACCGACCCTACTGAACCACTTTTCCCAAGAGTCATACCCGCGGACACCTTTAGTTTAGGAAATAATTGAGTTCCAAACAAAAATGCGTGAACCCTAACGCACCGACATACGGGCGAGTTTAGAGAGAGCATCGTTCGTTTCACGGCCGTCGCTTCAGCCTTTGTACAGGAAAGGTTGTAATTTTTGAACCAAGTGCCCTGTTGAGTTAAAATAAAAACGTTGATGATTGTGAACAACGGGCAGTGACGATAAAATTACAATTAACCTAAAAAAAACACCATCAATTAAAAATAAGAAGAAATTTACGAAAATTCAGTTCTGTTTCATGATTTTTTCCAATAATTGCCAAAATTCTCAAAAAAACAACCCATTTACCACAATTTTTATTTTCGAAAGTTATTCTGTGTTATACAAAAAATGAAAATTTCACGTTTCTATCCCAAACAGAACATTTTCTATGAGCGGTAAAGCAAAGGAAGTCTATGCGTTTTCAAATAAAATATTTTTTCTGTCGATAAAATTGGGTCTAGTTTTACCAAAATTCAAATGTGCGCTTACGCAAGAATCACAATGTAGATCGATCGAGACTAAGCTACCGTTGCTTTGAGCCAAACATGAACTTCATAAACAAGTTTCACAGGTTCCCAATTGTTGGCCTGGCGGCATAAAGACAGAACCTATCTATGGCTCGACGCCGTTAGGTGCTAAACAATACACAGACTTTGGACTTCACTTATGCGCTACCGATTGTACAAAATCTGTATATGCATCAACGCCTAAAGTCGCTCAGTTTTTACGTTAATCATTACGCTCCAACGCCTTCGCTTAGAAACGCGTTAATAGCGAACATGATTGTCCCATTGCTTCTCGATTGTGACCAAGCCAAACTATGGCAAGGCAAAGCAAAGCCATAGTTTGGCTTGGTCACAATCGAGAAGCAATGGGACAATCATGTTCGCTATTAACGCGTTTCTAAGCGAAGGCGTTGGAGCGTAATGATTAACCCCTAAACTAAATTCAAAATTCGTGAATCGACGAGCCAAAATGTGTTGCGCATTGGCACGCGTGTGCATGACTAACTAAACAATGCGGACGCTTACAGTGCGTGTAGAGCAAGACAAAAGTACGATTGTTTAATTCACTGGTCAACAAGTTTTCTGCACAGAAACGATATTTTGAAATTCTCGCAGAAAACTGTGTGCTGAATCCAAATCTGAACTCAGATTTTTTCTATCAGGTCTCTGTTTTGTGAAATCAACTTCAAGTATTGAAATTTACCGTTTCTTTAATGCTTCTGAACATTTTTTTTACTTATTACAAATGTATTTTATATATTTATTTTTCATAATTACAAGTCCTTAATCAATACTTATTAAGGTGAAAATAACATAATTCGCGATTGAACCTCATTTTTCAAAATAAATAATATTTTGTGAGAGCTTGTTCGGTCCATACATTTCATACCAAGTTTTTACTATGAAACATTGGGTGTGATTGTTTTGAGACATTTAATCGAAAACTAGGCTTGGTTACGTGAATCTTTTTATCATATTATTAAAAAGAACCACTAAGAAGAAGTATTATTGAAAATTAAAGCCGAAAAACTAATTGTACTAAGCGTAAAGCCCCACCAGAAGTAGTAAAAACACGCGATTTTTCAAAATTTAGTCTGTCTTAGACAAATATTACGACATGATAGAGAAAATCTGAGTTTATATTCGGATTCAGCATACAAATTTCTATAATAATTTCAATAAATCGTTTCTGTTACAGAAAATTTCTACAATTTTGTTGACCAGTGTTACGTAAGTACCAAAAGTGAATGTTACTTAAAACAAGAAGAGTTTAATTTACAATGTTACTAATTTACATAATAAAACAGCGATACTAAATTACTAAGATAATTAAGACCTATTATTAGGTACCAAAAACCTGATATTAACTCTCGCAATTCCATCAACTACTCAGTCGGATTTTTGTGGTCATTATTTGGAAAATAAATATCAATGTTAGAACAGTACCTAATTAGATGAATATTTAAAGTTTATCCTTAAGTACAACCTACATAATATTTTCTTTCAAAATTGATTAACTGTGAATAGTGGTAAAAGCAGGTACCTACTAATTATTTACTCAATAGATTAAAAGTCAAGTAGAAGTAACGAGTACACAACTTTTGTCCACACAAACTGTGCGGGCTCGACACCATCCGCAGGCTGAGTTGACCGGTACACAGATTTTGTTCACGTTAAATTCCCGAAAGAGCGAAAAAGGGAGGACACGAATTGTGCGGGCTCAACACCTTCAGCGTTGAACCATACACAGGTTTTGGCTATATGCGGACTAGCGCTCAGTCGTGGACTTGCACTAATGAGTCGACCGACATCGACACAACTTGGGATCGGGCTTTGAAAATTATACGTCGAAGGGTTAAAGTCAAGCACTACACTTTGACTTAGCTAGAACTTTGTCTAAAATATCAGCATTCATAAAAATCTTTTTTTTAGCTACTACAAATCTCACTAAGATTTTGTCACTAGGTATAATTAAACATTTGTGTGCTATTAAAAAACTCAAACTCGTGTTTTAATAACCTCTGTTGTGCACCAGTTTCATATACTACTATTTTGATTCGTTCATGAAGTTGAAATGTTGATCTGGACTCCCTAAAATAAGTACTTCCAAAATGTTTTGTCTGATAAATAATTTAAATAATCCAAAACGTTTTACCAATGAAAAGTTTTACTTGTACTAGTTTGAGGAGAAATAAACACTGTGGAACTAGTACAAGTAAAGACTTTTCATTGGTATAATGGAGTTTCATCAAGAACCATAAATCAAATCTCTCAATTACTTCTAAAACGTTTTATTTTTAGTTCCTAATAAGGCAAAGCGTACATAATAAATTCGCAATCTAAATCATCTTTTGACTTCCAATAAAACTAATAGCAATTAATAACTAGACGGATCCATAATATTATTGCTTTAAAATTGGATTGACCTGTGTATGAAGTTGGCACCTAAAACCTGCGTGTCTACTGTAACAGTTAATTATAGAAAAGATGAATTCTAAAAATAAACATATAGATGGATTAAAATATATAGATATAGGACATGGCGATGTTTTGGGTGACCCAAGGGCTGGGGCTTACTTCAGACAAAGAATCAGCCTCGCTATTCAGCGAGGTAATGCCGCCTGAGTCTTGAGCACTCTGCCCCTTGGACATGATGACCTAGACAAAATATTTTATTTGGTTTAGTGGTTTGTTTTGATTTAGTTTTCAATCAATAATGTTTTTTGTCCTACCCGCGTTCCAAGTGATTCATATATTGTCAGTGGAGTAGCTATCGTAGGGCTGGGTGGTGCAGTGCACTAATTTTGAAGGCCAATATAAGTTCAAGCTACGTGGAAAGAGGGGGGGAGGGCCCGATTCTTTCTCTGTGCACCGGGGCCCTTGTTCACCTAGCTACGCCACTGTATGTTGTACGTAAACAACCAAATAAACCTTTGAAAATGCTATTATAGCGAAACCGGTTGGGTAAATAAGGTAAATAAAATAGTGGAAAAGTACAAGAGCTTTTCAATCGAAAAAAAATACTAGAAGGTTAATTAGATTAATATAAGTATGTTATATCTCTCGTCTGTGAAGGCCTTTATTGTTGTTGACTACACGTCAAATGTAGGTGGTAGAACTGATGCCGGGCTCGACTGTGGAGGTACCACCATCATACTCGCAAACCGCCCGAAGTTATTCGGGGGAGAGTAAGAGAACAGCTCTCAGGCAAAACCAGGCGGCCCACCATTGCCTGGGACCGATGGATGGCGGTATATCCATCCCCAATTGCTGGGCCTTATGTAAAACAGACTGGTGACGGGCAGCGGCGTCACTGGTGCAAGGGTTTCGGCACCGCCTCACCAACCCGCCTGCCCAGCGTGTATGAGTATGGGCATTTCTTCCAGGAGGACCGCCTGTATTTTCGAGTGTATTATTTATAAACTAGAAGCCTGCTTTTATATACCTATAAAATCTCTTTTTAATTTATCACAAAGAAACTAGATTACTGTTTATTGTAGTTACAAAAAGCTTTCGTTGCAATTTTGTTGCTTTGATAGAAACTGCAAAGCGAAAGCTGCTTAAATAAATAAGAAAGTAAGAGCTTTTTGCTAAATCTAAGTCAACAGTAAACTTAGATCGTGCTTCGATCTTTTAAATGTTGTGATCACGTATTCTCGTAGCTTCTAGTGCTCTACTGAAAGTTACTAGCTTTTTCCTTTTACCTTCGACATTTATTATAATTATTTTCAATTTATTTTATCACTTTCAAACAACAAAAGAAGAATAAATACAAAGCAAAACTCTGATAATGGTCAGGCTAAATAAAATAATTTATTTAAGTCATAAGAAGATTTAATGTTCATTATGCGGTGTGGCTGAGTAGTAGAGCGCTCGCCTGCTAACCCAAAGGTCTGGATGGGTTCAAACCCGCGATGTACATTGGTTTGTGTTCGGTCTGCGTACTTAAGGGTCTCCGCAATGGTAAACTTCAGTCCTGCTTTAGATTTAGTTTAATAATCGACATTTCATTTCAGGTAACCATTTGTTTTCAATATTTATATTGAAAGTCTGCGTAAAAATAAACCTTACGTATTTTTTATTTTGTTTTATTGTGTGTTTTAATGCTTATTTTATTTTATTATTATTCACTCATCCTAAAAGAACGTAAGTCGCAACTGAGGATTTCTAACTCGAAGTTCATTGCCAAGGATTATTATAAAAAAACTTGGCATGTTTATGTTCGCTGTCAATGTCAACAGTCACAATGACATGACAGTTGATTTTTTTTAATACTTGAAAGCAAAGGTATGGTTTACAACTTTTGTATTTTTTTTAAATCTCTTTATTTGATAATGATTTAATTCTAAAAAAGAATATATGATGCTCAGAAAGCCAATATCTCGAAATGGTTTTTAGTTTTGTACCAATTATTTATTTGTAATGTTGTCAATTGTCTATCCTGCTCTAATCAACTGTCGCGCACACAAAAATTCTGTTATTTTGATATCGGCTATATTAGGAAATTTACTTTTTTTTTTGTAGAATTGTTTTTTTTAATTTAAGTAGTATCTGGGTGTGGTAGTTTCGTTTTTAACGTAAAAGCGACACTTTTTTTAAAGTAATTTAATTATAAGATTTTACGTATGTATATTTATGGAGTGTAATTAATAATGGTCATGCAAGAGTCAAACAACACTATTATTTTTTTCAAATTGTTGTCGTTTACATATAAGGTCTTACAATAATAAGTGAAAATTATATTACTATTAGGCTTGTAGACAGAGCAAACAAAACATTATTCTATTTAGTCCGTCATTTAGATTATCAAAAAATATTGAACACGTATTTTCTCTTTTGTCAATCAAACAAAAAATGACAGAGATAAAGCGCGTCAAAGTTTGGGAGTGGGGGAAAATGACGTCACTTCTAAGTAAAATTGTACCTAGATGTGACGTCACGCGGAACTTCAGCGGGTATATCTTCATCATTGTTTGTTTAATTGAAAAAAGAAAAAATACGTGTCCAATATTTTCTGATAATCTAACTGACGGACTAATAATTTTTTTTTAGTCATCATGCCTATTCTAGGGTAAATCATGTATCGTTAACTGATCACATTCCAGAAAGAAAAAAAATTTTTTGCTCTAATAATTTTTACACTTCAAAAGTGGTGGAATCGGCTGACTAAATTTCTATGGAAAGGTAAAAAAAAAAGTTCGCGCAAAAATTTTCGTTTTCGTTTAAATGTGGTCTATTAGGGATACTGTATCATCTGTTAAATTTTTTGCACTTTGAATTGTAGGACCTTATACTAGGTGAAATTAAATCAACCGACCAAATTCATACTGGAGACTCGGTTAGTCATCAGGAACAAGGTTTAATGACCCTCCAGGTGAAATTCGAAAAAAAAAAATTTTTTTTCCCGTTGAACCTGCACTAGGAATTGTACTTAAACTAGTCCAACCAGCACGGGAGCAAAAAAAATATTTTTCGAAATTGGCCAAAAGGATTACTGAACCTAGTTCTTGATCACCAACCGAGTCTCTAGTATGAATTTGGTCGGTTGATTAAATTACACCCTATATAGACGAAACTGAATCCAATGCAAAACTGAAGTTTACCATGATGGAGCCCCTTAAAGCTCCTTAAGCTCCATAATGCTAAACTTCAGTTGTGCCCGAAGTACGGCGGATAGGGCCACCCATCACTCACCACCCATCACATTTGGGACGTAATAATCTCATCCCAAACGTGAATCAGAACTGTCAAAGTAAGGCTTAACTAAGCACCCACACACCGATTTGCCCGACAGTTACCCGTCGGACGCATCTCAGATCTGATCCGTGACTACACACGCACGATCTTACCCGGCGGATGATCTGATGGAAGAGCGGATGCTTCTCAGATCTGGGGGGCAATTCAGGAGAATCAATCGAATCGAGATCTCTAAAACTCGATCATGAAATGTACGAAGTTCGACCGATAAAATGGGTTTTTACGATCGAGAAGGCTAATTCGACAGACTGAGAATACGCCTACTGGACTGTCGGCGGCATCTCAGATCTGACATTTCTGTTTCTGTTTCAGTCATGTCTGTTTCAAAGCAAAGCTCTAATATGTGGCGGTGTTATATGTAATTATATAAGGTGTATATGTAAGAACAAAACTCGAAAAATACGTGTGTCTAGCGTTAACGTGCAACTGAGGTGAGGGGCGGGCGGGCGATGCGGCGGGCACATCTGTTCCTACGCAACACGCACAGTTGGATCTCGGATATGTCTGCCCCGTGCCCGATCCGGCAGCATGTCTATCAGGTATATCTGTGCCTGTTCTGCCCATACATGAGCAGTTATGCCCGCCGCCAGGCATGACTGTCAGGCAGATCTGGCGGGTGGATCCGTGCGTGAGTGGCTAGCTTAACGTTGATCGCCCGACAGACATAGTTAAACCACATCAGAAAAGCTTCATGCTCTTTGCGTCGGTTCTCTTTCACAAACGCACATCTTATTATTGTTCTTCTTATTTTTGAATTAAAAGTATTAAATGCATTCAGAGCTAGAACGGTCTTACATTTCCAGACACAATTAAAATCAATTGTGTCTGGAAATGTTAGCGCCTTTCTTGCTCTCAATGCGACATTTCCAGACACAATTAATGTGGTTTATGGCACTACGCGACTGTAATTGAATGTTGGTTAGGCTTTTCTACAATAAATTAGAAAGTAATGCATAAAATAACACAGATTTGCTAGAAATGCCTAAACTATTATAGTGTAGTGCCATTTTCAAACACTTTTTGTTCAAAATATAAGAAAGACAATCATAAGTTGTGAGTTTGGGAACGAGAACTGACGCACCACCTTACGCCATAGTAATAAGATAGATAATCCTTCAACAGCCCAAGTTCCGGTGAAGGTGGAGCTGACGACGGTACTGCTGATAGTCCTCGGGGCGGTGGGGATCATCGCGACCATGACAGCTCTGTCAGCCACCATATTCTGCTGTCGGTACTGCAGTAAGAAGAACAGTAAGTTCCATTTTGTATTTAGGGACAGATATCATGGGCGGAACAACTCTGTTGTGGGCGTGACCAAACGTGCCCGCTCGATGAAATTAGCGAAGGCAATACAATCGCACATTGAAAATTGAAAACTTGGGTCTGGAGAAACAAAATTGTGGCAATATTGTAACGGTTTTCAAACAAAGTAAGGGTTTTAATTATTTTAAATTTTATAAAAAACAATTTGGCAACGTTTTTGGTAAAAGAAAATGAAAATTTTACGTTTTTCAGCGGTTTTCTGTTGGCGTTTGTACGAAGCTCTTGATGTCTGTCTTTAAGGTGATTGTAGGATATGGGAATGAGAAAGAAGATGCAAAAGATTAAGTTTGCATAATATTTTGATGTCACCCAACAATTGTATACCTACTAGTTAAGCCAATAGTTGTAAACCCTTCATCTACTTTCTATGAAATGAATTCATTCATTCACTTTTCCCAACGAACACATTTATACACATGACATTATTTAGCATTTCCTACGACTAGCGTTGCCATCCGTCCGGATAAAGCAGGACAGTGTTAGGATTTTTGACCTTTTGTCCGGCCAAATTTGACTGCGTCCGGCCCATCCGGCTTTTGTTAGGCTTTTTCATTTTCTCACTTTTCACGCAATACGGCCGTGAGTCTCACCGGCTCCGCACTAATACAAAGACAAAAGACACCAAACTGACTGGATGACTTTAAAAAATCTTCCAGAATACAGTGAAGTTTCCGAAACAATGAATATTCGTCAAATAAAATTGATGACAGCAAATTTTTCGACCAGTTGCAAAATCTGAGAAGGGTTTTGGAAGAGAAACAAGACGATCTTAATTTTAAGCAATTGTTGGCCCATAATAGATAGATTACATTATTTAAATTAATTAAACATGTTAAAACTTTATAACGAAATTATTAAAGAAACTGAGCAGGTTTCTGGTAAAGAAAAATATGTACAAAATGATAAGACTGATTAAAACTTGTGTTTTATTAGATTTTTTTAATTAAATGTATAAAATCCTTATTTTCGTGTCCGGCCTTGGGACTCAAAAGTCCGGCTTTTTTGGCGGCAAAGTCCGGCTTTCTGATTTTTAGAGATGGCAACGCTACTTACGACTAACTATGCTTGGATATCGCTACAGTTGTATAGCTTATAATTAAGGCTACAAGAGCTGTAAAAGTGCTTCCACTTTAGACATAAAATAATATCTTGCTTCCCAGAATAATTATTATTGAAGAAACCTAGAATGATGCCTAGAAACAGCAGTGAACAATTTTCAAGTTTTCGTAGAAAACGTTAATTCATAGCTAAAATTGAATCTGTAGGCGTTTGTGTAAAGTGGTCGTTTTTAGACAAAAGTTAAAATTGTAGCTCGTCAAAGACTTCTATGAAAGCTATGCTTTTTAAAAACAGTTCCTTGCTATTTTTAGACACTTAATTGAGCAGACTTTCAATTGTTATTCTGGTAGGTAAGTAATGTTTTTTCTTTATAAAGTGGCATCACTTTCGCACTATTCAGGCCTTAAGTCTGTAAGTCCCTTTTTAGTAAATTAATTTAATAACTTTTCAGATAAAAACGAGAAAGATAAGCGACAACAGGATGAAACTTCGAACATGCCCCTCACAGGAACCAAAGAATCCGAAAGTGTTGATAGTTTAGGTAAGAATCATTATTTTTTAAATAAAAGTGCCCCTTAAATCAATTGGATTTTCCTTTTCAGATAATATTGTTTAGTTATTAGTAAACAAAAAAATAAAAATGTATATAAAAAACTTACTGTGGAATCCTCATGAATATCTTAATAGCGTTCTAGTGATATATATCACTAAAACTTTTATAGAGTATTTTCAATCATAAATAAAATTGTGCTTTTACTTTCTATAAAGAAAGAAAAAAGCTAATATAAGTTTTGCACCTTTATCTTAATCCAAAAATCTTCGTCTTTTTTTCAGATAAAAACCCTGATATAATCCCGCTCGATGGCAAAATAAGCGACAACTGCTCAAACAAATCTTCAACTACCGACTACAGTTCTATACGACCCCTTATATCAAAAACTTCAAATGACAAATACGATTCTATACCACCAAACTGTGACAGATACACTTACGACCACAATATTGACCATTGCAACCAATACATCCAAGTACGACCCCTAGAGTACAGAATACGACCAAATTATCAAACTACCTTGGGCCCAATGCCGAACCTTGGACCAAGCATACAAAGCCTAAACGCCATGGGGCACATGCCAAATATTGGACCCAATGATTGTCACATGCAAAGACCACCATACGACAAGGTTTATGAAGACTGGTTGAAATATAAAAATGCCCTACCGTTGAATACCAGTGGTTTAGTAAGTATTAGCTTTTTAGTAATTTTATGTGCACTTCAAATTCCTTAAAATCACTAGTAAAAGAGAAAAGTAGTGGATTTAAAACTCACTCGTGTTGCGGTAAAACTGAGCGTGTGTTATTTTACGATCTGTCTTGAGATCTTTCCAGCAGTTAAAAGTTAAGATGTATCTTGGGAAATATTACTTCTGCAGTGTTCATAAAGCGTTTTGAAACCACACGAGAATGTGCTGAAGATTCAAAGTTAATTCTGTTGATAAAACAAACTTATGTTTATTTTAGATTTTTGCTTGGAATTTGTGTTTTTAAGAAGTTACTTCGATAAAATGTTTTTGTTTTAAAGCTTATAATATTTATGAGAGTAGCTATTCTTTTATGTATTAAAATAAAGTATGCACTTTAAAAAATCATTATGAAAACTTTCAGTATAAATTTTATAAAATATAAGTTTATTTTAACACGAATGCGTCTTATTGTTATTGGTTTAATCAAGTAAAGTAGATACTCTGGTAAAACTTGGCTTAAAATATTTAATATTTTATTTTGCAAGTCTTCTTTTTAATTTTAAACTTTTAAACAAAAACGATTATGACCAAACGCAGCCAAAACATTCAATATTCATAGAACTAAATGGTTACTTAAATCTAGTTTTTGTAATATTTAGGGCAGGTTAGAGGCTTAGTACTATTCAATAAAGAAGATTTTAAAATAAATAAATTCCATAATAAAATAGGCAATTCATTTGGGATATATATTTTTTGTGGTTACGGAAGCGAATTTGCTGCATCTTTGCGAACCACTTTTGCTTTGGAATTAACATTGAAACGCGAAATAAATCTATGTGTATGTATAAAAGAATTATACGTTGTGCATTTTACACCAAAACCGAAAGGAACCACCCAAACCTATTAACATAATAACCCGCGAGATTAAGGAAAGGAATCTAAAATGTCGCCCATAATCATCCCCTCTCACTCGCACTGTATGTCTGTCTTCAGTCGCACACTTGTGTACTGCATGCAAAAAAGGTAGTCTAGATTTGCCTAAAAAAGCTTACTACACGTTTTCAGTCAGTTTCGTTGACCCATTGTTACTTGTTTATTGATTCACTTGTTTTTGTAATTTTTTGTTGTTATTGTTACTAATTACATACTGACCAAAGGTACCAAAATAACACTTTTGCCGACTTCTTTCTTCCTGAAACACATGTTCTCTAGAAGCCGTCGCTCTCATATCGGTTTCTGTGTTCTATAATGGGAAATGCAGACTTATCACACTTAACACGGAAAATATAAAAAAAGTAAAATGTTACTCATAAAAAATAATACTGAAGAAACAATTTTTTATGCTAACTCTATCACAATCCAATGCAGACTCCAGTACATGCCGCCATTTTAGATTCCTTTCTTTATTCCTTGGTCAGGGTCAAACAATTTAAGTACCTTGGGCATCTTATCACAACCGGCCTGAAGGACAATGCTGACATAGAGAGAGAGAGGAGGGCTTTGTCAATTAGAGCAAATATGTTGGCTCGCAGGTTTGCGCGTTGTTCTATTGAGGTAAAACTTATCCTGTTTAAGGCGTTCTGCACATCGCTGTACACGTGCAGCCTGTGGGCTAGCTACACTCAGAGGTCGTACGGGACTATACGTGTACAATACAATAACGCGCTCAGGGCGGTGTCGAGGCTGCCCCGCTACTGCAGCGCCTCGGGCATGTTCGCCTGGGCTCACATCGACTGCTTCCACGCGACCATGCGTAGGCGATGCGCGTCTCTGATACACAGGCTGCGGAGTAGCCCCAACGCCGTCCTAGCAATGATTGCAAGCAGGCTTGATTGTCCGTTTATCCGCCATTGTTGCGACAGGCATGTGGCCAGCCGTGGCGGATAATTCTTGTAAATATGTTTTGCGTTTTTGTGTTATGTATGTATATAATTTATCTTTTTATGTTTTCTGCCTATATGAGTCTCTGTGTTACTTAAAATGAAGATATTTTTTATTTTTATTATTTTTATTATACTAAATATAAATTAAATTTTTCAGTTGCCAGCAGAACAGCTGATGCCTCCAGAGCTCTACTCTACCCCGTCACCTCACTCCCTCTACAGCAACCCCAACCGGAACCCCTTAAACCTGTCCCAAATGCCAGAGCTTGACCGGTACCACTTGGACCCGCGAAATCTACCCCACTCCCTGGGACCAGAGAGTCGAAGCTGTTCAAACTCGCCGCCTGTGAGGTTCAACGCAGACACCAACAGCGTTTATTTCAATAAAGGCGTGCTGGATAGGACTACAAATACACTGCCGCATTTTAATAAGCAAAGGATAAACAGTGAGTGCTTTATATATTACTAGCTTTTGCCCGCGGCTTCGCCGGCGTTCGGTGAATTTTTACCCCGTTTTCAAGTTGGTAGGTGGTAGAACTGATGCCGGGCTCGACTGTGGAGGTACCACCATCTTACTCACAAATCCTCCCGAAGTTATTCGGGGGAGAGTAAGAGAACAGCTCTCAGGCAAAACCAGGCGGCCCACCATTGCCTGGGACCGATGGATGGCGGTTTATCCATCCCCAATTGCCGAGCCTTATATAAAACAGACTGGTGACGGGCAGCGGCGTCACTGGTGCAAGGGTTTCGGCACCGCGCTCACCAACCCGCCTGCCCAGCGTGTGTGAGTATGGGCATTTCTTCCAGGAGGATCGCCGAGAGTGGCGAAATCCTGGAAAGTCCTATATCCAGCAGTGGACGAAACAGACTGATGGATGGATTTCAAGTTGGGAGTTATTTTATGAACACCCCTTATAGTATCACAATGATAATAAAGAAAACTGCATTCAAATATGTTCATTGGTTCTCGAGTTATAAAAGCATTTATTGAATCTTTGCCCCGTTTCCGGCTTGGGCGTTATTTTATAAACACCTTTTATAGTCAATGTGTTAACAAAGGTGACTACAAAGATAATTAAGAAAACCGCATTCATATCCGTTGATGGGTTCTCGAGTTATAAAAGCGTTTATTCAATCTTTGCTCCGTTTCCGGCTTGGGCGTTATTTTATGAACACCCCTTATAGCCTATGTGTTGACCAGGGTCACTACGATGGTAATAAAAAAACCGCATCCAAATCCGTTCAGTGGTTCTCGAGTTAAAACTGAACATACATACAGACAGACAAAATTCTAAAAATTGTTGTTTCGGCCTCCCTCGATACAGTACCAATAACTACGAGTATAACCTATTTTATTTAAAATTTCACGAAAATATTCAATGTATAGACACGACTTTTTTACTACTTTATTATTAGTATATAGGGCTCGACTGTGGTACTGAGGTACCACCATCTTACTTCCAAACCCGAAGTTATTCTGGGGAGAGTAAGAGGACAGCTCTCAAACAGGCATAACCAGGCGGCTCAACAAGCCTGGGACCGAATGATGGCTGTACTGCCGGCCTTTATATAAAACAGACTGGTGACGGGCAGCGAGGGTTTTGGCACCGTGCTCAAAGCGAGTGTGAGCATTTCTTCCAGAAGTACCTTCGTCCAGCAGTGAATGATTCAGGCTGATGGGTGGATGGTTTATTTAATTTTCGCCTGTGGTCTTGTGGTTAGAGTACTAGATCGCTAAGGTGGAGATCGCGAGTTCCCCGTCGAGAAACATTTGTGTTGGGTCTCTGCGTGTTTCGGGTTTTTTTGCGTTTTTTGGATTTTTATTTGAGTGGGGTGTTGCGGAAAAAGTGCTACAACAAAACAGATAAATGAAAAAAATAGTAAAAAATATGTCTTTTAATACTGCCCCAAGGGGGTTGAAGTTTAACAAAATGTATGAAAGGAAAAAAAAAATTTTATATTTTTTATATTTGTTTTAGTTTAAGCCATATAAAGTATATCACATGAAAATATTCATCCATTCATGTGAATAAAAACTGAAAATTAATAGAATTTCCCATTTGAGGCATTTTTAACACATTTTTTATCTTACGTCTTCGTAACGCACCAGAATTTTCATGACCTATTTTTTTGGAAATTGCTTAATAATTCCTTAAGGATTTAACTAAAAAGAATCCGTTGGAACACGCGCATTTTTGAAAATTTGCAAATTATCCCGCCAATTTTGTTTTTGGCTATATCTTCGGAAGTAGTTGTCGACTTCTAATGCGGTTTTTTTTCTGGCGGAAAGTGGGGGTGGGGGCTTTCTCCTTGAAAAAATCTTAGTTATATATATAAATATATGTATGTATACTATATATATTATGTCTATTCAAATTTTATAATATTGTAAAAAAATATAAAATATTTTATTTTTCATATATTTAAAAAAAAAGAAAATGTGGGCCTAGAATTACAATCCAAAACTTTTTTTATATGACTGTAATATTTTTTTTTTAATTTTTTTTTGCTCTTCTTAATAGCTTTCGAAAAATACCCATATCACTAGGTTTATAATATATTAACTAACAATAATATTTTTTTTTTATAATTCGGCCTAGGCGTGACGATCGTCACGACTGTAACTCTAAAAAGCGAAAACATATTTTTTTCCTTTCATACATTTTGTTAAACTTCAACCCCCTTGCGGCAGTATAAAACATTAAAAGATATTTTTTTACTATTTTTATTTATCTGTTTTCTTGTAGCAACTTTTCCGCACCCCGCCCAAATGAAAATCCAAAAAACGCAAAAATAGATCCACCCTAGTCCTTAATTGTGACCGAAGTACAACGGTCACACCATGTCAATACTGTGGCCATACTCAGAAACACCTGTAATAACCCATTGATCAATTTGCTGAAAAGTGGCAAATATTCCTACGCGTATTATTTATATGATACTACTATGTAAAAAGCTTGACCAGGAAATAGGCATGATGACTAAAAAATTTTTATTAGTCCGTCAGTTAGATTATCAGAAAATATTGGACAAGTATTTTTTATTTTTTCAATTTAACAAAAAATTATGAAGATATAGCCCGCTGAAGTTCCGCGTGACGTCACATCTAGGTACAATTTTACTTAGAAGTGACGTAATTTTCCCCCACTCCCAAACTTTGACCCGCTTTATCTCTGTAATTTTTTGTTTGATTGACAAAAGAATAAATACGTGTCCAATATTTTTTGATAATATAAATGACGGACTAAATAGAATAATATTTTGTTTTCCCTGTGTACAAGCCTATTAGGAAACCCCGACCGACATGTTGCGAAAAACTAAATTCTTCTACTGGCAACACTGACTTTAAAATGTCAATATGTCGATTGCTATCAATGTGTGGTGTTGTTGTTTGTGTGTGGATGTGAATATGGGTGTTGCAATCATAAAAAGAAATGTGGCCGTTCCGAGAGCAGGCTTTCTATTTTCCTGGTCAGGGTGTAAAATGCAGAGGATCTCGTTGCAAAATCCACATCATAACATTGTTTTTCTTACTTTTCAATGAAAATAAATACTTAGATATATAGTATTATTCTAATACACTATTCACATTAGATCAGTGAATAAACATGTTATAAGTGAATTCGCGAAAATTGCTTGATAACAACTATTTTTACAAGAAAATTATGTCATTTTATGCATTACATTTTGATCTTATTACATTACACTTTGTTATTGTAATGCAATTAAAATTTTATGCATAAGATGACATCATTTTCTTGTAATAACATAACTATTATAGAGCAATTTTCGCGAATACACATAAAACGCATCTATTGCATACTTTTTTTTCAAAATAAAGTAATTAAGATGTGCATTTTGCACTGAGGTCCTTTGTTCCTCCCTTAAAAATGCTTGATCTAAAACCTAAATATTCTTACTCAAATAAATCACAATTTGTGAGAGTCTAAATTAACGGCAAATATGCACAATTTTAATGAGCTGGGTGCTTCAAAATTGCTCCCGTCCAAATTCTCGTGAAATATTTTGCACAGTTTAAACTAGCATTCTGTTTTCATTTTACCTACGAATTAGTATAATTAAGAGAATATGGAATGCTTAAAGGCAATATGTTTAATGTTACGAGCTAGTTTTGTTGAGTAGGACGACTATTCAGGAATTATTTTTCACAAACTGCCTCTGTCAGTGGTTTGGGTACTCAACTTCTAAACTAGAGTCCGCGGATTCAAAATTCGTGGAGGAAAATTTGTTTTTGGTCTGCGAGCTCCAAGTACAGCGATAGGGCTCACCGCCCATCATCATTTTATGTATCAATAAAAACCGGCCAAGTGCGTGTCGGGCCACACGCAATGTAGGGTTCCGTAGTTGCCCGGTACATATAAGTTGGTCTCTAATACAGACCGCGCCAATTTTCTGGTCCCATAGGGGCCAAAAGTTTGGCGCGACCTGTACTCGTACACCTGTAAAGCCTTCTTAGCTGTGATAGTTTTCCTTTAATATTCATTAAATATACTACTTCTGTGAATTGTTTCACATTTCTATAAACAACCGTTTACCCAGCAGGGGGGGACGCTCCACTCTAACTAAAATTTTCACTTTAAAGCTTAATATTTCGCCAACGGATCTCTAAATCGAAAAATGGTTCTCTCACACACCCACAATGTTTTTAAGCGGCCTATCCAACGATACCCCACACTAGGGGATAGACGAGAAAAAAAGTCAGTTCCCCAGTTTACGTGTATGAGAGGTAACGTTAAAAATTGTTTTTCGAAATTTTATTTTACCATTTTGTCGCAGTGATAAATATTTATATTCATGCCAAATTACAGCTTTCTAGTACTAATAGTCTCTGCGCTAAGCCGCGGACAGACGGACAGACGGACATGGCGAAACTATAAGGGTTCCTTGTCGGACTACGGAACCCTAAATAAGCGGTAGTAATTAATCACACACCAGAAAGTAATAAAAATGCTAACTATAATTAATAAGTGTCCTGTCAAAAATACAAACTGCACATGTTTGGAGTATTTCTGAGGTGCAGTTGTGTAAGACAATCGTATTCAAATTCGATTGTCATATTGGCTATACGGCTAAGCAAATTAGCCCGTTTGACATTTGAACCTACGTTTTTATCATGCAAACGAATACGATTATCTTACACAATTGCACCCCTGGTTTGTCATAAAAAATAACCACGAAAGCGATCGCTCCACTACTTCTAACCTAAGTATTTTTTCCGTAGAACGTCTTATCTACGTCCCGACCAGTGGTACAGTAGTTTAAATGACGAGATATTTGATGTCCAGTTTGCAGTTTTCTGATGTGCATATTCCCCCTAAGTAAGTTTCATAGACCAAAAAGTTTTATATCTAAATAATTCGTCTTATTACGCGTTTTAATATAATTTTAAAGTTTTTGTCTCGTTCTTTGTACAGAAAATCAAAATAATAAAAAAAAATTATACGAGATTTCCAGTTAAAGATATTTTAAATCTTATGTTGCAGTAAAGGTTTGAGATGAGGATATTTTTGTTACAGGTTCTTCAAATCAAGTGCCACCGAACGAATCGAAGCAAAGTGCAACAAAACAAACTGAAACTGATCCCAGTTGTTCAAAAAACAAAGATTGTGTTTAGTGTAAAAACTAAATTATTGCATAGACTTTGCCGTTTACAAATGTTTATTGTAAAAATCATAATGAGAATAATAATTATGTACGTCCAGTTCAGTAAACTTATTCTTAGTTTATGATAAAATATTAAATATTTTTAAACATATTTGTTGGCTGTATGAAAAGTGCTAGATTTATTTTGCTTTGATCAAAACAGCCGCTGTGACATATTGTGTATTTTTTTTAATTTTAATATGCTGTGTAAGTCAATTTGTAGGTAGAATTAATTAAGAGGTGACAAAAAAGATCTTGTCATAAAAATGGATAAGACTGAATTTATACATGACGAATAGATAAATCATGATTTTAAAGTAGACTTATCGAGATAACTATAGTTAAAGCGAAATGTTATACTTAACATAAACTAATTATGGTGAAATTTGATTTTGTTATTAGTCATTTACAAAATGGTCGTGTTATCATTAATGTGCTAATTGTTACAAAAATGCCAAAAATATCAAAATTCTTTTGATATTTTTGTGTAATTTAATGTATTAGCTTGTGGTTGGTATAATTATCTCGTTGGATTGTGTATATATCTTGTAAATAAATGTAATTAACAGTATGTTAAGCAAAAAGTTGCCATACTAGCTAGTTTAGGATATAAGAGTATAATTTGATAACTTATGTAAAAAACAACGAACGAGCTTTTTCGGTTATGAATAATAAGGTTTTACTTTTCGTAATTTTTTTTCTCAGAAACCTTACCACTTTTAAGAAAATAAAGAGAAATAAATACTCTATAAATTATATAGATATTAATGATTGATGATTCATAGAAAACATCCAAAATTATTTAAAATTTAACCTTTAACAAAGAGTTTCATGATTGTTATCGTATTTAAAATTATATTAAAATGCTTCAAAATTTCTCAGAAAACGAGTTGAAGCTGTGTTGATTGTATGTATAAATTATTATTAATATCGTAAGTATAACTTAATGTGATATCATTGTAATGAAAATCTAGGTCAGTTTATTTTACGTCCTTCCGAATAAATTTTCGTGCAAGAATCCCTTCACGGACGTCAGTGTTCGAAGGAACAATTATCTATGTCATACACAATCCCTGTCTAAGAAAATACCTTGTAAACTGACAAGTATTTTGTATAAAACCTGAGTAACTTAATTTACTAAAATGAGTAAATACTAGATTGTTCCTCGTGGATAAATTAATATAGACACGAAGATAATTCTCAGTGAAAGTCCAAATTGCCATACTTTAACCGTAACAATGTTACGAGTAAACCCAAAACAGCTGAACTGTTTTCGTTTGACGTAAGATTTACTAATTAATGGTTAAGAAATGTTACATTAACACATTTTAACATTATTACGTTATTTCTAACAACAGACCAAATTTTAAAATATAAAATTAAATATAATTTACCATTTGCCCAGTTATTTTATGAATCGGCTAGACGTGTTGACGATTCGCCTAATTACTCGCTTTAATATGTTTGAAATTACTAATTTTCAACAGATAGATGGTAAGTTAACTATTATATCATTTGTGATGTAAAAAAATCTTTTTTGAAGTTAATAATAAATGTGAATTTTTAACGTGACCAATGCCTTTTGCTTTACTATCTCATCTTCTTCGTAATTAATGATTGGACTAATTAATCGTGTTGCCCCGAACCAAATGTACTTCCAGTAGAATATACCCTGTTTTCGCATTTTTCACATCAATCAATTGAGTCACACAAGTCTTCCTTTCCACTAAGGGTCTTCAACCCGAGGGCCGAGGGCCGAGGGCCGCGGGTTGAAGACCCTTAGTCCATTTCTTATCATATAAATCATTATTGAATAGATTATACTCGTATGATAAGAAATCACGCCCACACGTTTAGCAGCACATAAGGATGAAAAATGTAAAGTCCAAAACCAGGACAACGATTATGGATGTACATCTGGAAGGTAGTCTGCGGGTTACGAAAATGAAAATAAAATCAATCTGGTGAAAAGTAAACAGTGTCAAACCTCACATTGATCTGTTTTTTTTTTTGAACAAATACAGAAAATGTTTATTCACTTTTTTGGTGTTTAAATTATTGTTGAGGTGGTATGTTAACGTGCGGCACAATGTGGCCTTTTGACAGACCTGCAATAGATTATTGGCCCTCGAGCTAAAAAAGGTTGAAGACCCCCTGCTTTACACCTTCAAAAACTGATAAGTTCACCCAAACTCTTAACTCAAACAAGCCTAAACGTAAAACATACATTTTTTACCTTATTACATATTTGTTTATTTTCTTTACCTTTCTAAAAGAAAACGTGATTTCGGTTACGATGGATGCTTATTAACAGTGAGAAATATAAATAAATTTTACTTTCAATGGGTATGTAATACAATGAACTATTGTGGACACAAACTGTTTACTTGCACTTTAATAATAATGGAGGATGTTTGTTTTGGATGAATATTTAAAATACGTGTTATGTAAATTAAAAGCTTAAAAACATAAATCGTTAATATCGCAAAACGACCCTTGGATTATCAAATGTCGTAAAAGCCATTTTGGCTAAAATCTTGCCCAGTTTGCGCGCTCTATCGTTCGGTATATGTCACAGTTAAGAAGACTATATTCGCCTGAAGCTAGTATGGGAATACTAGCGCAGTTCACAGATCATATTATTTATAGATACTTGCTTATTATTTTTTCTTTTTCAACATATCGCATACAATATCCATCACGTGAAACTAAAACATTTATCAAAATTAAATACATACAAAAGTTACAATTGGATTTTACACATTATATTTTTATACTTTATTAACTTTGTAGTTGGTAAAAAAAATGTATACTTTTGATTACATTTTATCGTGATTTTCTTTTAACAATAAAAGTGTTTTAACACGGTTTTGGTGGTCTTTGGTATTTATTACAATAAGTGCCCCTTACTTTAGCTTACCGTGTTTTTTATGACATACATACGTTTGAAAAACTTGTAAGCATACACTTGTTACAACAAAAGCTGCTCCTTAGGTAATGTTTAGAAAATCAGTCAAACCATTATATTTGTAGTTAAAACCACGCTTATTTTTGAAACTATTATAGCTACTTACACAATTTCAGGTTTTGGATTAAAGAACACAAAAAATTATAATAGACGACCTCGACAGTATAAAAGTTAGAAAAATGATTTCCCAAGTTTTGTTTTTTGCTTTTCCTCTAAAATTGTGTTTTGGCTTTTACTGCATTTGATACTCGAAGTGTCGATGTCGTCACAACAGTCACGTTAATGCTTTCAGTCAAGCTTCGAGTGACCGAGTGTCATATTTAAAAAAAAAGAAAAAAATATATGTATAGGTATATTTATAGTTATACTGGTAGGTTGGAAGTGAAACGTGGGGTAAAATTCCCAATATTGCACTACCTGGAGTAGTATAAAGATTTAAGAATAACATTTCTAGCAAAATAAGGTAAATTAAATAACAGCTTTATAAAAAAAAAAAATTCGGGCGCCAGGTCGCTTGCCTTACAAAGAAAGTCCATATCTACAGCGGTGCTTAAACTTTCCACCTCAAGAGAGGTTTATTTGAAAACAATACCTATACCTAAGTGCTTAACGTTCGAAATTGCTGCAATACATAATTTTGAATGATTTGAATTTGAATTTAGTATTTACTTTCCCAAGACGCATAAAGCGAATGATGCATGACAATAATCTAATTTAGTTAAGATGAATTTGTTGTACCGGAATATATGTCTACCGATAAAGTAAATTGAACATTAAATATGTACCTTAAAAATAATTAAAACTTATCTCCTTGCTAATCCACTGAGGAGACAGCAGAAGTAGAACGGGGAGGCCAACGCGGTTCCACTCAAGGGTTATTGAAGAGCAGAGAAGAATCCGGGAGCCTGGGAGCCAGCCCGCAGGTCAAACTATCGTTTTCTCCAACCTCACCAGGTCGCAAGTTCAAAGGAAATACAGGAACATGGAAAACCTCATGTTTCTTATAAACTCTCCTTCAGGGAAGGGAGGTATAAAAAATTAAGTAGTTAGATTGAGAGGTTAAGAAAAAAACGTTGTTTGAAAGCGTTAAAATGAACTGAAAACAAAGAGGAAAAAACACATGTCAAAATAGGTCTTTTTAAATGCTATCTGAACTAAAAATCTACAAAAAATAATGAATTTTCCTTACCGTTTTCTTTAAGATCGCCAGAATGCTGGAAAAACAGGTGCCCCTTCTCCAATTTATAATTTAAACCTGAAAATAACATAACCTATCTTAAATTTTCCATTGAGAAAATTAGCCTCGTTTTCAACACAATTTTTCGAAATTTGATAAAAACTTTATAAACTTACCAGGCTAGTAGGCACTGGCCTTCAAAAAAATACAAACACAACCACAATATGGCTGATTAAAATGGATTTTTCCAAAAAGAAAAATTATACGTCCATAGTGTAGACAAGTCGACAAGTGCTTTGACACTGACCTGACAGCTCGACTCGCACCAGTGATGCCAACCCCAAGAATCACTTCCGTCTCAAACGACAAAAACGGCGTTCCGAAATCGAAATTTTTAAGTAAATCGTCCAACAACACCGCAGACTAACCAAAAGAATATATTCCAAAATTAAAATTTCACAAAGTAGCAAAAATTTAGTTCCGAAATTGCCTCCCAAACCTATCAGAATAAATATCAAATCATGTAATATCTTGTAACGAGATTAACTCATTACAAGAGGTCACTACTGTTGGCGACCGACAGGTCGACATGGTAATTTTCTAGTGATGTGACATCACATACCAGGTAGTCGATATTGATATTTTTTTGGCATGCAACTAAATGAGAGTTAAATTGTTATTACCTTTTTATTTAATGGAACATTTTATACATTAACAAATGAAGTTAATATCGCTACAAACACATAAAGAATATGTTCTGAAAAGGAATTGTTTATCCGGCCCGGGTTGGCTTTAGATACCATCTACTTTAATTCGGAGTGCATAACAATGCATTTGGGTTCAGCGGCCCTAAACTATGATTCACAGTGATACACAGGCTTTTTCGGAAACGCACTGAAAATCTGTTTTACCGATCACAAAGTTGCCATTTTTATTACTCTAGTGATTCGAATGTCGTTCCGTTACGGTGTATGTGATTTATGGTTACGGGTGATTTTGACGTTTTTGGGTAAAATAACAATTTTTTTTTCATTATTTGGGTGAATGGAAGGGTCTTTATTAGAGTCATAGTAAAAAAAACTTACACCAAAAGTAAAATAGGTGCGACGACGAGCGAAGCAAGGAGGAGCGTCGTAGGTTGACATGTAAGAAGCGCCGCCAAGGGAGGCGACGACGTCCCTAGTTTTAACAGTACCTGAAATTTGTATTTTCAAGTCGCCAATTAAACGACTTTCAAAATTTGATAAAAAAAACGCGTGTCTCCGGCAATAAAAAGCGGCACAGGGGGCTCTCCCCCCCAAACCCCTGAAATCAGGTAGATGATATCTAAAAATTAACCTCTGGCCCTACGATTTTGATTCGGATTTTATTATGGACACAGTTCTTTTCGATATGCCGGTGTAACCGTTTAAAACACAGCCCTCTCAAGTGTCTGATTGACAGGATATTTATAACAATTTATTTTTCCGTTTAATGTCACAATTTTCCAATACTTTTCTGGTTAGTTCTCATGCTTGAGTGAGAATTGATTATTGTTTATTTTTTTAACTTAACACATGACGAGGAGGCAACCGAAGTCATTTAAAAGCAACAAAGTGAGCAAGATTGAAATCGATAAAAGCGGTCTATGCCGACTTGTGCATCACTATGACTAAGATGGCGCGGGCACAGTATGGATTTTTAAACTATGGCGCGTGTACTGTGCGGGTGTGCGGGGCGTCCCCCCTCCACGATTCTCTTCTTACCCCGATTGCCATGTCGACCTGTCGCCATCAGTAGAACAGTCAGCATTCGTTACAATCTTTGTACTGACGACTTTAACGTCCTAACGTGTTGGGGTGAGCCTTATCGCTGTACTTCGGGCACAAATGCACGCTTTTTACGGCATCGTCATATTTCCCTTCACCGTTAACAAATGGTAAGTATACATATACAAATACTACGCTAATAAATTCCAAAAATCTCGTTAGTTATTCTTGATCAACAGCATTCGAATCTGAATCTCAAGATTGATGATCATAAATAAATAAATTCTTTATTTGCCAGTCCTAATTCCAAATTACAGTTATATAAAATTAAATTATAATATAGACAAAAATGTATACAAAAACACGAGACAAAAAGATTTATGTTTACAGATTAGACTGCAAAGGTTAGGTGGTACTTTCGCCATAGTTTGTGGAGTGGGCTCGCGTGCCACTCTCGCACCGCGCCAATAATGGCGTTGTTAGACGCGCATATAAGAGCGCGCGTTCCCGCGGAGCGTTGACGCAAGAGCGCGCCCCAGCCCGGCGCGCGACCATAGTAAAAAAAGAATAGTAAGCTATCTTCACAGAGGTGTCACCCGCGCGGCTTGTATGTGTGCGAGCCTGTACGTACGAACCACAGCACGCACACAACGAAAATATCTCAGGCGGTTTCTGGCGGTGTGACTAGCGTAAACAGCTCTCCGCAGCACGCATGCCGCGCGCCGTTCGTCGCATCGCCGCTAAATAAATTGACGACCCTGCAACAGTAGGCATTTAAGCCTCGCACGGCGCGGGAGTTGTTCTACTATTCTGTTTAGTGTTAGGGCTCGACCCTCGCAGAACATTCTGCTCGCGCTGCAGTGGTACGGGAGTCGGAACAGCGCGCGCCACGCATTGTTATATTGCACGCGCATTCGCCGCATCGCCTCCACCGTGTGCGAGCTCCACAGCTCCACAGTGTAAACGCTCGTACAGAATGTCAGGAACAGCTGTTTCTTCACTTCTTTGCTGCAGCGTTGAAAGCGTCTCGCAAGCATATTGGCTCGCACCGTTATCGCTCATCATTGACGCTCAATGTCTGCGTCGTCTGACAGTCTGGTATTAATGACGTGCCCGAGATATCTAACTTCATCTACCTACTTGCTTCAAGGAGCTACCATTCGAATTAACTGCTGAAGATAGAAACATGAAAGGAACCATATATGTCCTTTACCGGACATACATAAGATGCTCTAAAAATATCTGCCACGGCTGTAATGGGAAGGTGTATTGTGTATATAGATTACAATAGTAACGATATTTTATTGATCTAACGTCATACATTTTTTCATACAAAAAAATGTGCGTTTAAGTTAGAATTGATTTACTTGCATGACACCGTCCTGTAATAACACAAAACAGTTGTAAAGAGATAGAAATGATTTTCATTGATGAAACCACACATCGCTCGTAGTTTGTGAATCACTTTATGCGGAATAAAGTAAATATTTATTTATTTACTTTATTTTCTCAAACTTATATAACTATTCCGGGGTACAAAATTTCTTCACAATTGTAATCTACATACACAATACCATCTCCCATTGCAGCCGTGGCAGATATTTTTAGAGCACCTTATTATATACCCCGGACCTCTAAGAGTAGACGTACCAATAAACCTTATTTGAGTTTATTTTTATTCCTAAATTGAATCAATTAAGAAATAATTTCACGTAACATAATAGGAGTGCATCAGTTGCTAGGAGGTGTATTACTTTGCGACAAGCACTCACCTAGCTCAACACACAACTCAACTTTTGAGAAAAGGGCCATCTACAATATACCTACTACCAACTGCAGTGTGGTGAGAACTTTTTGTAAAATACGGTCGGTGAAACACACACTAAGAAAAGTATGCGAGCTTATCCGCATAAGTGTGCAACCGATGTACGAGGACACAGTACCTTCCAACGAAGTCCACATCACAGCACACATAGACCAAGCTGGACCTTGGAGGAGAAAACCAACTGGAGTGGAGCCGCGCACGAATTTATGTGCAAAAAAGTCTGTCATTTTCGGTGGGGGACGAGGCAGCGTCGTGATGCACGCACACTACAAAATACTCAAACACTAGCTTAAACTATACGCACACAATCACATTCACACACAGTGACATCTATCGTTTTTATATAACCGGTATGACCGCCGGGCTCATACCTTTGGCAGAGGGGTTCGCCTGTTGGTGGCCCGTCCAGTTGGTTTGTTCGTCCGAGTACTGGACAGAAAGAAATTTCTTACTTAAAAAAGTTATTTTTACTTTATTAGTTGGGACGAACTACTGTTTTGAACTGAAAAATAGCTTGCAATTTGCGTTTTTTAGGGTTCCGTACCCCAAAGGTAACCAACGGGACCCTATCAGGTACGGAACCCTATTATTAAGACTCCGCTGTCCGTCCGTCTGTCACCAGGCTGTATCTCTATAACCGTGATAGTTAGACAGTTGAAATTTTCCCAGAAAGGACTTTGTTGTCCGTCTGTCTGTCTATCGAGATGAAATTAAAACTATATACTTAAGTCTACATTCCCTTGAAGTTGTGTAAAAATCAAAGTAAGTTAACGTAAAAAAATGATACGACCGTTTATGCCGCAAAAAACGTATATTTCGACACTCTCAAGGAAATCAAAATTTATAGTATATTTTCCGTTGACCTAGAACTATGAAATTTGGCAAGTATTACCGTCTTATACTACAAGTATAGGGAAAAATCCGAAAATTATACATTTGTAATTAAACCATTAAAAATATAGTCTTTAACGGAACCCTCGGTGGGCGAGTCCGGCTCGCAGTCGCCGTTTTTTTTCAAGATAAATAGACGAGAGTAAGTTTATCGGGTACGGTAGTTTTATGGATATTGAATAGCATGTCGTTTCAATTCAGGTGTACTTTACTTAATTAAAGGTTGCAGCCACTAGATATATACAACTATGTACATAACATTTTTGTTAAAGAAATAAATATTCTTCAATTTCATTTTCAATTTTTTGAAACGGGTATGAATTCTTGTATCTAAAATGCGTTCCTAACGGTTTCAAAGGGCTGTTTATATCCCAAATCAACGGATGAAGCCTCATAAAATCGATAGCTAAATAACTCGTCAGCTACCTGCATATCTACGTCTATCGACACGATACGGTACGTAACACAGTAAATATTCATCGGATGTTAAGTTAAATTGATCGAGTCTACTATGGATACTCGAAAAGAACTCAATTCGTTTTATGCTACTTGCAAAAAGTAGGCGAAATTAAATGAACTTTGTTTTCTACTGATTATACTGAACAATTTTGTCGGAACAAACTTGCGTAAATAAAAAATTAATTGCCGTTGTCATATATTTAATGCAGAAAAAGTTATGAAAAATTGTTACGCAGTTTATTTACTCCTTTTCTTTAAATTTAAGGTTATTTTCATAATAGAAAATACGTGAAATAAAAGGGCATTTAAAATTTAAGACCGTCGTCAACATCTTTTCATTGGCTGCCGAAAAAAAAGGAAGTGACTAAAGGGCCGCTAGCGGTCCTTTGATTTTTAAAATTATTTAACCGTAAGTCATTATTTAGCTGTTGGAATATCTTCCTTGGCACGAACTAATAAAGTTCAATTGGCAATGTAAATTTCGGAAAGGGAAGCGGTCCTTTAATTTTATAAATCAAACGTAAATCATCGGAGAGTATTCGGAAAATTATTTTTTATGCATATCGTGAATTCTGTTAAAAATACGAGGGTCGTCTCGCTCCGCTCCGCTTCGCTCGGCTCCCTAAAATATACTTACATGTCAACCTATAACCGCTCCTCCTCGCTTCGCTCGTCGTCGCAACCTATAGCGGTCGAATAAAATTAAAACTAAGGAATCGGCTAACGGCTATGTAGTCACTTCCAAAAAAAACTGCCAAAATAAAGGGTTCTCATGGTAGAACGGTACCCTAAAACCCACTACCTCTCCACAGTTAGAGAATCACGTCTTTCACATAAAATACCAGAGCACATTGTGCACATGTGGTTGCAACCCGACAATTGCGTCCTGTATATATGACACGTAGCTAAATTGCCCATTCGTGACCTTTATAGAGGACTAACGAGTCTCAGTTTTTGTTACCTTCTTGCAACGGTATTATATGTGACACAGGATCGAAGGTCGTTGAAGACGATGATAGTGATGACGATTGAAGGGAAGATGAAGAGTAAAACTGCAGCTTGTAAATCAGAAATAAACTTACAGATATAAAACTTTTGTTAGAATTATTCTTGAAATACATAGTAAATTTTAATAAATAATAAACGAATTAATTCATTTAGATGAATTTTATTTATAATTTATATCCTTTAACCGAAAATTCATTGATAATTTCATAATTTATTAATTATTTATATTTTTTTAATTAATAATAAATATTCTTCAGTCGCGAGCGCTGCACCGTATCGTAAGGTTGCTTACAAATTTCGCTCGATGCCAGCCCTATATAACAGCTCAGCCACAGCTACCCGCGGCGCGACTTGCGACGCGATCTGCGGCGCGGGAAGCGGCAAACGGTGAACACAAATGTAGACAATCGTATGAAGTATGCTACAGCTACCGGAGGCGCGAATTGCGGCGCGGCTGGCGGCGCGACCGGAGGTGCAGCGAGGACGAGCGATGTGCGGTGGCGGCGCGCGGCGCGCACAGTAAAAAAAAAAAAAAAAAAGTTTTATTCATCAAGATTACATACATAAAACAATATTAACGTCGGGGCCCCGTGTTAATTACGAGAATTGAAGTACAGGAACCCCGCACTTCCTCTTGGAATTGCATTTAACAGTTTCTCAATGCTAAAAACTAGGTACATTAAACATAACAATAACTAGTAAATTTAGTATTAATTTAGGAAAAAAATAAATAATTGCAATTGATTTTTAAAGATTTCTATAGTTTTAGACTGAGAACAAGTTAAATTTGTATAGGTAGATTTTGAATACAAAATAACAATTTTGTTAGTAATGAATTAAAAAACAATATATATATATATATATATATATATATATATATATATATATATTTTAATAATTTTTAATATTTGTTTAAAAATGTGTGTGAGTATGTGTGCTTGAGATGTGTGTGTTTGTTAAGTGTGTGTGTATCCCTAGCCCTACGACCAAGGTCTTGGGATCAGTTTACTACTAGGGAGGGTGTGTAGTGAGAGTGTTTCTGTGTGTGAGGGTGTATGGAAGTAGGGTGCTTATGTATAATGTTTAACCTCAAGCTTGAGTATTTAATAATGATTCGGTCATTTCGTAATCTAAACTTTTAAGCCAGTATTTAATTTTAGTTTTACACTCATGGAGTGCAATGGGATAGATATTTAAAATTTTATTTATGTTATTGTATAAACGGGAAGAAGATATTTGAAAGTGCCTGCTTGCAAAAACTGTATTACAGGTTACGTTATGTATGACTACATCATGTCTTCTCCGATTCATAACATGAGGATTAAAGAGTAGGTTACGATGTCTTATGATAATTGATCTTTGTATATATAGTTGTCGTACTGTGAGTAGTTCATAAGTAGTGTAGAGTTTGTAAGTCGGGAATCGAAAGGGTTTAAAAAACATAACTTTGAGCAACGATCTCTGTGACGCCTTAGATGACTTGGTTAGCTACCTTGTTGAGCAGTTAGACAATGATCGGCGCTGTATCGGCATATTCCTGGACCTGGCCAAGGCTTTTGATACAGTTTCTATTCCAATACTACTGTCTAAACTGGAAAGCCTTGGCATAAGAGACCTACCGATGCAGTGGTTCTGCAGAGAATAGGCATCAAAAAGTCAATATTGAGGGAACAATTAGTGAATCTTTGCCTGTAACCTACGGAGTTCCACAGGGCAGCGTCCTGGGCCCAGTATTGTTCTTGATATATATAAATAGTTTGATGGATTTAAATACTATAGATGGCAGGATAGTGTCTTTCGCGGATGATACTGCCCTCATTTTTACTGACTCTAATTGGGATACAGTCTTCAGCAAAGCAAATCGTGGAGTTGCGTTGATTAGAGAGTGGCTCGACAAGAATTTACTAACGCTGAACATTAGCAAAACTAAGTACTTATGCTTTACAAAAACATATCACACAGTCGTAGATGACAGTCAATCTCTTAAAATTCACACTTGTAACAACTTCACTGATTCCTCTGCCTCTCGCTGTCAATGCAATACCATCGAACGTGTGAGAACAGTCCGCTACCTAGGGGTTCTTGATGACAGACTCAACTGGCACGAACACATTAAAACTCTTTCTGGGCGGATACGAAAGCTGTCCTTCATTTTCGGGTCCCTTAAGAATATTCTTCACAATAAGCTTAAATTAAGTGTATACTACGCCATGTGCCAAAGTTTACTCTCTTATTGCATTGACTCCTGGGGTGGCGCAGCCAAAACAAAAATTTTGCAGCTAGAAAGAGCTCAGCGAATGGTTATCAAAGTAATGTTGAAAAAACCATTTCGGTACGACACGAACCTTCTACATCGTGAAAGTGGAATACTAAGTGTTCGTAGACTTTTTATCTCCAATATTGTAACAAAATTGATATTTCAAGAGGTCGCTTCTGCAGCCAATCGAGATGAAGGTTACAGGTCAGTTAGACTTGAAGGCAAACTTAAAGTCCCTCGAGTACACTCTGCATTTGCTAACCGCTTTAAAAATTTCTTAGGTCCATTCGTTTACAATCAAATCATCAAAGAAATACCTTTAGCAGATAAAACTAAACTAAAAAATAATTTAACAAGAAACCTCCGTACTTGGCTTTTATCAAAATCTTATGACTATATTGAAAAACTGATGTGTATCGAATCGTAATTTTGAATAATCTTTAAACAAAAACTTCATTTATTACATTTTTACCGACTTTAAAATCCTATATTTATATATATTATATTATATTATATATATATATATATATATATATATATGTACGTATTTATTTATATATATATATATATATATTCGGCTTACACCACAAAAATAAATTAAATTAGTGTACGAACTTTGTGCACTGGGCGCCTTCTGGCGAAAAATAACTTCATAGTGCTTCCGTGTTACGGAGAACTCTAGTATCGGAGCACTTACATTCGCAATAATATGTGCAACGTACATGTTGGTTATACATAATGTACAATGTTTTTATTGGGTCGGATCCTGCCTATACTATAAGTCCGAGCCGTTGTATATTTTTGTATTCTACTAACCCTAGGTTAGGTCTATTTAAGTATTTAAGTTTTTGTATTACTATTTTCAGTAAATAAAATAAAATAATAAATAATTTTTCCAAGATTTTTGATAGTATGGGGAGCACTGAAATTGGCCTGTAATTGCTAATGTCATCTCTGTTCCCTCCTTTGTAAATAGGATGTATGATAGAACGTTTAAACAGTGATCCCATTTGAAATTTTATCGATATAGGGCCTCAAGCTTAGAGTATACATAAGAGTTTGTAGACAGGGTAGGCATAAAAATATAAAAGCCCAAAACTTCGTTTTAATTATTTGTTTTATAACAACCATCAGAAACAGTTTCGAAAACGCACAATTTCTCAACTTTTGCACCTACGCTATGCACACTTTGCCGGAACAACCTTCACAGTAAATACTAGCCATTTTATTTAATAACCTAACACTTTTTTTTAAGCTGTGCTTCTTCCCCCTTTTTATGGCGTCTGATAATGTTAAACAAACATAAACATTACATTACAATCTATAGGGCAAGAGATAATGAAATGTAAATTACGTCATTGGGTCATACACGATAAATAATAAAGTACGAAAGAAATCAAAGAAACACTGCGTATCTTTAAAACGGTCGCGTAATAAAATTTGCTTCGTAATGAAGTCGTATGACAATAGAGATGGAACGACCACCAGCTGACGTGACGTCACGAGTCAATGGCTATGTTTCACGCACACAAGCACACCTTTGCACTGTGTGCCGCGTTTTTTATTATAACGCACACTACGCTTCACTCGCGTCGATATGAAACACAAATACAAAATATCAGAGAGTGCCCGGTGATCTCTAATCGAACCAGAATGACTCATTCATAAATACATCGTTGCAGTTCCCGCTATTGACGAAAGATGGCGTTTGGCGGCGCTATTAAGCCTAATTAATACCTGTGTTATTAAGCAGAAAATTGTTATAAATAAAATCGCGTATGTGATGCGTATTTGTCAGGGTAGGCAGTGTCTTTTTGTCTATATGGAGTGCACGCCACTGACTGTGATACTGATCGGTAAATATATGTAAAAGTGATAGTTTTCAAGATTTTTTTTTATGGATATTTTATAACCCTTTTAATTTTTTTTCTCAAAATGTTGTAAAATGTCGCGGGTTTGGCTTCCATATTATGAATAATCAAATATTGAATTATTTTTGTATGGAGAAAATAATGTTTTTGTCAAACAATTCAATATTTTTTTTCTCTGAAAGTAAAACTTTCAGAAAAACTGCACCAGTAAACGGTGTTTGTAATAGCGTCAGCAGTCTACCAAAAATAAAAAAATCAGTTCGATTCCTTGACCTCTTCATTAAATATTTTCAAGTGCGTGTAGCTTCCAAAGCACAGATTTTCGAAGATAAGTGTGAGGAAATAAAATGTTGGCCAAGGCTTCCTCGATGATCTGTAGTAAGTTTCATTTTAAATAAACATTAAAAACATTAAACGACAAAAACATTATTGTCTCCATACAAAAATTTTTTTTCTCCGAAAGTTATGTATATTTCAGAAAAACGACATCAGTAAAAGGTGTTTGCAACAGTTTCAACAGTCAACAAAAAAAAATCCGTTTAATTCCTTGACCTTCAAACTGACGTAACCCTTAAGTCCACGATTTCGTGATATGGAAATATGGCGTCGCGCGGCCGGCCATGCCATACCATCGCAAATGGCACCGTGCTCGCCGCGCCGCGCACCTCACCACCAGTAGCTGGGTCCATACCGTATAATAAATTTAAATACCGGCATTGAATGGAGGTGAACGGAACGTAAATTAAAAAGTTATAATGTCAGTCTCTCATCGACATTTTCGTTCTCACGTTGTTGTTTACTTTCCTTTTGATTGTTTTCGTTTCTGTTGTCTGTTTTTACCATGTTTTTACTTCTATTTTAGGTTATTATTATGTAGGTACACTTTTCAGTCACGGGCCCATAGGGACCCGGTCATTTGAAAGGCATTCATGGGGCCGAAGCCAACATTGAAGAGGCCTTAGTACCATTTAATCTAAATGTGAGATGGCCGCATCCATGGAGGCCTCTCCCTCAATGTACCATTGGGATACAGTAACGGACAGTCCCCCATAGTTGCGAAACTATTGCCAGGAAGGAAGACTTGGAGTGGGTTATGAGGATGGGATGCTAGATGGGCTGGATAACAGGGCTATGGAGTGAGATAACGGACATCTGCCTCAAAAATCTCTCACAAATTTAAGTCTGGCAGATGGTGACTTGCTGCTTGATGACTACCCAGAAGGATAGCCGTTGTGGGCCCCCTATCTAGCCACCATGGGGCGGCCAGGGGGCAACACTATGTAAGCAGCTAAGGTTGTCGAGAGGTGAGTCTGCGGGGCGCAAGATCCTTATACAGTCAAGTGCCCTCGGCGTTATGACATTTTACACTTCCAACCTGGAGCATAGGTTCCGCTCTTGCGACTCCACTCTGGCCGGCTGGTTAAGGCAAGCGCAGAGGCAGGGAGGTGTGTCGCTGTGTGTATGTGTGTGTAAGTGCATGTGTGTGTGTTTCCCCTGGAGGGAGGGTCCGTGGTGTCGCCACTCACCATCGGCTCGCCACAAGCCGCCCTGCGGTGACTGCTTGCACTGTACGCACCAGAGGGCGAAGGGGTTATTATTATTATTATTATCATTATTATTATTATATCCTTTATTGTACACACTTGGAAACATTAACTAAGATTACAAAAAGAAAAATATGCTCAAAGGCGAGCTTACCTCTTCAAGATGTTTCTTCCAGCCAACCAATACTGTGGTGAAAGAATACACGAAATAGGTTGGCAGCAAGCATACAAAAGGGTTTTTACAACAGAACTTATTCTACACAAATGAAAAATAAAAATGAAAATTATAGATAAAGATATAAATATAATGCATATGAATCCATCCATCCATCAGCCTGTTTCGTCCACTGCTGGACATAGGCTTTTCCAGGATTTTGCCACTCTTGGTGGTCCTCCTGGAAGAAATACCCATACTCACACACGCTGGGCATGCGGGTTGGTGAGCGCGATGCCGAAAGCCTTGCACCAGTGGCGCCTATGAATAAATATTTTTTTTTTATTTTTTTACCAACTACGGGTGACATATTTCACCTGTAATTTATTTATTTGCAAATACATAATTACATTACAGATAACTATTGCGTAATTAATTGCATGACTTAAAACTATATTTTCTTAGTCAATAATTACTTACTAATAATATTACATTACAATTTAATTAAATTCACTGTCAAAAAATTAAAATCAAAATGTTAAAATTATTTAATATTATATGTCAAAGATTCGGTAAGTTTCGAACTAGAGTAAAAATCCTTCTATGAATCCTTCTCACAAAACGCCAAGCATTCCTTCATAATTTTCCTCCAATGACTATTAAAAATATCAGCGTGTGGTACCGCCGCATGCAGCTGGTTCAATCTGGCAAGGGTCCGGTTCAGGGGGGACCAGCTGTGAGCACACGTACGTGCTCTCTCCAGACTGAAAAGAGGCCGGAGCCTTCTCATGCCGTGACTAAAGCGTAAGTAGTCTTTTCAATAGTGTAGGGGAGTCGAGTCTCCCTCGCAAAATCTGAATAATTATCAGCATTTGGTCTCGACTGCGCCTCGTCTCAAGGGAATTAAAACCAAGTACACCCAGAAGAAATTTGGTTGGGTACATGAAAGGGTATAATCTATACTTAACTTTGTAAAGATATCTTAAAAATCTCTTTTGGACCTTTTCTAACATAAGATTATACTTGTCCTCATGTGGATTCCACACGCAAGCGCTAGTCTCCAGTTTACTCCTGACGAGGGATGTATAGAGCAACTGTGCAGTTCGTGAACTACGAAATTCACGTGCATTCCTCATAATGAAACCCAATCTTTTAAATCCTTCCGCTGCCATGGTAGTAACATGTTGGTGAAAAGTCAACCCAGGGTCAAAGATCACACTGAGGTCCTTCATAGAAAATACTCTTTTTAATAAAGAATGTAAATACGCATCAAAACATTTTAACATGTGCATTAAATGTCAGTCATTCAGTCGTGTCAATCTTGCGTAGATTCTACTAGTAGAAATCAGAAAACGAGTGGGTCAGACCACTCGTTGCAGAATTCACAAATGAATTTTCAAAAATACCGATTTTAAGTTTTCGTATGCGAATCATGCGGATTCGTATGCAAATTGAAATTCGAATGTTTCAAAAATACACTCCCAGGCCGCGTGCCGATCGGGCGTAGGTTGGTTTAATGTAATGTAATTATCTTGAGAATACATTGGAGTTTCACACTGTTTACATCATCAACTGTGCCCGAAGTCAAGGTTTGTATTAATAATAATAAGAAAATAATGCTTTTAAAAGCGAATCATCATTGAGTTTCCGCAGTGCCCAACCCTAGATTGCTTCAAAACCTAATTTTCTCGCTGCTTCAAGCAGTAACCGCGACGTAATGCTCTTTGCTTCACTCGGTTATTGCGGTCACCAATGACATTTGATCTCGTCTTCTTCTATATCTGGGCAGTTTTACTCAAAATTGTACCCCCAGAATAGCTAACATGGACGAAAATAATAGAGAAGTTTTTTTTTGTCTCTCGAATTGTTTGACCAATGGAAACGCAGGTAAGCTCGATAAAACGACTCGTCCTGCGTGTCCATTGGTCAAACGTTTCTTCGAGAGATAAAATTCATCTATTCGTGTCATCTAAGGTGCAAGCCACACAGAAGAGGCGCGGGGCGGCGGCGGTAAGCCTTCGGTGCACCCGCGGCATGCCTGCGTAGCAGCCGTGGCGTACAGTCTCAACGCGTTTCCAATGTTCTTTCATACAAAATGTAGGACGTGGACGTGGTGCAAAACAGATGGAAGAGGTGCGCTGAGGGCGCGCCTGCGCCCGCGCCGTTTCTATGTGGCTTGTGCCTATGGTAGCTAATAGCTATGCTGGCTGTCTCACAAGTTTAACCGTTTATACCACGGAAGTGTATTTATTTAATGTTTTTTGATAAATTTTGGAATATAGGACATAAACTAAAGATTTAATAATTTAAATTTATATAAGGTGACTTTTATTTATTACGCCAAATTATTACTGAAGACTTGGTAGGTGCTCAGTAACAAGGTTCGACGACCCTTTTTGTTAAATTCGTAAATTATTCTTTTCGTGTTCCTTATAAACGCAAGCCCAGCCCCGAGTCAATTACTATGGGACGTCAACATTTTATTTTGCGAAATTTACAAAAACTGTTATTGATCCGTGTAACTGATCACTTACCAAGCCTCCAGAATGAGTTTGGCTATCAACATTCTGCAAATATAAATTAAAATGATGATAGAAATAAATTTATATATTTTTTAAACACTTGGTTTCCTGGTTCAGAGCTCCCCACGTCCAGATTTACTTTTCTGATTTTCTATGCCGCAATGATATAAACTAAAATTAAAATTAGTATTTCAAAATTACGATGATTTTTAGTATCAAGGGTAACGGTTTTTGCAAGTCCCACCTGAAACTGAGTGCTAATAGGCATAATACTGTATTATTAATGAATTCAATAATTTATTTAATTTATTATTTTTGTTACGCGGCCGAAGTCAGCGGTTGAAGTGGAAGGATTTATCTAACTGATAGTTGGGTCTTGACTTGATATAAACCATCTGTATGTGATTGTATCTCTTTACGCCACTCCAAAAAGTTGGGCTTAAATTATATTAAGTTATATTTCTTTACTGCCAAGCTAGCCCTCAATTCTGGCACGTGCGCAAAAATTGCTAAGGCAGATTTCGGGTCATTTTAAAAAGGTTTTTTTACCTTTGCGTCTTGGTTTTTATGATTGAAAACTTATACTGGCCATTCCTTATATCCTTTGGTTTTTATTTGATGTAGTTTAGTCACTGTAATTTAACTTTAAGGCATTACCTCTGGTGCACGATAATCTTACTGAGCGATTTTGAACTTCAGTATGTTGTCAAAAAAGTCTACATTAGAACGTTCGCTTCGCGCGCTGCCGGCACGCAAAATCTGTGAATTTTAGAGGTTTTCATGGATTTTACAAACAAGTATTTGATGTAGTAGTTTTTTCACCTGAAATCGGAAAATAAACCACGTTTTCTTGTTATAGCAGTAATTTCAGACGTAAAACTTAAGCCGTTTAGACATAAAACGAATGTCCAAAAAAGGTAACGTACTTTCGATAACAGTTTAAAATTTTTTGATATCTGTAATAGTTACGGAATAATCGGCTGGGCACACTTAACGATTACATCCTGTATATCTATATGTTACGGGTGAAGCCCGAAGTCGGGTAAAGGTCGAAAAAAGTCAAAAATAGGTGCGACGACGAGCGAAGCGAGGAGGAGCGTGTTACTTCGACCTGTTAATAAACATTGGGCCCCCCGAAGTTTTGTATAAGATTACCCGGGTAAACTTAGGTTTACCCTATTTTCTAGTATTACCTGTAACATATATCTATACTAATAATAAAGTAGTAAAAAGATCGTCTCTGTACATACATTGAATATTTTCGTGAAATTTTAAATGAAATGTAATGAATACTTTATTTTTGCAATGCAGGTACATAAATACACTTATCGTACGTTAGAATATAATAAATAAGTAAAATAGTTAAATTTAAGACAGGAAAATACAATATATTATATTAGGATTTGGGTACGTATATATACTTAATAAGTTAATACACGTACATAAACGACATTAAAGGTATATTTAATGTATACAATAATATATATACCTACTATATGATAATGATAGCTAACCATATAATAAATACTAATACGTTACGTATATAAATATATGCCTAACTCCGCCCATTCGATTAGTCTTGCTAAGAAGGCCAAGAAACTTAGCAAGATCATGTCTTTTTTTCGATCATCATGAAACATGAAATGTGTTATTAGTATTATACTGAGGCTAAAACCACAATTTTGTAGAATTTTTGTCTGTTTGTCTGTCCGTCTGTGTGTATGTTATTGTTTTAAAATAATGTTTTGACTCGAGAACCACTGAACGGATTTGGTTTGGATGAGGTTTTTTTATTATATCGAAGTGACCCTGGTCAACACATAGGTAACATAAGGGTGTTCATAAAATAACGCCCAAACCGAAAACGGGGCAAAACTTGAATAAACGCTTTTATAACTCGAGAACCACTCAACGTATTTGGATGCGGTTTTCTATATTATAATTGTAGTTAGACGGATCAACACATAGACTATAAAGGTTGTTCATAAAATAACGCCCAAGCTGAAAATGGGGCAAAGATTGAATAACGCGGGTGGAGTCGCGGGCAAAGATTTCGCCACTCTTGGCGGTCCTCCTGGAAGAAATGCCCATACTCACACACGCTGGGCAGGTTGGTTGGTGAGCGCGGTGCCGAAACCCTTGCACCAGTGACGCCGCTTCCCGTCACTAGTCAGTTTTATATACGGCCCGGCAATTGGGGATGGATAATCCGACATCCATCGGTCCCAGACAATGGTGGGCCGCCTGGTTTTACCTGAGATCTGTTCTCTTACTCTCCCCCAAATAACTTCGGGAGGATTTGCGAGTGAGATGGTGGTACCTCCACAGTCGAGCCCAGCATCAGCTCTACCACTTTATATTTCCTTATATCCCTGTTTATTTATTACATACTACAAAAACGATAAAACGGAACAGCACAAACTTAATGTGATACTTGGCTGTTCACATTTTCAGAAAGCTTCTGAAAGTCTCGTTGGTAATCTTCTCTGTACATCCCAAAATTCGTAAAATTTTTGACGTGCTCGTTTGTTAACATACTTTTGTATGATCTTTATAATTTTTAAAAAGCTGCAGCAAAGCACTGATCTGCGCGAGTATGCCTTCAACTGTCAGCGTTATTTAGATTTTCCGAGTTTAATAATAATAATAATATAGCCTGTTATTCTGTCCTACAGTGATTTTGCAATTAATTCAAACATTTTATTGGCTACTGTTTACAATAGGTCACGTAGCACAGAATGCCTTGTGGCAAAGGCCTCCTCCAACTCCTTCCAGTATACTCTGTCCCGTGCCACTCGTCTCCAGTATGGACCGGCTGTCAATTTGAGTTCGTCTTCCCAGCGTCTGCATGGCCGACCTCTTGTTCTTCTTTCTTCGCGTGGGTACCAGTCTGTAACCTTTTTGCTCCATTTTTCTGGGTTACTACGCAGCATGTGACTCGTCCATCTCCATTTCTGCCGGTCAATCCTTGAAAGAATGTTGGTGAGTCTGGTTTTGTTCCTCGGGTCTTCGTTTCAGAGTTTAGTTGGTGTTTATTTAATTTTATCTCATTTTATCAGTTTAGTGTGTGCTTGAATTTTTATCCTATTTTGTACGCAGGCGCCTAGAAAACAGGCCGCGGGCTACTAGGCGCCCGCGAGCTACCGGTTGGGCACCACTGTTCTAAATTGCGATCTATTGTTTTAGCGTTAATGAGAATTAAAAGGGTTAACCGTAATTTGGTAACTCGACTTATGCTATGTATCGAAAATGCTATGTAGCATTTTAAAGCATAGTATTTCCCACGCGTTAAATTGAAGACAAATGACTGATATTGCGAGTAAAAAATAATGACAGAATAACCGCCCTGCAAATCCAATTTTTAGGGAGGATTTTATTCGTAAATTAGTCCCAAGTTATTCAGGACAGGTTTTGAGTTTTATTTCTTTCTTTTAAGTTATTTAAGAACATAAATTTTGTCTTAAGATGGAGCGGGCTAATTCTATATACAGGCTGATTCTACATAATTTGATCCGCAACTTCCGGGCACGGAACTGATGGCGTAAAAAATACAGAAGTTATTCCTAAATATTTTTAAACAAAAAGCAAATTGAAGGAATAAGTTATTGTCCCACGTCGCCCATATCGTCGACCTTCAAAGGGTGAGGGGTGATAGTGCGACTGAAAGGATGATACGCCATCCTACAGCAAAGTTAAAACAGAATAGTAAGCTATCTTCATATAAAGGTACTGAGCGCGGCACAGAATAGTAAGCTATCTTCATATAAAGATACTGAGCGCGGCTAGTAATAAATGTATGCATGCCAGTGCACAAACCACAGCACGCACACAACGGCAACATTTATGCTTGTTTTGCCGGTACAAATTGGGGCTGCTTATTGTTAATTCATTTTAGTTATTTGGAGTTGGTTGTTATGAAAACACAGATTATTAACTAAATAAATTATTAACCAGCATGATACATACGTATCCGTATGTTTTGATTTTGTAAGAGCAATAAAACTGTAAGAGATTTCGCAACAAAACCAAGAGTAACAAAACAACCCTGCAACAGTAGGCATTTAACTCTCGAGGAGCGCGGGAGATATCCTACTACTATTCTGTTTTTACTCTGCTCACGATTACTAGCGCTTCGTGCCATTGTTGCCATACTTCAGCTTGCGGCTCTGTTGCTATACATCAAGAACAGTTGTAGAACATACTCGTATCATACTAGCTATATCTCCATTAACAATTATTTATTTTAAAAGGCAGTCTTTTAAGAATTGTAATGATGAACAGCCTGTGATGGAAGTTGCAAATTAAATGAACAGCCTGTGACTCTGTATGCAGGTATAAATCAAGTATCATGATGATTTTAATTTCGCTGATGCGAAGGTCCAACAAAGCCGATATTGAGCTGTTATGGCGTAAAAATTAGTCCAAATTTCACACAAGACTGTGCGATGACCGTAAAAAGACGCAATTTCAAACAATCATCCCAAATTGGTCCAGTTATGACGTCATTAATGGAGTCCTTTAGAATCAGTTTTAAAATAACATGTTGCAGCTAAACTGTAAATTGGGTCGTTCCAGGAAACGGCTTTGTCTCGTTAAAACTGACTACATCCGTAACGCATTAAAATCAGTTTAATTAACAGAGATTTCAATATTTTCGTTTGGTTATGTAAAATAAATCCAGTTATCGTGCTACACTCGAATTTTCCATGCAAAACTCTATAATGTATAATAATTAGCAGCTTAACGAACAAACTAAAAAAAATCATTTTTGTTCTTAACAGTAGGAAAATATGTTATTACCCGTCCAACACAAAAAGGCCAATTTCAAATACTTTATTAGCTTTGGATAGTGGCGATTATTGGTTAGCTAATTGGCCCATTTATCTAGGACGCGTAATACTAATAATAATTACGCGCGAAACAGCAGATCGGAGGGTTTTTAAGCTAATACTGAAATATATTGTAGGGAAAAAAATACTGGATTTAAGTAGAAAACCTTTATATTTCTATTACCTATTTTATGACAAAAAAAATCAAGTTGATCTCTTAAGCGCGTTCTTGAAACGAACGTTTGAAAACCAAAAAAAGAGGGTGGAAAACATTTTTTTTTGACAAAAGTATAAATCTTAGTACATTGTTTATAAGTAGATCACCTAGATTAAAGATCAATAAATCAAATATATTTTTTCCAAAATTAATATAGTCCTATTAGTCAAAAGAACCCTCGAAAATCAGTTTTTTTTTCATATTCTAGGGTCAGGTACAGCCTTAAAACGTCGTCGGTACCATCTTGGTTTATCGTTAAATAAAGAAAATAGATTATTACAACCTCAGTTTCTGCGGTTATTTCATTTATTTACACACTCACAGCCCCAAAGGGAGTCCTAACACGAATTTATCGTTTTCCTCTCGAGACTATACAAATCATTTGTATCTGAAAGCGGAGCCTGTATCTTGGATCTGAGCATGAAGACAATTGCACTGGCAATTCGCACAGAATGGGGGCAGATAAGATAGCAGGGGTTATTTATAAAAGCCGGATTATGGACCGGGAGGGCACCTAGGGAATAGCTTCGTCAGACAGTCTACGAAGCGGTTACACTTATGAGATTAGGGGTAGAGATGTTTTGATTCAAATAGGTTATTTTGTAAATTAGGTTGTTTGTGCAGTGGAGCCCACATCAAGCTAAATACTTTCAGTATAAGCTGACCTCTCATTGTATAGCCTTCCCGTACAATGAGAGGTCAGCTTATACTGAAAGTGTTTAGCTTGATGTGGGCTCCACTGTACAAGTTTTACCAAACTCTAATTTTAATCAATATTGGCTGTGTGACTTACAAGTACCTCAGTTACATAGGAGCAGAAAAGGTTGAAATGAAAGTTGTTGACACAATATTTTTATATTAGACAAGGTATTCACGTATTTACAATTTGTATTCAAGTAAACTCCTCAAATTTTTTATTATCAATCACCGATTCCAGAAGGATGTGCTTTGATCTAACGCCAATTCTCGGAATTCCAGTAACGATATACAACTTATATATTCTCTTTTAGTCCATATTCTTCGTATGCCTTCGTTATTTTTTTATCGTGTTTGTGATAAAGTCGTAGTATCTTAGTGAGTGTCCAACAATATTCTTTATACTTTTCTACCTGGTCTTTAAGTATCTTCCACCTATCCCTGTTATGACTTCCTAATTATAATTCACTTTTTTCAGCTAATCCTTTCTAGCTTCCGCCAGCACTACTTCTCTAATGCATGGCTCGCTCTCTCTGACCTTCATAATACATCTTCTAAATGAATTTTTCTTACCAGCACTCAGGAAAACAAATGGGCCCTAATTATCGTTTGTCTCACTGACGCATTAGCGTCACAGTGACCTCCCGGACTACGAAGGATAATGTTGTAGCGAGGAGATTTAGCCTTCTTTTGTTGTTCTTACTAATTAGGGCTGTGTGATGAGGGAATTATTCCCTCAATTTAATGAAAAAACGCGGGATGAAAGTGTTCATTACGTGCGGTACGAGAAGACAAAACAATGCTACAAAGAGGCTCATTTTTGTACCTTAAAATTCAAAACGTGATGTTATCGAAAATTTTCCTATTTTCCTGCGGGTCTAATAATGTAATTTAAGCGTGTCCGTTATAGGGGATCAACTGTTTTTATTTCTTCATTTTATGCTACAATATTGTACATACGGACAAAGAAAGAAGGTTCATTATATCCGTAAAGGGTTCGATTTTTTACGAAATATATACCACTTCTCTCATCTCTGAATAGTATAAAACAAAGTCACAATCTGCCTTTGTCTGGGTATCCATTTCTAACTTCTAAACGTCGAAGTGGAATTAGAGAAAAATATTTGTATGTACACTAGCTATTGCCCGCGGCTTCGCCCGCTTAGATATCGTCTTCGGCCATTTCGAAAATAATGCACCCCTATCATTGAAAGATGGAAAAATAAATAAGTGTTAATTGAGTTTAAATTTCCCTTACAACCTTCTAAAGTGAATACATTCTAAGGTTCACAAAAAATATTTTGTATATAATGCTATTTGTTTTCATTATTTGTATTTTCATTTTAAATTTCGTAACAAAAAAGACGTAACAAAATCAGGGCCCTGTCATAGGAATTTCGAATTATTTTAAAATTCCTCGCAGATTTAACTATAAACAGTAAATGTTTCCCATTATAGATAAATCATTTTTCATTTTCAGTTATTACAAAAGAGATAAAATATAAAGGCTAGTAATAAAAGCTCCAAAAACTAAATAAAAAAAAAAAAATTTTAAAATTTTTTATTTTTTTTCTGTAAATAGTCATTAACATAGATTTTAACTGTCATTCAACTGATGACGGCCTCATAGAAGAGGCCAAAATATTTTGAAAATTGTGTTTTTATTTTATTTTTCTTGTAACTAGTAATATTTAAAGAAAATAAAAGGCTAAACATAGCAATTATATCTTTATTTATATAAATAAAAAATGAGGATGTTCAATTTATGAAAGTTCCCGAAAACTTCTGTGCTAATAAATAAACTACCAACTACCGAAAACTACCGAATGAAATACTGAAAATTCCGAAAACTTTATACACCAAAAAGCTGACATAATACTATTTCACCTGCTGAAAATACATTTCAGCGAAAACTATTGTCAGCTTTTTATGTCGTAAATCTCCGAATAAAAATTCAAAGTTGCCTGACCATATCATAAATTCTGTTAAAACTTAAGGGGTCGCCTCGCTCCGCTCCGCTTCGCTTTCCTCCCAATATGTATTAACATGTCAACCTAACACGCTCCTCCTCGCTACACTCGTCGTCGCACCTATTTTTGACTCAGCAGAACACTTGTTTTCGTTAACTGAGTATTTCTTTCGGAAGTTCAGTAATTTATTCGGAGGTTCATTATTTAAACCAGGTGATCGTAAGGAATTTTAATTTGCTATTTTTTATTTATTTTGTCGGTAGACGTTACACAGTTAAATGAGTACATTTTTCGGTAACTAATTATACCGCTGCTTAGATAGTATTACAGTGTGCAGCAGTTCGCTGGGATTTAATTTGTTTTTCCGAGGCTTTATTATTATCCAAATAGAACCTAGTAAATTTCGTAAAAAAACGAGTCAATTTTTTGCGCCAAGAAGTGAGAGATTTCTCCCGATGCTCAGCACGGCACTTTCTCGACTAATCCCAAAGCTGCCGCTTAGTGGACGTGACATATTCCTGAGTACTGTTGTTCGAGCCTAAATTATTTCACATCTTTCGGCAAGTTGTTCAACATGTCTAAAAGACATTGTTTCATTTAAATAAATCATTAATATAAAATAAAACTCAAGATAGGTACTATTTTATTTAACAACAAAAAAATAATAACTTATGTAGAAGAAAAATTACAAATTTCGCCAATGGGACAGTATGAAACCGTCATTTTCAGTATTTTCAATAATCGATAAATCCATTATATATTTTATGTATTAAAAATGCAATTATTGTAATTGGTGGTCGAATACTTCTTATTTAAGTAAACAATAAGAAACTTACGTGGCCAATAGCCTGGAAATAGAAAAAAAATGCATGGGACACCCAAAAAAGGCAAGGGGTGCATTATTTTTAAAATGGACCCTTCATGACTGAATTTATATTTCAACAAAACAACAGTGACAGATGTGACAAAAGCGTAATAAGTCAATCAAAATATGTCAAGGGAGACAGATATCAAAAGTTTCAAATTTACAAACAAATAGCATCGCGTCTGGTGGATGCTTCAGGGGATCCAAGAGCTGGAGCTTACCTCGGCCAGCGAATAAGTCTGGCTATTCAACGAGGCAATGGAGCCAGTATCTTGGATACCCTGCCCGGTGACAGCGATGACTTGAATAAAGTCTTTTATGTCTCTTCTCTTCTTCTTCTCTTCTTCTTATCTTCTCTATACATATAAAATACAACGTCTGTCTGTCTGATCGTTCGCTTATAACTTGAGAACCACTCAATGGATTTTGGTGCAGTTTGAAAGATAAAGCATTTCTTCGGGAAGGTTTAAAGTTATCTTCACGCTATGACAAAAGGGAGCAGCGCAACGCCGTAGCGAAGTCGATCGTCAAATTTGTAAAATTTGTTTTCACTTTTTATTTTTTATTCTTTTATTTTATTTTCAGAAAAAATATTTCCTTTTGTTATAAAAATATTAAAGCTGAAATTATATTTCTTGACTGAGCAAAGACCAATAACTAAAATATTTTTATTTTCAAGTCCGTAGAAAACGCCATCTCTGGGAAGCTGTCCTGGATAACTGTAAGCTGGCGTTGAAATTGATTTTATTTTAATACACTAGATGGCGCTGCATGTTTCAAAATATCGAATTTGACGCAGTCTGGTTCAAATCAACTCACGTTAAAGTTTGTTTACACTATTATATAAAGAAGAAAGATTTGTTTGTTTGTTTGTAAATAATGGGTAATATATAGATATAATCATCGTCGGGGTTTCAATCATCCACTGGCAAATTTTTTTTTTAGGAGACCTCTCAAGTTTAAGTTTATTTGATCGGTACTGATGAGTATTTTTGTAGAACATGGTGACCAGGATCTAATGATGGGACTGGGAGGTGGGTACGGGATCTCTTGAACGGATAACAGCAGACCCTTCGACTTTGGGCTTATTTTATTTGTCTTTATTAGCACTTAAAACATGGTGACCAGGGTCTGCTGATGGGACTGAAATGTGGTTATGGGATCTCCTCAACGGATAACAGCAGACCCTTCGAGTTTGGGCTTATTCGATTGGTCTTTATTAGCACTATGGTAAAACATGGTGACCATGGTCTGATGATGGGACTGGAAGGTGGTACGGGATCTCCTCAACAGACAACAGCAGACCCTTCGAGTTTAGGCTTATTTAGTTGGTATTTATTAGGACTTTGGTAAAACAAATCAAATCAAATCAAAATATTTATTTTGTAAAATAGATACATAAAGTATACTTTCTACAAGTCAAAATTAATCTTTACAATAAATATCTTTAGAATAAAAAAATATAAAATAATAATATGTATAGGTATATACTAATAAGGGAAATACATACAAAAAATATTTAGGTTGGGCTACAAAAATTTTACTATACACCTACATAAAATAGAGAAATCTAGGAGAAAAAATATATATAAATGATGCAACGAACAAACGAGTTGATAAATAAATACAGGAAATATATCCAAAAAATAATAAAGTTGGGCTACTAAAATGTAATAAAGTTATAAACCTGCATAAAATAAAGAAATATAGGAATAAAAATATTATATATACATAATGCCTAACCATCCGCACCATTCGATTAGTATTGCTAAGAAGAAGAGCAAGAAACTTAGCAAACATGATTTTTTTTCATTTGTAACATAAACTTAATCTATACAATTTTCTTATACCTACTTAATTTGCAAATATAAAACCACAGGAATTATGTCCAAGAGAAAAAAAATATATTGATCTTAGTCAATCCGTCTTACATTGTCTATTACCTTTACAGCAAAGTCAGTTCACATATTATAATTAACTATAAAGGGCTTAAGATTAGCCTTTAGAGGAATCAAACATTTCGTATTAAAATTTGCTAATTATGACTTACAATTTTGATAAAGATTATTATTATTTATTACACCATGCTTTATTATCGTCCAGATAATCATTGATTTTATAATAAGCTTTTTTAAGTAGTCCCTGCTTAATGTATAGTTTAAACTTATTTTCAGGCAAACTAAGGACCTCCTTTGGAAGTTTATTGTAAAATCTTATACCATGTCCTACAAAAGAGGTACCTACCTTGGCAAGTCTGAATTTTGGAAAAGCTAGTTTATGTTTGTTTCTGGTTTCAACAGAGTGGTTCACACCAAGCCTCGGGAGATTATCAATATTTTTTCTGACATATCTAATAACTTGATAAATAAATTCACATGGGACCGTAAATATATTAATTTCCTTAAACTTTTTTCTTATTGAATCTCGATACTTGATGTTATAAATAGACCGAATTGCTCTCTTGTGCAAGACAAAGACTGCTTCTATATCCGCGGCTCTACCCCACAACATTATGCCATATGACATAATGCTGTGAAAATAACTGAAATATACTAATCTAGCAGTATTTTCATCAGTAATCTGCCTTATGCGTCTAACAGCGTATGCGGCTGAACTAAGTCTACCACAGAGAGCTTCTATGTGGAGACCCCACTGAAGACGAGAGTCTATAGTAATACCCAAAAACTTAGTTTCGTTAACTAACTCCAGCTTGGACCCCTAAACTGACATCTACTTGAATTACATTTTGTAAAGTAAACTTCATAGATTTCGTCTTTTTTGCATTTAGAACTAAATTATTTGCAGTGAACCAATCAAACATGATGACCAGGGTCTGCTGATGGGACTGGAAGGTGGTTGTGGGATCTCCTCAAAGGACAACAGCAGACCCTTCGAGTTCGGGCTTATTCGATTGGTCTTTATTAGCACTTTGGTAAAACATGGTGACCATGGTCTGATGATGGGACTGGATAGTGGGGACGGGATCTCCTCAACGGAAAACAGCAGACCCTTCGAGTTTGAACTTATTCGATTGGTCTTTATTAGCACTTTGGTAAAACATGGTGACCATGGTCTGATGATGGGACTGGAAAGTGGGGATGGGATCTCCTCAACGGAAAACAGCAGACCCTTCGAGTTTGGGCTTATTTGATTGGTCTTTATTAGCACTTTGCTAATACATGGTGGTGACCAGGGTCTGCTGATGGGACTGGAAGGTGGGTACGGGATCTCCTCAACGGACAACAGCAGACCGTTTGAGTTTGGGCTTATTTCATTGGTATTTATTAGCACTTTGGTAAAACATGGTGACCGTTGCATATTGTCGTTCAAAAGATCATATTCTTTTGTTTTCCTTATTTCCACGAAAATCTCTTCAACGAGGGCGGAGCCGCGGGCAAAAGCTATTAAAAAATACAACGTCTGTCTGTCTGTTCGATCGCTTATAACTTGAGAACCACTCAATGGATTTTGATGCAGTTTTCACTGAAAGATAAAGCATTTCTTCGGGAAGGTTTAAGCTATGTATCATCACGTAATGACAAAAGGGAGCAGCGCAGTGAGACTTGTGGAAGGTTCGCCGCCCTAGCGTAGTCGATCGGCGCGGGTTCAAACCCCGACTGGTAAAATTTGTTTTCACTTTTTATTTTTTTATTTTATTTTCAGAAAAAATATTAACTTTTGTAAAAAAAATATTAAAGCTGAAATTATATTTCTTGACTGAGCAAAAACCAATAACTAAAATATTTTTATTTTCAAGTCTTTAGTAAACGCCATCTCTGTGAAGCTATCCACGCTCAGTTAGCTGGCGTTGAAATGGTTTTTATTTTAATACACTAGATGGCGCTGCATGTTTCAAAATATCGGATTTGACGCAATCTGGTTCAAATCAACTCACGTTAAAGTTTGTCTACACTATTATATAAGGAAGAAAGATTTGTTTGTTTGTTTGCATATAATGGGTAATATCTAGAACTACTAAACTGACTATAAAAATTCTTTAAGCACTCAATAAGATTTTTAGTATGTACGCCTTGCGTAGTCGTATGTAGTCTCATGGTCGAGGTTTCAATCATCCACTGGTATATGTTTTTTTAGGAGACCTCACAAGTTTAAGTTTATTTTATCAGTATTGATGAGTATTTTTGTAGAACATGGTGACCAGGATCTAATGACGGTACTGGGAGGTGGGTACGGGATCTCCTCAACGGATAACAGCAGACCCTTCGAGTTTGGGCTCATTTTATTGGTCTTTATTAACACTTTGGTAAAACATGGTGACCAGGGTCTGATGATGGGATTGGAAGGTAGGGGATCTCCTCAACGGAAAACAGGAGACCCTTCTAGTTTGGGCTTATTTGATTGGTATTTCTTAGCACTTTCGTAAAACATGGTGACCGTTGCATATTGTCGTTCAAAAGATCATATTCTTTTGTTTTCCTTATTTCCACGAAAATCTCTTCAACGAGGGCGGAGCCGCGGGCAAAAGCTATTAAAAAATACAACGTCTGTCTGTCTGTTCGATCGCTTATAACTTGAGAACCACTCAATGGATTTTGATGCAGTTTTCACTGAAAGATAAAGCATTTCTTCGGGAAGGTTTAAGCTATGTATCATCACGTAATGACAAAAGGGAGCAGCGCAGTGAGACTTGTGGAAGGTTCGCCGCCCTAGCGTAGTCGATCGGCGCGGGTTCAAACCCCGACTGGTAAAATTTGTTTTCACTTTTTATTTTTTTATTTTATTTTCAGAAAAAATATTAACTTTTGTAAAAAAAATATTAAAGCTGAAATTATATTTCTTGACTGAGCAAAAACCAATAACTAAAATATTTTTATTTTCAAGTCTTTAGTAAACGCCATCTCTGTGAAGCTATCCACGCTCAGTTAGCTGGCGTTGAAATGGTTTTTATTTTAATACACTAGATGGCGCTGCATGTTTCAAAATATCGGATTTGACGCAATCTGGTTCAAATCAACTCACGTTAAAGTTTGTCTACACTATTATATAAGGAAGAAAGATTTGTTTGTTTGTTTGCATATAATGGGTAATATCTAGAACTACTAAACTGACTATAAAAATTCTTTAAGCACTCAATAAGATTTTTAGTATGTACGCCTTGCGTAGTCGTATGTAGTCTCATGGTCGAGGTTTCAATCATCCACTGGTATATGTTTTTTTAGGAGACCTCACAAGTTTCAGTTTATTTTATCAGTATTGATGAGTATTTTTGTAGAACATGGTGACCAGGATCTAATGACGGTACTGGGAGGTGGGTACGGGATCTCCTCAACGGATAACAGCAGACCCTTCGAGTTTGGGCTCATTTTATTGGTCTTTATTAACACTTTGGTAAAACATGGTGACCAGGGTCTGATGATGGGATTGGAAGGTAGGGGATCTCCTCAACGGAAAACAGGAGACCCTTCTAGTTTGGGCTTATTTGATTGGTATTTCTTAGCACTTTCGTAAAACATGGTGACCGTTGCATATTGTCGTTCAAAAGATCATATTCTTTTGTTTTCCTTATTTCCACGAAAATCTCTTCAACGAGGGCGGAGCCGCGGGCAAAAGCTATTAAAAAATACAACGTCTGTCTGTCTGTTCGATCGCTTATAACTTGAGAACCACTCAATGGATTTTGATGCAGTTTTCACTGAAAGATAAAGCATTTCTTCGGGAAGGTTTAAGCTATGTATCATCACGTAATGACAAAAGGGAGCAGCGCAGTGAGACTTGTGGAAGGTTCGCCGCCCTAGCGTAGTCGATCGGCGCGGGTTCAAACCCCGACTGGTAAAATTTGTTTTCACTTTTTATTTTTTTATTTTATTTTCAGAAAAAATATTAACTTTTGTAAAAAAAATATTAAAGCTGAAATTATATTTCTTGACTGAGCAAAAACCAATAACTAAAATATTTTTATTTTCAAGTCTTTAGTAAACGCCATCTCTGTGAAGCTATCCACGCTCAGTTAGCTGGCGTTGAAATGGTTTTTATTTTAATACACTAGATGGCGCTGCATGTTTCAAAATATCGGATTTGACGCAATCTGGTTCAAATCAACTCACGTTAAAGTTTGTCTACACTATTATATAAGGAAGAAAGATTTGTTTGTTTGTTTGCATATAATGGGTAATATCTAGAACTACTAAACTGACTATAAAAATTCTTTAAGCACTCAATAAGATTTTTAGTATGTACGCCTTGCGTAGTCGTATGTAGTCTCATGGTCGAGGTTTCAATCATCCACTGGTATATGTTTTTTTAGGAGACCTCACAAGTTTAAGTTTATTTTATCAGTATTGATGAGTATTTTTGTAGAACATGGTGACCAGGATCTAATGACGGTACTGGGAGGTGGGTACGGGATCTCCTCAACGGATAACAGCAGACCCTTCGAGTTTGGGCTCATTTTATTGGTCTTTATTAACACTTTGGTAAAACATGGTGACCAGGGTCTGATGATGGGATTGGAAGGTAGGGGATCTCCTCAACGGAAAACAGGAGACCCTTCTAGTTTGGGCTTATTTGATTGGTATTTCTTAGCACTTTCGTAAAACATGGCGACCGTTGCATATTGTCGTTCAAAAATTCGTATTATTTTGTTTTCCTTATTTCCACGAAAATCTCTTCGACGCGGGCCGAGCCGCGGGCAAAAGCTAGTTTAATATAAATTAATTTTTACTTAGTTTAGTTTATAATATTTTTACTTCTAGGTATTTAGTTTGTTTAAGTTTTTAGGATTATTTAGTTTTAGTTATATATAAATTTAGTTATAAATATAATAAAATATATTTCAACAGTAAAAAAACAAAAAAAATAAATGAAATGTGGTATTGTACTGAGGCCAAAACCAAGATCGTTTGGATTTTGGTTTGTCTGTTTGTATGTTCCGTTTTAACTCTAGAAACACTCGAATGCGTTTATTTTCATTTTCATCGGAGTGATCATGGTCAACAAATACGACTAGTTTATTGGACTAAATAGAAATACACATAGGCTATAAGGGTTGTTCATACGTAAATAAGGCCCAACCCGAAAACGGGGAAAAGATTGAATGAACGCTTTTAACTCGGCAACCACGTAATGTATTTGGATGCGGTTTTTTATTGTCATCATAGTGACCCCGGTCAACACATATGCTACAAGGTGGAATTCATAAAATAACGCCCAAGCCGAAAACGGGGAAAAGACTGGATAAACGTGGGTGGAGCTGCGCGGGCAAAGACTGGTGACAATATTTAGATTTTAGTTATAGGAAATTTTACTAACTGTTTGAGGTTTTTCTATGAACACATTTTTTTTTATTTCTCTCTGAATCCGTCCCTTTCGTGTTATGCTGGAGACAGACAGACAGACGGTCGAACAAGAGGACACACAACGAAACTTGGCTAAAAGACGGTACCCTAAGAACGACTTGTTTCAGTTTGTTCAATAAAAAAATACATATTTTACCAAAGGCTTTTAGGTTTTACGGAATGGGTTTCATGATTTATGCTGCTCGAAGGTTATCCTTGGGAGCAATTGGTGTTAGGTGGGTAAACAAAGCACAGGTGGCCAGACGTAAGAAAACTGATAAGAAAATGTGTGGTTTGCATCTATGGTTTGCATTATAGATGTTACTAGCCAAACCGGCTTTTGTTCTTGTTTTTTTATTTATGGACCTTTGAACTTGTATTTTCTCTGTCACGTCTCGATTTTTGTGAAATTCACTTTGACTACCGAAAATTTTCGTTTTTCATTACTTTTGGACAGATTTTGCCCCACCATTTTTTAGGTTGAAAAAATTAAATCTTTATAGGATCACCTTGTTGCCCGTCTGTCCGTCTGTCAAGAGTCAAGACTCTTTTTCTCGGGCTTAGAGATATCAATACCTACAGTCATCTACGGCCCCGTAGTGATGTTAAATAATAATCTGATTTCAAACTAAACGAAAATAAAAGTTATTGCCCTTTAAGTAATCAATTTCATACAAATTATCTCACCACGAAAACCTATAGGTTACTTCCAGTTTACTTAAAAACTTGAAATTTCGTTCATAAAAAAATCTGAAAATTTATCTTTAATTAACTACTTAAGAAGATATTAAGTCCCTACCTAATTAGACCAATTCAGTGTCAAGTTAAGTTGGTCAATTATAACTGCTCATGGAATAAGTTTGAGTTTCAAACAATACAATTTGTACGTTTCTAAAGTGGTAAATATAACAAAAGTTATGACTGAGTCTTACTTTTCAAATTAAATGGATATTTTTAAAAGCTTATTGCTGTCACTCCACACTTCGCGTTTTATATGCTAGAGAATAAATTATTGAAGAAAAGAAAATGTTGTTCCTTAATAAAATTATCTGGTTATGATTTCAGAACAAAAAACTTTAAAGAAAATAAACATTAAGTAAACCGAGAGCTGAATGATATCTACGACACGGTTGTTCTTTGGAAATTACCGACCGGCCTGCAGAAGAGGCATAGAGAACACAATTATAGTGGGTGCAAACAGTCATGATATTAAAAACAAATATGAAAAAAGACATAATTTATGGTCATCAAATATTTTCCCGAGGGGTGTTTAATTTCATTCATACATTCATACTGAACACCGAAATATAGAAACACAATCAAATATTCACTATTAACACGGTTAGTCCATTGAATTAAATTATACAACATATAAAAAAATACTATCAAATAGAAGCTGGAAGTCTGAATAAACAAATTTAGTAACAAAAACCTAAGAGCAAATTTTCAAACAGACATTGAACTCGGCTTTAATTTAAAAGGTACAACTCTGTAACAGAATGAAATAGATTTATACAACAAAAAATGAAATATAGAAATCTACAATATTAAAAATCACTATTTTCGCATATATTCACATGTCCCAAAGAAAAAATCTGGACAAAATATGTCATTCAATATGATCAGTAAATTATTTGCTTTAATTTGATGTCAGATCAAGCCGGACCTTGAACTTGTTACAACAACCCTGAAATTAGCGTAGAGACTGGAGGGTAGTAAAAAAATAGGTAATTGGAGGCAGAGCCAAGCCAAACGACCCATACCAACTGTACAATAATAAAAGCGTACAAAAACATAAAAATACAGTTAAGAAATTTGCAGTTTCATTAACCAAGACTATATTTTTATTGCGAAATCCATCGCTTTGCAATACTCGAAATATGATTATTATAATGCATAACAAACTAGAAAAGATGAATTAGAAACAAAAGCAAAGACAAGAATTTGAAAAAATTCATCGGGCCAGGTTTTTTCAAATTCTTGTCACAGAAAATAATAGCCTGTCTTGTTTACCGAGTTTTCCGAAGAACGCAAACCTGACAGTTGTGCCCCTACGGAATTTGAACAAGCAACCTCTAAATTAGTAGGCCGTTGACCATTAGGCGATTCAAATAAAACGAATACCAACAAAGAATCAAAACTTCATCAGTGTCGATCAACACATCACGGAAAATGCTTCCACTATATTTCTATTACTCTTTCATTCTGGAGGCAGGCCAGCCCACAAACTGTAGTAACATAAACCAAAAGTTTAACCATTTACTTTCTTAAGGCTACACAGACGGGGGGTAATGAAACTCCGTCTATTCCTGGATCATAGTTTTCAAAGACAATATTCGGATTGTCTGTATAATCTATACTAATAATAAAGTAGTGAAAAGGTCGTGTCTGCACGTAGAATATATTTTCAAAATTTTAAAGAAATTGGCAAAGCTATCATTTGTAGGATTCCGTAGTCGACAAGGAACCCTTATAGTTACGCAAAGTTCATAACTGGCTGTCTGTCTGTGCGTCCCCAAATTAGCTCAGAGACTGTAATTTGGCATGAGTATACATATTAACCACGCCGAAAAAGCGGCAAAACAAAATCTTGAAAAAAAAAAGGCTAGTAGTTTATATAATTATTCGAACAATTGGTTAAACCTTTATGGATTATCTATATGAAAAGGACAAAAAAATCCCATTACAGTTAAGTACTTCGTTGATTCATTACACAATAACAGAGAGAACATTACATATTGCGTCTCGACGCCTACAGCGCAAATAAAGTACCCTGATAAAAATCCATTTAAGCCTTAATACTGATAAATGTTTCAGGCCAACGCCTATAGCGCAAAAAAGTACCTCGAGTTAAGTAACAACAGATTTTGTACTTAAGGCGACAACAATTTTATTGCTGGTGGCCTTGGTGCGTGCATCTCACTTTCTCACACGACTCGTACAATACCCGACTAACACACTGGGTGGCATATAAGTTCCATATCAGATCAAATTGCAACCGAAGGTTAGAAAGATAGCTTAGCTTAGGTTCTACATATATCGGTGTATGCAACCCATATGGAACCCGTTGGAGAAAAATTGCAGTCTTTTTTTGGTACCAAATGAGTTTCATATAAGTTCTAATTTAGCCCGTGAGTGAAAATTATTTTAATATCATAAATTATAATTTTTTGTGGATGACTGGGCTGGGGAATCAAGATGCAAAAGCGCTGTAATTTAGCCAATAAATAATAACGATTATGATAACCATAGGCAAATTAAATTATTTGTATCAAATCAAATTAAATCAAACTAAAACTCTTCAGAAATAATCAAGAAACTCTATGCAGTTATAAACGATGAAAAAAAATTAGTTCTACTTTTTTTTTTCATCCATCAATCTGTCAATCAACATTATGCCTGTCAAATTTAATTTCGAGTTCATACATTTATCACATAATCTTTATTTAATTTTAATTTTGGCTGATGCTGACCATAGTAATGGCCGAAATATGTCTCAATATATTATTTTAATGTGTTCTTTAACTCGTATATACATACATAATTTAAAAATATATATGATATAAAAATATAACTGCAAATGAGTTTCTTGATTATTTCTGAAGAGTTTTAGTTTGATTTAATTTGATTTGATACAAATAATTTAATTTGCCTATGGTTATCATAATCGTTATTATTTATTGGCTAAATTACAGCGCTTTTGCATCTTGATTCCCCAGCCCAGGCATCCACAAAAAATTATAATTTATGATATTAAAATAATTTTCACTCACGGGCTAAATTAGAACTTATATGAAACTCATTTGGAACCAAAAAAAGACTTCAATTTTTCTCCAACGGGTTCCATATGGGTTGCATACACCGATATAGAACCTAAGCTAAGCTATCTTTCTAACCTTCGGTTGTAATTTGATCTGATATGGAAGTATAAACGATGAAAAAAAATTTGTTATACTTTTTTTTTTCATCCATCAATCTGTCAATCAACATTATGCCTGTCAAATTTAATTTCGAGTTCATACATTTATCACATAATCTTTATTTAATTTTAATTTTGGCTGATGCCGACCATAGTAATGGCCGAAATATATCTCAATATATTATTTCAATGTGTTCTTTAACTTGTATATACATACACAATTTAATAATTATATATGATATAAAAATAAAAGACAAAAAAGCCTAATATTCTTTACTTTCATTTGTAGTTATATTAAAATATCCTCTATTTGACAAAGTTTCAACTTGTTTTTTAAATTACAATTATTAAAATCAGATCTTAGTCTTAAATTGACTTAATGTTTATAATATTTTCACATTGTTTTCATATTTATACCAAGTTCTTGTTCGAGAACATAATTATCGAGATAAAAAAATAAAATACCATCTCATTCCAGATACTCTGTGGTTTGTAATATATACTATTATTTTCACATTGTTTTCATATTTATACCAAGTTCTTGTTCGAGAACATAATTATCAAGATAAAAAAATAAAATACCATCTCATTCCAGATACTCTGTGGTTTGTAATATATACTATTATTTTCACATTGTTTTCATATTTATACCAAGTTCTTGTTCGAGAACATAATTATCGAGATAAAAAAATAAAATACCATCTCATTCCAGATACTCTGTGGTTTGTAATATATACTATTATTTTCACATTGTTTTCATATTTATACCAAGTTCTTGTTCGAGAACATAATTATCGAGATAAAAAAATAAAATACCATCTCATTCCAGATACTCTGTAGTTTGTAATATATACATATATATTTAAAGTTTTACTATCATTTCATCTAAAACCGGACCGGACCTATCACCGCCTTTCAAAGTGACAAGCGATAGTTGTCCCCTTAAGAAAAATAATTACAGCCGTAATAGTGATAGCGCAAAATGTAAAACACATATCGCGCTGGTTCACGCACAGTTATTGTGTTTAACCGGCCCTGACCGCAGAATTTTCTACATCTGAGGTGCAATTGTGTAAGCCAATGGTATTCAAATTGATTGTCATTGTCTTATTTTGTTGTTGACAACCAAAAACGTACGATTTCATTTGTCAAACGGGCATATTTGCTTAGCCGAATAGCCATATGACAATAGAACTTGAATACCATTGGCTTACACAATTGCACCTCTGCTCAATGGCCAATCCGACACTGACCTTTATACTCAGACGAGGGTACAGGATCATAATTATAAAACTCCAAACTTGCTTCTGAACTTCCAGATTAAGTTCCACCCGAGACCGAGTCACTTGATCCTTTTTCTTTACACTTTCGTAAGTCTGGCTTCACAGCCTTAAAAGCTGCTTTGGTTTCATAGTAAAACATCGGTTTTCCTGCTTTTGCTGTTTGAGATTTTCGATAAACCATTTTTAAAACAGGAAATATTAATCGTAAAAATAGGTCTAGTAAGTACTGCAACTTGGTCCAATGTTATTTCCATGAATTCGTGATGTTCAATTTATTAAACCAAGTTAAATATAAAGGATTCTGCCGAAATACAAGCGGCATCAAAACGATATATGTCTAAAAATATAGAGAAACGGGATATTTGATCTTTGTGACATGATTTTTAAATGAATTGGCACAAAGTTACTGAGCTTGTACAAAGTTATACAGCTTAACTGCATGTATATTACCAGTGTAGTACATAAACTTTGTAAGCTTAAATCGGAGCAAAAAAGTTAAAAAGACATTTTGACAGCACATTGGCAATCACAGTCGACAATTCTTAGATTGTAAGATGGCAGTATAAAACAGGTTATTTGGTTTTGATTTGTCCGAAAACTTAAATTAGCCAACGGGTCTTTAAAAAATCATGCAGTTTTTTCAAAGACACTACTTTTTGCTCTTAATATATTGCACGTATTTTAATTTCTTGAACATCCTGTTAGAACGAGGCATTTGCGAGACCCCGCCTGCCATGATCCTTTACGTCTTTGTTTCGTTTGTTGCAGATTTATGTTTATTTCTGTAGTAGTTAACAGAAAATAATTAGCAAGTTTTGGGAGAGGGACAGCAGGGTGAGGCGTTAATCAGTCTTTTCAGGGACTTCCGCGAAAATCTACTGAAGTTAGAATGACTGCTACTACGCAACTGCCTGTAACCACTCCCCGGTACGGCTACTGATGACGTCATGCCGGAATGCCGGAACACAGCGAGTCACTTAGCGGCGTGGTGACGTCATCAGGTTGGTGACGAGCCATAGCGTCTGCAGACGAGGCCAACATCCGATGACCTTATAGCCTTCATTGCTACAGAGACATAAATTGTTGCCGTACCTTTTTATAATCCCTTTGTCACCATTTACTTACGGAATCCACGAGAAGACATCGAGTGACAATATTCTTTATGTTGTCACACAAGAAACAAGAAAAAAATTACCAAAAAGAAAACTTTGTTTCTTCTAGCACGTATCCAAGGCGAGGTGGGATTTGCCCCCCTTGACAAATTTGATGTGACATACACGGGACCGGGAATGTTTATTCATAACCACTGTAAAGTACGTTTGAATAAAAAAAGTAAGGTTCTTTTGATACTTGATAATATTCTAGTACAGTGAATCACTGTACTGTCAGTGATTGATTACTGATTGCAGGTTTATTTTACAATTCACATTGTAGTTTCAATTAATGACCCCCGCCCCCCCCCCCCCCGAAACAAAAGTCTGGATACGTGCCTGGTTCTGACGTAAATTCAATGGAAGTCTCCTGTGTTGTCCGATATATAGGTTTAAGCGGATTTTGACGAATGACGTCATAGATCGCGGGAGTAAGCACTTTTTTGGAAAAACTGGCGAGAAATCCGCTCCCCCCAAAATGAAGACCTAGATCCGTCCTTGGTAAGTACGAGGTAAGACGTCACATTCATAAAAAAAATTTTCTTTGAAATAAATGTCTCTCCGTCGCGTCGTGACATTTTAAAAACAAAATAAATCTACAACACAGGGATAAAAACACGCCATGCTCTGTTTCTGTCAGTTTTAGGATTCCGTCATAAAAAACCTTTACAATTTCGGTCCTTAGCTGAAAACAATAATAAAAAAACTATCAGTGACATTATAATTCTTTAATGTAGACAGAAACACGAACAAAAACAGTTTCAGTAAATGGGATGTACGTACAAGTGAGCTTATCTCGAATAAGAGATTTCTTACAGCAAACTATCATTAGTGAAAAAGTAAAGAATTAAATAAGAGTAATCATAATATATATACACGTGTACAAAAAATATTTTATAAAAGTTTCCTAGTATACAAAAATAAACCTAAATATTTAATATTCAATACTTACCATTATATCCATAGAATATTTGTGGAATAAAAAGTACAAAAATTTGTGTATAATTTATTGAAGATGGTATACCATCGAGTACCATTAATATACACATTACACAATAAAGTACATAAATATAAAATATATTTATATGAATTTCTTTATCAGAAGGCGAGAGGTAGTGCTTCAGCAAAAGAAAATTTCATTTTAAGAAAAATCTTAAATTAACTGATAGATTATATTAATGACGAATAAATTAATTGATAAAGAATGTTTAATGACGTCACAATAATGGCTTGTCGGATACCCGATAAATAATATACATTATCATTTATTATAAACTTAGTTCTAAGGTATCAAAACAAAATAATATGAAATAATCGATGAAATCGTAATGTTCAATTCAATCAATCAAATTAAATGTAAAGGATTCTGCCGAAATAAAAGCGGTATCAAAACGATAAATGTCTAAAAATATAGAGAAACGGGATATTTGATCTTTGTGACATGATTTTTAAATGAATTTGCGCAAAGTTACTGAGCTTGTACAAAGTTATACAGCTTAACTGCATGTATACTACCAGTGTAGTACATAAACTTTGTAAGCTTGAATCGGAGCAAAAAAGTTAAAAAGATATTTTGACAGCACATTGGCAATCACAGTCGACAATTCTTAGATTGTAAGATGGCAGTATAAAACAGGTTATTTGGTTTTGATCTGTCCGAAAACTTATATTTTCCACCGGGTCTTTAAAAAAATCATGCAGTTTTTTCAAAGACACAACTTTTTGCTCTTAATATAATGCACGTACTTTAATTTCTTGAACATCCTGTATCTACATTGACAAGACCCAAAAACTAAAAATACTTGCAAACTTTACATGGGTATTTGTATTTTTTTACAGCTTTATGTAGTACGAGAAAGCTTTAAAATAAATTCTTGTCGGTAGAGCTTTTATTTTTAAAGTGTCTGCAACAGGTTTTATTTATGTGTTCTGTAATATTTAACCTTTTAATGTAACTCTACTGAAGTCTAAGAGTGCTTTTAAAAGTTAAATATAAAGGTGTAAACTTAATCTGGGGGCACGGCAGTGCCCCCACCAATCGAGCTTATGTACTTTCTTCTAAGGGCTTTTTGTGCCGTCTCATCAATAACTACTTTAAAAACGAAGCGACCGTTTCTACGTTTGAGCACAAACTATGCCAATCAGTTGAGCTAATTTATGTGGAAAAAATGGACAAATGCGAGTCGGACTCGCCCACCGAGGGTTCCATACAAATTTCTAGGTACAAATTATAAATATTATATGAAATTTATTTAATAATTGTTTTTATGATTTAATTACAAATGTATAGTTTTCTGATGTTTCCCTATACTTAGTATAAGACAAATATTCAGCGAATACCAGTTCGGATTTAGACGAAACAGATCAACGACCCAAGCTGTCTTTAAATATATTGATAATATACTACATTCAATAAATAATAAAACATACGCAGTAGGTATCTTGCTTGACATGACTAAAGCCTACGATCGAGTCTTATACGAAATTTTATTAAAAAAATTACATGGTAAGGTGTAAGGGGATTCGCCTATGAATGGTTTGTTTCATATCTCAGAAACCGCGCTCAATATGTAGAAATAGAAAACTATAATTTCGAAACTGGTGAAATAAAAAAAGTAAGATCCGAATTAAAGGATACAACTAAATCTATACCTCAAGGGAGTGTTCTTGGTTGTATTTTATTCTTGATATACATTAATGACTTGGCAAAAATAATCGATACCCCATGCACCCTTTTTGCAGACGATATTTCAATCACAATACCCATCCAAAACGATTCTGGACTAAATGAACGTCTTAATGCAGCATTAACGAAAATAGTAAACTGGCTTAATGAACACAACTTACAGATAAACTTTTCTAAAACAAAACTTATCCAATTTAAACCATATCAAAAAAAAAACCCTACTTATTGATTTTTCATTTTATAATAATAAAATAGAATGCGTGAGTACGTACAAATTATTGGGTATTAACATCGATTCTCACATCAACTGGAAAAATAACATAGAAAAAACTTCACCAAAGCTATCTAGATTTACATACGCCCTATATCAACTTAAAAAATTTACTGATAAAAAAACAGCTCTTAGCGCTTATTATGCCTACGCACATGCATGGCTCCAATATGGTGCGATTTTGTGGGGAAATAGCGTAGTTGTTATAAAACTGTTCCGGCTACAAAAGAAATGCGTGCGTATAATAGAGAACATTGATGTAGAGACAAGTTGCAAACCGTATTTTCAAGAATTAAATATACTAACCCTGACATCTATATATATATTAGAGGTAAGTTTATTTGTTAAGAAGAATATACATCTCTTCCCAGAATATTCCCGCCCTTTTAACCTTAGACCCCAAAATAGACTACAAATGCCCTTCTCTACTTTAAAAATATTCCAAAACGGCCCATTTTCGATGTCAGTTAAAATATATAACAAGATCCCTAAATATATAAGAGATGAAAAGAATCCGCATAAATTTAAATTTGTACTAAAGAATTATCTAATTAAAAAATGCTATTATACGATTACAGAATTTTTAAAAGAAAAGTTATAAGATGATTTTAATAGAAATTGTATAACTTACTGTGTATCTCTATTTTTTTCTGTTTATAAGTTTTTTTATTAAGTTTTAAGTTTAAAATTGCTGTGCCCAATCCGGGCTTATGTTGAAACTGTAATTTATATTAAGACCTTTATGGACAACATAAATGCAATAAATATTGAGTATTGAGTATTATTTGCAAAACTTCATAGTTATAATTAACGGGAAATACCCTATAAATTTTGATTCCCTTGAGAGTCGAAATATACGTTTTATGCGGCATAAACGGCCATATATTTTTTTAAACTTAATAATTTTAATTTTTTCACAGCTTCAAGGACTGTAGACATATATAATAATAGAATATAATTTTAATTTCAACTCGATACGCGTTCCCGAGAGAGGGTCAAATTCAAATTCAAATTGTTTATTTGTAAAATAGATACATAAAGTATACGTTTTACATGTCAAATCTATCGTAACGTATCATATCATAACGTAACGTATCGTAACGTATGCAAACATGCAACCAAGGTAGCTCGAGACATATATTACGGGCAAAAGCTATTAGACAATAAATTTAACCTAAAGCGTACCTGGAACATTATAAAGGAAGCAACTGACACCACAAACCAAAAAAAAACAACAAAACTCCAAACAAGCAATCTAAATAGTTACAATAGTTACTTCGCAAACATCGGTAAAGACTTGAGTGCAACTATACTTGGCAAAATTAATAAAACAGAAGACGAGCTTCTTCAATCGGATACGACTAAAAGTAAAAGTGGCCCTCTTGGAAACTCACTTTTTCTACTGCCCACAGATGAAACTGAGGTGAAACGAATCGTAACTAAACTAAAATCAGGAAGGGCCCCAGGTTGGGACGGCATTAACAACGAGTTTCTGAAAAAAACCATAGTCCACATTGTCATCCCCCTGACTCACATTATTAATCTTAGTATAGGCAGTGGTACCTATCCCACATCCTTTAAAAAAGGTGTTGTTTGTCCAATTTTTAAGAATGGCCCAGAAACAGACATTTCTAACTACCGCCCCATAACCTTGCTACCCTCGATGTCCAAAGTCCTGGAGAAAATAATTAAAGTACGTGTTACAGATTTTCTTGTTAAAAACTCACTAATATCCAATAATCAATATGGATTCCAAACAAAAAAATCTACAGGTCATGCCGTTGACAGTTTAACAGAATTTGTTAATAATCACCTTGATCAGGGTAGACACTGTGTTGGGGTGTTTCTAGATCTCGCTAAAGCGTTCGACACAGTGTCTCTACCAATACTTTTAAAAAAACTAGAAGGAATTGGCATCAGAGGACTGACTCTAAAATGGTTCGAAAGTTATCTGCTGGGCAGGAAACAAGTTGTAAAAATCTCTGGTAATACAAGCACAGAATCAAACATTGAGTTTGGTGTTCCCCAGGGCAGCGTTCTCGGGCCGACCCTGTTTCTCGTGTACATTGATCCCTTAGCACAGCTTGAAACGAACGGTAAAACCATTTGTTTTGCAGATGACACTGTACTCCTGTTTGCGGACGATTCCTGGGAGAGCACTTATTCAAAGGCAAATAAAGGGCTTTCTTTAGTAAAGGAATGGTTAAACCACAACTTGCTTACCTTGAATACTCAGAAGACTAAATATATCAGCTTCATAATAACGCGTCACTCAGAGCCTCCAAAGAATCTTGTCATAAAAGCCCATGAATGTCAATCGACATGTTACCAAATTACCTGTCCCTGTCAAGAACTCCAAAGAGTTAACTACATGCGCTATCTTGGAGTTAACATCGACGAACATTTAAATTGGGCACCTCACATTGCCCAACTTTCAGGTAGAGTGAGAAAGTTAATGTACTTCTTCAAAAAAGCCAGGAATCTGATGGGGAGGAATCTATTAAGAGTATTGTACTTTGCCCTGTGCCAGAGCTTATTAAACTACTGCATAACATCCTGGGGTGGAGCAGCTAAAAGCCATTTCATCGCTTTAGAACGAGCTCAAAGAATGGTATTGAAAGTGATGCTTCAGAAACCGTTTACTTATGACACTACTCAATTATTCCAGGAAACCAAACTCTTGACCGTCAGAAAACTTTTTATCATGGAGATAATCACTAAGCCAAGTAATATCTCAGTTCTAAAACACAATAATGAAAGGTCAAACAGAAGAGCTGGCGAGTGGGAAGTTCCCCTCATGAAGACATCTTTTGGCCAACGACATAAAGTTTTCTTGGCCCCATACATACACAACAAATTAAATAAAACTCTTCGTCTCACAAAACTTAAAGGAACAACCCTGAAAAAGACCCTTTTACAACACCTGCTTACCCTTGACTATAACTCTTGCGAAAACCTCCTCCAAATTATAAAGTAGATAGTTGTTTTGTCTTAAAAGTTAATCCCTAAAATTTGGTTTATTCTCGTTTTATTCATTTACTATAACCTTCTTTATTATTATTATTTTTTGAACCACTAACAAACTATGTCCTTGTCTTTTATTACTATATCATATTTTAGTCATATTTATAGTAAACGACAATAATAACTTCATTTAACCATGTTAAACACGTCAACTTAGTCCTAAAACTGCATTACACTCACCACTAATATCACTCGATAAATAAGAATACTTTTTTAATGCACTTCAAAATAATCATTTACTCACAAATTACGCCCACCAACACTACACTCACGCAGCCTTGACACACACAACTATTTGCTCCAAGGTTGATGGTGCCCTATGGTACGGACCTAAAAAGTCTAGTATAGGGTACTAATAAGCTTTGTACATCTTGTCTGATTGAATTAACTGTAAATAAGTTATTGTGTAATCTTATAAAGATGTTTTTATGTTTGCATGTATTTCATCAATAAATGTTTTTATGTTTATGTTTAAATCTAATCTGTATAAAAATAATATTTTATGTTTAACAAATATGATACGGGAAAAAAAAACTCTAAGTATTTAAGTCTTGACAGACAGACGGACGGACAGGCGTGATTACAAAAGCCCGTTGATTTCGGCCAGGTACTTTGCCCAACCACTCGGGCTTTTAAAGTAGACATGCTTACTTTAATCCCCAGAGCGTTTGGGCCAACATTGTGGCCCAAACCAACAGGCTATTAGAGTTGATCAATCAGTTTACTGCAACTACAAAAGCCCGAGTGATTCCGCCAGCGTGTGTTTGTCTCTAACAGGGAATTGTAGTGCAGGTATGTTTACGCTAAAACCCAGAGCGTTACGCAAAATTTAATGCACTGAGCAAGAGTCGATTTGCAGATATTAAAACTCTTAAACAGTTGCGATAAATATGTTATTAATTCAACGCGTTAGAAAACGTCCTGTGGATATGAAATACCATACGCGTGACAGAGATAGCTTTATATACTTTGTTCTTAAATTTTATTAGTAGCATGTGTTTGTATTTATACGTTATATATATTTTTTTATTTATACATCTTCCTTTCCCGGCTCTACCCATTAACGATCCACACCACTAAATTATATACCTAATACTGGATAGAAAGACAGACGGACATGGCGAAACGATAAGGGTTCCTTGTCGGACTACGGAACCCTAAGTGGAGTAAAAAGAGAAGCCTAAATATTCATTTAGGACAGACTAGTGCAAAAAAGTGAAAACTAAAATAATTACATTCGTATGTTTGATAGTACTCGTAGACTGATGACGACCACAAGTAGGTCGAAATATATATCGATCTTTATTTTTCGTTTGTTTCTCTATATATATTATCCATATAACTAGCTATATTTAAAGGCTCAAGAAGTCACAAAAATAGTATTTATTTAATGATTTATATTAGATTTGTATTTTTTTTATAAAAGTGCAAAATTATCTTTAAATTCTTAATTTATGTAGACTTCAGTTGATGTCTTACATTAAATTCATAAATCTACAGAAATATTTGCTATGTTTTCTTTCAATAAAACCGTCTACACCTGCCTCTCAGGGTTTTGTAGTGGCAGTATTATAAAACGCTGACTTTAATTGCCTGTTGGTTTCGGCCCCTTGACTGGCCGAAACGCTCTGGGGTTTAAAGTGAGGGTGTCTACTTTAAAAGCCGGAGCGGCTGGGCCAAGTACCTGGCCGAAATCAACAGACTTTTGTAATCACGCGACGGACAGACAGACGGACAACAAAGTGATCCTATAAGGGTTCTGTTTTTCCTTTTGAAGTACGGAACCCTAAAAATAGTGTTAGTTCAATATAATGACACAAGAGAAGAAAAAGAAAGAGCCCTTAGAATGAAGTAAAAGCCCTTACACGTTCAGCCATGAGTCAGTACTTTGGAAAATCAAAATTCCATTTTCCAAATTACGAAAATAAAAATTATTGATCCGTGATACTGATCACTTACCGAATTTGTAGCATGAATTAATCTATATAAATTAATGTAGATATATAAAAACTTTTATTAACTTACACAGTACACACACACACATATAATGAAGTAGTTGCACGAAAAAAAAAGAATTGAAAAAATATAAAACAAAACAATAACTTATCAAAACAAATAAAAGACACTGACTATATACGTACTGTTCAAATGATATTGGCCTTGGCTCAGCAAAATGTTGCAGGTAAACCTACAACGCTGGTATTCTGCCAGCACCATAGTACCTAAGAATTCATCAGTTCATCACACATTGTTGCAAGGATCGGTGTTAATAGAAAATTTAAGTCATATTAGAAATTTATTATTATTAACGTATATTGATTAATTCAACACATATTGTGCGCACTAATTTTGTTCGATTTTTTTTACAATAAATAACGAACAGGTTAGCAAGACCGACCAAAGTGAAATTTGAAGACGAATGTATTTAATTTTAAAAGTTGATTCCATTGATTCCAGTAAGTCCTCTAATTGGGTGAGGAATATTGTTCCAGCACTAGTCACACAATATGTGAAACTACACTGAAACAAATAGGTTCCTACCAAGAGGCTTGTATGTCAATTTTGGCTATATTAACTAACTTCTTGGTTGTTTCCAATGTTTTTATGATCAAGTAAACAAGTTTAGTAACTGACATCTTGTTGCGCTCATATGGAGTTAAGATAGTTGTTTACGGTTAACAAGATCTTGTTCAATTTACATTATTTTTTTCTGTGTACCTCAAAAAGCTGCAGTTTTATGGGAAGACACAAAAAAATTGCCTTTTTATTATTATATTTTAGGACTTTCCGATTTAAGGCTGTTAAAAGGTGACTTTAATTTATTTAGCCATATTGTTACTGAAGACTCAGTAAGTGCTCAGTAACAAGATTCAATGACCCTTTTTGTGAAGTTCGTTAATTTTATTATTTTCGTGTTCCTTACAAACGCAAGCCCAGCCCCGAGTCAATTACGATGAGACGTCAAGATTTTATTTTGCGAAGTTAGCAAAAACTGTTATCGATCCGTGATACTGATCACTTACCGAGCCTTTATTAAGAGTTTAGCTGTATAAATTAAAGTCACCTTATATAAAACAGGTCAAGTTCCTTGTCGGACTACGGAATCCTAAAAAGTTCACCAAGGTCAACCGATCCTTGGATATTATATAAGGTCCTACAATAATAATAATAGGTTAAAATAATTCTAGGCCGATATGATGGCCGTTGGGGCCGAAAGGCTTTAGAATGGAGACCACATACAGCAAAGCGTAGTGTAGGCCGACCTCGTGCCCGCTGGACCGACGACCTGAAGGACGTTGCGGGGGGCGGCTGGATGAGGAGGACGGAGGACCGACATGAGTGGCAAAATTTGGGAAAGGCCTATGACCAGCAGCGGACGAACACGGGCTGATGGATGGATGGATGGAATTCTAGGGTAATTCAAAATTTTCAAAAAGAAAAATAAATCTTCGTCATGTAATAATATGTAATTAGTGTACTTTCCAGTACAAAGTGGGTCAATCAACTAACTAAAACTCCATAAAAAAAGGTCTTGCAAAAAAATTCTTTTCGGTTGAAAGTGATCTAGTAGCGAATTATTAGACTATCATCTCTTGAATTTTTTTCACTGTAAATTGTAAAACGTTTCAGTGAAAATATTCGAATATCTCTAATAAAGTCGACAAGCGAACTGAGGTTTAAATTACTTTCTTTGTAGGCACACCCCACTTTCAGACGTGGGGTAATTCTTTACTCAACAGATTTCAGTCCTACGAGCAAATAAAGTAAAGAGGAAACTTCGCCACTCTTCCGCAAAGGTATTCAATAGAAAAGAAAACATATAAATAAAGTGCGTTTGTTTAGAGGTATAGAACTTTGAAATGGAATAAAACAAAGATGATTTTTTTTATTGATATGAAATTTATTTTATTCGAAAGACAATCTTCTGGCATTATAATTTAAATATGACTTCTGGCATATGTCCGCCACGGCTGGCTCGGACGTAGTCTAATCTGGAGGTCCAATTTTCGATAACTTTTTCCAACATTTGTGGCCGTATATCGGCAATAACTCGCCGAATGTTGTCCTGCAAGTGGTCAATCGTTTCGGGCTTATCGGCGTAGACTTGCGACTTCACATATCCCCACAGAAAATAGTCAAGTGGCGTTAAATCGCACGATCTTGGAGGCCAAATCACGGGTCCGAAACGTGAAACTATGCGGATACCAAACGTTTCCTTCAATAAATTAATTGTGGCACGAGCTGTGTGACATGTTGCGCCGTCTTGTTGAAACCACAACTCCTGCACATCATGGTTGTTCAATTTATGAACGAAAAAATTCTACGACGATAAGCCCGAAACTATTGACCACTTGGAGGACAACACTCGGCGAGTTATTGCCGATATACGGCCACAAATGTTGGAAAAAGTCATCGAAAATTGGACCTCCAGATTAGACTACGTCCGAGCCAGCCGTGGCGGACATATGCCAGAAGTCATATTTAAATTATAATGCCAGAAGATTGTTTTTCGAATAAAATAAATTTCATATCAATAAAAAAAATCATCTTCGTTTTATTCCATTTCAAAGTTCTATACCTCTAAAAAAACAGCCTTTACATTTTAAATTAGATGAATTAAGAATAATTGAATTAATAAATTTTCATTTATTATAATTGAAGCCATTAATCACCCAAAATTATTAATATAAGAAAAAGGTAATAATTCTTGCGTTTTCTATTCAATCCATGACAGATAGGCGCCCTGGGGGGCAATTCCGGAGAAACAATTGAATCAAGATCTCTAAAACTCGATCTAAAAATGTATGGAGTTCGACTGATAAATTGGGTTTTTACGATCGAGAAGGCTAATTCGACAGACTGAGAATAGGCTTACAGGCGCAAGTATATATATCGGTCGATCTCTATGCGCAATTAAGCTTTATATCTGAAGCAGATTCGTATATGTACTGTATATTCATAAAAAATAGAACATGGTATCCGTCTGTCCAGTAACTTCCGAAAAATCTACGTAAGTCGGTAGCGGACGAATGGTACGCAACTAACTGTTACCACTCTCCCAGTACTTACTGATGGCATCTTATCAGAACACAACGAGTCGCTTGGCAGCATGATCTCATCGTGAAGGCGGTGACAAGCCTCAACAGCCTACCAGTACCAGTTGAAGTGAATGTATTTGTTAGCTACAGACAGCGCGTGAGTTGAATGCAGACCTAAGGAATGCACTACACACACAGACACTCTCTACGCACACAGCACTACACAAGAGTGCCAAGTGCGGGTGGCGGGGGGATATGCTCCATAGTAAAAACAGATTAGTAGACTATCTTCACCTAAAGGTATCGAGCGCGGCTATATGTGTGCGTGCCAGCCACTAGGCATGAACCATAGCACGCACACAACGGCAACAATTATGCCTGTTTTGCCGGTACAAGTCGGGGCTGCGCTCCACAGCCCGCACAGCAGTCGCGCTTTCGCTACAAAACAAATAGCAAGGGACAAACCTGCAACAGTAGATATTTTAGTCTCGTGAGGCGCGGGAGTTATCCTATTATTCTGTTTTTACGATGCCTCAGCCCCGATTGCATTCAACTCGCGCGCTATTGATCTCGGTCTGTCCAGGGTGCGCTAGGCGTATTTGCAGTGATCAGTGGTTGTATCTCAGTTACGTCCAGCGCCGGATTTAGGGGAGGGCAACCGGGGCCAAAGCACAGGGGCTCCCACAGAGAGGGGCCTCCACAAGTTTTAATGTTGTACACTGTTTTTTCGAATAAATAACTCGCCGTATACATATTTTTAATTAACCATACATGAAAATACAGTAGGTACAAATTGCATAAGGATGTTAGTGCTCACGATGTTTTTTTTGTCTATTTGTATTGGCTTTGTCCATGAGAACTATATTTTTCGTTTAACCTTACTTTTTTAAGAAATGTAACTACACTAATTCAAAGAGTAATGTCAAAACACAAAATTGTTTTCAAACACTAAGTACAACTAACTTCTTTCTTGCCCAGGCCCACTTAAAAAATCGGCCCTGGTTACGTCACTCTCGCTCGGGCTTCTCCCATGTACTCAAATGTATTATTTTTCTCAAGGATACAAAAACAACATATTATTTTAAGTAACATTTTCGATAATTGTGATATTTAAAATGTGTGGAAACCGGCGCGACCCGCACCGAGGCCGTAAATATCTTTTGATAAACCTACCTTTGTACTATCTTAACTCAGGGTGAGTTTGTGATCTTTTTTATTATGGTTCCGTACCTAAAGATTGCCAAACGGAACCCTTTTACTTAGTCTCCGATGTTTGTCTGTCCGTCTGTCACAGGGGCCTATAGCTTCAGATATTTCTAAATCAACTACTTACATAAAAGTAAAACTGTATGTACTAAAAACCAGCCAAGTGCGTGTCGGGTAACGCGCAGTGCAGGGTTCCGTATTTGCCCAGTACATTTTATAAGTTGGTCTGCTAATACAGGTCGCGCCAAACTTCTAGTCCGCTCGGAAGTTGCTCTCCCGAAGAACGGCCCATACATTGTCATGTTTAGAGGGGGCTAAAACTTTGGCGTGACCTGTACTGTATTCGTAAACCTGTAAAGCCTACTTAGCTGTGATAGTTTTCCCTTTAACTTCATTATACCATATATACTATGTTTGATTTCCCTCGGTCGCAGTTTGTGCTGAACATTTGGAATGTGTGCTGGGCCCAGTTTTAAGAAATCAAAGTCAGCCCGTGACCGGAGGACCGCCAAACAAGTTATTTACAGATTAACTTAACTTAAACTCAAAGTGTCCACTCACAAAAAAATTCATCGTCTATTTAAGTGCATGGGAAATACCATTTAAAAAAAATCGGGATTTTGTTTTGTCGGCGTGATTAATATGTATATATAGCCATACTAAATTACAGCTTTCTAGTACTAATAGTCTCTGAGCTAAGCCGCGGATAGACGGACATGGCGAACCTATAAGGGTCCCTTATCTGATTACGGGCCCCCAAAATTCGTCGGTGAAAACAGGGTATTACTTTTCAGACTATTTTTCACTCTAAAATATGCCTGAAACTACACTCGGAGTTCTAAAAGGTGAAATTAATGTATAGAGCTAAATTCATACTGGAGGCTTGGTGAGTATCACGGATAGATAATTTCGCAAAATAAATGACCCCCCATGGTAATTGACTCGGGGCTGGGCTTGCGTTTGTAGGGAACACGAAAAGAATAATGTACACACAAAAAGGATAATCGAACCTTTATACTGAGCACTTACCAAGTCTTCAATGTGCTTTTGGCTGCATAAATTAATGTCACCTTGTACAGTGGAGACCACATCAAGCTTCACACTTGCAGTACGACATTAGCCCCTACAGAGAAGAATTTAAGATAGGTACAAAGTTCAAAGAGTCTAACTTGATGCGATCTCCACTGTACGTGGCGATGTTATGTTTAGAAAAACAACTAAATTAAACCTTTCCATTATTTGCGAAAAGCAAACTCGTTTACTACAATAGAGTTTCAGTACAATACAATACAATTTCCTTTTGCCATTAACAAAAAGTGCAGTATCGGAACAAAAGTTTTCTACTTTGCTCTGTTGTGAGTCGATGCAGTGTTTCCACGCTCAGCACATTGCCATTGCAATATGTTCTCTCGGTCAACATTGTAAGAGTTGTATTATGACATCAGTCTTGACTGCAACTGTACCCATTTGTATTGGGTTCGCACAGCGTGCTACTAATGGCCTAAGGGGTCGCCAGGGAACGTGCGGGTTGGTACTGTATTTCAAATCTATTTGTAATGCCAATTCTATAATAATCTACATAGTATTCTTCATTACGAATTGTATTATGTTTATATGATTTACAGCGAAATTAATCTCTTTGGGTATACTGTAAATATTATTTAGAGTTCAATATAAACTAAGCAAGAAGTCGTTTATTGATATTCTCTTTCCCTATTTTAAAGAAGGGGTTAATTTTTTTGAATATGTTACTTTTTCCCTGGACTTTAAAAAATCACGCAATTTCTTACTTTTTGCGCTGTGTTAAATGAACATAGTACTTTGATTTGTTGGACATGCCGTAAAAAACTGAAAAATCTTTTATGTCTCGGGTAGCGTCATTTTGCGTTTGGACGTTTATAATCTTTCTACTTCTGTGACTACAAAATTTAATATTTTGTCCAGAGTAAGGATATAAGTATAATCTTTCCATATTCTTTTCCCTTTTGTTATTTTAAGAGAACAAATTACTAAAATTTTACTTGTAAAAATATTTTGATTTAAGGGGCTAATTTGTTCAAACGCGAGAGCATGTCTGGCGGAGCCCGACTTTGTCTCTTTTCAAATTAATTTTAAACCAATAAAAAACGACACTTAAATTATGCAAAAAATATATATCATATTTCTCTCTTTGATCTTAATATTTCGGCTGCTCGATACACGATTGCTTACACTTTCCTCGATCCGATTAAATCGCAAAGATAGTTCTGAACTATGATCTAAATATCATTTCATTTGGATATATTAGTTTCGGACAATAATAACTAAAATACACGTCGTGAAAAATGTGACATAAAACGGCCGTCATATTAAAAACCCATCCCTCTAATTTCAAAATAATATATAAAAACACATCGAAACCGCGAGTTTTCTGAGCGCCCCGCTTCCGCCGAGCAGGATAAACATGTGAAGTTGGAGCGGGACATATTTCTCTGGATAACCTTGCCTTTAGCCCAAAAATACGAGGAATATTACTATAAGACTAGATTAGGATCAAAACTATAGTATAAAATAGCTACCCTGCCCTACACTTATAGAAAAGTACAATAAAATACGGACCCTACCCTACAGGTATAGAAAAGTACAATAAAACTCTATTGTAACAATTCGCCGGTTGTTAGTACATTTGTAAGTAACAACTACTGAAAGGAGCTCTGAAAGTTTTATAATAATAATAATAATGTAATCTTTATTTCAGGCAGTGCCCATAGTGTTAGTAACAAGGTCTTAAAAACTATATTAGTATTACAATAATGGTGTAATTAATTTAACTTAATCTAACTGAATCTTGTGCCACTGCCTGTCGAAGTGGTATGCAATGACACCCAGTGACGCAAGATGGGACCGCTCGTCCTCTCGGCAAACACTTTCAGGAGGCTGTTAGAGCTATCCCTAACCCTGCACAACAGGGATGCCACCCTCTTACGAATTATCGCATGAAAGCCGTCTGTATAAGATTCAGTGAACATCCCCGAAGCACTGCAGAATCGAGGCAATCCCAACAGCATCCTGAATGCATTGTTATATTGGACACGCAGGGCGCTGTAAGATTTTTGTGTAAAGTTGATCCACAGGCTGCAGGTATAAAAAGATTGGCAAAATGCCTTAAATAAGGTTATCTTGACGTTTTTTGTGCATCGCGCAAACCTACGTACCAACATGTTACACCTCACCGCCAACGCCCTGCGTTCCCTCTCTATATCTACATCATCAGATAGTTCTTCGTTGACCCAGTGACCCAGGTACTTAAATTGCTTGACTCTGGCAAGGGGAGTGCCACAAAGAGAGACAGGAGGCGTGTCATATGTTTTGTTTCCCGCCTTGAAGACCAGAAGTTTGCTCTTTTCAGCATTGTACCTAAGCCCATGAGCCATCGCGTAAGATTCACACATCTTTATCATTTTACTAAGGCCGCTGATTGAGGGGCTCAGCAGCACCATATCATCTGCATAGCTTATATTGTTCACAGGACTACTGTCAATGGAACACCCAATCCCGGAGCTACTGAGCCCAATAATCAGCTGATTCATGTACAGATTGAAAAGCTTTGGTGAAGTCAAACCCCCCTGTCTCACCCCGCATTCCAACCTATACACTTCAGACAAACCATTCGTCCATCTAACTACATTTGTCTGGTTGTCATACCAGATCTTAAAAAGCTGGATTAGTTCTGGAGGCAAGTCAGAGTCCTCTGCAAGCTTTTTCCAGAGTATGTCGTAAGACACCAAGTCGAAGGCCTTCGATAGGTCCAAAAAGCAAGTTTATAACTAGCACCGCCTTTTTAACCGACTTCACAAAGGGAACCGATGTCTCAGTCGGTCGGTTTGTGATTTTCCGATCTTGGTATTTGGTTTCATATCCTACCGGTCAAGCATGCATCAGTTTTTCAGACGTCCCTCTGATGTGTATGTGTAGTACACATTTTCAAACGTCCCTATGATGTGTATGTAGTACATATTTTCGGATGTCCCTATAATGTGTGTGTGTAGTACATATTTCTGGATGTCCCTATAATGTGTGTATGTAGTACATATTTTCGGATGTCCCTATAATGTGTGTATGTAGTACATATTTTCAAACGTCCCTATGATGTGTATGTAGTACATATTTTTGGATGTCCCTATAATGTGTGTATGTAGTACATATTTTTGGATGTCCCTATAATGTGTGTATGTAGTACATATTTTCGGATGTCCCTATAATGTGTGTGTGTAGTACATATTTTCGGATGTCCCTATAATGTGTGTGTGTAGTACATATTTTCGGACATTATATCGGACATATTTTCATAAAAATAAATGTAAGAAATGGTTTTCAACGTACGAAGGGATGTCATCTTACAATCTCAGAATTTTCGATAGCTGCTGTGCTTGATCAAAGACATTGTATAGAGAACAAGGCTGTGCACTACGATACGAAAAACGAGCCCAGCGAGATGGGTGTTGGCACTCGTTGGTCCCTTTCTAACACGTTAGAAACTCAACAACACTATATAAGTATATTGTATATAAGGTGACTTTAATTTATGCAGCAAAATCCATACCGAAGACTCGGTAAGTGCTCAGTAACAAGGTTCGATTACCCTTTTTGTGAAATTAGTAAATTATTCTTTTCGTGTTCCTTACAAACGCAAGCCCAGCCCCGAATCAATTACTATGGGACATCAAGATTTTATTTTGCGAAATTAGCAAAAAGTGCTATTGATCCGTGTTACTGATCACTTACTTGAGTTTGGCTGTATAAATTAAAGTCACCTTATATATTATAATACACTGGCAACTTGCTAGACAAGGATACACGAGTAGCGACAGCTATCTCGCTCGGCTCGTTTTCCGCTTGAAAATGGTATCATAATAATTACAACCTTATTTCTAAGGAAATAAAATCTAGTTTAGTTGAGCAAAAATTGGACAGTTCACAGTCTTGTTATTATAAAATGTTTTTGTGCTTGATCAATGTGCTGTCAAAAACGTGCCAAAATGTCTTTTAATTTTTTGCGGTCCGATTTATGGTATTAACGTTTACGTACTATATTAGTGTACTTGCAGTCAAGCTGTGTAACTTTGTACAAGCGAAGTAACTTTGTACCATTTCATGTCTTACAAACCATGTCACGAAAAAGCAAAAATCTCGTTTTTCCATACTCTCAGACATTTATGGTTTTGATACTGCTTTTATTTCAATCCTATACTAAACTTGATTCAATGAATTGAACATCACAAATTCATGGAAATAACACTGGGTGAAGTCTGCCATTCACCTTTTCCTTGTTAACAATATTCTGATTTGATCTGCTATACTGTTCAAATACGAGAGCATGTTTGGTTGAGCCGACTGTACTCCTATTGGAGAGGTGAAAATTAAGTGACAATACCTCTTTTTTTGCGTTTTTGTCCCCAATTAATTTAATAATTTATAATTAAAGGAATAAAAAGCACCGGCGTGTTTCGAACAGGGGCCTCCTGCGCGCGCGCCAGATACACTACCACCTGATATACTGATGTGCATGTCAAGTAATGCTAAATGTTCAATCTTGTAAATATTACTGATTCACTTGTGAAAACCACAGACGTACAATATAGTAAACGCATACAGTCGACGCATAGCAATTTTAGCTCAGTGAACTACGGGCTCTTTTAAATATAAATATTGCTTGTCTCCAAACAAAATATATACTAGAGATTGTTCCAAGCATAAGCCAGTCAAAACAACCCATTTTTATACGTTTCTTCGTACCATGAAGCCTAAATGTAGCTTATTTTTTGTATGGAAACTTGCCACGCTATTTAATCCTTATGTTTATTTATTTTCTTTATTAGGAAAACCAGTAGCTAGTAAGCTAATTTTAACACTACACATTGAACATAAATAACTGCTAAACTTGTAACTTATTAAGGTAATCACAGCTTGCATTTTATATAAGTGACGTATAACATGTAAGTATACACATATCTTAAATTCTTTATTACTAAAATTACATTAATAATTTACAAATTATAAATTCTAAATTTTTAATATCTAACTACTAAAACTAACAAACATCATTTAAGTTTAGATAGAGCTTTTCTACACAATAATTTAAAACAACCTAAACTATCTTGTTTGTGGTGAAATAAGACAAGGCTATGTTATCTCATCACACTTCACACTAATATTATAAATGCGAAAGTTTGTATGTTTGTTACTCTTTCACGCTGAAACGGCTGGACGGATTTGAATGAAATTTAGAATGTATATAGCTTATACCCCAACTTAACACATAGTTTCCTTTTTATCCCGGAAAAAAGCATGTCATTAAACCGAATAACACGTGGGCGGAGCCGCGGGCAAAAGCTAGTATGTTTATAAGCTTACTCTAATTCTTATTTTTTACCAGTCACTGTGGCTGACTGGTAGAGCGCTTGCCTTCTAGCCCAAAGGCGTGGGTTCAATCGTCGCGGTGTTAGATAAAAGATTTATTATCAAAAACACAACACAAACATACAAGCTTAAATAAGTAACTAAACACAGAATACATATATTATAAAGCTAATATTATTAAAGTATTTGTGTCGTGGCAAAGAGAAAAGGCTTCAACTCAGCATATGTCACAAACCGAAATCTGCGGCGCTGTTATTCTGCCGTCGCCTGCAGAGGAGTGCGTGCACGAGTTCCACCGAGAGTGTGTTATGATTGCGGTGCGGTGCATATTACAAAGTTTGTGTTCGGTGCTTCGAAAGGCCCATTTGTACCTAAAGTACGGCGGCGTTTAATAATCGTCAGCGAAAAGCGTTGTTCGTTTTATCGGTGTTCACCGGTGTATCCATGATTTGTGTTATGTTTGTAGTTGCTGTTGCTTTACTATTGTCATCTAGCTCTGTTGTCGATTTTTCTGTGGTTTTAATTTCTGTGTCTGAATTTATAGTTTTATCTTCTTTCTTGGACGATAGTGATTCCTCGTAGAACTCAAAAAATCTCAACGGCGACAATCATGTGAACTTTTTATTGATTCTTATCAGTTCGCCAACAATGTAATATTGCTTAGTTAGATATTTCCTTTCGTTCATTGATATCCACAAAGCGAGAATTTTTAAGTTTTAGTGCTGCAGCCACTAGTTTTTCATTTGTTCGATAGATTTTTTGGTCGTTGCGACCATTGTAAGACAACGTACATAAAATTACGTTGAAATTTCGCTTGTCCAATTCAAGAAGCTGTATAATTTGGTCAGCATAGCTCTCGCTGAAGTCGTTACTATGGTACGTAGTGAGGACTATACCTACTGTATCATGTTCTGTTAGGGACTTAGTTGATTCGCTATAATTACCCAGTATCTGATAAGGGCTCGCTCCTGTTTTACAATAGTTTAAAATTTTGTATTTATCTGTGCATCTTTGAATTAAACGACTTGCTAGTCCAGGACCTACATCATCAGAAAATTAGGGTGTGAAAGTATACACGATTCTGATGTCATTACGAGAAAGAAAAAAATACTTTGAGTTTTCACTAAAAATTCCATCATTGTTCTAAGCTATGGCTACGCAGCTCACCGGCCTCCCCACACACCTAATTGCACCCCGCAACCCGCACCCCTCATCCGAGTGGCCAGCGACCACAATTAGTGTATTTTGAGTAAAGAAAATCGTCTTATTATGAGGTACTGGTACTTTATTTAGAGATCCCAGTATTTAACACACCCTTAAAGGATTCTTGACTTTGCTTTTACACCCGGTATTATTAGCTTTTATCATGTTTTCTTTTTTATGAACTTGTTGTTTTTCACATGTTATACGTTTATATTTTGCATTTTGTTTGTGGTCATTATTCGATTCTTTAGTTTCGTTGGGTCTTTGATGTTTTTCGTTAGTATTATCTTCAGTATTCATTTTATCATTATGATTACATAATTTATCGTAATTTCTCTCTTTCTGTAGCTCATAAACATATCAAATCAAATGTGGACTGTGACTTGCATTTTATAGTTGACACTTGGGAACACTTCTGACACCCACTAGAGGATTCATGTGATGGCGATATCTTTTGTGTATTTTTTTCTAGGCACAAAATACAGCATCAAAAAATACACTGCGCCTTGTAGAAGTTAAAATGTACTTTCTTATAAATTAAGACTCATAAAATCTTTCTTGCTGTGAGTGCACAATTTATTGCTGTTTCTAAAGTTTTATTGTGGCAAATTGTTAAACTTTTCTTTTCTTGCGTTTTTAACGCGTTGAATTCTCAAGCGGAACTGTGCGTTACTTACGGAACCCTAAAAAGTCCTTGTTAACCGGCCAACTAATAAATAAACTCTTAACAACCGCCACAAAAAGGAAGTAGCAATTGAAACACAATCTTTGGTAAAAAAGAAACAACTGAGACAAAAAGGCGAATCAATTGCTTATTAATTTTCGAACTTAAGAAAATTGGTACAAAGATGACTTTTCAATGCGACGTGAGAGCTTAATACAAGCTGAAACGAACTTTCAGTTAAGAGCCTTAAGGTCTAGACTTCTGTGGCTAAAATAGCGCTGATTAAAAAAGTAAAGCCTTCGTTGTTCGTTATCAGATGCTGATCGTCAATCGAAAGGACGAAAACATCAATTCGAATCGATTTATCGACCAAATAAATCGATTAAAAACAACGTTGAAGAGGTTTTATGGTATTTTACAACTTGGAGAAGTCCCACGGTTAAGCTTTGGCATTTTTTTTTGTACTTTCGGTGAAAATTCCTTACGATTATTCGCCCATATTGCAAAATTATATTAAGAATAAAATTGGTACAGAGGTAATTTCTTCTATGCAAAATGTCATTATATTTCCCGGTCATTATACAAAGAACGTTTTACAAATATTTTGTATTGTATTTGAAAATCTAAACATTATCTTATTGCTGATAAACCGACCCTTAATAAAATTAATTAATTTAGTGTACTAGCTTTTGCCCGTGGCTTCGCTCGCGTTTAAATTTTTTTTGGTATAGGCCTATCGGATTTGTTACCTTTATGACTAATGATTTAATGACTAATTGATTTTGTGGCCAAGTCCGTATTGACCCAACCGTTTGGTTTCAAGTGGGTCTTATCATTGTTATGCCTTAAAAAAAAAAAAACATAATTTTCGTCAGAGAAAAAGCCAAAGCAAAGCTTCTGACTAAAAATTTTTTTGGTCTTGGACTACGGCATGCCGCGCTTACCAAATTATTTGATCTAATTCTCGAGCCCAAATTCTTTGGCGAGGCCGAAGGCCGACCCGCGTTTCGGATTAAATTTACTTAATATGTCGGTAGCTCACACGGTAGAACGCTGGCCTCTCAATCTTGAGACCCAGGTTCGATCCCCGGTCGGGCATGCACCAATCAGTTTTTAGGAATTTATGTGCATAGTATTTGTGTTATCATAAACAGTTATGGGCAAGATTTTAAATACTTTCTTCCTGACGATTCCCAAAACTGTCGAATTACGGAACCCTAGGTATGCGAGCCTGACTTGCACTTGACCGGTTTTTTCGTGAGGAAACCTGCATGTACTCAAAATTGTGTAATTGTGCCCGAAGTACGACGATAGGGCTCACCACCCTTCTCGTTGGGACGTAATAAAATAATCGTCGGTGAATCGCGGGTGTACCGGATGTGGACTGTGACTTGCATTTCACAGTTCACACTCGGGAACACCTCTGACACCCCCTCGGGATTCATGTCGTGACGATATGTATGTCTTTAAATATTGGATAGATTCGATTCATGGTTCTTGTGGAATATAATCTTCGATAAAATATACATAAATTCTTGTACTTTTTATTATAACTTAGGCTATAGGTTTCGTATTATCGTATCATCATCGATTTTATATTATATTTATATTATATATTTCACAGCAGTATATTTGCCATGGCACCTTCGTTATACCTAAATTTGTTCGTGATTCACAAAACAACTAAAAGCTTTTTTAATTAACAAAGCTTACTACCCCGTGAATTATTTTTTAAATGACAATTCTCTATGACAGGTTTAATATTTTATATTTTTTTGCTGGACATATTATTTTATTAGCTACGTTGACATTACAATATTTTGAGAGACACATATTTATTGTTTCTTTTTAGGTTAGATATAATATGTTAAAGTTTATACAACTAATGCTGACATTGTTTAAGAGAGGTCCCCGACCTACATTAGCAACTCCATTTGTGTCGGTACAAATATCGACGGAAAAGACATTGAAATAACGTTTATATCAGCACGCAGGGCAACGTGGCTGTTACGACGATCGCTGCGTCTCCAAATAGCACAAAATAAGCGAAAATTGAAATTTTCACATGGACGCAATTATTAATTCGAAAATTTTATTAGTGTAAAATTTTACTTATCAATTTCTCTAACCATTCGTATTTTGCTCGAAAATAAATAACGTCAATTTGAGGTGTAGATACATGAAATCAGTAAATATTTCCAACTCCAGTCAGTATTTCGAAAGCAAATATCTTAAGGTATTTAAAAGTTAGAAAATAATTTATTAGTGAAACTGCACGGAAATTTATTGGAGATAAGTGCAGTATTTTTTATTTATTTTTATATCTATATACAAACGAGTTAAATTAATAAATGAAATTAATTAACCTTCAATCCTAGAGCCGCTAGGCATTTACCGTGATGATGGCAAGCGGCCCGATGGGAAAACCTTATTGGCTTGGAAAAATGGCAGGCCGCTTGTGTGGGACGCGACGTGTGCTGATACACTCGCCCTGTCCCACCTACAAGCGACCTCAGCCAAGGCTGGTTTGCATGCAGAGTCTTTGGAGAACATAAAACGGCGCAAGTACGCAGCCTTAGGCGAGGGCTACATATTTGCGCTGTTCGGTGTCGAAATCTGTTCAAAGAACTGTCGGGGCGTTTGGTCGACGCCTCTGGTGTCCCAATGGCTACGGCTTACCTCGGCCAGAGGATCAGTCTGGCGATCCAAAGAGGTAATGCTGCTAGTCTCTTGGGCACCCTCCCCGACGGCAACGGTTTAAAAGATATGTTTTATTTAGTTTAATGTTTTAGGTCGTATTTATTTATTTATTTGATATCATTAGATTTATTTTAGATTTAATTTCTTAGATAAGTTTTATGTTTATATAATAATTATTTTTCAAATAGATTATATTAAAAATAATTCTTAAAAAACGAGTTAAAAGGAAGCAAGAAAGGGCTTGTACAGCATTTTGCTGGGGGATCCGTCTTAAATCTATTTGTAATTTTAGTATTTTGTAGTGCACTATTTTGTTTCATTGTATTTTGTTTATTGTTTTATATTTGTATGTCAAATGACAGATTACAAAAGGACATGTTATTTAATTTTAAAGACCATTTGTGAACTTATAATTATAATCACAAATAAATTAATTTTGAATTTGAATCGAGCCAGCAAATTGTTTATTTTACTTTAAATCGTTATTTAAATTAATATTTGTTGGTCCGATGCTGTGCAATACGAAACCTAAGTTATAATAAAAATTAATATTTGTGAAATAAAAAGTACAAGAATTTGTATATAATTCATTAGTATGTCTTTAACCTAAAAGGGTGAAAGGCCAAGATATGTAACTAAAATTATTTTTCATCACTAATGCTCTGAAAGTAAGTCGTATTTAGCTCGAAATGTGGGAGGTAAATTCGATTTAAAAACCTAGGGAGGTAAGTAAATTTTAAAATCGAGTGAGTGTCCCTTACAGTTACTAGTAAGGCACTCGTTTCGGTAAATGACAATGGAAAATATTTTTCTGCCTATTTCATTTTTATTCTGTTATTCTTAATTTTATTTGTATTATAATATTATATTCTTATAATTTAATAGGTAAATTGCATTATAATAGGTAAATATGCTAAATGAGTAGCTAGTAGGTGGTAGAGCTGATGCCGGGCTCGACTGTGGAGGTACCACCATCTTACTCGCAAATCCTCCCGAAGTTATTCGGGGGAGAGTAAGAGAACAGCTCTCAGGCAAAACCAGGCGGCCCACCATTGCCTGGGCCCGACGGATGGCGGTATTTCCATCCCCAATTGCCGGGCCTTATATAAAACAGACTGGTGACGGGCAGCGGCGTCACTGGCACAAGGGGTTCGGCACTGCGCTCACCAACCCGCCTGCCCAGCGTGTGTGAGTATGGGCATTTCTTCCAGGAGGACCGCCAAGCATGACGAAATCCTGGAAAGGCCTATGTCCAGCAGTGGACGAAACAGGCTGATGGATGGATGGATGGATGCTAAATGAAATGTCAAAAAGACGTTTAGGAATGATAGAAATAAATTTATATATTTTAAACACTTGGCGATTTCTTCATTGCAAGGAAATAACAAATGAAATTTATATCATATATATATAATTATATATACGTTGAAGAGTGCACACAACCACTAAATTAGTTTTATTTTTCAAATAATCTCACTGGCCAGTAAGACACGATTGCACAAAAAATAAAAAAGTCGCATGAAAAGAAAATGGCGGCAGTAAAATTATCCTGTTGAAAACGTTGTTGCAAACACAATTTTGTAAGTTTTTTATTTCCTCGCATTAGTGATGAAAATTAGAGTGTTACACACGGGTGTTACTAGGTATCCCTTGTATAACAAACCACTATTACTAAACTCTAATGCCGTAGGCATTCTAGTTAAGAGTGTTATCGGTGAGGTCAAAGATTCAGTTCAATTTCATTAAATGTCTTTGGCCTAATACATATTCTCGTCGTATTAGGTGAGTGAATATATTAACCCCGTTTTACGATCAATTTGTCGCGATGTACCTATTTGCCCGGGACGTAGATCTTTAATAAGCCACTGGGGATAATATAGCTCAAAAACTGCTGGTTCCAGCAAATCGGCTTAGGATAATGATGAACGTATATTCAAGGGGATTAAAGCTACATGGAGTACTAGTAGTAAGGACCCTACATGACCCACGTCGAAGGAATGACAAAACACCAGTATCAAAATAAACCCAAATTTCAGTTTGGTGATCACGTGACCCTCAACGGCGGCATTTACAAAGGGTTTATATAAATTTCATCCATCCATCCATCAGCCTGTTTCGTCCATAGCTGGACATTTGCCTTTCCAGGATTTCGCCACTTTTGGCGGTCCTCCTGGAAGAAATGCCCATACTCACACACGCTGGGCAAGTGGGTTGGTGAGCGCGGTGAGGAAACCCTTGCACCAGTGACGCCGCTGCCCGTCACCAGTCTGTTTTATATAAGGCCCGGCAATTGGGGATGGATATACCGCCATCCATCATCGGTCCCAGGCAATGGTGGGCCGCCTGGTTTTGCCTGAGAGCTGTTCTCTTACTCTCCCCCGAATAACTTCGGGAGGATTTGCGAGTAAGATGGTGGTACCTCCACAGTCGAGCCCGGCATCAGCTCTACCACCTAAATATCAATTTACTCCCAAATAAATAGCTGAAACTCGGAAAAAAAATAGCCTACAATATGTTAATAGTAAGGCTTAATCTTTAAGATAGTGGGTTTCATGTCGATTCATCAAGTATAGTTTTCGAGATCTTAGGTAACAAACCAACAAAGTTTTTACTTTTATTATATTAGTTAAAGAAAATAAATCCAAAAACGTTATTTGATAAGAATCTTTTCCGAACGGAACGGTTCTCAATGAACATTGAGAAGAGTCAGATAAATTGATTTGAAAACAGAAGGACCAAATATTAATTCCATTCATAGAAATCACCACGGCTGCCTCAAATGAAAATCATTACGATTTTAATGAAAGACGATTTGGGACGATGAAATATTTCTCGAATTTTATTTTAAAGGTTTGTTCTAGTCTGATCCCATAATGCGGTACAAAGAAAATCATCTTTGTTTTATTCCATCTATATCTGTGTCTATACCTCTAAAAAAACCCACTTTATTAACATTGATTTTATCATAAAACTACACCAGTCTAGGTTTTTGACATTGATTTTATCACAAAACTAATCCAATCTAGGTTTTTGATCAATGAACTGGGTTTTTCCCAGGTTTATGATAAGATTAAATCATAATTTTCTCTTCTGTCGGTTCTTGATTAAATGCGTGGGTTTTTGATCAAAAACCTGATTTTAACAAAAAACTGCGATATATGCATACGAGCCTTTTATATATTTTTAAATATAAAAACTCAAATGGGAATAAACCAAAAGGGTTCTGTGTATTTTGTACAGAAAACAGAAATTACTTGTCAAAGTGGAATTTCAAGCGCTATTAGGTCCTTATTAAATATTTAGTCGAATTCTATGAATGGATTTCTCCGGGTTGTTATTTTGTTGTCAAGTAATTGTAGCAACACTTTGGGCTGCTAAGTTTCTAATACTTTTAGACATACCAGCGGGCTTAGCATGCTCTTATCGACCGCGAGTGGCACATCTCGCGGCGCCACTTAAGGCGACGCCACGAAATTTTGGCGACGTGGATCTCCATTTTACTCAGCAATAAAAAAACATATGTAATTACCAACTTATACAATAGATTAAGCATTTCTTTGACATAATTGTGCCCGAAGATTTACGAGTAGTTGATTGATTAATTTTCATAGCAGAGAAAAAAATATTTAGAAAACCTCTTTTAAAACAGAGATTTCTATTTTACTGACAAACGGGAGCGAATGAAGCTTCTAAGTTTTTTATTTAAATTATTCTACAAATACACTTCAATATGGCCGATTGGATTTATTAAATTACTTAAAGTTGTAATTTTAAATGAAAAATACCGTTTTGCCGCATACGCCCTTACGGCATAAGCTAGTTCGTGAACGCATATTTGTATGGAGTAAGTCCCCCTCACTCCACTCCCCTAAGGCGCCGATTTGAAATTAAAAGTTTATCAATGCCTCGCCTTAATTGGCCTTGACAACTGAGGTGGGGTGGGGAGTTACATCGCTTATTTCCAGGCTGTAATTAAGCCTAAAAACCGTTGAATTTGTCCACCATATTTGATCTAACCAGCTTGTAAGGCACATACTGAACGCTCGCGAGTGCGTTAAGTGATTTCACGCCTTGTACTTAAAAAAACAGAAGGCGCTGTCTTCGCTACAACACAATTGGTAGCGCGCTTGTTTTGATAACAAAAGATCGCAGGTTCGAACGGAGGAATTTTTTCAAATTCTTCATATTCATATTCTTTCTTGCACACAGTTATTAATATAAACAAGTAGTATTAAATTAAATGTGCTATAGGCGAACTTATCTCTGAAAGAGTAAAAAAGTGCATAGTCGTATGTGCACACATAAAGAAAAATACATAAATGATTTAAAAAAAAGAAAAACAGTTCTTGTTTGAAACGGTTCAGTTCTTGTCTTTACATTTTTTTATAATATGTATATATTTTCTAGTTTGTAATGCACTCTTGTTCGCGCAACACTCAAATTGAATGCGCTTTGTTCGCAGTGTTCTAATCTATTTTTAGAGACCGCTAGCGGCGGCATAGTAACTTTGTTTGTTTTTAATTTTGCTCTTCTTGTCTATGATTTTTGACGGAGATGACTGGTTAATTTTGATCTCCCGGGTTGTTTGTGAAAATTGGGTGCCTAACGGGTTTTAATAGATTCCTGCGTTGGGGCCAGTTGTATATAAAAGTAAAGGTCTTCTAGTGAAACCGTGTTGAGGAATTGTGCTCGTAGAAGCCGGGCTAATTCCAGAAAAATACTTGGATGATTGCGTCAGAATTTTCGGTGACACGTATTGAATGCCCGCGGCCGTTCCTTGCCTTCCTGCTGTTCCTTGCCTAAGTCTTTCCCCTTCATAATACTGGCCAGCACTGGAGCAACAAGACGGCCAAGCAACAGATAGCGAGGACCCCAGATTTTGGACTTCTGGAGGTATTTTGACGCCGTCAATATTTTACTGGACTCGAGTGAGTGTAATTTTATTATTAAATCTCTCAACTGAAATACCTTGTTACTGTCCACTGGTATTGTTTAATCTCGTTGTGGGCCCGGCCGAGAAAATCTCTGTGCAAAGCGGACAGGTAACAGGGTATATCACACATTTTTTGGTAGCAGAACGCGTTTGAGTTGCTTATTAGCAACAACTGTAACAATAATATTTCGAGTATTCCAAAGCGATAATTTATTATCTCCTTGCGATGGATAAATCACCAAGTATTTAAAATAAGTATAGAAACTTATTTCTATCATAGTTTTATAGATTTAATTTATTTTTTTACTGAACTAATTGAAGACCTCTTATTGTTTAACTTCAATATCCATCGCTATGCCCTTCAAAAGCGTCGAGATTGGCCAACAATGATGTGTGTTGTCATTTCTAGCCATTAACAGCGCGTTTTTTAGGGCTCGGTAGTCCGACAAGGAACCCTTATAGGTTCGCCATGTCCGTCTGTCCGTCTGTCCGCGGCTTAGCGCAGAGACTATTAGTACTAGAAAGCTGTAATTTGGTATGTACATAAATATTAATTACGTCAACAAAAAGGTAAAATAAATTATTGAAAAAAAATTTTTTTAATGGTACATCTCATACACGTTAACTGGGGATGATTTTTTTTCTCGTTTATCCCATAGTGTGGGGTATTGTTGGATAGACCGTTCAAAAACATTGTGGGTGTGTGAAAACCATTTTTCGATTTAGGGATCCGTTGGAGCGTCTCCCCCCCTCCCCCCCCTGCCGGCTAAACGTTTGTTTATAGAAATGTGAAAAAATTCACAGAAGTATTATATATAATGAATTTAAAAGGAAAACTATCACAGCTAAGTAGGCTTTACAGGTTTACAAGTACAGGTCGCGCCAAACTTTTGGCCTCCTATAATATGTGGGACCAGAAGTTTGGTGCGGCCTGTATTAGTAGACCAATTTATATGTAACCGGGCAACCACAGAACCCTACATTGCGTGTGGCCCGACACGCACTTGGCCGGTTTTTTTTTCATACAGATAAAATATACGGAACCTCGATGACACGGGCCCTATTCGTAGTTGACCGGTCTTTTTTTCACAATATTCAATTTAATCAACTACCGCTCTCAGGGGATGTCTCTACGGAATGCAAAGACCCATTTTTTACTTTTAGGGCTGTGATTGGAAATAGAAAGTAATTATTCTAAAATATCCTCTTGGATACATTTGAATTCTCTTGGCACATTTTTTTTCTTTGTCTCCTAAAGCCAGACAAAAATAAGCCAAACCAGGTTAAAATGAACTTTAATGTCAGACTCCGTTGTCCATCCGTGCGTTCATCCATGTATCCGTCAATTAATCCTTTCGTCCGTACGTCCTGTCCGTTCGTCTACCCGTCATCAAAGGTCTGTCACACGGATGTCGGTGATCGTCAATTGTATTAAGAGACTTGAAAGGTACAAGTATAGTACCAACTTGCCCGAAAAAAATAAAAACCGGCCAAGTGCGTGTCGGGCCACGCGCAATGTAGATAAGTTGGTCTATTAATACAGACCGCGCCAAACTTCTGTTCCCATACATTATAGGGGGCCAAAAGTTTGGCGCGACCTGTACTCGTAAACCTGTAAAGCCTACTTAGCTGTGATAGTTTTCCTTTGAAATTCATTATATTTAATACTTCTGTGAATTTTTTCACATTTCTATAAACAAACGTTTAGCCAGCGGGGTTAGACGCTCCACTGGATCCCTAAATCGAAAAATGGTTTTAACACACCCACAATGTTTTTGAACGGTCTATCCAACGATACCCCACACTATGGGATAAACGAGAAAAAAAATCATCCCCAGTTTACGTGTATGAGAGGTACCATTAAAAAAAAAATTTTTCAATAATTTATTTTACCTTTTTGTTGTCCTAATCAATATTTATATTCATGCCAAATTACAGTTTTCTAGTATTAATAGTCTCTGAGCTAAGCCGCGGACAGACGGACAGACGGACATGGCGAACCTATAAGGGTTCCTTGTCGGACTACCGAGCCCTAAAAAAACATTTGGCACAGATAAATAAAATTGATAGAATAGAATAGAAAAAGCTTTATTAATGTTAAACACCTAAAATACAACATAATATTAAAATAGATTAAATGTAACCGAAAAAAAAAGTTTCCCGCAGTTCAAGAAGCCAACCGCCTGGCCCAGCCCCTTCCTAACTTAACTACGCACACATATTTTTATAAACATACAAATTTTAAATTTAGTCAGATTGTAGGGCTTAAAAGGGCTATAAAGTAAAATAAAAAACAATAAAAAGTAGAGTTCCGTACGAAGACGGTGCCAAATTTTTTGTCAGCCACTGCTATTTTAGCGGCTTGTTTTTTGTAGCCTTGATGTTGCTTTGGCATGTAGGTATATTGTTATCATTTGCCGTAATGTTTTTTGGGGTGGTACGGAACCCTTTATGCGCGAGTTCGACTCGCACTTGGCCAATTTTTTTTTAACAAAAGTCAAGTGGTTCTTTCATTTTAATTGTAATTTGAAACTGGTCTAATAAAGTGCTTCGGCAGTGGGGTAGGGGAAGCACCCATTGCCCCCCCTCCGCCTCCCCCCTGTATCCATGCCTGCACAGAGAAGCCTTGTCTACCAACAGATCATTGAATTCCCACTTTGCAGCGCATCGTTCCGTCGGAAAACGGAAACATATTAACTACAAAGCTTTGGTGTCTATCTGGATGTATATATAGCTGAGGAATGGCTAGGTCGGTCTAGCTGTTTGGCATCTTGCGGAAAATCTACGATGACGTCACGCTTTGAAAATAGAGGAGATGCCAAAAGTGTTTCCGAGTAATGGACTCTCCAAAGCAAGTCACAGTTCACACTTGCTCACCCACGTTTCACCGACGATTGTTACGTCCTAGCGTGATGGATATTGAGCCCTACCGCTCTACTTTGGGAACAGAATATGGCCATACACTTAAGGCGAGGTTGCCCAGAAAAATCTGTTGGGAGCAGCCAACGTTTTCATTTTACACTTCTCTGAGCGGGTCGCTCAGAAAACTCGCGATTTCAATGTGTTTTTTTTATTTATTATTTTGCAATTAAGAGGATAGGTTCCAAAAAACTATAATTTATTCTTCCTTATTTGAAGAATCTAGCGATATTAGATATCTGAAAGAAAATTGGACATCTGTCAAGAATATAATACACACTCTTATCGAAACAGAATCTTCAGACGTCATTCCAACATTGAATCATAAAAAATGAAAGATGACTCCACAAATGTTTTCATGTCAAGTTTTAACGTTTCATCCATCCATTCATCAGCCTGTTTCGTCCGCTGCTGCTTTCCAGGATTTTGCCACGCTTGGCGGTCCTCCTGGAAGAAATGCCCATACTCACAGACGCTGGGCAGGTGGGTTGGTGAGCGCGGTGCCGAAACCCTTGCACCAGTGACGCCGCTGCCCGTCACTAGTCTGTTTTAAGGCCTGGCAATTGGGGATGGATATACCGCCATCCATTGGTCCCAGGCAATGGTGGGCCTGGTTTCGCCTGAGAGCTGTTCTCTTATTCTCCCCCAAATAACTTCGGGAGGATTTGCGAGTAAGTTAAGTTAGTTTTGACGTTATTTGAGCAAAATCATATTATATTATTTATGAATTTAAATTCTGGACAATGTTCATTAAACTCTGAAACGAACAAATATTTGATACAAACTTTGGTTTTTTTTAACAATAAAATTCGTGATAAAAGTCGTAATTTTGTTTTTTTTCCAGAATTTGTCCCTCTCGCACTTCGGGTCTTTCCGCATGGAGTAACAGCGATCAATGCAATCGGAACCTATTCTCTTAATATGATGGTCGCTTTATATCACATTTCTTACGACGTTTATTGTAGCATGATTTTTACTGTTTAAAACATAATATAAATCCAATGAAATGGTATTAGTTTAGGCATATCTTTGCGATTATTTGTATGGAGTAAAATGCAATAAATCTTATATCGAACGGCCGAAATATTATGTTCAAAGATTGATACACAACATATATTCTTTATAATTTCAAGGTTTAAAATTAATTTGTAAAGACACAATAGGTATCCCCCCCTTAACAGACTTCTGTAATTACCTTTATTTATAAAACTTTGTATTATCATCTGTCTTATTGTAGGTTTAGAAACGTAAGTGGAAATAAAAAATACATATTTAGTCAAAATAAAATATTTTTCATAGACCAGCGAGCTCCAAACTTTTTGATTCGGAGGCCCCACCGCTCAATTTTAAATCAGAATTGCCATGATTATCGCTAAAAATTACATTATGACAACTGTGCCGGGCACATGTTTAGTATGGTGTCAGCTCCAATGGCGTACAATGTCGCTGTGAGTGGATCACCGCAGCTGGTCCAGTGACGCATTGCACACACACGGTACGGACCAATCATGAGTCTCTTGCCCTTTTGGATGTCTTATAAAGTACCATTCACAATTTATTAGAAATTCGTCTACTATGTTTTTTTGGCCACCTTTAACCTATTGACTAGTAATGTAAACATTATATATAAAAAGCCGGTCAAAACGATCATGACGATGTGATTGATAAGTTCTACCAAGTGCTAACTATCTCAACAATCAGCGAGATTATTTTAGCATCTTTTGGCTTTATTAAATTTTACAAATTGCATTTTATGACCAACTGGTGCACTGTCATAACGATGAAAATTCACTTGTACTTTATTTCAATACTTACCTCCCAACCGGTTTCGGTTATAACCATCTTCAAGGGATATTATTACGACTAGCCATAAACCATGTAAGCAATGGTTATCGAAACTAAGATAGAAATAAATTTCTATATTTTAAACACTTTTTATCCATCGCAAGGAGATAACAAATTAAATTTTATATCATTGTGGTACAGAAAATCAGAAAAGTAAATCTGAAGTAAATCCAGATTTTCTATACCGCAATGATATAAAATTTAACAATGGTTATGCTAAATATGTGTGAAATAAACCTGTGAAACAAATACAAGTGAATTTTAATTATGATGCTATACAAATTTCTCCAAGTGCCGACATTCACGAGTAAAAGTTCTGCAAGATAATAAACCCATAGACAAAAAAAAATGGTATTTATTCCTCTAATTTTGATGTAATTTTACCACTTGTTTGAAGTAGTTTTAACATTTTCCTGGTCATGTTCGAGAAATCTTCTCAAACCAGCTGTAACAAACTTTATCCCAAGTTAAAAGTTTGTATTTTGTTATTGTTTTGGTGTCTTTCTAAAGTTGTTGTTGATTAATTCACTGTACAAAGACACAGCTACTAACTCGCAAATTCTTGCGCAACAAGTTGACAGACGCTAGACGCATATGTATAATAGCGATAACATTTTTTTATTATGAGGAAAACGCTGGTATATTTTTACAAATTTTAGATATAAAATCGACTCTACCCGACCGGTTTCGGTTTGCTACGAGTATAACAGTATATCATGGGTTTTACTTAAAAAATACATCCTTAATTGATTATTTGAATTTCTGTACGTAGGTGTTTTAGAGTAATATAGAATTTGTAAAAAGTTAAAAGTTTCTCTTTGTAATAATATACTGCGCTCAGAAATTGTAACCAAATACTTTACTAATCATACAGATAAACTTCTATTTTATGATTTTTGCAAATACGTGATTTTTTTCGCCTTCCCGTAAAATAATTAGTAGATATTAAAAAATATCTTTGAAGTGAATTTTAATATTAGCGTTGTTTAAAAAAAATCTGTGGCCGTGTTTTAGTATAATCAGTAGCCTTAGCATGAAAACATTACGTTTACGTTTAGTTTGAACGTAACGCGGTTTTGTATGAAATCTGAGAACCGCCCCTAGCGGTCAGTAGCGAAACTTATCAGAATTCCATACAAAACCGCGTTACGTTCAAACTAAACGTAACCGTAATGTATTCATGCTAAGGCAACAGGAAACCAGGTAGTTTGATCATTATTACACAACTCTAAGTATGATGTATGTTATATATTTCCTATCATGTGCTTAAAATTACAACAATAAAATTATATTTTTTTTTACAAGTAAAATGCATAAAATGTTTATGCCCCCTGACGGAGGCCGGACTTGGCCACAGTTTGGACACTTCTGATTGACCATCAGCTGCTGGCGCCCTAAAACCTAACATTTATTTCCCTTCCATACGGGCCCCAATGTCCGAAAACTCCAGTAAATCTTACCAAACATCAGTTTTATGGTGTAAACTTAGTAGAAACCTGGAATCGTTAACCTAAAGTTAACTTTTTACGGCGAGTTAAGAGGCGCAGTAAATTTCCGCTGTACACGGACACCTTCCTACTTGACCGTGGGCCGTAATAAAAAATCGGAACCTATTCGGCATCGGCTTACAAGATAGATAATATACGATAAGATATGATAAATCATTTAGTCTTTCTGTTCGTAGTTTAACCGTAAGTACATGGTAAAAAGTTACGTTGTAAAACAGTATTATTAAACTACAATATTATTGGATTAAAAAAATAAATTATTTTAGATGACATTTATTATTAAAATTAGTAAGTACTCAGTATCAAGGTGAGATGACCTTTTTGTGAAATTCGTAAATTAATTTTTGTGTGTTCCCTACATGCGCAACCCCAGCTCCGAGTTAATTACTGACGTCAACATTTTATTTTGGTAAATTAGCAAAAAGTGTTATCAATTCATGATACTGAGTGCCTCCAGTATGATCTTGGCTGAATAAATAAATTACACCTTATGTATGTAGAAGGCATTTTTCAAGGTAATAAGCAAAACGTTATACAGAAAATTAAATGTATATCATTGCTGTATAGAAAATCAGAAAAGTAAATCTGGACGTGGGGAGCTCTGAACCGGGATATAAATTTAATTTGGTATCTCCTTGCGATGGATAAATCGCCAAGTGTTTAAAAAATAAAGTAATTTATTTCTATCACTGTTTTAATAGAGAAAAGTTCGCTGCATCGAAAAAATGCAAAGTGATGGTTGTTTTTCAATCAATGTCCAAATGAATGAAGTATAAATAACAATAATTACATACGGTTTTAAACATATAAATCCATTACCTAAAACATAAGAAAGGTCTTTTAAATCTTTCATCCTTTTACCTTTTAAAGGTCTGTAAATTTATATTAAATTGTTTTATAAAAAACAGCATTATCCTAGCTCTTGATTCACCAGATTACTTGGACACGCACTTTTTCAGTTATGTTTATCTTGTTCGTTATGAGATGGAACCAATGCCAGTATCAGTGTGATATAATACATTTAAAAATCATTAATATTTGTATTTGACTACGAAAACGATAAAAAAGTTACGAAATCAACGATTTCTCATTAGTAGTTAGTATCCAGATTTCATCTTAATTATCCAGTTCCATGTCAAATTTCTGCTTCAATGGTGGCCCAAGAACAAACTGTATTTAGTTATTACCTTATAGGATCACTTTGTTGTCCGTCTGTCCGTCCATCTGTCCGTCCGTTCGTCCATCTGTCTGTCAAGACCCTTTATCCCGGGAACGCGTGGAGGTATCGAGTTGAAATTAAAACCATGTACTCAAGTCTACAGCCCCTTGAAGCTGTGAAAAAAATAAACTTTTGAATTAACATTAAAAAAGATACAACCGTTTATGCAGCAAAAAACGTACATTTCGACACTCTCAAGGGAATCAAAATTCATAGGTTATTTCCCGTTGACCTAGAACTATGAAATTTGGCAAATAATACCGTCTTATATTTTAAGTACAGGGAAAAATCCGAAAACTATACCTTTGTAATTAAATCATGAAAAATATAGTCTTTAACGGAACTATCGGTGAGCGAGTCCGACTCGCACTTGTCCGGTTTTTTTTAAAATAAATATTCTGTTATTTTCTGATAATTTCCCAATAGTATAAGGTTGATAACGGTATCGACACTGATCATTTTATTAACATACAATAAGTATCGTCTAGAATACTATCATATGGTGCTGGCAGAATACCACTTTTGCAGATTTACCTGCAACATTTTGCTGAACTCGGGCCAATGTCATTAATTATTAGTTTTGTATTTTTGTGTTTTACTGGTGTGCATATGAGTCGATGTTACTTGAAGTAAAGATATTTTATTTTATTATTTATTATTTTTAATAGTGCACGCGACATGTACAAACCAATGTGTGTATTTTGGTAATTTTTTTACTATAATAAAAACTTGGGACTCCATGGTCTTTGACGGACTAAAAACCAATTGCAATGCATTGCTCAGTAGGTTCCTATTTCTAAGCTCGGCCGACGGCGTCCCCGCCTTCGAGGAAAAATGCAAGTCCGATCACTTCTTATTGGTTTTATTTGCATGTAAACCTTATTGCACCCACTTTAGTCGCTCACCGAGCATGTGAGCTTGGACTTATTTTATTTGGTATGTTGAGATTTGTATGGTGGTTTGTTTACTTCAACTTTTTTTATTCACAATTGGCTTTGCTTAGCCACTGTCGGTAAGCGTTTGTGGGATCTAGGGTGAAGCGCACTCGTCTAGCAACGACTTATTAACTCTTCTTGGGTTATAATTATAACTATACAAAATTTCACATAGCTGTACGGATGATGAATCGAGGTTTGACACCATCCATCCATCAGCCTGTTTCGTCCACTGCTGGAAAGAAAATGAAAAGAAATGCCCATACTTACACACGCTGGGCAGGCGGGTTGGTGAGCGCGGTGCCGAAAACCTTGCACCAGTGACGCCGCTGCCCGTCACCAGTCTGTTTTATATAAGGCTCGGCAATTGGGGATGGATATACCGCCATCCATCGGTCCCAGGCAATGGTGGGCCGCCTGGTTTTGCCTGAGAGCTGTTCTCTTACTCTCCCCCGAATAACTTCGGGAGGATTTGCGAGTAAGATGGTGGTACCTCCACAGTCGAGCCCGGCATCAGCTCTACCACCTAAGATTTAACACGTTGCATTCGAACTAACTGAATACTGACCATCATATTATCAATGGAACTTTGGAAGTTGGCTGGTTTTCTTTCAAAATTACACTTTGCGGTACCTCGCACCAACATTATAAGACCCGAGATTATGTTTTTGAGAAATCCATTGCTTTGGAATACGCTATTCTTGATAACAAGAGGTCGCAGGTTCGAATCCTGGCCCGAGTAATTTTTTCAACTTAACATTTGTTTCTAATTTATCTTTTCTAGTTTGTAGTGCACTCTAATAATTATTATACAGACCTAATAAAAGGCGACAAGTTATTGAACCTCTCACACAATTAACAAATGTATGTAAATTTTCTCCTTTAAATAGAATGTTAGTTTGCTATAATAACCTTTATGATAATAACAGCGATATTGATATTTTTTGCGATTCCTTAGCAATATTTAAATTTAATATAAACAAAACTATGCCACGTGGTTGACTTGCGAGAACGCCGATAGGAATATCATAGTTATTTTTGGGAGCTATGGGAACAGAGGTGCAATTGTGTAAGCCAATGGTATTCAAATTGATTATCATATGGCTATTCCATCAAGCAAATTAGCGCGTTTGACAGCTGAAATCGTACATTTTTGGCTGTCAAATAAATACATTTGTCTTATTTTGTTGTTGACAACCAAAACCGTACGATTTCATTTGTCAAACGGGCTTATTTGCTTAGCCGAATAGCCATATGACAATCGAATTTGATGACGATTGTCTTACACAATTGCACCTTAGATCGACAATATTGTAAAGTATGAAATAACTTTATGATAGACTAACAACAAAAAAGTAAAAATAGGTGCGACGACGAGCGAGGCGAGGAGGAGCGTGTTAGGTTCCTGTGATCATAAATCCGGGAGCCGAGCGAAGCTGAGCGCAGCGAGCGACCCCTTTTAGTTTTTACAGATTTTCATGACATTTGAGCAGTTCCTAAAACTCAATAGAAAAAAAGTTCAAGAGATGATAGAGTGTCGCTAGCAGACCACACTGCGAACGGAAAAAAAATTTCTGCGCCACTTTTTTTTCAATTTTTCATAGAAATTTTGTCAGCTAGTTGAACCAGTTTGTATTAATAAGATGTTAAAAAAATATATAAAGGAATTGTATTTAAGTTTTCATACAGAAGAACAGTGTCTTATTCGTGGATGCAAATTATTCCACATACGTGCAGCATGGAAAGTGAAGGAACCATAAAAAGAATTTTTAAAAGGACGTCATAATTGCATCTCCTATGTACGTTAATAAAATTCGGGGAGACTTGTGTTGACCCAACCTGAGTTTAGTGTTCGGGAATATTGAAAGTTCCCGTGAATATCCCCAGTGGCACATCTCTAGTAGTCTATACATAATTTGACAAACCGGCTACCAAAACCCACCGGCGTTCTACCCCGTGATAAACTGAGTAATAACGAAACGTATCATTTCAGTAAATGCAAAACGACCATCGCTAAGAAAAAAAGAGACAAAAGACTGGTCAAAGGAGAGTCAGATTTGAGTAAAGGGGCTTCGTACAAGCTTTTAAAAATACATAATGAGAAAAAAAAAATTTAATCATTGGCCATCACAAGGAACAAGGATTTCTGGTGTTTCAAATTTTTAATTTTCATTTGTTTTATATATAATAATGAAATCTGTATAATGCAAGGCAATAGTGGGTCACCTGGTTGTGCCAGTTTGAGAGCTCTCCTCTTACTCTCCCCCGCACCTTATATAAGGTGACTATAGTTGATATAGCCAAATTCATACTGGAGACTCGATAAGTGGTTAATACCAAGGTTCAATTACCCTTTCTGTGAAACACGTAAGTAATCAATATCACGGGTCGGCAACACTTTTTCTAATTTCGCAAAATAAAACCACACTTTAAAAATCAATACAGTTGTCCAACGAAGGCGGAGCGATTTGCGGGGCTTGCGGGGTGAGCCTCCAAAACTCCAAACTGCCCTCTTATTATCCAACTATTGGCCAACAATGATGTGTGATGTCAATTCTAGCTAATCACGGCGCGTTTGAAGGCGATTGTTATGGATGCCGAATTTAGAAAATAAGGCCCCTGATTGTTAGAAAATTGTATGTAGCTCGGTGGCTGACCTCCCGCGTCTCGCCTCTCACAATTGCTCTGTCTGAGCGCTTTGGTTGGACAACTGTATGGATCTTTAAACTGTGATAAAACGTTGACCTCCGATAGTAGTTGACTCGGGGCTGGACTTGCGTTCTTAGGGACCAAGAGATTAATTTACAAATTTTACAATAAATTTGGGAAAGGCATGTCCAGCAGTGGACGAACACGGGCTGATGGATGGATGGAATTTTATAAAAAGAGTAATAGATAAAGATAAAGATAAAGATAGTTTTATTTGCTTCAAATATGGTACTTAAAGATATATTATATTAAAAATGTCCAACATATTTCACCTTAAGAAGGCATGCAAATATTTACAAATGGTATGTAGAAGTTAAATTTAAATCTTTTAATTATTATAAGTCAGAGACGTCACCAAACACACAAAAAACATTAAGAGAAAGCTATTAAAAGTTTCACACAAAGAAAAAAAAAAAAAAAAAAGAATATATACACATTCCTCTCAAAAACTAACATGTCAAGAAGGAAATAAATTAGAACAGAATTAAAATTACAATGTCACAGAAATTTGCATACGAAATTTTTTATTTTACAATTTAAATTACCATTTCTTATATGTCACAATACACATTAACTATATTTTATTTCTATACGTCAAGAATTGAGTTACACTATAAAAACATTTCTCAACGAGCCAGTTGTATAGTCTCCTATTAAATAATTGAGGGGCTACATCTTTAATTTCACTTGGTAGGCTATTGTAAATTCTAATGGCCATTGGAAAGCAGCTGTCTGAATAGAGAGCACTTTTTTTCATTGGAATAGTCAACTTATTTGGATTTCTTAACCTATATACACCAAAAGCTGCTTCTTGCTTCGTCTTGAAAAAAGTTGGATACTTTTTGACGAAAATACAAATTTCAAAAATATACAAACATGGTAAAGTAAGCAGTTTGAGTTTAGAAAATAATGGCTTACAGGAGTCTAGGGGTTTTGCGCCACATAAAGCACGGACACATTTCTTTTGGGCGATAAATGCTCTGATTACTTCCGTAGATTTTCCCCAGAGAATAAGACCGTACCGAAGAACTGACAAAACATACCCATGATATGCACTGAGAGCAACTTGTTCATTCGCTAATGACCTTAATCTATACAGGGCAAAAACAAACTTATTAATTTTTTTGCAGACTTTGTCAACGTGGGCTTTCCAATTCATATTTCTGTCAAGAGTGATCCCTAAGAAATTAACTGTGTTGGATTCTTCAATGTTGTTGTTGTCATACTTTATTTCTAGTTTTAAGAGTACATTTTTATAATTTTGAAACTGTACAAATGTCGTTTTTGATAGATTTACCTCCAAGTCATTGTTTTTAAGCCACTTTATGATAGATTGAATACTTTCGTTTGTTTCTTTTTCGATGCATTCTCTTTTACATTCTATAATCAAAGATATGTCATCAGCAAACAAGACAGTTTGATGCTTTGTACAGTCCGGAATGTCATTAATATATAATATAAATAAGAGTGGGCCAAGTATACTGCCCTGAGGCACTCCCGTTTTATTAGTTCTTAAGGCAGACCTGTACACAGTAGTATTGGAATTCCTATCTAGGTTAGTTATTTCTACACTTTGTTGCCTGTTTCTAAGATAACTTTTAAACCAGTCGTAAGCAGGACCTCGTATACCATATTTTTCCATTTTATGAAGTAAAGTTCTATGATTTACAAAATCAAATGCCTTGGTCATGTCAAAAAATACTACTAATGCTGGTTCTTTTGTATCTATTTTCTCACATATACTTTTTACTAAATGAAAAACTGCAAGACTCGTGGATTTGTTGGTTTGGAACCCATTTTGTTCTGTTTTTATTATGTTAAATTTTGTCAGAAATTTGGACAACCTTACATGCATAGCTTTTTCAAAAATTTTTGATAATATTGATATCAATGTAATCGGTCTATATCTTTGTATATCGGTTTTTGGACCATTTTTATGCAAAGGTTTTATAATTGAAATCTTAAGTGCCTCAGGAAATATACCATGGACAAAGGATTCATTTATCAAATGGCTTAGAATTGGAGCAAGCAGAATGGTACAAATCTTTATTATTTTTGTTGAGATTCCATCATAGCCGACTGAATTAGTGTTATTTAATGAATGGATAATTTTTTCTATTTCACATACAGAAATAGGCGTAAGAAATATAGAGGAATTATTCATTTAAATTTTATCAGATTCATTATTATTATAATTATTACGTGTTAAGATATCATTTTTACATATGTCAACAAAATAATTATTAAAAATATTTGCAATGTCATTGGGATTAAAAATAACCTGGTTGTCAAATTCAATTTTGTCAATTACATTGTGTTTAATGTCTTTACTCTTGGTGTTTGCATTTATTATATCCCATGAAGCCTTACATTTATTTTTCGACAAGTCCATGTAAGCCTTATTACATGTTTTGTGTGATCTTTCAATACACTTTTTTAACATTTTTGCATACTTTTTATAAGTAATTTTGTTGCATAAGGTTTTTTGTTGGTAGTATTTTTGTCGTAAATGTCTTTTTGTTAAGCATGATCTTCGGAGTCCTTTTGTGATCCATTTAGGCTTTCCTTTTTTAGAAGACACCTTGATTTTGTAAATTGGAAAGCACAAATTGTAAAACAAAGTTATAGTTTCATGGAACATATCAAAGGCTTGATTGAAATCTTCGATTTCGTCATATATTTCAGACCAGGTAAGGCTTTGAAGACACTCGTAGAATTTTCTTATGTTGTCATGACAATAATCTCTTTTGTACACGTACCAATAGTCTATTGGTCGCGTTTTGTTAGATGTAAGGAAGCCTAATGTTTGTCCAGTTTCATGATCTGATATACCTAGAAGATGTACTTTTCCTATAGCTTCAGGGTCGTTGCTTATGAAATTATCAAGACAAGAGTTTTGTCTCGTTGGTTCGGTTATGTGGAGTTCCAGTTTAAACCTTGACAATATATCCCTAAGCTTTACCGAATTGTTTTCTGACTTAAGTGTATCTATATTTAAATCACCGGTTATTACCACTTTTTTTTTTGAGGAAGCTACAAATTTGTGCAATAAAACTTGAAGTTTCTCAAAAAATGTTTGTTCATTAGTTTTGGATAGTTTTGGTACTCTATATAGGCAAATAATAATTGTTTTTGTTTTTGGAATTTCAATTCCGCAACACTCAAATATATTGTCACATGCTATTTCATCAAGATCAAGCGGTAGAGATTCAATGTTCTTTTTGGTAAAAATACAAACACCACCTCGACGCTCGTTTATTCTTTTACGATTTGGTTTTGGTTTCTTACTAATATTCTTTCTGCAATAACATGTGGCTAGTTTATAATCATGTAAATATAACAAAGATTCCTCCCCTGGCTTAACAAAAGTTTCTGATAAACATATTACATCAAAAGAATCTTGTATACGTTCGAATTCATCGATGCAAATTTCTAATTGGTCCCTTTTACTAATAAAACCTTCCACATTTTGGTGAAATATATTGAATTTGTTTGTATCTATCTTATTTTTATCTTTAGTGACGAAAAAATTCCGTTTGAGTTTTTAATTGCTGGGAAGATTTCGTATTTGTTTCATAAAGTCTTTTTGACACGTTAAAGTAGTACGGTATAGTTCCCTTGCGATAGATCGTTGTTGAGGTAGTAACAGAACCTTTATCACCCTTAACTGATTTCTTAAAGTAGTAGGGTATAGTGCCCTTTTTAATTAATCCTGTTTTAGAAGCTTTGGTGTACACAGCATATGATTTTGGCAGATTATTATTACCATTACTAAATGTCAGATACTTTTCGTTATAATCTGCAGAATCAATTACATTATTGATTTGATTACACATGTCCTCTTGGAACTCATTTATGTTGTTGACTTTGGTTTTACACTCAAGGAACGAACAATTTTTAAATTTACTACCTATTAATTTTACTTGGTAATTTAATTGTATTTCATTAACGTGCTCATTATAAAATATTGGTAAAATGAGAATTTTGGGAGCATCGTGTAATAATTTTATAGCAGAATAAAGTTCCGAGGTAACCATCATAGGGTCACTGTCACTTTCTCCGACGCATAACACAATTTTGTCTCTTTTGTCTATTTGTGTATGTTGACATTGTTTAAGAATAACGGGTGTTGGTGCACCTGGGAATGTAGATGATAGAACAGTGTATTTATCATAATTTCTCTTTGATCTTGCCGTCAGTAGTTTAGATGCTAATCCAATGATTTGTTTTCCCCCGAAAATCAAAATTTTTCTTTCTGTGTTGGTTTTTATATTGTCACTCTCGCTATTACTTTTATATTTTTGCGACTGTTGATAGAGGTCAGTCTGTGTTCCTTTTTCATGTGTATAATTCTTGCTGCATGTTTGTTTACTTGTATGACTTATATTTATATCGACTTCGCAACTTTCACTATCTTTATTTATTGTTTTATTTTCTTCCATTTCTATTATATTTTGATGATTGACTTCCTCAGAATTTTCATGTTTGGTCTGTTTTATTATATATTTTTCAGTCTCTACGTCAATGTTCATTTCTATATCCTTTGGTTGGCTTTGTGCTAGTATAATTTCTTCTTGAGACTTTTCCTTGTGTGGATGAACAGCCTGCTTTTCTTCTGTGTAGAATATTTCGTTAGTATGTGTTTCAGTGTTTGTGAGTTTTACATTGACCTCAGGTGTAATATTTGTCTTATTTTTATTATTGTCAGCTCTTATTTGCTGTGTGTTCCCAACGTTGTTTGTTTCATCAATACTATCTTGTACCTCACTTTGCACGTTGCAGTTTAAGATATCATTAAATGACTCGTCACCTTTTTTAAATCCTAGTGTAACTGTTCTAAGCAATTTCTTTTTTGTTGAGCTCATTGTTTCTATGTACATGTTTTTGTAAATATCCGTCTTTTTTGCCATTTTCTGAATAATACTCTTTAAATTATTGTTTTCTATTACCAACATATCGATTTCATTATTTGCGCTGTCCAAAAGCTCTTTTAGTTCAAATATTTTACTTTCATAGCCTTCTAATTTCAGTTGTTCGGCTCTTATGGACAGATCAGGGTAACTTCTGTCGTTTAATTCAGGACTTGACAAACTGTTTTGGAAGTCAGTATTCTCTTGAATTAACTCCAGTGAGTTATGTCTTCTAAGTTTCTTTCCGGAAATATTTTCAATTGATAAGTTAAGACTTGTATTAAAACGTTTTCGTTTTGTAATTCTGTCCGGTGACTCGATGGGTGAGATGGGTGGAGAGTGTCTGATTTTATTAAAAATATTGTCCATTTTGTAATGAAAAAAGGAAAAGAAAAAAAAAATGAAAAAGAAAAAGTTTATCTCAGAGTTCACTTCCAGCGGGGCTCGAACTGTAGTTGTTGGTTTATCAGCCAGCGTCCGTACCGCTTGGTCACAGAAGCTTATACGTAAAGGTGTAAAATTATGCCGACATATCTATGTAGTCAAGTTATTTGTCAACAACAAGGTAACACGTGAGTCATGTTAGGTTTGTGTCTTCTTTTGTTCTTGATCACTTCACTTGAAATGAGCCACAAAATTAACGGATTGTTTTGATATAGTTTTGTTAATTACTCGTCACACAGAAATCTTTTTTTTACACGAAAAACACAGTTTTGTTGGTCTTTAGAATATGTTTCTATTGATGTAATTCAGTCACTGTAAATTGTATTTTTTGCACTTTTTTTCAATTAAGATCACAGAGACAACTAGTAACACGTCTTTTCTTTATCAGAGCTGATGCCGGAACTTGATAGAATCTTGCTACTGAGAACTTACCGAGTCAGTATGAATTTGGCTGCATAAATAACATCAACTTGTATAGTACCTAATTTCTCTTCATATCCCATTGTAATGAGATGGCATGTTGTACAGTGGAGACCGCATCAAGTTAGACACTTCGGACTTTGTACCTATCTTATATTCTTTTCGGTAGGGTCTAGTGTCGTACTGCAAGTGTATAGGTTGATGTGGTCTGCACTATACATACGTGTATACTTGAATATTTGTATGCCGGTAACGAAATAGTTTTACTGAATAAATAAATATGAATATGAATGAATTCGGTGTTTCAAATAAGATTCAACTTTTATTATTAAGTTTGAATAAATTTACACATTTAAATTTATCGGATATTTTTCATCAACAGTACCCGAATAAAAACTCATCAATTACGTAGAATACGAAGCTGTCATAAACACAGGGTGTGTTATGTAGCCAGTGTGTAATTTTAATCAATAAACCGATCCTCATGTGGTACTTAAGGCGCTGGTTGCCAACAAATTGATGTTTAATGTGCCCTCGCCTTAAGGTAGGGTGAGCATACGTCGGGAAATTTCAGATAGGACTTTTTATTTTCTTATTTCTTAGTTTTTTCTACTGTTTAAGCCAAGCTGGCGTCAGAAAGGTCTCTATGGTAAAGCCATAGAGATGACGATTATTATTATTATTATTTGAACACTAGCAAGCTTTACGTGCTTCACAAGGTATGGAGGGACGCAGATATAAAAGCTACTATCGGTAACCAATCTAAAGACTCACCAAGTCTAGGATTGCTTAAAGCTAAGTGTACTGAAAACAACATATATTCATTAAAGAATCAAAAAGACAATAATAAGCTACCTCTGTGGGTCGGAGACCCCGGAGAACCCGGAGGTCGTGGGTTCAATTCCCGCCGGGAACACACATAGTGGAAAGTCACTTTGTGAATTGTTCTCAGTTTGGTGAGGACATTGCAAGCTTGAATCATCTGATTGTTCGAAAAGTAAGATGATTCCGTGCTTCGGAAGGCACGTTAAGCCGTTGGTCACGGACACTTTCTAGTAGAGTGGTCGTTACATAAACCACGTCGGAGGCCGTAAGGCGGTTTAAAAACTCTGATACCAGGGCTTGTCGGGCCGATACGTCTTGCAGCCCACGCGATAAGAAGAAGAAGACCATAATAAAACTATAGACGAAATAAAAACATGGATTTTTATAAAAAGGTCGAGAATATATAGTGAATTATTTCTGATTGTAACGAAATTTGACACGCAAAATTTACTTCTTCACAGTCTGCGATAGAAGAAAGCATGGCAAAACTTTCGACATACTGAAAATGGGCCAAATCAAATGAACAGTTGGCTAGGCATATCCCGTAACGTTTTTCTTTTCGTTTGTATTTTTAATAGTATCTCGTCCGCAAGATATGCAAACTCATGGTCACCCTAATTAATAATAACGACCTCTTGGCAGGCTCTGAGAACGATTGATGACATTTTAACATGCTAAATTATAAACTGGCGAAAGGAGGAATTTGCAAACAAAATGAGCCCTCATTTTACATACGTGCATGTAAATTAATTGAGATTTCTCAGGTGCTATGAAGTTTTGATCATAGGAATTTATGTTAGTACTTACAGATTGTAATGTAAAATTGATTCCTGGATACTACAATTGTTACATGATCGCTACGACCGAATCTAGGAGAGGGTGTGTCAGAGGTGTCAGATGATTAATACGCCCCAGCGTGTTGGGAGTGAGCCCTATCGCCGTACTTCGGGGACGAACATGGACGCACAGCTTAAGAGCACTCTATTCGCCCTAACTCCCATACTAGCGCAGTTCGCTGATAATATCCTTATTTATAGGTACTTGCTCATTATTTTTTCTTTTTCAACATATACCATACAAACCTAAGACATTTATCAAAATCAAATACATACAAAAGTTACAAGCGTATAAAAGTCCTGGATTTTACACATATTTTAATACAACAAATCAAATAATTTTAGTTTCACAGCATAGTTTATTTTATACAATTCAAAAATATTTTTGTTTCATTTCGATTTTTGGGATACTTCTCCTGGAATCATAGGAAGACCCAAAACCATTCTCGAGTTTTTTCAAGACGTGAATTTTGTCTCGCGTTAGCTTGCCTCTCACAGCGTGTTCGGTTAGTTCCGTACGAGCTCGGGAAATGAACGTTCGGGTCAACCAATAACAGTCAGTGCTCTATAACCCGAACTTGAATGTAGAATGAAATAGCAAGCATAGCGACCACGTGCGCGACTGACTTCAAGCATTCGGCTCCTTTGGTCTTTCAAAGGTTTTTGTTTTAATATGCTGAGTCAACTACTTATCTGATCAATGTAAAACTTGGACACGTGTTTTTTTAGAGCTTTGTCTTTCCGTTGTCAGATCGGTTTCCTAATTGGACACATTTCACTCGATAGATTTTATTTTTGAAAATGATGCCTTTTTAAGTTATTGCTTCGTTTTATATATAAACGGCTTGAGTTTTATGTTTCAAATTACTACTATGACAAGAAAATGTGGTTTAGTTTCCGATGTCAGGTGGAAAAACTCCTACATAAAATACTTTTTTGAAAAATCCAGAAAAACCTCGAAAATTCTCTGATTTTGCGTGCCGGCAGCGCGCGAAGCGAGCGTTCTTCTTATGTAGATTTTCTGATAATAGACTGAAGTTCAAAATAACTCAGTAAGATTTATCATGCACCATGGGGAAGGCCTTGACCGTCGTGCTTAATTTTACTTCTTGCCCTTGGAGCTTAATTATAAAACTAGTCAAATTCGAGGGTCCTGAGGGCTTTGTACATACCGTTTAAAACACAAACTTACTTCACCTGCTCTTATAAACGACCAACTTGACACTTACGATCTTTTAAAAACCGGCCAAGTGCGCGTCGGGCAATGTAGGGTTCCGTAGTTGGCCGGTACATTTTATAAGTTGGTCTACTAATACAGACCGCGCCAAACTTCTAGTCCCATACATTAGAGGGGACCAAAAGTTTGGCGCGACCTGAACTCGTAAACCTGTAAAGCCTACTTAGCTGTGATAGTTTTACCTTTAAATTCATGATTTATACTTCTGTGAATTTTTCCACATTTCTATAAACAACCGTTTAGCTGGCAGCTGACGCTCCACTCTAACGAAAATTTTCACTTTAAAGCTTAATATTTCGCCAACGGATCCCTAAATCGAAAAATAATTTTAAAATAATAAAAAAATAATTTTCACATTCCACGTTTTTGAACGACCTATCCAACGATACCCCACTATGGGGTAGATGAGAAAAAAAAATCATCCCCAGTTTAGGGGTATGAGAAAAATAGTACATTACGATACGAGAGCGATGAAACGTTTTCTGACGAGTGTGAGTTTGCGGCACGAGCCGAAGGTGAGTGCTGCAATCACACGAGTCGAGAAAAAGTTTCTCGCACGAGTTTCGTATAATATTTTATAGCACAAGTGCTAGACGGACATGGCGAAACTAAGGGTTCCTTGTCGGACTACGGAACCCTAAAAACCATGTATTCAAAAGGTCTTATTAATTTGGTCATTGTTTCTTCTTGAATCATTAATAGATAATTCTCAGGTGATTTTATAAGACCCAATTGTAATCGGGATTTCAAGTTTCTAAGTCAACTCTAAGTAGCCTATAGATTTTAACTTAATTATGTAATGGGCAATATTTTCTTCGGCGTAAAATGGCTGCAGATTTGTTTAGGAGCTATTAATTTTAACTTGATATCTCAAACGAAGCCAGAGAAAAAGGGTCTTGCCAGACGGACAGACTGACAAACGGACAACAAAGTGATCCTTAAGGGTTCCGTTTTTTCATTCTGAGATATGAAACCCTAAAGAAGTACTTAATATAAATAAGGAACCCTAAAATAAAATACTCGTAAGTAAGTCACATAAATAAGAAAACCACACAGTAGCCTGCCAAAACGAGTTTTAGCCAGTTTTCTTCGAATAATATATGCTACTAAAATAGATATCCAAGGACAGAACAATTTGTTATGATAAAACTTCTCCTTTTGTGTTTTACATACATGTGTGAGCTTTTAGAATGATGTGTCAAACTACCAGCAAAAAATGTAACAAAGTTTCCGTACCCCCAAATATCTTGTAAGGAAATGTCGAAAGTTTCCGAACTCCTTCGAGCAACTTCGTAACTCGAAACTTTCTATTGTCTATGAGAAGAGGAAGAAATCGAGTGTCTTTTTTGTCTCAGTTAATGATGTATTACTTGGCTCATATTTGTTTATTTTGTACATATATTAAGCCGACCAAAACAATAATTGGTTTGTTTTTCCTGATAGCTTTTTTTTATATTTCAAAGTACTTTAAAAAACCAAAAAAACCATTCGCCTGATGACGACCTCACTGAGGGGTCGAAATATAGCACGTTTTACTTTATATTATTTCTCTGTTCATTAATAAAAATAAAATCTAACAAATAAAAGCCATTAACTGGTTTTTTGAAGAAAATTATATTTATTTAAGCTATTAAAAAACCAAGCAGATTATTTGGTAGGTTATTTACTAACAAAATTATGCATATACATTTTTTATGGATTTTCTTTGAGGGTCTAAATAACTTATTTCGTATTTTCCCAACACCATGATCAAAACAGAGCAACTATATATTTATCCCATCTTGATTTATCTTAATAAATGTTGTCGTCGTGCTGTACTTTAGAGCGCAAATGTCGAAGATTGCAACCAATGTGTTTATTTGCGGTCTCAGGATGATCATTCCGACCGTTTTACACGGATCTGGGATTCGTGGCAGGCTGTGCATCATCTGTGGCCGGTCAGACCGACAGATTTAAATGAAATCCGTGGTCGGACCAATCTGTTGAAAGGGATTTAGGAACAACAGTCTATTTTTGGTATCGCATTTTATTTTCACTTTTTACTTGACGCTCGGTGTGGACGGTTGTAGTTTGAAATCTTTGTTGCGTGGCCTAGATCCCTTTCTTTGTCCTGATTATTCTTAGTTTATTTTAATTACGTTGTCTCAGATTCTGTTAAGTTCTAATCGTAGTTTTAGTATGAAACAACCTCTTATTTTGCACTTTAGAAGTTTTGTAAACGTTTGAAATCAAAAATTAATAAGATTATAAAATACACGCTTTATTGGACATTGAGTAGTTTTTCTTACATATATATATTTATAATATATATTGAATTTCTATAATATTATTCATTTAATGTTACACGTTTATTTGATTTATTCCTAAATATAATTATGGTGATATTTGATTGTAATTTATCTTTGATATGTTCAGTTTTATATTTAATTGTATGTGCCTTTCCGACAAAAATAGCTATAGTAATTTATATTTTGTTACCTAGCCCGAAAAAATCTTTGTTTGATTCGAAATTTGAGTAAATCGTCCATCAAAGACGTACATGTTCCGAAACTTCCTACCAGAATCAGCAAATTTTCACTGAAGATAGATTTCGAACGTAAAATAAACGGTTTCTAACTTTGGTAGAGACCAAAGATGACTAACAGTTTGATTTAATCCCGAGCTTATAATGGGCCATGCCATATAATGGACCATAATATAATGGGCCATGCCTGTTCTCATATACACATTTTGGGTACTCTGATGGACTCGGACCGAACTCTGGTCTGGTACTCTCAAAAAATTCGGTCGATGGTTGATCGTTCGAGCCACAGAACAGAAAATATAATGTTTGAAGAGTGTATATGTACAAACTTCAATGGCGCAGGCTTAGTAGGTAATAGAGACCACACGTGTAAAGTTTCAGGTATATCAGCCCAAATTTTTGTAAATTTCATAATATATTACATGAAAAACTCCGATTTAACCAGCAAAGTTAAAGACGCATACAAAATTACACGATGCGTTTCGTAGCAATTTGCGCTAATTGCTTATTATTAAGTTTTCTCTAAAAAATTATATTATTCTTTGCATTACAGTTTGATTGCATTACATTACATGCTTTAAAGTTTTGTCAATAAATAAAGTGTATTGTTGTGATAAAAAAAAAACACTTGTACTTTTCCACAGATAATATTTAATTCTACACTACCCAACCGGTTTCACTATATAAGCATCATCAGGGGCTTTTTAATTACATAATTTTATATATAATTATTTATTTAAACAATCTTTCTGTGCACGGACATCTAGCAACAGAAAGATTGTTTAAATAAATAATTATATATAAAATTATGTAATTAAAAAGCCCCTGATGATGCTTATATAGTGAAACCGGTTGGGTAGTGTAGAATTAAATATTTTCTGTGGAAAAGTACAAGTGTTTTTTTATCACAACAATGTTTGATAAATTCCACCAAGTGCCGACAATCTCAACTATCAACTTCCAAATAAAGTGTACGCCAAATTAGTCAAATCTAAAAAAAAAATTCATAACTTAAACTCATTAACTAATTCAATTCATAACAAACATCAATAGCAAAATCACCGCATATTATAACCGTGCTAACTTACTTACTTGTCCACCTCCTAAGTAAAGATTAAGCAAAGTGCAGCCTAAAATGGTTCTTACAACTTTGTAATTAACATCATAATATCATGAGACAGTGATTCGATAAGTTTGCTTGGTGTTTATTGTTTGGCTACCTCCATCGCATGGTTGTGAAAAGCGACTATGGATTGATATTTCTTTGTTCATGCTACTGTTTATACCTAGTTACGATTAGTATTCAAAAAATTGTTATGTACTTATAGCACTTATCTTTGTATATGTACATAGGTAACACTAAAAGTTTCCGGAACTGGCCACTTACATAAACAATATTTAAAAATTTATTGCAACATTTGAAAATAGAACTCTTTGGCTGTAGAATGCAGTTTTTTTCATCTGACTGTCTTTTGTTTTTACTTTGTGGCGCCATTTAAAAAATTGTGTGTCTGCATCAACATCGATTTAACTCGGGAAAATTTTCGTAGTATGATTTTCTACGATTTTAAGTGTAATTTGATAGCTCAACAGAGCATCGCTCGGCTTGAAACAGCTTTTGGCAATGAAGCACCATGCAAGACGACTGTTTATAGCTGGTTTGCAGAATTCAAGCGTGGTCGTATCAATCTCAGTGACGAATCTCGCGATGGTCGGTCGTCCACCGCTGTGACCAACAAAAACATCGATGCTGTGCGCCGTATGATTGAAACAGACAGGCATGTGACCTACCATGAAATTCGCGCATCCTCAGAAATAGGCATGAGTCAAATACAATCAATCCTACACAAACATTTGGGTGTGAGAAAGCTGTGCTCGCGGTGGATCCCACACAACTTGACCGAGGCTCAAACAACGGACCGCGTCACTTGGTGCAGTGCCATGCTTACCAGATTCAACGAAGGGGCGTCAAATTTGGTGTGGGACATAGTAACAGGTGACGAAACATGGGTTTATTGCTACGATCCAAAAACAAAGCAGCAATCGAGCGTATGGGTCTTTCAAGATGAGCCGAAACCAACCAAAGTGGCGCGCGTGAAAAGTGCATCTAAGCGGATGATTGCTTCTTTTTTTAATAAAACTGGACACGTGGCTACTGTTGCTTTAGAGAATCGTCTTACCGTGAATAGTGACTGGTACACGACCATTTGTTTGCCGGAAGTTATTGACGAACTCCGTAAAAATAACCGTAAACGCCGTATCATCCTGCACCATGACAATGCTAGTTCTCACACGGCCAGACAGACAAACGACTTTTTGAAGACGAAAAATGTAGAACTCATGAGTCATCCTGCATACAGTCCCGACCTGGCACCTTGTGACTTTTTTCTGTTCCCAAAAATTAAGAACCAATTACGCGGTCAACGATTTTCATCACCAGAAGAGGCTGTCGAGGAGTATGAAAAACACGTTTCAGAGGTCACCACAGGGGAGTGGCACAAAAGTTTTCAAAACTGGTTTGATCGAATGAAAAAGTGCATAGACGCCAAGGGAGATTATTTTGAAAAACAATAAATTAATTTTGTACCTTTAATAGTATTTTTTCATATTCATTCCGGAAACTTATAGTGCGTCCCACGTATAATCTTTATTAATACGGTTTTTAATAAGACAGGAATGCTTGCAGGTTTCTGATACACCTTCGTATTTTAACATTGTATTTTCTTATCTGAATAAATAAATAAATAAAAAAAATGTAATGCAATCACAATTTCGTCCATTGCTGGACATAGGCCTTTCCCAAATTTCGCCACTCATGTCGGTCCTCTTTATAAACACAATAGTTATTACAAAACTTTCGCGAATACACATATAACGAATTTATTGCATAGTTTTTATTCAATAGTAAGAAAAACAATATCATTTTGCATTGAGATCCTGTGCTGTGTGTCCGATTCGTGCCCGAAATAGGGCATCAGGCCTCACCAGCCATTACTCTGGTACGTTATAACCCTGTTACAGGTTTGTTTGGGTTACCCCAGCGCATTGTGTAAAAGTCTTTATGTTACAGAAATAAATCATTTTCATTTTCATAACCATCGGTGAAATGTGGGTGTACGATTGTGAACTGTGTCTTGCATTTCACAGTGCACACCCGGAAACACCTCTCACACCCCCTCGGGCATTCATGTCGTGACGTACATTATACAGTTTTCCCGGAGATTTCACGTCAGAAAGTGACGTCACTGCATATCACCTTCGGTACGGGGATCAGTTTAATGAAATTTACTTGGTAATTAAATTGACGCGAGCTAACGAGGTATAAGCAAATTGCTCCAATATGAACATCGAGTTAATATCTGTAGAGTAGAGCAGGTACGTTTGGTTTGTCTCAGAGCTATCTTAAGTCGGTTTGCTCTCTTTTTGGTTTTACTATAGTCCATCCATCCATCCATCAGCCTGTTTCGTCCATTGCTGGACATAGGCCTTTCCAGGATTTTGCTACACTTGGCGGTCCTCCTGGAAAAAATGCCCATACTCACACACGCTGGGCAGGTGGGTTGGTGAGCGCGGTGCCAAAGCCCTTGCACCAGTGACGCCGTTTTATAAAAGGCTCGGCAATTGGGGATGGATAAACTGCCATCCATCGGTCCCGCAGGCAATGGTGGGCCGCCTGGTTTTGCCTGAGAGCTGTTCTCTTACTCTCTCCCGAATAACTTCGGGAGGATTTGCAAGTAAGATGGTGGTACCTCCACAGTCGAGCCCAGTATCAGCTCTACCACTTATAGTACTAAGAATCAAATTAATGTGTTATCGGCTAAACCCGATTTTAGGACAAACTAGTTTTTCCTAGACCAAACTAAGATCGATATCATGATATGGCTGGTAAGATCGTATTTTTGTTAAAACTTAGGCTCCGCTCCGCTTTTCTCGGCTCCTGAATTTATATTCACAAGCAACCTAACACGCTTCTCCTCGCTTCGCTCGTCGTCGCACCTACTTTGGCCTAGGAAAAACTAGTTTGTCCTAAAAATCGAGTTTGGCCGGTAACATATACAATCCACCAAAAAGTTTGTTTTGAAAAAACGAAAAGATTTATTGTTTGTCTGTCTGTCTGTTCATGGCATGTTTTAATAACGACTAGACCGATTGAGTTGAAAAACATGGTCCTGCAGAATCTCAGAAAGAAAACGGAATATTCTAAAACCTTCTTTATACAAACTACAAACAACGGAAACAGCATTAAAACTTGTTTAGTGCTCTTCACAGAAACAGACAGACAGACGTTGCATTTATAGACCATATATAAGACATTGAACAGACCTTAAAATAATTTTATAAATATTAAACGTTATTAATATAATAAATATATAATAAATATTAAACATTATTGGTATACTATGTAAAAATACGAAACGATTCAATACCATCCATCCATCCATCAGCCTGTTTCGTCCACTGCTGGACATAGGCCTTTTCAGGATTTCACCACTCTTGGCGGTTTCCCTGGAAGAAATGCCCATACTCACACACGCTGGGCATGCGGGTTGGTGAACGCGGTGCCGAAACCCTTGCACCAGTGACGCCGCTGCCCGTCACTAGTCTGTTTTAAGGCCTGGCAATTAGGGATGGATATACCGCCATCCATCGGTTTCAGGCAATGGTGAGCCGCCTGGTTTTGCCTGAGAGCTGTCCTCTTACTCTCCCCCGAATAACTTCGGGAGGATTTGCGAGTAAGATGGTGGTACCTCCACAGTCGAGCTCGGCATCAGCTCTACCACCTACGATTCAATACAAAAGAATAGAATATATTCGTTTGTTCGATTTTTCTCCTTTTGGTATTACAGATTGCTTAAATAAGATAATAAATATATTTTCTTCCAAATCAGTCATTGGCTTCTAATTTTTATTATTTTTTGAGAATAATTAAAGAAATACGTTATATTTCGACCCCTCAGTGCACTCTGAGCAACAACGACAGCAGCTAACAACTTATTTCCATGAAAGTTTTTAATTCATTTTTTCAATAGATGGCAGCGTTTTTACGTTATATATATATATTTAATGTTTTATTTTTCATTCGCCTGATGACGACCCCACTGAGGGGTCAAAATATGGCGCATTTTATTGAGTATTTGTTTAATTTTCTTAACATATAATAATAAAAATGTCATTCCTCAAAATTCTTCCAGATTTTGGCGTACAAATATTTTTAATAATTTATACTTGCGATTGTCGGCACTTGGTGAAACTTGGAAAACATCATAATTAAATTCACTTGTACTTGTTTCACTGCTTTTAATTTTAAGGTTTACACGTTAATCCCGACCGGTTTCGGTTAATACACCATTCTCAAGGGATACAGAAATTCAGGAAATTAAACAAACATTACGACGAGCCGTTAAAAATGTACACAATGATTATGTCGAAATATATTTTTAACGGCTCGTCGTAATGTTTGTTTAATTTCCTGAAATTCTGTATCCCTTGAGAATGGTGTATTAACCGAAACCGGTCGGGATTAACGTGTAAACCTTAAAATTAAAAGCAGTGAAACAAGTACAAGTGAATTTAATTGTGATGTACAGATATTTAATCAAAATGCTATAAGTAAAATATAACAAACTTATTGTAATTTTTAATAACGTTTTGAATGTTTGATCTTGATGCCTTATCCAAAATACTTAGATATGACTTCAAGTTCTTAAGTGAAACGCTCTTACAAAGATTTCGTTAAAGCACAATAAGGTACATAATGCCCCTAAATGAAGGCTTTCGTGTCACGAGAGATGAGATATTATGTATTTATTAACTCTTGGATATGGTACTTTGTAAGACTTTGTTTAGATCTCGCTGTAATCTTATCACACCTGTGCTTCGTTTAGGGAGTTTGTGCCTTATTTTATGTTGGTTAAGGACTATAATGAGTTATTCAACAGGTTTGAGGTAGTTTCAAAGATAAACAAGGGCCTTTCAAATATGCCTGTTACAATTTTGATACGAAAGTGGTTGTAAAGTTAGTCGCAGCAATTTTTTACGTTATTTGTCATGCGTAAAATTTTCAAATTTTTGTTTTTATTTTTTTAGTGTTTTATTATACATGTTATAAAACAAACCAAATAATAAAAGCTAGGGGTTCCGTACTTAGCAGAAACCAAATACTTTGTTAGGCGTTAGGCGCTACCATTATTAAGGCGAGGCATTGATAAACTTTTAATTTCAAATCGGCGCCTTAGGGGAGTGAAGTGAGGGGGACTTACTCCATACAAATATGCGCTCACGAACTAGCTCATGCCGTAAGGTCATATGCGGCAAAACAGTATTTTTCATTTAAAATGACGATTTTTGACTCGTGGTCCCACTGTCTTTGTCCCACTATTGCTCGTGGTCCCACTAATCCTGAAAACATTGACTCGTAGTCCCACTGCTTGGTGGGACCACCAGTCATAGCTATAAAGTATGGCTCGTGGTCCCACGGCGCACGGCCAATGGCCATGCACACAAAAGCAGGTCATATACAAGTAAAGAAATAGAAGATAGGCACTGGCCACTTATGAGAACCATAGTATCCTCGTCAATTTTAATGACAAGACCAGGTTGTCAACGTCATCTTACTTTAATAATAAAAATCGTTTTTGCTTGTGGCTTCGGATAGTTATAATAATTATAATATCTGTTATACATATTCAATAAAAAAAATGGATGAAATATTCAAAGTCATAAGAAGAAAAGGGGGTAAAGTTTTGTTACATGGGGGCTATCAATACTATCGTCAGAAAACGTATATATGTATGAATGGTAGTACTATCTGGCACTGCAGTAATAAAAAACATCGTTCATTAAAATGTACCGGGTCCATTACAGAAGTAAGTAACTATTGTTTTTTTTTGCTACCATTTTTAACCATTAAGAGCACAATGATCAATATTTTTTTGTTTTTAGAATGGTAAAATTGTCAAGAAAGTTTCGCACGAAAAGAAATGTACTAAAGATGAGCCCAAAAACAAAGTGGCAGTAACAATAGATAAAACAAAGGAAGAGGCATCTTTATCTGAAGAAGCGATGCCTAGAATTTTTAAGAAAAACATTGATCCCCTGTTAAACGAAGGCCTCAACTTTTTCACCGAGGTACCTACGTTTGAGAATACAAAATGTGTACTCTACAGCCAACGAAAGCGAGAACTTCAAGTTAGTAAGTTAGTTTACAACGATATCCGTGATGTTGAAGTTCCCTCCAAATTTCGAACATTTTTGCTAGCAGATTACAATACTGAGGAAACTAGAATTATCGTTTTTTCCACCAAAAATGATTTATTACCAGCTATAAATGAATATTTTATAGACGCGACATTTAAAAGCACACCCAAGCCTTTCTATCAGTTTCTAGTTATACATGGAGACGTAGGCAGTACTATCGCAACAACCAAAGTGGTTCCATTATTTTTTGCTCTAATGAGTAATAAAACTGAATCATCATACTTTGCATTATTTGATGTGATAAAGACCAGAACCTCACGATGGAATCCAAAAAAAATTCATGTCGACTTTGAGATCGCAACTACTAATGCCTTAAAGAACATATTCCAAGGCATTATTATTAAAAGATGCTATTTTCACTACAAGCAAACTATTTATAGAACTTACAAATTGAATCTGAGAGGAAAAATGTATCAACGAATAGTTGACTTATACTCCGTCCTCCCACTTCTACTTTATGATAAAATAGAAGATTGTTATACATTCATTAAACTGAAAAGTCTTCAGTTGGAAAATACCAAAATCGATAAATTTATGGAATACATGGAGACTTATTTTTTTAAAAGTTATGATTTAATTATGGAGCGGTCAGTAGCAAATGAAAGACATCGTACAAACGATGCGAAGGATGGAATTCAAAACTTAATAAATTAGTAAATAAAAATTATAACACTATTTTGAAATTTCTAACTATAGTCAAAGAAATTTCAGTCGAAAATATTAAAGAAAACGAAAGAGGAAGCATACAAAAAATTACAGACGAAATAATATTAGAAGCACAAATGGGACTTATCAATAATGAAATGAGTGTAGGTAATTTCTTGAATGAATTACGGTGAAATATAATTTACTTATTTTATTATTCAATAATAGGTATGTATTGTTAAGATTGTTATTTTTATATTTTACTTATAAACGAAAGATTATTATTACCTAGTTCAGTTGCTAAGAGTAAAGTTTAGTTATGTTTTTCATTATTGTTAAAGAATAGACGGTTGATTATTATTACCTATTTCAGTTGCTTAAAGTTCAGTTATTTTATTCATTACTGTTATAGAAATAGAGGGTTGAATATATATTTAAATATGATGTTGAAAATTGCTTTTTTTTCGCTTTCCATTGTATGATCGTTTTTTTTAGTGGGACCACGACTCTATGATGCAGTTGTAGTTATTAGTGGGAATAAATGGTGGGACCACGAGCCTATGATTCAGTTGTAGTTATTAGTGGGAATAAATGGTGGGACCACGAGCCTAAAACTAGTGGGACAGCGAGTACGGTGGGACAGAATGGGTGGGACCACGAGCCTATGATTCAGTTGTAGTTATTAGTGGGAATAAATGGTGGGACCACGAGCCTAAAACTAGTGGGACAGCGAGTACGGTGGGACAGAATGGGTGGGACCACGAGCCTATGATTCAGTTGTAGTTATTAGTGGGAATAAATGGTGGGACCACGAGCCTAAAACTAGTGGGACAGCGAGTACGGTGGGACAGAATGGGTGGGACCACGAGCCTATGATTCAGTTGTAGTTATTAGTGGGAATAAATGGTGGGACCACGAGCCTAAAACTAGTGGGACAGCGAGTACGGTGGGACAGAATGGGTGGGACCACGAGCCTATGATTCAGTTGTAGTTATTAGTGGGAATAAATGGTGGGACCACGAGCCTAAAACTAGTGGGACAGCGAGTACGGTGGGACAGAATGGGTGGGACCACGAGCCTATGATTCAGTTGTAGTTATTAGTGGGAATAAATGGTGGGACCACGAGCCTAAAACTAGTGGGACAGCGAGTACGGTGGGACAGAATGGGTGGGACCACGAGCCTATGATTCAGTTGTAGTTATTAGTGGGAATAAATGGTGGGACCACGAGCCTAAAACTAGTGGGACAGCGAGTACGGTCGGACAGAATGGGTGGGACCACGAGCCTATGATTCAGTTGTAGTTATTAGTGGGAATAAATGGTGGGACCACGAGCCTAAAACTAGTGGGACAGCGAGTACGGTGGGACAGAATGGGTGGGACCACGAGTCAAAAATCAAAATGACAACTATAAGTAATTTAATAAATCCAATCGGCCATATTGAAGTGTATTTATAGACTAATTTAAATAAAAAACTTAGAGGCTTCATTCGCTCCCGTTTGTCAGTAAAATAGAAATCTCTGTTTTAAAAGAGGTTTTCTAAATATTTTTTTCTCTGCTATGAAAATTAATCAATCAACAAAATCTTCGGGCAAAATGATGTCAATGAAATGCTCAATCTATTATATAAATTGGTAATTACATATGTTTTTATAATGCTGAGAAAAATGGAGATCCATGTCGCCAAAATTTCGTGGCGTCGCCTTAACGGCTTGTTTTGTGTCGTCTTGACGTTACTATGATATCTATATTGTTGCAATTTACCATGTTTTTATGGTTCTATGCCAGCATTGTGTAGTGGTACGGAACTCTTTGTGGTCAAGTCCTACTTGATTTTTTTCTTGAATATGTCATTATTGGTCATAAGACTATGTCATCCGTAGTAACACTTGTTCTGTGAAAATGTCAACCTAATAGACTATTACGATTGAAGCTGTAGATTTCTGTGACAAACAGACAGGCCGTGGAGATGTAGAAATCCCGTTTGGCACCTTTCGGTTACGGTACCCCAAAAAATAAGTCAAAGAAACTAGTGATGTGTTTGGCACATTTTAACTTTCTATTTTTTATCTGACAGAATCAGCTAATACCGTATTAGTTTCAACTTAATTAAAGTCTGTGGCCCCAAGGTGCTGGCAAAAAACAAGCTTCTAATTAGCGAAAAACAGTTACTGCGTTTTGCCTTTTACGTAATGAATTTCATACAAATTGGCTAACAATGATAACCTATAGTGCACTGCGACTTGACTAAGAAACTTGAATTTCCCTTCACAAGTAAATTTTATGGCACACGATTAGGGAACAATCAAAAAACTACCATTATTGAATATACCTATACAAGGTGACTTTTCTTTATGCAGCCAAACTCATACTGGAGGCTTAGTAAGTGATCAGTAACACGGATCGATAACACTTTTTGTTAATTTCGCGAAATAAACTCTTGACGTCCCATAATAATTGACTAGGGGCTGTTCTTGCGTTTGTAAGAACACGAAAAGAATAATTACGAATTTCACAAAAAGGGTCATCGAACCTTGTTACTGAGTACTTACCGAGTCTTCAGTAAGAAGTTTGCTGCATAAATTATTGTCACCTTATATATTTGGATATCCGTAAAATTGTAAAATTAAATAGTTTATAATTTCGCTAGTAAGATTGTAATTTAACGGTAGTGTTTTTCACGGTTGCTTATAAACTAAACTTACCTTGTGAAAAAACTATCGTATTTTACAATTTCACGCTGACAGATACATTGTGTTTGATCGTACGGACCAAGTTAAGTTGGTCGTCTATGTGGAAAAATGTGTATTTTAAAGGGTATGTACGGGACCCTCAGGTAATACATTTTTGTCTTGATTTATACTCGTAGATCAATAGAGTCAAAACTGTAGAACTGATTTTTCAATTCTGAAAATAAGCAAACTTATAAATAACGCATAATCAATAAAAACATAATTTTAGTTAATGAGAACTGTGAATTTCTTAACTGTCTGAAGCAACACATATTGTAGCGACGACAGCGCCATTTGTTCCTAAGAACAAGGCGTGAAATCACATAACGCCCTCGTGAGCGTTCAGAATGTGCATTACAAGCTAATAGTTACAAAAATATTCGGTGGACAAGTATAATGGAAAAATTCAACCATCTAGGTAAGTACCTCGGTGGCGCAATTGGTACCTCGCTTGTCTGGGAAACAAGAGGTCGCAGGTTCGAATCCTGACCCGAGGATTTTTTTCAAATTCTTGTCCTTACATTTGTTTCTATTTTATCTTTTCTGGTTTGTAATGCACTCTAATAATAACGCAAAATCAAATACTCCTTTATTTGATTTTGAACAATAGAATCATTTCAACACCTTCGTTAAAATTACACGGATCACACTTCATCAAACCAAAGCCCAAATCGGCTGATCAACAAACAGTGATTTTGCTTTGACCTTAGTTCTCATCCAGTTATTAACAAGATTCTAACACAATTAGAAATATCAGATTACTTTCCAGGGTCTCCCAAGGGTTTTGATCGTTCCGAAATTACGAAGACGAAAAGTATCAAATTTCATTAAAATCTCTTCGAACAAAGACATTTTAAAAGTACCTAGATAAAGTTTTCTTCCCTTTGACTCTTTAGAGTCTTTGATTATCTGTTTGAAATTAAATTATAAAGAGTTTAGTCTTAAATGGGTATATTTACCAATTCGGTGCCCACGACGACGCAAAAAGCGTGTTTCATATACAAGATAACCCATATATTTTAAAATTATAATTACATAAATAAAATGTACGTATATAAATGACAAATTACAATAATCTCAAGAAGTGTTAAAACCGGTATTTAATAATACCCTTATTATGTTAATAAATTCTTTAACATTACTTATTTATTTGGACATTAGTTTTAAAATAATAAAAGGAAAATCTACAAAATAATAGTACATTACTGCTAAGACCAGGAATTAAGCAATCCTGGACGAGTAGGTTAAAAGTCCGAGCCCGAAGGGTGAGGACTTTTGTATACGAGGCCGGGATTGCTAATTAATGGTCGAAGCAAGTATAGTGCTTTTCTCAAAAATAAAATGAGGCATTTTCATGTTTTTCGTGATAATGAGTTATAGCAAATAAAATAAATTTACTAGGTAATATTAAAAGTTACTTGCTCATATTTGAGCAATTAGTCATGTTTATTGTTATTGATTTCTTCAGCAAAGCATTGGTGGAGTACAATCTATATCAGAGCCCGCTTCTGAACTCATTTTGTAATTTATTAAAAAAAACACTTTCAACTAAAATATAAAGCAACAAAAATTCCAGCTTTTACGCAATATTTTTTTATTATTGCCAGCTGGGCAAAGATATTTACCGCCATGAAGTACAGCCTTCTTCATGGACAACGCCATCTAGAGGAACGCTAAGAACTAAGAAAAAAAACAACGAGAAAACACTCATTGAGGCTACATTTTAAGTTTTCAATGTTTTTAAATACACCTACAAAGTCACTATAATTTATATATTTATGTTTTTATTATTGCAATTATAGCATATAGCAAACATTTCTACATTCTAAACATGAAATTATAATTATTTTTATTTTTAAAGATCGCCAAACTCCTTAGTGTCTTATAAACATAGACACGGATAGTTTTAAAAATAAAACATATGAAATATACTCTGTGAACATATGGTATGTAATGGATTTTCATACGAACTTTCTGGACAGTTATTCAGATTTCCTGGACACTTTTAATAGCTCGCCAGGATGAAGTATTTTCTAATAGCTGGTAATATTACAATGTATTTTTGAGAAAATATATTTTACCGTGTGGGCTCGTGACCTCATAAATTGTGCCATACGAAGTGAGCGAGAACTACGGGTTGACTACTAATATTACCAATATTCCCCTTATAAAATAAATACTAGGTAACTGTTTGATTTCAGGTAAAGCTAATAGTAATAGACTCAATAGTATTCCCGTTCAAAGAGGGGGAAACAAAGAACTGGATTACTTTTCAGGCTGATGGCCGATCTTCAACGAGCTGCTTTTGAGAAACAAGTGGCGGTAAGCAGCATTATTATTTAGTAGCCTTTACCAGCGGCTCCGCCCGCGTTTATTCAAACTCTGTCCCGTTTTTGGCTTGGGCGTTAATTTATGAACACAACTCTTCTTAAAGCTTATGTGTTGACCAGGCTCACTGCGATGATAATAAGAAAAACCACATCCAAATCCGTTGAGTGGTTCTCGAGTTAAAAGCGTTTATTCAATCTTCGCCCCGTTTTCGGCTTTGGCGTTATTTTATAAACATCCCTTATGCTATGTGTTGACCAGGGTTACTGGTGATAGTAAAAAAACCGCATACCTCGAGTTAAAACGGAACAAATCATACAGACAGAAAAACAGTCAGACAGACAAAAATAAAAAAAAATTGTGGTTTTGGCCCCAGTACAGTACCAATAACCCATTTTATTTAAAATTTTGCAATAATATTCAATACACGACAACTTTATTTAACTTTATTATTAATATAAATAAACCACAACTGTGAAAAGTCTTCATAAGAACAAATGTGGTTTCTATTGTAAAATTAATTTATCGTGGCAAATTAACTGTCCTTACGCTATCTATCGTAAATTCTATTATGTGTCTACTTATCTGAAAACAAAATTTGTCATAGTTTGGGTCAGTAGCCCAAATAAGCAAATTTTCTACATTAAAATCCTGATAATATTTATAGACACTATACTAATTAAATTACCGTGCGATTTTGAAACCAAGGGAAACCCAGTGCACTTAGATTCATATAAAAGCTATTATTCTTACATCATATTTCTACATTATGCCTACCACCTTAATCTTAGTGCCTTATGCATTCAATTCAAATATACTTATTTAAAAAATGCAAATTCTATTTTACAATACACAACACTCTATTATATGTTTAAAATTATTATCTTTAATTTTTTTATTACTCTGAATATCAATCCCCGAGTCCTCAGTTTGATGGCTTATCGATTACTATAAGATATTACAATGATTGAACTAGATCATAATTTTATTTGCTCGGTAATTGACAATTCAGAGATGTTCACTTCATTCAAAGTTGAGTGTTTGGAAAGTTGCAAATCTTTAATAAAGAATGACAACTTCAACATTTTAACTTTTAACATTCGTAGTATTCGGGCTAACTTTGATGACTTCTTAATAATGTTGCACAGACTTGACATCGATTACGATATTATAGTGCTGACCGAATGTTGGCTTCATACCGCGTCCTATAGACCAAGATATCTCTCAGGCTACGATCTTTACACCACTTCAATGCACAAATTTCAAAGTGATGGAGTTGCAGTTTATATTAAACAAAGTTTGAACACCCACATTCAAGAATTACCAATTCGAGACTCTAATACCATACTTTTGACAATTGATGAAAATATTTCCTTATTTTGTATTTATCGTTCTCCTCATGTACATAATGCTAAGAATTTTTTAGATGACTTGGCTGTTGAGATAAGCAAATTATCTAAAAATAAAAACCTTTTTATTACAGGCGATATAAATATAAATATTGGGAACAATAGCGAAAGTGACACTAATACTGTTGATTACGAAAATATTCTCTCTTCTCATGGATTATCTCCAACAGCTCGACATCCAACGAGATTGTGTAACTGCTTAGATCACTTCATCGCTAGAGCTGAACACAACATTAAGAGTTTGACTGTAAGTACTGACACAACTGACCACTTTTTAATTGTTAACAGTATTAATTTTACTTCAACTAAGAAACCTAAATCCCATGTAAAATTCACAAAAATTGAATTTGAGTCCTTAGCCAAGTCCCTAAATGTATTTGACTGGAGTGACACCCTCAATGAAATGGATGTAAATAAAGCAACTCATCAGCTTATTATTAAACTGCAGTCTCTGATAGAAAAACATACCAAGGTAGTGACACGACCACACAGATTACGCGCTGTAAAACCATGGATTACGGAATCCTTAGTTAAATCTATAATTAAAAGAGATTCGTTGCATAAAGTGGCACGAAAATTTCCAGACAATGAAGATATCCAAAAAACGTACAAAACTTATCGAAATATCTGTAAAATAGCAACCAAAGCTGCTCGTGATCTTTATTTTGGAATCAAAATAGAGCGTAATAAATTCAACTCTCGTAAAACTTGGAATATAGTTAAAGAAGCAGCGGACCTTGATAAAAAGTCAAAAAATGCCTCAATCTCACTTTTAGATGGTAAAATTAACAATGTAGAAGCCGTCAATAAAGTAAACACTTATTTCTGTAACATAGGCAAGGAACTTGCTCAATCTACATTGAATCGCCTTAATAGATCAGAAGAAGACTTATCTAATGACATAAATTCAACAACAAAACATCCCAATTCATTCTTCTTATCTCCTGTTAATGCGGAAGAAGTATTGTGTACCATAAAAGAGCTAAAATTTTCTAATTCTGCTGGCTGGGATATGATAAGCAACGAAATTTTGAAAAAAATCGGATTCCTAATTCTTGAACCTCTTGTCCATATCTTCAATCTAAGCTTCGCTAATGGCACCTTTCCTGACTATTTCAAACTGGCCACCATTATTCCTCTGCATAAAGGAGGTGATGCTAAAAACGTCAAAAATTATAGACCTATCGCTATGTTACCCACCATTTCTAAGGTACTGGAAAAATTAGTAAAACGACGTCTCATCAGCTTCCTAGAAAAACATGAGCTTTTGTCGGATAAACAATATGGGTTTAGGCTCCAAAGATCAACAGGTGACGCCTTAGATGACTTGGTTAGCTACCTTGTTGAGCAGTTAGACAATGATCGGCGCTGTATCGGCGTATTCCTGGACCTGGCCAAGGCTTTTGATACAGTTTCTATTCCAATACTACTGTCTAAACTGGAAAGCCTTGGTATAAGAGACCTTCCGATGCAGTGGTTCCGCTCGTATCTAGAGAATAGGCATCAAAAAGTTAATATTGAGGGAACAATTAGTGAATCTTTGCCTGTAACCTACGGAGTTCCACAGGGCAGCGTCCTGGGCCCAGTATTGTTCTTGATATATATAAATAGTTTGACGGATTTAAATACTATAGATGGCAGGATAGTGTCTTTCGCGGATGATACTGCCCTCATTTTTACTGACTCTAATTGGGATACAGTCTTCAGCAAAGCAAATCGTGGAGTTGCGTTGATTAAAGAGTGGCTCGACAAGAATTTACTAACGCTGAACATAAGCAAAACTAAGTACTTATGCTTTACAAAAACATATCACACAGTCGTAGATGACAGTCAATCTCTGAAAATTCACACTTGTAACAACTTCACTGATTCCTCTGTCTCTCGTTGTCATTGCAATACCATCGAACGTGTGAGAACAGTCCACTACCTAAGGGTTGTTCTTGATGACAGACTCAACTGGCACGAACACATTAAAACTCTTTCTGGGCGGATACGAAAGTTGTCCTTCATTTTCGGGTCCCTTAAGAATATTCTTCACAATAAGCTTAAATTAAGTGTATACTACGCCATGTGCCAAAGCCTACTCTCTTATTGCATTGACTCCTGGGGTGGCGCAGCCAAAACAAAAATTTTGCAGCTAGAAAGAGCTCAGCGAATGGTTATCAAAGTAATGTTGAAAAAACCATTTCGTTACGACACGAACCTTCTACATCGTGAAAGTGGAATACTAAGTGTTCGTAGACTTTTTATTTCCAATATTGTAACAAAATTGACATTTCAAGAGGTCGCTTTTGCAGCCAATCGAGATGAAGGTTACAGGTCAGTTAGACTTGAAGGCAAACTTAAAGTCCCTCGAGTACGCTCTGCATTTGCTAACCGCTTTAAAATTTTCTTAGGTCCATTCGTTTACAATCAAATCATCAAAGAAATACCTTTAGCAGATAAAACTAAACTAAAAAATAATTTAATAAGAAATCTCCGTACTTGGCTTTTATCAAAATCTTATGACTATATTGAAAAACTGATGTGTATCGAATCATAATTTTGAATAATCTTTAAACAAAAACTTCATTTATTACATTTTTACCGACTTTAAAATCCTATATTTGTATGTATTATGTTATATATAAGTATATGTACGTATCTATATATATATATATATATATTCGGCTTACACCACAAAAATAAATTAAATTACTCTACGAACTTTGTGCACTGGGCGCCTTCTGGCGAAAAATAACTTCATAGTGCTTCCGTGTTACGGAGAACTCTAGTATCGGAGCACTTACATTCGCAATAATATGTGCAACGTACATGTTGGTTATACATAATGTACAATGTTTTTATTGGGTCGGACCCTGCCTATAGAATAAGTCCGAACCGTTGTATATTTTTGTATTCTACTAACCCTAGGTTAGGTCTATTTAAGTTTTTGTATTACTAACTTTTTTCAGTAAATAAATAAATAAATAAATAAATAAATAATAATAATATTGGTTGGGGAAAAAGTTTCTTCGCATTTTATATGAAAATTCAAAATATGTTTTAATAAGTTTATTTACATTTAACTAAAGTATGTGGGTGCTATTTTGTTCGATAACTTTCTGCCATCTAGTAGTTAGGGACATGATCCCCTTGCTATAATAATGTAATTATATTGTATATAAATAATAATATAACTCTTTATCACGAAAAACATGAAAATGCCTCATTTTATTTTTGAGAAAAGAGAGGTGAATCACCACAGCTTGCGTTTCAAAATTGGTCTACGTCAAGGTTAAGTCCATAAATAACGGCAATAAATATGTTGTGTTTCAATATCATTTTTCTATTATATGTAAGGATACACTTCTAAAAATTAAGTCAAATGAGTTTAAAAAATTAAAACAATATAAAATTTTTAATTTAAAACCAGGCTTCATGAACGCGGTCAGATCGTGGAAAAATAAGAACAATGACTTAACGTTTGCGGAACATCTCAACTCATCAAATCATTCCTTTGACCCGACAACTAACGTAAAAGTAGTACACAAAGCTAATAAAAGTGCAAAATTTAATTATTTATAAGCCCTAACAATAAATAAAATTATTAATAATGATTTTTAGAAGTGTATCCTGACATATAATAGAAAAATGATATTGAAACACAACATATTTGTTGCCGTTATTTATGGACTTAATCTTGACGTAGACCAATTTTGAAACGCAAGCTGTGGTGATTCAGTTCTGTTTATTTTATATTTGCTTGATAAAAATGTTTTCTTTATGTGGTTTTAAATATTAAAAATTTGTTGGCCTGATGATGTGTAGTACGAAACCGGTAGCCTAAGTTAGAATAAACATAAATGTATGTGGAATAAAAAGTACAAGAATTTGTGTATAATTTATTGAAGATGATATTCCACCAAGAACCATCAATCGAATCCATCCAATATAATCGCCAATTATAAGGATGCTTTCTCGTACTGTATTTTATTAATAAAACTCTATTAGCTAAATTAACAGAGCATGTAAATATACTGTGTTTTAACAATAAAAATCTTTATTAGCTAATATTAACAGAGCATGTTAATATTTTAAGAAAAATATTAGAAGAGTTTAATACTAACTTAATTTGTTTTGTACATATTTATGGAAATATTACAAAACAAATTTCAAACTTATAAACAATTCAAGTATAATTGAGATGGTTCAAGCGTCTTCAGAATCCGATCAATGTCAAGAGGACAATGTAGAGAGAGATAATATTATTAAAATATGAATAGTTGTTTTAGTAATTTAGAAAATAAATTGAAATAAATGCAGGCTAAAAATAGAAAATTGTAGGTGGTAGAGCTAATGCCGGGCTCGACTGTGGAGGGAGGTACCACTATCTTACTCGCAAATCCTCCCGAAGTTATTCGGGGGAGAGTAAGAGAACAGCTCTCAGGCAAAACCAGGCGTCCCACCATTGCCTGGGACCGATGGATGGCGGTATATCCATCCTCAATTGCCGGGCCTTATACAGGTTGTAAATGCAAAGTCAAGAATACCTTTAGGGTATGAAAGTATACAAGACTCTGATGTCATTACGAGAAAAACAATATACACTTAAATTTTCACTAAAAATTCCATCATTTTTCTAAGAAGCTATGGCTACGCAGCTCACCGGCCTCCCCACACACCTAATTGCACCCCGCAACCCGCACCCCTCACCCGAGTGGCCAGCGACCGTGAGGGTGTCCACGCGATTAATGTATTTTGAGTAAAAAAATCGTCTTATTATGAGCCCGCCTGCCCAGCGTGTGTGAGTATGGGCATTTCTTCCAGGAGGACCGCTAAGAATGGCGAAATCCTAGAAAGGCCTATGTCCAGCAGTGGACGAAACAGGCTGATGGATTGATGGATGGATGGATGGAAAATTTTTACGTTAAAGAGCATTTATAATCATTTGGCAAAACTTTTTATTGTTCTACAAAGCGGTCAAGTGCGAGTAGTACCCGCGCCTGATGGTGCCGTACCATACGAAGACTTAAATGATTTGAATAAATATTATCAAACTGCAAAATTAAGTTGGTCGGCGTCGACTATTACTTGTTAACTTGTAAAGCCTACTTAACTGTGATAGTTTTCCTTATTATTTCTTTATATACCGTCGTCAAGTTTTTCACACATCCTAAACCAACGGTTTAATAGCTGGCAGGGGAGGAGGGACACTTGATTCTAACAAAACTTTTAATCTCTGCCCCGTTTTCAGCTTGGGAGTTATTTTATGAACACCCCTTGTAGTCTATGTATTGACCAAGGTCACTAAAATGATAATAAAAAACCGCATCCAAATCCGTTGAGTGGTTCTCGAGTTAAAAGCGTTTATTCCTTTTTTGCCCCGTTTTCGGCTTGGGCGTTATTTTATAAACACCCCTTATAGCCTATGTGTTGACCAGGGTCACTGCAATGATAATAAAAAAACTGCATCCAAATCCGTTGAAATGCACTCGAGTTAAAACGGAACATACAGACAGACAGACAGACAAACAGACAAATATTCTAAAATCGTAGTTTTGATTTTGATCTCATTTAAAATTTTGAAAAATTAAATTTAATCAATCAATCGATAGATTTCACTCGAATCCTTCGATTTCTACTCGAATTTATTAATGCCATCAAAAACAAAACTTGTAAAAAAAAACAAGTCTCGCAACTTAGTTCTTCTACTGTAAAAAGTTGTGAGATCCATGTAAATCCAAGTCGGTTAATTTATTCAGTCCCTACTTAAGGGACCTTCTGTCTTAAGTTATTACATAATTGGCTAATCTAACAACATCTTATAGTGACCATATCAATGTTAAAAATCTTTTATGTTTTAAATAAATAGATTGACTTGGCTATCGCATGAAAACACAATGTATCTCACAAGTAATACATATTATATTAAATTAGATTATTTAGTTTGATTGCCAAGTCAATCTATTTATTTAAAACATTAAAGATTTTTAACATTGATATGTTGTTCATGTGTGTAAAATATTTGTATTATTAATATTATTATTATATACCTAACGAATAAAGACATTGCAATTACCAACGTGCGTGCAAATCTACGTTAGTAATTTTTACCCGTGTGTTCAGAACAGAGAGCAGCTTTCTGGTACAGAACATCTTTGTTCATGTGTGTAAAATATTTGTATTATTAAAATTATTATTATATACCTAACGAATAAAGACATTGCAATTACCAACGTGCGTGCAAATCTACGTTAGTAATTTTAACCCGTGTGTTCAGAACAGAGAGCAGCTTTCTGGTTCAGAACATCTTTGTTCATGTGTGTAAAATATTTGTATTATTAATATTATTATTACATACCTAACGAATAAAGACATTGCAATTACCAACATGCGAGCAAATCTACGTTAGTAATTTTTACCCGTGTGTTCAGAACAGAGAGCAGCTTTCTGGTTCAGAACATCTTTGTTCATGTGTGTAAAATATTTGTATTATTAATATTATTATTACATACCTAACGAATAAAGACATTGCAATTACCAACGTGCGTGCAAATCTACGTTAGTAATTTTAACCCGTGTGTTCAGAACAGAGAGCAGCTTTCTGGTTCAGAACATCTTTGTTCATGTGTGTAAAATATTTGTATTATTAATATTATTATTACATACCTAACGAATAAAGACATTGCAATTACCAACGTGCGTGCAAATCTACGTTAGTAATTTTTACCCGTGTGTTCAGAACAGAGAGCAGCTTTCTGGTTCAGAACATCTTTGTTCATGTGTGTAAAATATTTGTATTATTAAAATTATTATTATATACCTAACGAATAAAGACATTGCAATTACCAACGTGCGTGCAAATCTACGTTAGTAATTTTTACCCGTGTGTTCAGAACAGAGAGCAGCTTTCTGGTTCAGAACATCTTTGTTCATGTGTGTAAAATATTTGTATTATTAAAATTATTATTATATACCTAACGAATAAAGACATTGCAATTACCAACGTGCGTGCAAATCTACGTTAGTAATTTTAACCCGTGTGTTCAGAACAGAGAGCAGCTTTCTGGTTCAGAACATCTTTGTTCATGTGTGTAAAATATTTGTATTATTAATATTATTATTATATACCTAACGAATAAAGACATTGCAATTACCAACGTGCGTGCAAATCTACGTTAGTAATTTTTACCCGTGTGTTCAGAACAGAGAGCAGCTTTCTGGTTCAGAACGTCTTTGTTCATGTGTGTAAAATATTTGTATTATTAATATTATTATTATATACCTAACGAATAAAGACATTGCAATTACCAACGTGCGTGGAAATCTACGTTAGTAATTTTTACCCGTGTGTTCAGAACAGAGAGCAGCTTTCTGGTTCAGAACATCTTTGTTCATGTGTGTAAAATATTTGTATTATTAATATTATTATTATATACCTAACGAATAAAGACATTGCAATTACCAACGTGCGTGCAAATCTACGTTAGTAATTTTTACCCGTGTGTTCAGAACAGAGAGCAGCTTTCTGGTTCAGAACGTCTTTGTTCATGTGTGTAAAATATTTGTATTATTAATATTATTATTATATACCTAACGAATAAAGACATTGCAATTACCAACGTGCGTGCAAATCTACGTTAGTAATTTTTACCCGTGTGTTCAGAACAGAGAGCAGCTTTCTGGTTCAGAACATCTTTGTTCATGTGTGTAAAATATTTGTATTATTAATATTATTATTATATACCTAACGAATAAAGACATTGCAATTACCAACGTGCGTGCAAATCTACGTTAGTAATTTTAACCCGTGTGTTCAGAACAGAGAGCAGCTTTCTGGTTCAGAACATCTTTGTTCATGTGTGTAAAATATTTGTATTATTAATATTATTATTATATACCTAACGAATAAAGACATTGCAATTACCAACGTGCGTGCAAATCTACGTTAGTAATTTTTACCCGTGTGTTCAGAACAGAGAGCAGCTTTCTGGTTCAGAACATCTTTGTTCATGTGTGTAAAATATTTGTATTATTAATATTATTATTACATACCTAACGAATAAAGACATTGCAATTACCAACGTGCGTGCAAATCTACGTTAGTAATTTTTACCCGTGTGTTCAGAACACAGAGCAGCTTTCTGGTTCAGAACGTCTTTGTTCATGTGTTTAAAATATTTGTATTATTAATATTATTATTATATACCTAACGAATAAAGACATTGCAATTACCAACGTGCGTGCAAATCTACGTTAGTAATTTTAACCCGTGTGTTCAGAACAGAGAGCAGCTTTCTGGTTCAGAACGTCTTTGTTCATGTGTGTAAAATATTTGTATTATTAATATTATTATTATATACCTAACGAATAAAGACATTGCAATTACCAACGTGCGTGCAAATCTACGTTAGTAATTTTTACCCGTGTGTTCAGAACAGAGAGCAGCTTTCTGGTTCAGAACATCTTTGTTCATGTGTGTAAAATATTTGTATTATTAATATTATTATTATATACCTAACGAATAAAGACATTGCAATTACCAACGTGCGTGCAAATCTACTTTAGTAATTTTTACCCGTGTGTTCAGAACAGAGAGCAGCTTTCTGGTTCAGAACGTCTTTGTTCATGTGTGTAAAATATTTGTATTATTAATATTATTATTATATACCTAACGAATAAAGACATTGCAATTACCAACGTGCGTGCAAATCTACGTTAGTAATTTTAACCCGTGTGTTCAGAACAGAGAGCAGCTTTCTGGTTCAGAACATCTTTGTTCATGTGTGTAAAATATTTGTATTAATAATATTATTATTACATACCTAACGAATAAAGACATTGCAATTACCAACGTGCGTGCAAATCTACGTTAGTAATTTTTACCCGTGTGTTCAGAACAGAGAGCAGCTTTCTGGTTCAGAACGTCTTTGTTCATGTGTGTAAAATATTTGTATTATTAATATTATTATTATATACCTAACGAATAAAGACATTGCAATTACCAACGTGCGTGCAAATCTACGTTAGTAATTTTTACCCGTGTGTTCAGAACAGAGAGCAGCTTTCTGGTTCAGAACATCTTTGTTCATGTGTGTAAAATATTTGTATTATTAATATTATTATTATATACCTAACGAATAAAGACATTGCAATTACCAACGTGCGTGCAAATCTACGTTAGTAATTTTTACCCGTGTGTTCAGAACAGAGAGCAGCTTTCTGGTTCAGAACGTCTTTGTTCATGTGTGTAAAATATTTGTATTATTAATATTATTATTATATACCTAACGAATAAAGACATTGCAATTACCAACGTGCGTGCAAATCTACGTTAGTAATTTTTACCCGTGTGTTCAGAACAGAGAGCAGCTTTCTGGTTCAGAACATCTTTGTTCATGTGTGTAAAATATTTGTATTATTAATATTATTATTATATACCTAACGAATAAAGACATTGCAATTACCAACGTGCGTGCAAATCTACGTTAGTAATTTTAACCCGTGTGTTCAGAACAGAGAGCAGCTTTCTGGTTCAGAACATCTTTGTTCATGTGTGTAAAATATTTGTATTATTAATATTATTATTATATACCTAACGAATAAAGACATTGCAATTACCAACGTGCGTGCAAATCTACGTTAGTAATTTTTACCCGTGTGTTCAGAACAGAGAGCAGCTTTCTGGTTCAGAACATCTTTGTTCATGTGTGTAAAATATTTGTATTATTAATATTATTATTACATACCTAACGAATAAAGACATTGCAATTACCAACGTGCGTGCAAATCTACGTTAGTAATTTTTACCCGTGTGTTCAGAACAGAGAGCAGCTTTCTGGTTCAGAACGTCTTTGTTCATGTGTTAAAATATTTGTATTATTAATATTATTATTATATACCTAACGAATAAAGACATTGCAATTACCAACGTGCGTGCAAATCTACGTTAGTAATTTTAACCCGTGTGTTCAGAACAGAGAGCAGCTTTCTGGTTCAGAACGTCTTTGTTCATGTGTGTAAAATATTTGTATTATTAATATTATTATTATATACCTAACGAATAAAGACATTGCAATTACCAACGTGCGTGCAAATCTACGTTAGTAATTTTAACCCGTGTGTTCAGAACAGAGAGCAGCTTTCTGGTTCAGAACATCTTTGTTCATGTGTGTAAAATATTTGTATTATTAATATTATTATTATATACCTAACGAATAAAGACATTGCAATTACCAACGTGCGTGCAAATCTACGTTAGTAATTTTTTCCCGTGTGTTCAGAACAGAGAGCAGCTTTCTGGTTCAGAACATCTTTGTTCATGTGTGTAAAATATTTGTATTATTAATATTATTATTACATACCTAACGAATAAAGACATTGCAATTACCAACGTGCGTGCAAATCTACGTTAGTAATTTTTACCCGTGTGTTCAGAACACAGAGCAGCTTTCTGGTTCAGAACGTCTTTGTTCATGTGTTTAAAATATTTGTATTATTAATATTATTATTATATACCTAACGAATAAAGACATTGCAATTACCAACGTGCGTGCAAATCTACGTTAGTAATTTTAACCCGTGTGTTCAGAACAGAGAGCAGCTTTCTGGTTCAGAACGTCTTTGTTCATGTGTGTAAAATATTTGTATTATTAATATTATTATTATATACCTAACGAATAAAGACATTGCAATTACCAACGTGCGTGGAAATCTACGTTAGTAATTTTTACCCGTGTGTTCAGAACAGAGAGCAGCTTTCTGGTTCAGAACATCTTTGTTCATGTGTGTAAAATATTTGTATTATTAATATTATTATTATATACCTAACGAATAAAGACATTGCAATTACCAACGTGCGTGCAAATCTACGTTAGTAATTTTTACCCGTGTGTTCAGAACAGAGAGCAGCTTTCTGGTTCAGAACGTCTTTGTTCATGTGTGTAAAATATTTGTATTATTAATATTATTATTATATACCTAACGAATAAAGACATTGCAATTACCAACGTGCGTGCAAATCTACGTTAGTAATTTTTACCCGTGTGTTCAGAACAGAGAGCAGCTTTCTGGTTCAGAACATCTTTGTTCATGTGTGTAAAACATTTGTATTATTAATATTATTATTATATACCTAACGAATAAAGACATTGCAATTACCAACGTGCGTGCAAATCTACGTTAGTAATTTTAACCCGTGTGTTCAGAACAGAGAGCAGCTTTCTGGTTCAGAACATCTTTGTTCATGTGTGTAAAATATTTGTATTATTAATATAATTATTATATACCTAACGAATAAAGACATTGCAATTACCAACGTGCGTGCAAATCTACGTTAGTAATTTTTACCCGTGTGTTCAGAACAGAGAGCAGCTTTCTGGTTCAGAACATCTTTGTTCATGTGTGTAAAATATTTGTATTATTAATATTATTATTACATACCTAACGAATAAAGACATTGCAATTACCAACGTGCGTGCAAATCTACGTTAGTAATTTTTACCCGTGTGTTCAGAACACAGAGCAGCTTTCTGGTTCAGAACGTCTTTGTTCATGTGTTTAAAATATTTGTATTATTAATATTATTATTATATACCTAACGAATAAAGACATTGCAATTACCAACGTGCGTGCAAATCTACGTTAGTAATTTTAACCCGTGTGTTCAGAACAGAGAGCAGCTTTCTGGTTCAGAACGTCTTTGTTCATGTGTGTAAAATATTTGTATTATTAATATTATTATTATATACCTAACGAATAAAGACATTGCAATTACCAACGTGCGTGCAAATCTACGTTAGTAATTTTTACCCGTGTGTTCAGAACACAGAGCAGCTTTCTGGTTCAGAACGTCTTTGTTCATGTGTTTAAAATATTTGTATTATTAATATTATTATTATATACCTAACGAATAAAGACATTGCAATTACCAACGTGCGTGCAAATCTACGTTAGTAATTTTAACCCGTGTGTTCAGAACAGAGAGCAGCTTTCTGGTTCAGAACGTCTTTGTTCATGTGTGTAAAATATTTGTATTATTAATATTATTATTATATACCTAACGAATAAAGACATTGCAATTACCAACGTGCGTGGAAATCTACGTTAGTAATTTTTACCCGTGTGTTCAGAACAGAGAGCAGCTTTCTGGTTCAGAACATCTTTGTTCATGTGTGTAAAATATTTGTATTATTAATATTATTATTATATACCTAACGAATAAAGACATTGCAATTACCAACGTGCGTGCAAATCTACGTTAGTAATTTTTACCCGTGTGTTCAGAACAGAGAGCAGCTTTCTGGTTCAGAACGTCTTTGTTCATGTGTGTAAAATATTTGTATTATTAATATTATTATTATATACCTAACGAATAAAGACATTGCAATTACCAACGTGCGTGCAAATCTACGTTAGTAATTTTTACCCGTGTGTTCAGAACAGAGAGCAGCTTTCTGGTTCAGAACATCTTTGTTCATGTGTGTAAAATATTTGTATTATTAATATTATTATTATATACCTAACGAATAAAGACATTGCAATTACCAACGTGCGTGCAAATCTACGTTAGTAATTTTTACCCGTGTGTTCAGAACAGAGAGCAGCTTTCTGGTTCAGAACGTCTTTGTTCATGTGTGTAAAATATTTGTATTATTAATATTATTATTATATACCTAACGAATAAAGACATTGCAATTACCAACGTGCGTGCAAATCTACGTTAGTAATTTTTACCCGTGTGTTCAGAACAGAGAGCAGCTTTCTGGTTCAGAACGTCTTTGTTCATGTGTGTAAAATATTTGTATTATTAATATTATTATTATATACCTAACGAATAAAGACATTGCAATTACCAACGTGCGTGCAAATCTACGTTAGTAATTTTTACCCGTGTGTTCAGAACAGAGAGCAGCTTTCTGGTTCAGAACATCTTTGTTCATGTGTGTAAAATATTTGTATTATTAATATTATTATTATATACCTAACGAATAAAGACATTGCAATTACCAACGTGCGTGCAAATCTACTTTAGTAATTTTTACCCGTGTGTTCAGAACAGAGAGCAGCTTTCTGGTTCAGAACGTCTTTGTTCATGTGTGTAAAATATTTGTATTATTAATATTATTATTATATACCTAACGAATAAAGACATTGCAATTACCAACGTGCGTGCAAATCTACGTTAGTAATTTTTACCCGTGTGTTCAGAACAGAGAGCAGCTTTCTGGTTCAGAACATCTTTGTTCATGTGTGTAAAATATTTGTTTTATTAATATTATTATTATATACCTAACGAATAAAGACATTGCAATTACCAACGTGCGTGCAAATCTACGTTAGTAATTTTTACCCGTGTGTTCAGAACAGAGAGCAGCTTTCTGGTTCAGAACGTCTTTGTTCATGTGTGTAAAATATTTGTATTATTAATATTATTATTATATACCTAACGAATAAAGACATTGCAATTACCAACGTGCGTGCAAATCTACGTTAGTAATTTTTACCCGTGTGTTCAGAACAGAGAGCAGCTTTCTGGTTCAGAACATCTTTGTTCATGTGTGTAAAATATTTGTATTATTAATATTATTATTATATACCTAACGAATAAAGACATTGCAATTACCAACGTGCGTGCAAATCTACGTTAGTAATTTTAACCCGTGTGTTCAGAACAGAGAGCAGCTTTCTGGTTCAGAACATCTTTGTTCATGTGTGTAAAATATTTGTATTATTAATATTATTATTATATACCTAACGAATAAAGACATTGCAATTACCAACGTGCGTGCAAATCTACGTTAGTAATTTTTACCCGTGTGTTCAGAACAGAGAGCAGCTTTCTGGTTCAGAACATCTTTGTTCATGTGTGTAAAATATTTGTATTATTAATATTATTATTACATACCTAACGAATAAAGACATTGCAATTACCAACGTGCGTGCAAATCTACGTTAGTAATTTTTACCCGTGTGTTCAGAACAGAGAGCAGCTTTCTGGTTCAGAACGTCTTTGTTCATGTGTTTAAAATATTTGTATTATTAATATTATTATTATATACCTAACGAATAAAGACATTGCAATTACCAACGTGCGTGCAAATCTACGTTAGTAATTTTAACCCGTGTGTTCAGAACAGAGAGCAGCTTTCTGGTTCAGAACGTCTTTGTTCATGTGTGTAAAATATTTGTATTATTAATATTATTATTATATACCTAACGAATAAAGACATTGCAATTACCAACGTGCGTGCAAATCTACGTTAGTAATTTTTACCCGTGTGTTCAGAACAGAGAGCAGCTTTCTGGTTCAGAACATCTTTGTTCATGTGTGTAAAATATTTGTATTATTAATATTATTATTATATACCTAACGAATAAAGACATTGCAATTACCAACGTGCGTGCAAATCTACGTTAGTAATTTTTACCCGTGTGTTCAGAACAGAGAGCAGCTTTCTGGTTCAGAACGTCTTTGTTCATGTGTGTAAAATATTTGTATTATTAATATTATTATTATATACCTAACGAATAAAGACATTGCAATTACCAACGTGCGTGCAAATCTACGTTAGTAATTTTAACCCGTGTGTTCAGAACAGAGAGCAGCTTTCTGGTTCAGAACATCTTTGTTCATGTGTGTAAAATATTTGTATTATTAATATTATTATTATATACCTAACGAATAAAGACATTGCAATTACCAACGTGCGTGCAAATCTACGTTAGTAATTTTTACCCGTGTGTTCAGAACAGAGAGCAGCTTTCTGGTTCAGAACATCTTTGTTCATGTGTGTAAAATATTTGTATTATTAATATTATTATTACATACCTAACGAATAAAGACATTGCAATTACCAACGTGCGTGCAAATCTACGTTTGTAATTTTTACCCGTGTGTTCAGAACAGAGAGCAGCTTTCTGGTTCAGAACGTCTTTGTTCATGTGTGTAAAATATTTGTATTATTAATATTATTATTATATACCTAACGAATAAAGACATTGCAATTACCAACGTGCGTGCAAATCTACGTTAGTAATTTTTACCCGTGTGTTCAGAATAGAGAGCAGCTTCCTGGTTCAGAACATCTTTGTTCATGTGTGTAAAATATTTGTATTATTAATATTATTATTATATACCTAACGAATAAAGACATTGCAATTACCAACGTGCGTGCAAATCTACTTTAGTAATTTTAACCCGTGTGTTCAGAACAGAGAGCAGCTTTCTGGTTCAGGACATCTTTGTTCATGTGTGTAAAATATTTGTATTATTAATATTATTATTATATACCTAACGAATAAAGACATTGCAATTACCAACGTGCGTGCAAATCTACGTTAGTAATTTTTACCCGTGTGTTCAGAACAGAGAGCAGCTTTCTGGTTCAGAACATCTTTGTTCATGTGTGTAAAATATTTGTATTATTAATATTATTATTATATACCTAACGAATAAAGACATTGCAATTACCAACGTGCGTGCAAATCTACGTTAGTAATTTTAACCCGTGTGTTCAGAACAGAGAGCAGCTTTCTGGTTCAGAACGTCTTTGTTCATGTGTGTAAAATATTTGTATTATTAAAATTATTATATACTAGCTTTTGCCCGCGGCTCCGCCCGCGTATTATTCGGTTTAACAACATGCTTTTTTCCGGGATGAAAAGTAGCCTATGTGTTAAGTTAGGGTATAAGCTATATCCATTCTAAATTTCATCCAAATCCGTTCAGCCGTTTCAGCGTGAAAGAGTAACAAACATACACACACACACACACCCTCACACACCCTCACACAAACCTTCGCATTTATAATATTAGTGTCATTATACTAGCTTTTGCCCGCGGCTTCACCCGCGTTGAATTAGTTTTTGTTTATTGTTATGGTGTCTTAGAATAAGGACCAAGGTATGTTTATGCAGAGTTTCAATATCCCAAATCGGCAGGTTGCAGCGTTACATTTTGACAGGGGTAGGAGCAGACATCATGAGGCAACCAACTCAGTTGTGAACTGAATCCGATGGAAGACTGAATTTTAGCATTCGAGCCCCTTAGAGTTTATTAATATACAATTCTGTTCGTAAGAAGACGGCGGGAAAGGGGGGATGTTTAGGCTACTAAACCTCATTGGCTACTACATAAAAAGCTAAAACGTAAAAAGTATTTCATTTATATAAAATCTATATTAAAACTAAATACAGAATACTATATCAAAATATACATAAACATATCGATCATATTTATTCTTAATAAAGTTTATTGTTTTACTACTAATTAAAAGGTTCGTGGATCGTGATGAAAAACACTTGTACACTGTTTACACAACCGGTTTCGAAATTTAATATCATTTTCAAGGGCTTAACAACTCATTTTAATATTTTAAGAAATGACCTACGTGCTGTAAATAAAATGTCAACTTTTGTTGTGATGAAATTATGTGGGTTTGGGTTGGGTTAAAAGTACCTATAGTTATAATAAAGTTGTGTAAACAGAGTACAATTGTTTTTCATTAAGAATCAAGATGCTTTCCATGTTTCACCAAGTGCCGACAATTGCAAGTATAAGTTATAAAAGATTCGTGGTTTAGTTTCATACTGATTTTGAGACTGCCACTCACGATTGCGCCTGACTGACTGCGGAGAGTGACGACTATTAAATCGTGAGTAGCCGTTTCAATATCAGAATGGATATAATTATTACTTCATAATCATAATATTATGCGAAATATTTTCTGTGCTATCGTAATCTAACCTATGGATAAACAAAAACAGTTCACGCTTGGTTTCTTTATTACTTTTTGGTAATCCTGTAAGGATTCCGTTTTTCCATTATAATGTATATTATATACGGAACCATGTCTCGTTAGCTTTTGATTATAAGTAAGTAACTACTAAAACTAAAAAGGAAAGTAGACGTTCTTGACAGAATTTCCGACTTACACACCTTCAACGTGTGTCAAAGGCTTGCTCAAGGCTGAAATGGGGTTTATTTAAGTTAGAGATTTAATATACATAGGGATGACGGAACTATTGGAGGCGAAGCCACATCTGTATTTAAATTCTATTTAAAATCTTTTACGTAGTTTAGGTTTAGCTATAATATGGTAAGTATTTTAGTTTAATATTTTTACGTATTTTTAGGATATCTATAGAAGCTTCTAATTTTTATTTTAAATAAAAATGAATATTTTACACACTTAGCTACGGAAATTGAAATTTTGTGTTTTCGAATTTTTGACCCATTTATAGGAGACGGGTTTTTCACGCTATGGGTACATACATAGTTGTAGCTTAGAAACCAGTTGCCATTTTGATTTCTTGCGGCCATCTTGCTTGAAATATAGGTTCTGATGGGGCATAAAAGGGTGAACAATTTCTATTTGTATTCTCTGAACACTAAAATATGTCAAGATTATACACTCCCGAACATCTAAATCGAGCCACCCCGCACTTTCTGTTCAGTATTGTTCATAGCTAAAAAAAATGTTTTAACGACCAAAAAGCTTTTATGCAGTTTTGAAGCTGGCACATCAAACATTAGTCTCATGTGCTGTTGTTCTGAATTTGAATACAAGGAACAAAAAAAAAGGAACTTAAGTGTCACATGTATTGGCTTCGTCTGTTTATAGAGCAAAACTTTTATTGGAGTCTTAAAGAAAAAATGGTTTAGTAAAAAAAACTTTTTATTCAGTAACTTGTATGGCCTCCCAAAGCATTTATGATTGCATTCATGCGATCTGCCATTGAGCTGATTAATTTTACGATTACATATTGAGGAACAATTTCCCATTCTTCGTCGATAGCTGTTTTCAGCTCCTGTAATGTTTGTGGCGCTGGATGACGAGCCCGAACGCGTCTTTTTAACTCGTCCCATAAATGTTCAATGGGGTTCATGTCGGGGCGTTTTGATGGCCATTGCATAACCTTGATACCAACATCTTGGAGGAAATTTGTGACAATTCCTGCTGTGTGTGCTCTGGCATTGTCATGCATAAAAATGAAGTTTGAGCCCACAAACTCGGCATACGGCATTACATGGGTCTCCAAACATTGCCGTTAACGATGATCAGCATTTAGTAATGGCATCCGGGGTTCTGACACAAGTGCAGTTTTGCGTTCGGCGGAAATGCCTCCCCAGACGGTCCACGACCCATCCACCCTCATAGCTCACTCTCTCTCTTTTATGCAACACTGCACAAAATGCTCTCCCTGTCTCCGGTACACCTTTCTCCTTCCATCATACATAACCATGAAGCATGATCTTTGTTTCGTAACTAAAGAGCAACTGGCTCCATTGCCTTTGCGTCCAGCGTAAATGTTGACGCGCAAACTGAAGGCGCGACATTCGGTGAGCGCGCTCTAGTTTCGGTCCATTGGCTGGCTTGCGCGATCTCAGTCCACGTTCTTCAAGCCTTCTCCTAACGTGCTGTGCGCTAACAGCCACCCCGTGGAAGTCTCGAAGCTGTTCCTGGATCTGGACCGAAGTTAGGTGGCGATTTCTCAAACTGGTCGTAAACGAAAACCGATCCTGTCGTGCCGTTGTCACTCTAGATCGTGGTCCACATGAACAGCGAACATATCATTGAGTCTCAAGGTATCTATGGTACACTCGTTGAGCAGCGGACCGGCTTATATGGAGTCGTCTACTCACGTTTCTCTGGCTTAAACCGGACCGAAGGAGGTGGCTTGCGCCGCTACTTCAAGCAAAGTATCCATAATTTTAATCCAGAAATGGTTTAAATTTTAATAAAAACAACGTATAAACTTATTCAAATCCGTAGATTAAAAAAAATGACAATCCAAGCTACAATTTAAAGTGCCTATCTGTATTTTTATGTTTTCTTGAATAGTGAACACATGCAGCTCTATATTTGTTTTTCGAGTTTACAAGTTTATATTTGGAACCATTTTCCACATCCCATTGGTGTTGAATGTGCCAGCTTCAAAATTGCATAAAAACTTTTTGGTCGTTGAAACATTTTTTTTTAGTTATGGACGATACAAACTGAAAATGTGGGGTGGCTCGATTTAGGTGTCTGGAAGTGTAATAACCAGTACTTTAGAAGCTATTTATTATAAATATTATCAAATACTTTTGTGAAAAATCTTGCTGCTTTTCTCTAGTGTGTCCACATTTATATAAACAGTGTCTTACTACAAAAATTTAGACGGAAGAATGCATCTGCACATGTTAAAATCGACCAATATAAATAATAAATGTTTTTTTTGTTAGGGTTAGAAATGAGGTATGGCCGTTTTTTCATCATCCAAGGTTGAAAATTCTGATTGTTTTTTTTATTAATAGTATTTTCATTGATGTTATATCAAACAACTTTTCTGTATAGACGATAATATTATTATAATATAATATGACACGGCTTAATATAGCAAATACAAAACTAAAATGGGAGCGGAACTTCGAAGAGATGAGTTAGACAAGATTAGGCAAACAGTGTTCTTTATTATTATTATTTATATATTTAGTTAGTTGTGTTTGCAATAAAATAACACATCTGCAACCAAAACTCTCTGTTCCACTGCAGTGCCACGATGCAATATAGAAAAGCACGTAAACCAAATTTTTAGAGCAGCTGATATTTTCGACACTGCATCCGGAATCCTAACAGGAAAGCTCGCCAGATTTAGTGGATTTTCTCCTCATATTTGAAGTTTACCTCACTCTAGAGGATTTGCTGTCGAACTTTGTAAATTTTTATTTATTTTGCGTGTAACGGAAAAAAACAAGTGTCAGTGTTTGAAGAACCGAAAACAATCTATATACAGCAGTGGCAAAGGGTGAACAGTTTAAAAAGGGAAGCCGGACAAAAAAATCCCCTTACTCAGAAAAACAACCAAGGAAAACATGGAAAAATGTTGTACTTTGCAACTCCCTGTCAGCCAAGTGTATTTGTCGTATTGAGATTTATGGAACTGTTTGACAAAGCGAAGAGCGCGGAATAAAGAAATGTACCATGGATGCCATTTCCTAAGCAAGCCGATGGGAATCGTGTTATATGGACCCTTCGCCACTAATATAGAATTAGAAATTAAAAAAAGACAAGAATTTGAAAAAAATCCTCAGCCGGGATTCGAACCTGCGACATCTTTTTATCGAGACAAGCGCGCTACTGACTGCGCCACTGAAATACTTATTCTAGACCGCTGAATTTTCCCAACATGCTTGTCCACTGAATATTTTTGTAACTATTTTGATTTAAACAGCTTGTGGGGCACATACTGAACGCTGACGAGGGCGTTATGTATAGGTAATTTCACGCCTTGCTCTTAGAGAACAGATGGCGCTGTCGTCGCTACAATATGTGTTGCTTCAGACAGTTAAGAAATTCACAGTAATCATTAACTAAGATTTTGTTTTATGTATATGGAGAAATCTAATATCTTTAAATTTGTTTCTATTCGATCTTTTGTAGTCTGTAATGAACTCTAATATAATATTTAGAATATGAGTAAACTTTACTTTAAGATATAGAAAAATTTGCTCAAAAGACTTTAATATTCGATTTCGATAAAAATAAAATCGGAATTAAGAGATTTTCTTGCGTAGTTTATATTTTCCCCATACTTCCCCATTATAACGAGCTATCCTGTGATTTTGTTAATTGTTATTTTTTCATGCTTGGGAATTAAAATTTGGCAAAATTTAAACCGAAAAATCTCTAGTGAATCTTTTCGCTTAAAACTAGATATTGGCAGAACCAATATGCGGAGACAAAATTATAGGAAGCCAGATAAAATGGATCTGATTAATGGTGTTAGGATAAATAATAAAATGGCTAGATTGATTGATTGGCAAAATTAGAAGGAAGGCGAAGTGTGACACTTGCTGCCGTCATATAGAAGAAGGCAGCATTTCTATGACGGCAGCATAATTATGCGTCCATACCACAGCGTAGTCGATCTACAAAGGAGGAAAACTATTGAGTAATTGCGCTTGCTACGCCGTAGCATAATCTATGGAAGTCGGTAACGAAAAAATTACTTCTCATTACGTCATGCCGGAACACGACGTATCACTTGTTGACACGGTTTCGTCCAACTCTTTTCCTGGTATACATAAATGATTTGTGTGACATGAAAATTAGTCATGGTCAAGTTTTCTCTTATGCTGATGACACAGCATTGGTGTTCCGGGGAAGGAGTTGGGCGGAAGTCTTTGGTATTGCGCAAACAGGCTTTAACCTAGTTGTTAATTGGCTAAGAAATAACATATTGTCCCTAAATACTGGTAAAACAAAATATATGTGTTTCTCAATTCGCAACAATACGCAACCGTCTTTCCACACTCCTATAGCAGTTCATTCTTTGCAATGCTTGACTGAAGATAGTACTGATTGTTCTTGTCATCAACTTGAGCTAGTTGAAACTATTAAGTATCTAGGAGTAGTAATCGACAACTGCCTCACCTTTAGTGAACACATCAAGTTACTATCACAGCGTACCAGAAAATTAATGTCTGTTTTTAAAAACGTAAGGCACGTTGCAGGACAAAATATAATTAAAATGATATATTTTGCACTTTGCCAATCTATTTTGCAATACTGCATAGTAGCATGGGGTGGCGCAGTTAAGACTCACCTCCTAGTTCTCGAAAGAGCTCAACGAGCTGTGCTTAAAGTAGCTACTTTCCGAAATTATCGATTTCCAACTGAAGACCTGTATAAAAATTGTAAAGTACTTACAGTTAGACAGTTGTTCATCAAGCAGTTAGTTTTGGATAAGCACACTAAATTACATTTTAATAAAATCGCCTATGAAAGCGAACGAAGAAAAGATAGAATATGTCATACGGAATCATTCACCACAGCTTTTTCACATCGATTTTCTTGTTATCTATATGACAAATTATATAACACTATAAGTAAAAAAATTGAACTGTATCCTCTAAATTACAATAATTGCAAACGTAAATTGACTGAATGGATTCAGAAATTGAATTACCATGAAACCGAGGCTTTGCTTGCCTCGCAAATCTAAGTATCTGCCTTAATTTTGTTATTCTTTTCTAAAGCACACTGCTCATACACAACACCCACATATTACATACAAGCACTACACTAAACATCCACACATCATTCAATAATACTCCCTCAACACCTACTAACATACTTATAACAAATTATACTGTTATATTAAATAGTGTTTCTATACATTAGTACTTATATCTACTTGTATAATTATAACAACAAGCAGGTACAGCCTTGTTCATTATTTATAGCTTAGCGTAAGGGGATATTGATGTCTATCGTACAAGTTTTTAACTAAACTTAGCTTAGGCATCAATTGTCAATTTTTTTTTGATTATATAAGTGTCTATTCATTTGAGAAAATGGTTTGTACCTAACTCTTCTTTAGCTCAATAAACGATTTTTTTTTTTTTTTATAAGTCCAGTAAGTAAGAAGTCTATTCCCAGGATTTTATTTAGAGATTGCAATTTAGATATAGATTGAGCGTGGAAAATAGTTGTTGTGCAGCCACTATGTTTTGGAAGGTTTTTTTTTTACGGAACCTTAGACAAAGCGATACCACAAAAACAAAACAAATAGCATGTCGCTTTTGACGTCCGTTTAGTTTTTATGATTTATTCGTTTATCTTTATCTTAGACAAAGTTTTTAACTTTTCGCAATAAATCTTAAAGGAACTAACGGAGGAAGTCCTCGGTTTTGTTTTTATAAACGTGTAGTTTCCTCTACATGTGGTTTTTGATATATGGGTCAAATGGTTGGGAGTCCTGTGAAATAAAATATGTGGCATGAAGTAAAGGGAAAAAGTTTCATAGTTTTGTGTTATTTTCTTTACGAATTTACGTGACAAATGGCAGTATAGATGTTAAGTCGTTATTTCTTATCTAGCTTTGCAGTAGGTACTTCTATGTTCGCATCTCGTGTAGGGGGGGGGGCTGTTTAGAACTTGTAAATCCCGCAGATCAAGGCATTTTCATATTTAGTACTTGACAATAAAATCTGACACGATGGCACCCGACTCCCAAGAAACCCTTTTGGCTTTACAGGAGAAACGTCCACCTGCATCACCAACGCTGCAGCTACCTGATGCCCCCAACATGTCAGACCGCACACCGGAAGCGACGGCAGATGAGGTTCTGGCTGCGATCATGTCTTTCCGGAATGGCTCGGCCGGTAGCCTCGATGCTCTGATGCCACAGCACTATAAGGATCTTGTCTGTGGCGCCACTGGAGATATCGGCCGTGCTTTTTTGTCAGACATGACGCAGCTGGTAATGCTGTGCCAGCGCCAGCGTTCCCGCAGTTTTAGAGCCAAATGGACTCGCACGCAACGATGGCTAGAGGCCCGACGGCATGACGCTCGTTCCGTGGCAGAACGGCCGGTCGTTGGTATAGGATGCGACCTGCGTCGATACGTTGGCCCCATCCCATGTCCAAGCGACCGCAGCCAAGGCTGGCGCTGCGGCGCTGATGGCAGAGTTTAACAAGCGGCGCAAATATGCAAGCCTCAGGGAAGGATGCATGTTTGTGCCGTTTGGAGTCGAAACCTTTCGGGCCGTGGGGACTCTATTCAAAGAGACAGCGTCGCGCCTGGTTGATGCCTCGGGTGACAGGCGGGCGGGGGCATACCTCGGACAAAGACTTAGTCTCGCCATCCAACGAGGTAATGCCGCCAGCCTTCTCGGCACTCTGCCCGGCGGCATCGATTTGGACAATTTTTTTGACCTTTTTTAGAACAGGTTTAGTTTTAGATTAAATAGTTTTTAGTGTTTTATATTATTGAATTAAGTATTTTTAAGTATTATTTATGTTATTTAAGTTTCTTCTATAATAAATTCAATAATATACAGTTGTATATCTGACACAACAACCCGTTGCATATTTAGATGTATTTGATAAAAGACATAACATATCTACTCTTTATTGTTCACCAAAATAAAAAAACAAGTGATAAAAATGTATTATCAGAAAGGGTGCAATAGGCGATCTTATCGCTCAGAGCAATTTCTTCCAGACAAACTTTGGGTGGAAGATAATGTTAAAAAAGGATAAGGTGAAGGTGGTGTACAGAAGATATTTAAGTAATATATACATACATGTACTAGACAATGTTAATTAAGTAATTATTTAAATACTAAACAATCTACTACATGTCAATATATATACCTATACAAATACATACTATACAATATGTATAAACTAATATTTATCATATAATATACCTACTTAAATGTACCCATTAAAGGGAGAAAAAATATTATTTTATTCTTCTTTTAAAGATAGCCGAGGAAGAACATTTTATAGAAAAGGGCAAAGCATTCCAAAAACGCACAGCTTCAACTGTGAACAATTTGCCATAAAAGGAGGAGGAGTGTAGTGGTGTCTTCAATTGAAGATGTTGAGATGACCGCAACGCTCGTTCGTGAGATTGGTGAAGAAACTCAAAACGTTCCTTGAGATAAGAAGAAGAAGAAGGATTGAAAAGAACAGAGTACAGGAGGGAAAGTATTCGGACCTATGCTAAACAAAGCTAAAAATAAATAGGTAAGTAGCTTTGAAATGTTATCGCTAGAAATATACGCGTAGGTGAAACTTTGCAATACTTTTGTTATTCAACTGATTTTTAAAACATTTTGCAAAGCGTTTTGCATCTGTAATATATCATCATCATTGGGTGCCATCTTCATGATGAAGTTTGGCGGTCAATAGGCTAAATTGCTTGCGATCCGTTGTTATATCCTTCAAGTCTCTGAAGCTTTTTAAGATACTAGTTGTCTGCCTGCTTTGATGGAGTAACACATCACCAAATCCTCTGAGGATGAAAATTTCTCAGCTGTCTGCCTGTCTCTCTGTTCGTTCGTCTGTTACAGGGGTCTACAGCTTCAGCCGTAATAGGTAGAAAGTTAAAATTTTCACAGCTCCCGTGTAACTGTGGCCACTACCACGACAAATAATAAAAATGAAAATAAATGAAAACCCAAGGGGCTAGTCTAAAATAGCAAATAATAAAATTAGGGTTCCGTACTCAGGGGGTCCTGAATGGTTTGACAGTCACCGCCATTTTAACGCCTTATTTTTTGTCACCTTAATGTTGATAGCATCATTGTTGTTAAGTTTGTTTTCAGGGTTCCATACCCGTATTGTGTGATGGTACGGAACCCTTAGTACGCGAGTTCGACTAATACTTGGCCAAATTATTTTACCTGCAACGGCCTACACTTGATGAAGCGCGCTCGCTTAGAAACTGGGACTTTCGCAAAAATGTCCGGAAGTCGTTAACAGACAACTGCCAGGAACCACTTGCCCAGATTTTAAGTTTGTAAGCCCTAATTTCCGGTAATTTCGTGATTAAAATTAATTTGCTTGAAATTTTGTGTTTCGTGTAAGTAAATGGTTTTATTTATAAATTCAGAGTGTTCTATTTGCTTGTCAAAGTTGCGAGTTCTTTTCATCTTTATTTTAATGTTATTGTATGCTATAGAACTGAGAGGGTATAGCAAATTAAATATTTGTGTATTTTGAATTAAATCTTTATTTTTAGACAAGACCCCGTAACAAAAATTATCAAAAACTGAAAACTTTGACGGCTCCCCATTTCTTTATGCTTAAACATAAAAGAAATTTGAAAATGTGTTTACTTAATGAGCTCTGGATTATGACAACCCACATAATTTAAATACTTGTATATCCAATATATAGCATACATACTTTTTAGGGTTCCGTACCCGAAGGGTGCCAAACGGGACCCAATTACTAAGCCTCCGCTGTCTGTCCGTCTGTCACAGGGGCCTACAGCTTCAACCATAATAGGTTATTCTTAGGGTTGTATTGTAGATGGTGCGGAACCCTTTGTGCACGAATCCAACTCGCACTTGGCCAAATTTTTCATAATATGTACAGAAACTATCTGAAAAATAATTTAATTCAATATTCGATTTCAGGCCAATATTCCACACAAAACATCCAAACTTTAGTTCTCTAATAACTCATTCTGTCTTCAAGCTAGAGACACGTGACCAACGAACTAACGAACTAAGTTCGTTGCCTATGACATATTGGAAGGAAAGGCAGACAGATTTCGCCCTCAGGGTACGGAATCCTAATATGAAGCCAGAGTCTTTGTGAAATTCGCAAGATAAAATTTTTGCTTTCCTTACTTAGCGACGCGAGGTTGGCAAAGGCATGATATGAATTTGTGATTAAAACATTTATTTGTTACGTGTTACGTAGAGGATTCAGAAATATATTGAAATATCTCGCGTACGATAAAATAACGTTACTTCAACTGAGGCGTGTTGTTGTCAACATCTTGTGTATTTATCCTACTAGTATTAAAGTAGTGCAAAATTTGTGTCTGCACATTGCATATTGTAGTACATATTGTATACTAAGGCCAAAACTGTTTTTAGGGTTCCGTAGTACCTGAAAGGTAAAAGGAACCTTTATGGTGAGACTCCGTTGTCCGTCCGTCCGTCCGTCCGTATGTCACAGCCTCATAACTTTGGCACCGTTAAAGGTAAAGATTTAAAATTTGCTACAAAAATAGCATTTACTTGCATATACAATACGGTGTAAAAAAAAATGAAAATTTTTAAATTGTTAAAAATATTTTCAATGCAAAAGTAAGAAAAATAAAAAATAATATCCTAAAAATACAATATGGCAGTCAAATTGTAGATATTAAAGAGTTGATTACAAAAATATATACTTTTATTATATTTACTGTCACCAATTTCGAGAAATCTTTGAAAAACGACAAAAAAATGCATGACCCCCCTTATTTCCGAAACTGGTGGACCGAAAAAAAATTAAAAAGTCCTGATTTTATCCTGGCCATAACTGGCCAATTACAGGAGAACTATAGCGATTAAAAAAAAGTTGATAACAATAGGAAATATAAAAAAAATGTAAATTAAATAAAAAAAATCATCCATCCATTCATCAGCCCGTGTTTGTCCACTGCTGGACATAGGCCTTTCCCAAATTTCGCCACTCATGTCGGTCCTCCATCCTCCTCATCCTCATCAAAAAAATAATTTATAAAAATACAATATGGGTACCAATTGTAGATATTAAAGAGCTAATTATAAAAATATATACTTTTGCTATATTAACTGGCACTAATATCGAGAATTCTTTGAAAAACCACAAAAATGCATGTCACCCCTCCCCTTATCTCCGAAACAGGAGGAACGAAAAAAATTAAAAAAAAATCAAAGTGATTTGGGATTATATAAAGATTACAGGAAAAATATAACGGTTGAGAAATTCACGATAATAAAATGACAAAATGTAATTTTTTATCCTCGAGTTTTATTTCGAGTACGGTATAAAAATATTTGTGTCTCTTTTGTGGTACAATCAATTCTTTTTTAAGTTAACATAAACAGTTATGGGCAAGATTTTAAATACTTTTTTCCTGGCTGTTCCCAAAACTGTCGAATTACGGAACCCTAGGTATGCGAGTCTGACTTTTTTCTATATATTTGTCTCGTGTCTGTTCCCTATTACGTTCAGCCCCCTGATTCTGTATCGTAAAATCAGTTGTCAAACCGAGTGCCTATCGTCGAAATCAGATATCCGCTTAATTAAGGATACGTTCGCACTTGAAATGACGTCACAATTCGTAAATTGAAGGTTATTTTGGAAGTTCATTTTTTATCTGTTTTTGGTGAATAGCAACCATAGATGGCAATCAACACTGAGTTGTATAATAGGCTCGCAGAACCACTCAACAAGTTGGATGCGGTTTTATTTACTATAATCGTAGTGACCCTGTAGGCCTACCATGAGTTCTCATTCTCATTCTTTATTCTACACAAAAACACGCAATTACACAAGTCAAATAAAATGTGTACAGCGGCTTTGAGTTTTGCTTACTAAACACGTTAAGGTGATATGTGACTTTTTCAACGGTCACTGTTACTCCATGCGGAACGACCCGCAGTGCGAGAGGGACGGATTCCGGAAAAATAGCAAAGTGTCGGTTTTAAATTAATATAAAATAACTAAAATAGTTATCAAAATTTCACATTTACAAAATTTTGATATTGTTAAAATGTATCTAATAAAATATCGTTCAGGTCTGTATGTCATTCCTATTTCGCATACTAAGAAAAAAAAGTGTAGAAGAAGACCTTATTTCAATCATTATTTCTATCGAGCGAAAGTTCTGCAATCGCGTTTCTGTATTCAAGAAAAGTAGAAAAAGGTACCCATATTTATATACAAATTTATCAAATTAGTGGCTTCTTCTGAAAAGCAGACAAACATCTTCAAAAAGTGCCGATTTTAGTGAGATAGCGCCTTAACGTCTGCGAAAAATATTTATATGAGAAATTGTGCAGCGCCCCTAGCGGCTTACTACAGGAACCAGCATTTCTCATAAAAAATATTTTACTCAGACGGTAACGTGTTTATTAAGCAAAACTGGTAGGCCTACTGGTCTACATAATAAAGACTATAAGGGTTGATGATAAAATAACCGCCAATCCGAAAACTGTTGATAATAATTTTTATCACACAGGTGGACGTCAGTATGACGGCATGAGAAGCTGGACAAGGAGAGTGGTTACTTTACATTTTTAGATACTTTTTGGGTGAACGCGCTTCATCCTCAGGTCTCATGTCTCTAAGTGTAACATTGGTTATAAAAAAATAGCTGTTGGTAATTTTATCCCTTTTTAAATGTAGGTACACGTAATCTACTTCCTTTTAACACCCCACACTCCATCCATGTATCAGCCTGAAACCTTGAACCTTGGTCCTGATCACTTACCGAGTCTCCAGTATGAATCTGGCTATATAAACGAAAGTCACCATATATATTAACTTAAGGCGCATAGGCACGCCACCGTTTTAGTACAAAATTTGATAATCATTTTCTCTGTTGTTTTTTGCTAAAAACCAAATTATTAGTCCTCTTTCATCTGGTACTGATATTTTAAAATGCACCATTTTACCAAAATTTTGAATATTCATTTTGTTTTAAAGATATCAAACTGAACAGATTTAGATACAAAGTTGTTTTCTTGCTTAAAATTGTACCTGTATCAAAATTTTACACTTCAGCCAGATAGTGACTTTGTAAATGCCTGAATCAAACTATAAAGGTCCCTAACTATAACGAAAAACGACAGAGAAACGGGTTATCAAATTTTGTACTAAAACGGTGGCGTGCCTATGCACCTTAAAGCCGTTTTTTTTAAAGCAATCAATTTCACTCTCGTTTAGTGAACAAACATGCTCAACGGTTTAAGAGGATATGTCGCACTTGTAAAGGTCTCTGTTACTCCACGCGTAACGCCTCGCAGTGCGAGAGGGACGGATTCCGGAAAAAATAGCGAAGTGTCGGTTTTTAACTAAAATAGGTCAAAATTTCCAACTAAGAAAATTTAGATATTGTTAAAATGTATGTAATAAAATATCGTTGAGGTCTGTATATCATTCCTATTTGTCATACTATGAAAAAAGGTGTAGAAGAAGACCTTATTTAAAACAATTATTTCTATCGAGCGAAAGTTCTTCAATCGCGTTTCTATACTTAAGAAAACTAGAAAAAGTATCTATATTTATACACTAATTTATCAAATTAGTAGCTTCTTCTGAAAAGCAGGTAAACAAATTCAAAAAGTGCCGATTTTAGTGAATTAGCGCCTTAAAGCCGTTCGTTTAAAGCAATCAATTTCATTCTCGTTTAGTGAACATACATGCTCAACGGTTTAATTTCCGCACGAGAATCTCCCGCACCGTTTCTGAACGTAATGCTCATTCGCGTGATCCAGTAAAGGATCAGCCCCGCCGAGAACAGCGACAGTTGAGCCTTTAAGCTGCCCACTAAACCTCTAGAGCGCATATTTATGTTATGATTATACCGCTCTGTGAGTTAGTAGAACTGTTGCCAACTTAGCTGCTTTATAGCTAGATCTAGCGATTTTTTGGTGTCAACTTAATGAAACTTGTAGGTAAATTTTTAGCTACTTAAATCACAGAAATAAGTTGAACCAAATGTGTTTTCATTACCTCAGTCATAAGCAGGGACTACTCTACTCAGCTCTACAACCTAAATCTGTTTGTCATTTTAAAAATTTCCTAGGAATTGTATACAATGCCTGAAAAAATATATAACGACACAGAAACCTCGGGGATGTCAGCAGATGGCGCTTTACTGGTGTCATGGATCTCGTTTTTATCTACCATCTCAACTTTACCAGATTCAGTTGCTCGTACAGCGCGCCAGACCAAAAGTGAAGTATTTTTTTACGTTGAGAGTAAAGGGGTATAGCCGTAAAAAACTGTACCATAATATCCGTGAATCAGTAACACACTATGTCATCGGTAACATTCAAGATAACGTAACATACGTGAGTTACCTAAAGGTCTGTTTAAAATGTAAGTCAGCTAATGTGTACCATTTAGTTTTATTATTTGTTTGACCCTAGGAAATTAACATTTTTTCTTAGACATGTTTCGTCATAGTCCGTTATCTTTTTTCTTTTTTTGTTTCGTTCAGCATTTTTTTTTTCTTGGCCATTTCATATTTTTCTGGATTCTGTGACTTCATTTTTTCTCGGTACTTTTTTTGCTTTTTAGCATTACTTAAGGTCATCTGAAAATCAGAAATACCAGTGTTAATATTAAATGGAGCAGTCTAATACGGTTTGTGTCTGTAGATGTCAGGATGTGCAGAAGGAATATAAATAAGCACTATTATTAAAAAAGGTGAAACAGCTTCATGATTTGATATTAATTAATATTTTTGGTAATCATTGTTTTATTATTATATTATACTTAATGCCCCTAATTGTTTAACTATAATAAATAGTTATTGATTTAACTGAAAGCAATATGAATACAGCCTTGTTTCACGACTGTTATGTAACACATCAGTAAGACTTGGTAAGATACGGTAACTTTCGTGAATCAAAAACATGCGCGATTTATCCTTATAATTGTTTTATTTGGAAATGAATGATGTTAGCGACGATTAAAATATATAATCGTTACAAACATTAGTGAAACTATGAGCAAAATATACAACAGATAGACATTTCGCATATTTACCTTGATATTTCCAAGCTAAATCTCACTCAAAATTCTCACGACAGACAAAAAACTTCACGAACGCGACGTCGCTCATCCACTCAAAACAAAACTTTATGGGCGGATTAGTTCATTAAGTTGCCTATACTGCATCAAATGGTTGCTATTTGCAAAAAAAATATAGTGGTGGTCCTTCTTTTACCAAATGTCGATAAAATTGGTAACACAAACAAAATGTAACATTCAAGAACCGAAATAGACGACATAACATTTAAAATGGATATTTTGTATAAATATAACATCTATTCATACGATTACTAAATTAAACGAAAGATGCACCATTTATGTTTATGTTAAGACACCCACTTTTATTTATGTAAGGCTATTTTGATCGCATCTTATCTTAGAAGGGATCAAAAGGCAATGGCGACATTATTTTTTTCTTAGACAATTTAAAATATGTTGTTAGTATCATCGTGAAAATATCGTTAGTTCAATGCTTATTTGCAATAACTTCTTGAATTTCAGTTCATTTGTTATTCTACTTCCCCCTAATTTAATTGTGTTGTGCATACGACCATCAGTTTTTATGTAAAAAATTAAAGTCGCTAGGCGACACAAAAAAGAAAAAAAAAGTAGGTACATTTTTTTACGGCCATACCCAAAGGGAATCTTTTCCAGAAAACCTTCTGATTGGCCCACTTGAGTTGACCAATCAGAACTCTTTTTCGATACCGCGCGAATTAGCCCCTACGCTCGACGTTAGCAAATGAGTAACTTCTTATTAATAATTAACTTAATAATTCACTTAATTATAATCAAATTTACTGACAATTCAATTTAAAATTTTAAACAGTCATTACAATAATTACAGACAATATAAACTCAATCCAATTTTACCAGTAACAATGAAGTTATTCAATGATTCATACCACAGTACAAAACCAATAGGCAATGGGTTTTGATGAAACAACAATTGAATTATTTTACTGCGAACAATAAAGACAACAATCATTATCTAATTGTGTGACAGTTGGATTTACATTTTTATATGGTCATCCTATAAAGAGAAATGCTATCAACTGAACCTATTTTCGCAAATGATCATTAAATTATGAAACGATTAAAACTGTACAGCGTAAAAACGGATGAACAGAAAAGATTTGTAGAACAAACTTGAATTGATTAATTTATCATGTTAACAATTAGACAATGGAAATCTTAAAGTTAAGGATAATCAACAGAAAACATTATTAGATTACTTAGTGATCGAAAAGCTAACTGTTTCCATAAAATACCTAGTGGTCAGTAGCGACATCTTACGGACCAGATTTGCAACTGTTCGTTCTCCGGGCTCTCAAACATGGAAGTCGCGGCGCATAGTTTCGAGTGGAGACATCTTGCGACAGATGGTTGCAACAATGAGCGCTCGTACCGACTTCGCGCCGATATATACATACATTTACGGTAACATCTATTAAGTATTAGGTACATCATGGTAACGTTTTAACCAATTCCGTAATTTCCGGAATTTTCAATACCTAAATAAATAATATTTTGAGAAGCCGACTCCATAGTTGCAAACTTTTTCTGTTATTTTTTCAACTTAAGGTATATATCGATCCGAATATCTTATCCCTGGTCATAAGCATCTTCCTCTCTAATCTGTTTAATTGATTAGGTTCCTTTTATAAAATTTTACATTATTTGTAATTAAATACATTTTAATAGGCATGATGACTAAAAAATTTTTATAAGTCCGTCAGTTAGATTATCAAAAAATATTGGACACGTATTTTTCTTTTTTCAATGAAACAAACAATGATGAAGATATAGCCCGCTGAAGTTCCGCGTGACGTCATATCTATGTACAATTTTACTTAGAAGTGACGTCATTTTCCCCCACTCCCAAACTTTGACGCGCATTTTTCTTTGTCATTTTTTGTTTGATTGACAAAAGAAAAAATACGTGTCCAATATTTTTTGATAATCTAACTGACGGACTTATAAAATTTTTTAGTCATCATGCCTATTAAAATGTATTTAATTACAAATAATGTAAAATTTTATAAAAGGAACCTAATCAGTTAAACAGATTAGAGAGGAAGATGCTTATGACCAGGGATAGGATATTCGGATCGATATATACCTTAAGTTGAAAAAATAACAGAAAAAGTTTGCAACTATGGAGTCGGCTTCTTAAAATATTATTTATTTAGGTATTGAAAATTCCGGAAATTATTATTATATTAATTATTGGCCCTTTTTTTGTATTTCGTTCCATAGAGCGCCATACATTTTGTCTTCACATCACCCCGGCTGTGGAGCGTCCGCTAAAAAAAACAAGAGCAATACTTTACAACAAAATATTAACAGGGGTTAAAAAAATAAAATGAAAAAATAACTCGTATACTCCACGCCATACGCAATTGATTTTTTTTTATAAGAAAATGGCATACCAAGTTATCTACTTATAAATAAATTGCGGAAATCACAGACTTTGGGGAAAAAATTACTGAAAAGCAAAAAAAAAGTCGTAAGATAATGTAACAAAGCACAAAATGTGGACAAATAATAAACCTACCAAGTAGCTATATGTAAAACCAATCGACATTTGAAATATATCGACATATTTTAGATTTATCATTTTTAGGGACAGTAAAAATGTCCATTTGAGATTTTTTTTCTCCATAACTAGAAAGAATTGGCACGTGGGAGTTTTACTCTTGCACTCAGAATACATCTCCGTATCGACCCATGACTTCAGTTAGAAATGTTCGATTTCAAGGGGTTTTAAAACACTGTTTGCGCCCGGGGCGCTTGCTATATCAAGTCCCAAGTCATAGAGTCACCCCGTATCTACATGTGGGTATTGCACAAGGTGACTTCTAACTTTGCACAACACCTCATTTCTGATGATCACATCTTTGACGTTAAAACACTGTCCGCGCCCGGGGCGCTTGCTACATCAAGTCCCAAGTCATAGAGTCACCCCGTATCTACATGTGGGTATTGCACAAGGTGACTTCTAACTTTGCACAACACCTCATTTCTGATGATCACATCTTTGACGTTAAAACACTGTCCGCGCCCGGGGCGCTTGCTACATCAAGTCCCAAGTCATAGAGTCACCCCGTATCTACATGTGGGTATAGCACAAGGTGACTTCTAACTTTGCACAACACCTCATTTCTGATGATCACATCTTTGACGTTAAAACACTGTCCGCACCCGGGGCGCTTGCTACATCAAGTCCCAAGTCATAGAGTCACCCCGTATCTACATGTGGGTATTGCACAAGGTGACTTCTAACTTTGCACAACACCTCATTTCTGATGATCACATTTTTGACGTTAAAACACTGTCCGCGCCCGGGGCGCTTGCTACATCAAGTCCCAAGTCATAGAGTCACCCCGTATCTACATGTGGGTATTGCACAAGGTGACTTCTAACTTTGCACAACACCTCATTTCTGATGATCACATCTTTGACGTTAAAACACTGTCCGCGCCCGGGGCGCTTGCTACATCAAGTCCCAAGTCATAGAGTCACCCCGTATCTACATGTGGGTATAGCACAAGGTGACTTCTAACTTTGCACAACACCTCATTTCTGATGATCACATCTTTGACGTTAAAACACTGTCCGCGCCCGGGGCGCTTGCTACATCAAGTCCCAAGTCATAGAGTCACCCCGTATCTACATGTGGGTATTGCACAAGGTGACTTCTAACTTTGCACAACACCTCATTTCTGATGATCACATTTTTGACGTTAAAACACTGTCCGCGCCCGGGGCGCTTGCTACATCAAGTCCCAAGTCATAGAGTCACCCCGTATCTACATGTGGGTATTGCACAAGGTGACTTCTAACTTTGCACAACACCTCATTTCTGATGATCACATCTTTGACGTTAAAACACTGTCCGCGCCTGGGGCGCTTGCTACATCAAGTCCCAAGTCATAGAGTCACCCCGTATCTACATGTGGGTATTGCACAAGGTGACTTCTAACTTTGCACAACACCTCATTTCTGATGATCACATATTTGACGTTAAAACACTGTCCGTGACCGGGGCGCTTGCTACATCAAGTCCCAAGTCATAGAGTCACCCCGTATCTACATGTGGGTATTGCACAAGGTGACTTCTAACTTTGCACAACACCTCATTTCTGATGATCACATCTTTGACGTTAAAACACTGTCCGCGCCCGGGGCGCTTGCTACATCAAGTCCCAAGTCATAGAGTCACCCCGTATCTACATGTGGGTATTGCACAAGGTGACTTCTAACTTTGCACAACACCTCATTTCTGATGATCACATCTTTGACGTTAAAAAAGATTTCAAAGCCCTTCACATTTGCAATAAGGACAAAAAACTTAATGCTTTAGAAGCCCACAAAATTAATAAAATAGTGATTTAAAACCAGGACATTATTCTCGACCAACAACTTGACATAGTAGATCCTCCCCTTTGCAGTATTTTGACAAAAATATCAACCGTTTTATGTTGACATTAAATGCACACATTTTTACATAATTTGACATCCAATGACCTTACTATTATCATTTTATTTTAATTATAATTCATGTTTTACACCTTAGACTACCTATTAACATAATATATATAAAAATTCTCTATTTTTTTTATTATTTTTTTTCGGCTGGTATCACTAGAACTGACAAAGTTACGATTACCGACCTTACAAAAAAGTGTTAGTTTCATTGATCGCTCTAATGTAAACTGTTTCTGTTATATAAAAATCAAATTATAAATTCTTTGAAAACCGATCAGGAAATAAATAAATTCGTGGAATAGTTAGTACAATATTTACAATAATCAATTGTAAATAAACCTCTTTCTTTCTGTAAATATGTAAGTCACATTGTTTATATATAGGTATAATTCTTTTGACATATTTTTCAACTGACGCCCGGGCCCAGTAAATATATCTTGAATTGATTTTTTCCAAGATTTATATACATCTACAACAAATAAAAAACAACGGAATAGTACAAGTGCTTTGTATTCAAAGTTCCACCAAATGCTTGGACGATCCAAGACCAAATGACAACAATCAATAGTATCAACATTCACACAGGCAGGCGAAACATCTGAATGAGCATTGAAGAAACGTTTACACTTCCACATAAATGGGTAAAACTGCAACGATATATAAGGTGACTTTTATTTATACAGCTAAACTCATACTGGAGGCTTGGTAAGTGATCAGTAACACGGATCGATAACACTTTTTGCTAATTTCGCAAAATAAAATCTTGACTCGGAGGCTGGGCTTGCGTTTGTAAAAAACACGAAAAGAATATTTTACGAATTTCACAAAAGGGTCATCGAACCTTGTTACTGAGCACCTACCGAATCTTTAGTAAAAATTTGGCTGCATAAATTAAAATGGTCTTATATACAAATACTACTATTATAATAATCTGTGACAATGCCCTAAAACGATCGGTTTGCACTTCCATGGGTCTAACTTTTGAAATAGTTTTATGTTATTAACAAACAATTCTGTACCCTTTGAGTGTGGAACCCTAATTTTAATTATTTGTTGTTTTACTAGATATTTAATCCAACCAAAGTTTTAATTTGTATGCTTTACAGTTTTAAAGATAAAGATGAACCAAAAACTTTGAAAATATGTTACTTTTTCTCCGATTCTTGTATGGGAACTCCCGTTAGATTCCAATACCTTAAATATTCTATTATTTGTCGTGATAGGGGCAATAGTAACACATATTTCAACCGGCTACCTATTCTATTACGGCTGAAGCTATAGACAGACAGAAAGCGAAGGCTTAGTAACGGGGTCCCGTTTGGCAGCCTTCCGGTACATAATCCTAGAAAGAACGAACCCGGCTTGCCTTTTCTTCTCATGGTACACAATAAAATTGGCAATACAATAAATAAATGGCCTATGAATAAAATCAACAGATCGATACGCCTTCTCATTCCATGTTTCTAGAAATAAAACTTGAAATTTTATCTTTTGAATCCCTTACAACTCCCAAGTTGGTCATTTAGTAATAAATCCCAGCCTCTCCATAGCAATTTAGCTCTTGTACAGCCTCCAGCTGAGTTAAGATAGAGTTATCTGATGCCACTTAATATTCATACAGCCTTAAAGACAGTAAGTGTGTTTGTTTTAACATATTTAGCTCCAAAAGTATTAAACCATTTTTTATGAAACTTATATTATTGGATAGATATAATATTTGATACAACGTTGCGTGTGAATTTTTATCGCGGTGGGTTCTGTAGGGGTTGAGCAGTGAATAAAATGTGAGAGAAAGAGGATTCAGAGGCGGCGATATGGCAAGATTTGATGTAATTTATTTGTTAATATTATAAGTAATATTGTAAGAGAGACTGTATTGAAATACAGAGTTTAAGATCAAGATTATTTTCAAATTAGCCACCTAGGCTGCCTATTAAGGTTAAAATATTTATGGACTTGTACTAGGCTTTGCCCGCATTTGGGCAATCTTTGCCCCGTTTTCGGCTTGGGCGTTATTTTATTAACACCCCTTGTAGCCAATACGTTAACCAGGGTCCCTACGATGAATTTAAAAAACGCATTCAAATCCGTTGAGTGGTTCTCGAGTTAAAACAGAACATACAGACAGGCACACATATTAATAAAGACATAAATAAATAAATATTCTAAAAATTGTTTTTTCGGTCTCAGTAAAATACCAATAACCAATGTCATTCAAAGTTTCCCGAAATTATTCAATGTAAAGACACGACTTTTTTCCTGGTTTATTATAGGTGTATATACACAGACAACAGAAACGAAAACAATCAAAAGGAAAGGAAACAACAACGTGAGAACGAAAACGTCGATGAGAGACTGACATTATAACTTTTTAATTTACGTTCCGTTCACCTCCATTCATTACCGGTATTTAAAATCAACGAAATATTGCTTTCCGGTTCTTATTTTTTCTGCGTGAAACGAAAACCGTTTCATTGATTTCTACTGATTCAAAAATACGTAAAATCTTGACCGATCGAATTGAATTTCGCACGTGAATTTTTTTCGTGCGTGATTTCAAGATTCACGGCGAGTGATTCAAAAATACAGCTCCTGAGCCAATTTTTATCCCTGGGAAATCAGCCAGTTCTTATGGTAAGTTTAACAGATAAGATTTACAACTATTTCAATTAAGTTGATCGCTTCGTTGGACCCTAAAAAAGTTACTGTGTCAGACACAATAGTCAAACGAAGATTCCCTTACGTTTTTGAGTACAAAACCCTAAAAAACAGCGAATAGAGAGTTCGTAAAAATAGGAACTAACGAGAAGAGCTCACAATTACATTCCATTCTACCCATTTACTGTAAAGTGCCTGCCATCACGTCCAAAAGTACCCGGGTATAATGTTCCCGGCCCCCGAAGCCCGGCGAAAAAGCGTCGAAAATATGTTTTTAGTGAAAAAAAGACACAAATTCTGGCTGCTCCGTTCAGAAGTCCTAATTAGGAGTCGAGAGGCTTGTTCAACGAGATGGCAAGCAAAAAACGGAAATTCGGAACATCTTGTTGAGATAGAATAATTCTGTAACAACAATTATTTTTGAGATAGTGTGTTGGTATTAGGGCATGCAATATTCGCCCTAATTCAGTATTCGAGTTTTACGAATATCAACTTTTGTGCTATTCGAATAATTCGAGTAAAACGAGTTATTCGAATTATTTTTATAAAAGTAATAAAATTGACTAATATGGCAAGTCTATACTATTTACTGAGTTTGTAGGATCGAAAATGTATTTCCAATCCAAACGCAAAAAAACCTAGGTATTTATTATCAAATATTCAACCCAAATACTTTGGAAGGAGGGTGATAATTGAAAAAGGGAGTATAATACAGAGGATATAATATAATTAAAATTCTTGAATGTTTAATGTTGTCTTCTTTATTGTCGAACAACTTGGTATAGGGTATTTCCTTGAGATATAAGGCAGGATAGAAAAATCAAATCAAATCATTTATTTTCATCACTCAACATTCATTCAACTTAACTAATGTTTAATTTTAGTTTTATTACTGTGCATGTTGTGTGTATTCGTTTTGGAAAAGAGCCTTGTACATATAATAATTGGTGTCTATTCGGAGGGGGATGGTCCAAAGCCGATCTCCATACAAACTTGTCGGAAGTTGAGACCAACATCCACGACAAAAGCATTATAATTCCGTTGTTACTTTTTTCTACACGTTCCATCAATACTACACCCACGAATCGCGGCAGTCTTTTCACAAAAAAAATAGCAAATTTTGCTATTTAATACTTTCATAAATTTTTTAAACAGCAAAATTTAAGAGTAAAAACATATTTTGATCTCATTTATTTGCCGGTGTAGAATTGATGGGACGTGTAGAAAAAAGTAGCACAACGAAATTATAATATATGTTTGTATGGAGAGCGGCTTTGGACCATTGCCCTTAAGGCTGCATATAAGGTCAGATTGAGCACCTCATTTTGCATCAATCAGAACTTAACTCTACGACGTTTCCTTTTAGTTTAAAATAGCGCGCTCTCAGCTGTGGCTGTTACGACCACCAAGAAACACGCGCTCACAAAAATCTGCGTTTTTATTTAATAACTCTGCTTCTAGATGCAATTTTTAAAATATTATTAGACGAGCTGAGGATGTCATTTGTGAACTTATTTTTGACACAAATTTAAAGGCTGCATGATTTAAGGAAGGCCCTTTAACACTCGAAAACCCTAAAATTTAGAGGTAACTTCGTATTTTTTTTATATCTAGCAAACTTATAGATTTTGCGTCTTTTCTAAGATCAGTCTATCAGTTATATAGTTTACTGTCTATATTATTTTTACTATACCGATTAACCAAGTTACACAATGTGATATGCTCATTTGAATTTGGAGATTATACGGACCCTTAACTTATTTGACAGGACTTAACTTTTTTTAAGCATTCTGTCTTTTTCTTTCTGTATCGAAATGACAAGGACAGGACGTAAATAAAATAGGTTAGTCCTGTCAATTAGGTCGTGTTCCAGTTGCAAAAGTTTAATCCTAAAGTTTAAGTGTAGGATATTCTTTAAACTTGTATGCGTGTATACTTACTTAACGTATAAATGTATACTCAAAAGATTTGCATTTCTGAATAAGGTCAACTGTGATGAACCTAGTTATGCACCTCACCACCTTTATGTGTACTATACCTAGTCGGTGCTTAAATTCTGTCACAAACAAAATTGGATATAAAAAGAAAACTAGTCATGATATTCAAAAAAAGTTTTTTTTTAAATAAAGGTAATTTAATTAGCTTACATTAAACATAAAATTTATTCAAAATTATTCAAAATCAAAATATTTTATTCATGAACATGGGTATATGTAAACAAGATCTTATAATATAATTTCAGCACTCCATGTTCTGCCTCTCAGCCTATGAATTTCAGTGTATTCTTAAACATATATTATCTACTTAATTAAATTACGGCATGCATTATTATGATAAAAATAAAATTTATATAATTAGATAAGAATGTCCAAAATGTCACAAAAAATGTCGATATAAGAAACAATAACGAAATTAAGTATTTATAGTGTTATGTCATTCAAAAATTCATCTAATTTGTAATAAGCCTTTTCAATGAGAAGACGGAACAAAGATTTTTTAAACAATGTTAAATTCATTTCTTTGAGACAGTTTGGTAACTTGTTATAAATAGAAGTTGCTTTACAAAGAACATTATTTCTCATAAGAGCTGTATTACATTCACGAGAGACCAGTTTATGTCTATGTTGTGGTCGTACAGATTTTAGTTTGTTTAGACATACTTTTACAAATAATTGAGGGTTAGTTTTAACAAATATTGAAATCTCGTATATATGTATAAAGACACGGTAATGTCATTATCTTCATATTTTTAAATAATGGTTGACAGGTATCTGTTTGTTTAAGACCACACATCGCTCTTACACACCTTTTTTGTGCCTTAAATAAGCGGTCTCGACGTGTAGAGTTCCCCCAAAAAATTACCCCATATCGGAGTCTTGATTCAACAAGACCATGGTATGCAGTTTTAACTGTTTCTAAATTAACAATTTTCGCTAATTTATATAGCAGATATGCTGAGCTGCTCAGCTTTTCAAAAAGGCCGTCACAATGTTCTGTCCAAGTCAGCTTGTTATCTATAATTAAACCTAAAAATTTTGTTGATGTCACTTTTTCAATATTAGTGCCCTCATAGTCAACAGTCAATGTTTCTAGTTTTGTAGTTCGTTGGTAAAAGTTCATTAATTTAGTTTTGTCTAAGTTTACTACTAATTTTTTTAAGTCCATCCATATTATTATTTCTTTTAAAGCGTCAGTTATTTCATTTTCCATTTGGTCATGGATTCAATTCAATCATGGTGCTATCGTCAGCGAACAATGTTACTGGACAAGAAATTTTTTTCGGCATGTCATTGATATAAATTATAAATAAGAGCGGCCCAAGAACACTGCCTTGGGGGACACCACATAAGACTTCTCTTGAACTGGATAGATATTTAATTTCGCGTTTGGTTTTTGTGCAGATTTTCGTTATTTCAGTGCGTTGTGTTCTATTGCTGAGATAGGACTGAATAAGGCTTAAAATGTTTCCCCTTATGCCATAGGCATACAATTTATCAGTTAGCAATTTATGATCAACAAGATCGAAAGCCTTCGTCATATCCATATAAATGGCAATCGTTGGCCTCCTCTTATCCATGCCAGGAATGATATGGTTGAGGAAGTCAAAATCAATCAAAGCCGTTTTATCTGGCTTCCTTTTTTTTTTTTTTTTTTTTAAGTAATAGACGTTTAATTCCATAAGAAATTACACGAATTATAAAAATAAATCTGCCAAACTGCATTACAGTTTGTGGGCAGAAAAAACCCTCTGTTAAACTTAATTAAACTTATGAAATCTATGTACTATAATTTTACACATTTAATATGATTTTAAACATATACATAATCTTACACTGTAACAGTTCTGCTTAGATTTAGATACATCTTTGTAATAAAAGTGACTTCAACTTTGTTTTAAAAATTGATCGAGTTAGATTGCATTCTGAGAGATCAACAGGTAAGGCGTTAAATATTTTAGGTATTAAGTATTTGTCAGTTCTTTGACCATAATAGTTATTGAATTTGCTAGTTTGTAAGGTTTTTCTGGCTAATTTTCTGGTGGGATATTTGTACTTTATAGGGTTTTTGTACTTATTTTGTGAACCATAAGTTTTATTTGCCAATAAAAATGTTACTTTTTCATGTACTGGAAGTATTTTACATATATGAAATAGTTTACTATAATTATGTTTACATTTAATTTTAGTGTTCTTATCTACCAACAACTTGAGAAATCTAATTTGTAAATATTTAATTTCATCTAGGTATGTCTTAAAGGTACGACCATAGCTAGATAAGCCGTATGATATCAGTGATTCCACCAGACTATGGTAAATAGCAAACAATAACGGTCTATTGGCAATCTTATGCAAATAATAAAATTTACCTAAAATACATCTTAATTTTTTACAAACATCTTTTATGTGGGATTTCCAGTTCATGCTCTTATCAATTGTTATACCTAGGTATTTGTACTTATCCACAAACTCCAAACCATCACATTGACAATCACGGTTCATATTGTGTAAACAATCATATGTATGTCCTATAATTTTTACGTGATTGTCTAGTTTTACATTGTACGGTGAATGTATATGCATGCACTTTGTTTTTTTAATGTTAAGGATAATACCATTGTCATGAGCCCATTTAGTAATGTTATCGAAATCATCTTGTAATTTAGTTTGAATCGTTTTTAGATCTGTTCCCGGACAAAGTATACACATATCATCCGCGTACATGTATACATTACAATTTGCAATGACATTTGACACACTGTTTACATGCATAATGTATCCGACCGGGCCGTAGACTGACCCGGTTGGAACACCGTATTTGATGTTGGCTTCTTCGCCATATGTATTTGAGACAACTGTTTGCATTCTCCCTTTAGATAGGTAATTTTTAAACCAGTTATTCACAGGTCCCCTGATGCCACACTCGTCCATGGCCCGCAACAGCAAACCATGATCTAAAGTATCAAATGCTTTTTTATAATCTATGAAGATAAGTAGAACTTGTTTTTTTTTGTCAAGATAATCATTTATTTCATTAGTGAAATCGGACAAAGCCGTTGCGGTTCCATGACCCTTTCGAAAGCCATGTTGACTACTCGATAAAATTTTATGGGTTTTATGTGTCTCCGCACATTAGTTCCGCCAATATCTAGTTTTAAGTGAATAGACTTGCTGGAAGTTATCAAGTTAAAATTTGGTTAACTTGAGTTCTGAAGCGTTAACCTACAACAAAATATAAACAACATTACTAAGCAAGTACACAATATATACACAGAGGAAAATAAACATTAATAAAACCGTAATATGTTACCTACAATAAATACTGAATATTATTAAAACACTAGTAAGTACCTATACAACACACTATGCTACTTTTATAGTTTTATATTATTTAATTTAATAAACTTACATAACGTGTATACAAAATGACTATATACAAAAGTCAGCAGAAAGCTGAAATTAGCGGGACGGGGGATTTGCGGAGGGAAAACATCATATAAAGAATACTGTAATCTTTGACACTCAAAGAACATATGATCTACAGTCCCTTCATACAAGCCACATTCACAGAGGGAATGATCCCTCACCCTGATTTTTGCCAGAAAAACGGGAGAACATACATGACCTAGCCGGAGACGACAAACTATGGATGTGGAAATCTTATTAGCATCACGGTATTTAAAGAACCACGGGCGCTGAGGAATATCAGGTTGAATTGCACCATTATTATATCCTTTATTGTACACACACACAGAAACTTAAACTAAGATAACAAAAAAAGTAAAAAATATGCACAAAGGCGAGCTTACCTCTTCAAGAGGTTTCTTCCAGCCAACCAGTACTGTGGTGAAAGAATACACTAAATAGGTTGGCACCATAATGTCTGCCAATTAATTTCTGGGACTCTTGCCATGACTTGGACCACGCCTTATCTAAATTGGTTTTCGCCAGAGGAAGAAGATCATGGTGGTAAACAACATTGTGTTCGGAAGTACCTAATTCTGCAGCGTCTTTAGCACATGAGTCAGCCATTTCGTTGCCTGAAATACCATGATGGCCTGGAATCCAAGCGATAGCAATGTTAATGTGTTGTTCTTTGCACATAAAAAGTGCCTCTCTAATTTTTAGAATGATAGGAAAGCGGGACTTATTCTTAAAAGGATTAGACAAAATTGCTTGGAGACAACTCAAAGAGTCCGAAAAAATAATGGTGTTATTAAGTTTGTGAGTGTTGGAAAATGAGATTGCTTCCAAAATTGCAATTGCTTCTCCAGTGAAAACAGAAGCTTCTGGGGGACATTTAAAGTTGAGAATAATTTTATATTTGGGAATCCAAACTGCAGCTCCAACATTAGTTTCATTTGATAACTTAGAGGCATCAGTGAACATGTTCAGCCAGCCCTGCCAGTCTTTCTCCAAAATATACTGGAAGGATTTGTCAGCAACGGTCGAACCTTTATCTACGCCAAAATTCGTAATCACGTATGGTTCAAAAATCAAGGCTTTGAAGGGAATATGAAATGGAGGGTTGATTTGTAATTTTACAGTGGGATGGTTAATTTTCGAAAGACTAATATAACTTCTTACAACACAAGGTAAATCTGATTCTGAGCTAAAACCGGATTGGGATACAAGGTTGAATAAATGCATTAACTTTGGTAAAAGAGGGTGATTCGAATTTTGAGCAATTTTGAAGAAAAACCTATCTGAAAGGTATTGTCTGCGCAGGTGTGGAGGAGGGTCGACACATTCTACTTGTAAGGCATTTTTAGGCGAAGATCTCATTGCACCTACAATAATTCTCAAACATTTAGCTTGGATTTTGTTGATTTTCTCAAATTCTGATTTGTTGCAGGGATCCAAAACAAAGCTACCATAATCCAAATGGCTCCGAACAATAGCATTATATAAAAGTTTTTGTGAGTAAGGATGAGATCCCCACCATACACCAAAGAGCGCACGGAGAACATTCACTCCCCTCTCGCACTTCTGAGAAATATTATAAGTGAAATGGGGCATGCCAGTAAGTCTTGAATCAAGGATCACTCCTAAAAACTTCACTTTATTTTCAATTTTAATGGGATCATCATTGTATTTTATTAACACTCCAGGGAATGAACGTTTTTTTGTAAAAATTACTGCGCAACTCTTTGCAACAGACAGGGATAACCCATTATTCTGAAGCCAATCATTAAGGTAAAAAAGAGCTGAGTTTAATCGATTAACTGCGGTTTCTACTGATGGGGATGAAACATAAAGTGCTAGATCATCCGCATATTGTAGAATGTTACAAAAAGAGTCCACAACTTTTTCAAGATCATGTGTATAAATACTGTACAAGATAGGACTGAGTACGGATCCCTGAGGAAGACCCTTCCAAACTCTCCTAGGTGGAAGAAGGGAATTATTATTTTTAATCTGGATAGATCTGTTAATGAGCAAGCTACATATGATACGAATCAGTTTCTCTGGGATCATCAGCCGATGCAGTTTTTGCCTGAGAACAGGAAGAAGAACGTTATCATATGCAGAGGCTATGTCAAGAAAAACCCCGACAAGAAATTCTTGTTTCTTAAATGATGACCGAATGTCAATAGTTAAAATACTAAGACTATCCAAAGTACTCATACCCTTCCGGAAACCAAATTGAGATCTAGCTAGTAAGCATTTATTCTCTACTATCCACTCTAACCGGTTTTTAACCATTCGTTCTAAAATCTTTGCCAAACAACAAGATAATGCTATTGGCCTTCGAGCTTCCTTCCGTCTGATCAGAAGGATTCTTACCAGGTTTCAGAATCGGGATTATTATCTGGGTGTTCCACTCATCCGGAGTAACTCCGTTCTCATAAAAGTGATTAACTAAATTTAGATAAAATAATTTTGTGGATTCAGAAGAGTTAATTAAGAATGAATAAGGGATGTTGTCAATACCTGGGGTGGAGTCAGTGAGGCCATGTATAGCGCACTGTAGTTCATTAAAAGAGAAAGGGGAATTCATAAAATCAAAACTATTACTGGGACATGAAGAAGGAGAAAAAGTAATGTGTAAAGAAGCAGGAGGTATGACCGGAGGGCAAGAAGGAGCTAGCCTCTCAGCAAAAGCTCCCACCCAAGAATCAGAATCATTTGAGGTAAGATTCTGAACATTAAGTGACCCTCGAAACCTTCTTATATTACGCCAGACTAAAGAAACTGGCGTTCTGGGGGAAAGATTCTCACAGAATTTATTCCAACCCTGTTTCTTTTTTTTTGAAAGCAGTCTCCTAGCTTGCGCTGCGGTTTGTTGATAAGATATAAAATTGCACATGGACATATTTGAATTATATTTTTTTTCGGCTTGGCTTCTTTTCTTAACGGCGGCAGTGCAATCAGGATCCCACCATGGAGGGGAAAGCTTACGTCGAAAAGGATTTTTCATAGGAATATGATTTTTGGCAGAGGAGGAAAGGATGTCAATGAACTGAGAGTAATTGGAAAGAAAGTTTGCATTAGAAGTGGAAGGGAGTGAAGTAATTTTTCCATTTACAGAAGATAAAAAGTTTTCCCAGTCTGCCTTATTGAGCCTATATTTTAACAAAGGGGAGTCATTACAATGGGAAGCAGAGTGATTAGGCATAGAAACTAATATGGGGAAATGATCACTACCATGAGTGAGAGGTAGAACCCTCCAGGACAAGACAGAAGAAAGAGATGGAGAACAAAGAGATAGGTCGACGGCGCTACCAGGATTTTCATTTGGACGAGTACGTCGAGTGGGAGAACCATCGTTCAGTATGCATATATTAAGGAAGTCGAAAGTTTCAACAAGATCGCTCCCAAAACTGTCAGTTTTAAAAGACCATGATATGTGATGGCCATTGAAATCACCCATTATAATAACAGATGCAGGAAGAGATGAGATAATAGAAATCAGTTCAGGTAGAACAGAAGGTCTAGGATTAGCTATATAAATTGATAAGATTACCATGTTAAGGAATTTGATGGCAATAGCATTAATATCTTGACTGTGTACAGGGAGAGAAATTTGAGAAAAAGTGAAGCTTCGTCTGACAAGGATAGCACAACCAGCATATCCATCATCTCTATCATCCCTAAGACAGGAGAAACCTGGTATCCTAAAATGGGATCCAGGAACCAACCACGTCTCAGAGATGGCAATGACAGCAGGATTGTGTTTATTAATTAAATACATAAGGTCTGGTTTTTTTGTGGAAACACTTCTAGTGTTCCACTGGAGAAAGTGGGTTACTGTTGAGTCCGTTAGAGCCATGGCTATTAATTAAAAGGAAGATTTCATTGAGTTTAACAGCAACGTTGGACGGTAGGGAATCACTACATTTAGAAATTAAATTTATTAGGGTAGCTATTAAGAGCTCCATGAGATTTTCATTTGGTGAAATATCTGGAGGCTGGGTTAATGCACAACCATTAGGTTGGGATGAAGGGCCCTCAGAAACAATTTCTGCATGAGCCTTACGATTGTAACCTATATCTATAACTGGCCTTTGACGGGGTGGAGTAAAAATAGTCTTTTTGTGGGAGGAGCTGACAGCCCTAGAAAACGAATCCAACTGAGAAGGCGGGAATACTGCAACTGAAGATGGGATATGTTGTTGTGTGAGTTCCACATATGGTCTGCGGACTTGTGCAAATCGTGTAGAGGCATCTGCATATGAAATGCTTTCCTGGGACATGACAGTTTTAATGGACTTTTGACGATTGTGCTCTGGGCACGTTTTATTAGTGGCAAAGTGAGTTCCCGAGCAATACAAGCATGTAGCCTGGATTTCAGGGACACTGCTTCCCTGTCCCGAATGAGACTGGGCACATCGGAAGCACCGTGGTTTAGATCTACATTGGGCACTGATATGCCCAAACCGGCAACAGCTCAGACATTGGATTGTTGGTAGATGATATGTTTCTACTGGTAAAGAGGTGTAGAAACAAAAGATCCTTTTGGGGAGAACCTGGCCTCTAAAAGTAATCACCACAGATTGGGTAGGAATCCAGGAGGGGTTACCATCTGATATGACTTTACGGTTAAGGCGTCTAGCCTTCAATATAATGCCGCAGGCATCAGGGAGTTCAACCGACTCAACAAACTCCTCCATTGACCAGTCAATGGGAACGTTTTTTACTATGCCCATTCGGGTAACATTGTAAGCAGGGATTTGTGCATGATATTTATTATTTTTCAGGGACACATTTTCAATAAATTTGTTGACATCTTGCCCAGATTTAAATTCTACAGAAATTCTATTCCGTCCTACGCTTTTAATGCCATCCATTTTGATGTTAGTAATTTTATTATCCACTAAGAATTTTCCAAATTTAATGGGTCTGATGGAAGTACCAGACAAGGGTTCAGTTTCCTCGCGAGAAACATGGACTATAAAAGGGCCTAAATCCTTAATATCGTATAATTTGCCGCCTCCGAAGCTAGGGTGTACAAATGTTGTTTGTATGGATGCCATTGCTGGATTTACAATTGTACGTTTAGACAACATATTCTCTAAACCATCAGCAGGACGTTTTCTACTTGGCTCAGTTGCAGTTGCAGATAGTGAGAACAGTTCAGGAGACAAAGGAGGCCCATCCGGAGGGTCCGGATCAGGAGGATCGGAGGAATCCATTTATGGAATGGATAACCTAAACGATCCTTTTAAAAACAATAATACTTACTAAATAATACAAAATTTACCACTAACAACACATAAACTACAATTAAAACTAAACAGATCAAGTTATTTGATGAAAAAATCCGAAAAATAAGCAAAACTTCACTAAGATGTCTGTTCACCTATAAACAAGAAAGCAGAATGTTGAGGAAGTCATATATTGCCATATTTATGTTTTTTTTCTTTCGAAATCCTTTTTGTTCCTTAGCAAGAAGGTTTCGTGATTCGAAATAATCTAGAAGAGCCCGATAAATAACCTTTTCGAATATCTTTGAAAAAATGGAGACTAAAGCAATTGGACGATAATATTTCATTAATTCCCTATCTAGTTTTTTAAATAATGGTTTGACGATGATGGGTTTAAGTGCGTCAGGATAGATACCTTGTGCTATACATAAATTTGCTATGTGGTTTAAGTATGGAGCAATAATCTCACAAACATGTTTAATAACCTTTGTGTGGATTCCATCATAACCAACACTATTCTTATTTTTCAGTGATTTTATTATTTTTATGATGTCATCAGAGACTGTAGGCCCCATGAACATTGAATGTGTTTCAAATGGTATTTTGTATTTATTTTTTCGTTCATTTTTTCCAATGTCAGTTTTCGTTTGGTTGATAAAAAACTCATTAAAAGCGTCTGCTATTTTCTGAGGATCAGTAATTTCAGTGTTTTCTAATTTTATTTTAGTGATAGGTTCGTTAGGAATGCAAGCTTTAGTGATGTTAATTATTCCCCAAGCTGCTTTTGACTTGCTATCAGCATTCTGAATTAGGTAATTGTTCTGAGCTTTTTGGGTGAGTTTAATAATCTTTTTAAACTTTTTAGAATAATTCAGAAACTTATCTTTATTTTCAATAGTTCTATTGGCTCTGTATTTCCAAAGTAGTTCCCGTTGTCTTTTACTACAGGTCTTGATACCCCGTGATAACCATCTTGGCTTTCGTCTAGTCTTTATCGTTACACTGACAACTGGGAAACAAAGATTATAAAGCATCAAAAAGCTGTCTTGGAAATGTTCATAAGCTTCATTTGGATTATTGCTACTATATACTTCGCTTAATGATAACGAATTTAGGTAATTTTTGAATTTTTCCAAATTAGTTTTACTGAAGTCCCTTTTTGATGCTTTATAGCTATACATTATGCATGTTTTTTTCGTAGGGCATTTAAGTAATTGAGCTGTATGATCTGAAAGACCATAGTCTATGACTTCAGACCTAGTACCACGTTTTATATTATGAGCTAGATTATCGAGACAAGTCCCGCTTTGTGGTCTTGTAGGTTCATTAATTGTTAATCGAAGGTTGTAATCTGACATTATTGATTTGAAACGTGACGTTATGTTGTTTTCTTTCAATATGTTGATATTAAAATCCCCACAGACAACAACGCGTTTATTAGATTGAATGCATACTTTATGTAGCAAAACATCCATTTTTTCAAAAAATAATTCGAGAAAATATTTTTTTGACTTTGATTTTGGAATTCTGTAGACACATACGATAATTATACTATGATCCTCTAATGCAATAGCACAACATTCAAATATCCCTTTAATAGAGAATTTAGAAACATCTTTTAACTCCTTAAATCGGAGTTTTTGCTTAACTAAAATACATGCTCCTCCTTTTTTTTTATTGTCTCTAGAGTAAATTGCAGCTAGCTGATAGTTTGGTAACGCTAATAGGTGCTCCTGTCCAGATATAATATTATGTTCTGTTATTGCTATGATGTCTACTGTGATGTTTTTTGTATATAGTTCTTCCAAACAAATTGATAGTATGTCCGTTTTATTAATAAGGCCTGCAATGTTTTGATGTAAGACGTAAATGTTATTAGTGACGAAAAAACTGTTGATTTTCATTTTTGTTCAGGTTATTTTCATAAATAATAGTTTCATTTTCTTTATTTAAATGTCCCAAGTTATCTCTATTAAAGTTGTCAATTTTAGTTATTAGTGTTTGTAGATGTCGAATAACATTTCTCATTCCTCTATTATTAATGTGCCCTCTGTAGCTGAACATGTCATAATCATAAGATAGTGTTTCGTTAGAATCCAGAACAAAAGCGTATTCGTATGTCATCGAGTCAAGATAAAGCAGATCGTTAAAAACTTCAATTCGTTTGTTGTACATAGTCGAGTATTGACCGCAGTGAAATATAGGTAAACAAATAATGATATTTGTATGATACACGTCAAAAAGAGATTCCCGTATACTTAAAACAATATCAGAATAATTAGCTGTAGACGTAAAATCTTCTTCACCCAGCATTATGATACAGTAGTCTTCAGATGTGTAGTCTTTGATTTTCTTATCTAAGTCCTTAAGCAGTTCCTTAGCCCCACAGTTTTTTTTCAGGTAGTGACATATATTGTACTCGGAGCTTAATGTATCTTCCATTATCGTTAGTAATTTATTCCTTTTATTACTGCTTACCAAACATAATTTTTTATTCATATTTTTTAGGCGCGGTGCCTGTTCCTGGAGTTGTTCAGGAAGATAAGATTTTCCGATTTCTTGTCAGTAACTTTTGGTGACAATTGTACTTTTTCATTATTTTTGTATTGCGCTATAATTGTTTTAGGGTTCTCTCTATGAACATTATTCTGTAAACTCTGTGAAGTCACCATTTCTGGAGTACCAATGCTTAGAGTTTTCTTTTTCGGGGTAAGTAGATCAGTATCTGTAATTTTTTTGTAGATATTATTTTCTGTCATAAGTTCTTTGTTGCGTTTTTTTAGTAAGGCAATTTCTAATTTCAGATTCTCTACCTCACTTTCAGCAACATGTAATGACTTTTCTAGAATTTCAAACTTTTTTTTCAGTTCCAGCGCCGCTATTGCGCTTTCTTCGTCTGAAGAAATGTCTGGTATAGTGCTTGCAGTGGCATCTATTGATTCATTGGTATTTTTTTCTTCAGTGTCACTTGTAGTTGATTTTGTGCGTGGTTTCCGAAAAGTTATGAAATTCATGTTGAATTCTGTTAATTCAATGAGATTCTAAGGTCATTGTGCTAATTACTGTTATAGATAGTAAGCATAAAATAAAAATTATACAAAAAGATAAAACCATAATATCCACTGGCGGAATCGAACCCGCAACCACTTGAGTTAGAAAGTCGGAAGCAGACGTGAATCCCAACACGCTAGCTAGAATGTTCTTAGCAACGATGAAATAAGTCACCAGGTTCTTAGCATTAGATGTACAAACTTGGTGAATAGAGTCTATAGTTGTGTAACTTTTGTCTTCTCTTGTGTTGAATTAGCTATGTGAAGCTGACTCACCAGTTGTTTTAATTTTATAACTGCCGTTTGGAGGATGATTATTATGGCTTTTCCCTTCCAATTCGCCTCACAATTTCACATAACTTTGACGATATTGTGCTTGATACTTTATGCTTTCTTTGATGTAAGAATGAACTTGTAATATTTACTTTTTAACACAAAATTTAAAAAAATGTCAGGAGAACAAATAAAACACACGTCCACTCGTAATTAACGTGCGCTGGCCCCGTTATTGCCACCATTTTTCACACAAGCCTTCAATCTTCGCGGCCAATCATCAGTAGCAGCACGGACCATATTCATGTCGATATAGACCACTGCTTTAATCAATGATGACTTTAGGCTGCTCAAATTTTTGTGAGGTTTAGAACAGACCTTCTCCTCCAATTCCTGCCAAATTTTGTAATCCAGTGGATTGAGATCAGGGCTAGATGAGGGCCAATCTTGATGCCTTATTAGCTCGATATTCTGGCGCTCGAACCACTCCTGAGTTGTTTTGGCCTTATGAGCAGGTGCGGAGTCCTGTTGAAACACAAATGGCTGGCCTCCAAAGAGTGTCTGGGGCAGATCTTTTACTATGCGATCTAAAACCGTGTCTTGGTACACTTTTGCACTGGTTTTGACACCTTTTTCACTAAAATGCACTTCAGTAGGGCCATAGTAGGACACTCCCAACCAAATCATGACTGATGATGGATGATGGCCGTGCTGCACTCTAGGAATGGCATTTCCAGCGGCCGCAGAGCTGGTAGCGTACACCCTGTCATTTTGTTTGTTGTACTTCTCTTTGATATTAAAAATTTTCTCGTCTGTAAACAGGATATCGCGATGTCTGTTTCTTCCGTACCGCTTTAGCAAAACTTTGCAATTTTTGGCTCTCATAGGTATCAGACGCGCGTTCAGAAGATGTCCACTCTTTTTTCGGTAAGCTCGTAGTCCCAGGTCTTCATTGAGTACTTTTTTACTGTACTTCTGGTTAATCCCATCTCCAAAGCCATCAGTTTCTGCTTGCGGACGGGATTTCTTGCAATAGGCGCCTTGATTGCTTTGATGACCCCTGGAGTCCTAACGGAACGAGGTCTGCCAGTTCTTTTCTCGTCATCGACACTAGAGGTTTCATTGTACCTCTTGATGGTACGGTACACGAACCTCTTCGTGATTTTTAATTTTTGAAGCAAGTTGAATATCGTCTTCGGTGGATGGCCGCGACGATGCAATGCAATTACTGCTACTCGGTCCTCTTTACGAGTCCACTCCATCGTAAAAAATGAATGAATGTAATTGTGATTTGGTAGATTATTAATCAAAAAATATTTGAAAATCGAACACCATTTCATTTTTTTTTTCTAGGTGTTCTATTTTTAAAATAAATGGCCAGTGACAGTATTTAAGAACCGACTAGGTAATTTATGGAAACTAATTTTCTTTCTTTCTTTACACCGAATCGACACCATTTTGTTATTTTAAGGGGGAACGTTTCGAGCTCAGTGCAAAATGCATAACTTATGATTGTATAACTCATTTTGTAAATAAAATAGTTTCATCTTATTTTGCGACTATTGTTTAATCATTATCAGGGGGTTTTAGCAGAATTGCGTCATTTTATGGATTAATGTAAGCGTCAATGTCCATAGAAACTTAAAAGCTTGTTTTAAGTTGGTGTGGACATTCATTTACAACGCAATGCATAAATAGGCAAAATTTTGGTAGAAAAGCTTAATTGACATTAAAATATGGTCGCGAAATGACATAAATTACATTCATTTAGTACTTTTTATTCTATTATAAGAAAAACAATCATAAGTTGTATATTTTGCACCGAACTCGAAACGTTCCGCCTTAAGCAATTTTGCCTATAATTTGTTGTCTAGACCTTACAAAAATAAAATAAAACAAAACTTATTATCAAACATCTGTGGCCTGTAAATAATGCAATACCTTACCAACTAACATAATATTACAGTATTAGTGATAATTATAAAACAGTGAGTTAATAAATTCAATTTCAAAAAAATAAAAAATTCTAATTCAATTTGTTTATACATTTATGTACGTACAAGAGATACAGAGAAACACCGAACGATTTGTTCAATTGACGTGTAAAAAGTGCAATGATAGAATTGAAAAGAATATCCGTTTATTCACCTGCCACAACCAAGAATTGAATAACCCATAAATAAGGATACCTTCATTCCCGAAATGACGTCATACCGAAAAACAATGTACACAGAAACTTAACCGCTTGTAGCCGGTTGGGAATTAGGGTTTACTTTGTGTCGCCGGTTATGGGTACTGTTTTCAATCCCTGGCCATAACACAATTACATTAGGCGGTTTTAAAGTCACACGTGCTATATTGCAATAGAAATTTGAGAAAACAAAAACAATATTTTAGTTACGTTTGATACCACACGAAAATAAAAAAATATATACATTCTCAATGATTATTCTTGTTTTTCCTGGGATCCTAGTATTCTTTACCTACTCGTACATATCAACTCAAGTATAGTTTTCAATTTTTGCCGCGTACGTATTGACGGCCCGACGGACAGACACCAAAGGCTGGCTGAAAGGTTTTCGTGCTTTTATATAATCTTTCGAAATTAGTGATAAAGTACCTTGGGGAGACTATAGCCCGATGCCGAGACAAAACAATGGATGAGGCTGGTAGAGGTGGTGCCGGGCTCGACTGTGGAGGTACCACCATCTTACTCGCAAACACCCCGAAGCTATTCGAGGGGAGAGTGAGAGAACAACAGCTCGCAGACAGGCACAACCAGGTGGCCCACCATTGCCTGGGACCGTGTGATGGTGGTATATCCATCCCCAATTGCCGGGCCTTATAAAAACAGACGGTGATGGGCAGCGGTGTCACTGGTGCGAGGGTTTCGGCACCACGCTCACTAACCCGCCTGCCCAGCGGTAGGACCGCCAAATGTGGCGAAATCTTGGAAAGGCCTATGTCTAGCAGTGGACGAAACAGGATGATGGATGGATGGATGAATAAGGCTGGCGTAACACCGACGAAAATAGCATGGAGAAGAAGAAGCCTTTGCCCAACAGTGGGGGGATGAGGGATGATTTATAATGCAAGTGTAGTCAAATACCTACTACTTCTATAAGGTCTTCCTTACAGATTTTATAACCAGAATTAGACTTGCAAATAAAAATACTTTTAAAATCCAGTCACCGTAAATGTAAAATAGACACCGTGTTTAAATAGATTTAAGTTCATAGTCAGAATGTCAGAAATAGAAGTCCTTATTTACATCGGAATACGATTCCAAATGCGTTAATTTGGGGAAATTCTTTGGTTAGTTAACTTTGAGTGACTATAAAGCAATCAGGGATCTACCACAAGGTGGTAGAGCTAATGCCGGGCTCGACTGTGGAGTTAATCCTCCCGAAGTTATTTGGGGGAGAGTAAGAGGACAGCTCTCAGGCAAAACCAGGCGGCCCACCATTGCCTGGGACCGACGGATGGCGGTATATCCATCCCCAATTGCCGGGCCTTATATAAATCAAACTGGTGACGGGCAGCGGCGTCACTGGTGCAAAGGTTTCGGCACCCGCCTGCCCAGCGTGTGTGAGTATGGGCATTTCTTCCAGGAGGATCGCCAAGAGTGGCGAAATCCTGGAAAGGCCTATGCCCAGCAGTGGACGAAACAGGCTGATGGATGGATGGAAAGCAATCAGGGATATGGTCCGATAAAATATTAAAATTGCTAGCGGCGGTAGCTCAGGGGTAGAACGCTGTCCTCTCAATCTTCGAGAGCCAGGTTCGATTCCCGGGCGGGCATGCATCAATGAGTTTTTCGGAATTTAACCCGTAGAGTCACAGTCGTGACGATCGTCACGCCTAGGCCGAATTGTAAATAAAAAATTATTATTGTTAGTTAATATATTATAAACCTAGTGATATGGGTATTTTTCGAAAGCTATTAAGATGAGCAATAAAAAAAAAAAAAATATTATACGAATATAAAAAAAAGTTGTGGATTGTTATTCTAGGCCCAAATCTTCTTTTTTTTTAAATATACGTATAGAGTTATATTTTTTTTTATTATTCTTTATATTTTTTTACAATATTATAAAATTTGAATAGACATATACATATATTCATGTATATAACTAAGATTTTTTCAAGGAGAAAGCCCCCCCCCAACTTACCCAAAGAAAAAAAAATGTTTTCTTTTAGGAAATTTTATCTTGTTTTAGAAAAACAAAACTGCATTAGAATTGGACAACTAGTTCCGGAGATATAGCCAAAAACAAAATTGGCGGGAAAATTTGCAAACTTGCAAAAATGCACGTTTACCGGACGGGTGCAGAGTATTTAATACTTACCAATTGCTGAACGGTGAAGGAAAACATCGTGAAGGAAACCTACATGCACTAAAAAGCATGTATTTGTGCCCGATGAACGGCAATAGGGCTCACCATGGGATCACGTTGGGACGTAATAATTGTCGGTGAAACGTGGGTGTGCCGAATGTGGACTGTGACTTGCATTTCACAGTTCACACCCGGAACACCTCTGACACCCCCTCGGGGATTCATGTAGTGACGATATATATACAATATTAAAATACAATTCAAAGATTTATTTTTTACGCCTCTTTTTCAAGTCGTGTAAAGAAAACAAAAGCTGTAACTATACGAGATTTTGTCAATGGGTATTTTCCCCGACAAATCACTCCATTATCTTGCATGACTCAAAAATAGCTAGGCTGGTTAAGCTTAAAAAATTACAAAGGGAATCAGAGAAAATACGTAAATCTACTCAGGGAACAATAAGGAAAATTACACAGAGACTCCGGAAACATACTAAAAATCTTCGGTGAGGTGACATATTGCTAAAAACTCAAAATATGTGTCAAACGGAACGTTGTAAACCAGGTACAGCTTGGCAAAAAAGAGTTTGGAAAAAATACGGGCGCTATACCATATATTTAGTCATACCACACACTACGAGCGAAACTGTGTACTACGACCAAAATATTTAGTTTCATCTGACACCGCGTCAAACTCTTTTTTGCCAAGCTGTAGGTACCATTATATATCTTTGTTGTAATCCCGTTTTGTTTGACAGCTCACACTTATTCTAATTACACAAAACACGTAAAAATCTGCGAAACCTGTAGATTATGTACTTTACGAGAGAAAAAAAACCGGCCAAATGCGAGTCGGACTCGTGCACGAAGGGTTCCGTACCATTATGTATAAAAATCACGTCTGTTATATGGGAGCCCTCTTAAATATTTATTTTATTCTGTTTTTTAGCATTTGTTTATCACGATTCATGAGATACAGCCTGGTGACAGACGGACAGACGGACAGCGGAGTCTTAGTAATAGGGTCCCGTTGTTTACCCCTTGGGTACGGGACCCTAAAAATTAAAAGGAAAACTATCACAGATAAGTAAGCTTTACGAGTTAACGAGTAATATTCCACCAACATAATTTTGCAGTAATGTTTTATACATTTTGTAGATATCAATATGTTTATAATTTTTATTTGACAGTCTATTAACTTATTTAAACGCTATGGTACCCTCAGCCGCGAGTCCTAGTCGTACTTGACCGGTTTTTTAGGGTACCGTACATCAAGAGGAAAAAACGGAGCCCTTATAGGATCACTTATAGGAACTTAAATTACCACATTTTAATCTTCTCCAAGATGATCCAAATGCTCTCTTTGCAGACCTGTTTAACATAGTTTCCAAAGAATTTGAAAATACGTTTACATTGCGGAAAGTTTCTAACAGTAATAAAATCACTTTTAGTGACTGGGCAACGCCAGGTATTTACAAAAGCCGAAATCATTTATACGAATTGTACGACATAAAATCCTACAATAATAATATTGAATTTATTGAACATTTGAAAATATACTCACGTACTTTCAAATTAGTGTGTTTAAAAGCAAAAAGTTTATTTCTGAATAAAAAACTTAAAATGGCCGATAACAAAGTAAGAGCAGTATGGAAAATCATAAATACTGAAACTGGGAAGAGTAACAAACGGAATAATGAACTAAAATTGAACATTAACAATGAAGTTTTTACAGGAGATAAAGAAGTTGCGAAGGCCTTTGAACAATTCTTTACTGACATTCCTTCCTTGACAACTAAAGGCTTAAATTCAAGTCCAAGACTTGCACAGGATCTTTTGAGTGATCACGTGCCTCAGTGCCATTCTGTATTTGCGTTAAAGCATATTAATTCACAAACTGTCATTAAAGCATTTAAATCTCTTAACTTTAAAAAAACCGAGGACTTATGGGGCCTATCTGTTAAAGTTGTAAGCTGTATCATTGATTTAATAGCTCCATATTTAGCTTTAATCTTTAATAAATGTGTAGATGATGGTGTCTTTCCTGATTTAATGAAGTTGAGTAAATTGATCCCTCTTTTTAAATCAGGCGACAATGAAGACCCTTCCAACTATAGACCGGTCTCAGTTTTACCAGTATTTAGTAAGATTTTCGAAAAAATTGTTTTTAATCAATTGTTATCTAATTTTAACTTAAATAAGTTGTTTCACAGTGAACAATATGGATTCACTAAAGGGAGGTCAACCACTGATGCAGGAGTTGCTTTAGTCAAGCACATATTTGACGCTTGGGAAGCAAAGCAGGATGCGTTCGGTGTATTTTGTGACCTCTCAAAAGCTTTTGATTGCGTTAATCATGAAACACTTTTATGTAAATTAGATCACTATGGAGTTAAGGGTAAATCTTTGGCGTTATTTAAGTCATACCTTAGTGACCGGTTTCAAAAGGTAGACATTAATGGAGTAAAGTCATCTGGAGCATTAGTCAAAATGGGTGTTCCGCAGGGCTCCATATTGGGGCCCCTATTGTTTTTAATATACATAAATGACCTTCCTTACTTAGTTAGAGACTTATCTGAGATAGTTCTATTCGCAGATGACACGTCACTTATTTTTAAAGTGAATCGACATAACGATATACTTGATGACGCGAATTCAACCCTCTCTCTGATTCTTGATTGGTTCACTGCAAATAATTTAGTTCTAAATGCAAAAAAGACGAAATGTATAAAGTTTACTTTACCAAATGTAATTCAAGTAGATGTCAGTTTATTTTTGCAGGGGTCCAAGCTGGAGTTAGTTAACGAAACTAAGTTTTTAGGTATTACTATAGACTCTCGTCTTCAATGGGGTCCCCACATAGAAGCTCTCTGTGGTAGACTTAGTACATAAGACGCATAAGGCAGATTACTGATGAAGATACTGCTAGATTAGTATATTTCAGTTATTTTCACAGCATTATGTCATATGGCATAATGTTGTGGGGTAGAGCCGCGGATATAGAAGCAGTCTTTGTCTTGCAAAAGAGAGCAATTCGGTCTATTTATAACATGAAGTACCGAGATTCATTAAGAGAAAAGTTTAAAGAAATTAATATATTTACGGTCCCTTGTGAATTTATTTATCAAGATATGTCAGAAAAAAAATTGATAATTTCCCGAGGCTTGGTGTGCACCACTCTGTTGAAACCAGAAACAAACATAAACTAGCTTTTCCAAAATTAAGACTTGCCAAAGTAGGTACCTCTTTTGTAGGACATGGTATAAGATTTTACAATAAGCTTCCAGAGGAGGTCCTTAGTTTGCCTGAAAATAAGTTTAAACTATATATTAAGGGCCTATAATACCTCACTTCTCTTCGCATGATCCTGCTTTATACCAACAAATACTGCAACAATCACCCTGAAATTAATATATGATAAAGTTGAGGACTAATGCTATGTCAACCCAGTGGTGAAAACTTGATTCCGTAAAATTTTCTCGATAGAAAAAAATTACAAAGTTACCTCCAAACCGTACAATAAACCGATAGTATTCAACGAATACTCGAAATAAGATCTGAAAATTTGCATAATATAACTGAAATTAGTATAAAGCAGCTGCAGACAGAATCATAAAAATGGAAAAACCATTATCTTTACCGTAAAAAGAAAATACCTAAATGATCGAGCGTCGTACTCAGCCTAACCTGGACCGCCCTGCCGCCCGACCCCCGATTCAGTTCCGCTTCGGCTTTCGTACGGGGAGGCTGCGTCGCTTGCGCTCACTAAACTCACGATCTTAGGCAACAAACGACATCAATTAAAATCTCATTATTTCTTAGTAGGCTTTTTGTGACTAAACGCAATTATGGGAAATTCACGTAACAAGAAAAAGAAGAGTTGGCATTATCGTAAGGAGGCGGTCAAACGGATGAACGACGTAAAAAAATAAGTACCTACTGCAATACCGAGACCAAATTTTTATTTCCCTAATAAACGTAGGTAAACTAGTTTGATTGTTCTGCATGTTTTTTAGGGTGGATGTCCCAATCGCAGCCAAAGTACAAAATATGTAGGTACTTGATACGCATAAATTTTTCTTCACGCCAGGGTTATGAATCAAGACGCTGCAGCGTCCAATTTCGCCAAAGTGGTGAATAGGCGTGTCTCTACAAACGTGAAAAACCTGGTCAGGAACCTCATTTACCCAAAAAATCTAAGTCATGTGCCGTCCCTAAAACATGGAATAGGCCACGAAGCAACTGCAGAGTCATTTTCAATTTTTTTGGGCCGTTACCAAACTGTTGTTACAAAACTGTTGTTACAAAATCGTTGTTTATTGGACCAAAGTAACCAAATTGTAATTATAAAGCTTAGTTTACAATATAGCGGTTCGCCGCCGAAATTTTTTATAAATTTCTAAAACATGACTTATCTTATCACAAATAAAACAACTCTTGAAAATCAAACAACATGTTTATTCAATTGAGTTTTATATCTTTACTAAGCATACAAACCTCAAAGGCTCAAATTAAAATAAAAGACTCAATCAAAATTTCTACAAGATAAGTTTAAAGCAATAATCCAAATAAATGAAAACCCAAAGTATTTTGGTTTGGAATAAAATCAGTTACAATAATCATTTCCAAGCTATACCTATCTAATAGGAACTTTAAATAGGTAGGACAAAACATTTACTCAATTATTGATTTCATAATCAAAATAAATGTCATCTTCATCGTTCATCAACATATATTCGATTGGGTTTTCATTTATTTGGAGCAAATCTAAGTCTATAAGTAACAGTGTCCTCGTCCTCAAGTTTTGGTGTAGTAAACTTCAGTGCTTCATTTTTTCCGATAGATTTATAAAAACTTATTCTGTACATATTCGTATCACGATTTATGAATAATATATACCTTATTATTATTAATGAATTAATTAATATTAAATTTAATGTTTTTATTTAGCTTTTTTTCTGTAATGGCATTTTTTTATTTAATAATTTATTTTCGCTAACATTAAAGCAGATTATGAAGGCTTTTATTTAAATTTTAGTACTGTCAAAACAAAATTTTCTTAATTGCAAAATTGTAAGGAATAGAAGCTAAAATTCTTTAGACAATTTTATATTTCGACGTCACTAAAACTAAAATTAAAGCCCTCAGAATCGGCTTTTACGGTCATTAGCTTTACTACAAATTAATGTAGTTGAGCGTACCCACGTGTATTAACGTGTCTTATATTATAACTGACTGCTAGCTGCTGAGATAAAACCAAGAAAAGCATCAACCTGTCTTTATTGACGTAGTCGGTAAAATCCAAAATGTGCACCTAGCTTTACACAGAACAGTTTTATAACGTAACGAAACGTTAAAAAACTGTAAGTAAAAAGTAACCTAAAAATTGATTTTCCAGGGGACAGCAGAACGCACAAGTAGGAAACAGCGTAAGATTATAAGAAAAGTGTCTTATAAATAGCTCTCTTTAATCACACTTGCATAAAAATAACAAGTATCCCAAAAAAACACAATATTCTTTTTTTGTTAACAAACTGGTGACGCCTTGTAAAAACGGATACACGAATAAAATGGATGACAATTCAGGCTGACATACACCATCACAGTTTACTATCAGCCAATCAGAATTGAGTTAGTTCTGCCAACATTATTAGCATTAAGCTGCGTTCAAAATTTATAAGGGATCATCTTGAAATAACGTTATAAAACTGTTTGTAACCAAATTGTTAATTTAGCAGGACAAGTATAGAACCGCTGCTATTTTATTTATTTTGAAAGATATGCATATTTTATTAAATATATGATAAATATAACTTAGTCATAGAGATATTAGGGGTCTATGATTATTTAAAAGACTCGAAATAATTGTGAAAATCCTGTCTAGGGCCTTAGAACGAGATACAAAAATAGTGACTTTTGGAAGAGGCTTCAGCTGTCAAATTTGATTTTTTGCATACTAAAAATCAAGTTCGACAGTAAAAGACTCTTTCAAAAGACACTCTTTTTGTGCCTCGTTCTAAGGCCCCTGAACTTGTGAAGGCATGGGCGGACAGATATTTTTTGTATGAAGAAGAAAAGTCAATAATTCAAAAAACAATAAAAATTGGCATTAATTCAAAAGAAATAAGTATTTTTTTAATAAATCCATGAAGTTTATAATACTTCTTCTTAAAATAATGAATTTTGAAATAATAAACAAGATACTAACGCTAATAAATACTCTTGTTCAAAGTTTGAGGACATGTTATTTTCCCCAAAGGCCCAAAAAATTTGAAAATGACTCTGCTATGGAACAGCTAGCATCGCAATTGAAAATTGAAACAGAGCCTTGTGGTCTTTTCATCGATAAAATGTTGCCTTTCTTAGGTGCAACTCCAGACGGAGTTGTAGGAGACAACACCATCGTTGAAATTAAGTGTCCAATCACAGCCTACAAAACATCATTGGAAGACGCTGTGGATAAGAAAAAGGTCAACTTTTGGAGAAAAACCAATATAGGATTACTCGTAAATAAAAAACATCCGTGGTACATACAAGTGCAGGGGCAACTACATATCACCGGTAGGCATCAATGTATTTTCGGAGTATGGTCTGGATGCGACAAAGAGATCAAAGTTGAAATGATACAGAGAGATGATCAATATTGGGAACAAATGGAACTAAAATTAAAACATTTTTATATATCATACATGTTGCCAGAATTATGTGATCCCTGACATGTTCGAAATATGCCAATTAAAGATTTAAGCGACATAAAATAAATGTTTATTTCAGTGTGTTTAATTTTAACAATGTTTAGTTTACATACATACTCACTCTTTTCTCTCAGAGAGTTAGGCATGATCCTGACACACTTCTATTCTTCCACGTCTATCAATCTATTTATACAAGCTATTTTATTTTGGGGACTTTTGACTTTGCCCTTGTTCAGTTTTCTAACTCCACACCACAAAAATCCTAACGGCCTTTTTAGGTATTACGGAACCTTAATAATACTTTATCAACTATTTTAACCACGATATGCATATGTATAAGTTGACTTTTATTGACATAGCCAAATTCATACTGGAGGCTTGGTAAATAATCAGTACCACGAATCGTTAACACTTTTTGGTAATATCGAAAATAAAATGTTGACCTTCCAAAGTAATTGACTCGTGCTGGGCTTGAGACTGTAGAGAAAACGGAAAAAAAAATTGACAAATTTCACAAAAAAGGTGATCGAACCTGGGTACTGATCACTTAATGAGTATCCAGTATGAATTTAGATATATCATTTGGCTATATTTTGGTTTCATGTAAATCTAGGGAACTATGGAACCCTACGTGGCTCGACACGCACTTGGCCGGTTTTTAATTATTTGGGACAAATAATTCTTTTTTTAGTCATATAAACAGAATGCCTGACTCCCAATTGACCGTTTTTTAATATTTAAGGTCCTATGAGTCAAGGTGAAAAAAATAAAATAAGCGATAGAGTATCCCCAATAGACTACATTCCAATGAAAACATTCTTTTTGCACGATCTTTTTTTAACCTTTCCATTGAAAAGTAGCCTGCTAATTAAACCGCTTTGTACTCGGAAGTGAAAAATTATTTGGCCAAAAAATATTACATAATCCATAATACTTACTAACCAATGGAAATAAATAAAATGTGCCATATATTTTATCAAATAATAACTTAGGCCTACCTATAACATAAAAAAAGGTTTGATATTTTCATAACTTAAAATACCTGTCCGAAAATTGTTGTAGTTACCCTAACAAAATCGCGTGTTGTCGCGTCAAAGGTGTGCGAGCCGCGGCAGCGAGCGGTCTGCGTAAAGTGAAGTGAGGCGCGGAGAAGTGGGGGTGAAACTCGAATTCGAGCTGAGGTGTTATGGACTCTTAAGCAGGGACTACTTAAGAAAGCTTATTATAAAATCAATGATTATTTGGATGATAATGAAGCATGGTGTAATAAATAATAATAATCTTATTCAATATTGTAATTAATAATTAGCATATTTTAATACTGTACGATTCCTCTAAAGGCTTAAAATTAATTAATATGTAAACTTACTTTGTTAAAGGTAATAGACAATATTAGACGGGTTGACTAAGATATATTTTTTTTTCTCGTGACTAATTCCCGCAGTCTTATATTTTTTATGCCTTTACTTGAGTAGGTATGTATATGATTTTGTATCATATGTTTTATTTTGAAAAAAGGAATGTTTGCTAAGTTTCTTGCCCTTCTTCTTAGCAATACTAATCGAATGGTGCGGATGGTTAGGCATTATGTATATGCAATATTTTTATTCCTATATTTCTATATTTTATGCAAGTGTATAACTTTATTACATTTTAGTAGCCCACCCTTAATATTTTTTGTATGTATTTCCCGTTTTTATTATTTCTTCATTGTATTATGTATATATGATATTTTTATTCCTAGATTCCCCTATTTTATTTATTTTTTATTTATTTAAAAACTTACGACTATCATTTATTAATGCAGGTGTATATTTTATTTCCCGTATTATTATATATTTTTTTTATATTCTAAAGACATATTATATTGTGTAAATTAACTTTGACTTGTAGAAAGTATACTTAATGTATCTATTTTGCAAAAATAAATATTTTGTTTTTTTTTTTTTTCACTTTGTTGTCCATCTGTCTATCCGTCCGTCCGTTCGTCTGTCCATCTGTCAAGACCCTTTACCTCAAAAACACGTGTAGGTATCGAGTTGAAATTGAAACCATATACTCAACTCTATAGGTACATTCCCCCGAAGCTGTGAAAAAATGAAACTTCTAAGTTAACGTAAAAAAAGATACGGCCGTTTATGCTGCAAAAATCGTATATTTCGACACTCTCAAGGGAATCAATATTTATAAGGCATTTTCCGTTGACCTAGAACTATGAAATTTGGCAAGTAATTCCGTCTTATACTAGAAGTACAGGAAAAAATCTAAAAACTATATACATTTGTTATTAAATCATAAAAAATAAGTCTTTACCTGAACCCTCGGTGGGTGAGTCCGACTCGCGCTTGACCCGTTCTTTTCATTTTGAGGTACTTCCTTCTCTTGTAAAAAATAAAAGGCTTTACTTAAATATAGAACTACATACAATAGTTTCCTCAAACTTATAATATTATAATTATAATTTACATTGTAAAAGTAACTTGCAGTGAACAAACTTTATTTGTTTTTAAATGTTTATCAAACTAAAAATTCATTTTCAGCTTCGCTGAAATGTTAAACACAAGTACTGGAGTATTCTTAGTAAGACGTCAAGCTATTTATTTCAGTTCTATTTTAAACAAAAAAAACTTTAAAAATATTGATACCTACCTCATTTAGAACTAATTCCAACTTTTGTTCGTGTCTTTTTCGCTTTATTGAAGAACTACTGGGTCGATTGAGCATAAAGTTGACGTTTAAGGTTTGAGATCCCAGAAAAAATTATTCCTAATTTAGAAATTATTATACAAAACGTTCTAAAATTTAAAGTGAAACAAATTCAAGAAATGATTTGCCTATCGTTAGTAGATCAGCACATGTCACTAAAAATAATAATTTTTGCGTGAACATTTTTTTTTCAAGTTCTTAACCACTTTCTACAAAGAAACTTAAAAATAATTGGCGTAAAAACAAACGTGACACGAATTCTGTGACGAAATCTGCAAAATATCTAAGTAATTAAAACATTGAAAACTGTTTTTTAGGGTTCCGTCCCTAAAGAGTAACCAACGGAACCCCATTACTAAGACTCCACTGTCCGTCTGCCTGTCTGTCTGTCCGTCTGTCACCACGCTGTATCTCATGAACCGTAATAGTTAGACAGTTGAAATTAGCACAGATGATGTATTTCTGTTGCCGCTATAACAACAAATACTAAAACCGGCCAAGTGCGAGTCGGACCCGCGCACTCCCATGCAACAGACATGATTTTTTTGCCGTGTTTATAGATAAAATGGTACGGAACCCTTCGTGCGCGAGTCCGACTCACAGTTGGCCGGTTTTATCCTTCTATCCTTGTATTTACGAATGTCCAATTTTTTTTTATTCCTCCTTTTTCTTCTTTTTTATAAACTGCTCTCCCTTTCTATTTTTGTACCTGACAACCCTACTACAATATACACTTTATATCCCTAGCATGGTTGAAAGAAAACTAACCTCGCGGGACTTGGTTTGTCATTTCCGTCCCATTTTTAGAGGCGATATAATAATAATATACTATTATAGACACGATCTGGACTGCGATCTACTGTTTAAGTGTTAATGAGAATGAAGAGCGTTAAGAGGGTTGATATTATCGTAGTTCTCAAATTACAACCAACCCTAATTGCTAATTATCGAGATATCTTCGGACAGACAGACGGACGGTCGATTTAATAATGATAAGATTTAATCAAGTGGAAGATAAAAAGTTCGCTCGAATTGACAGTATCGGCACTTATGCACTTAGTGGTACAGTCAATAGCAAAAGTGTTTTGCTAAAGGAAGTAAACTTCAAGCCATGCACTGTGGTCGGTAGATTAAAAAACGAAAGGGGACTTTTTTCAAAACAATACGAAAAATGTTACCGATTTTTTGCTGTCTTTGTGTGAAATTATTAAAGAAAAGTTGAGAGATTATTGTCACATTGAACTAAAGTTTGAATTAGTATGAAGGCAACTTTATAAGCAATGGCTTAATTAATGCTTATTTTTAACTGACCAGGCCACACGCTACTTAGTTTAGGTTATAGTGGACCGCCAATACCAACTATTTTTAACTGAACAAAAAATCTTGTGCTTTAATACAAATTTGATATAGACCGCGATATAGACTTTTGCAGATACACAATTATACTTGCAGCAAGTAACTTGCTTCTTCCCAAATTAATGCAACCGCCATCATTACTGGCGCAAGGAGACGGCAGCTACAAATGTAAAAAAAATTGTACAATCAATACGAGTATCTATATAAAATGTGGAAGACTTTTTTAGTGGAAACCCATATAAAAATGGCTATATTCTTAATTCTATAATTCTTATATTCAAAGTAACTAAAATTAGATTAGATATTTCCTTAAAATTGATACCCTGGGATAAATCAATCGCAAGAAAATAATTACAATGTGAGAGAGTTACTTGGTGTAGGAAGAAGATCCTGAGTTTGAAACCCGGCTTCGGCTACTTCTCATCCCGAATATTTTTCTATTCCTTGAGTCCTTTTTTAGGGTTTCGTATGTATCCGCTGTCTGTTTGTCTTTCTGTTCTTCTGTCACAGGGCTCTACAGCTTCAATAGGGAGAAAGTTGACATTTTCACAGAACACTTGTTACTATGACCTCTATTACGAAAAATTGTAAAATAAAAAAAATATATAAGTTTATAAATATGTTTTAGAAACACCAAATATTGGCTTTTGATTTAGAGTAAATTGTGATGTTTTTTTTAATAAAAGCAAATAAAATACAGTAGATTGCGCTATATTTCGACCCCTCAGTGAAAACATAAATGACATATATATAAAAACTGAAAAAACACTGACAACTGTTGACAGAAAGAATCATGAACTTTATTTAAGGAGATTGCTCATACAAGAAACCCCGAAAAAGTTGTATTATTTAAATGTTATTAGTTTTTGTTCTTACTCAAGAAAGGTAATACATACAAGTTTTAATGGAGTTGATGCTCGTGATTGTTGGCACTTGGTGGAACTTTTGAAACATTTTTTGTTTGATAAACACTTGTACTTGTCCACTTATTTATATTATTTCCCCTTACCGGTTTCGCTGTTAAAACCTTTGATAATGCTTTAACAGCGAAACCGGTAAGGGGAAATAATATAAATAAGTGGACAAGTACAAGTGTTTATCAAACAAAAAATACAAGTTTTAAATTTGATCAGATTTTAGGACATACTCTATAAACAATTATAAAAGGCAGACGGCGCCAAATTTTAGGGTTTGTTTTTTGTAGCCTTAATGTTGCTATGGCATGGCATCTATATTACCATGTTCTTAGGATTCCGTACCCGTATTGTGTGGTTGTAGGGAACCCTTTGTGCGCGACTCCAACTACCACATGGCCAGATTTTTTACTCTTTGGTTACGGAATGTTTTTTCAACTGGCAACTTTTAACAACCAAGTTATAATTATTGGAATTCAGAGGAACTCTAAAAGCTAGCAATAAATATTTATAATATGAAAGCACTTTTCATGGTACCTGTCCTCATGAGACGCCATACTAAGTGAGTGACGTTGATAAGTAAATTGCGAATCAATTATTAAGTATTCTTTCAAAGGGAATTTTAAAATTATCTCCTTTTGAACCGGTTTAATGATATTATGATCACGCGATGTGATCGAATTAATCAAGATTGTAACACGTTTTATTTAAATTTTAGTATAGGAATGTAAAAAAAAACTTATTAATCTAATTTTGTTTGAAATGAGGTTTGAGAATTTTTTGCTATTTTACAGACAAATCAATACGGCGGATTTTGTTAATAAAAAAAAATATTTTCATTATTAGCAAATTAACTATAAGGATGTTCATGAAATAACGCCCAAGCCAAAAACGGGGCAAAGATAGAATAAACACTTTTAATTCGAGAATCAGTTAATGGATTTGGGTGAGTTTTTTTATTATTATCTTCGTAGTGACCCTGGTCAACTCATGGGCTATAAGGGGTGTTCATAAAAGACCACCCAGGTTAAAAACGGGGCAAAGATTGAATAAACGATTTTAACTGGGGAACCAATTAATGAATTTGGATGTGTTTTTTTGTTTTATTGTCATCATAGTGACCCTGGTCAATACATAAGCTCTAATACCTACGTGTTTATAAAATAACGCTCAAGCCGAAAGCAGGGCAAAGGTTGAATGAACGCGGGCGAAGCCGAGGGCAAAGACTAGTAACGAAATAAAAAGAGATTAAGCAGAAAATATATTTTCCATTGTCATTTAGCTAGACGAGTGACTTACTAAACTAGAGCCAACGAGAGATGGCACCTAAGACGTTTAAATGTCTACCAAGTTTTTTAATTGTTTATGGATAAGTGTCACTAAAATAATCTAATACTTCATTGTTGCTGACAGCGAAAAGTGACGTACTACTCGTTTCGATCATAATTTTTCGATTTTATAAAGACCTTATAGCAAAAGTTTCTATTTTTTTCAAAACACAAGGGATCATGAGGAATGCTAGTGGCTGAATTGTAATCAATAAATAACGGTTTCTATTCTCCTTAATATAAATAAATAAATAAATAAATTAATTAATCGTACGGCTCATATCATATCTTATGATGCATGTTGTATGACGTGTCAAATAAACCAATATTTTATTTACTCAAGCCGCTAATCGCACTTGATTTTTATTTTTGCCGAAATGACCTGCTCTATGGGGGGGTGCTGCAGGACGACGCCTGCTTTGTCTGTTTTTTGGGGCCATTTCAAACAAACCACAGACCGATTCTAAAACGAGGGCACACACCAAAAAATGACAAAAAAAAAGAAAAAAAAAAGCCATAATATGGCAAGTAACATGTTGCGGCTGCAAAATTTTTGCCATAATATGGCGTAAAACACCGCAGAGGTTAAAATGCACCCCAACACTTAATGCAGCTGTCATAGGTGCCATCTCTCGTTGGCTCTTCTATAGTAAGTGACTGTGATGGAAGGGAGCCTCGTTCGATTTTCAAATTTACTTACCTCCCTAGGTTTGTAAATTGAATTTGCCTCCCGCATTTAGAGTTAAATACGACTTACTTTCAGGGCATTAGTGATGAAAAAAAACAACTTTCTAAATCAAGCCTTTACTAAAGTAAATTAAGGGCACTCTATTCGCCCGAACTCCCATATTAGCGCAGTTCACTGATCATATCCTTATTTATAGGTACTTGCTTATTATTGTTTCTCTATCAGCATATCCCATACAATATCCATGACGTGAAACTAAAACATTTATCAAAATCAAATACATACAAAAGTTACAAGCGTATAAAAGTCCTGGATTTCACACATATTTTGATGAATGTTTATGTACCGTAATGTCCTAGAAGCGATACAACAAATCAAATAATTTTAGTTTCACAGCATAGTTTATTTTATAGTATTCAAAAACATTTTTGTTTCATTTTGATTTTTGGGATATTTCTCCTGAAATCATAGGAACCACCAAAACTATTCTCGAGTTTTTTCAAAACATTATTGTTGTCTACGTTAGCTTGCCTCTCACACCGTGTTCGATTAGTTCCGTACGAGCTCGGGAAATTAACAGTCAGTCAGTGCTCTATAATCTAAAGTTGAATATAGAATTAAATAATAATAATAGCGACCCCGTGCGCGACTGAATTCAAGCCGCCGACCAAAGGCCTCTTAAGCCTCACACAGCGCGGGAGTTGTTCTACTGTTCTGTTTTTATTTGTTTCTATTTAATTTTATAGTCCATCCACCCATCAGCCTGTTTCGTCCACTGCTGGACATAGGCCTTTCCAGGATTTCGCCACTCTTGGCGGTCTTCCTGGAAGAAATGCCCATACTCACACATGCTAGTGACGCCGCTGCCCGTCACCAGTCTGATTTATATAAGGCCCGGCAATTGGGGATGGATATACCGCCATCCATCGGTCCCAGGCAATGGTGGTCTTACTCTCCCCCGAATAACTTCGGGAGGATTTGCTAGTAAGATGGTGGTACCTCCACAGTCAAGCCCGGCATCAGCTCTACCACCTATAATGTTATAGTTGTTTTAGTTAATATTTTCATGTTATCTATATCATACTATGGTAACATGATGCTGGAGAAGTGTTTTAAAGACTGTAGGGTAATGAATCACGTTTATTAATAAACAATAAATACTCCAAATGAACTATATTCCTATTTGTTGCACGCATGTTGCCAACTTGACGGAAATAAGCTGATTTCAGTTTGATGCGTTCGAAAGCTGCTTTCAGTCATACACATACATAACATATCTGTCCTGTCAGTGGTAGGCGGTTGTCGTCCGACGACCAAACTGAACGCAGCCCCTACGAACGCATCAAACTGAAACCAGCGCATTACTGTCAAGTCTACCTATGGTACACAAGATAAGATTGGCAAGGTTTTTAATAATAATAAAAAAACCTCCGACGTAGCTGTATGGGATAACATCCCTTAAGGTAACATAGTGTTAGTGTCTCACTATGTAAGAGAAAAAACAAAAAAAGAATTAAAAAAAAAACATTACTAATGTGGTAAAGTTGACTTTGTTAACAGTTTAGACGCATATAAAATAGGACTTTACTAGCACTTGCCCCGAAAAGCTCAAAGCAATTTTTCCGTTTTTTTGGTGATAAAAATCTAAAAACATACTTCCATATGAAAGATCTCCTTACTAGTTTCACAAGGCATAAAATAAAAGATCTAACAGTAACCTACTTACTAGATAGGGTAATAACAGGATTTTTCCATCGAATGGGGGCAAAAACGTGTCAAATAAAATACCAGTTACATCCTAAAACATGGAACTATGAAAATATTTACTGTGGCGGGTATGCTCTAACAAATTATGTTTTTAGGCCTACTTATTTACTTAGACACTTTTAAAGAAAACGAACTTTTTTACTAGAATTTTTGGATTGTTTTGTTTATTCGCAATAAAGGATATAGATATTATCTAGTGAAATAGTACCTATCTATTATCTAGTTTCTTTTCCATTAGAATGTTTGTAAATTTATTCAAAAACACATTAAAAACAAATAAAAACGCGTCGCAAATAGCGAATTTTTGACTTTTCCGAGCGGCCATGAGCAGGATAGACGAAGGTAACATTAAACCGTTGGAGCCAGACAAATACCTACCTCACTTCGCTTCGCATGATCCTGCTTAATACCAACAAATACTGCAACAATCACTCTGAAATTAATATATGATAAAGTTGAGGACTAATGCTATGTCCATGCTGTTGTGAAAACTTGATTCCATGAAATTTTCTCGATAGATTAAAATAACAAAGTTACCTCCAAACCGTACAATAAACCGCATTATATAGCATTCAATGAATACTTTAAATTAGATCTGAAACTTTGCGTAATATAACTGATATTAGTATAAAGCAGCTGCAGACTGTTCCATAAAAATGAAAAAACCATCAGTGTAGCCGCGATTTCAAAATAACTGATGTTTTTGCGTGCGCGGCATCTGATTAGAGTAGGATAGACAGTTAAAAAGCAGAAGCGTTAGAACAGGACTGCGAATTGAGGTATTAGGCCCTACATACCCAACGCAACTCGATTCGATGTGTGTCAGTACGAATATCGACGGAAACGACATTATATAACATTGAATGTGTACGCAAAGTGGCTGTTACAAGAATCGCTGCGTCTTCGGATAGCGCAAAATAGGAGAAAATAATACTTTTCACGTGAAAGAATCATTAAAACCACTAAACATAGGAAACTTTCGATTTATTTTCGTCAAAAGTAAACAAAGAAAAAATTAAACTCGAAATTTATTTTTGACAATTTTCCGCCTATCAGACATTTTTGTGATGGTTTCCCGGATCATTTCGGAAACTGAAATTCAGTCATCCGTAAGTTAAGGCCTTACCCCTGGTGCACGATAATCTTACTAAGCGATTTTGAACTTCAGTATGTTGTCAGGCAGCACGCACAATCAGTGAACTTTGGAGGTTTTTCTGGATTTTACGAAAAAGTATTTGGTGTAGGAGTTTTTCCACCTGACATCGGAAAATAAACCATGCTTTCTTGTTATAGCAGTAATTTCAGACATAAAACTCAAGCCGTTTAGACATAAAACGAAATAATAACTTAAAAAGGCATCATTTTCAAAAATAAAATCTATCGAACGAAATTTCTCCAATTAGGTAACCGACTTAACAATGGAAAGACAAAGGTCTGAAAAAACACTTGTCCAAGTTTTACATTGATCAGATAAGTAGTTGACTCAGCATATTAAAACAAAAACCGTTAAAAGAACCAATACAAACCCTTAAGAGTCTCCCGAATAGTGTGATTGATTTATTTTTTCTAAACAAAAATTGTTACTTGGTGTATTTATCCATCAAACATAACCAACCTTTGCGTGCGATTCCCCACTGTTTCGGCTGTCGTAACAGCCACGGCTCAGAGCGTGCTATGTTAAACATTAATAAAACGTCATAGAGTTCAGTTCTACCTGACGCACAATGAGATGCTCAGTGCCAGGAAGAACGGGCAGGCGTCTCCACTCGTATCTTCTTAATTTCTTCTGAGCTCCATGTTGTAGTGAGTGTCGACGAAGGTTGAGAAGGGTAGTCGACATTCTGATTAGGACAGAAATCCATTCAGAGAGATATATTGCGTCTATTCCGACTCTCCTTTGTGTGGAGAACCTTTCTTTTTATATTAAACCTTCTTTGGAGACGCTAATGGCTGGCGTCACTATTTAAATAGCATCTAGATTTTATTATATTGCGCTATATTTCGACCCCTCAGGGGGGTCATCATCAGGCGAATGGAAAATATAATATTATTATATTTATCTAACCTCATATCGTAAAATCCTCATTATGAACTCTAAACTACTGGCATAATGAACAGAATGTTTAATGAGTTTAGATAAAGTAGTGTATGAAACTATATACAACTAGGTATTAAAACACTCGACTCGTTTTTTAAAGTGACACTCGTGTTTTCAATAACCTTTTTATGTAAACTGTTGTTAAGTGTACAGTTCTTCAAGTTAAGGCGCATTAACATAGGTAAATTTAATAAGTATTTTCTCTGTTTTTTTTTTCGTTATAAGAATTGACAAATCTTCGACAATTATAAAACAGAAACATACAACTGAAATAATTTTACAAACAGATACAAAAAGGTAGGTACTTGGATTAAATTATTAAATTAAAACTGTGATTAAACATTATTTTATGGCAAGAAAAGGGCATTATTGTCAGCATATTGCTGCAAAACATTTAGCTTTCACGGGAGTCAGTGTGCGTTAGCCTCATTCTGATGTGTTAGTGTATGGAATAAGCAGAACAAGACAAAATTCAAATAGAAACAAAATTATAAATAGGTACGCAAAAGCAAAATTAAACAGCTAAAATTAATGACTGTTTTTTTTTCTGTTAGCTGCAGATAAAACAACCGTATGCCATGGACTTCATCAAAATATTATTTAGGGTAGGTAGAACAAAATAATGTGCAAGCAATTCCGCTATAAAGTAGGTTAATATTCATAATAGTATTCATTTCAGTATTGTACACTTTTAACAGTTATCGATCGCTACTGAGTTATCGATCGCTACTCGCTCTGGTAGCTCATATGTTTGGTGCGCTTAAAAAAAGTATCAATCTACCCTCAACATGCCTAATTGTGAAAAATGTTCCAAAACGATTACAAAAAGGAGTCCAGGACTCAAGTGCAGGAAGTGCGGGAAGTTTGTGCATGCCAGTGTTCAGTGTACCAACCTCACCAATAAGCAAATCGCTGCACTACGCGCGGCGACTAGTCTGGAGTGGGTTTGCGACGTATGTCAACAAGGCAAGCATAACAGCTCCTTCATAGTTCCTGACGACGATGAGGACAACGATGAGGAAGAGGAGATTATCCTGCCTTCAGTAATACCGGCCGTGGACATAAAGAAGATGCTTCAGGATATTACCAAAGAACTGAACAAAATGCTAAGAAATCAACTGCAAATTCTAGCAAATTCATTGCAAATGTGTAATGATAAGGTGGATGATTTTGGTGATAAACTGGAGGGTCTTACCGAAAAATTCCAAGACTTAGAAAGAAAACATATTGCTCATAAAAATCATAACCAAAATCAGGAAACCAGAATCATGGCTCTCGAACAGAGGGTTAATGAATTTGAACAATTACAACTTCATAAACAAATTGAAATTGCTGGCATACCGCAAAAAGAAAACGAAAATCTATCCGAACTTATCAAAAAGATAAGCCTGAAAATCAAGACCAATCCTGATGACGTCAGTGTCCTCAAACGCCTACCTGCACGCAAGGGTGAACCTGCGCTGATTCTTCTGGAGCTGAAAGAGGAATCCTCGAAGCAACGCTGGATTGCAGCTGGCCGTGACACAGAACCGATCGTGGCTGACTTTCTACCCGCCGCTGATGAAGTTATTGGTGTTCGCCGCGTATACATCCGTGAAGCTCTCACTCCACTCAATAAGTATCTCCTTGGAAGAGCTAAACATGAGCTCAGTGTCAGTTTTAAGTATATTTGGTGTAAGGACGGGAAAGTACTTGTAAGGAAAGAAGATACACAAAAGGTGATTCAGATTAGACGTGAAAAAGATATCGAAAACCTTCTGGAGTGAACGACTTTCCTCTAAATTTGCATCTTTTTGAGCTTTTTGATTCTGTTTAAATAAAATGAATGAATGAATGAATATATTTATTTATTTCAAGAATAACTTAAATCTAAATACATCCCACAAAACCAAGTAGGAATTTGGTTTGTCTGTGGGGAGGGAGTCGCACTTCTTTTTCGTAGGTAGGTACATTAACAATAAATAATAACATTGTTATTTTAATCTATGTTTACATATTTTGTAGAAGGTAAGTTTTATATAATTTTGCAAATTTATTTTTATTTTGTTCAGATCTTATACGAACAGGCATTTCATTATATAACATTGGAATTTTGCGTTTAAGCAATCTGCCGCCAAAGTAGTTATTCACTTTTACTGTTTCATATTTACCCTGAGCAGTTGCTCTCGTGTTGAGCCCATGCTGTTTAGGTATCTTATGATCTGGGGTGCCATGGCCATTTACTGCAATTATGTATTTATATTTTAATGAAGCCGGTAGTATTTTACATAATGAGTACAATATTTTGATATTATTTTTGTGTTTTTTCCTAACATTTTTACTGACTAGGAATTTTAAGAATTTTATTTGTATATTTTCAATCTTATCCATGTATGTTTTAAATATAGATCCATAGCAGTCCACACCATAAGATATAATTGAGTCAACCAACGACATATATATAGTTTTTAGCACAGAAATTGGTACTTTGTAACTAAGATGTTTGAATTTAAATAACAATATGCGTAGCTTATTTAATATCCTTTCTATGTGTTTAGTCCAGCCCATATTTTCATCGATGCACATTCCTAGGTATGTAACACATGGAACTTGCTTTATTGTTTTACATTTACAATTAGATAAGTTATTATGGAAACAGTTAAAGTCGTGGGCAACCAGTTGACATGAAGAGTCCGGGGTACAAGAGTACGGAGACCGGATAACAAGGAGGTTAGTTTTTTCGGCATTGAGTACGATTCCGTTATCGTGCGACCATCGCACTACGTTGTCGATATCCTCCTGCACGAGACGCGACACCTCGCCCATGTCGCGGCCGGCCCGCAGCGTGCACAGGTCGTCCGCGAACATGTACGCTGAGCAATGGCGGACCACGTTGCACATGCTGTTCACGTGCATCAGGTAACACAGCGGGCCACAGCCGGAGCCCTGCGCCACCCCGCGCCGCGCCGCCCACTGCTGCGGCCCGCTGTGCTCCTCGCCCACTCTCACCCGGTACGAGCGGTCCGTCAAGTACTGGCGGTACCAGCTATTAAGCGGTCCGCTGATCCCGCACTCCGCCATCGCCCCAAGCAGCGTCTCGTGCCGTAGGGTATCGAAGGCCTTTTTAAAGTCGAAAAATACAGCAACAACAAATTTTTTATCGTTGAGATAACTATTAACTTCGTCCGTAAATTTTACAAGTAATGTTGATGTACTTTTATCCTTCTGAAAACCGTGCTGGCAATCGTTTATAACTGCATGTTCATTAAGGAATCTATTTTGTTGATTAACTATACATTTTTCTATGATTTTTTCTATACTGGATAAGATAGCTATAGGTCTAAATAGGTATAAATACACTTCTTTTTATTATTTCAAAATGATTGACCTTAAGGGTAATATTACTGAATTCTATGATTGTAGTGATTATAAGCAATACTCATTGCAAATACCTAATAGAAAATCGCATGATTTAGTATTTTTGCATGTTAACATTAGATCTATGCTAAAAAACTTTCATAAACTAGAACAGATTGTCCTAGAATCTAAAAATAGAATTGATGTCGTAGTTGTTACCGAGTGCAATATAAGAGATAATATTAGTCCCCTCTATAACATGGATGGCTATAGTATGTATACAAAGCTACGTCAGACTCAAAAAGGCGGTGGCATAATAATCTACACCCTAAAAAAACATAAATTTACGATAACTAAATCGCCGACTTTGCACTTTGAATGCCTAACTGGTATGCTTACAACACCCGCTAAATACTCGGTAAAATTATGTGCTGTCTATCGGCCACCTAAAAAAGATAAGCATTTGTTTATTCGCGAGCTCGGTAACACTATCACTACACTACCTGATTTTGACTTAGTGTGCTTAGGCGATATGAATATCGACCTAAAAACAGATGACACTACCAAGGACTCATACATGAACATGTTACACTCGTGTGGTCTTGAGTGCGGGATCTCAGATTATACCCGAATAGAAATTAGAAAAAATGTTGTTACGAAAAGCTGTATTGATCATATATTTGTAAGATCCCGCAATCGAGACGTCTTCACGGCTGCGCTCTGCACTGTACTGGCAGATCATAGGGTGACGGTCACTACGATCCGCGCTCCGTCTTGTATACAGGCTGCTCCTACTCTTGTGACGCGATGTAATACAAAAAAGTTGGAGAATATCCTAAATGATGTTGATTGGAAACCTATAGATAATATGCAGTGTCCTATACAAATATATGACTACACTAAAAATAAATTACTTCAATGTTTAGAAAAAGCCCAATACCATTGTAAAATATCTGATTCTAAACGTAACAAAGAAAACTGGCTCACGAAAAAGGTTATTAATAATTGTCGTATAAGGGATGAATTATTTTGTACCTGGAAAAAAGATCCAGGCAACATGATTTTAAGAATTGAGTACAATAAACAAAGAAATAAAACTAACAAAATAATAGAAAAAGCTAAAAATACGTATTACAAAAACCAGATAATCTGTAACAAAGATGATCCGCGAAAATTATGGCAGATTCTGAACATGATTTCTGGAAAGTCTGTTTCCACTATTGATGATATAATCTTAAAGTCATTTAAAAATACTGGTAATGTAGTTGACATAGTGAATAATTTTGCAAATGAGTTCAAGAAAAATATACAAGACATTTTACCAAAATGCAAAGTACCAATTCTAGATGAAGCTAGCTACATCCAACCCTTAGATAAAACAATACTTTTTCATAAAGCCACTGATAACCAAATAAATAAACAAATTAAACAATTAAAACAAAACAAAGCACCGGGTATGGACGGCATTAGAGCGTCTCATATTAAACTGATCGCAGATAAAATTACGAGTACTATAACGCGACTTATTAATACTAGTATATCAACTGGTATCTATCCGGATGATCTAAAGACTGGTTTAGTTAGACCTATTTATAAAGGTAAAGGTGAACATTGTGACAGCTCTAAATATCGCCAAATAACAATGCTACCAGCTATTGACAAAATCTTTGAAAAATTTGTTAGTGACCAAATACATCGCTTCTACGAAGCTCATAGAGTGCTCGCTAATAAACAATATGGTTTTCAACCAAAAAAGAGCACCTCACTTCTGCTTTCTAAATTTACTGACGATGTTAACGATTTACTTGATGATAAAAAACATGTACTACTCGTATTTATTGATTACAGCAAGGCGTTTGATACATTAATACATGACACGCTGATAAAAAAATTAGAAAACACCGGAATCAGAGGTCCCTTGCTTATGTGGTGCAAGAACTATCTTGAGAACAGAATCTATAAAGTTAAAATAGGCTCTGCTCTCAGTGACGAAGTTAAAGTCACCGAAGGTACAGCCCAGGGATCGGTTCTAGGACCTTTACATTATTTAGCGTACGTTAACGATCTTAACAATATTATAAAAGATTGTCAAGTTTATCAGTATGCCGATGACACATGCCTGGTAGCAGCAGATAGAAATATCAACAAAGCTTTGAAGAATATACAAGCAGATTTCACGAGGATCTGTCAATGGTCTCACGACAACGGTCTAGCTCTAAATGCAGATAAAACTAAACTAATGCATATTCACTCTAGCCATAACAAAACCACTGCTGAAAATATACGTGTATTAGCTCACAGTCACAAATGCCTTCATTCTAACAAATGTTTTAATAACAGTTGTGAGTGTGAACAAATAGAACAGGTAGAGAAACAAACGTACCTAGGGCTAGTTATAGACCACAGGTTTAACTGGAGCAAACATATCGAAAAAGTTTGCAAAAAGTTACGAGCGATTATGGCCAAATTTTATATAATAAAAAACAGAGTTCCATTTCAAATTCTATTAAAAATGCACAAAGCCTTAGCTGAGAGTATTATTTCATATGGCCTAACCAGTTATGGAAGAACTTTCCCCTCATACCTAGAAAAAATACATAGGATTCAAGGAAGAATGTTGAAACTAATTACGCCATCTAAAATTAGAATAAATATGAAAAATCCAAACTGTATATTCAAATACTGCAAGATACTTTCGGTTCATGAAAAAATTAAACTTAATCTACTTATAGAACAATATTTCTGCTCAAAGATACAACATAAAGTAGAACATAACACTATAACACGAAATATTACAAATAAAAACCTTAAAACTACGTCATACCACAATTTTTATGGCAAAAGAACCTCAAAATTTATAATACCGCGCCTAATCAATAACTTACCTCCCGAAATAAAACAAAAAATAAATTTAAAAAATCACTCGTTTATATTAAAGAAGTACTTTCTAACTCTTATCCCTGAATGATTTACTTACTATTTATTCATTAGCGCGCCGTCGAAATATGGAGCAGCCTATATATTAAAATCAGTAACTACAAGTACAAAGCCACAGTTTTGCAAGCTATCCTAGGAAGCTAAGGTATTCGATAATAGCTCTTATGTCTATGCTATTAGTAATTGTATAAACCCCCAGATAACTGTGTAACAACTTTGTCAATTTGTATTAGGGAATCAGAATACAATATCAATAACCTTTGCCAAGCTAGTATGGACCTTTTATGCATCTTAATAAGACATGTTTTTCTGTCTGAACTTATAAGTGTAAACATTTTTTGTTTTTTATTATGTAAGTATTTTTGTAAGTGCATTTATCTCGCTACCTAGAATCTAGATTATAATTAATTCTTTTGTATCGTCGACTCCAGGACCAAGACAAACCAAACATGGTTTCATGGTTCTGAATTACTTGTAAAAAAAAATTTGTTTTTCTAACTGGAAATAAATAAATAATAATAATAATAAATAACCAAATTCGAAAAATTAATTTTTTGGCTCCCTTACTGGTTGGACTAGTTTATGTACAATTCCTAGTGTAGTCAATAAGCAAGCAAAAAAATTCATTTATCGAATTTGACCGAAAGGGTAATTGAAGCTTGTTTCTGATCACTAACCGAGTCTCCAGTATGAATTTGGTCGGTTAATTTAATTTCAGCTTGTATACCGATTGAAAATGAAACCTCTAGCTATAACAAGGGAAACTGTTCTATGTTTGAAATAAAAAATACACGTTTTGTTACTTTTGTCGTGAATAGTATAATTTTTTAAATGATATCGACCGCCAAAGAAGCCCTAATACTCCGGTAACAGAGACAAAACCTATGTGTACATAGCCTTAGGCCTACCATGAGTTTTGCTTACTTAAATATTTATATGAGAAATTGTGCAGCGCCCCTAGCGGCTTACTACAGGAACCAGCATTTCTCATACAAAATATTTTACGCAGACGGTAACGTGTATAGTAAGTAAAACTAATGGTAGGCCTACCTTGTGCGTTATTTACGGCCGGGAATATGTATGGTCTATTGTCAGTCCCATGTTGCATCGCGTAGGTACGCCATTTTTTTGAAATTTGGTAAAAAAAAAACTTAGGGTTTTGTGTTCTACTGGTGATTCTGAACCATAGAGTTCAATAAAGCTAGTGACTTAATTTTCAACTTGTATATGGGATGATAAAGTATACATAATAGACCACACTCCAACGAAAAAAAAAACGTTTTTTTCATACTTTTTTTTACCTTTCCATAAAAATTTAGACACCTTATTGAACCATTTTTTACTAGAAATTAAAAAAATTATTTGAGCAAAAATTTTTTTCTTCGGCTTGAATTTGGTCAGATTACGATACCATGATCTACCCTAGAATAATTTTCACTTATTATTGTAGGACCTTATACCTATATCATCCTTCCATCCATCAGCCTGTTTCGTCCACTGCTGGACATAGGCCTTTCCAGGATTACGCCACTCTTGGCGGTCCTCCTGGAAGAAATGCCCACTCACACACGCTGGGCAGGCGGGTTGGTGAGCGCGGTGCCGAAACCCTTGAACCAGTGACGCCGTTGCCCGTCACCAGTCTAATTTATATAAGTCCTGGCAATTGGGGATGGATATACCGCCATCCATCGGTCCCAGGCAATGGTGGGCCGCCTGGTTTTGCCCGAGAGCTGTTCTCTTACTCTCCCCCGAATAACTTCGGGAGGGTTTGCGAGTAAGATGGTGGTACCTCCACAGTCGAGCCCGGCATCAGCTCTACCACCTAATAACCTATATATACCTATATAAAGGAACCTTTTATTTATGCAGCCAACATTACACTGGAGGCTTGGTAAGTAATCAGTAACACGGATCGATAACATTTTTTGCTAATTTCGACAAATAAAATGTTGTCGTCCCATAATAATTGACTCGGGGCTGGGCTTGCGTTTGTGTGGAACACGAAAAGAATAATTTACGAATTTCACAAAAAGGATCATCGAACCTTGTTACTGAGCACTTACCGAGTCTTCAGTAAGAATGTAGCTGCATATAAGGATGGGGACAGAGATGACGTAAACAACTACAGGCCCATCTCAGTCTTGACTTCCATTTATAAAATTATACTAGGTGAAATTAAATCAACCGACCAAATTCATACTGGAGACTCGGTTAGTCATCAGGAACAAGATTTAATGACCCTCAAGGTGAAATTTAAAAATGGTTTTTTTGCCTGAGGATTACTGAACCTAGTTCTTGATCACTAACCGAGTCTCCAGTATGAATTTGGTCGGTTGATTTAATTTCACCCTATAGAGAAACTTATTGACAGACGACTAACGAATTACCTCAACGAGTTTACACTATTATCAAATCGGCAATTTGGTTTTCGCGAAGGTAAAAGTAGAGAGGAGAGGAGGCCGTGTTAGAGTTGACCAACATAATTACAGAGATGACGTAAACCACTACAGGCGGATTACTGAACCTAGTTCTTGATCACTAACCGAGTCTCCGGTATGAATTTGGTCGGTTGATTTAATTTCACCCTATAGAGAAACTTATTGACACACGACTAACGAATTACCTCAACGAGTTTACACTATTATCAAATCGGCAATTTGGTTTTCGCGAAGGTAAAAGTAGAGAGGAGAGGAGGCCGTGTTAGAGTTGACCAACATAATTACAGAGATGACGTAAACCACTACAGGCGGATTACTGAACCTAGTTCTTGATCACTAACCGAGTCTCCGGTATGAATTTGGTCGGTTGATTTAATTTCACCCTATAGAGAAACTTATTGACAGACGACTAACGAATTACCTCAACGAGTTTACACTATTATCAAATCGGCAATTTGGTTTTCGCGAAGGTAAAAGTAGAGAGGAGAGGAGGCCGTGTTAGAGTTGACCAACATAATTACAGAGATGACGTAAACCACTACAGGCGGATTACTGAACCTAGTTCTTGATCACTAACCGAGTCTCCGGTATGAATTTGGTCGGTTGATTTAATTTCACCCTATAGAGAAACTTATTGACAGACGACTAACGAATTACCTCAACGAGTTTACACTATTATCAAATCGGCAATTTGGTTTTCGCGAAGGTAAAAGTAGAGAGGAGAGGAGGCCGTGTTAGAGTTGACCAACATAATTACAGAGATGACGTAAACCACTACAGGCGGATTACTGAACCTAGTTCTTGATCACTAACCGAGTCTCCGGTATGAATTTGGTCGGTTGATTTAATTTCACCCTATAGAGAAACTTATTGACAGACGACTAACGAATTACCTCAACGAGTTTACACTATTATCAAATCGGCAATTTGGTTTTCGCGAAGGTAAAAGTAGAGAGGAGAGGAGGCCGTGTTAGAGTTGACCAACATAATTACTAAACACATGGAGGGTAAAAGGGAAACTGACATCTACTTGAATTACATTTGGTAATGTAAATTTTATACATTCCGTCTTTTTCGCATTTAAAACTAAATTATTTGCAGTGAACCAATCAAGAATCAACAACTAGACACACAGTCTCTGAAAAAAGTTCGTCAGAAAGTGTCCGAACCTGTAACGTGCATAGTAGCAAAAATCTTCAACCAAATTAAGACGTTATGTCGTTAACATAAGATGCAATGTCAGTTGTATATAAATGTCAATAGCGGTGACGAAATGCATCGCGGACACTTATGAGCGAGATTGTGAGTCTCGTTGTTTATGAGAGGCCAATTGTCAAATCACTTTAAAAATAAGTGACGGGTCATCTGCGAACAGAACTATCTCAGATAAGTTTTTAACTAAATAAGGAAGGTCATTTATTTGTATTAAAAACAATAACTCCGAGTCAATTATTAAGTAAGCCTAAATATTTTGCGTTTTTCACAGAAAGTGTCATTGAACCTCTTTCCTGACCACTTACCGAATCTCCAGTTTGAATTTGCCTAGGCATATAATTAAAAGTAGTTTTATTTTAATAAATAAAGTAGTAAAGTGTTTAAAAGCTTTTCATTAGTAATGCCCTTTTAAATGCTACAAGCACCTTAACATTTATGGCTTAAATTAATCACATATACTAAGTGTTCATTCTTTTAAATTACGTGTATTTTTATATATATTTTACAATGTCAGTTGGTCGTAAATAGCATTAGTACAGAAACATAAAATTAATGACTCATTCCCACTTGTTCAACTTAGTATATGTATATCCATTTCAGAGTTAAACTACTGGGATAAAATAGCTAAACTCGCATAGTATTTTATTGCACGCGTATTTATATTTATTAAGGAACCTTTTATCAGATGTTTGGAAAGTCTTGTACCTATGTATAGGTATTATTATGAGTTCTGGTTTCATCAAAAGTGGATCATGATTGTCTTTTATTCAAAACCAGGATAAAAATTAGTTTATAAAGTCTTCAGTAGGTCACTTAGAAAGTCTCCAGTATGAATTTGACAATATCAATCAAAGTCATCGTAGGTTTATTCTGTATTCAAAAACAGAATTCGAATTTCTATTAAAATGAAATCAACATTAATAAACAACGTAGGTATAATCTGAGTTATTCCACACGAAAATACGACCCCCCCACCCTTCCTCATCCCCTCAGTATCCACATGGGACAGCCTCCTCCCACCCCGACGAAGCTGCGGGCAAACGCTAGACTCGATAATACATACAAAATACACACACAAAACTAAAAGTAACAATATAACTTAAACCTAAAATACTTACAGAAAACTAAAGATCATATAAGACATAAGCCCATTAATATGGGAAAAAAAATATATATTTGCGGTTTTGGATAAGTGATATTATAACGATAAAAAATTGAATAAAATGAATAAAGAAACCGGCCAAGTGCGAGTCGGAATCGCGCACGAAGTGTTACGTACCATTATCTAATATGTATATAAAAACGGCAAAAAATCACGTTTGTTGTATGGGAGCCCCCTCTAATATCTATTTTATTGTTTTTTAAGGGGAGGAGGAGCAAAAATAATGTCTTTGTTAATTAAATCAAAATTACTTGTGTTCATATCTTAGTAATCAAAAGGGCCACAATTTTTGTTATTCTGTTTCGTTTTCTTTTTTGGGATAAACCTTATCTCAAATCAAATCAAATCAAATCAAATCAAAATATTTATTTTGTAAAATAGATACATAAAGTATACTTTCTACAAGTCAAAGTTAATCTTTACAATTATTATCTTTAGAATAAAAAAATAATATGTATATACCAATAAGGGAAATACATCCAAAAAATATTTAGGTTAGGCTAAAAAAATTTAACTATACACCTACATAAAATAGAGAAATCTAGGAATAAAAATATTATGTATAAATGATGCAACGAACAAACAATTTTCTCGTTTTGCATACAAAGATGTTGTCTAGTAAAATGAATATATATTTTATTAACCAAGATACCATTAATTTAATCATGCTAATGTAATACTATCCATCGGCTTAAAATGTTGATTCAGTTTTTATATGAACTGGAAACAACCAAACGGATCACATACTTCTATGATTTACGATATTCCTAATTCAGTCTTTAAATTGGGAGATAAATATAGTAGGCCAGGAACATACAAAACGTTTGTATAACATAAAAATAAAAAAATAAAAATGTTTGTGGAAGAGTCATAATGTAAATAGGGAATAGTTATTTGATTTTTGTAAATAAAAATGAAAAAAAATGCTCTGTTAGTTCGTAGTTTTATTTGGAATACTTAAATAAAATTCGGTAGATACCACCTATATCGATTCGCATCAGTTTGTCTCATCCCTATTCTATCGATATCGATAGGTATTCTAATCTCAATCGATATGGATGGAGCGTTAGCGGTGCGTCACTAGCGCCACTGTGGAAACATTGGAACTACTCGCAATTCACAGACTGTCCCATCTGTAGTTTACTGCTAATTTATTTCATCTGTGGCCTGCACAGATTATAATACTGAGAAATCTTGTATTCTGAAGTTCTTAAGAACCCGCTCCGTAATTTTCGTCTGTTTGATGCGATTGATTATATTAATATTTCTTCCTTTAATTGGGCGATGTCTTTGTAAAAATCAGAGACATACACCAGTCCATATTGGCCATCTAAATGAAGACTTAAAATTTATTTGATTCAATCGTTTCTCTTTTGCGCGTTATTTTGATACTTAAATATATTAATAAAGATTCGGAGCGGGCTCGTAGGTAAAAAAATAACTCACAAAAGAGAAACAATTCAATTAAATAAATTCTTGGCCTTTATTTAGACGGCCAATATGAAATGGTGTATCTCCCTTCCAAAAACATCGCGATAAAGGCCAGAAAAATATTCAACATGTTGTTTTTCATCAAAGTTGTCGTCGTCGCGGACCGGGCTCTTTATAAGTACGGCTGAGCTCATCCCTCTAACTAAGATAAGAGTCTTATAAGATCACGAACATTGGGAGCATTTTTCCATTTAATTTTGAACTACAGTTGGTTCCACACGCTTAAATCTTCCAAAGTGTTAAAATACCAATCTAAAAGTGATTTTGAATCATGCAGACAAAAATGTCGCTCATCATAAATTGTTCAGTAATGATACTATGTATTGTGGGTTGGTTTTTATCGGCAGACGCAGACGGTCTAACTAATCCAGATGACAATTGGAGACGACCGCGAAGAAGTCCTCTAGGGTCTCTTGGATATATTATTGGCAGGTATGGGAGACAGAGTGCAACAAAACAAGAGTAACAAATAAATTCTTAAAATTACATAAGCTACAGGAGATTAATTTTAACAAATTTAACCTCAGTAACGTCAATGGAGAGACCATGCAAAGCGTTTTTTAAAAGCTTATCGCGCCGATACAAGAAAAGCCTTCACAGATTATTACAATAGTTACTACGTAAGCCTGACCGTATATCTGACCAACCCCTGACGTCTTCGTCTGTGAACAAATGGATCCAAAAATCGGATGGCCCATGGACTGGAACGAAAGCCTGGTAAAACCCAGATGCACCTGATACCACAAAGGGTAAAAATAATAAATTAAGTGAAGTGAAAATGGAACGCAGCAAATACTACTAGTTGTTAGCAGCTATGCAGCGCTGATTTTCAGTTTATCCCATTTTTCATGAGACAAAATTGTTGTCACGACATACTCCAAATAATTACGGAAAGACCAGAAACTTGTATACATTGACCAGCGTTTTTAAATTTTTCTTCTAGGAAATATGTATTTTATAAATTATATTATAAAAGATGACTTTTGTTTATATTACAAATTCATACTGGAGACTCGGTAAGTGGTCAGGTCAAGATTGTTACTTGTTTTATTACCCTGTTTGCAAATTACAAAAAAAAAACTTTTTGAGCTTCTTTACTTGTTCAAGAACAGCCTTGACTTAATTAGTATGGGAAAGGGTCATTACAAATTGGTCATGACCACTTACCGAGTCTACAGTATTAATTTAGCTATATAAACAAAAGCCAACTTATACAGGGTGTAAATGCAAAGTCAAGAATCCCTTTAGGGTATGAAAGTATACACGATTCTGATGTCATTACGAGAAAAAAAAACATACCTTGAATTTTCACCAAAAATTCCATCATTTTTCTAAGCTATGGCTACGCAGCTCACCGGCCTCCCCACACACCTAATTGCACCCCGCAACCCGCACCCCTCATCCGAGTGGCCAGCGACCAGTGAGGGTGGTGTATTTTGAGTAAAGAAAATCGTCTTATTATGAGGTACTGGTACTTTATTTAGAGATCCCAGTATTTAAAATAATATCTTTACCGATCATACTAACACACCCTTAAAGGATTCTTGCCTTTGCTTTTACACCCGGTATATGTTAATGTATAAATTATACTTAAATAAAATATGTAAGGACGTAAATATTTTGAAATAACCTGAAATTTAAAATAAATAATCCTAAATAAAAAGCCAACTGTTTGTCAAGTAAGATATGAAACTTTGTAACTTATCCTTGTGAAAGTGATGAATGACAGTGCGCACAATCAGATCGATTATTCATGCAGATTTGTAACAAAAAAATATAACTCTCAAAGAGTAACTTATAGCTAAGGATAATGTTTACAAATAGTTTATTATATCTTACAGCATATTATTTCTTATGATACGTGGGACGCACTATAAGTTTCCGGAATGAATATGAAAAAATACTATTAAAGGTACAAAATTAATTTATTGTTTTTCAAAATAATCTCCCTTGGCGTCTATGCACTTTTTCATTCGATCAAACCAGTTTTGAAAACTTTTGTGCCACTCCCCTGTGGTGACCTCTGAAACGTGTTTTTCATACTCCTCGACAGCCTCTTCTGGTGATGAAAATCATTGACCGCGTAATTGGTTCTTAATTTTTGGGAACAGAAAAAAGTCACAAGGTGCCAGGTCGGGACTGTATGCAGGATGACTCATGAGTTCTACATTTTTCGTCTTCAAAAAGTCGTTTGTCTGTCTGGCCGTGTGAGAACTAGCATTGTCGTGGTGCAGGATGATACGGCGTTCACGGTTATTTTTACGGAGTTCGTCAATAACTTCCGGCAAACAAATGGTCGTGTACCAGTCACTATTCACGGTACGACTATTCTCTAAAGCAACAGTAGCCACGTGTCCAGTTTTATTAAAAAAAGAAGCAATCATCCGCTTAGATGCACTTTTCACGCGCGCCGCTTTGGTTGGTTTCGGCTCATCTTGAAAGACCCATACGCTCGATTGCTGCTTTGTTTTGGGATCGTAGCAATAAATCCATGTTTCGTCACCTGTTACTATGTCCCACACCAAATTTGACGCACCTTCGTTGAATCTGGTAAGCATGGCACTGCACCAAGTGACGCGGTCCGTTTTTTGAGCCTCGGTCAAGTTGTGTGGGATCCACCGCGAGCACAGCTTTCTCACACCCAAATGTTTGTGTAGGATTGATTGTATTTGACTCATGCCTATTTCTAAGGATGCGCGAATTTCATGGTAGGTCACATGCCTGTCTGTTTCAATCATACGGCGCACAGCATCAATGTTTTTGTTGGTCACAGCGGTGGACGGCCGACCATCGCGAGATTCGTCACTGAGATTGATACGACCACGCTTGAATTCTGCAAACCAGCTATAAACAGTCGTCTTGCATGGTGCTTCATTGCCAAAAGCTGTTTCAAGCCGAGCAATGCTCTGTTGAGCTGTCAAATTACACTTAAAATCATAGAAAATCATACTACGAAAATTTTCCCGAGTTAAATCCATGTTGATGCAGACAAACAATTTTTTAAATGGCGCCACAAGGTAAAAACAAAAGACAGTCAGATGAAACAAACTGCATTCTACAGCCAAAGAGTTCTATTTTCAAATGTAGCAATACATTTTTAAATATTGTTTATGTAAGTGGCCAGTTCCGGAAACTTTTAGTGTTACCTATGTATTATAGGTATTGTAGCTACAAAATAATTAGATTTCGCATATTCATGAATTCATGCGTAAATTCCCAAAAATGTCTTTCGATAACCTTGAGATTAGAACAGGTACAAAAAAACGAATATGTCAGGGGTCACGGGTGGTAAAATGTTCAATATTTCTTTTAAATTAGTAAACAAACAAAGTGTGTAAAACGTACTAATATCTCGTAATAATTAAGTACTTATTTTTTATGTCAAGGAAATTTTACTCTACGGTCAGCCTGAATATGGGTCAGGAGCGGAACAATAAATATAATAGTAAATGCTGGACGCCATCTTGGACGCCAACATGGACGTCATGGACGTTTAATGCAATTTAAAAAGTATCTAATATAAGTAATTATTTCAATTTTAAATAGTATGTACGAGTAGCAAAATGATTCTTTTAGTTACTTATGTAATGTTCAAATACAAGGAATTATTGTAGTGTAATAAATTTACCCAATTTTCTATAGAAATCTATAATTTTAACCTTGTCTTTGATCACTACGATGTAAGCGGGTAACACATTGAAATTAACAAAACAGAAAAGAATTTGTAGAAATTAAAACTATAGAATGCATGTACTCGGTTGACGAATTGTAAGTAATTTTATATTTTGATAGCTTAATGTAGTTTGTTTTATTTTGTTACCGAATTTCTTGACATCATTTATGGATTTTAGAGATAGTACACATTATTTCTGTAGTGCTTACATTATATTTTTTTTGTATTTTAGTTTGAGTTAATATAATAATCAAATATGACTATAATGGCTTGCAATAAAAAAAACTAAAAAAAAATGTTTCAAAGAATTGTACTGTATAATAAATTTACGTACTTAAACCCAATGGAAATCTATTATTTTAACCTTGTCTTTGATTAATCTATGTTGAATCATAATATAATAATAATTTAACCAAGTGCGAGTCAGACTCGCGCACAAAGGGTTGCATACCGCTCCACAATACGGGTACGGAACCCTAAAAACGTTATGGTACATAACATGCCGTAGCAAGCAACATTAGGCGTCAAAAAACAAAGGCGCTAAAATGGTAGCGCCTGCCAAACAGTTCGGCTCCCTCTAAGTACGGAATCCAAATTTGTATTATTTGTTGTTTTACTTCCAGCGCCGGATTTAAGGGAGGGCAACCGGGGCTGAAGCCAAGGGGCCTCCACACAAGAGGGGCCTCCACAAGTTTTTAATATCAAATCAAATCAAATCAAAATATTTATTTTGTAAAATAGATACATAAAGTATACTTTCTACAAGTCAAAGTTAATCTTTACAATAAATATCTTTAGAATAAAAAAAAAATATGTATATACTAATAATATATTGAACACTAATTGTTGTTTCGAATAAATAACTCGCTGTATTTATGTTATAATATAACTAACCATACATAAAAATACAGTAGGTACAAATTGCATAAAGATGTTAGGGCTCATGATGTTGTTTTTTCTATTTGTATTGGCTTTGTCCATGAGAACAATATTTTTCGTTTTATCCTACTTTTTTAAGAAATGTAACTATATTAATTCAAAGAGTAATGCTAAAATTCAAAATTGTTTTCAAACACTAAGTACAACTAACTTCGTTCTTGCCCGGGGGCCTCCACACCTTAAAATACGGCTCTGTTTACTTCAGAGTTACTACAATCAGAGGCGCAATTGTGCCAATTGTGGTGTAAGCCAATCGTATTAAAATTCGATTGTCATATAGCTATTTGACAAAGCAAATAAGCCCGTTTGACTATTGAAATCGTACGTTTTTGGTTGTCAACAACAAACCAAGACAATCGTATTCATTTGATCGCCAAAAATGTACGATTTCAATTGTCAAACGAACTAATTTGTTTATCCGACTGATTGAATTTGAAACTTGTACTAATGTTTGACCGTTTTTAAAATACAGCTGAAACAAAATAAAGTTTAAAAATGCAGATTTTTCAAGTTTTTTTGGTGCCTGTGTTATTTTTTTTTATTGTTTGCCATATTAAAGGCAAAGGCTTAGTAATACAATCCGGTTTAGCATCTTTCGGGTATGAAACCTTAAAAAGGACGCTTATAATGCATCCATACATACTTCATTATTAAATATAATATATTGAGAAAAAGCTATGTACCTAAATATATTATTCCCAGTATTTTACGAAGGGTTTTTGAAGTGGGCATGGGTCACTTGCGCGCCGCGGTCTAGAACTCATGCAGGTAGCAGTAAATACTACCGGTCTATTGCGCGCTGATTACCCTCGGTGATTAGGACAGTTGCGCGCAATGGTTAGCCTTTTGGTTTAAATTTAACTTCTGGGTGGTCATAGAAAAATAACCACGAAGGTTACTCGTGACTCGCCATACCTAATCTTCTAACCTAAGCTACCACCTCTCTTCTGCACTGCAGGACTTCCGAAAATTTTCCTCTTCCTCATTTAAATCAGGCGGCAATCAAATCAAAATCAAAACAAAATAGATACAAAAAAGTATACTTTCTACAAGTCAAAGTAAATTTTAACAATATAGTATATCTTTATAATATAAAAAAATATATAATAATACGGGAAATAAAATATAAACCTGCATAAAATAGAGGAATCTAGGAATAAAAATATTATATATACATAATGCAATGAAGAAATAAGTTCATAAATAAAAACGGGAAATACATACAAAAAATATTAAGGTTGGGCTACTAAAATATAATAAAGTTATACACCTGCATAAAAAAGAGAAATATAGGAATAAAAATATTGTATATACATAATGCCTAACCATCCACACCATTCGATTAGTATTGCTAAGAAGAAGGGCAAGAAACTTAGCAAACCATCCTTTTTTTTTAAATAAACATATGATACAAAATCATACTCAAGTAAAGGCATAAAAAATTTAAGACTGCAGGAATTATGTCACGAGAAAAAATGTATCTTAGTCAACCCGTCTCATATATTGTCTATTACCTTTAACAAAGTAAATTTACTTGTTAATTAATTTTAAGCCTTTAGAGGAATCATACAGTATTAAAATATGCTAATTATGAATTACAAATTTGAATAAGATTATTATTATTTATTACACCATGCTTCATTATCGTCAAAATAATCATTGATTTTATAATAAGCTTTTTTAAGTAAACTTATTTTCAGCAAACTAAGGACCTCCTCTGGAAGCTTATTGTAAAATCTTATACCATGTACCTACTTTGGCAAGTCTTAATTTTGGAAAGGCTAGTTTATGTTTATTTCTAGGTTCAACAGAGTGGTGCACACCAAGCCTCGGGAAATTATCCTCGGCTGATTCAACCAGGCGGCGGCGACATATGAATATACATTACTCTAAGGTTCGTAGTATAATTCTGTGCTGCTGGAACAAGTTGCCCATATTTTCGGCGGGAAAAAAAAAGAAACGGGGTAAGGGTAGGTTCATAAACATTTATCGCCTTAAAAATCTTAATCCCGAATTTGCGCGCAAGTGTCCTATTGCCGACCTGGTCGCTAGAGTCATAAAAGTAATTAGAAGGGTCTGGAAACTGACCGCGGCGAGCAAGTGACCAACACCATTTGAAGTAAGCATTCTGTGTAAAAAGTATACCGGGAATTGTTCAATAAATCCAAAAAAGTAATTTATTCGTCAAAATGTATTTTGTCGCCTTCAAAATAGGTCCCTTCACTTGCAATACAGCTACGCCTGCGCTTGACCCAGTCCTCCATACGTTTTTTGTAAGCTGATTGGGGTATGGTCTTCAACTCCTTCAGCGAATTTTCTTTCATAGCTTCAATCGACTCGAAACGCCTTCTTCGAAGTGGTAATTTTAGCCTCGGGAACAGGAAAAACTCAGACGGAGCCATATCAGGAGAGTACGGCGCTTGGTCGATGACATTCGTCGAGTTTTTGGCTAAAACTCTTGCACAATTATGGCTTTGTGCGATGGTGCATTATCATGGTGTAAAATTCACGAATTGTCGTTCCATAAATCTGGCCGTTTTCGGCAGATATTCTCTCGCAAACGCCTAATGACGCCTATTTAAATAATATTGTTTATGCACCGTTTGTCCCTTTAGAAGAAATTCCTAGTGCACTACACCGCGGCAATCGAAGAAAACTACTAGCATGACTGAGATTATGTTTGTATTGGGAAATCCCTCGTTTTGCTATACTCTAAATATTAATATTAGAGTGCATTACAAACCAGAAAAGATAAATTAGAAACAAATGTAAAGACAAGAATTTGAAAAAATTCTTTGTGCCAGGATTCGAACCTGCGACCTCTTGTTATCAAGAGAAGCGCGCTACCAATTGCGCCAACGAGGTACTTACCTAGACCGTTGAATTTTTCCACTATACTTGTCCACCATTACACCATTGTGTAATGCACATACTGAACGGTGACAAAATGCATCGCGGACACTTTTTGAGCGAGATTGTGAGTCTAGGTAGTTGTTTATGAGAGGTCAATGGTCGAATCACTTTAAAAATAAGTGACTCAACCTCTGCGAACAGAACTATCTCAGATAAGTCTTTAACTAAATAAGGAAGGTCATTTATTTGTATTAAAACAACTCAAAGTCAATTAATAAAGTAAGCCTAAATATTTTGCGTTTTTCACAGAAAGTGTCATTGAACCTCTTTCCTGACCACTTACCAAATCTCCAGTTTGAATTTGCCTAGGCTTATAATTAAACGTAGTTTTATTTTAATAATAAAGTAGTTAAAATGCTACTTAACCACACTAAGCACCTTAACATTATGGCTTAAATGAATCACATATACTAAAGTTTTCATTCTTTTAAATTACGTGTATTTTTATATATATTTTTAAAATGACAGTTTTTTATTGCAATCGTACACATACGTACAATACACCCGGTACACCCGCGTTTCACCGACGATTAATACGTCCCAACGTGATGGGTGGTGAGCTCTATCGCCGTTCCTCGGGCACAAATACACACTTTTTAGGGCTTGCAGGTTTCCTTACGATGTTTTCCTTCAATGTTCAGCAAGTGGTAAGTATTAAATACCCTGCAGATAAATTCAGAAAAACTCGACTGTGGAGGTACCACCATCTTACTCGCAAATCCTCCCGAAGTTATTCGGGGGAGAGTAAGAGAACAGCTCTCAGGCAAAACCAGGCGGCACACCATCGCCTGGGACCGACGGATGGCAGTATATCCATCCCCAATTGCCGAGCCTTATAACAGACTGGTGACGGGCAGCGGCGTCACTGGTGCAAGGGTTTCGGCACCGCGCTCACCAACCCGCCTGCCCAGCGTGTGTGAGTATGGGCATTTCTTCCAGGAGGACCGCCAAGAGTGGCGAAATCCTGTAAAGGCCTATGTCCAGCAGTGGACGAAACAGGCTGATGGATGGATGGATGTAAACGTGGTGGAAGTGCATTCATTTGCTTAAGTTTTGCCTGGTCTTTGTTGTTTAAAATGCTGTCACAGAAACTGATAAGTTGTTTAACTTGTCTATTATATCTCTCCGTAGGGTCTGTTTTCAATATTTCGAAAGATCCTTCTCTAAGAAATGTGTTTATTTTATGTTCATATTCAGATTTTTGTGCTATAACGAGTACAAGAATTTGTGTATAATTTATTCAAGATGAACCATCAATCGAATCCATCCAACGCTTAATTTATTTACTCACACTCTGCATTGAAAAACGCAGTATGATACACGTGCGTAAGGGCAATAACTTACTCGTAACGTTTAAGCTATTGCCTCCTTTACGCACCCGTAGCATAAACTACTATTATTTTTCTTTTTAAATTATGATCGCCGAACTCCTTAGTCCTTTAAAAACTTAGACAAGGTTAGTTTAAAAAAAAAACATATGGTATGTAATGGATATTCATATTTTAAATTTCCTGGACAGTTATTCAGATTTCCTGGACACTTTTAAATAGCTCGCCTTCTGGTAGGTCTTTACAGTATTTAATGGTAATATCAAAATATATTTTCGGGGAAATATTTTTTTCTTTCGGCCATTTCCCCGGAACGGTTGGTCCTGGGACCTCTATATTTTGATCCTATGGTGAAAGGAACATTTTTTCAACCAAAACAAAATTCTTAAACCATATCTTCGGAAGTTTTGGTCCTAAACTAGATATTTGAACCTTAGGGTGCCAAAAAAATCTATACGACATGACTTAGGAAGGGTTGTCAGAGGTGTTTCCAAGTGTAAAGTATGAAATGCCAGTGACAATCAACACTTGGAATGTTAGGTGGTGGTGAGCCCTATCGCCGTACTTCGGGCACAATCCGAAGCAGCAGACCGGACACAAATTAACCATGGGGATTAAACCCACGACCTCTAATTTTTTTTTTTATATGATCCTTTCAACTTATTTATTAATTTACATCATTAAAAAAACTTATTCTAAACTAAAATAACCTAACAATATAAATGACACTCTTAAACTTAAAAATAACAACAAATAATATACCTGTTCTAAAATTGACCCCTGCGGCCTGATGCCCAGAACGCTGGCCACATTTCCTCTTGGCCAAGGAATGCGCCAGCCCTCTGCTCACCCGATGTTTCCACTAAAAGAAGTGATAGATTTAAATTATTCTAATAATTAAAATTTTCATAAGAATCCAAATGTTAAAAACATATCTACTTTTAAATTATTGACCCGAAAAATAGTAACAGATTCGATAGGACTATCCAAAAACAAAACAAAGGCGGGCGAAGCCGCGGGGAAAAGCTAGTTAATAGTTTCAACATCAAATACTTTAGATACTGTTTAATCCCTAGGTTTAATATAAGGTGACCTTCGTTTATGCGGCCAAATTCATACTGGAGACTCGATAAGTGGGCAGGACCAAGGTTCAATGACCGTTTCTGTGAAATACGCAAAATAAAAATTTAGACTTCCTATACTAATTGAGTCAAGGTTGTTCTATAGAGCAACAAACATTATTTTTCGTATTTCGCAAACAGGGTAATTGAACCTTGATCCCGACCACTTACCGAGCCTCCTGTATGAATATGGTCCTATAAACAAAAGTCACGTTATATATTATACTGTGCTAAGTTTTAAGGACGTACGAGTAGCTGACCAAATAGGCGACATACTGAACAAGGGCAAAGTAAAAACTACCCGCAATAGAAGAGCTTGTGTGACTAGGCTGATGGATGTAGAAGAAGCAAAAGAGCTGTGTCAGGATCGTAGCGGATGGAAATTTCTTCTGGGAGACAGGCGTGAGTATATGAATGTTTCATGGAGAAACACACAAAAGATTATTTTGTGAGTTACTTTGCAAAGTACAACATTTACTTTAGGGAGGGCTTTCAAACAAAGTCAAAAGATTTGGTTAATTAAATCACACACGTCGTCGGCACAACTTGCCAAGTTTACGAAGACAGCCAAGTTCAAAACAACGCTTCCGGTTTCACGACAACGCTTCCGCTGCTAAGTTTGTAAAAGTTGTATGTTTCGTAAAAGAGAAAAGAGAATTTTCTTACATTGTAAAGGGGGCTTACCCCGATACTGTCTCGTTTTAAATTCATTTGAAACTGTGAAATTGTAATAATTACATCTGAGAAAATTTAAACTATATCGTATACGATTACTTATAATTTACTGCATGCAATAAAATTGCAAAGATAGTTATAGGTAACTATTAGGTTTTAAACAATAACTTGTATACCAAACTTGTACCAAAATAAACGTTGTAAGAAATGTGATATAAAACGGCCGCCATGTTAAAAATTCATTCTGTTAATTCCAAAATAATAAATAAAAACCCCTCAAAATAGCGAGTTTTCTGAGCAGCCCGCTCCCAATGAGCAGTAAAAGAATAAAAGAAAGCGAGCGACCAGGATATATTTTTCTGGATAACCTTCATTATCTACGTCATCTCAGAACATCTATCCCCTGGACACAAGTTGCCTTGGCCAACCTGGAAGTCTTTCAACCAACTCCAAACGCAGGTGGGCCGATGCAAGGAGACTCTTTTGGAATGTGGACTATCTCTTGTTATTTATTTTAAATTTGAGTATTGAGTGAGCATTTATTTATTATTCTTACTTTTTTTCTTTCCATTCTGACATGTAAATAAGAACTCTTTATGCCGAAACCATCGAAGCATTCCCTTTTCTATTCAAGTCACAGTTTAAGCAAAAACGTTTTGACTGGCCGTAGGATCATATTTTGAAGTAAATAAATAAATATTACCTATTTTATTATTCTAACAAGATAGATAGACAGCTTTGCTATTAGGATGTCCGTGCCTTTGAAAAATTCATAAAAAGTATTCTCTAGCAGCATAATAATCAATTTCCCTTTGCAAATTGCAGTTAAATGATTAAGACGCTTAACCACAACTCTAAATATACTTTTAGTTTAAACCTTCTCAGTTGGGAATAACGACGGTTTTTCATTGGCTCGGGATCGTTAGCACAATAACAGTTTTTGCTCCATTGAAAACTAGATTATCCGACGCTTCAGAGTTGTGCAAAAACCGCTTCACCCCGTTTTAATCTGTACATGCCTCAGTTGTTTCTGGGGCACAAATAGAGCGAGTAACAAAAACTCTGTCAGACCCGAAAAGGTAGTTTTTATTTGGGTTATACGAAAGCAGCCTCCCCGAGTGACGTAACCTGAGGTACACACACTAATTACTGCAATTCAGGGATCGTTTTTGTTACCCTGTCATAGGGTAACTGCATGGGTTTTACAAAGAGTTTTTGGATGAAACCCTATTCTTAGTGTAAGCCTATCCATAAGTGGTAAGCAAACACTGAAACAAATAGCTTCCAAACAAGGGGGTAGTTTGTCTTGTTTGGCTATATTAACTAACTTATTGGTTGTTTCCAATGTTTTTATGACCAAGTAAACAAGTTGAATTAGTACAGGAAATTGACATCTTGTTGCACTCATATGGAGTTAAGATAGTTGTTACGGTTAAGAAGCTCTTGTTCAATTTACTTTTTTTTTTCAGTGAACCCTATTCAAATTGGGGTTTTATTTTCAGGCTTTCTTTCAGCTTAGTCGCTAAGGGTAACTGTGGAACCCTATTAAACCATATCCATAGACCATTGATGTAAAAAGCCATAGACTTAATGAAACCACGAATAATCTGAAAGTGTATCCCTATAGAACCCGATCATACAGAAACTGTCAAAAAAAAGGCATTACTTTTTGTTAAAGCGCCTATGAAGGATTTCAAACCTAATGTAACACTATGATAGCCTCAACTTCCAAACCCTAATGTTACCCTATGATAATCTTAACTTTAAAGCCCGGTTTTCGGGTCCCTGGCCATCTTTACTAGAGATCTCAATCCAAGAGGCAATCGTGCGCGTACAAAAAGTATAGTAAATAATAAATAATACGAGTATATCTGAATAACTTTGTATCTTATCAGAAGTGACACACCTATTCAAACGCCCAAACAAAAACTGCTCTGCTAAGATTAACAAAATAAAAAGCGGCCAAGTCAGTGTCGGGTTCCGTAGTTGCCCAGTTCATTTTATAAGTTGGTCTACTAATACAGATCGCTCCAAACTTCTAGTCCCATAAATTTAGAAGGACAGCCCATACATTGTCGTGTTTAGAGGGGACTAAAAGTTTAGCGCGACCTGTACTCGTACACCTGTAAAGCGTACTTAGCTGTGATAGTTTTCCTTTTAAATTCATTATATATACTACTTCTGTGAATTTTCTCACATCTCCATAAGCAACACAATAATTTACACCCATAATGATTTTTAACGACCCATCCAACGATACAAAAACTCCGGGACACACGAAAATAAAAATTCATTCCCCATTTACGTGTATTAAAATTCGGGGTTTTTTACCGTTTTATCGGCGTGATTAATATGTATCCCATACCAAATTAAAGCTTTCTAGTAGTCTCTATCGGTAAATACTATAAATAGTAACTATACGGGTTCCTTGTCGGACCACGGAACCCTAAAAATGGCGTGATCTTATGATGTTTGTTGTTTTGGTAAACAAATGCGGTCCATACCGAAGTTAATAGTTTTCATGAGTTTGTCATACAAGGAAATAAATCGTAAATAAATTACGTAATCACTTGGGATTAAATCATTGACCTCTTACCACGGACCCTGATAAGGCCCGTGCCTTGTTCATCAAAAATATGTGAAACCTGGAAGTCAGAAAGGAATCTTCAAATTCTAAATCATAATCTAGAAGACATTGGTGGTATATTTCAGGGTACACCAGTAATATGCACTGGTTTGATATTTTATTTTTTTTGTGATACCATTTATCCATCAGCCTGTTTCGTCCACTGCGTCCACTCTTGGCGGTCCTCCTGGAAGAAATGCTCATACTCACACACGCTGGGCAGGCGGGTTGGTGAGCGCGGTGCCGAAACCCTTGCACCAGTGACGCCGCTGCCCGTCACCAGTCTGTTTTATATCCGCCATCCATCGCTCCCAGGCAATGGTGGGCCACCTGGTTTTGCCTGAGAGCTGTTCTATTACTCTCCCCTGAATAACTTCGGGAGGATTTGCGAGTAAGATGGTGGTACCTCCACAGTCGAGCCCGGCATCAGCTCTACCACGTATACATTTTTTGTGATTGGTTGAAGTAAGTATCAGATGAATATTCACAAAAAATTTAACCTGATGGATGATGCAAAGGTGTAAAGCTCTGTTCAGTATGAGTAATAACTATTTATATATTTCTAGACGAGTGCGCTTCATCCTACGTTTCAACGACCCTTTCCATTAGACGCAATAGCACAAAAAACATTAGTACCTAAAATGTATTATTTATAACTAGCCTTTCGCTTTGGCTCCGCTGGCGTTTATTCAATCTCTGCCCCGTTTTCAGCTTTGCGGCTATTTCATCAACACACCTGAAAGCCTATGTGTCGACCAGGGTCATTACGATTAAAGAAAACTGTATCCAAATCCGATGAGTGATTCTCGAGTTAAAACGGAACATTACAAATACATACAGAGAGAAAGAAACAAATCAAAGGATTGTGGTTTTTGCATCAGTGAAACAACTACCCATTTCACTTGAAAATTTTCCAAGTATTTGTTATTTGTATAGATGTTTGAAATAGTTCAAATGGATGTACAACCCGGTCACATTATCTCGAGACCTGGCGTCGATGACGTCACGTCGCGTCGGTGCTCAGATATGGTGCGCAAAACAAGCATCCTCTAGTAGGATATTATTATAAGCAATAAGATTTCCAACAAAACAAATATTGTGTTAATTAATTTAATGTAGGTAATATTATTATAATGATATGATTATTTTTTATTCTCATCAAAGTACATTTTGATATTCCTGTTGCAGCACAGGTTCGTTTAACAACTTGATCTACAGGTATTACGAATTGCTTGTTAGCTTTATCTGAGTCAAAGAAAGCGAGAACTTTCAGGATTAAATTTCTTGCTTCACTGTGAATAGTTTTTCCCATATTTGAAAAAACTTTCACTGTCCCACATCAAAGCAACGAAATAGTAACAAAAATGTCCAAACTAAACCAAAATGTCCAAACTTAACAAAAATGTCCAACGTTGCAACAAAAACAATATTTTAACGTAACAGCAATAATAAAATAACAATAAAAGTCCAAACGTAACAATGGAATGTTTAAAAATATACCTACCACGAAAACAAGTCGACGCGTATCGGCAACGAAAGTGCTAACCGTACTGACGCGCCGTGGCGAGCGCGGGGAGGTGAAAGGAGAACGGGGCGGGTGGTTCGCATTCCAGCGAGGTCTCGAGATAATGTGACCGGGTTGTAGGTATGAATTCCATACAAGAGAGCGCTGTTCGCTGGGTCACGTATCAAGGTGACAGCGCGGACGAAGCCGCGAGCAAAAACTAGTATTTCTTACGAATAAAAAGGTAAGAACCCGCATGCTTTAAATGTTTCCCAGACATACTCGTAACATGAAAATTAAGTCTACGCGTATTATTCAGTGCAAGAAAACCGGCCAAATAATAAATAAACCGTACGGTCCGAAATAGAATAACATCGCTAAAATCGATTACAAATGAATGAGGTGAATGGCAAATAATCCACGAGTGAAGCAAATGTCTTCATTCATTCGTATGACTTTTGTGGCTCACGCGACGGAGGTGAGGCGATGAGAGCGTTGAACGGAATGAAATGTCAAAAATGATTTTCACTCCATAATTTCAGACAAAATTTCGAAAAGTCTTCTCATCAAAGGATCATCTCGAAATGGAAGAATTTATATTTGTGAATGTGTTTGTGGGTTTGTGGAGTCGGTAAAAAATATATAACGTATTGTATTCTGTGTTAAATTAAGAGGTTATGAGGTATCTTTTATAAAGCGGTCCGAATCATGAGCTATCTTTCACATCGTTTGCTAGCTCACAAATTATGGACCAGTCCTCGCTCACACTTGAAATCATTCATGGCTTACAGCGATGTAATTCTATTTCGGACCGTACGGAAAGATAGCCCATTTCGCCGAGAGCTGTTCCGCAATGTTATTGTAGATTGCCAGTTCTCTTGCACTTCTCTGTTTCTATAGTCTTGATAACGAACTCGGTTCTGGTATAGAGGCGCTATTGTCGTACCACTGATGTTTGTAATAATATCCTGGTCAATTAGAACATTTTGAATTCGCAACTTAACATTAGTAAATTTGAATTTTACCAAATGCATTTCAATACTATTAAACGAGCAATATTTGCGTATGCTACCGGTCAAACCCGATTTTTAGGTAGTTTTTCCTAGACCAAAGTAGGTGCGATGACGAGCGAAGCGAGGAGGAGCATGGTAGGTTGCTTGTGAATATAAATTCAGGAGCCGAGCGAAGCGGAGCAGAGCGAGGTGACGTCTTAAGTTTCAACAAAAATACGTTCTACCAGTCATCTCCTGATATCTAAAATCTACTAATTGAAAATTACGCATTACTTGATAAGCACGTAAGTAGCTCAGTTGGTAGAGAAACTGCCTGGCGGGCAAGTTGCATCTCTCGACTGCGGGCGAGCTTACTTGTAGTTGTAAATGGTTGTAATGCGTATAGACACGCGCTTGTGTGCGTAACTACAGGTAGCGTACCGAACGAAACTGAGCGCTTCCGAGCTTACGCACACTAAGGCAATGTGCATTTACATTTACACACACGAGTATGGTAAATTTGGTAGTTTGTCTCATGACGAAACCCAAAGTGCTCTTTGCTCTTTTGCGGATATTCGTCATGTGTCCTTGAAAGTCAAGTCTGGTGTCTAATGTCTAATGTCAAGTCACGAATTTCGTCAACACGCTCTAGCTGAGCGTCGGGGAGACGATACTGATATTCCAGCGGCGTCTGGGACCGGGTGAAGCTGATCGCCTTGCACTTACTGCTGTTGAACTGCAGACGGTTTGCCTCGCTCCACTCCGCCACCCTGTCAATGTCCCGCTGGAGACGCTCACAGTCACTAACGTCACTCACGACAGAGAAAAGCTTCAAGTCATCTGCAAACATGAGGCATCCACTTCCCTCAAGTACCTTGGGCAGGTCATTAATCATGATCAAGAACTGGGTAGGTCCCAAGGTACTTCCCTGACTCACACCAGATCTGGTGTAGAAGGGATGCGATTTAAATCCCGCACGCTGCATATACTAGGTGAAATTAAATCAACCGACCAAATTCATACTGGAGACTCGGTTAGTCATCAGGAACAAGGTTTAATGACCCTCCAGCTGAAATTCGAAAAAAAAAATTATTTTACCCGTAGAACCTGCACTAGGAATTGTACTTAAACTAGTCCAACCAGTACAAGAGCAAAAAAAAATATTTTTCGAAATTGGCCAAAAGGATTACTGAACCTAGTTCTTGATCACTAACCGAGTCTCTAGTATGAATTTGGTCGGTTGATTAAATTTCACCCTATATTGTAACCGATCATTAAAATCATCATAGATTCATCTAGCTAGGAGGACTCTTAGACACCGACTGAGCTCTCGACTCTCGACTACAACTTGTGAACATCAACTAATATTAAGAGATTGCTCAAACTCGGTTCGATATTTCTCTCCGCGAAGTTCATATATCTGTCCTGTTTTATCTCTATACATATAAAATGGGGGCGTTGTGTAGAGGCTTGGGGGGCGATTTGTAATTTCATCTAGCTAGGAGGACTCTAAGACACCGACTGAGCTCTCGACTCTCGACTACAACTTGAAAACATCAACTAATATTAATTAAGAGATTGGTCAAACTCGGTTCGATATTTCTCTCCGCGTAGTTCATATATCTGTCCTATTTTATCTCTATACATATAAAATGGGGGCGTTGTGTAGAGGCTTGGGGGGCGATTTGTAATTTCATCTAGCTAGGAGGACTCTAAGACACCGACTGAGCTCTCGACTCTCGACTACAACTTGAGAACATCAACTAATATTAATTAAGAGATTGCTCAAACTCGGTTCGATATTTCTCTCCGCGTAGTTCATATATCTGTCCTGTTTTATCTCTATACATATAAAATGGGGGCGTTGTGTAGAGGCTTGGGGGGCGATTTGTAATTTCATCTAGCTAGGAGGACTCTAAGACACCGACTGAGCTCTCGACTCTCGACTACAACTTGAGAACATCAACTAATATTAATTAAGAGATTGCTCAAACTCGGTTCGATATTTCTCTCCGCGTAGTTCATATATCTGTCCTGTTTTATCTCTATACATATAAAATGGGGGCGTTGTGTAGAGGCTTGGGGGGCGATTTGTAATTTCATCTAGCTAGGAGGACTCTAAGACACCGACTGAGCTCTCGACTCTCGACTACAATTTGTGAACATCAACTAATATTAATTAAGAGATTGCTCAAACTCGGTTCGATATTTCTCTCCGCGTAGTTCATATATCTGTCCTGTTTTATCTCTATACATATAAAATGGGGGCGTTGTGTAGAGGCTTGGGGGGCGATTTGTAATTTCATCTAGCTAGGAGGACTCTAAGACACCGACTGAGCTCTCGACTCTCGACTACAACTTGAGAACATCAACTAATATTAATTAAGAGATTGCTCAAACTCGGTTCGATATTTCTCTCCGCGTAGTTCATATATCTGTCCTGTTTTATCTCTATACATATAAAATGGGGGCGTTGTGTAGAGGCTTGGGGGCGATTTGTAATTTCATCTAGCTAGGAGGACTCTTAGTCACCGACTGAGCTCTCGACTCTCGACTACAATTTGTGAACATCAACTAATATTAATTAAGAGATTGCTCAAACTCGGTTCGATATTTCTCTCCGCGTAGTTCATATATCTGTCCTGTTTTATCTCTATACATATAAAATGGGGGCGTTGTGTAGAGGCTTGGGGGGCGATTTGTAATTTCATCTAGCTAGGAGGACTCTAAGACACCGACTGAGCTCTCGACTCTCGACTACAACTTGAGAACATCAACTAATATTAATTGAGAGATTGCTCAAACTCGGTTCGATATTTTTCTCCGCCTAGTTCATATATCTGTCCTATTTTATCTCTATACATATAAAATGGGGGCGTTGTGTAGAGGCTTGGGGGGCGATTTGTAATTTCATCTAGCTAGGAGGACTCTTAGACACCGACTGAGCTCTCGGCTCTTGACTACAACTTGTGAACATCAACTAATATTAATTAAGAGATTGCTCAAACTCGGTTCGATATTTCTCTCCGCGTAGTTCATATATCTGTCCTGTTTTATCTCTATACATATAAAATGGGGGCGTTGTGTAGAGGCTTGGGGGGCGATTTGTAATTTCATCTAGCTAGGAGGACTCTTAGTCACCGACTGAGCTCTCGACTCTCGACTACAATTTGTGAACATCAACTAATATTAATTAAGAGATTGCTCAAACTCGGTTCGATATTTCTCTCCGCGTAGTTCATATATCTGTCCTGTTTTATCTCTATACATATAAAATGGGGGCGTTGTGTAGAGGCTTGGGGGGCGATTTGTAATTTCATCTAGCTAGGAGGACTCTAAGACACCGACTGAGCTCTCGACTCTCGACTACAACTTGAGAACATCAACTAATATTAATTAAGAGATTGCTCAAACTCGGTTCGATATTTTTCTCCGCCTAGTTCATATATCTGTCCTATTTTATCTCTATACATATAAAATGGGGGCGTTGTGTAGAGGCTTGGGGGGCGATTTGTAATTTCATCTAGCTAGGAGGACTCTTAGACACCGACTGAGCTCTCGGCTCTTGACTACAACTTGTGAACATCAACTAATATTAATTAAGAGATTGCTCAAACTCGGTTCGATATTTCTCTCCGCGTAGTTCATATATCTGTCCTGTTTTATCTCTATACATATAAAATGGGGGCGTTGTGTAGAGGCTTGGGGGGCGATTTGTAATTTCATCTAGCTAGGAGGACTCTAAGACACCGACTGAGCTCTCGACTCTCGACTACAATTTGTGAACATCAACTAATATTAATTAAGAGATTGCTCAAACTCGGTTCGATATTTCTCTCCGCGTAGTTCATATATCTGTCCTGTTTTATTCAATAAATAAAAGAAAAATCATGTTAATCGGTCGCTTCGTTTCGAAATGAAAATAGACACAAACAAACAAATAAAAAGGCAATAGACACACTTTCACATTTTGAGAAATAGTTGTTAGTATTCCTAGATAGGTAATTTCCGTTGATAATAGACCGCGGGAAATCATGTTTTAACAAATTTTGTTAAATAATCCAATTTGTGCATTCCTGTATCAATCGGCTGGTTCATAGAATACTTGTTCTTACTTGTTGGGTACGATTGAGCGTCGAATGAGATAAACGAGTTTATGCATGTTTGTTGTGCTGCTTATGTAATCCTATATTAACAACGTAATATTTATTTTATTTTCATTTCCGGTTTCGCGCGTAATAGAGAGACGGCAATACTGTGCGAAATATATTAATTTCGGATTCATTGAAAATCCCACAAACCCATGGTCGCCTTTGTGCCTTCTATGTCTAAAAACATTTTCGAATGAAGCAATTAAGCCTTCAAGACTGCAAGATAATTTGAATAAAATGCATCCAGATAAGAAAGACAAGAATGTAGCATATTTTCAAGACCTAGAGAAGAAGCATAATACTCAGTCAAGTGTATGTAGCAAAACTATTTTCGGCGGCTGCTAAGCAAGATGACGACGGACTTCGAGCTTTGTACAATACATATCTCTGTGTTAATTGCTCAAAAGGGCAAACCACACAACATCTGAGAAGTGTTAATTTTGCCAGCAATAAAGGACTGTGCTTCACAAACCGGCCGCAGATATTATCCGAAAATTCCTTTGAGTAATAATTCTTTGCAAACACGAATTGATGAAATGGCTGAAAACATTGAAGGATCATTGTGCAATCATCTGAGGACTAGTCAATTCTCAATTCAGCTCGATGAGTCCACTTTACCAACTAATGAAGCATTGTTGCTGCCTTGCGTGAGGTTTATTAAAGATGAGAAAATTTGTGAAGAACTTTTGTTTTTAATTTAGGGACCGATACAAAAGGCGAAACCATATTTAATACGTTGGAAAAGTTTTGTGATGAGAAAGAGATTCCCTTGAAAAATATATCAGTTGCTACGGATGGCGCTCCGGCTATGACAGGGTGCCATAAAGGCTTCATAGCGTACTTAAAAAATAAAATTCCAGATGTCCTTGCTATACATTGCGTTATTCAAACACAGATTAATAATAGACTTAACAGATTCCATAAAAAATCCAGTTACGTTCAAACTATAACTATAACGTAATGTTTTCATCCTAAATGTTGGCTGGAATAAAAACATTTACCTATTATTATTATTAAAGCTACAGGATGTGGGCGTATTTGCAGTAGTCAGGTGTCTCAGTTTACGTCACCCGGGGCGGCACCTTTCGTGCACTCTTTAACTTCTAACTTCTATTATAGCACACCGTGCGTAAAATGACCACTTTACGCACGCTGCGCTTGCGTAAAGTCGGCATTTTCCGCACTTTTGCTATAAAATATTATACGATACTCGTGCGAGAAACTTTTTCTCGACTCATGTGATTGCAGCACTCACCTTCGGCTCGTGCCGCAAACTCACACTCGTCAGAAAACGTTTCATCGCTCTCGTATCGTAATGTACTATTTTCCACGGACACAATCAACGGTTCTTTATGGCAACAGAATTATAACTAAAAGCGGTTCTATCTTTACTAATAATAAAGTAGTAAAAAGGTCATGTCTGTACTATGAATATTTTCGCAAAATTTTAAATTATATGGTTTAGTATTGTACTGAGGGCAAAACAACAATTTTTGAATTTTTGTCTGTCTGTTCCGTTTTAACTCGAGAAACGCTCAACGGATATGTGATGCTGTTTAGCATCATCGTCGTGGCCCCTGTTAACACAAAGACAATAAGAATGTTCATAAAATAACGCCCATGCCAAAAACGGGGCATCATCATATAATCCTCTCAGAACTTAACATGAAGGAGAAGCGTGCCGTGGTTTCATTATACTTTTCATTTCTTGCATAGTTGTGCAGACCACAGAGCGAGATTAAACTGTGTTTGCAGCTGAAATTATTTAAAACATGTGTGTGAGATAGAACATTCGGAGCTCGTGAACCCTAGCGCAGGGGTGCTCATACTTACAGGGGTTGGGGCCGCTACTCAAAAACATACAAGGTGACTTTCGTTTAGCCAAGTTCATGCTGGAGACTCGGGGAGTAGTCAGGACCAAGGTGCAATAGTGTTGCATTGAAATCTATAGTCTATCGATACTATTGTGACCTTGGAAAAGAGTAACATTATCGATTGTGCTATCGATGGTAAAAATTCCGTAATACTATCGATAGTATCGATTATATATGTTAGCAATACTTATTTATTTATTTTTATTTATTTACTGAAAAAAGTTAGTAATACAAAAACTTAAATAGACCTAACCTAGGGTTAGTAGAATACAAAAATATACAACGGTTCGGACTTATACTATAGGCAGGATCCGACCCAATAAAAACATTGTACATTATGTATAACCAACATGTACGTTGCACATATTATTGCGAATGTAAGTGCTCCGATACTAGAGTTCTCCGTAACACGGAAGCACTATGAAGTTATTTTTCGCCAGAAATCGATATCGATACTATCGATAGTATTATTTACGTTAATCAATTAAACTATCGATTGTTTCGCTCCATCGATAGTCCATGCAAATGCAATACTATTGTTTGTTTGCCAACGCAGTAAGCATAATAATATTTAGATCTTATTAAAGTTCAATTGGTTTCGTAACAAAATAAGAAAGATTTTGAGAACTGTAATCTGACAACTCTTGCCAGTCAAGATCAAGCGAAGGTTTGTGTGTGCGTTACGCCAGCAGCATGTTGGCGCTTTTCAGGATTTCAGCTTGACAGATAATTAGAGCGTCATTTCGTGTAATTGTGCCCGAAATAAAAAAATAGTGCTTCCAGCCGATACTAAGATATTCACGAAAAACCGATTCCGCTAACAGGAGTAACTGTTCGCGCTACCGCGACGTTTGTCCGCTGGGGGGCGCCGTAGTGTCGGACACGGTCGACGCCCGCGCGGTTCGACAGTGATCGAGTGACCTCAGAGAGTTGCGCAGTGCCACACGCTTCTCGAGGTGCGCAGTGCCGCGCCATTTTTGATCCGCTCAGAAACATTGTCCTTGTGGACCACCAAAGACTGTTACCGTGTGTGTGGTGACATCAGCTCCAGCAGGAAAAGACCCCCAGCGCTAAATCGTTGGCTCGCCGCAAGTTTGCGGCCATTTTGGAGACAAAGGAAACCACCAACCAGGTCAGTGCCAGTGCTCACATCCCATATTGTTTCTCTCTCTCCATATCTCCCACACTTCAGCACGTCACCCAAAACTCAGCCCTGCATCCTGACACCCTTGCGGTGTCAGTAACGTTACCCCAGCGGCAGGTTTTTTATCCTGTGGTCGTAGCTAAATAAAAATTAAGCGTTAAATTAGCGTAAGTAATATAATTAGTGCCTGATTGTGCCCAAAAAAGAAAAATAGTGCGTCCAGAGTCGAGAGGTTTCAGAGTTATTCAAGATGCCGCTGGGGTAACGTGTAGCCAATATGTTAAAAAAAAAGTTTTATTTGATAAACACTTGTACTTGTCCACTTATTTATATTAATTTCCCTTACCGGTTTGGCTGTTATAGCATTATAAAAGGTTTTTTGGTTGTTTTTTTAAATGAACATTAGTACTTTGGGGCAAAAAGCATTTGAATATCCCATCACTGCTAATAACTTATCATATTTATATAAAAGTAAATTAATAGTTAGTTAAACCATTTGTTACGCACCTGTACCAATCAAAACTGAATCACAGAACTACCAATTTAAAAAGGTTGGTACCATGTATGGTACGGCCGCTTTTATTTAGTCATTTGAATTTGGTTGGTTAATCGACTGATTTGCTTTCCTGTTTTTTCCTTAAGTTTCAGTAGTTAGGAGGTTTTTTCAGCTGAAATTTTTAGGGTAAATAATGTGATAAAAGTATTAATTCTGAGTATAATCAAATATACCGTCACTTCATAATAACTCATGTATTGAAGCGCTACATTACAGAGTATCCAGATTTTAATAAAAATGGAATAACTCTGTAAGGAGTTGAAGTAGGAACATCTAATTTCACAAGGTGCTTTGAATTGATAATAGGTACAAACCACCATAATTGGTAAGTTTCTAGGTATTCTCATTGAAGCGTAAGAGCCAATTTAAGGGTTTTTGAAAAAAAAACATAATTTAGCAACGGTGTCAATTATAGAAAAAACAAGTTTGCACAAATTAGTAACTAATTAAGACGCATCTTGATAAAAAAAATCGTCATTGTATGTCATGCCGTTTAAGAGATACAGCAATTGGCTTAACGTTACCCCAGCGGCATCTTGAATAACTCTGAAACCTCTGGACGCACAAATTTTTTTTTGGGCACAATTGGGCACTGAGTATATCTCCCTAAGTAGCTAATTTTTATTCAGCTACGACCACAGGATAAAAAACATGCCGCTGGGGTAACGTTACTCCAGCGGAATCTTTGGATCGGCTGGAAGCACAATTTTTTTATTTCGGGCACAATTACACGAGATGACGCTCTAATTATCTGTCAAGCTGAAATCCTGAAAAGCGCCAACATGCCGCTGGCGTAACGCACTCAAGGTTTGTTTGAAATAGTAAATAGTTTCGTATAATATTTTATAGCACAAGTGCGGAAAATGCCGACTTTACGCAAGCGCAGCGTGCGTAAAGCGCTCATTTTACGCACGGTGTGCTATAAAAATTGTTATTCATTGTGCGTATCTATCTTGTGAATTTTAAAAGTGAGTTTGTCAAATCACGATGTAATACATAATGTAAAATGAAAAACGTCAAATAAGGAAGTCATAATTTTTTCAGAAAATATAATTTTCATGTAAAAGACCTAACAAAGTACCACCGAACCACGTAATAGAAGCTAAACTAGTAAAGAAAATATAAATAATCATTATCTGACATAAATAAGGGAAAGGTTTTCCAGACGTAGACAAGATTTAAAATTTCCACGACATCCAAACAATGATCCAACAAGAAAATTTCAAGAAATACAACGCCACTACCCATAAAACACTGAATCAATATTAAAATTGCGAAATAATATATTAACAGTAGTAAGAATGTGGCCCTAATAATTCCATGTTAAACTGGACCTTTTACTTCTATACTTCGTTTCTTAGTTTTATTTTTTAAATTAATTTATAAGGTGTATAATATTTTTTACCTCAATATTTCAAAACATATTATCTATGTCGCAGACAGCTGGTCCGTCCACTGCAGCCGGAAGCCAGTCATCGTTGAATGACATGCAGTGTCCGGATTGTAAGAAATCATATAAGGGACAGAGAGGCCTAAATATTCACAGGTCGAAAGTGCATCTAAATTCACAAGTTCACTCACAATTCTAGCTCAGCTGCCCGGGAGACACGGGCATTCCCCATGATAAACCTTTTTGGCAATTTCTAGGGGATCTCAAAGGTAATTTACCCCAAGTGAAAAGGATACCCCGCGGTGCTCTAGCGGCCTCTCTGTCCCAATGCATTAACAGCGTCGTACATGACAATAGTGAGGACAGTTGGAAGCACTTCCTCACTTTTTCGTACCGGACTCTGCACGTCAGAAGGAACAAAGACCTAAAAGGCTCTTTAACGCAAAAAAATTAAAAATAACTGTAAGCATTTAGATAATTTAAATCTAAGTAATACAATCGATTTCCAAAACAACACATACGATATTATAAAAAAAATGAGAAGCCAAGGTTAACGACGGGGACATTCGAGGAGCCGCTCGGCTACTTTTCTCCGACGATGCGATCGCTCCCGATACACCAGACACCTTCTCGGCCTTGACGTCCAAACATCCACCTCATATGATACCAACCCAGCTGCCGGATCCACCCGGACCTTCAGATCAAACACCCGAGGCGACGGCAGAGGAGACACTGGCCGCGATCATGTTTTTCCGAAACGGTTCGGCCGGGGGCCTCGATGGTCTCACACCACAGCATTTTATGGACCTGGTGTGTGGTACCGTGGGGGATACCGGCCGTATTCTCCTTGACGCCATTACGCGGCTAGTGAATCTGATGCTGTCGGGCAGGGTGTGTGAACAGATCTTAGACATCTTATACGGAGCGAATCTCTTTGCACTTAAAAAAAAAGACGGTGGCATAAGGCCAATCGCCGTAGGTAATACGATCCGCCGTGTGGTATCCAAGATCTGTTGTCAACATATCCTGCCTGACCTGGACCTGGCAAAGGCATTTGACACTGTCTCCGTTCCTATTCTGCTCAGAAAACTAGAAGCCATTGGTATAAGAGGTATAGCTTTGGACTGGTTTAAAAGTTATCTGTTGGGACGGAGGCAGTGTGTAAAGATTGACTACCAAGTTAGCGATTCTTTTGCCATCAATTTTGGAGTTCCACAAGGCAGTATTTTGGGTCCTACCTTATTCACGATTTACATACACTGCCTTTGTTAAACTCAAAATCCATCTGTTATGCGGACGACACAGCCCTTCTTTTTTATGGCTCGTCCTGGGCTGAGACTTTTGCGGTAGCTAACACAGGTCTCGCAAGCGTAGCAAATTGGCTGGATGATAACCTGCTCACTCTTAATGTGACAAAAACCAAGTACCTCGGCTTTCTCATCACCAAAGCAACTGAGCCCCCACCAACCGATTTCATCTAGCGATCATATTTGTAACTGTCCAACAATAAATAGAGTTCGAAGTCTTAAATATTTGAGTCTTGTTTTGGACGAAAATCTGACATTTTCACCACACCTTTCCGCACTATCCGGGCGGGTGCGTAAAACTGCTCATATTATGAGACTTTTAAGAAACTCCGTTTCCAAACAACTACTCATAAGTACTTATCAGGCTTTGACTCAATCGTTACTGACTTACTGTATTGCTATATGGGGCAGTGCTGCCAAAACACATCTTATCGATGTTGAAAGGGCACAACCGTCAGTGCTAAAAGTCATGTTCAGGAAGCCATTTAGATATTCCACTGACAAAATATATGCGGAAACTGGCGTCTTACGTGTCCGACAGATTTTTGTTTTAAAATCTGTTTTGACAGCCCACAAATCATTTACCTTAAATCAAGCTTTAGCATGCAAACGAATTCCTAAATTGCCAACTCGCTTTTGCAAAACAAAATTCGCCTAATGTTTTCCCCATTTTCTCTTCCCTTTTCTTTATAATGTAATAAAAACCTCCTGTAATATCCTAAACCTCACACAATATCACGTCAAGCAATCAGTCACTTAATATCTTTTATCCCTAAACTACGACGAAACTGAAAAACTCCTTCATACTTCTGTGTAGTTATATCATTTATTTAAAATTGTATGTATAAAATGAAATTATATAAAATTATAACCATATTTATTTATCTAATATATGTATATGTTAATAGTAACTATCTTATTCCGTTGTATTGTTTGCAAGAAAATAAAATATTTACTCAAATTAATCATAAACCACTTGAAAAATAATTAAACTACATCTAAATTATTTTTATTTTTATAGTTTCCTAAGAGTGAAGTTTACTTGGTTTCGATTGTATGTTTGTTTCAGCATATTTTTTCAAATATTGTATAATGCGGAAAAAAGGGACACAAAGACAAACATCAATTTGTAATTGTCGGCGCAACCCATTTAGTTAACAAATGTGCACACTAATAAAGGTCCTCACGAGTCAAGCTCGTTTTAGTTTGAGGACCGCCAGATAATCGTATAGATTAAATAAGTTCTCAATGTACCCACCTATTTTGTAACCTTTTTATGTTTGTGATATTTTTTATTTATTTATTTATTTATTTATTATAATCAACTAAAACTAACATTACAGAATTACCTATTGCGTTAGTTTAGTAATTCTAAATTCTCACATAATAATAGAAATATATAATTAAATTACCAAAAATAAATCCCAGATAACTTAATTACTACTTAACCTAGTACATATAATTAATATGGCCCCCGCGAACTCGTTCAACGTACAAGAAAATACATCAACGTGTCCAACGGTCGCGTTAAGCGAGCGTAGTGCTCGCGTTAGCGGAGCTTGTTGCAACAAGTTGGTGCGCGCGCGCGGCACCTTCAGCAACGGTGGCCGCCGCCTCCGCGACACATACTCTTCGGGCACGCACAGCTGCAACTCCCGAAGGAGGCTCGGGTTGTGCACTTTTCCACGTAGCACTTTAAACAAGTACGTGGCGGTGGACGCTTCCCTCCTCACTTCCAATTTGTAATATCCTACCATGCCAAGAACAAACAAAGTCGGATATAACAATGGAAATCCAGGATTAACACCGTATATTTTTTTATATAAGAATCGCATGAATTTATTCTGAATGCGCTCTAACATTATTATATACTTCGCTTCGTGTGGAGACCAAATCAAAGCACTGCTTTCCAGATGACTTTTTACTAGGGCTTCATATAGGGCACGTAGTGCGGATATATTGTTGAAGCTGTTCGATTGCCTCAGGATAAAACCTAAATTGCGAAATGCTTTCTTACATACATCGACAATGTGTTCTTTAAAAGTTAGATTGGCGGTGAATCGCACGCCTAAATCCTTGATCTCTGTGACGCGCTGTAGCGGTTCTCCCTCTAAATGGTACCGATGGTGGTGCGGGGTGCGCGCGCGACTAAATGTCAGTACTGAGCACTTGTTGATGTTAAAATACAACCTATTTTCCTGACTCCACTTACTAAGTCGATCTATATCTTTCTGTAACCTGTCATGATCCCCGATGTCGCTTACTTCGATCATTAGTTTCAAGTCGTCAGCATAGAGTAAACATGTCGACTCAGTAACCACCTCTGGTAAATCGTTTATCATTATGATAAATTGGAGAGGTCCCAAGTTACTACCCTGACTGACGCCCGATCTTGTGAAATAGGGCTCTGACCTGTGTCCGCTGCAATCGACATACTGACGTCTGTCCTGCAAGTAGCTGGCGAAGAAGGCTAGCGTGTTCGGCGTGCAGCCCACGCCTGCCAACTTCGTGAGCAGAATATCATTGTCAACAGTGTCGAAAGCCTTTCTAAAATCGAAGTAAGCGACATCTACCTGTCCTCCGGAATCAACCACTGGTACTAATCGCGTCATCAAACTCAGCAAGTTCCCCGTTGTCCCCCGCTCGGAACGGAAGCCGTGCTGTGCGTCTAACAACTGGGCCTTAACCTGCGCATAGAGACTATGGTATATGGCTGTCTCGAACACTTTGGCTGGAGTGCATAACACCGCCACGGGCCTGTAGTCGCTGGGTTCGTGACCTCCACGACCTTTTGGCACCGGCACCACCCGAGTGAGTTTCCACCGCTCTGGAAAGGTTGTGTTCGTGATAAAGACGTTGAATATGTACAGCAGCGGTGCCTCCAGCACTCTGCGGCAATCCTTAAACACGAACGGCGGTATGCCATCTGGTCCCACCGAGCGCTTTGGCAGCAGGCGGGCAAGCGCACGTTGCACCTCGGCTGGCTGCAACAGCGCCAGATGGGTCCGCAAGCCACCGTTGCCGCCACTGCCGCTCGCCACCGGCACGCTCAATTCGGCTGGTTCCGGATTGTACACGGACTGGAAGAACCCTGCAAATTCTTCTGCACACTCTTGATCTGATAGAACTCGTCCATTCTTGGTTAGTCTGTGTTGGCTCGAGTTACCTTTTTTCGATCTCATGTAGCTCCAGAAGGCCTTTGGGTCCGTGGCCAGATGACTTTGTACTCGGTCCCTGTAACGGTCGTGAGCCAGCGCAGTGTCAGTCTTTACTCTCGCCCTGTACTGAGCGAATACCTCATAATCGTTACGGGACTTACTTCTCTTGTACTTTTTATGCATAATGTACTTTAATTTAATGTTTCTTATTATATCTGACGTATACCATACAGGGTAAATATACCTAGCGTTTCCCTGCTTCTTCTTTTTTAAAGGTACACAAGCATCGAAAACTTCATTGATCTTATCATGAAAGTAGTTTGTGACTAAATCAGTATCTGTTAATTTGTACATTTCGCTCCAATCTATATTCGCTATTAAACAATATAATTGATTGAAGTCAGCCTTATTAAAATTCCATTGTGTTACCCGGCTATGTCCGCGGTCCGAATCCGCGGCGGCGGTGGCGGGGGCGCCGGCCGTTACGGTGACGGTGACGGCGAGCGACGGATGATACTCGTCCACCGGCCGCAGCGCTTCGTCTCCCGCTCGCACCTCCACAACTCCGCGCCCGCTCAACACGAGATCCAGCTGCCTTCCACTACTATTGGGTACCTCGTTACACTGAACGAATTCACAGAATGCCATCAAGTATTCATAATAGTTAATAACGTAATTATTGCATGAATACAAATTAAAATCTCCTAATACTATTAAATTGTTCTTATATCTAATACATATTTCTTCTATTAAATTAAACATCACAGTGTACTCACTCTCTTCAGTTTTAGGTGGGGTATAAAGTACACAACATGTAAATAAAAAACGGTTTTGTAAATGAACTGTAGCACAAATTAACTCGAACTTATAATCGTCTATATTTACATTATCAGGCATCGGTACCTGCCGCAACTCGAATCGCGGTGTGGCCATTAAAAGTACGCCGCCTTGCTTGCGTCCGTCTACTCTATCGCATCGCAGAAGCTGGTAGCCTGGCAGTGCGATCTCCGCGTTTTGAATAGACTCGTTGCAGCCAGTCTCCGTAATTGCGAATAGATCAGATCCTGAGGATTCAACTAATGATAGGAATTTTGATGATTTTGTCCTTAAACCTCTTACATTCTGATAAAATATATTTATTATTTTACTTCGTGGTTTTTGGTTGTTGTTCTTGAGGGTTTGCGGTTGGTCTACGAAAAAACCAGATCCATTCGCTGTATTCAGCGTCACTTGGCCAGATGTCCGGATTACTTAATTTCTCGAAATTACTTTCGGATACGCAGACTCTAAAGGACGAGTATCCTCTCTCAGTTTTGTGGATAATTTTATCCACTTTTAAGTAATTATCTTTTCCAATCACGCTCTCTAAGTACTCCGTTAAGTTTTCTGTTGTTGTTTCAGGTAGGAGTCTCCATATATGAAGATATTTTTTGCGTTCCACCGCTTTTATTTGAAGAGTAGATGTGTTTACCCCTTTTTTAATTGGGTTCATGGGTTTCATCCTTGTGGTAGACACTGCAATCAGATGGCCATTCTCTTGTACTCGTAGATCTTTGTCAGCTGTATTCGCCCTCGCCTGTGTGCTGGCCACCGCTGCATAGCTTGTACTCGTCTGAGTCCCTAGTCGAGTTACAACGGTCGGGGCGGAATCCAGGGTGGGGACGGCGTCTAAAGATTCACAAGACCGGTGCTCCGGCTCCGATCTTACCGTTACTGTTTGGGGAGGCTCATTAGGGGACTTCCGTGGCTTCGGTTTTTTTGCAGCCTTTTTCTGACTTACTCTAGTAGTAGACTGGGTTCCCAATTTATCCTTTAAATCCCGGATTTCGGCCTGTAAATGCAAGGTTTTTTCATTTGCTTCTTTCAATTCAGCTTTCAGAAGATTGTTTTCCCGCTCTGATAAATTTGAAATTACCGCCTTTATTTCCATGACTAATCTAGTTTCCAAGCTATTCATCTTTGTGGTCATAGCATCGGTCACCATATTCATAATTACCGACAAATCCATTATTCCATCAGGTTTTGTATTGGCGCCATTATCCGGTGTGGGCGTTATGTATTCAGTGCTAGCTCCTTCCAGCGACGGGTCCATATTGTTATTGTCCTTCACGTCAGACTGCGCCGCTACATCAGCACCGGCCCACAGGCCCAGGTCCACGAAGCCGCGGATCGGAGTCTCGTCCGTCACTCGAATACGCCGGGTGACATTACGACACGATTCACATCTAAATGTGCACTTTAGTTGTTCAGATTGCTCTCTAAAAGTCGCAGACGTAATATTTAAGCATCTATAGTGATATCTGCCCTGACATCCACTGCATTTTAAGAGTTCTAAACGTTCAATTAGCCTTTTGCATTCGACACAATTCATAATGTTGTTTGTTTTGGTTAGGTTAGTATCGAGTCTCCGGCGTGCACGAATCCGAGCGAGACCACTATACTCGTTAGCGCGGCGAGTGACCGGGACAGACGCGCGACTGCCTTAACACAAACTTGCCGTCAACACTTTTTCAAATTGTACCTTTTTCCATTGTTATTTCCACTTAAATCCACTATCACTATTAGAATAATCCTCACAGTTCCTTTTAATATAACTTTCATCACTCAATATGAGCTTGAAACACGATTACACTAATTAAATCCAGAGCGCAACAACACTATGCCCCTCCATCATGAGCATGTATATATTTAATGTTTGTTGTTTTTGAATAAAGTTATTTTTATCTTTTATCTTTATCTGTCCCTGGGTAACTGCCCATCCAAGGGGACAAACAATTTCCTACGTTCAAGTAGACAAACCATTACAACAGTGAAAGAATGTTCAAAAACGGTTCAGTAGTTGTAAACCTTTGCTATACTCTCTCACCTTTCTCCTACAAACAAAAGGTTTCTGTTATTTTATTAATTATACCGGGTGTAAATAGACTGCTACCATTAAATGAAACCACATATTCTACCGACCCTACTGAACCACTTTTCCCAAGAATCATACCCGCGGCCACCTTTAGTTTGGGAAATAATTGAGTTCCAAACAAAAATGCGTGAACCCTAACGCACCGACATACGGGCGAGTATCGAGAGAGCGTCGTCCGTGAAACCTAAGGTTGTTTTACAAACAGCACAAGAATAATGTAACAACTAGGGAAGAACGGTCCCTTCTAATACAAGTTTTTGTTAGCTTAAAAGGAGGGTCCAAGCTACTTATAAATTACTCGTGTATAAATAAATAAATTTCAATTTGTTATTTGACCTTGCTTCCAAATTTCAACCGGTTCAGCTGGGGTTTGGTACGACAGGGAGCTGCGAGGCGGCCGTTCACGCAACTCGCACTTTTCTGAATCAATGCGGGAGAAGTCCTTCTGAAGGTGGATGTTCGGAACGCCTTCAATTCCCTGGACAAAAAAGCCCCGTTGACTCAAGTTAAAGAACATGTCTCACCAATTTACAACTACGTTTCTCAGTGTTTTAATCAATCTTCAAAATTACTATACCAAAATACTTTTATCAACTAGGCAGTCGGATGCCAACAGGGTCACCCACTAGGACCAGCGATCTTTAGCCTGGCTATCCACCCAGTTATATCGTCCTTAACGTCCAAACTCAACATCTGGTACTTGGATGACGGGACCGTAGGAGGCGAAGCGACCTCAGTTTTTAACGATCTGGAAATGATCATAAATAAATTTAGTGAATTTGGCCTGGAACTAAATTTGTCTAAATGCGAGCTCTTTGTTTCAGAACTCCTGTCACAGGAAGATAAAATTTCAATAATTTCAAAATTTTGCATTTTGGCTCCTGATATTAGGATTGTGGATAAGGAATCGCTTCGCCTCCTGGGGGCCCCAATCCTGGATGACGCAGTGCCCAGGTTTGTAAGTGATCAAGTTGCAAAGTTCACACATTCATCCGAACGAATGAACAAAATAAACCCGCATATGGCCCTATGCATCATACGGCATTGTTTGTTTGTTCCTCAACTCACTTATAGGTACACACTGCGTTGTTCACCAATTTGGAAGTTCGTGAATTTAGTTGATACACTAGATACCGTTTTGCGTCAATCTCTCACCACAGTTTTGAACTGCTCATTTGACGACAGAAGCTGGAGCCAGGCCACACTTCCAGTCCGTTTCGGCAGACTGGGTGTACGAAAGATCTCAAGCATTGCCCTCCCGGCTTTTCTGTCCTCTGTTTACAGCACGCACGACCTCTTCGGTAATATTATAAGCCCGTCACTTGGTGACGTGGAGGCGTCGTGCTTGACGGAGGCCAGAAACGCCTGGGCGCTTGCCTGTCCTGGTCGGGATCTGCCCATCCTTTTGGAATCACAAAAATCATGGGACGAGCCTCTCTGCGAACAAACCCAGAAGAATCTTCTGGACACTGCTTCCAACCTCGCAGACCGTGCTCGTCTTCTTGCTACTGGTGAGCGTGAATCTGGTTTCTGGCTGCATGTTATTCCTTCTGCTAACATAGGCACTCTTCTGGACAAAACAACTTTTACCCTCGCCATCTGTCTGCGCCTCGGTACAAAGACAAATGAAAGTCATCGCTGTCAGTGTGGTGCAAGCGTCGACCAGTTGGGCTATCACGGCCTCTCTTGTCGGCGCAGCGCTGCGCCGCTGGTCCCGTCACGGCAGCCTGAATTATGTCATTCGGAGGGCCCTTGCAACCGTTAACGTGCCGGCTGTTTTAGAGCCGAACGGTATCGCACGTGACGACGGCAAGAGGCCCGACGGAATGACGCTCATTCCATGGCAGAATGGTCGCTCTCTGGTGTGGGACGTGACGTGCGTGGATACTCTCGCTGCGTCCCATATCCAGTCGACCGCTGTCACGGCTGGCGTGGATGCTGCAACGGTAGAGTGCAACAAGCGACGTAAATATGCAGCTTTAGGTGAAGGCTACATTTTTGTGCCGTTTGGAGTCGAGACGTTTGGGCCGTGGGGGCCTGACGCTCGACTGCTATATAAACAAATGGCATCGCGTCTGGTGGATGCTTCAGGGGACCCAAGGGCTGGAGCTTATCTCGGGCAACGCATCAGCCTTGCTATCCAGCGAGGTAATACGGCCAGTGTCTTGGGTACTCTGCCCAGTGACAGCGACGACTTAAATAAAGTCTTTTTTTGAATTTAACTTTTATGTATATTATTAAGTTAAGTTTTTTTTTTTTGTATACATAAGTTAATATATAATATAATTAATTGTAAATCTTTATAAATATCATTATATTTGTATTTTATGGTAAGTAGCGTTATTTAAATTGTAATATTTACATAACATCAGTGAGATTAATACATAATATGATTGTGTACCATTTAAGGTGTTCCTTTTAAGTCCCTAATACTATCGAAATTTAATGGACTATCCATGGACCAAAACAACCGATGCTTTCAATAGTATCGATTCCAATGCAAAAGATGAATTCTAATCTAAAACGGTTTTTATTAAAGAAGTGCATGTATTCGATTGACGAATTGTAAGTAATTTTATATTTTGATAGCTTAATGTAGTTTACTTTGTTACCGAATTTATTGACACAATATATGGATTTTAGACTTAGTAATATTATTTCTGTAGTGTATATATTATTCCTTTTTTGTATTTTAGTTTTAGATGTAATATTCAAATATCATAAATATGGTTTGTGAATAAATAAATGATGATGATCGATAGTTTCATTGATTAACTTAAATAATACTATCGATAGTATTACTCAGTTTGGGCTATCGATATAATCGATACCATCGAAAGCACAATCGATATTGTTACTTTTAAATGCGTGTCTGTTGTATGGGAGTGCGCAGGTCCGACTCGCACTTGGCTGGTTTTAGTATTTTTTGTTATAGCTGCAACAGAAATACATAATCTGTGAAAATTTCAACTGCAAAAAAATCAAAAAGTAAGAAGATTAAAAACGCTGCAGTGCGCACTTTCCGTGAGAGCAAAAGGTCGCAGGTTCAAACCCTTTTTTCAAATTACTTTTCTCATTTGAAATTCGTTTAAATTTATATTTTCTAATTTGTAATGAACTCAAAATAATGTTCAAATTAAAAAAGTTGGTAATCGTTGTAATTTTTTTTTTTATAGAATTTTTATTTTCGAAAATCTTAACCTAGGTCCATAATATGCACAATCAACAAAAACCCGTAGGGTTTATCAGTGATTGTGGAGGCCGGTACTTATATTTAATTATTATAGTAGCAATAGGCAAGCATCTCACAACCATAGTTGGGCGGTGATCGCGGTCGTTCCGCCCCTCAGACTAAGGAACCCAGTCCGCCCGCACAGACGTGCTTCCGCCTGCCCGTGAGTGAGGGCCGCCCGCGAACCACATACATACATACAAAAAGAGACAATAATTGAGTGCTTGCCTAATAAGACTTTACGCTAATTTTGTTTCCATGATATAACCATTTACAATAAAAAGTTAGCATCTAGCAATAACAATAGGTAGCAATGGTAACTCTACTAGCAATAACAATAGGTAGCAATGGTAACTCTACTAGCAATAACAATAGGTAGCAATGGTAACTCTACTAGCAATAACAATAGGTAGCAATGGTAACTCTACTAGCAATAACAATAGGTAGCAATGGTAACTCTACTAGCAATAACAATAGGTAGCAATGGTAACTCTACTAGCAATAACAATAGGTAGCAATGGTAACTCTACTAGCAATAACAATAGGTAGCAATGGTAACTCTACTAGCAATAACAATAGGTAGCAATGGTAACTCTACTAGCAATAACAAGGGAAAAATAAATAAATAAACTATTAAATCTTACAGTAAAAGACATTCTATATTCTTATTGTATATAATCACATTCACCACTACTGGCAAAATATTTCTTAAGAGATAACATGAAGTTTTTTTGTTGTAGGTAAGTTTGTGTATCTAATATCATCGTCCATTTCATTTAATATATTTGGTAGAAGATACTCACAGGTTCTTCGTCCATATACGTTATTAAACTCGGGTAAATTATATTTTTTGTACTGCTTAAATTTCTTAGAGATTTATACCGAATCTTAGGATCTAACATGCTGATACAGCTAAACTCTTCCTTGGGAATAGCAATCTTAATTAGATTCATGCATTGCTTTGAACTAATATCTTTAATGACTTGTTAATTGTTTATTACTTGTTTAGTATTGAAACCTGTTTTCCGCTAATACCGGTTGAAAATGAACCCTCCAGCTAAAGGAAACTATTCTATGTTCGAAATGAAAAAATACATATTTTGTTACTTTTGTCATGACATGAATCATAATTTTTTTTTTATATATCGACCGCCAAAGAAGCACTGATACTCCGGTGACAGAGACGAGGCTCTACAAAACCTATGATAGCCTATGTGCATTATTTACCGCCGGGAATATGTACTGTCTATTGTTGGTAACATGACGCGTCCCGTAGGGTGACCATTTTTTAGAAATTTGAAAACCAGAAAAGAAAGAAAAAAAGGACTCTTAACGGTTTTGTGTTCTATTTATGATTCTGATCATAGAGTTCAATATAGCTTGAGGGTTCATTTTCAACCCGTATAAGTCGAACAGTGGTAAAAATTCAATAGATTTCCTTCGTTAAAATTGTTTCGTAAATCATAATTTTGTATCTCAATAAAGTTGCAATGATTCTGGCGCGATTTCAGGCAAAAAGGTTTCTGAATGTCACTTAAGGGCTTTGTTTAGTCTTTAAGATCTAAAAACGATGTATTTCTGTTGCCGCTATAACAACAAATACTTAAACCGGCCAAGTGCGAGTCGGACCCGCGCACTCCCAAACAACAGACATGATTTTTTTGCCGTTTTTATAGATAATGGTACGGAACCCTTCGTGCGCGAGTCCGTTTCGCACTCGGCCGATTTTTTATATATAGGAGACGAACAGACAAAAACCGATGGTTTGCTGTAAGTGGGTCCGTTTGTTGGCAAAATTCCAAAATGCTCAGGATTGAGCAGTGGCGTAGCTAGGTGGAAGAAGAAATGCCCATACTCACACACGCTGGGCAGGCGGGTTGGTGAGCGCGGTGCCAAAACCTTTGCACCAGTGACGCCGCTGCCCGTCACCAGTTTGATTTATATAAGGCCCGGCAATTGGGGATGGATATACCGCCATCCATCGGTCCCAGGCAATGTCCTTTCAGAGCTGTCTTTTCTTCTTCCAGGAGGATCGCCAAGAGTGGCGAAATCCTGGAAAGGCCTATGTCCAGCAATGGACGAAAAAGGCTGATGGATGGATGGATGGTAGCTAGGTGGACAAGGGCCCCGGTGCATAGAGAAAGAATCGGGCCCTCACCCCCCCTTTCCACGTAGCTTGAACTTATATTGGCCTTCAAAATTAGTGCACCAGGGCCCCCTGAGCTCCGGGGACCAATCAAATAATCCCAAACTCAAAGGGTCTGCTGTTGTCCGTTGAGGAGATCCCGCACCCATCTTCCAGTCCCATCATCAGACCCTGGTCTCCATGTTTTACCAAAGTGCTACTAAATACCAATCAAATAAGCCCAAACTCGAAGGGTCTGCTGTTGTCCGTTGAGGAGATCCTGTACCCATCTTCCAGTCCCATCATCAGACCCTAGTCACCATGCTTTACCAAAGGACCAAGAAGTGTGTCAGGATCGTTGTAGATGGAAATCTGTAGTCAGATTTAACTCATACAGTTTTCTCGTATGGGAAAAAATCAATACATAAACCTGACTGTTATCACTTTTTCAAGCTAAATATTAGCAAGAGGTGTGTCCGGATCGTTGTAGATATAAATCTGTAGTCAAATTAAACTGATATAGTTTTTCCGCATGGGAACAAATCATTACTTAAACCATAGTATTTAATGTATCTATGCTTAAACCTGGCTGTAGTTACTTTTTCAAGCTTAATATTAGCAAGAGGTGTGTCAGGATCGTCGTAGATGGAAAACTTTAGTAAGATTAAACTGGTACAGTTTCCTCTTATGGAAAAACAACCGGTTTCATTACGTATAACAAACCATTTGGTCAAGGAACGCCGATAAAGCAGCTAAGCAGCGTTTTTTATCCCGACATGGTTCACAAATATTGAATTTTTAAACTGAAAACTTACTTTTATTAAAATAAAATATAGCCTATGTTACTCAGCAATAGTATAGATTTTTATAAAAGAAATAATTTTTAGAATCGGTTCATATAGTTCCAAAGTTTACCTCAAACATACAAACAAACAAACAAATCTTTCCTCTTTATTTACAGAAGATCTCACAACTTTTTACGGTAGAAGAACTAAGTTGCGAGAAAAATGTATATATATACCTACATAATGAAATGAATAAATAAGTTAATAGGTAAATGAACTTTAAATAGATATAATGCCTAAATCTGCCCATTCGATTAATCTTGCTAAGAAGAAGGGCAAAAAACTTAGCAAGATCATGTCTTTTTATCACAGCTTTTTATCAATTTTTTTTTCTCATCATATGGCTTTTTAACTCATATACAATTATTAAACTAAACAAGGTGTTTAACTTTAAAGGATAAAAATATAAAAGACAGAAGGAAATTGTGTCATGAGGAAAAAAATACATCTTAGTCTACCTGTCTAATGAGGTAGTAAGTTAAAATACTGCAAAACATCGTCTACCTGTCTCATATAGTTTATCCCTTTTTTTACAGTCAAATTATCAACATAAATGCTTAGTTATAAAATTTCCACGTTAATATGTAAAAATAAATGTCAAAATAATAATAAAAAAACAATATAAAAATATTCGTCTACATAAAAACAAACAATTTGAAAAACACAAAACAATTACTTAGAAAATAAACGAACAGTAGTATTATGGCCAAGATCAATATTCTTATGACACCACGAGTCACTATCGTCCAAATAGTGTGTGTAGAAAGCTTGCATCATATTAACTTACTTTGTAGTAATTTCACTGTGCTGCGAAATATGCGATATAAAATTCGGTGTGAGAACATGTCTTAAGGGTATCGCGGACCGCAGAAGTCAGCCGCAGGTTGCCTGTGTAGCCCGCCGGCCGCGGTCTGGGCATCCCTGCTCTAACAGTTGTGTTAATTACTTCTTCTGCACGCTTGCTTGCTAAGTAAGACAATTGTTTTCATTTAAGAGAATAGGTTCCGATTGCATTGATCGCTGTTACTCCATTCCGAAAAACCTGCAGTGCGAGAGGGACGAATTCTGGAAAATTATCAAAATGACGACTTTTATCACGAATTTTATCATTTAAAAAAAAACTAAAGTTTGTATCAAATATCTGTTCGGATAACAGTATAATAAAGTTTATACAGATTTTAGTTAATAAATAATAGAATATGATTTTGCTCAAATAATGTTAAAACTCGACATGAAACCTTTTTTTGGAGTCATCTTTGATTTTTTATGGCTCAATGTTGGAATGACTTCTAAAGATTCTGTTTCGATAAGAGTGTGCATTATATTCTTGAAAGAAGTCTAAATTTTTTTCAAATATCTAGTATTGCTAGATTCTTCAAACAAGGAAGAATAAATTATGGTTTTTCGGAACCTATCCTCTTAAGGGTCCATAATACCTCAATTCGCAGTCCCGCTCTAACATTTCTGCTTTTCAACTGTCTATCCTACTCTAATCAGATGCCGCGCACGCAAAAACATCAGTTATTTTGAAATCGCGGCTACACTGATGGTTTTTTCATTTTTATGGAACAGTCTGCAGTTGCTTTATACTAATATCAGTTATATTATGCAAAGTTTCAGATCTAATTTCAAGTATTCATTGAATGCTATCGGTTTATTGTACGGTTTGGAGGTAACTTTGTATATTTTTTATCTATAGAGAAAATTTAATGGAATCAAGTTTTCACAACAGCATGGACATAGCAATAATCCTCAACTTTATCATATATTAATTTCAGAGTGATTGTTGCAGTATTTGTTGGTATAAAGCAGGATCATGCGAAGCGACGTGAGGTATCATACACCGTTAATTATCATAGTTCTTTGAATTCGAAACTAACAATAAATTCTAGCGCACGATAGTGCGTAATACTAAAAATTTACCCGGCGCCAGCCATTTATAAAGTAACTTTTACTAGCTTTTGCCCGCGGTTTCGTTCGCATCTGTTATCGACATCGACCGTTTTTGGCTAGGTGGTTACTTTATCAACGTCCTAATAAGCTATACGATGATAATAAAGAAAACCGCATCCAAATCCTTTGAGTCGTTCTCGAGATAAAACGCAACAGACAGACAGACAAAAATTCTAAAACTTGTATTTTGACCTCGATAACGCTAATACACGTTTAAAATTTTGCAAAAATTTTCCATGTAAGGAAGGACACCACTTTTTACTACTTTTTTATTAGTATAGAAGATGAAAATGTAATTAATAAAGTCATAGACCGTATGTGGTCCAATACTTCGAGTACTCGACAGCAAATCCAGGGGCCTTGGGTTGAAATCCAGTCGGGGCATATTGTGTTCGCCGAACATGAACACTGTTCGGTCTACGTGCTTAGGAAGGGGTACATAAGTACCCGAAGTACAGCAGTGTGCTCACCGGGTTGGGAGGAAATAATCGTCGGCAAAACGTGAGTGCACGAGTGTTGACTGTGAATTTTATTTAACAGTCCATACTTGGAAACTACATATTGTGACCAGTGTTTATGCAAGGTGAAATTAAATCAATCGACCAAATTCATACCGGAGACTCGGTTAGTCATCAGGAACAAGGTTTAATGACCCTCCAAACGAAATTTGAAAAAAATGTTTTTTTGCCCCATAGTGCACTATTAGTTGTACTTATATTAGCTAGTCCAACCAGTAAGAGAGCAAAGAAAATATTTTTCTATATTGGACAAAAGGATTACTGAACCTAGTTCTTGATCACTAACCGAGTCTCCAGTATGAATTTGGTCGGTTAATTTAATTTCAGCCTATATGTATACATAAGGTGAGTTTAATTTATGCAGCCAAACTGATACTGGAGGCTTGGTAAGTGATCAGTAACACGGATCGATAACACTTTTTGCTAATTTCGCAAAATAAAATGTTGACGTTCCATAGTAATTGACTCGGAGATAGGCTTGCGGTTGTAGGGAACAGGAAAAGAATAATTTACGAATTAGACAAAAAGGGTCATGTATTGAGCACTTACCGAGTCTTCAGTAAGAATTTGGCTGCATAAATAAAAGTCACCTTATATACCGGGTGACTTTTCGAACATCGTCCAAATTTTTTTTAAGCATTAGATTGCCATTTTTGAAAAAATATAGGTAGTTAAAATTTTCACCTCAACATATTTTTTTCCCAGGATTTTTCGTACAGCGTTGTCACTACACTAAGCTACGAACGGCGCACGTAGCCGCGTAGCGCGTGCGGCACATGGTGTCTACAAACGTAGCCGCGTAGCGCGTGCGGCGCATGGTGTCTACAAACGTAGCCGCGTAGTGCGCACGGCGCATTGTGTCTACAAACGTAGCCGCGTAGTGCGCACGGCGCATGGTGTCGACAAACGTAGCCGCGTAGTGCGCACGGCGCATTGTGTCTACAAACGTAGCCGCGTAGTGCGCACGGCGCATTGTGTCTACAAACGTAGCCGCGTAGTGCGCACGGCGCATGGTGTCTACAAACGTAGCCGCGTAGTGCGCACGGCGCATGGTGTCTACAAACGTAGCCGCGTAGTGCGCACGGTGCATGGTGTCTACAAACGCAATTGTTTTTGGGATACTGCATAGCCGTATCTTAATATTTTAGTACTGGGTGATACTTAAAGAAAAAACACGTATTTCATTATTTTCACTAAAGATTAAAATAAATAAATTTGGACGATGTTCAAAAAGTCAGCCTGTATAGTATATTTTTTATAATGTCATTATTACATCTACATATTTCTACGAATATATTACATTAATTATTAATGGAGTACTATAAAGTCGTAATAAATTCATTCATTCACACAAAAACAACGCCACACTTTGTCAGCAGTCGACATAATAACGTTTAAGAGGGTAAACGAGGAAACCATTATGAACTAGTTAAACTAGATGGCGTTAGGGAAGCAAAACGTAAAAAAATGTAAATTAGTCGCCCTACAATGGATTCACTCAACTTGCGCAGACTTGTACTACAACAAAACATGAAAAGATATATTAAAGTTCTATTGTCCGATTCAAAACGACGTACATTACAAAATCTCGGAAAATGCTTAAGTGTGCAACAATAGGGTAAGACTCTACAATATGCCCCACTTTTTTTAAAACTTAAATAAAACAAAATTTATTATAGATATAAACGTGGACTTTATTAAAAATCTAAATTTGTTGTTTTAACTACAATATGACACTTGTTCATATTAATAGGAACAAAATAAATCGTTTTTTTTAAATATTTTTTTTAACTAAGGGTGGGGCGTTTTGTCATGTGACTTCGAGGTAATGTGCCTCACTAGAGTTATTAAATGTCCCATTATTTTGTAAAATGCCCCAGTATTTTTATCACATTCTTATTTATTATAAAACAAAATTTGCACAAATTTTAAGACCAAAGAACTTTAATCCGAGCTATGATAACATTAAGCAGTCAGCCTCAGTCAGTTATTTATAAGTCTTGGCAAATCTCTTTGTTGAATCAGTCTCTTACAAAAATCAAGTTAAAGTTAATTAGAAATATAACAAAAAACTAACCAAATAACACAGAAATCAACAAAGTTTTGGTGTTTACAACACAATACTTTCAGTAACTAACAGATAAAGAAAATTTAGTTTTAAGTTTAACTAACTAACCAAATACAACAGAAATCAACAAATTTAGGTGTTTACAACATAATACTTTCAGTAACTAACAGATAAAGAAAATTTAGTTTTAAGTTTTAAGAACACCGCAAAGTCCACCTCTTTGCTTTTCGTCCACAACGATTGCACAAATGGTTATACATGGTACAGAACTCGTGTAACCATGCTAAGCAAGACGTACATTGAAGCCAATCTTCAGTAGATTGTGTCTGGTAATAGTCTTCAGTGCATTCTGCGCATTTGTTTATGTCATCTTCTGAGACTTCTTCTTCAGATGTATTCATTTTGAGTTCATTTTCACCGTTGCTTTCGGAAGACGATGAACGTCTTACTCTTTTAATTTTTTTGTTTCTCGCAGGTCCCTTTCTTAATATTTTTCTACCCTCCTTTGCATTACCCATTTGATAGCCATCTTCTTTCTTGGTAGCCTTGGTTTTATTTGTTTCTGATAATTTTTTATTCTTAGTATTCTTAATATGTTTCAGTTGCTCAATTTTATCCTTTGGTTTTTTTTTTGCTGCAATCAGTCTTCGTTTTTCAATATTTTCAGGAGAATATTTCCTGTCAGGAGATGTCTTCTGAGTGTCCTAGATGGGATCCCAAAATGTTTTGATGCTTCATTGACTCCCATTTCCTTATTACGTACACTCCGCATGGCCTCTTCTAAGTCTTCCGCAGCCCATGATGCTCGTAACGTCTTTCTTACATAATTACGAGACATCTGTAAATAAAACAATTAATCGCTTCTTTGTGGTCAAATTACTGGGGCGTTTTACATATGAGCAAGTGGGGCATATTGTCAATTTAGGTTTGTACTATGCCCCACCCACGCCCAGGCGACAAATTCAAAGTTATAACGTTCGGTATAATCAAAACAGAAAGGCAATTTCATATGTTGCACCACTGTGCGGGTGAGTTTGACACAAAATATACAGCAGTCAATAAATACAAAATCATATGAAACTTACCGCAAATTGTTTAGACGCCGAAAAACTAGATTTCTAAATATTTTCTATACTAACAAAATAAAACACGCGCGGACGTCAGCCATGTTGCCGGGTGACTGTGGCTTGCCGCGAGTTTAGTAGTGTGATGCGTAGCTTTGTTTGTATGTGTGCTAGAGAAGTGGGGCGTTTTGTCAAATGGGGCGTTTTACCCAGTTTTACCCTATTGTAACTGTGTGCGTGTCTCGGAATCACCTGCATAGTATCTTTGGAGACCGCATCAAGTTAGACACTTCGGACTTTGTACCTATCTTATATTCTTCTCTGTAGGGGCTAATGTCGTACTGCAACTAGAAAAAAAATTGTTTTATTGGTTTTCCGCAACATGGCGAAGTTTTTTATTTTCCCGAACAAACAATTTAAGCTCACTAATGACAGGTATCAGGCGAATACCTCATTTAGAGAATAAGAAATGTTTCTTCTTTGTTTTTCCTCTAAGCGGCTTAAAAAACGCTCCCTTTTGCGAAGGGAAATATGATATTGCGATAATTGTTTGGTTTATTTTTAAAATGGGTTTAATAAATCCCCGAGATGGTGTCAGAGGTGTTTGCAAGAATGCACTGTGAAGTGCAATTAAAGTCACAGTCAATGTACACCTACATTTCACAGACGATCTTTACGTCCCCGGTGACGGGTGGTGGATAGAAAACGAAATAATTTGGCTAAGTGCGAGTCGGTCTCGCGCACAAAGAGTTCCGTACCACCATACAATACGTTTACGTAACCCTAAAGACATACATTTATAGCAATATATAATAGATTATAATAATAATATAATATATAGTATAATTATAGATTCTATAGCAATATTAAAGCGTCAAAAAACAAGGCGCTAAAATGGTAATGCCTGACAAACAATTACAGAATACAGAACATTATTCAAAACGGTAAGCTATATAAGGTGCTCTAAAAATATCTGCCATGGCTGCAATGGGAGATGGTATTGTGTATGTAGATTACAATTGTGAAGAAATTTTGTACCCCGAAATAGTTATATAAGTTTGAGAAAATAAAGTAAATAAATAAACATTTACTTTATTCCGCATAAAGTGATTCACAAACTACGAGCGATGTGTCGTTTCATCAATGAAAATCATTTCTACCTCTTTCCAACTGTTTTGTGTTATTACAGGACGGTTTCATGCAAGTAAATCAAATTTAACCCATACGCACATTTTTTTGTATGAAAAAATTTATGACGTTAGATCAATAAAATATCGTTACTATTGTAATCTATATACACAATACACTCTCCCATTACAGCCTTGGCAGATATTTTTAGAGCATCTTAATGTCACTTTGTTATCAAATAACAAAAAAAAATTAGTATGTAACACGTTCCCAGACACTCAGCCCGGTCATGAGTTCTAGATTTGACACAAAAAATTCCCATACATTTTTATCCCCGTCTATAGACGAACTGTCATAATTCAATAGTTCGATATCGAGCGCGGTCGATTGACGAGCGCGCGCGACTATCCCTTCCGTTGCGGCACTGAGGCTGAGATTCGGAGTGCATTTTGAGTCCGAACTCAGTCTTACAATCGCCAAAAGGCGACGTCATCTCATGCTAGAGTGACGTTTGTAGGATTGAGTTTGAACTCAAAATGCACTTTGAATCTTAGCCTTAGAAACTGGTCCTTTGTACGTATGTACACGCTCACGGCCACAGACGGAGTGTCGCTACTGGAACAGCTTCAATGTGTGTACAATAGTGTATGTGTGAGTGTCTCAACACATACTTCAATAAAATCTTTTGTTGTGACATTAGAGAGCCGTATTATACGTGCGATGTGACACCTAATCCTGTAGTTTTAAAAAATCTTAAGCAAATCAACCGGCCAGCGACTATGTGCTGCGCAGGGTCACTACAATTGTACGTATTATTAGTACAATACTAATAACCAGCTTCATTTAAAATTTCGCGAAAAAACAATGTACAGACACGTCATTCTTACTTCTACATATATTATTAATAGGTGTTGTATGTTGATTTATTGCAGGTTCATACATACAGATCAAACCTAAGGATCTAAGCTACATGGCATGAAGAAACATATAAAAGTGTGTGGTTTTGGCTGGCTCATCGACAATACAGCCAAGGGGTTGTCTATGTGCTGGCTTATGCTTGAAACATATTTGTTAATACCTAAACTACCTATAATCTCTTGTTTATATTTTTTTTTTGGACGCAAGCAATATTTATATTTAAAAGAGCCCGTAACTCACTGAGCTAAAATTGCTTCACGTCGACTCTATGAAATGTTGATGGTTGTGATTGTCGGCACTTGGTGGAACTTATTATACATCTTGTTAAATAAGACACTTGTACTTGTCCACAGGATTGTAATTTAACTTAATACACCCGACTGGTTTCGCTTATAAGCATCATTTAAGGCTTTATAACATAAAAATAACTTAAATAATATTTACATGTTTAATACGTGCGATAAATCCTGTGGACAAGTACAAGTGTCTTATTTAACAAGACGTCGACTCTATGAGTTTATTATTAATGTTAGGTCTTTCAGTATTTTATTTATAAGTCTGTGATTGCAGGGAATACCTGGTTTTATTTGAATAGAAAACGTCTCCTAAGCGTACAAAACGTATACTTATTAAGTGTACTCGTAAGTATGATCAACACGTTACTACAATAGTACAAAAGCCATCTTCTTCCCTCTTTCCACAACATCGATCGTCAATCCATCTTCAGCATTCATACAGACGAGCCGAGACAATCTGTGATAGGAAGTGTTGCCATATAAACCAATTTAAATAACCATTAGCAATTTATTAGGTATATAGGTATTCTGTTCGAAAACATTTTCTTTTGTCAGATCCATTCATCCATCAGCCTATGTTCGAAACCTTTCCCAGATTTCGCCAATCTTGGCGGTAATCCGTCCTCCTCATCAAGCCGCCACTTACAAACTCACAACCGTCCTTCAGGTCATCGCTCCAGCGGGCACGAGGTCGGCCTACGCTACGCTTCTCTACGTGGTTACTACTCTAACGCCTTTGGCCCCAATGGCCATCATGTCGGCGACACATGTGGCCTCCCACTGCCACTTCAACTTACTGATTCTGCAGGCTATGTATACCGGGTGTAAATAGACTACTACCATTAAATGGAACCACATATTCTACCGACCCTACTGAACCATTTTTCCCAAGAATCATACCCGCGGTTTAGAAAAACATGAGTTCCAAAAAAAATGTGTCAATATATTCGACATACGGGCGAGTTTAGAGAGAGCGTCGTCCGTGAAACCTCCAGCTGTTTGAGGTCAACGCTCTCTCTAACCTCGCCCGTATGTCGGTGCGTTAGGGTTCACACGTTTTTGTTTGGAACTCAATTATTTCTTAAACTAACCCTTAGTTAACCCGCGGGTATGATTCTTGAGAAAAGTGGTTCAGTAGGGTCGCTAGAATATGCGGTTTCATTTAATGGTAGCAGTCTATTTATCCCCATATCAAATTCATCCACAGTTTACTTGTATAAGAGGTACCCTTAAATTTTTTTTTTTCTAATTTTTTTTTTACCATTATGTCAGCGTGATTAATATTTATATCCATGCCAAATTTCAGCTTTCTAGTACTAATAGTCTCTGCGCTAAGCCGCGGACAGACGGACATGGCGAAACTATAAGGGTTCCTAGTCGGACTACGGAACCCTAAAAATGGAATCTGAAATGTGTTGGCGACTTGGTGTTCAAATTTGAGCCTTTTTGTTTGGGTGGTAAAGTTGCTATTAACATAAAATATTTGGTTGTTTATGCGTTTCGTTATGGACTGCTCATTTAGCGGTCGAACTTAACAATAAATAACAATGCCGTTCATTGGAAGATAAGATATTAAGTGGATTCCGACATTTAAAAAAAATCCTACTATACGTGTTATTCTTACTTCTGAAAATAAAGTTCTTTTTTCGTTAAACTAAACCCATTTCAAGACCATATTTACAATTTTCTATGGAAAAATAGTAAAATTACCTAGTTATTTTTAAATATTTTGTTTTTGATGTCATTAGCCTGAATATTTTTTATTTAGAGGATAGAATAGAATAGAAAAAGCTTTATTGTTGTCACACACAACTAAAATACAACTTATTAAACATAAAAAAGGCCGATAAAATATTATAAAAGTAAAAAAATTTACGTCAAAAATGGTATGGTTTTTGTACAAACGTTGCCCAATTTTTTGTAAAATTTCATAACCGGATGTTTTATGGCAAACAAAATAATAATGATTAGCAACAGACAACGAACAATTCTAATTCGCTATATTTCCCACAATGACGTAAAAAAGAAGCCCAAATCTTGTAAAAAATTTACTGCATAATACAATATCAGTCAGAAATAATTATGCTATAATTTTGTAAATACCATTGGAAAAAGAAGGAAACATTGCTAAAAAAACCGGTCAAGTGCGAGTCAGACTCGCATACCTATGGTTCCGTAATTCGACAGTTTTGGGAACAGTCAGGAAAAAAGTATTTAAAATCTTGCCCATAACTGTTCATGTTAACTTAAAAAAGAATTGATTGTACCACAAAAGAGAGACAAAATTATTTTTATACCGTACTCGAAATAAAACTCGAGGTAGAAAAATTACATTTTGTCATTTTACTATCGTGAATTTCTCAACCGTTATATTTTTTCTGTAATTTTTATGTAATCCCAAATCACCATGATTTTTTAATTTTTTTTCGGTCCGCTAGTTTCGGAGATAAGGGGGGATATGCCTTTTTTATGGTTTTCAAAGATTTCTCGAAATTGGTGCCAGTTAATATAGCAAAAGTGTATATTTTTGTAATAAGCTCTTAATATCTACAATTTAATACCCATATTGTACTTTTATAAAATATTTTTTTATATATTTTACTTTTTTCTTTATTTCTCATTTGTTATCAACTTTTTATTAATCGCTATAGTTTTCCTGTAATTGGCCAGTTATGGCCTATAATCAGGATTTTTTTTATTTTTTTCGGTCCACCAGCTTCGGAAATAAGGGGGGGCGTGCATTTTTTTGTCGTTTTTCAAAGATTTCTCGAATTTGGTGGCAGTAAATATGGTACAAGTATTCATTTTTATAATCAGCTCTTTAATATCTACAATTTGATACCCATATTGTATTTTTACGATATTATTTTTTATTTTTCTCACTTTGCATTGGAAATATTTTGAACAATTTAAAAATTTTCAATTTTGTTTTTACACCATATTGTGTATGCAAGTGGATGCTATTTTTGTAGCAAATTTCAAATCTTTATCTTTAACGGTGCCAAAGTTATGAGGCTGTAACATACGGATGGACGGACGGACGGACGGACGGACAACGGAGTCTCACCATAAAGGTTCCTTTTACCTTTCAGGTACTACGGAACTCTAATAAACTACATTGAACTAAAAAATCGCATTTTAAAATATATTTAAGAAATTAAAACATGAATGTCTTTATTTTATATGAAACTAAAATACCGTAAAATAAAATGAAAATTGGGCTTATTCAAATGTTATATAATAAAACATTTACATAAATAAAAAATTCGGATAAGTAATATACAACCAATAAGGTACAACCGTTGTAATTAATTAGTTAAATAAAATATGTATAGAAGGTCCTACAATAAATAAGTGGAAATAATTCTAGTGTAGATCATGTATCGTTAACTGATCAAATTCCAGAAGAAGAAAACATTTTTTGTTTAAGAGGCCTGTAAATGGCGGCTTGAAGTCAGTCGCGCACGGGGTCCTTATGCTTGCTATTTCATTCTACATTCAACTTCGGATTATAGAGCACTGACTAACTGTTATTGGTTAGCCCGAACGTTCATTTCCCGAGCTCGTACGGAACACGGTGTGAGAGGCAAGCTAACGCGAGACAACATTCATGTTTTGAAATAACTCGAGAATGGTTTTGGTGGTTCCTATGATTTCAGGAGAAAGAAAAAAATTTTTTGGGAAATATCCCAAAAATCGAAATGAAACAAAAATATTTTTGAATAGTTCAAAATATACTATGCTGTGAAACCAAACTTATTTGATTAGTTTGATCGCTTCTAGGACATTACGGTACATAAACATTCATCAAAATATGTGTAAAATCCAGGACTTTATACGCTTGTATTCTGTATCATTACTTTTTATTAAATACTAACTTTTATCATTTGTTCACTTTCTTATTAATTTAGTTTTTAATTAGACAAGTCAACATCGACTATTTTATTTTCATTCAAGTTGGTACGGGTACTATGAGGAGTACCATGGTACTGGCTGAAAATCAGCGTTGGAGAATAATCTCCAACATTTACTGAGCCAGGGCCAGTTTAATATTTTACAGTGCATGCGACAACATTTGTATATTATTTTGATTTGTTTAAAATTTTGTTTATATTTATGTTTTCTTTGTTTCTTGTAATGTTTTTTTTTTAAACTGTCTCGTTTCATGTACTGTATATATTAATAAACTTTTTTCTTCTTCTTCTTCTTCTTCTTGTAACTTTTGTATGTATTTGATTTTGATAAATGTTTTAGTTTCACGTCATGGATATTGTATGGGATATGTTGAAAAAGAAAAAATAATAAGTAAGTACCTATAAATAAGGATATATGATCAGCGAACTGCACTAGTATGGGAGTTCGGGCGAATAGAGTCGTCTTAAATATTTTTTTGACTTCGCAGTACAAACTAATTCAATCAGCTGATGTAAAGATGAAAAAAAAGTTTATTAGGGATACTCTATCACCTGTTGATTTTTTTTCACTTTGAATTGTAGGACCTTCTAAACATAAATCTCTCTCCTAATACTGGCTTTTGTTAGCTTAAAAAGAGAGTCCAAAAATTACTTGTGTATAAATAAATAAATTTGTATTTTGTATTCTTGCAATATAAATACACTACGCACAAACAGAATACGTACAATCTTTTTGAGAAGATGGACAAGGATTTAAAGTTACCAAGACATGTCTTTTCTTACTGAAATACTACAACAATAGCCGAATTTCAGCTAACTCATTCCTAAATTCTATCGTTGATAGACGATGGACGGATAGACACCGACTCATCGCTATAAAATTACCAAATATGTGACTTAAATATAAAATAGCAACACTGTGATCCGCATCACGTTTTGTCCGTTCATGTGTTCCCGTCCGTTCTTCCGTACTGTGATGCCGTAATTTATGTGCCACCTCCACTTGTGTAGGACTTGGGGATACGCATCTTTGAGTAGCTCGGAGATTAATGAAAATGGGTCTTTAGGAAGTACCTCAACCAGTATCGGCTTTAGAGGTGAAGCAACACGGGCGGTCGCCTGGGGCGCAAGTGTTCAAGGGCGCGCGCTGCCATGCGACTGCGGCAAAGCTCTTATTTTGGCATCTAAAAACGAATCTATATTTTTATAAAACATGCTCGTCAATACGCACCTTTCTTTTGAAAAAGAAGACGCGAAATGCTTTTTTTTGCCCTAGGCGAAAAATAAAAGCATTATTATTTATTTTTTTATTTTATTTATTTATTTATTGTGTCAACCAATATACATTGTACAAAAAAAAACAGGGAAAATATTTGAGTACATAGATCTTAAACAGATTATTTGTATATTGGGATAAATATTAACATGAAAAATGTGCCGTTGGTAACTGTGTTAATATAAATTGTTATACAGTCACCAACGCCTTCCTATAGGAGAGCGATAGCTATATAATTTACGTGTTACATGGAAGAATAACAGAAAAAGAAAAATAATTAAAAATGAAAAATTTGCATGCAATATACTCTAAAGGTGTGTGGGGGGTGTGTGCGTGTGTGTGAGGGAGAAGGTGTGTGTGTGTGTGTGAGGGTGTGTTTGCGTGTGTGTAGCTGAGTCTGAATAAATATAATAAATGAAATTATGGATGCTGGAGAATTGGTTTTATCACCTACATTTATATACACAATATATATTTAATATATATATATGGAAATTACTATTACTGTTAATACCTCTTACGCAATCACTTTCAGAAGTGCCTCTGAATCCTTGTAATTAAGTGAGAGCAGCCAGTTCAAGACCACAACCTTGCATTTGCCTAAGAGAAGAGGATAAATATTGACCGTTCTATTTACCTTATTATACAGACGAGAACTCAGAACTTTGTAGTGTCGAGCGGCTAACTGAGTCCTGTGCTTCACAACCCTGCAGACTAGGTCCGATCGTCTTATCGAACTAATGGTAGACGGGTCATAAGGGAGTGTAGAGTGTTTACGCAGGATAACGTTAAAAATAAAAAGCCTTCTAACGGAAAGCACCTGACATTCTTTGTACAGCTGGTCTGTGTTATGCAGGATTGGCTTTTTAGTCATGACCTTAAGGACGGCCCTTTGGGCTCGCTCTAGGCGGGGCACCACCCCAGGATGTAATACAGTTTGTAAGTACTGATTGCGCCAGCGCATAATACACAGTTTTTAGGGTATGATTATCAGCTGAATATCTAAGTTTACGAAATATATACATTATTTTTCTAACCCGGGATATTAAGGATTGATACATGAAAATGCATTTCCGCTCTAAGGGCAAAGAAACGACAAAATTTTAAAAATAAAGGTCACGGGTGAAATCATTCAACATTCAAAATTCAACATTTTATCCCGTTCCGAGACAATCTACACCTAGCCAAGCGAAGTGAAGAGACTCGCGTAGTTTTAACAGAATTCATGTATATCAATATATATATATATAATGTCAATATCATTTTTGAGCCTGGGACAGTCTTTCTTTTTTTTCGTGATGATGTCTATAATCAAAAAAATTTACACTTTTGAAAAGGTGGCAAATTGAGTTCATTGTAGAGCGTAAAAGTATCTTAGTGTTTTACAAATACTTTATAAAACGATTTGGAGTAAACAAAGTAGCGTCAGTGATAGCGTGGAGATAGATATTTGAACGAAGAAGACAATTCGTATTTATAAACTTGCGTAGCAACTTTTGTATGATTGAATTGGCTACCACTGATGCTACTTTATTTACTCCAAATGGTTTTTAAAAGTATTTGTAAAACATTAAGATACTATGCACATAGACCAGCTGAGCTAGATTAGACATGGCCGTCGATCTACCGGTAATCATCTGGTCCCAACGGCCATCTTGTCAGCGACAAATATGGCTTGGCAACTCAACTGGCGTTGATAGAAAAACGGAGCGTATAATAAAATACAATTAATTGAAAACCCCTAACATGGAGCTTAGACAAATAAAATGAATGCACCTCCCTTTAATCTTTTCCTATTTCTAGCTTTATGGTCTGTATGGAGGGCCTCCCTCATCTTAGCTTAAATTTAAATACTCGTAGCTACCTAGACTTATTTTAGTTAGAGGATGCCCATCCATATAGAGTAGAGTAGAGCCGATCCTAACGACACGAACAGAGACACAACAAAATTCTAGTTATCACAAGAAAGGATGCTCAAAAATATCTCGCCCCGGGCGCTCGGGTATGTAAGTCCGGCGCTGAGCTCAACTATAGATAAAGGTTATATATAACTAAGGGGCAAACAAGGCGTATTTTTATCAGGGTTCTACTAATAATGCAGGATTGTTAGCGATGGCAGTTTTATCAAATTTTTATATTTTATGTTTAACCTCTACTAGTATCTTTGAATCTTATTCAGCTGAAGGCCTTACCCCCGGTGCACGATAATTTTACTGAACGATTTTGAACTTCAGTATGTTGTCAGAAAGTCTACATTAGAACGCTCGATTCGCGCGCTGCCGGCACGCAAAATCAGTGAATTTTAGAGGTTTTTCTGGATTTTACGAAAAAGTATTTGATGTAGGAGTTTTTCCACCTGACATCGGAAAATAAACCATGTTTTCTTGTTGTAGCAGTAATTTCAGACATATAACTTAAAAAGGCATAATTTTCAAAAATAAAATCTATCGAGCAAAATGTGTCCAATTAGGTAACCGACTTGACAACGAAAAGACAAAGGTCGGAAAAAACTCGTGTCCAAGTTTTACATTGATGAGATAAGTAGTTGACTCAGCATATTAAAACAAAAACCGTTGAAAGACCCAATACAAGCCCTTAAGGTGGTAAAGCAGAATCTTGTTGCAAAGTGCACATCATAATATTGTTTTCCTTACTTTTAAATGAAAAATATGCAAAAATTGCGTTTTAAAGCAATTAACAAAGTTTTTTATATAGTAGTAGGGTTCTCGCATTAAAATTATGTTATTTTATGCCTTAGATTTTGATTCAATTACAACATTAAATACGCTTTTAAGTTTGTTAATCGAATGCAATCAAAATGGAAATCATAAAATAATAAAATTTGACCGTAAAACCCTAATTATTACTAATCAATTTCCGATAATTGCTTTAAAACGCAATTTTTGCATACATTTTATTCAAAAGTAAGAAAAACAATTAATATTGTTTATTATGATATTATTATGATGTGCATTTTGCACCGGGATTCGGTTTTACCACCTTAAGCCACAAATGAGCCAATCGCAGTGCTGTAATTCAATATCAGGGGAAAGTGTGATATGAAGGGTGATTGTTTAGGTGAAAGACTTTACCTTCTCATAGTAAATGATCTAGTTTTTAATTTAGTATGTTCTTAAATCGTCTTGGTAACACAGATAGATAATAACACTTCTTGCTAATTTTGCAAAATAAAACCTTGACGTCCCATAGTAATTGATTCGGGGCTGGGCTTGCGTTTGTAAGGAACACGAAAAGATTAATTTAAGAATTTCACAAAAAGGGTCATTGAACCTTGTTACTAAGCACTTACCGAGTCTTAAGTATGAAACAGGCTGTTTAAATTAAAGTCATCTTATATAGGGTAAACCACCCTATAACTGGCCAACCCCCAATAATTAACCACTTTTACTTTAAGTTCTTTTAATAAGCATTAGGAACAACTTCCGCCATCTATTGTTGGTTTTATGAACAAAGTTGGCCATAAACATTGTTTATAGTTCATAATTTTGACACCACTACTGTCTCGATGTGACTCTAGCGCTACTTGAATTTTACTTGGCGGTTGGCGTCCAGATTTTGAGGAGCACACACATACGCTACGAAAACGTTAAGGTGAGTGTTGTGTTATATGGTTAATTTTTTAGATTAAATGGTGCAATAACTAATAAAAATTAAGTTTATGTTGCTTTGTTAACTTTTAATCATGTAATTGTGCTTTAGTTTCGTCAAAATCTCAAGATTTCCACGGTAATATCAGGATGGCTAGTTAATGGAAAGTGAAAATATATTTTTTCCAATAACTATCCACCCATGCCAGTTACTGGTATATTGTAACAAGTCTTAATATTAATAAGTTTTCGTCTCTGATATGATGATATTTAAGTTTTATTTCGTGTGGCAAATTTTTCTCGTTTTTATTACAAGTTTTCCAAGGCCAGTTATTGGTAATATTAATTTCATTATTTTTTTCATCGTTAAAAAAATGAAAAAGCGCCAGTACAATAAGGAAGACATAGATAAAGCTGTTCAATATGTCCAAAATGGTCAAGGATCAGCCAGGGCAGCAGCTAGGACTTTTGGAGTTCCCAGTAGTACAATCCAATTTAAGATAAAGCATCCTGAAACTAGATTCAAATCCAGCCCTAATACAATTTTAACTCAAAAAGAGGAACAAGTTTTGGTGGATCATATCATAAGCCTTAGTAAACGTGGATTTCCAAGAAAAAAGGAGGATATACAAGATTCCGTTGAAGATTTTCTGAAAGATAATCCACGGCCGTGGGAAATGGTTTATGTCATTTTTAAAAAAACATCCAAATTTATCATTCAGAACAGCTGAGGGAGTAACCAGAGCTAGCGTCTGTGTTTCGGAGTCTGATATTAGGAAATGGTTTCATGAGATCCAACTGTATATAAATGACGAAAACCTTACGGAAGTTATTCAGGATCCTACACGTATCTATAATGCTGACGAACAGATGATGGGGACTCATTTGTATGTCATTTTTGCTATCGGTTAAATACCTCTGGGTCTTCCACTGATAAATGTTTTGATGCATTCCGTGAAGAGGCTAAAAATTATGGATTTTAGTGTACCTATGTAGACTAGAGGATAAGTTTATGCGCAGTACCTAGATTTTATAAACTTGTGATTAATTTAAAAGACTGTTTAATTGACGTACCTGCACCTCTTCCTTATGATTACAAATAAATATGTTTTTAATAATTTTTCGTTTATTTTTCATACTTTAAATCATATTTTAAATCTATGGTCAGTTATTGGGTGTAATGTGGCCAATTTTTGTATTTTGCAGCAAGTTACTGGGTAAAACATAATAAAAAATTTAATAATAAATAAATGAATATATACGAGTTTGCTGGTATTTTAACACACAAACAGTATTAAGATTCATTCTTACTTTAAGCAAAATGGACATCAAAATTTTTGAAGCGCTAAAAATAAGTTTGGTACAAGGAAATTTCGACACAAGGGGCTTAAATGGCTAGTTATAGGGTGGTTTACCCTATACGAAAGTTACCTTATATCCATCCATCAGCCTGTTTCGTCCATTGCTGGATATAGGCCTTTCCAGGATTTCGCCTCTCTTGGCGGTCCTCCTGGAAGAAATGCCCATACTCACACACGCTGGGCAGGCGGGTTGGTGAGCGCGGTGCCGTATGCCTTGCACCAGTGATGCCGCTGCCCATCACTAGTCTGTTTTATATAAGGCCTGGCAATTGGGGATGGATATACCGCCATCCATCGGTCCCAGGCAATGATGGGCCGCCTGGTTTTGCCTGAGAGCTGTTCTCTTACTCTCCCCCGAATAACTTCGGGAGGATTTGTGAGTAAGATGGTGGAACCTCCACAGTCGAGCCCGGCATCAGCTTTACCTTATATAAAGATACCTAATGAATGAAGTAATATTTTTAAGTCCATTTTTTCAATAGGAGTTAGCTAAGGACAAATACTTAGCAGGTAAGTAGAGTACGACTCAAAAGAATTTTTTGTAATAATAAGTTTTCTCTTTATTTTTACAATAAACTTCCTGATGACGATACCTAAAACGTAGTTTATAAAAATGTATTTGTATAAATAAAAATGTATGAGATATTGCAGTTAACTCCTTTCATTCATTTAACTTTTTACATTTATTTAATACGTATAAAATTCCTTAGGTAAGGACTTTAGAAAGTAAAAAATGTTAACCCGGCCGAAGTCTCTAGTTTCAAAGAAGAACTCTCATCCTACTATCCAACTAATATTATAAATGCGAAAGTTTGTACGTGTGTGTGTGTGTGTGTATATGTTTGTTACTCTTTCACGCTGAAACGGCTGAACGGTTTTAGATGAAATTTAGAATGGATATAGCTTCAACTTAACACATAGGCTACTTTTTATCCCGGAAAAATGCATGGTTCCTGTAGGATAGATCAATATCATTGAAAAATCAGATGTCTAATTAGCGTGGTCTCTAATCGTTTGTGGTGAAATAAGACAAGGCTTTGTTATTTCATACATCAGGTGTCTAATTAGCACGGACCTAAATCGTTTGTGGTAAATAAATAATAAATAAATAAATAAATTGCTTTATTTCAGGCAACAAGGCCCATAACAATAAATACCTTATACTACTAATACATATGTTTTTATACTAAAAACTAAGACTAACAAACTAAAATATCATTTTGGCACAACGTCACTGTGCCGGTCCGGTGGTGTAGATGGAAGTCTACCGCGAAAACGACGGTATACCACGCCCTTCGGCCAGAAGTCCTCCTTCATGAAGGTGGGCAGCCTGCTTGTCGGTATTCGTGCCACAAACGCTTTGAAACTTGCGTTGTGGCGCGATTCCAGCGGCTCCACTCTCAACAAGAAGTTGGTCTTGTTCTGGATGTAGTCGACGATGTCCTGCGCCTTAGTGGTGTAGTGTAAGTGAGACAGGTACATCGCCGTGGTCGGCGTCGCAGCCCGCAACAGGAAGTTGGGCCCCGTTGATCCGGTGCCGCAACGGTTTTGGTTTACTCGCTTAAGGCGCCTCCTCTTCTCGACCTTGACGAAGCCATCTTCATCACGGTAATCAGTGGAGGCGTCTAATGTAACGACGGTTGGTGGTCTGTCAGACGTAGGCTGTAAAGTCGAAGCAACCGGTCGGCTCTTGACGATGGAGGCGTAATTTTTCTGAGAGAAGTTCGCCTTTTTGGCAGGTCCCGCTGGCACGTACAGCGCTGCTAGCGGTCGTGGGGTGCGGGGGGCGGCTACAGGGGCAGCGGGGACGGTGTCACGAGGCACGCACGATCCACGTTTCGCTGACACGGCGGACGACGGTGGCGGCGGTGGCGGCGGCGGCGGCGGTGGTGTCAACACGGCTGACTCGATACTTGACTCCGATATGTCGAGGCAAGCTCCGCGCCGCATGTTGATATGCACGTCATCAGATGACCTCAATGAACTACGCAAACTTACGACTTCCTTGCGCAGCTCCGAAACGATGGTTTCCGAGGCCTCGAGCCTTACCAGCACATCCGCGAGACTCGCCTTCAGACTGACGATGTCCTTAAGAAGGCTGGTAACATCGACGTGGTCAAAGGTGACCGGAGGAAGCTTTTTCAGCTCCTTGGCCACAAAAGTTGGCACGTCATCCGGATCAGTCGCTTTCAGGAGCGTGATGATGTCCTGCAGACTTCTCTTGACAATAAGACAAGGCTATGTTATCTCATCTCATCACACTTCACACTAATATTATAAATGCGAAAGTTTGTGTGTGTGTATATGTTTGTTACTCTTTCACGCTGAAACGGCTGGACGGATTTGGATGAAATTTAGAATGGATATAGCTTATACCCCAACTTAACACATAGGTTACTTTTTATCCCGGAAAAAAGTATGTCGTTAAACCGAATAACACGCGGGCGGAGCCGCGGGCAAAAGCTAGTTTTCAACATAATTTTTTAGCTTATAACATTTTATGTCAACGAAAAAATGACTACACTCTTCTTTCTGTGTAATTAATCAATGAAACGTTATTACATGACGCAAAACTTTCTTTTCCGAGGAAACCTACGCAAAGAAATAAATCCGACTCTAGTTCTCTGCCGGCCCATTTCCCGGGACAATCGAATTATAGGACTTCTGTCAGCTTGTATTATTTGATTAACAGGCCATTTTGCCACAAGATGAGTGAAGTGCCAATCTTCTGGGCTGGAAGGATAAAGAAAGTGGATTGGGTGATTCCGGTTAATATTCCAAATTGAAATTTGGCCAAGTGCGAGTTAGACTCGCGCACAGATGGTTCCGTACCACCACACAAAACAGGTAAGGAACCCTAAAAACATGATAAATAACAAAAATAAAGATGGCAATACCAAGGCGCTAAAATGACAGCGTCTGTCAAATAATTCGGCATCCTTTGAGTGCGGAACCTTAATTTTCCGCTAATTGCTTTAAAACACAATATTTGCATACTTTTTATTCAAAAGTAAGGAAATCAATATTATGATCTGAATTTTGCACCGACTTTACCACCTTAAGAGCCCGGTCCGCGACGACGACAACTTTGATCAAAAACAATATGTTAAATATATTTCTGGCCTTTGTCGCGATGTTTTTGGAAAAACTAGGAACATACACCACTTTATATTGGCCGTCTAAATGAAGGTCTAGAATTTATTTGATTGAATAGTTTCTCTTTTGCGAGTTATTTTATTAGTTACGAGCCCGCGCCGAATCGTTACTCAGAATATTTAACTATCAAAATAACGCGCAAAGGAGAAACAATTAAATCAAATAAATTTTAAGTCTTCATTTATATGGCCAATATGGACTGGTGTATGTCCCTGATTTTTACAAAAACATCGCGGCAACGACAAGAAAAATAATTGAAATAATGCTTCTCATCAAACAGACAAAAAATACGGACCGGCCTATTACATACCTGTCGCCGTGCTTATGGACTCAGAGCTAAACCTGCCTTCTGAAGCACGTGGACCATGCTTCACAAATGTACCCTACTGGATTTGTACCTGTGACCTTCTTACTAGTCAAATACTTGAGCGACTCGACCACAGAGGCAATCAAAAACTGAAACCTTTATGGCGAAGCATGTTCTTGTTTGTCTATTTCTTTATTTATGGTATTAATTTAAGTTAAGTTGATTGATTATCTGGGACTATATTCATGAACTTACAGCTATATTAATAATTTGCAATATTCCGCTAAGCAATTCTTGTGATGCTTTCAAAATGTAGATTCGTGCACCGCCCGCCCGCCCGCATAAAAACATGCAACAAGCAAGCAATACGAGCATAAAAAACAAGCAAGAAGACTGAATTTGTTATTCATGATTATATATTGCTGAATATTGCAATTTTTTAATATATCCTTATGATGATGATTGACTTCCGTAAAGTAACGCCTATTTCAGTCAACCATGTTCATGGTTTCTGGGGTGCAAAAACAGAGCCTTCCCGGTTAAAATTATTTATATCGAGTGAAAGTTTTTCAATCGAGATTCTGTACTACAGGTATCTAGAAAAATGTTCCGAGAATGTTAAACTAATTTATCAAATTAGAAGCTTCTTACTGAGAGTAGTAAAATGACTCCAAGAAAAACCAATTCTTCGCGACGTCGCCTTATATAATATTTAATCTATGAGATTTTTCCTTTTTTAAGTAAGTATTTAATTGCCATTGCCATTAAGCGCGAAAAACAAACAAAGAAAAAAAAATACTGATAAAAAAAGACATGATCTTGCTAAGTTTCTTGCCCTTCTTCTTAGCAAGATTAATCGAATGGGCGGATTTAGCCATTATATCTATTTATAGTTTATTTATCTATTAACTGATTTATTCATTGCATTATGTAGGTATATACAATATTTTAATTTTTTACTTATGTTTATATATTTGTTTAGGCATTATAATATATATAGGCCTATATATATTTACGATCTATTAAGGTTATTTATCAACATATTTATTAATTGCATTATGTATAATAATATTCTTATTCCAATAAGTCTTTATTTTATGCATGTGTATAACTTTAGTAGCCCAACTTAAATATATATATTTTTTCTATATTTCCCTCATCATAAAATATTATTTTTATACAGATTAGATTTGACGTGTGTAACGTATACTTTATGTATCTATTTTACAAATAAACATTTTGAATCTTGAATCTTTGAAAAACCTGACCAGGAAAATAAAAAAAATATATACATTTGCTTCCATGATTGCAACACACACACGCACACAAAAACAACACCACACTTTGACAGCAATCGACACAATGACGTTTTAGTGTTGCCAGTGGAACTAATTTCTTCTATTTGTTTTTCGCAACATGGCGAGGTTTTTATTTTTCTTTTCAGGCTTTATAACGCTACCCGCTCAAGCTTGAACACTCTGTATACAAAACAGTTTTAATGACTCCACTTGAAACTTTCAGTAGACGCGCCACACCCTTCAGCGTCATAAAATGAAAGAACAAACATGCAATGTGTGTACATACTTGCGTGTAGGCATTAGCACTGGAGGAGTCAAGAGATTTGAATGGTTCTTACGGCGCCCCTAGTTGGTGTCTGAGTATCATTTACCATGGAGGTGAGAAGGACATTTTCTTTTCATTACATCTATACTAATAATAAAGTATGTAGTAAAAAAGTCGTGCCTGTACTTACACTAACTTATTTTTTTTTAAAGTGCGAGTCGGACTCGCCCACTGAGGATTCCGTTATAGATCATATTTTTGTGATTTAATTACAAGTGTAAAGTTTTCAGATTTTTCCCTATACTTGTAGTATAAGACGGTATTACTTGCCCAATTTCATAGTTCTAAGTTAACGGTAAATACCCTATAATTAATTTTGATTCCCTTGAGAGTGTTTAAATATATGTTTTTTGCGATATAAACGGCCGTATCCTTTTTTTACGTTAACTTAGAAGTTTTATTTTTTCACAGCTTCAAGGGACTGTAGACTTAAGTATATGGTTGCAATTTCAACTCAATAACTTCACACGTTCCCGATATGACATATGATATCTTGACTGACAGACGGACGGGCAGTCAAACAGATGGAAAACAAAGTGATTTAAATCATTCGTAACATAAACCATTCTGGCAGCCCTTTATGTTTACAACTGCGATGATAATTTAAAAAAAACCGCATCCAAATCCGTCCAGTGGTTCCCGAGTAAAAACAGAACATACATACAGACACACAAAAATTCTAAAAATTGTAGCTTTTGCTTGAGCACAATACTGTTAACCATCGACATAAGGCTGCAATAACCTAAAACTTTTCGTTGCAAAATAGGCTTTAACGCAGATGGTTAAAAGTTAAATGAGCTTGTATTATTTTAGGTTTTTCAACTCTAAATTTTAAACAAGGTGGTAGAGCTGATGCCGGGCTCGACTGTGGAGGTACCACCATCTTACTCGCAAATCCTCCCGAAGTTATTCGGGGGAGGGTAAGAGAACAGCTCTCAGGCAAAACCAGGCGGCCCACCATTGCCTGGGACCGATGGATGGCGGTATATCCATCCCCAATTGCCGGGCCTTATATAAATCAGACTGGTGACGGGCAGCGGCGTCACTGGTGCAAGGGTTTCGGCACCGCGCTCACCAACCCGCCTGCCCAGCGTGTGTGAGTATGGGCATTTCTTCCAGGAGGATCGCCAAGAGTGGCGAAATCCTGGAAAGGCCTATGTCCAGCAGTGTATGTTGTATTATTATTATTGTATTATGTTGTATTATTCCAGTATGTATGTATGTATGTAACTCTAAATTTAAGGTTTGCTGCACGAGAATAAAATAGGTCACAATATGTACCTATATAGTAATTGAATATACAACAGCTAAGTTTTAACAATAAAAATTTGATAAATCAAGTAACTCATTTTAAAACTCTAAATGTTGTGGTGATCCTAGAATCCTTTGACCAAATTTGTTCCCCAAGTTTACATTCTCCACTTTCACGTAAATACTAAAATTCTGACATTCTAGAAAACAACGCGTGCTCAGACCTTTCTTTCAGCGTAAATGAAGAGTTTTCACTCATTACACTCGAGACAAGCCTTCATAGGTCTAGCTAGCTAGAATACTTGTACATAGATATAATCTAGACTTTGTCTAGACAAGGGCTGTTGTCATTTTACCGATTCTTGATAATTTGTTCCTATACCTACTAAAAAAGCTGAGGTTAAACAGCCAAAATAAAAGAAGTCTCCTTTTGAATAATCACCCGCAGCAAAATTTATTATGTTATTGGAAGTACATTGAATCTCTCTGAATATTATTATCGTTTTTCTTTATTTATGCCTTTCCTTTTTTAATATTTCTTCTTCCTACTACCACAATACTATTATTCCTATTAACCTAAATAGCGTGTACAAAATTACACTTTTGACTAAGTACCTATATATGTATTTTGATCTTTCATTGTTATTGATTCAGGGCTGGACTTGTAGTAGGGAACACGAAACAATTAATTCGTGAATTTCACAAAAAGGGTAATCGATACTTTGATACTGAATCTTCAGTATGAATTTGGCTTTATAAATTAATGTGACCTTGTATATATATCAAACATTTCGGTGGCATGTGCTGGACAAATGTAGTTTCAGCTGAGCTAGCAGTCACTAAAATGACTTATACCCTACCCGCGCTAGACTCCTTTCAATCCTCGCCCAACGAGCCTGTACATTAAGCCCTGTAATGTCGCACCGGAGTAAGTCTTTGACAATCGACACGTCGTTTTTACAGTTTTTCTCTCTCATTTTTCTGAACAGTTTTTTCCTTTGTCATTACAACACAGGCGGGCTGGGGTGCTGATAGAACTATGTACGTCCGTAAATGTCTTCTACAGAGATTGGGTAGCTATTTTTTTTTTGTTACAATTATGAGAAAAATATATGAAAAAATATAAATAGGTAACACTAAATTAAATAAATATAAATTATATAACAAAAATATTTAAGAATATAAAAATATTTTAAAACGGATTGCTCGGAAAGCTCGACCTGCTCGCACAGTTAAAAAAGTGAGTCCAATCCGTTTTTAAATATTTATGATGTCAACTCACTCTAATTTAAATGAATTATATAACAACTTGAAAATATAAACGAATATACTCGTAAAATTTAATTTTATTGAAGCTTTTTCATTGATTAGGTCGAGGTTAGAAAGCTTCGTGGTAATTTTATGCTTTGGAAAAATATTACTGTCAAAATAAGATGTGTAACAAAATAACGATATCTTGTAGATCATGTATGAGGCTGTGATGTGACGTCATCCTAGTAATAAAGTCAGTCGTTGACCAACCATATGAGAGTTTTATTATAGGTTATGTAGCCGCATCTACTGCGCAACCCTGCTTGGTAGCAGAGCGTGGTTTATAATAATAAGTATAGATTTTTACAACCAGTCGCTTTTTTGAACGTAGTTTTTTTAGTTACTCCTTCAGTGCAGGTGGAGCCGTAGCCGTAAAAATGCTTTGTTTTAGTTTTTAAGGGGTTGTAGCGTGTGATCTTAACAATCCGCGGTTAAGCAACGCTTGGCATGGTCAGTCTTTGGATAGAGGTGACAATGGCAATTTACAACTGGGTCCCTCCGTGCCTCGGAAAGCCCGTAAATAAATCTCAACAGCTGACAACTGCTCAGGCAGAGAACTAGCCAGTTTTAAAGGTGTCTGTTGACGCCTTCTATGTGTGCACGTGAGGCGCAACATTATCGTGCAAGCGTCTCTACTGGCCCTGAAAAAGGCAGATTGAATCTGCTGAAACTGGTTGGCTATAGCGATCATAGTGTTTATTGTGGTGACGCTTTCATCATAATATTGATAATTTGCTATGACACGTGTATTAATGTAAATAAGAACCCACGACGCCATCTTTGTACAGTTCGCATCGGACTTAAATTCGCCTTTGAAGTTCGTCTGTCTCTGTCTTTCTCTCAAATACTGTAAGGATACGATCTCTCTTTTTCATCTATTTCTGTCATCTATCTCTCATTCATTATTCATCTCCCTAGAGCTAACTTCATCGAACGCAACGTTTGACCCTCAGATGAAATTAATCTGAAGTTTGACCCGTAGCTTGGTTGACACAATTTCTTTGACTAGTGACAGACTTGGATGATAGTCTCTGACAAAGCTGAAACATTATAACTTCAGGACAGCATCAATATCAAATTTCTTTCGCATCATGTAAATCGCACCTAGCAACTAACTGCATACGAAAGTGTTGAGTTCAACCTGGAGAAGTCAACTATTCACCTCTGTTTCCTCTCAAAGGTAGGAGAAACCCGTGCGGCAGGGGAGGTTCGACTGCATTTTTAACTTCACCGCATTGTAGCTGAGTAACTTTATAACTTCGCGCTAATCGGAGCACATCCAATGTGCCATCAACCAGATACTTTCGACTCACATGGCAACTCTTATTTGGCAGTTATAAGGTCAATTATGGATAAGCGTGTGCGTCTAAAACTATCGGCTGTAAATGCATTGTGCTCTCTCTGCTGCGTATTTGTAAAGCTTCCGTGTTGAGAAGTGTGAGGAATCGTCAGATTACATTTTTAGTAAATGTTTAAATTATCAGTCGATAATAAAGGTTCCCAGTGAAAAATATACTATGAATTTCTTTTTCTCAATTTTAGTCGCTAGAAAAATTATTGCACCTTGGTCCTGACCACTTACCGAGTCACCAGTATAAATATGGTCATATTAACAAAAGTCACCTTACATGTATTACTTTCCTCAAAATCAATTGTCATGCGTGAAATATTTTAATGTTTTGTATACCTAGTAAGAATTTTTTTAAATGTCGGTATCCACTTAAGATCTTATCTTCCAATGAATGGCATTGTTATCTATTGTTAAGTTCGACCGCTAAATGAGCAGTGCATAACAAAACGCATAAACAACAAAATATTTCATGTTAATAGCAACTTTAACCCCTGTACGCTGGAGTGACGACATCATGAAGGTAGCCGGCAGCTGCTGGACACGCACTGCCCGAGACAGAGTCACCTGGGCTCTGATGGAGGAGGCCTACACCCGACAGTGGGAGAACTCTGTATAAACATTAAAAATGCAATAGGTTAAAAAGTTAGAGTTCTAAATAAAGGCTTATTATTATTATGCGTTTTGTTGTGCACTGCTAATTAGTGGTGGAACTTAACAATATATCAATTAATGCCTCTTAAGCCGATTCCGACATTTTAAAAAATTCCTTCTATATATAAATAATTTATTTTGATTAAATACCTTTCTATAGTGTTTTGCCCAATACTTTTATAGCGCATATTTTGTTTCTGTGGAATCTGCTAGAAAACTGAATGATTTCTTACAATAAAAAAGTTTCTTAAATATTAGCCCAAATTACGAGCTATCTCGCTGAAAAAATTCGATCTCAATTCACTAAATCGTTACAGTTTTGCAAACAAATAAATAAACCAACTTTCACATGGAGAATATTAAAAAAATAGATTTAGATTTTCCTGCACATGCGCTTTCTATTTATTACCTTGTTATTATTAGAGTGTATTACAAACTAGAAAAGATAAATAAAAAAAAAATTAAAGACAAGCGCGCTACCAATTGCGCCACCGAGGTACTTACCTAGACCGTTGAATTTTACCACCATACTAGTTCACTGAATATTTTTGTAACTATTTTATCTAACCTTATCTTGAGATCCTACTTAGAGCATTACAAAACAATGGATTTCGCAATAAAAATAATCTTATTACCTTGTTTTCCAATATCTAAACAATCTTGCATTTATTATTACGTGGTGGTGCCTAAAAAAATTAAAATAAAAACGTTTTACGTTTTTGTTAAGCACTTTGATTTGCAATGCGCCATCACATCACCATTATCTTTTTTTTTTGGTTTTATTTTATTTTTACATTAATGATTTATTCGGGTTTGTTTTGGCTTTTTAAACTTGTTAATAAAATTTGAATTTGAAGGATAATCTTTCGTGCGTACTGACTGTCTTCTTGCCCATACAATTCCGTGTTGAAGAGGGTTTTGAACTACGCGTCCCAACTCACTGCATTAAAGTTTTCTCATAACAGGGAACGACACCGCAACAACTATTCACATTTCAGCGTTTATGGCGGCCAGATGGCCTGGGTCAGATGGGAATGGATTTAATTTTTCATTAGTTAGCAAGAATGTAGAAAATCGTGGACCGCTGCTGCGACATTATGCGGGGAAGAGTCGTGAAAGTTTCATGTGGAGGTTATTATGTTCTTGTGTTGTTTTCAACACAGGATATAACCACTTACAATAGGTTCATAGACGTATCTAGATGGAGGCCAGGGGTACGGCTCCGTCCAGAGTATCATGTGGCCCCCTCAATAAACACGGTTGTCTTTGATGTAAAAAGATGCTTTATTCAATATTAGCATTTGCCCGCGGCTCTGCCCGCATTTATTTAATCTTTGCCTCGATTTCGGCTTGAGCGTTATTTTATCAACACCCATCCCGCTAATATTATAAATGCGAAAGTTTGGATGTATGGATGGATGGATGTTTGTTACTCTTTCACGCCGTAACTACTGAACTGATTGGGCTGAAATCTACCTTCTATCCCATAAATCAGTTCCCATGGGATGAAAATGAGCTTTAAAATTTCTATAGAAAAGTGATGTCTTACTTTTTCACGCCATGCTTACAAAACCGATTTGGTTGAAATTCGTAAACTTTGAATAGGACTAAAACTACTTTTTCCCTTTGTACCCATGGAAAAACTATGAAAGAGACACACAAAATGGGAAACAGAGGCGCATAACACACACATTTCACCAGCTGTGTGTACTGTAGATAATAGTCCGAATAATATTGACTGATTTCAATCAAATCAAATCAAAATATTTATTTTGTGGAATAGATACATAAAGTATACTTTCTACAAGTCAAAGTTAATCTTTACAATAAATATCTTTAGAATAAAAAAATAAAATATATATACTAATAAGGGAAATACATACAAAAAATATTTAGGTTGGGCTACTAAAATGTAGTAGACCTGCATAAAATAGAGAAATCTAGGAATAAAAATAAAAACAAATTTGTAGGTACATATTATAAATTGTTTATGAAATTTAATTAATTTTCTGCGGTATAAACGGCCTTATCTTTTTTCTACGGTAACTTAGAAGTTTGATTGTTTCCCAGCTTGAAGGGACTGTAGACTTGAGTATATGGTTTTAATTGCAACCCGATACCTCCACGCGTTCCTGAGATAAAGGTACTTGACAGACAGACGGACAACAATGTGATCCTATAATAATTTTCCTTTTGAGGTACGGAGCCCTAAAAAAAAAGAAAAAAAATTTTAGTTGTGCGCTTGAGAACGAAACCCGTCGCGCTCACCTTAACAGCAAACATAAAATGCGAAGTTTCCCTGTTCAAATGAAAATCAGGAAAGTTTCCTTATTTGCTGAATTCGCTAAATAATTTCCCAAATGTAAGGGTTTCGAACAAGTCCTCAGAAGAATTCAGAAATATACGATCACGTAACGAAAGGCCCTTAGTATTTCTCGTATTCGACCTGCGGGTCTTTTTACTAGGGTTCCATTTGATAACGTCAACCCTAATATGGCTAAAGTATGGAGTGTCAAGGTAAGTACTATTAGTTCGCCCTGAACTTTGAACTCGCGCTCGACGATTCGCGCTTGACCGATTTGGCTCATGTTTAAACTTGAAAATTTTATTTCCTCATTTACACGCCTGCCAAATTTCATGACATTCCGATCAACGATACTCGAGTTATCGTCGAACAAACATTCATACATACATACATACACCGGGTGTAAATAGACCGCTACAATTAAATGAAACCACATATTCTACTGACCCTAGTGAACCACTTTTCCCAAGAGTCATACCCGCGGACACCCTTAGTTTAGGAAATAATTGAGCTCCAAACAAAAATGCGTGAACCCTAACGCACCGACATACGGGCGAGGTTAGAGAGAGCGTCATCCGTGAAACAGCTATTCCGGTGCAGCGTTCTAAAATAGACCTTCCTCTTACGAAATAAAGTCTTTGAGTTACAGTTGAATACCTTTTTAGGGTTCCGCAGTCCGACAAGGAACCCTTATAGTTTCGCCATGTCCGTCTGTCCGTCTGTCCGCGCCTTACTATAAAGCTGTAATTTGGCATGGATATAAATATTTATCACGTTGACAAAGTGGTAAAATAAAATCTCGAAAAAAAAAATTTTTTAAGGGTACCTCCCATACACGTAAACTGGGGATGATTTTTTTTTTCTCGTCTATCCCATAGTGTGGGGTATCGTTGGATAGGCCGTTTAAAACATTGTGGGTGTGTGAAAACTATTTTTCGATTTAGAGATCCGTTGGCGAAATATTAAGCTTTAAAGTGAACATTTTAGTTAGAGTGGAGCGTCCCCCCCCCCCCTGCTGGCTAAACGGTTGTTTATAGAAATGTGAAAAAAATCACAGAAGTATTATATATAATAAATTTAAAAGGAAACCTATCACAGCCAAGTAGGCTTTACAGGTTTACGAGTACAGGTCGCGCCAAACTTTTGGTCCCCTATAATGTATCGGACCAGAAGTTTGGCGCGGTCTGTATTAGTAGACCAACTTATATGTACCGGGCAACTACGGAACCCTACATTGCGCGTGGCCCGACACGCACTTGGCCGATTTTTTCTCTGAAGATTTGCGCGGGTATTTTTTTCGAATAGTTGTTCAGTATGGTCAATAGAGTATGTGGTTTTATTTAATGATCGCACTCTATTTACCTATATACAAACGCCGGATTGTTCAACTAGAGTCTGAGAGCTCGCTCGCTTCGTTCGCTCGTTCAATAATTTTCTGACCTAGCTAAAATTCTGACCTACACGCTAGTGACAGACAATACATGCTGGCAACCTTCAATGTCGAAATTAGTGGCTAGTTTAAAAGTAAAAGATATTAATGATAATCTACAGAATACGTAAAATGATGTGCCTTAAATAAAATTTAAAATTTCATCAAAATCTTTAATTAAGTAAATAACAAACCTAGGTCTAATTTACAACGAATATCCGGTTTAATTAATTAAGTATGCAAGAAACAAATTGAAACAGTCAGATTAAAGATTTTATAACAACAAATGATTTCCCTTGATTATTTTTTAATAATTTTAGTTATAATAGTTGTAATTAATTATTTAGGTATATTTTAGTGCTTTCGCAACTTGATTCCCTGTCGAGCGACGCGACGGAGATATCAAAACGGGACGAGTAGTGCGAGTGAGTGAGACGCATGCACCCGGGGTCACCAGCAGTAATTGTCGCCGCAAGGTGAGGTTATTACGAGAAATCTGTCCTGCTACAACGCTTTCATTTTTCACATGTTTATCCTGCTCAGCGGAAGCGGGCCACTCAGAAAATTCGCAGTTTTGAGGTGTTTTTATTAATTATTTTGGAATTAGAGAGATGGGTTTTTAATATGACGGCCGTTTTATATCACATTTTTTAGGACGTTTATTTTATAAGTTTTAGTGTCCAAAACTTAAAACAGCTCAAATGAAATGATATTTAGATCGTTTAGACCTATCTTTGCGATTTAATCGGATCGAGGAAATTGTAAGTAATCGCGTATTGAACAGCCGAAATATTAAAATCAAAGAGTTAAATATAACATATATTTTTTTCAAAATTTTAACGTCGTTTTTTATTGGCTTAAAATTAATTTGAAAAGAGATAAAATTGGGATAACCCCCCTTAACGCCTGTTTACCATCTGAAAATGCTACCTCAGTTCGTCTCCGCCTTCTATTGAAGTCTTCCTCTATTGAAGTCTTCCTCTATTGAAGTCTTCCTCTATTGAAGTCTTCCTCTATTGAAGTCTTCCTCTATTGAAGTCTTCCTCTATTGAAGTCTTCCTCTATTGAAGTCTTCCTCTATTGAAGTCTTCCTCTATTGAAGTCTTCCTCTATTGAAGTAACATTTCTATATACGCAGTCCGACCGTTATGCCACGGACTTCGCTTCAGCTTCGCTAAAAGGGTTTCCATTTTCGACGGAACCCTAAAAAGAGCTATATTGTATTCATAATCGACATGGAACCAAACGATGAAACGAAGAAGAAAACCCCATTGTATTGCTGGTATTCAAAACCCGGTATCAGGCGATACATATTCCTTTCAAGTCCTTCCGACTGCCCGATTCTCGTTTAGTCTAAATGATAAGGCATTCGAAAACGATATGTCTAATCAATCAATAATATTGACAATAATCGATGTATCTTTTTATTGAGAATATTATAATCTAAAACTTAAATAACAATTTATATCTAAACTAAACTAATTAAAATTACCTAGCAATTTAAATATTACATTTATATCAATTTATACACAAATAAATAAAAAAAAGGAAATTTTAGACACCTATTTAATATAACAAATAAAATATGCTGGCCAGATCGCTACCGTCGTTGGGCAAGGTACCAATATGTACCATATGTACAAATATCGATGTAATTGATTGTACCAGCTTCGACCAAGAGGCGAAAATATTTATCGCTAGCCTTTTATGTCAATCTTTGCGAAGAATATCGAGTATTGCAGGTTTTGACATCTCGTTGCCTAATCACAGCCGAGCACTTGACATATGCAGATTGTAAACAAATGTGAGATTTATTAATGTAACTTTTGTTTTATAGTATTTAAATAAAAATGTGTAATTTTATTGCAAAACTGCTTGTAAATAAATTAGTTTCTGCTTTGTAAACCATGTTTTATTAATTTAATTTTTGAGTATTTTTAAATAAGTATATTTTTAGATACATGAAAAATACATAGGTATAATTTGTTTTCATTTAAAATACTAAAATTAAAATTCTCTTTAATGCAACTCTGTACAAGTCTATAGCACCAAAATATCTACCACCATCGTCTTTTTCAAGTGAATTCCCTCCTAATCTATCCAACCGAACGAGAATTGGGTACCCGGCTATTTGAAATTCGAATTTTGTGTTCGACCGCTCGTAGCATCGAGTACTCGAGTAGTTGGATCGAGAACGGAAGCTCTCGAGTTGGATTTATTGCAAGCCTCGGCACTCGTACTGGCTGGAATGACGCGGGATGTGGCATATGACAAACTCACGCATAGGCAACTTCATACATTAAAACATGGTCCCCTTTGCTCCAGAGCTCAGATAAAGGATATAGATACCCTGTGTACCCTGTAAGCACTCGCGCGTAGTCGAGGTACTAGGCTCCAATACAGTGCGTCCACATGCTATGCGCGTAGGCTACGCGCGAACCAACGCAACTACTCGTTACAAAACAGTGTAAACTAGCTTAATGAGTACATTGAGCATAGTATTCAGTATTTATTTGTTCATGAACTCATGAACATAGGTGATACATATATAGATGTTACTATTAGGTGTTTTCTGTTTAGGTGACACTGTGTCCTACGAGTTAGGCATACGAACATAAAAAAATTTACATTAAATATCTTGCGTTCTTACGTCTAATTATAATATAAAAGCCATTCATAATATTTGCAAATAAAGTCATTAAATATTCGTATAATGTCATGTTTTAAAGATAATTTATAGTAGTTTTTCTCGGTCAGTAGTTTAAAGAAAGCCTTTTTAAACAACCTAAGCGACAAGTCTTTGAGATCATTGGGCAGGTTGTTATAAATAAATCTGTGCCATGCATAATCCACTATTATCAACTAAGGCTGTCGAAGATATGCAAGCGTGGTTGATGTTGATGCTGAGGGCGGAGAGGTTTGCAATAATTTGTACTTACTTTTGTAAAATACTGAGGGTTACTCTTTACAAATAACGCCATCTCAAAGATGTACAGAGAAGTCAAAGTGAGAACTTTCTCTCTGTTTACACACATCTCGTTGTCTTGTTTTCATGCATATTGTGGATATCTCTGTGTACTGTAATCTGTACTATATTATAATGAATAAAGTTATTTTTGAGTTTGAGTGAGTCTCGCGCGTTTTGGTTCGCGCATAGGTACGCGCGTAGCACGTGGACGCAATGTTTTGGAGCCTAGTACTTCAACTACGCGCGAGTGCTTACGCGCGAGTTCTCGCGCGAATAAAACGCGGCATGTGGACAAGGCTGGGTATTAAGTTATACACGACGTCGACATAAATCAGATACTTATGTACTCATTTTGTTTTTGTTTTGACTTTCGTTTATGCAGCCAAATTCTTACTGAAGACTCGGGAAGTGATCAGGACCAAGGTTCAATAACTCTTTCTGTGAAATATTGAAATTCGCCACTCTTGCAGGTCCTACGTTCTCCTCATCCAGCCGCCACCCGCAACGACCTCCTTTAGGTCGTTGGTCCAGCGGGCACGAGGTCAGCCAACGCTACGCTTTGCTGTACGCGGTCTCCATTCTAACGCCTTTTGGCTCCAACGGACATCATGTCGGCGATAAATATAGCCTGCCCATTGGCATTGCAACTTACTGATTCGATAGGCTATGTCGGTCACCGTCCATCTCCGACGGATGTCCTCGTTTTGGATTCTATCCATCAGAAATACCCCAAACATAGCCCGCTCCATAGCTCGTTGAGCGACCAGCGCTCTGTCCACGTCTCCAGCGCCGTACGTCATCACAGGAAGGACGCACTCGTTACGGTATTGATACCACATATACCCTTAAAAATCACCGTGTAAATTGTCATTTACCGTGTCACCAATCTGAGTGAAGGGAGTTCTCAAACACTCGACACAAAAGTTTTGAATCGATTGCTCTGAAATATGGAGAGGACATTCTTTTCAAGGCGGAAGCATCTTGAGCCTTTTGAACCTTAAGCTGTTGAAATAAGAACGTTGTTGCGGTAGCTGAGGAGAAATGTTGGAACTTCCGCAGCGTTTTCTGATGGATTCTTGTAACACGTAGATACTCGTATGCGTTATTGTGATTGTGACGTTTTATTTATGGAAGCGGCGATATCCCAGTCGTTAGTCGGTGTAGTATCAATCTTCAGGTCCAGGTTCGAATACCTGCCGGTCGAGCATGTTACGGTTAATGGTAGGTCTGATGATAATCCCGGCTAACTTAAAGTTTAGAATTGGGCACTCGCTGATGTTAGTTTATTTCACCTTTAGCCGGCTAAACTTAAGAATAATCAACAAAAATGTAAAAGCAAATGGAAATGTGAAAAATACAGTAATAATTTAATAAAAAGACAAAAATAGGCGTGACGACAAGCGAAGCGAGGAGGAGCGTGTTAGGTTTACATGTACATGTTACGGGTAATACTAGAAGATAGATAAACCTAGGTTTACCCGGATAATCCTATACAAAACTTCGGGGGTCGCCTCACTCCGCTCCGCTTCGCTTGTCGTCGCACCTATTTTTGACTTTTTTCGGCCTTTATCCGACTTCGGGCTCTACCCGTGACATACATAAATGGAATTTGAGCGAAGCAGAGCTGAGTGAGGCGACCCCTCCCTAATTTTAACAGAATTCATGATATACGAAAAAATATATATTTATTTTCGCACCTATTTTTGCATTTTTATTCAATTATTATTATAGTTTGCGGTTATTTTTAAGTTTAGCCGGCTAAGGATGAAATAAACTGATTTCGAACGTTATCTAATGCTGAAAAGTAAACTTAAGATTAACCGGCTAATCTTTAGTTCTTCATCGAACCTAACCGTCGAACCTTAGACCATTTAACACGGGACCTGGCAAAGCGCGACTCTTAGTACTGAAATTATATATTATAAATGGGAGTTATTGTTAAAACCTTATACCATATAACTCGAGACTAGGCAAGCGCACTTATCGCCCTCTGCCGAAGTACATGAACAATTTGTTCATGTAAGTTTGCTTGTGTGCGCGCTTTGTGTTTGTGTTGCAGCTTTTGATTTAGTGTGACATATCAATTTTTCGCAGGAGTGTGCGTGAATGAGTAAATGTGTGCTGTGCGTGTTTACCTCCCCTCCCGTGGAGAACGGCAGAATAATTTCAGTACTAAGAGTCGGGCTTTGCCAGGTCCCAACTGAAGAAATGTCAACAAAAATACAATTATTGGCCATAATCATATAAAGCGTTCTGGGGTACGTATTGATTGACTTTCAGCTGCAACTAGAACACATTTTGCCGCCAATCCCTACTCGTACCTAATCCCTCCCTGCTGCATCGGTATTACGAAAATCTATACATTTCAATACGCAGTGAATTCAGTCTATATCCATATATCGTATTTGTCCGTTCATAGAAATGAATAGACCAGGCCCTCAATTCTGGCACGAAGGCAGATTTCGGGTGAATTTAAAAAGGATTTTTTACCTTTGCGTCTTGATTTTTATGATTGAAAACTTATACTGGGCATTCCTTATATCGTATAGTTTTTATTTGATGTGGTTTAGTCACTGTAATTTCCATCGCATGCCATATATCAAACTTTAAACAAATATCTAATGTCATAAGTAAATTCACTTGTACTTGTTTCACTGGTTTTAATTTTAAGGTTTACACGTTAATCCCGACCGGTTTCGGTTAATACACCATTCTCAAGGGATTCAGAAATTCAGGAAATTAAACTAACATCACGACGAGCCGTTAAAAATGTACACAATGATCATGTCGAAACGAAAATATAATTATTGGTAGGTAAGTCAATAAAAACTTCAGTGATGTCATAGTAAAATAAATTCCTGATAATGGGGAATTTAAGTCATTTTTAACACAAGTCTATGCTTATTAATTTAGAATAATTATTTTAATGTCCAAACAAATTTAAATATTAATAATATAAATGTCAAATAAAAATTGTGCATGTTAAAAGGTTGGTTAAAATAATAAAGCAGAGGTGATTTGTTTACATCTAACTGTTGATTTAGAATTTTATCTTGTTCTTTATGCATTACTTTATTTATCTCTAATGCTTCTAAGGCGGTCATTTTTATGCCTTTCTTATACATATGGAGAGGTTTAAAGTTTTTCGTTATATCAAAACTGTGTTTATTGTAATAATAATAATTGTATATAAATCTTTATGGGTCATTGGCCTGAAATAAATAAATTCATTCATTCATAATCTTAGTTAATAAGAACTGTGAATTTCTTAACTGTCTGAAGCAACACATATTGTAGCGACGACAGCGCCATCTGTTCCTAAGAACAAGGCGTGAAATCACATAACGCCCTCGTGAGCGTTCAGTATGTGCATTACAAGCTGGTTAGATCAAATAGTTACAAAACACTCGGTGGACAAGTATGGTGGAAAAATTCAACGGTCTAGGTAAGTACCTCGGTGGTGCAATTGGTAGCGTGCTTGTCCGGGAAACAAGAGGTCGCAGGTTCAAAACCTGGCCCGAGGATTTTTTTCAAATTCTTGTCTTTACATTTGTTTCTAATTTATCTTTTCTGGTTTGTAGTGCTATTCCAAAGCGATGGATTTCGCTTATTATCTTAGATATTTCAGTTTCTGCCCGAGCAGAAACCAACGAAAGCCAACATAGAGGAAGTATTAAAGCCAAATTCCCTCTACCACAGATGTTATGATACTATGCTAGTGCCCCTACTAGCCCCTAAGTAACCGCATTAATGATACAAAAAGCCGGGCAAGTGCGAATTCGGCTCGCGCACAAAGGGTTCTGTTCCTCATCGAATTCAAAAACCAAATAATTTGAGGGTATATGGTAGGAGAGGCGTGACAACCCTTGGATTACTCCAAAAAACCTCGAACGGACAGTTAATACAGTATTTTGTATAGTATGAGTATTCTAAACAACATAATGTAAAAAAAAACGGGCATGTGTCGGACTCACCCACCGAGGGTTCCGTTATAGACTATATTTTTTATGATTTAACTACAAATGTAGATTTTCAGATTTTTCCCTTTACTTGTAGTATAATACGGTATTACTTGCCAAATTTCATAGTTCTAGGTCAACGGAAAATACCCTATAAATTTTGATTCCCTTGAGAGTGTCGAAATATACGTTTTTTTGTGGCATAAACGACCATATCTTAAGTTTGATTTTTTCACAGCTTCAAGAGACTGTGGATTTGAGTATAAGGTTTTAATTTCAACTCAATACCTCCCTCCACGCGTTCCCGAGATAAAGGATTTTGACAGACAGATGGACGGACGGGCGGATGGACAGACAGGCGGACAACAAAGTGATCCTATAAGGGTACCGTTTTTTCCTCTTGAGGTAGGGAACCTTAAAATGGAAACGTTATAAAAAGAACATGATCTTGCTAAAGTTTATTGCTCTTCTTATTAGCCAAACTAATGGAATGGGCGGATTTAGACATCACATCTGTTTACTTATAGTTTATTTATCTGGCACCTATTTATTGCATTTATGTCTATTAAATATTTTCGTTTTTATATACTTAAGCTTATGTAAATAGGTATACAATTTATTTAGATGCTTACATCTTTATAATTTGATTCATACTCAATTTAAGTAAGCCAAACTTGTAAATATTTGTATATATTTACCCGTAATATATATATGTTTTAAATAATTCTATTCTTTTCTGAAGATTAGTGTAAAACGTGTATTTTAAATGTCTATGTTACAAAATAAATAATAAAAAAAAACTAACTAACAAATCCTTTCACTTCAACTGGTGGTAGGCTTCGGCCGTGGCTTGTCACCACCCTGATGACGTCACCATGACGCCAAGCGACTCTTGGTGTTCCGGTATGACGTCATGACAAGCCATACCGGGAGAGTTTATAGTTTCTAGCCAGTTGCGTAGTCGCTTAGCTACAAGGGTTTTCCGTTTTGGACGGAATCCTAAGACCGTGGCCCCAGACGGACCCGGAGACAAATACGCACATGTCACCATTTGTCGCTTTCCCTGAACTTTATCTCTCCTCCATGGCTTTTAGGCGCTTCCCTTCCCGTCACACGATCTGATCACACTTTTGTGCAAAGAAATGTACAAACGGCACCTTTGATATTGTCTCTGTCTATCTCCCTCTTTCATCTATCTCTGTTATATACATGTTGAAAATGAACCCTTTAGTTTTATTGAAATCTTTGAATCAGAATCACTAATAGAACAAAAAACCGTAAATAGTTATAGGGCTTAGCAAAATGAAACTGCATTATTGACAGAAAGCAAGCCGCTTTGCCCAGTAATACTTGGGACCAATATTAATGATTTCATCCGAGGAAATGAAAATTTCATCTACTGGAATTCAAGATGGCGGACCTTTTCCAACATAGCGGCTGAATAATAAAAAATATATATAGAATCAAAACGGCTTGTTAGAATCAAAAAGGGTGTCAATAAATATGTATTGACATTAAATTAAAACAAATATTAAAGATGGCAGTCGAATATTAAGAAAACTGTGAAATAAAAATAAATGTTAAATTGATGATTGATTGAAAAATGATAATAACAACTAATTTTCCCATGATGTGGTCACATGTTTATACAGCATGAACCAAACTTCACATTTTTCTGGTTAGATTCCCGGCTTATGCAGGGGATTTTTTTAAATTCTTTAAACGCAATTTTCCTTAACTTTAATAATAAAATAAAGGTTCCTTTAAGTAAAATTTGCTATCTTTAATATTTAAGGTACTTTCCCTCCAGGGGGGATTCGTTTGGTTCAGCCTGTATAACTTAACAAATTCTGATAATATGGCCTACAAAACAAAAAAAAAATTTAAAATCCATTGAGTCATTTTTAAACTGTACGCATTTCAGAAAAGCATGATGATTTCGGTAATTTACATATCAGCCGATTTGTATTTGTATCTGACATCCTGTGAAAACCGGCCAAGTGAGAGTTGGAGTTGGACAAAAGGTTACCTACCACTGATATGTAATGTCTATGATTTTTTTAGCAGTACTATCATACTGAAATAACTCTCCCAAAGAAAAAAAGCTGTGGAAATAAAAAAAAAATCGACAGCTCCAAAAACTTACTGTGAATTTTGAATGGCCTTTTTATTTTGTCAATTGCGTGATATTTCACATAAAGGTGTATCAGAAAACTTTGTGGTTCTTTTTACACCCAGTTCCATGATCAGTATATTATATGTTTTCATCACACCTGTCAGCGTTTATGTAACAGTGCTGAGAGCAAATGGTCGTTTAGGAAGGGCCCTCGTTTCCGCGGTAAAATCCCGGGAGACCATACGGGCGCACTTAACCTAATTACGGGGATTTTCGTAAGCTTTGTAGACCTTTTTCTATATTAAAGTTGTCGCGTTACTTATTCAGTGTAACTTTATCCGTACGCGTCGCGTTTCGGTGATGAAAGTATGACGTCATTGGGCAGCTGGCTGATGAAACTTTCAGGCTTGAGTAGAGGAACATTTTCAATATGTGAGGCTAACTGGCCGAGCCGAGGTACGGTTTTAGGGGATTACCGGAGAATATGGGACGTGGTTTTTGTGCTTTGGACTTTTATAGGTAAATGTAAAGTTCTATCCGAGATAAACGAGAAATTCTCAAGCAATATGTAACAAACTTTCCCTTTAGGAGGGAATTATTATGACAGTGTAATTTTGCTGCTTGCGCGGGCGCTTCTTTGCAAAAGTAGTTACCAACCTATTTACTATTTACCACAGATCTGAAAATCTAGTTTATTATGGTTACTTATAAACAGTGGAGGGTAATGGGCGCTGCTCTGCCGTAGAACAGTTTCAACCAGGTCCAGACTTAGAGATACCCTAGGCACTTTATAGAGCGGCGGCCACACAAAAACAAAAGTCTTATTTCAGTCGGTATCGCCGCTGGTCACCAGTGTTGCAAGATTGGACGGCAGCACGGCAATTGGGCGTAATTACAATATTTTTCTTTCTATAATTTCCGTTTCCGGTGCCTTGTAGGCCTAGGCGGAAATTCGGGCCTGGAGGGTTATTCTCAGACTATTTCTCGAAATCCGTGCCAGTAAATATAGTAAAAGTATATATTTTTATAATAATCTCTTTAATCTCTACAATTTGATGTCCATATTGTATGTTAATTTCTTTTTATTTTTTTTTAGAAATATTTTGAACTATTTCAAGTATTCCAATTTTTTTTAGACTAGATTTTGTAAGCATGTAAATGATATTTTTGTGGCAAATTTCAAGTCTTTAACTTTAACAGTGTTAAAGTTATGAGGCTGTGACATACGGACATCATTACTGCAGAATAGTCCAAATGTTTAGTGGTAGAACTAAATGGACTACACATTCAGATTCCTACCCAATTTGTCATACCAAGCAGTAGAACAGAATGGATTTTTTATGTCCATTCTGTTCTACGGTAGAACAAATAGTAGAACTAGATGGAAAAACCCATTCTTTAGGCCTTCCGACCGTAAAATCCCGTTTTAATTGTCAAACTCCATACATTTTTCGGTAGAGTTGTAGAAATCTCGTTTCGACCGAGTTTCCGGAATCGCCTCCGAGAGAGGATCACTATCCTGAACCCTTTATAGCCTTGTTTATAATTTTTAATTTTACTACCTGTATACGAAGTGGAACTGTGTAACTAGGCTAAGTTATGAGTCAATAAACATTATTCTATCCTACATCTAAGGATACTCCGTGCTTAATAAATCAAAACGTTATTTTTACCGAAACGAGTCAATCAAAGCGCTTTAGAATACGGGCATTGGGGCCTGTCTGTACACGAGTCTTTTCTATACATATCCCAAGTATCATAATTAGAAATAACTATTTTACAATCACCGCGTGCTCATGAAGTATAAATTTCCATTTATAAAGTTTTGATGGGTTTTTGGGACGGTGAATTGTAACTAGCTTTAAAGTCAAAGTCTTTATAATTAGATTATAGATTTAGAATTAACTCAGAGTGTACCTATGCACTGATGTGAATTTCTACAATAAAAATGTTTCATATTTTCCCAAGGTTGACTGGAAGAAATTCCTTTTAGGAATAAGTCCGCCCTTGCCTTCTGTCTGTTCTTTGTATATTTGTAAATATCTTGTTCTGTGTGCAATAAAGTGTTTATTCATTCATTCATTCATTCATTCATTCAAAGTTTATTTAAATGGACGGGAATTATTAAATACTTCATTTGGTTCTTTTTTTTATCTTATTTATTTTCTTAAGCCATACATCTTATAATTAAGCCGGCTTAAAAATAGTACTTAATTTACTGTAAGTATAACAAAAAACATTCTTACTTACTGGGGACTATTGGGATGAAGTTGGTTGTACAGATTTATAAAATTCTAGTCTGGGGGTTAATGAATCTATAATAAAACTTAAAAGACGAGCACTGTGTTAATCCGTAAAATTGGAGCTTAAAATTTGGTGAAATAAAAAGAAGAGGTCCCCAATTGCACTGAGTGTCTTTAAGGAAGACTGTTTGTTGATTTTACACTCAAGAATTAAATGAAGGTTGGTTCTTTACGACTTAATATTTTACAATCAATATTAATTAGGAAGGTTTTCCCAAAAAAATGTAGAATCCCTCTAAATCAGGAGTTTTCAAAGTGGGGGGCGCAGAGACCTTCAAAGGGGGGCGCGAGCCACCTGTGTAGTTGAGGACCTTATTTAGAGATAAACAAGAAACAACGTCCGTAGGTAGGTATAGTGTAAAATAGATGCAAGCTCATCCATCACATTCCAATGAGCATTACCAAATTAGTTCTCTATGATTTTTGTAACTTAAGCAATAAAAATACTTATTAAAATTATCTGGGCAGAATTTTTTTTTTGTAGAAATGGGTCACGTCCCATATAATTTAGGGAACCCCTGATCTAAATGGTAACGTAACTAAAAACACTCGACGACGATTATAAGTTTTTATCTCAATTTTTTTTACAAAATAATATATGTAATGTCGAGCATCTGTCATTAAGACATAATTTTCTTAGTAGCTATTTCAGGATTAAAATGAGAGCGGAACTATGAAGCGAAGTATTAGACCAATACCTGCCTTAAGGCTGTCGAACCAAATCTTGGTGCAAAATGCACATCATAATATTGTTTTCCTCACTTTTGAATAAAAAGTATGCAAAGCAATTGGCGGAAATTGATTACTAATAATTAAGTTTTCACATTTAAATTCTATCATTTTATGATTTACATTTTGATTGCATTCGGTTAACAAACTTAAAGGCGTATTTATCGTTGTAATCGAATGTAATCAAAATATATGGCAAAAAATAACATAATTTTAATGCTTAAACTCTAATATTAGTAATAAATTTCCGCCAATTGGTTTAAAACACATTTATTGCATACTTTTATTCAAAAGTGAGGAAAACAATGTTATGATGTGCATTTTGCACCGGGATTTGGTTCGACAAAGGGACAGTTAAGGGCAGTGAAATGGTTTTATTTACTATTACGGGACGGATGGAATATGGGACTTCCCATCTTCTGCTGTTTTACAATTACTCTTTTTTTTCAGTCCCATAAATTCGACTGATGACGGCCCTGTTGAACGAGTTTAAATATTTGTTTTTCTTTACTCAAATAATAATTCAAGTCATTGACTGGTAAAAATATAGATATATTTATTTACTTAGGTACATAAAAGGGCCAAATGCGGTTTTTTATGTACGTCACAAATAATTTTCAAAATTTAATTTGATTCTATCAGCAGAACAAGCCAAAGCCTCTAACAAAAAAGACTTGAAGATTTGATATCCCTCTCCAATTGACTCACTTTAATTGAAACAATGCAATCGTTGTTTGGTTATTTGACAAATATTAACACAACAAAAACAATAGGCATTTTGAACTCTATTCCAAGGGGCTACGGTTCAAGTGACGGCAGTATGATATTTGTCAACGGATTAAAAAGGTCGCAGTGAGTTGGAGAATCTATTCCCGCGGTTTCCTTGTTCTGTTTTTAAGGTTCCGCTGGATTCTTTTTTGTTGGTCCACATTCAACGTAGTGTACACCTTGAAATTTAAGGGGGTAACTTTTTACCTGGGTGCAAAATGCACATCATAATATTGTTTCCCTTATTTTAAAGGGAGTATCGATAAGCTAAGAAAATTAAATTAACCCCAATATGACAAGAATTTATCTACATATATTTTTTATTTTACATTATTTTAGTAAAATACAGGGCACTAACTTAACGCTACAATAAATTAAAAGTAAAAATGAATACGTTTTCTTCACGAGGAAAATCAACAAACTGAGGTCAAAATGATTGTTTTTTTTCGGAAAATTTTGCCGTTTTTTTAACTATATTTAGATTTTTTAGACATGAGCGCACTTTTTTAGCACGGTAATTTTTTTCCTTTTTAGATATCAACAAATGTAAAAATACAAAAACTAAACGTTTTTGGCGTCTAGCGAACCAGAGTCAGGTTATTGGTTAAACGCTCTCCCTTCGGCCAATATAGGGACTCTACTTGATAAAACAACATTTACTTTGGCCACCTGTCTGAGACTGAGCGCACGGACAAATGAGCCACATCGCTGCCGTTGTGGTAAAATTGAAATTGAAAAATATTTATTTATCACATAAAAATACAAAAACAAAAACATGCAAAAGAAATACAACACAGCATACAAAAAATAATAATCATACTTATTAATAAAACATTTCTATTGAATTTGCATATCATAATTGTGATAAAAAGGGGCAGACTCAGCATCTGCTGTGAGCTGTAGATCAGCAACACAACGCTGGTTTTCAGACTGTCCCTTTTCAAACCCTAAATTAATTTTCAAAATGCAGGTACCTTATAAATATAACATGCAACATTTTCAGCCAGGAATAATCGTTGATTATATAGCAGTATTCTAAAATTAAATTAAATAGCTCAATTAGTTAATTTTTCCTTTCATAGTGTTTCAATTTATTGTCGCAATAAAAAGAAAAACATACTTAAGTAAAAAAGGTTACGGTCGATAAATAAAGAGATTGTATCATTTTTACCTATGTTTTCTGTCAGATAGGTCGTTTACGCTAACTCGTAGTTTGTAATTTTAAATATATTTTTCTTACGTGTTTTTTAAATACTAGTGGTAACATTTTCTGTTGTAATGGTGGCGGTAGATCATTCCAAATCTTGGACGCTGCGTATTTAAAACCACCCTTGAAACCACTCATTTTGTGTTTAGGTATTGCCATCTTATTTTTCGTAATACTACGTGTATTTTTCGTGTAAAAGTCCTTTGTCCATTCAAACTTAGAAAACAAATATTTTGGTTTTTTTTCATGCACAACCTTATGCACTAAACTGGCAAGATGCAATTTTCTACGGCCGGACATTTTAAGTATGCTTCTTTGATTTAGGAAAGGCGTCACGTGACCGTCGATCAGCTTGGTCATCATGGCCTTTCGTGCCAGCACAGTGCTGGTCACTTGCCGTGTCATGCCGCTCTTAATGACGTCATCCGTAGGGCCTTAGCCAGTGCCAGTGTTCCAGCCATTTTGGAACCAAATGGCATCAATGGCATCATACGCGAAGACGGCAAAAGGCCCGACGGAATGACGATCATACCATGGAAGCATGGTAGGTCGCTGATATGGGACGCTACATGTATCGACACGATGGCAGCGTCTCATCTGCAAGCGACCTCAGTCAGAGCGGGCGCGGCTGCTGCATCTGCTTTGTGCCCTTCGGCGTAGAGACTCTCGGGCCATGGGGACCAGAAGCGCGACAACTCTTTAAGGAGATCTCGTCGCGTCTGATCGACGCTTCCGGTAGCCCAAGGGTTTCACGATCCAGCGAGGCAATGCCACCAGCCTTTTGGGTACCTTACCCAGTGACGGTAGCGATCTGGCCAGCATATTTTATTTGGTTGTATTTTATGTATCCTTTTATTATTTATTTGTATAATATTTAAATTGGTAGTTAATTTTAATTTTTAATTAATTTAGTTTAGATGTAAATTGTTATTTAAGTTTTATATATAATTATTTTTTATTATTTAATAAATCCTTTTACTGATTAAAATAATGAAAACTAAACGGCTAACGAAATGCGCTCATGTCTAAAAACTCGATATAGTTAAAAAAAGAGTAGGTAAGATTTTCAAAAAAAAAATTTTTTTTGTTACATTTATTTTGACTTCTGTTTGAAGATTTTTCTCGTGCAGAAAACGTAGTCTTTTTTACTTTTAACTTATTGTATCGTAAATTTTGTAATAAAAAAGTATATAGTTGAATATTTTGTCATATTGGGGTCAATATAGCATTTCGGTATCCTTTCTTTGCCATAATAATTTGAATAAAGACATGTAGACGCACTATATATATATATAGTGAATGTGAATATGTAAATAGTACTTAGTTTTTGTATGGGCCTTCAAAGTCTGAAATAAATGATTTTTTTTATTTTTTTTTATTTATATTACTTTGAAACTTTTTAATGACCCGGGAATGCATTAAAAACAAGCAGTTTTGGGTGTCGCACGAAATCTCTCGCTTCAAGTAAATTTTGAGACACAGAACCCACGCCCACTAAAATCGTTTAACTTAACCGGTATTTTTCTTTTTCAGATCGAAGATACAAAACCAATTTCGATACTTCGTGTGATTGTTTATATTCGTTTGCTTGCATTTTGTAATTTAGTTCGCGTTGTGAAAGATATTGAAACCATAAGTCCTTTCAGATTATTACTATAAACCCGTCTTTGCGGCTGCAGGGTAGAGCGCTCGCCTGCTAACCCAGGGGTCATTGGTTGAATCCTAGCAGTGCACATACTTTAATTTGTGTTTGGCCTGCGTGCTTCCGAGGCACGTTCAGCTATTGGTCCTTTTGTGCCCGAAGTACGGCGATACTCATCACGCTGTCCGTCAAACAGCTTCAGGTTTCTCTCTAAACTCGCCCGTATTACGGTGTATTAGGGTTCACTCATTTTTGTTTGGAACTCAATTATTTCGTAAACTAAGGGTGTCCGCGGGTATGACTCTTGGGAAAAGTGGTTCAGTAGGGTCGGTAGAATATGTGGTTTCATTTAATGGTCGCACTCTATTTACACCCGTTAAAATCGTATGCACATTCTCAATAGTGAATATCGTAAATATGAAAAGTATTGCAACTGTTCCCGGGGCATAGTGGAAATATTTTAAGAGACATGCTTTGTGTGATTTATTTTCTGCTGAGAATTCCAAGCTATCTTTGATATATACCATTTTGCCAAGTATTCAAATGCTATCTTCTTTTAAGAGCCCTGTAGTCGACGGCTTGAAGTCAGTCGCGCACGGTGTCCCTATGCTTGCTTTTTCATTCTACTTCGGATTATAGAGCACTGACTGACTGTTATTGGTTGGCCCGAACGTTCATTTCCAAAGCTCGTACGGAACTAACCGAACACTAAGCTAACACGAGACAAAATTCATGTCTTGAAAAAACTCGGGAATGGTTTTGGGTCTTTCTATGATATCAGGAGAAATATCCCAAAAATCGAAATAAAAAAAAATATTGATTATATATAAATAAGTATATTATCAGCGAACTGCGCTAGTATGGAAGTCGGGGCGAATATAGTGCCCATAAGGTTCCGTCATACAGCATGACTCTTTAGTTTCGTTGCTCTGTCTGTCTGTCCGTCTTTAAACATATAACTATTAAAGATCTAGAGCCCAGAAGTAGCAACTAAAGGTACAAGAACGTTGATTTAATTATAGCTCGAAAGAGCACTTCAGAATACCTACATCATTTCGCCTTGGTTTTACAACCCACATCGGTCACTGAAATTTACAGCATTCAGACAAACCCGAAAAAACGAGGTTTGGGACTAAAAATATAGAAATCAAAGTAAAGGCATTTTAGGAAAGGCCTCCTAGGACAACACTTGGCTATTTTTTTTCCTCAAATCGGTACCTTACGAAACAAGAGCGAAAGCGAAAATTTAAAAAATTGGGTCTAGGGTCTAAACATACAAGGTGAAATCAAATAAACCGACCAAATTTATACTGGAGACTTGGTTAGTGATCAGAATCAAGCTTCAATTACCCTTTTGGTGAAATTGGATAAAAATAATGTTTTTGCTTCCTTACTGCCTGGACTAGGAATTTTACATAAACTAGTCCAACCGCTAAGGGAGCAAAAAATTTTCTTTTTCGATCTGAAAAAGCGGATCAGTCACCTTACCCGAATTAGACCAAATAATTTAAGAGAGTATTGTTTGTTTAAATTGTACCGTGATAAATAAACAGCATTTGAATATGTCGGTGTCATACTTGACACCAGAAGAGTTGTAAAAATTCTTTGACCTTGACACTTTCAAAAACTGGCGCCTCAAACAATCAATCAAAGCAGTTTTATCTGGCTTCCTTCCTATAATGTGTCTCCGCACATTAGTTCTGCCAATATCTAGTTTTAAGTGAATAGACTCGTTGGAAGTTTTTAAGTTAAAATTTTGTTAACTTGAGTTCTCAAGCGTTAACCTACAACAAAATACACAAAACATCACTACACAATATACAAGGCGACTTTAATTTATACAGCCAAACTCATACTGGAGGCTTGGTAAGTGATCAGTAATACGGATCGATAACACTTATTGCCAATTTCACAAAAAGGGCCATCGATCCGTGTTACTGATCACTTACCAAGCCTCCAGTATGAGTTTGGCTGCATAAATTAAAGTCACCTTATACATATACACAGAGAAAAATAAACATTTCTAAAATCGTAATATGGTACCTACATTAAATACTGAATATTACATAAACAACATAATACATTACCTATACAACTCAAATTTTATAATTTTGTGCCTCAAATAATGCAAAACGGTTTATACTCTTATCTATGATGCCAATCGTATATTCTCTGTCTACGCCAAAGACATAAATGGTCTAACCTGCCAAAGCAATAAAAATAAATAAAAATCCCGGCAAAATCCGCAAAAAGGTAATCTATACTTCTTGCATCTATTTTTTGCATCTGTTCTCCAGAAAGGAGTATGGATTGTAAATGTCAAAGCAACTTCTATCATTCTCAAAAATCTTGATGTGAAATGTGAAACCGGAACATTTTCGTAAATTCGTAAATTATTTTACTCTGAAATTTACAACGAAATGAAATGTATCACGTAGGTTAAAGGAAACTATGTAAGTTTATAAATTTAAGAAAGATTTGTTTGAAATTTTCTAGCCAGACATTTTACCTCAGCTAAATTAATCACCATTATATTAGTATTCTGGCGATGTAATTTTGCTTGGTCTTTTACAAAGAAAACTTTACACTTAAAACGCTGATACTAATGCCCCATAAAAGGAATATTCCCAAACAAATTAGTGACATGCATGAGAAGGGACACGTCAAAGGCACCCGAAATATAATATGTACCATCATTAATGTATACGTATTAACATCGTTGAATGGTATCACAATGAATAATATTTAACAAACCTACTTGTATGACTTTGAGTGATGTTGTGAAAGAGGCGAAAGAGATGTAGGTACCAGGATTGTAGCAAAATTGGAAATCTTTAGTCTCCGCTTACCCCTGTGAGAGACAGGCGTATGTATAAAATTAGGTTTAAATGCGACAATAACTGATATTCCCAGAATTTTTTCTCATTAAACTTTTCATCCAAGTGCTAAACAACTCAATCGGCTTAATATTGTTGTTGTTTCTGACGAACCCTTAATCATACAAATATTATATTTAAGCCACACGAGCCAAATAAATTTTCGTATTATCGGAATGGCGGATTGTAATATTTCTTTCGTGGATTGTGTTTTTAAGTGATTTTTGATAGCAGTCACAATGCTAAACTTTAGAGACAAAGAGATAACAAATCAAGTCTAAATATGAAGCTGAAGCAAAGTTAAGACTCTGAGTAGAACGAACAAATTTTTGGTTACAGACTCATTGCAGAATAACTACAGCCCTTGTAAATGAACAAGAACCAAAACATAATAAAACAATGGGGAAATTCTATGATGAAAGAGAAAGATACACCAGAGTTTTATACGAAAAAATAAACAATCCAAGACTAGCACTATCCAGAACAATTTCAAACAGTTCACATAATAAAAAAGGAATCACTAAACCTTATAAATCTGGAGACAAACGAAAACATGACTTGAGTATAGAAACTGATAACTGTGTCCTGAGAAGATATTACAAAATTAATAAAAATGATGATCATTTTCCAGATAGACCAGCTAAATGCCAATATTTTACAATTAATGAAACTAAAAAGAACAATAACAAATCGTTGACCGTGGACTCAAGTGCATGCGGTGATAATAAAAAAAATATTTTTGGATTACCGCCACGAACTGTCAAGGATCTAGAGACACTAGCTGTATCGAACCTGAAGACCCTTCTCGATACATACATACAAAATCATGTGACTGAAAACCATAAAATACAAGTTGGAGATACTTTTAGTACATATGACGTAAAACCTACGGATAATAAAATTACAAGAGATATGAAACAAAATTTTAAGGAAAAAATTGACGATTGTCAGAATAACTCGACCAATAGTCAAGCTAGAATTGAATGTAATGATACTTTTGACCAATGGTCCAACATAACGATTCCATATCGGTACAAACAAATAAAAATAATGTCGTCAACGCTTAGCATGCCAAAGCAACCAAAGACAAGTTTAACATACCTACAAAAACAAAAACAGGCTTCGTATTATGAAAAAAGTACGTCAAAGAAAAATCAATCTAGTGTATTGCTACAACAAGATTTGAAACATAAGCGGTCACAGAATACTTTATCTAAACTAAAAGATGAAAATCGCAAGAAAATATCAATGTTGGTGCTAAAAGAGACAAAAAGTATTGTTTCTTACGGCAGTTCGAATTCAAATGAATCACAAGCGTTCTTTAAAGAGGGAGCTCCTAGTGTAAGAAAAATTGGTAATCATCATGATATTCATGCGATACATCAATTTCTAAAAGCAAAATATAGAGACTCAAATAAAAATAAATCAACGAGATCACGATGTTATATGCCTACATCAGAAGAAAGAAGAGAATTTCATAATAAACCAAAACACCGTACGGTAGGAACAATTACTGAAGGTTATACGGAAAATTTTGATAATAGTACAATGACTGATTTTAATGAACCACCAAAGTCATTTAAAAATAGAAAACAGTGCATTGAAACAAACACCGATATTAGAACCAATATTTCCAAAACTGTAGATACCAGTGATTTGGTTAGTAAAACTGCCATAAAAATTAATAATTGCCTCGAAAAAACCAAAACTTATAATCATAGCGTAACGAATGATATTACAAAGAAATACAAAATTCTAGAAAAATCAAAAAGCAGGATTCACATTGGTGTTGGGGGAAATTCTCCTATCTATAATAGCAATAGAATTAACAAAGTAGGTCATTTAACAACCGCAACACGTAAAGAGAATTCCACTTTGACTGATATGAATTCTAAAATGAGACTATGGTGTAGCAAAGTCACACAAATTAACAAAACGAATACTCAAACAAACACTGTAACAAAATGTACTAAAAGCACTGATATGTATGGCAGTCCAATTATTAGAAATAATATTCCTATTCAATTAAACACTGTTAAGCTACCGAAGATATTGCCATTAAGAGTAACAAATAAAAAAGATGCTGCAATTAAAACAAGCAACAAAAATATCTCAAAAAGTACCAACACTGATTTTCATCCAGAATATACCCTTAAACAAGGGTCATGTAAAATAAAACGATCAAAAAAATACTATCAAAAGTCTGAACACGTAATAGATAATGCAAAACACTGTATCAAGAAACGGAGACACACCAACAAGAAAACCAGAAATAATCAACCTTTAAATAATATTTGTCAAGCACTAAAACAAGATCATAAAATGTTAAATCAACATGATATTGTTGAAAATATCCAAAATATTTTAAATTATTTTTCAAATGCCACTTACGCAGACAAAAAAAGATTTAAAATTGATTTAACTATAAATGTAACTCCAAATGTTAGTCAACCCGATATTTCGAATAAAAAGCCTATTGACATAAAACTGGTAAGCCCACAGGCCGCTCCAGTACAATCAAAACCTCCAAAACTAGAACCAAAAATAATTAACCTGCTTAATGTAGCTCAAAATAAGCATGAAAATGTCTCTACCAAACCTGATGCCTGGTGCTATATCACAGATGGTAATACAACACAAGCAAAATTCAAAACTCCCAAGTGTGAATGTCACTTAAATACTAAAATAGACTCAATTCATGTTTTGAGTCAACAGACGAATACTTATGATTTGCAAATTAATCAAGAAATGCATGAACTTAAAACTGTTTTAACAACTTTAGCTTTAGCTGCTGAACGATTTATGACAGAAAAATGGTCTAGTTATGAAAATAACGGCCATGGAGTCGAGTCAAAATTACATAAAACTTCATCTCCTAGATCTAGTCAGTACGACGACATTTATTCTTCATACGCAAAAGATACTCCCCATTCTCAAGAAGCCAATGTAGCAAATAATGAAAATACTAATGACAGATCTAAATCAAAACCTAATAATAGTAGAGAAGAAAACATTAGTAAAATTGCATCTAAGAAAACTGTTTCATACGCTATATTTGACAGTGAGAGTTTAATTAAAGTTACTGATATGACATCAAAAGCAAATCAACTGAAAGAACCACGTTCTTTTGTTGAGTCAAGATCACTTGTTAAACTTGCTAGTAAGAGTACCCGTGGTATTTTGAATAATATTGATAATTATTTTATGAATGATAAATTTAGTAAATCTTTAACGGAGCAAACAACCTTTGACAAAGCATCTAAAGGTGAAGAATCTAATGAAGAAAGGTACATAAAATCTATTCTTAAAAGTAATGCGACTATACGGACACATAATTCTCGAAAAACAAAGGGATGGTCGAGTAATTCATGGAATGGATCGGAAACATCACCTGATAGAAACTTAATTAATGAATTAACAACCGATATATACTACAGTGGTATACCTGGAATTAAAAATAAAAAACCTGGTAGAAGAGTGAATTCCCAAACTTTCATAAACACAAAATCTTTGACAAGATCTGAAAACTTTTCATCAGATGATACAAAAGAAACACCTGAAACAGTAATTGTAAAAGTTACTGGTTATTCCGAGCCTGAAAAACCCCAAACTCTAAATGATATAATGAATATGACCACAACTGAATTTGAAACTACCGATATGGAAAATATGCAAATCAGAGTAGTAGAGTTTCCAAAAAGGCTGGCCGAAATTACCGATGATCCGTCTGTAAATCTTACAACGGATGTTGATAAAACAATTGATGATTCAAGCGTCACTGATGCATACAAAACGAAACAAGATAATCAGGAAAACGATTCTCCAGCAATGAATACAACTTCTTACGGAGGTGGCGATCAATCAGACGTGGCAGGGAATAGTAAAGCTCGTGAAATGGATTCGAAAGTCTCAACACATACTAATAAACGGAGTCTGGCGTCTTCATTGTATTCTTTTACGATATTAAATGATACAAGCGATTCAGATCGTGATAACAGAGGCTTAGCACAGGAAACTAAACCCAAATCATATTTCAAAAGGGTCACTGTTTTGATATGCGGTGTCGGGTTTTTGATCATGTTGGGTTTGGTCATGGTGTATGTACAACAGAATCCCTCTGCATTTTTAGGTAAAGATTATTTGGATACAGAAGATGATCAAGCTTATCTTGAAGACGGGCTTACCACCAAGAGACGTGGTGGGGGAAACTACAAAAGAGCAGGATTGAAGAAATTTGGATTTTAAGAAGTTTGTTTAGTTTTGTTAAAAGTTGGATTATATTAAATTTGTTGCTTATTTATACTAAAAAGCTGTACAAGTAACTGCGTGGATGTTTTACTTAACAATAGTTATAGAACAAAATATATTCCAAGAAAGCATAGAGTCTGTCAAAAAAGTGTTGAAATGAATATTGAACTTTAATGAACTTTTTTGAACCTTGAACGTTCAAGTAGTATAATTTAGGTGATATATTTATGAAATAACAACGCGGTAAACTCGATTTAACCGATTTTGTACTTGTTTGTTTAGTTTAACCAGGCAAAAGAAAAATTGTTCCTTCAATATTCATTTCAACTCTTTTTTGACAGACTGTATGAAACGTAGACAAAATTTACTACATCAAAGCTAAGAACTAGGGTGATTCAAATTTTCACTTTTTCCGTTTTATTACGAGCCACCCCCTCAATGTGCTCTATGTAGCTAAAAACTAAAGTATTTTTTCATATTTTTTAAAGAAATTTAAGCGATATATCGTTGTATTAAATGAAGATAATAAAAAACTTTTACATTTCAAAAAATTATCTGTACATAGGTAACACTAAAAGTTTCCGGAACTGGCCACTTACATAAACAATATTTAAAAATTTATTGCAACATTTGAAAATAGAACTCTTTGGCTGTAGAATGCAGTTTGTTTCATCTGACTGTCTTTTGTTTTTACCTTGTGGCGCCATTTAAAAAATTGTGTGTCTGCATCAACATGGATTTAACTCGGGAAAATTTTCGTAGTATGATTTTCTACGATTTTAAGTGTAATTTGACAGCTCAACAGAGCATCGCTCGGCTTGAAACAGTTTTTGGCAATGAAGCACCATGCAAGACGACTGTTTATAGCTGGTTTGCAGAATTCAAGCGTGGTCGTATCAATCTCAGTGACGAATCTCGCGATGGTCGGCCGTCCACCGCTGTGACCAACAAAAACATCGATGCTGTGCGCCGTATGATTGAAACAGACAGGCATGTGACCTACCATGAAATTCGCGCATCCTTAGAAATAGGCATGAGTCAAATACAATCAATCCTACACAAACATTTGGGTGTGAGAAAGCTGTGCTCGCGGTGGATCCCACACAACTTGACCGAGGCTCAAAAAACGGACCGCGTCACTTGGTGCAGTGCCATGCTTACCAGATTCAACGAAGGTGCGTCAAATTTGGTGTGGGACATAGTAACAGGTGACGAAACATGGATTTATTGCTACGATCCCAAAACAAAGCAGCAATCGAGCGTATGGGTCTTTCAAGATGAGCCGAAACCAACCAAAGTGGCGCGCGTGAAAAGTGCATCTAAGCGGATGATTGCTTCTTTTTTTAATAAAACTGGACACGTGGCTACTGTTGCTTTAGAGAATCGTCGTACCGTGAATAGTGACTGGTACACGACCATTCTAAATTCTAAATTCTAAATTCGTAGCGGGGGCGATGAGTCCTGCACTGACTCTCCGTGATCGTGAGTATTGTGCACTTCCCCCCGGTCAGTCAGCCCAGCCAGGACAGCTCCTTGAAGTAGAGCCGAACAGCTTCAGCATGCTGACACAAAAACTGGTCCAGTGAAGGGAAGGTGGAGTTCGTCGCGATCCCTGCTTTTCGTCTTATGTCTTCGGTTGCAGAGCAGTGGAGTAGCACATGTTCCACTGTCTCGTCCTCTAGAAGGCACCCTCTACATAGAGGGCTATCGGTGCCACCTGTAGTGAAAAGGTGCTTATTCAGGTTACAATGTCCAGTTATGATACCTACCATTTCACGTAGATCGGACCTTTTTAATTTTAGTAAGTATCGTGTTACTTTACCATTTGACTGCGGTACCATTCTTCTTGATAGACGGCAGTCGTTTCGTTCCGCCCACTTTTTGTTGTGTATGGTCAGTGTGTGTTTTCTGAGTTCCCCCCTGATTGCTTCCGCCGATGGTCGACACAGGTTAATGCCATGTGCCGTTACTTCCATGTGGGATGCTAATTTAGCAAGAGAATCTGCTTGTTCGTTACCTTCATTTCCGTTGTGTGCCCTGGTCCAGTATATATTTACCTTGCACATTGTTGATAGGTTTTGTAGTTCCCCATGACAATCTACTATGATTTTGGATCTACTTACAGGTTTGCTTAGCGCTGTTAATGTAGCCATGCTGTCTGTAGTGATTGTGACCTCCTGTATGTCGCAAGGCCTACTTGTGCAAATTGCGGTCGCTGCCTTAGCTGCTAGGAGTATACTTGCCGTCTCGGTTTGAAACACCGTTGTTAAGCTGTTGAGTGGAACTGCTTTACTGAGCCCTAGTTCCGGAGACACGTAGCTGCAACCAGCACTGCCATCCTTCCTTTTGGAGCCATCAGTGTAAAAAGCCAGTACCTTTCGATTGGAGCTTGGTTCTCCCTGAGAGTGTATCTCGTATCTATGGTCCATTATGTAGGATTTCGGTATCCTATCCGTTCCTGTGACTGCCTCTGGTACAATCTCTAAAGCTCGTTCCAGGATTCGACAGTGATTGGTTTTTATATTGTTACCTTTCCATTGACCAGTGGACTTCACCCGAAGGGCTGCAACCATCGCCTCCTGCTGTATATGCAGATATGGCGGTGTGAGCCCTAGTAGGATGTCCAGTGCTGCGGAGGGTGTTGATCTCATGCATCCGCTAATCAGTGTACATGCCAGTCTTTGGAGTTGCTGTAGTTTGTTCTCGGCTGTAATTAACTCTGTTCTTGGCCACCACACCAATGCTCCATAAGTTAGTACCGGTCTTACCACTACTGTGTACAGCCATTTGCAGAGTTTGGGTGTAAGTCCCCAGTCCCTGCCCACTGCTCGCCTGCACTGCCATAGTGTGTTCGTTGCCTTCTTTATTATGTGTTCTACCTGCTTACCCCACAGTAACTTGTCGTCAAGCCAGACACCAAGGTATTTTACCTCCTTACTGAGAGCTAGCTGGGTACCAAATAATTTAGGAAGTTTTAGTTGACTTAACTTCTTCTTCTTGGTGAATAGAATAAGTTCAGTCTTCTGTGGATTTACGGATAGGTTATGCTTGCCACACCAGTCCTCGACTTTCCGTAACGCCAACTGCATCTTACTGCACAGCGTTCCTTCGAAAAGTCCTGATATCATGATAACTAAGTCATCTGCATAACCTACCGTGCAAAAACCATCCTTGTTCAGTTCTATGAGGAGGTCATTGATAACAGCTACCCAGAGCAGTGGTGACAAGACTCCTCCTTGAGGGCATCCCTTTGTTACCTGGCAGCGTGTCCGCTCTGATGTTTCAATGTATGCAGCGCGCTTGCTCAGCATATTGGTGACCCATTTGATAACAAGCTCGTGTACACCGTGGTTTTCGAGCCCGTGCACTATGCTGGGGAACGTGGTTTTATCAAAGGCTCCTTCTATATCTATGAAGGTTGCAAGGCAGGATTGCTTCGCTTCTATAGCCATTTCTGCTTTGTGTACAACCTGGTGTAACGCAGTTTCTGTAGACTTACCTGGTAGGTAGGCGTGCTGGTTCGGGTGAGGTGGCCGCTCTTTCAGCGGTCCTCCTCTAACGTATCTGTCACAGAGTCTCTCTAGTGTTTTAAGTAGAAATGGTGAGAGACTGATCGGTCTGTATGCTTTGGGTTGTGTGTAGTCGTCCTTGCCAGGCTTAGGGAGAAAGACTACTTTAACTTCCCTCCAGGAGACTGGGATATGTTTCCACGCCAAACAGCTCCTGAATATTACAACAAGGTGTTTTACGATGTGGTCTAGAGGCCATTGCAGTAAAGCGGGAAGGATACCGTCACCTCCTGGTGATTTGTATGGAAGGAATGTGTTTACCGCCCACTTAATTCTTTCCTCCGTAACTATGGATTCCGCTAGCTGCCAGTCCTCTTCCGAGGGGCATGGGGACGGCGAGTCCATCCATACAGAGTTATTGCTTACCTGACAACCCGGGAAGTGGGTTTCCAGTAGCAAAGCATGCTGTTCTTGTTCATTTGCTGTATAGCTGCCATCGGGTTTTTTCAGTGTCCCAAGCTTAGTGTGGTTATCACTCGCTAAGATTTTTCTCAGGCGTGAAGTTTCACTTTGTGTTTGAATGCTGCTGCAAAAATTGTTCCAGCTTTCGCTTTGTCTAAAACGTACCTCTTTGTTGAATGCTAGGCGTGCTTTCTTGTAGTCGTCCCAGTCATTGTCAAGCTTAGTGTTCATAGCTCTGTTGAAATGGTGTCGCATTTTCTTTCTTAACTTATGAAGTTTCTTGCTCCACCACCCATGTTTTTTCTCGTCAAACTTACCCTTTTCCTTGATTAGTGGGCATGACGATTCGTAACTGTTGATAATGCACTTTGTGATGGCATTAACTTGTGTTTCTATCTCTTCCACAGTGAGTCTCTTGGATCCTGTAGGTTCAGGAAGTGTCTTTATGCCTTTCTCTACAAGTGTAGAGAATTTTGTTTTATTTGTTTTCCTCGGGTTTCTATATTTACGAGGTTCATGTCTTCCTACTTTTAGTACGTACCTTAACATGCAACATGCCATCCGCTGATGTATTCTGTTACTAAGTTTGTTGCTAACGTTAAGTCTATGATTGTTTGACTTCGTCTCGTTACAAAGGTTGGCTCAGAGCCCCTATTTAAGATGTTTAGTTCATGAGATAGAGCAAAGTCAAGGAAGTCCTTACCTCTCGTGTTTGTGTCTGGGCACCCCCAGACTGTGCAGTGGGCGTTTGCGTCGCATCCTATGATGAGCTGGGTCTTCTGTTGGGCGCAGTGTTTCGCCAGCGTCTCCATTTCAGGTCTTGGGATTTCTAGCTCCCCGTCAAGATATGCAGATGCCAAGTATAGTTCTTCAAGCTCCCCTCCCAGGCCCGTCCGTAGCTTGATGACTGTGAGGTCATCAGAGCACAAATGGGTTACGAGAGATGCTTTGTAGAGTGCTGGAACATAAATACACGTTCTAGTTTTTGATTGTAGGGGTGAGGTAAAGATAGTTCCCTTTAGATTTCCATAGCCACTCACCCTTCCCCGAGTTAAATACGGTTCTTGGACAAGTGCTATGGTATTGGGTTCCTCTTCCAATGTCCTCCTTAGGGCGGCAAACCCAGTGACGCTGTGTTGAAGGTTGACTTGAAGTATGTTTATGCAGGAAGTGATTTTTGGTTCCCTATCTAAAACTTCTCCCATTTTGTGAGAGGAGGGGATTGTAGGTTTTGTAACAAATGACATGATATTCTTGTGTGAAAGCATGGCTATAAATCATGTGGTAGGTTTGGCTTTTGAGGTGTCTCCGAGCTAATCAGCCTCAGAGAGCAGCAAGTCGTCCTCTAACCGGGACATAGGGGACGAGGCGACGTCCAGACCTGATAACAGATCTTGGACTCTTTCCTCGTCCTCCATTGTCTTTCCGACCTGCGTGCTCTCGGGCATAACCGTGCTCTGGGTTGCACCATCCAGGTTGGGTGTGTCGGAAACTTTTGGGTTACCGTCGCCCCCTGACACCACTGTTGGCGTGTTGCCAATTGTAGCGTTGGAGGCAGACTTAGCACTTCCACGTGTTTACGACCCCTTAGGCTGGTTGTCTTTGTCGCCCCTTAAATTGACATAGACTGTCGCCATTTTATAAAATAAACGACAGCTTCGGCCGGAGGAATACCCATCATAAGTGTGATGTTCTGTGTGTGGCCTTCTTTTTGCACCTCGGATGTAATGAGGCTCCACGAGTTCATGTCTAGATTCCTTTTGTTCATGGCAGCCAAGAAATCTTTGAGGAGTCGTGCGTCCCCCTCCATGAAGTCAGGAACCCAGACAATACCCCGTGTGTATTTGGGTATGAGGTTCTCCTGCACGAGGTAGTACCCCGGGCAACCTTCCCATAAACCTTTTAATTGGCCGACCTGAGATGTCAGCCATTCGAGGGTCTGGTCATCTTGACACAGAATTCTCAGACCCCCGCTTTCCAGACGAGGAAACACCTTAAAGGCTGGCATCCACAGCGATTGCTCTCCCTGGGCTTCCATAAACTTGGCGAACACCAGGGATTCGAGGCTACGCCGCAGGACGCTGGCCCGGAGCTCGTCCATCTCGGACTGATCTTTTTGCAGTACTACCACTTTCAGATGGGTAGCGACTGCTGTCGCGTACGTGTCCGTATCGTTTCTTTCAGAAGAGTCAGCGCTTCTGGCACCCTCTGTAAGTCGGACCTTTTTTCCCGCAACGGTAGTGGTCGGAGAGGTAGTGTCCGTGCTGCGCTGTCTCTTCTGATTCCTGTTTATTGTGTGGTGTTGCTTGTTTGATGTTTGGGTGAAATGTGGTTGTGTATGTGTATTTTTAGGTGATGTGTCAGCCACCACCGTCGAGACCCGTTCACCTGTTGTCAGAGGTGTGACAGGTTGTAGCAGCCGATCATCGAGGGTGCCCTGATTGTCATCCATGGCTCTTTTGCCCTTGCCCTTACCTCTACCACCACGTTTCCCACCTTTTTTGATGGGAGGTGCGGCGGCAGTGGCAGTGGGCTTGGATGACAGGGCGGTCTCGTGGGCCACCACGTCCATAGCAACCGGGATCTCGACTGTAGCATCTGCACTTTTTTCCAGTGTTTTGTGTTGTGTGTGTGTATGTATTTTTGGTACGGACACCCCCAGACTTCGCGCCATCAGAGTGAGTTGATCAGGGCCCGCTTTCATTGCTGCGCGCCCTGATCCACCCTCTCCACTTGTAGCTGAGCACGTTGCCCTGGCTGCAGAAGGCACAAGTGCCTCCGCGCCAGGCAACATGACAGCCCCCGCCTCTTTTAATTCGTAGACGGCTTGTAGCCGCTCTTGTTCTTGTCTACGGAAGGCCCTCGCTCTTACTTTTCGTTGGCCTCCAGTCAGTCTATTGCGGCGTTTGGCTTTCCTTGGCCCACCTACCCCCAAAGCGGAATTCTGTCTTGCGATTCGTTCCGCCCCGTTGGCAGGCGATGCCACCCCATAGCCAACTTCCCCCACAACGTCACCTCCCCCCATGCCGCCCTGAGCACCCTCATCTTTCTTCGGCACATCCTCTGGCAGTTCTTTCGTTGGGAGGTCTCGCACTTGGTCGTCTCCACTATAAGTAGGTCCAGTGACATCAAGCACCGGTGGCGCCTGGGACGCTACACCACCAGCTCCTTCGGTAGCCAACTTCACATTTTGAGGCCCGGAAACCTCAGAACGCCGGTCGCTAGCCGGGTCGCATGGCACAATCATACAGTTATTCGCACTTTCCATATTTACTTTACTCCTTTCTCTGTAACCATAGATGTTATTAATTTGGGCCCATGAGTCATAAGCGGTGCCCATATCGCTTATGCCCCGTCTTTTGAGGGCCACCTACGCCTTCACGTAAAGGTGGAGGCATGGATGGTCCTAAGGCCTCAGGTGGCCTTGCTATACAACTAGTTGGGGGGTGCAAGTCCCATCTTAATTGTATAGCTTACACTCGCTGTTACACCCAGGAACCGAAAGTATTCCCCTAGCAACTTTGGCTCCCCCAACCTCGGTTCCCGCTTGCTTCCGGACTTGTGACCGGCGTCATTATTGCGATTGCCATATGTCAGGGACTAATACTAGTCCCCATTGACAATGATTGGACAACAGCAATAATCAAGGTCAGGTTACAGCAATAATCAAGGTCAGGTTACAGCAATAATCAAGGTCAGGTTACATTTGTTTGCCGGAAGTTATTGACGAACTCCGTAAAAATAACCGTAAACGCCGTATCATCCTGCATCACGACAATGCTAGTTCTCACACGGCCAGACAGACAAACGACTTTTTGAAGACGAAAAATGTAGAACTCATGAGTCATCCTGCATACAGTCCCGACCTGGAACCTTGTGACTTTTTTCTGTTCCCAAAAATTAAGAACCAATTACGCGGTCAACGATTTTCATCACCAGAAGAGGCTGTCGAGGAGTATGAAAAACACGTTTCAGAGGTCACCACAGGGGAGTGGCACAAAAGTTTTCAAAACTGGTTTGATCGAATGAAAAAGTGCATAGACGCCAAGGGAGATTATTTTGAAAAACAATAAATTAATTTTGTACCTTTAATAGTATTTTTTCATATTCATTCCGGAAATTTATAGTGCGACGTATAACACCCTTGAAAGTTTAAAAAACAGCACATAACACAAATAAACTCCCATTTTGCCAAAATTTAGCTCTCTTTTGACCAAAAAGGAGGGTGAAGTACAGAAAGTTTAAAAATGCAATAGTAAATTAATTATCTACGTTTCTAAGGCTTACTTTCTGTATTTTATTATTTTCAACATCTGTTGAAAAAAACGCTGGATGTATCGAGATTTAAATTTTTAAAACTGTGGTAGCGACCCTTAAAATTTCTTTTATAAAATATGAAATTTACTTTATTTGTTTTTAGTTACATATAACATATTGAGGGGGTGGCCCGTAATAAAAAGGAAAAAAGTGAAAATTTGAATCACCCTACTAAGAATCCATTACAACTGCTATCAGACTTACAGCAAAGTAAATCTCATTACAGATCATTCATCATAACTTGTCCCCTGCCGTCATGTTGGCATCACCGTTTGTCAAGCTTTTGCTGTCATTATAGTTGTCAGTCAGATTTTCCAAAATTATTTGATAAAATTATGTATTATTATTGCCAAAGCCGTTTAACAATAGTGCAAAAGAGATTTTGTTGAAGGTACGCCTTTTGTGAAAGAGAAAATGCAAACAATGCACCGCGATTCCTCTCGATCAGGTTCGATCTCGTGTCAGTGCCATGACGGGTTAGTAAAATAGGGATACCAGCTTTAAACATAAAGCCAATTTTATGGGCAAATAATAATTAGCTATTCACTTAGTTTTGCAGGCATATTTCCTGGAAATAATCGTCAAAAACGTAAAAAACGGAGGGAACTCGACTATTTAGAACAAACGTCGTCGAGCTCAAGAAATAAAAAATGCCGTTTTAGTATAGAGATACATGTATTCGTACCATTAGATCATATGTATATTTTGCGAAACACAAATCAATAAATAATTGATAATTTTGATTTTTTCATTCCATACATTTTATTTTCATTATAGAGTAGTCTAATTAATATATGAAAAAACGCAGTTAAGTAAATATTATGAATGTGTAGTAGGGTGAATGCTACGTGAGCCATTGGCAACATTAATGCAGTGCTACCATTTCCTAAGCCAGGGGACTTGTTATAGTGATGGTCTGTACATAGAGTCATAAAAATTACTTTTGTTAGGCTTGCTTGAGTGAACACAGACTCTATTGAAAATGTTCAAAACGCATGCAAAAGGTTTGAAACGTCGTCGTTGGTTCAAAACACTGCTTTTGTGTGAATGACAGATTTATGAGCTTTTGTTTTTTATGTATGGCGGTTTTTTCTAGCTGTATCATTTAGTCCTGCCAGAGTGGTTCGCCGACGTCGCGGTGTAGTAGAAGGGTGTGTATGCGTCTTATAATAAAGAAGGTTCTTTATCTGAGGAATGCGTGACAGTATTACTTATGTTATGTATGATATGACAGTTCGTTTCTGGCAACTAGGGTTTTATCGCAAGGCTTTGATTACATTTACAGAAATGTATACAAATATTATACTGTTAAACATTATATTTACCATGTTTCAGATAAATACAGAAATCAAATACACCACAATGCCCAATTTTGACATGAGTAAAAACTGTGAAAGGGGCCAAAAACCAAGTTCAAATCTCAACAAATCTTCGCCATCTTACACCAATGTTCTAGATGATAATCAAGATCTTATATCTTCAGCGTCAGTTGTGAAAAGTTTGAATGATAACTGGAAATATTTAAATGAAAATAAATTTCTTGTTGATTATAAAAACTTATCGAAGAGAAGCAAAAACAACGATGACGAAACAGCGTGTACAAAGGAAGACAGTTCATCCACTGGTAGTTCGACTAGTAAAAATTCAATAATTTTCAATACTTTAGAGAGTTTGCTAACATTACATGATGACGAAGAGAAAACAGGAGGTAACAAAGTAAAAAGGAGCGAAGATAGAAATAAACAAGAAATGGTTTCAAAAACCAATAAAGATAAAAAATCAAATATTATAACCGTTCAAAGTAGCCCATCTCTGGAATACCATGGTAGAGAATTCACAAATGCAATATTTGAAATGACATCCCACATAACAAATTATTTAACTCCAATCCAATCACACAAGAATTCGTCTTCATTTGCCGGTTTCACTAGGCTAAGCAAATTTTGTTTCAATTTTTATGTTGAAAATACTAACACTATTGGAACTGCTTCTTTTGAGACATTGAATAAAAAAATAATTATCGATGAAGAATTTAGAAGTGATATTACTCTAGATAACTGTTTATCCAGCGAGGCATCTATCATGGAAAAATCAAGCAGTGAAGTAACATATCCAGTCCAGCCTAAAAGTAACATAATAATGTATTTAAATCAACCAAGATGCTCAGAACCTTCCATCCCTATTGTAAATAAAGCAACAGTAATACTAGATCCAAATGAAACGTATCTTTCAGATACTAATTATACAAGCAACTGTAACATAATAGATACTGAAAATCGCAAACGAACTATTTCAAATAAAAGAGTATTAACTGAAATAAACAAATTAGGAAACGGGGAAGCGCAGGAAGGACAATCATTTTTAAATTCTCTTGAAACACCGAGAAACGTTCATCGATTAGACAATTTTGATATTCCAATGGAACAATTCATCACAAATGTAACAACTGATGATACTAAGGCAAGATCTTGCGCGGAAGAATATAGAAATCCAATAATATCCGAAGTTACGGTGGCCATTGATGCGGCAGTCAAAAAACTTGAAGATACATTGCTTAGTCGTATCTCACAACAAATAAAAGAAGCCATCGACAAGTTAGAACAAATTTCTGATAATAACATGAAAACCAAAGTAAGTTCCATCCATTCAAAAGAAAGTTTTAACGAATCCCTGCAATGTGATTTAATTGGCAAGCCCTTAGTCCATTTAGTTGAAAAAGGCGAACAAGTTTTTCATTACACTGAAGCACCCAGATCGTTTAGACAGATGAACTTTGAAAGAAATAAAGAAAACGAAGCAATAAAAAGAGAAGAGCATCTTTTAAAAATTTCTGAAGATAACGACCAAGACGTCAAATTATTGATGAAAAAATTGAGTAAGCATAAAAACCAGGGCGAATCCCGGAAAAAGTCTATGTTCTCAAATTTTTTGCGATATAATTTTCAAGTTATTCTCTTGGCTACCTCATTCTTTGTTGGTATCGTTGTGATGTACAGGATAGTAAATATGATATTTTAGTTGCCGTTAAAGTCAGAACTTTTAGTGTTATTTAAATTATGTCAATCAGTAAAAACCACCCCTGTTTAAATATTTTTTTAACCTTTTCCCGTGCAGCTATGCGTTTGTGCTTCTATTGATATCAAAATTTCATAAAAGAACGGGTTACTGCGACAAAGTATTCATTGCTATAACATAAAAAACAGTTAAAACAAGAAAAAAAGCTAGGTTATGGTACCCTTATATCGCTGCACTCAGCACAATACATCGACTTGTACCATTGATGGTACTGTTCAATGGTACTAGTGGTCCGGAGGCGAAAGTTGTACACTCGTGTACCTGTGAAATTTGTATATTTACAACTTCATTCCCAGTTATATTCATCAAAAAATACCTTCGCACCGAAATACATCGATAAGATCACCCAACATCAACAAAGTTATTAATTTTGGAACAATCGCTCGACGAAGGAGGCTGAATCATAAATAACGAACTTTCACTAAAGTTTGACTGGCTGATATAAACTTTCTGAAGACGGTGCGCTGACTTATTTAAAATGTTAATACGTTGCCGACATGGGAATTTGGCTGGTCTAATTAACTTAAAATTAATGTAGAAGTATAATTACATGTTATCAAGAAACCTTTTGGGGGAGGTTTCATCAAGCTTTTTCAGAAAAACGTAGTTTCTACCATATCCTGTAATATGCAGGTAAGTAAAGACTGTTGTACACAAGTTATGCAATATAAGTAGAAAATTGTCATAATCCATCCATCCATCCATCCATCAGCCTGTTTCATCCACTGCTGGACATAGGCCTTTCCAGGATTTCGTCACTCTTGACGGTCCTCCTGTAAGAAATACCCACACTCCACAGACGTATAATATAGTAGCAGACCTAACATTAATAATAAACGCATAGAGTCGACGCGAGGCAATTTTAGCTCTGTGAACTACGGGCTCTTTTAAATATAAATATTGCTTGTTTCCAAACAAAATATATACTAGAGATTAGTTTAGGACTTGATAAATATGTTCCAAGCATAAGCCTGCCAAAAAAACCAATTTTGATACCTTTCTTCGTACCATGAAGCCTAAATGTAGCTTATTTTTTGTATGGAAACTTGCCACGCTATTTAAAGATAAAGATACGTTTATTTAAGTGCCACAACACACACGAAAGTATACAATTTTGAATATAACAAATATTAAAATAAATGCAAACAAACATCGATACATATGGGCATAAACAAGTAAGGTCATGTGTCGTGGCAATAAAAAGGACCCCAACTCAGCATATGCTACTGGTGTTACCGGTAACATCCCGCAACGCTGTTATTCTGCTAGGGCCTGCAGTTGATGAACGAACACCGAAATAGCGCGCGGTATCCGAATAAAAAAATGCAGGTATAGTAGATATAATATTATATAAATAAAATATAGTAGTGCTTTTAATATTATTTGTTATCATTGTGTTTGTGCAGATACATAAGAAAAATTGTGCATAAAACTTATACAAGAAATAATTAAATCTCTGATTGATTGGATGTAATCATTTAATCCTTATTTTTGGTCTGCTACTGCATTATTATATGTCTGTGCCATGCTCACACACGCTGGGCAGGCGGTTTGGTGAGCGCGGTACCGAAACCCTTGCACCAGTGACGCCGCTGCCCGTCACCAGTCTGTTTTATATAAGGCCTGGCAATTGGGGATGGATATACCGCTATCCATCGGTCCCAGGCGATGGAGGGCCGCCTGGTTTTGCCTGTACTAGTGAGAAAAATCCAGTTTGTCATAATATAGGAGTATAAAAGTTCATGAGTCTTATAACGTATGTTTTGGAGTTTTCAGCCCCTAGCCCTCCCCCCCCTCAGAACCACCATGTTTAAATCGAAGTCCTTATTCTATTATATTATATAAGTAATTATTTTAATTCTAATTTACTTTACAAAACGCTAGTCTGGGCTTTCATAATTTTTTGACAGAAAGTAGATTATAATGTCTTTCAACGAAGTCTTTTTCTAGCAGCTCGAGAAATATTAATTATTAAAGATTGGTATTAAAATCACCATTTTACCTTACTGGTCATTTGCGCAAAGATTGAGTCTATCATAGACTTATTATTTAGTCTATAGAGCCACATGTGAAGAGATCTGGTTTGTTGCTTCATGGAAGAGATTTACTATATAAGGTAACGTTCGTTTATGTAGCCAAATTCATACTGGAGAGTCGGTAAGTGTTAAGGAACAAGGTTAAATTACCCACTACATTTTTTTTTCGTATTTCGCAAACTATGTAATTGAACCTTGGTTCTGTTCACTTACCGCGTCTCCAGTATGAATTTAGCTATATAAACTGAGGTCACCTTATGTCTCGATTCCTTTCCGTGCTGAAAATAATCACAACCTTAGCATAACTCAACAACTACTTGATTTAACAAAAAATATGTAATAATCAAATTTGTTTGCCTTTACAAAAGGAGTACGATAAATTAAAAAAAAACAAAATCGGACCACTGGATACCGAGATATACTTTGACAAATAATCTACCAATTTGGCGGCTATTTTTAAATATGGCGACCAAACGACCATGATCTGGGCCATGGGACCAATTTTTTAATACTCCTTTAGGCAACAAAACTTAGGGGACATATGTATGACTGTACACGAGACATGACCTAGCGCCTGCACTATATGATATACTGATTACTGAAGTAGTTTTCGCTTTAAGCGATAGAACATTATTATACGTTAAGGAAATAGATAAATACAAACTAAGATTTTATTGAAACAAAGCTTTTATTGAAAAATGCATGTCCTAAAAGCACCAAAAACGAAAGATAAATAAAAGAAAACATCGACGAAAGAACGAGGGATTTCAGAAACGTCTCTGCTACAAGTTAGGTTTGAAAGTAGTTGTTTAACCTTTTTGGGCCGATATATCACATCAGTTTTTTTGTATTCGTTACACCAATAATCTATTGTTCCTGTGCTAGCACCAGATGACCAGATCTATCCAATGTGAAGACTGGGCGAACCCTTCTGCTCCTGAAAAATAAATAGTACATTACGATACGAGAGCGACGAAACGTTTTCTGACGAGTGTGAGTTTGCGGCACGAGCCGAAGGTGATTGCTGCAATCACACGAGTCGAGAAAAAGTTTCTCGCACGAGTTTCATATTAGTACATTACGGTACGAGAGCGATGAAACGTTTTCTGACGAGTGTGAGTTTGCGGCACGAGCCGAAGGTGAGTGCTGCAATCACACGAGTCGAGAAAAAGTTTCTCGCACGAGTATCGTATAATATTTTATAGCAAAAGTGCGGAAAATGCCGACTTTACGCAAGCGCAGCGTTTATTCAATACAAAAAATCGTGGCAAAGTGGCGATATTAATCGGAAAAAATTACGTTTTTTTTTTCAAAAGTTATTTTAATTAACATTGACATTACAAACTATGGACCTCGGGTCTAGTATAAAATTTAACAAAAAAGTGTCCTTAGTGAAGTGTCAAAATATTAAGAAACAAAACATTTTAATGTGTATCGTATGTCATTGCTGCACGGCTTAATTTTGATTGACGTATGATTGACACCCTTTTTAATTTTCAATGGTTTTGACTCTCTTTTGGTTCGGACACTTTTGAGCACAGACCCGATGTCCACTTGGTAGTACGTCAATGGTTAATAAATAAAAAATATCTGGTACATTATGTTTGAAAAAATTTACACGTCTGATGTGTTTGCAATATGATTATTCTTCTTTGAACGAGGTGTATTTATATCACTACAAAAAAATAAAAAGTAGTATTTGCAAACGTGATAAATTAATGTTCAATGCAAAAGATTGGTCTATGTTTAACATGTATTCAACAGTGTTAAAGTGTTTCCTAATATGGTAAATTAGACGGTGAAAATGTAAACTGAATGACTTTATTTAAGAAGCAATGATATTCCAGAAATAAGGCCCACTCTATCATAAATTCCTGCTTCAAATTTATTGAGTAGTATCGTTTTCAGAGGATCTATTAGCTAGATCCAATGGTGGTCTAATGAGAAGATTCCTGGCTATAATGGTGTTAAAGCGTTCGCCTGCTAACCCAGAGGTCGTACCTAAGTTGGCGTCTTGTTATTGCTTTACGATAGATTCACTAAGTTCAATAATTGTTATAGGATTTCCTACGACAGTCGACTCTCAGAGTATCTGAGACATACCTCAATTTAGCGCTTTTCCTTCTCTCTCCAGTCGCTTCGGCTGTAGCTACAGCAACTACTGGCCCTTCTTCAGTGTTCGCCTGAAAAGAGCATAAAATATGTAGATAACGCAACGCAACTTCACACACACGTTCTCAGTAATTGTGCCCGCTTCCCGGCGAAAGCTCAAATGAAAGAATGAATATTACATTTATTATCAAAACAAGAAAAAAAAGTATAATGATAGATAAATTCATAAGGCTTTGCCCATGGTGCACGATAATCTTACTGAGTGATTTTGAACTTCAGTATGTTGTCACAAAATCTACATTAGAACGCTCGCAAAATCAGTGAATTTTCGAGGTTTTTCTGGATTTTACGAAAAAGTATATGATGTAGGAGTTTTTTCACCTGACATCGGAAAATAAACCATGTTTTCTTGTTATAGCAGTAATTTGAGACAGCCGTTTAGACATAAAACTAATTGATACATAAAAAAATGACATGATTTTCAAAAATAATATTGAATGAAATTGAGTGAAATGTGTCCAGTAATGTAACCGACCTGACAACGGAAAGACAAAGGTCTGAAAAAACACGTGTCCAAGTTTTACATTGATCTCAGTGTATTAAAACAAAAACCGTTGAAAGACCAAACGCAAGCCCGTAAACAAATTTGACAAAAACACAGCGCTCAGCAAATGCTGTTGGATCCATACATATCATTAGATATGGTACAAAAAGTAGTAAAATTATCTCATTATTGAGATAAGCGCGCCATTGTACATAACTTCATAACATTTTTAAGTGTATTTTATTTATATGTTTTCTGTGTACATTAAGAATAAATAAAATAGTAAATTATGATACAAGTGAGCTGCGTTGGACATTAAAATCGAATCAACATACTTGCGAGGAAAAAAAACAAAAAAAACTGTAATGTAAAAAGCACTAGAGCGATAATGTAAAGTGAAAAGCACGCGTGTTTAATATGCTGCATTATGACCCTAAGAACGATGCAATAAGGGCCACTTTATAAACAAGTGTGTTGAAAAAATATATAAAAGTCTTACAGAAATGGGTCTATAAAAGTCCGAAAGATATGGGTTTGCTACAACTTTTAATTCATGAGTAGCTTTTTTCGGTTTAAATAGATGGAGAAAGAAGACCTTTATGTTTTCTAACAGATCTTGGTCGAGAGGGTGGGTGTTTTGGAACCTCTGAATGACTAATATGGAAAAAACCGGACAAGTGCGAGTCGGACTCGCCCACCGAAAGTTCCGTTAAAGACTATATTTTTTATGATTTAATTGCAAATGTATAGTTTTCAGATTTTTCCCTATACTTTTAGTAAAGACGGTATTACTTGCCAAATCTCATAGTTCTAGTTCAACGGAAAATACCCTATAAATTTTGATTTCCTTGAGAGTGTCAAAATATACGTTTTTGCGGCATAAACGCCCGATCTTTTTTTACGTTAACTTAGAAACTTTTCACAGCTTCAGGGGACTGTAGACTTGCGTATATGGTTTTAATTTCAACTCGATACCTCCTCGCGTTCCCGAGATAAAGGGTCTTGACGGACAGACGGGCGGACGGACGGACAACAAAGTGATCCTGGGCTCCATTTTTTTCCTTTTGAGGTACCGAACCCTAAAAAGACGAATAACTTTTGCAAACGTTTATTTGTTGAAAGGCGACAAAAAAGTAAATAGGTTTTATTAATTCTCAAAGATCCTTATTGTATATTAGCAAAAAAAAAGTTTATTTACTTACATTGTTGAAATTGCTATAAAATTCATATAATGAAGCATACTTTATTGCGATCTTTGAACATATTATACACTTTTGCAAAAGTAATTAGTCTTTTATTTCCTTTTATTTTATTCGCTTCACTTACAAATATTTTAGTCCTCGACCAAGATTAGTTAAAAAGTACACTAAGTAATCCATATTTTGTTTAATAAGCTGTTTTATTTTTATTTTATTATATTTCTACCGTGCTATAGCATATACATCTAATCTGTCTTATGAGACAGTCGTACCTCGTCCTGCTCTCTCTCAGTGGTTGGCTGTTGTGTGTCGGGAACCGGCGCCGGCGCACCGTAACGTGTGTACACGCGCGGGCGAGTCCTGGGAAATACACACTACGTGTCAATCATTGAAATATAAATATACACAGATTCTTGTACTTTTTATACCACAAGCCTCTTATAATCGAATAATAATATTATATTTCACTAAGCCCTTTGACTAGTGGGGGTTTCGAATGTGAACTAGTCGACACTGACATCCTTTTTTCAACAACGATTTTAACGTCCCAACCTCACAATGTTTTTCTTCACTATCAGCTAGTATACATACAAATACTATGCACCTAAATTCCGAAATACATATCCTTAGACCATTTAACACGGGACCGCAAAGCGTGACTCTTAGTACTGAAATTATTCTGCCACGGGAGGGGAGGTAAACACGGGACTAGGCAAGCGCACTTATCCCCCTCTGCCGAAGCACATGAACAATTTGTTCATGTAAGTTTGCTTGTGTGCGCGCTTTGTGTTTGTGTTGCAGCTTTTGATTTAGTGTGACATATCAATCAGTTATCGGCATTGTCGAACAAAGGGATTCGAATCCGAGGCTCAAGATTGAGAGTCCGAACTAAGCTACCGACACGCCTAAATCTTGATATTAATTTATTACCAGTTTGGTCACACATTGAGCAATTGCCCTAAAAACGTACGCGTTACAGCACAATCCATCATTGCAAGTGACCTAGAGCAAGATCCACGCCGAATTCGAATCACTACCAATGACCGTCGGTTACAATCAATTTGCATGAGACGTGATTGGTGTTCTAAGTTCGAGCCATTCAAGGACATTTCTGGAGTTTTCCTGTGACCTACATATGTTCCATACCATTTTATGAACTTAGTAGTTATTTCAACAGGGAATACAGCAAAACAAGTTTCTACAACTTTTCCTGACAGAAAATCTTTATATAATACTAGCTTTTGCCCGCGACTTCGTTCGCGTGGGTTTCGAATATAAATTCGGCCTTTGCCATTTGCGTCTATTCAATCTTTGCCCCGTTTTCGGCTTGGGCGTTATTTTATGAACAGCCTTTGTAGTATATGTGTTGACCAGGGTAACTACGATGATAATAAAGAAAACCGCATGCAAATCCTCGGAGTGGTTCTCGAGTTATAAAATCCTTTATTCACTCTTTGCCCCGTTTTCGGCTTGGACGTTATTTTATGAACACCACTTGTAGTCTATGTGTTGGCCAGGGTAACTACGATGGTAATAAAGAAAACCGCATTCAAATCCGTTGATGGGTTCTCGAGTTATAAAAGCATTTATTCAATCTTTGCCCCGTTTCCGGCTCGGGCGTTATTTTATGATCACCCCTTATATTCGATGTGTTAACAAAGATGACTACACTGAAAATAAAGGAAACCGAATTCAAATCCGTTGATGGGTTCTCGAGTTATAAAAGCGTTTATTCAATCTTTGCTCCGTTTCTGGCTTGGGCGTTATTTTATGAACACCTCTTATAGCCTATGTGTTGACCAAGGTCTCTACAATGATAATAAAAAAAACCGCATCCAAATCCGTTAAGTTGTTCTCGAGTTAAAACGGAACATACAGACAGACAAAAATTCTAAGAATTGTTGTTTCGGCCTCAGTACAGTACCAATAAACCATTTCATTTAAAATTTCGCGAAAATATTCAATGTACAGACACGACTTTTTTACTACTTTATTATTACTATATAATAAAGTTAACTTTATCTGCCTGCGTCTTCGCTAAAGGCAAATAATAGAAGAAATTCCATAAATAATATAATCCTAATCTTCCTGAAGAGTTTTAAAAACTTGCTCATTAATGCTGTAACTATTATACTTGCCATGTAATGTTTACCCCGTAATAGAATTCGGTAGAATAACTCTGCAAACTTACCTTGCTCCAAAAGCTGTTGCCACGGCCGTCGCTCTAGAACCATTACTTTGGTTGTTTCCATCATCGGCACCTTCTTTACCGTCTGTCTCATCTAGTTCATTCCCTTGTTGCGTGTTGATACCACTTTGCAAAGCATTTTGACCTTGGTTTTGAATTTGTTGCTGTTGGAGTAGCAGTTGCTGTTGGTTTTGGTAGTATTGGGATTGATCTTGATTGACTATAGGTTGGTAACTCATTATCTGAGGCTGGTTCAGAAGTAGCTGTCCTTGCTGGTAGTCTTGAGGTTGATATTGTAGCTGAGGTTGTTGGCCTTGAAATTGAACCTCTTGATGTTGGTACTGCAGCTGAGGCTGAACAGATTGAGGTTGACCTTGGAGCTGAACTCCTTGAGGTTGGTAAGCCTGAGGCTGTGGATTGAAAAACTGTGGCTGAACCGCTGGCTGAGGTTGGTAGCCTTGAGGCTGTTGAAACTGTGGCTGGGTCGCCGGCTGGGGTTGGTAAGCAAACTGAGGTTGCCCTTGATATTCTACTTCGTGGGGTTGGTATGCTTGTGGTGTGTATTGAGGCTGAGCAGCCAGTTGTGGTTGTTGGAATTGAGGCTGGACAGACTGAGGTTGATAAATTACTTGTGGCTGAGTTTGAATCTGAATTTCTTGAGGTTGATAATACTGTGGTTGCTGAGCAACGAACTGGGGTTGGTTTTTGTTTCCGTTTTGCTCCTCATTGTTTTCACCGTCAATTTCAGTGTCTTTTTGTTCTGGGTTTGCATTTGGTTGGTTTGGTTGACCATACTGGTTAAGTTGGGCTTGAGATTGTAATAGCTGAAGTTGATACTGCTGCACTTGTGGTTGGATAGCCTGTACCAAAGGTTGGTATTGTTTTAATGGTGCCTGTATTTCAGGGCTTTGGGGTAGCAGAACAAATCCAGAGCTTTCTTGGCCTCTTGGTACTAGAACAGCTGGGTTCTGAATGAAAGATTGTTGATTTTGGACGACTCCTTGCGGTTGTCCTGCAATCTGTCTTTGGGACAAAATTGATGTTAAAGCTGCAAAGTGAATAGGACCATCATAACCAGCAGAGGCTGCCTGCTTTTGACTCAATTCGGGGACACCTGGTTGGAGGATAAGCTGTCCAAATTGCTGTCCAGGGTATGCTGCTTGCAGGCTCAACTGAGCTAAGGGATTTAAAAACAGCTCTGCAGGGTACTCCTGTATATTTTGCTTGGTTACTTCTACAGATACGGCTTGCTTTTGCTTGGCTGGGACGCTTTGGTCATCGTCTGATAGCACTTCTCTATCGTTCAAAGCATCTGTCGTAGTTCTGAACTCGGATTCCGTCGTGGCAGTAGTAGCTTCAGTTGCAGGAGTGGCAGCAGGTCTGGCAAATTGTCTGGGCACTTGAGGAGCATGTGTCGGAGCTCCATAAAGCTGTCGTTGTCTGGCTATTTCCCTGAATGTCTGCTGCTGAGCCTGGAACTAATATTTTTAGGTTAAAAAATCTCTGTAGAGGATGATGATAGAACTAATTTTACAGGCAGTTCTTTTGCTGTTGCTTACCTGTGCTTGTCTGTATTGGTCATCCAAGTTCCTGATATCATAATTGACAGCTGGTCCGACGTATTGGCGTCCGCTTACAGGTGACAATTGGAACTGTGGAGTTTGTTCTTGTGATGGAGGTAGACCATGGACTGAAACGTCAGCTTCGACGTCGTTGGGCAGGATTGGCCGACGTGGGTCTACTGGTAATGCTGGAGGCAGGTACTCTTGGGATTGTGGTTGCTGCTGTGGATAGACGAAAAGAAACATCTCAAACAAAAGTTGGTACCTAAGGTGTTGATTAGACAGTTCCGACAGTCTGAATGGATTTTGCAATGACGAAGACTTATGCCTCAGTTTCAGTATGACAAAACCAATCTTTTACAAAAAGACTTAATGAAGGGTTCCGTTAAAAAAACAAAAGTCCTTATAGCTTAGCTTCGGTTTCTGTCTTCCGTTTGTTTGTCGTTGACAACGAATTCGTTGGTCATTGAGCTTAAATTTTACAATAAAAACTTGGTACTGGGAGAAAAACTGGAGAACCAATCACACTAAAACGACATACATAAAAAAGAAACTGATAGAAAACGCCAATTTATTATCAAATAGCTTTTGCCTACTTGAAGTTTCTTTTAATTTGCGCGTAAGTTACAAACTATTATCAATAGTTTTCAGCTTGGTGGTTATTTTATGAACATCCATTGTAGTTTATATGTTAAGGGTCACTACGGCGCGGCGATAATTAAAAAAAAAGGGACAAGTGCAAGTCGGACTCGCCCACTGAGGGTTCCGTTAAAGACTATATTTTTATGATTTAATTACAAATGTACAGTTTTCAAATTTTTCTCTATACTTGTAGTATAAGGCGGTATTCTTTGCCATATATCATAGTTCTAGAACGGAAAATGCCCTACAAATTTTGATTCTCTTGAGAGTGTCGAAATATAAGTTTTTTGTGGCATAAACGGCCGTATCTTTTTTATATTAACTTAGAAGTTCGATTTTTTCACAGCTTTAAGCGACTGTAGACTAGAGTATATGATTTTAATTTCAACTCGATTCCTCCACGCGTTCCCGAGATGAAGGGCATTGGCAGACAGACAGACGGACGGACGGTCGGACAGACAGACGGACAACAAAGTGATCCTATAAGGGCTCCAGTTTTTCCTCTTGAGGTAGGAACCCTAAAAATGGCGTCCAAACCCGTTGAATGGTTCTCGAGTTACAACGGAAAAAAACAGAGAGACTAATAAAACATTTTAGTTCTGGTGAGGCCAATTACGTTTTTTGGCAAAGTTGTTTTTATGATGAATATGTGGTTTCAATGTTACCTCTCTATTACTTACAGCCAGTTTGTATTTGGGTTCCTTAGTCTGAGGTTTGTATAGATAGACGATAAGTTTTTTATTGAATAGTGCGTTCCGAGTCAAGACATAATCGATTATAACGCGTCTATCGTCATTTCGAGTCACTGATGGCCGTGCGGCGTGAGTAGTTTGATGGTACTTTTAGTGCTGTCAGCGCCATTCGGAACCCGGCCGAGGTCTCGTTTCAATTAGAGCTGCCAGATCGTCCTAAAAGGGACGATTTTCGTCCCTTTTGGCGATGAAGCGTCCTTTTTTTGTCCTTTAACACCCATCGTCCCTTTTCGGACAAGCCAGAATTTTTATGAATTATACGTGAAAACATATTAATGTCGTTGATTTGTTGTGCATAAATTGCAATTTTAGTCTTCAAATCAAAGCTGAACTATTTAAAAAGAAATGATTAAATGTATGAAATTAGGTAATCATTTAATTTTACTTTTATTTCATGCAAAATTGAAAAAGCGTTCCTTTTCTTCAAAAATCGTCCCTTTTCAGATGGCCCGTCGTCCTAAATTTGAAGTGCATACTGGTAACACTGCAATATACCTGAGCTGGCGCCCTCTGAGGCAACACGAAGGCCGGCCCCTCTGGTCTCCAGCCGCTGGGCGCGTAGGGAGCTGGCGGTTCCGCCGCCACACACACCACCAGCGTTATCACAGCCACGAGGTTCTGGAACAGGGAAAGAAGTTTATTCGTAGAATAATTTTGCCGTTGGTAGGGCTGCCATCCGTTCCGAGATATCGGGACTGTCACCGTTATTGAGTCGTCTGTTCCGAAATGTTCGACGACGACGAACATGTCCTGATATCTGCGCAGATGGCACGATGATAGCACAAACACGGGTGTTGGCGATTCGGACATTGCGAAAGCGGATAAGTTCACAGGGGGGAACACATAAGCCATGAATAGGCTTGTACACAGAGTAAACAAAATATTATTCTATTTATTCAGTCATTTAGATTATCAAAAAATATTGGACACGTATTTTTTCTTTTGTCAATCAAACAAAAAATGACAGAGATAAAGCGCGTCAAACTTTGGGAGTGGGGGAAAATGACGTCACTTCTAAGTAAAATTGTACCTAGATGTGACGTCACGCGGAACTTCAGCGGGCTGTATCTTCATCATTGTTTGTTTAATTGAAAAAAGAAAAAATACTTGTCCAATATTTTCTGACAATCTACCTGACGGACAAATAAATTTTTTTTAGTCATCATGCCTATTCCGCAGAGTTTTATAGGAATTCTGCATTGATGAAAAAAGTTAATTCCTTAGAAAAGTATAAAAATAATAAAATAATAATAAAGTACTTCTTTCACTACAACTAGGGAAATGTGTTTTTATCTAAGTAAGCTAATAAATATTTACGTAGTAATTCGAATGGTCCAGAATACCATAACAGCACCTAATTGTCGATTTTTTTGAAAGGAATAGACCTTTTTAAGGTCATATAAAAGTAGACATTTTTTTCTCCTTGAAATACAAAAGATATACATGAAAATATTCAGGAACTGAATAAATAGATTTGATGACGTAATAGTCATGTCATTTAGGCATTACAGAAAATAAGCCATTGCCCACAAGAAAAAAAAGTAATGTCAAAACCGACGTCTGTTTTTTTTATTTTCAGTAATCCCATCTTCAGGTTTTATCTCCAAATTTTTTTTTTTCATTCTTTCTTTACTTCAAGGAACTCTCCCTATTGATCCTAAACGGTATGACTATTACGTCACATTCCCATTTCTCTGAACTGATTTTCAAAAAATAATTTCGAAAAAATACCACCTGAAAATTAAAGAACAGTATGTATCTTCATGATTTAGCCTATATTTTCAGAAAAAATATACAAAAGGGCCTGTTACAATTTCTGGTTGGTTCGAATTGCGTATTTTTACTTCTTATTCCAGAGAGCGTCCCGATTAAACGCTAGCAAAAATGGCAGCCCTACCTTTGTATGACTTTTTGTTAGAATTTCTATTACAATTTTTTGTTTTTATTTTGGCCTGATTTTCTAACTTCAACATCTATACATTCATTAAAAGAAGCTTGAGTTTGGGCCCCAACCCGACGGACTTGACCAAACTAGATGCCTTATATCTAACAAATATACAACATCTATCGTTATCGTTTTCAAACGTATCGTGATTGGCTAGAAATGGAGCCGCACATCATTTCTAGCAAATCACGATATATTCGAAAGCAATAGGGATAGATGTAGTAGTTAGATATAAGTCGTCTAGTTTGGTCAAGTCCGTCGGGTTGGGGCCCAAACCCAAGCTTCTGTTTAAAGTTGAAGTTTAAAAAGCCTCTAATACATTGACATAAGAGCTCAGTTCGCGACGACGACAACTTTAATGAAAAGCATTATGTTAAATATTTTTCTGGCCTTTACTGCAATGTTTTTGGAAAAACTAGGATACAAACATACACCACTTTATATTGGCCGTCTAAATAAAGGCCTAGAATTTATTTGATTGAATTGTTTCTCTTTTGCGAGTCATTTTGGTACTTACGAGCCCGCTCTGAATCGTTACTCATAATATCTAAGTATCAAAATAACGCGCAAAGGAGAAACAATTTAATCTTTATTTAGATGGCCAATATGGACTTGTGCTATGTCCCTGATTTTTACAAAAACATCGCGGCAATGACAAAAAAAAATAACACTGGTCAACAAAATTGTAGAAATTTTCTGTCCCCGAAACGAATTATTGAAATTATTTTATCAATTTGTGTGCTGAAACCGAATATGAACTCAGATTTTCTCTATCACGTGGTAATATTTGTCTAAGACAGACTGAATTTTGAAAAATCTCATGTTTTTACTACTTCTGGTGGGGCTTTACGCTTAGCACAGTTAGTTTTTCGGCTTTGATTTTCAATAATACTTCTTTTCATCTCAGTAGTTCTTTTAATAGTATAATAAAAATATTCACGTTACCTAGTTTTTGATTTAATGTCTCAAAACAATCACACCCTATTTTTCATAGTAAAAACTTGGTATGAAATGTATGGACAGAACAAGCTCTCACAAAATATTATTTATTTTGAAAAATAAGGTTCAATCGCGAATTCTGTTATTTTCACCTAGATTTTCACTTATTAAGGACTTGCAACGATGAAAAATAAATATAAAAAATACATTTGTAATAAGTTAAAAAATTGTTCAAAACCATTAAAAAAAAGTTAAATTTTAATACTTAAAGTTGACTTCACAAAAACTGAGACCTGATAGAAAAATCTGAGTTCAGATTTGGATTCAGCACACAGTTTTCTACAAGAATTTCAAAATATCGTTTCTGGGAAAAAAATTGCTGACTAGTGTAATTAAAATCATCAAACGAACGAAAAATACGGAGCGGGTTCTTAAGGAGCAACTTTATTATTCAGGCAAAAAACTGCAACTACTTCGTAACTTTAAAATGAAGAATTTCTGAAACCATTTTAATTTCAGAATCCAATCCTAAGATTTTATGTGACAGACACCAAATATTTTCACTTTACACAATTCACACAACTTTTTTTATCGATGTCTAAACCTTAATTCACAACACAGTAATCTCAGACTTGACAAATAAAACGTGTAATCACCTTCATTTCCGATGACTTTCGCTACAAGAATACCTTCTGTGTGTGCGCATCGCTTTTATAGACAATACAAATTCGCTCACTGAATTCCGATCACGTGCATAATCGACCTTACAGTGTTGTATTAAGGATGTCTGCGGTGACGTGATTGCCGTAGATTCATTAGGATGCCGAATGTGTTGGAAAAGCCCTTCGTTTGAGACATGTGACACATATTGGCGGTGCTTTTGACTTTTTAAGATAGACTTATTAGGTCGGGGAGGTTAAATATTTAAAACAAAAGAATAACCTTTTTAAAAATTAAAGCATTTCTTCGATATTTAATTTTCAATTTTTTTTGGCAGCCAATTTCCGTTATTATCTCGGGACCCCTCTGCACTATCTTATAATTTATTTTCATCTTATCTTTATCTATCTATCCATCCATCCATCAGCCTCTGTTTTATCCACTGCTGGACATAGGCCTTTCGAGGATTTCGCCACTCTTGGCGGTCCTCCTGAAAGAAATGCCCATACTCACACACGCTGGGCAGGCGGGTTGGTGAGCGCGGTACCGAAACCATTGCACCAGTGACGCCGCTGCCCGTCACCAGTCCGTTTTATATGAGGCCCGGCAATTGGGGATGGATATACCGCCATCCATCGGTCCCAGGCAATGGTGGACCGCCTGGTTTTGCCTGAGAGCTGTTCTCTTACTCTCTCCTGAATAACTTCGGGAGGATTTGCGAGTAAGATGGTGGTACCTCCACAGTCGAGCCCGGCATCAGCTCTACCACCTATCTATCTATGTATAATAATAAAAGTAGTAAAAAAGTCGTGTCTGTGCCTCAGACCAAATAAAGATGTCTGTGCATTGAATCCTTTAGTAGCAGTAGTTCAGTTATTTTTCCGAAATTTTGAATGAAATGGATTATAAGTATTGTACTGAGGCAAGAAATAAAAATGTTTTGAATTTTTGTCTGTCTCTCTGGCTGTCTGCTGTGTGTATCAGTGACGAAGGGTGAACATTTTAAAAAGGAAGCCGGCACAAAAGTCTCCTTACTCAGAAAAGCAACCAAGGAAAACATTTTTTTTTCTTTGTTTCTCCATGTCAGCCAAATGTATTTTGTCGTATTGAGATTTATGTTAATGTTTGACAAAGCGAAGAGCACGGAATAAAGAAATGTAGTATGGATGCCCTCTAAACAAGCCGATGGGAATCTTGTTATATGGACCCTTCGCCACTGGTGTGTATGTAGTAAGATTTGGATGCGGTTTTTTCATTGTCATCGTAGTGACATTGGTCAACACATAAGCTACAAGGAGTGTTCATGAAATAACGCCTGAGCCGAAAACACATTTTAACTCGAGAACCACACAACTGGTTTGGATGCGGTTTTTTTTTCATTATCATCATCGTCACCCTGGTCAACATAGGCTAGAAAGTGTGGTCATTAAATGCCTGGAAACGGGGCAGAGATTGAAAAAACGCGTACGGAGTCGCGGGCAAAGGCTAGTTCTAAATATGATATGTCCGTGGAAACATCTCGGTCGTGGGGCTTAGACACGAAAAATCTTTTATTCGCGGTTGACGTTTCCGGGGACGCGAGGGCTGGGGCTTACCTCGGACAACGCCTATGTTTGGCAGAAAATGTCGCCAGACCTCTGAAGACTGCCACAGAACGCCAACGGACTGGAAAAGGCGAACAAAATTTTTACTTAGCTCTCAGACCAAATAAAGACTTTTTATTTGGTCCCTGAGACTTAGCTGAATTATTTCATTAGTTAATAAATATTTTAGATTAGTTTAACTTTTTTATGTGCAGGTATTTATCCTCTGCATGTGGGCACCACTCTATAGAAACCCGAAATAAACATAACTTAGCTTGAATATTAGTTAACGGATAGGACTCGCTTTTTTAACCGTGCAAGGAGGCACAGTACTCGACTGACCGCCGTGCGCGACAGTATTCCCGAAGGATCCCTGATGATGATGAGTCATGATCTCATCGAAAGCTCGACCTGTGTCTCCTCGCACATTTAAAAGAGTGAGTCCTATCCATTTTTAAATATTCATGATGTCAACACACTCTAATTTTAATGAATAAATTAGCTTCTCCAAAAGTCAGCCCTGCCAAAGGTAGTTCCATCATGGAACTAGTGCGAACGATCGCCTAATACGACATAGCTTAAGATTTTATAATAAACATCCAAAAGAGGTCCTCAGTTTGTAAGATAATAAATGTATGATTAAACCTATTAAATAATTGGGCCAAGTGCGAGTCGGACTCCAGACAAAGGGTTCCGTACCACCACACGGTATGTAATCCTAAAAATAACAACAAGATACATGCAGTAGGTTTAACACAAATATCTACCTGGAGTAAACAACATGGACTTCAAGTTAGTCCAAGTAAGACACAAGCTATCGTAGTTGGTAGCCCTTACTTCATTTCTAGGATTGATTGGCATTTACTACCGCAGATAAGTTTTGATGGTACCCATGTTCCCTATAGCAGTAAAGTGATAAATCTTGGAATATTTATGGATAATAATCTTTCCTGGGGTCCACAACTTGATGAGGTTAGCCGTAAAATGTTCGCCTCTGCCTTCTCTCTAAAAAGACTCCGAAACTTCCTGCCAACTGCTACCAAAGTTGCGCTTGCACAATCGCTCCTACTTCCTATTCTAGATTATGCAGACTGTTGTTACCTAAATCTTACCGAAGAGCAACTTAATAAACTCGAGCGTCTTCAAAATTTTTCAATTAGGTTCATATTTGGATTACGCAAATATGACCATATCTCCCAATTTCGTTCTCAGCTTGAATGGCTCCCAATCCGTCTTCGTCGCAATTCTCATATTCTTTTCCTTCTCTATTCTGCTTTATATCCTTCTTATTTAAAAGATCGCTTTGTGTTTCGTCTTACAAAGAACGACCTAAATCTGAGGTCATCTGGAAATCTTCGCCTATCAGTGCCAACTCATACTACGTGCTTTTACAGTAACTCATTTACTGTTGAACATCTGTGGAATGCTCTTCCTCTCACAATACAACAAGCTCCATCATTACAGTCATTCAAAACCCTAGTCAAACAGCATTATCTTTCGCTTTGATCCTATATTAATATATATTTATTTACATAAAATATATAATTTATTTATAAATATTTATAAAATTATTTATTGTTTATGTTTATTATATATTTACATTTAAATCAAAATGCTTTATTTTATTTTAAAAACCGTTATTCTGTGCACCGCCTATACACCTTTTCATTTTTTTAAGAGTTCTTCCATCCAACGGTTGTCTGGAAGAGATCGGTTTTAGTGATAAGACCGCCAATTGTACCCTGCTACCTTATATTTTAAAATTATTCATTTTGCTCAGTGACAGTTCATAATTTTATAAGTTGTACAGTTTAACTAAATAAAAAAAGCTAAATAATCCTAATACCTACTTAAATATATTATAAAAGAAAACAAAATATATACCTTTGCAAATAAATACAAAATTATATATTTAAATGAGGTAAAATACCCTGTCTAGGTCATCGCTGTCGTGCGGCAGGGTACCCAAGACACTGGCTGCATTTCCGCGTTGTATGGCCAAGCTGATGTTTGTTGATTGATTGTTTTTTATTTGTCTTTTGGTGTGCAATAAAGAATATTGTATTGTATTGTATTGTACATGCCAAATAAAAAGCATAAAAAAAATTTGGCACCCTGTGCCTATGGAACCCACATTTTATCATTTGTTGTTTTACTTTAGAGTATGTATAGGTATGACGGACCGGACTAAATTTAAAACTTGTATGTATTACCGTCTTCTAGTCAGTCTAGCTGTCAGGCAAAAAAACCAGACGGCCCACCATTGCCTGGGACCGATGGATGGCGGTATATCCATCCCCAATTGCCGGGCCTTATAAAACAGACTAGTGACGGGCAGCGGCGTCACTGGTGCAAGGGTTTCGGCACCGCGCTCACTAACGCGTGTGTGAATATGGGCATTTCTTCCAGGAGGACCGCCAAGAGTGGCGAAATCCTGGAAAGGCTTATGTCCAGCAGTGGACGAAACAGGCTGATGGATGGATGGATTACCGTCTTTAGGTAAGAGCCAAAACAAATAACGTTAAAATAATTTGGCCAATGCGATTTTATTATTAGTCGTGAAAGAGGTCATTGCATTTCACGTATTCTGCGAATATTTAATCTTTCTACGTATTACAGTTGAAGCTGTAGAACCCTGTGACAGACGGAAAGTCAGATAGCAGGGGCTTGGTAAACCCTAAAAGCAGTGGTAAAGCGGTAAATATGGCGTTGTTACATAGAATTTTCTTTGTATATTTAATCCCATTAAAAACATTTCATGTAAACTAGGTCGCCAAGAGTCAGAAGCTCATAACGCTTTCACGGTTAAAAAGTTATCAGATCACATGTAGAGCCAAGCCCTTAACTCTACAAGGCCTAACTCTACAAGCCCTAACTCTACAAGCCCTAACTCTCCAAACCCTACATCTTGCTCAAAAAGTATGGCTTGGCCATTTCGCAGCCGTCAAACAGACACTCCCATGGACTTATAATATTATGTCATGCAATAGTTCCATGGAACGGCCAAGCCATACTTTTTAAAAACATGTAGGGGAGTAGATGTATTTTAGAGTTAGGGCTTGTAGAGTTAGGCCTTGCAGAGCTAAGGGCTTCGCTCTACATGTGATCTGATAACTTTATAACCGTGAAAGCTTCTGAGTCTTAGCGACCTAGTTTACATGAAATGTTTTTGATGGGATTTCATTTCGTTTTGTAAGATGCTCTACTTTTTAAATTTTTTCCGGTCGCATTTCTTCGGCCCACTATCTTTGCCTCTATTTCTTGGTGGCGTATTATCAATTTACTCAAGAGGGTGTCGAATTGTTTGTCAGGCGCAAGAACTTTAGCGCCTTGTTTTTGTCTCCTTGACCCTAATATAGGGTGGGAGGTTGGAGGGTAAAATTAACAGATATTTTAATATTTTTGTTGGGTGTGTGCAAATCGTAGACTTCATACCAAATTTCAGATTTCTAAGACTAGGAAGTTGGGAATATAGTTTTTTAATAATACATAACCGGACCCCCTTAAGGTTTGGAGGGTGGAAGTTAAATATTTCTCAATTTATTCGTACTAATCCTAGCCTGCATACCAAATTTCAGCTTTTTAGGACTTCAGGAAGTACCCTAAAGGTTTTGATGATCATCAGGAATGAGTGGTGAGTGACGAAATCGACGTATTTTAGATATTAATAAAATTCAAAGTATAAACGCTAGACAAATGAAACTTATCGTGTTTAATAAGACTGCTTACTACATTTTATCTTAAGAATTTAGTATCTCTAGTATTATCTAGACAGAACCTACGAGGGTTCGAAAATACGACGAAACGCTTCGAGAAAAGGTATGTAGTGCCCCGCCCGCGTTTGGCTCGTCTTGGCGAGGGGCACTGCCGTGCCCCCCGATCCATAAAGCACGTGCAAAAAGAAGTGCAGTTTGCTCTAAAGAATGTAAATTTTACCTCAGCTGTCACTGACACTACAGGGTGTAAATGCAAAGTCAAGAATCCCTTTAGGGTACGAATGTATACACGATTCTGATGTCATTACGAGAAAAAAAAATATACCTTGAATTTTCACCAAAAATTCCATCATTTTTCTTAGCATGGCTACGCAGCTCACCGGCCTCTCCACACACCTAATTGCACCCAGCAACCCGCACCCCTCATCTGAGTGGCCGCGACCAGCGAGGGTGTCCACGCGATTAGTGTATTTTGAGTAAAGAAAATCGTCTTATTATGAGGTACTGGTACTTGATTTAGAGATCCCAGTATTTAAAATAATATCTTTACCGATCATACTAACACACCCTTATAGGATTCTTGACTTTGCTTTTAAACCCGGTATATTATTATGATGCCTTATGTCGGCTGTGCAGCGTCGAAACCTGCGTACTATCATATTGGGCCTGACTGATATTGCCCTTTGCTCAAGTTCGCTCCCTTTCAGTACCTGCGTTATTTATCACGTTATTACGTAGATCCTCTGTTACTATATCAGTAAAAAAGTGTAAAATTTGTAAAAGTGGTGGAATAGCACCGAAATAGTATATTTTTCATGTATTCCCTAGAATCCCAGGAGCATTCATCACATCAGTAATGAAATGGCCACTGGATTACTTCCAAAACAGAGAAAGTTAGGGGGATAAGTGCCCCCTCGTAGCTGTCATTAAAAATATATACGACTTAAAAAAATCCTTCTTTCTCGTTTTCTCTATACCGTCAGGAACATTCATGAGCACTGACATCCGATTTTCATCCAAATATGGCACGAATTCTATACTGGAATATGGAATTCCTCAATTTGGACATTGGATTCGTGACCAGCAACCCAAAAATATATAATATATTTTTGTAATACCTACTTTTTGGGGCACTTTGTTCCAGCGTGTCAAGCGATTTCGCTGAAAAAAATTAATTTCCAAATCGGTGCTGTTCCACCAATTTAACATACTTTCCGGCTTATTTACTCGACTACTAGGTAGGTATCCTAAATATTTCAACATTTTGTGGGAAGCACCGGGCCGTTAAGAGTTATAGAGGGTACTGAAGGGCAATTGCCGGGCCTTATATAAACAGACTGGTGACGGGCAGCGGTGTCACTGGTCCAAGGGTTTCGGCACCGCGCTCACCAACCCACCTGCCCAGCGTGTGTGAGTATGGGCATTTCTTCCAGGAGGACCGCCAAGAGTGGTGAAATCCTAGAAAGGCCCATGTCCAGCAGTGGGCGAAACAGGCTGATGGATGGATGGAAATAGAAACAATATACTCATACATGCAAAAACAACATCAATGCTACAAAAAACAAGCCGCTATAATAGTAGCGCCTGACAAATAATTGGCGCCATCTGCGTCCGAAAACTTACTTTTTATTATTTTTTGTTTTACTTTAGACTCTAAAGTTTAGAGTAGAAGGTATGTCTTACAATCTGACTAAAGTTAAAGCTTGTATGTATTACCGTCATTAAGTAAATGCCAAAACCAATAACGATTCAATAATGCAACTCTTTCGAGGTTTCTTGTATGGGGTGACCCATATTTTTTTTTAATATTTAGTTATTTGTCGTAATAGAGGCCATAGTAACACGTATTCTGTGAAAATTTCAACATTTTACCTATTACGGTTGAAGCTGTAGACCCCTGCGACAGCGGAGGCTTAGTAATAGGGTCCCGTTTGGCACCCTTCGGGTACGGAACCCTAAAAATTTAAGGTTCACTTAAACAATATGGCTTGTAATTTATTTCCGTCCACATACCACCAATAACGTATGCCCAAGGTTTGTAAGCACTTCGCCATAAATCCAAGTGAATACTAGGACATTAGAGCATGCTTGGCACCCAGCCAGATAGCAATGAGATACACACACTCTTATAAGCAGGGTAATAAAGGTGATAATGGATTGACTTAGACATCTGTGTATCTTGGACAGAGATTTGGAGTTTTGTTTAGGTGCGGGTCAAGGCAAGGCTGCGCTGGGCTGAACTGAAGTTTATATATCTACTACCCTGATATTATTATTTGTACATTAATTGCTCAATTGGTAAAAGCTTACCCGAGCTTATATCCGATCCAGTACCTTACGGGCACATAATACCTCAATTCGCAGTCCTGCTCTAACGCTCCTGCTTTTTAACTGTCTATCCTACTCTAATCAGATGCCGCGCACGCAAAAACATCAGTTATTTTGAAATCGTAGCTACACTGATGGTTTTTTTTTTTTTATGGAACAGTCTGCAGCTGCTTTATACTATTATCAGTAATATTATGCAAAGTTTCAGATCTAATTTCAAGTATTCATTGAATGCTATCGGTTTATTGTACGGTTTGGAAGTAACTTTGTAATTATTTTCTATCGAGAAAATTTAATGGAATCATGTTTTCACTACAGCATGGACATAAGTCCTCAACTTTATCATATATTAATTTCAGAGTGATTGTTGCAGTATTTGTTGGTATAAAGCAGGATCATGCGAAGCGAAGTGAGGTAGGTTATTTTATGAACAACTCTTATAGCCTATCTGTTGACCAGGGTCACTACAATGATAATTGTTCGCGCGACTTGTGGCTCTCATATTGCGGGTAGGAGTAAATTCACTTTTGCAACTGCCTCTCCCGACTCCCGCTACATCTACCCGTCTAATTTTTGGACACAATCAGACAGTGATCGACGTAGGAGATCTGTACTGATTATCTTCCGTCTGGGTCCTTGCCTTGACCTTACCGCGCCGCCATCTTGAGATCTCACACGCTGTGCGCCTTATCCTTATTACGAAGAAGAGCGCAACCTGGCATGAAGAACAAGAAGCCCATAGCGGAGAACACCAGATACTTGGTGATCCAGGCGAGGCGTGGTTTGTGGTGCAAGCAGCTCCTTTCTAAGGTCAGATCTCTCATCTTCATAATATTCCTCTTCTTTTCCCGCTATTAAAAAACCTATGGTGATACAAAGCATTGCCATAATATCGCGTGCTGAATAATAGAGAACACCACGTCCAAATTTAATCCTTTTAGTGATTCTCGAGACCTATACAAAATGTAGGTTTGGCTTTACTACAATACTAACTCATTTGAATTTCAATTTCGCAAAAATATTCAACGTACAGACACGTCTTTTTTACAACTTTATAATAGTGATTATTTCAAGTTTTAGATATACCACAGCTTATAATATGATTAGTAAAATGATTTTACGTATAAAGGCACGTCGACACGTTTCACAACTTTTAAGGATCTGTAAATAACATTATATTCTTTGGCAGAAGGCTTCTTTCAAACCGTTCACTCTTTATATGTAATCAGGGTGTTTTCCTCTCTTATTGATTTTCGATACACGCTCTTGTTTGACCTCCACGAGCTAAGAATTGTAATTGAAATGATCTTCAACTCGTGGGCCTTTGGCCATAGCGAATTTTTCCGCTGTGGTTCAATTGAGTTCAGGCTTGTTTGGAAGGTTCAGTTCCTACAAAGTACAAGGGTCTACGTTTTGTCCTATCACGAGTATCTAGATATAATAATAACAAAGCAATTGAAGTAGGACAACATACATACATATACTCACGCCTGTCTCCTAAAGGAGTAGGCAAGGCAGACTAGATTTCCACCTGCTACGGTCCTTACACACCTCTTTCGCCTCGTCCAGATCTATCAATCTACATTTTTGTCAAATGACTATCAACACGATCACCTATAATACACTTTGGTATAATAAAACAATAATTTAGTAAAACTTTATAATAGAGTTTTAATAAACATATAAAAAAACATTTTAACAAAAATCACTGCGTTTTAGCTTCTAGGCGAATTGCAAGTCTATATATTTTTTGGCTTAAACATTTAAAAAAAACAGTTTTGGACATAATTAGTGCAAAATTCCTTTTACTTTTAGTGCTCTTTTACAAAAAAAAAAACTAAGTGGTATTAATAAGTTAGTAGATTATGCTGTTACAAAACTTTTACATACATGCTTTTTTATTATGTAGACATAATTAATAATGTATTAGGATATTGAGATTAAATAGATTACAGTAAATATTGAAATTATTTATCTCATAGATATCACAACAATATTAATGATTCTGTATTACATTCATAGATAATTCGCATAATTTTTTGAGTTTGTGTATTTAACATTTTATTACAATATATATTTTTTGGTATTTCATAGAATTTTATGAACTCACTTTCAATATGATTTGTCTAGTAATTTTTTCCTGTAAGAAATATAATATTTTAATGAATTGTTTTACGTTTTCCATAAATGTACGGAGATACGGTGACTTTCGTTTATTTACCCAAATTCGTAATAGAGACTCGGTAAGCAGTCAGGATCAAGTTCAATGACCCTGTTTCCGAAATACGAAAAATATTTTCAAGAAGAACCTCGACTCTATTAGTGGATACCTATAGGAAGTCTAAATTTTATTTTGCGTATTTCACACAAAAAGTCATTGAACTTTGGTCCTGACCACTTACCGCGTTTCTAGTGAGAATTTGGGTGTTTAAACGAAAGTCACTTTATATTCTTAATGAATGGTTTTGATTTAAAGTCACTGAACTGGACCTTTCAGATTAAACCCGAGAACTACATACCTATATCAAGAAATAACATCAAGATAGGTAAAGCAAAAATTTAAATAATAAAGTGTTATTTTACTATACAATGTTATGTTTACATAGTACATACAAATTGAGCCCTACCCTCGTGCCACGAAACTTAAATTTAAACCTTAACACTCAGTGATTAAAGTTAAATTACCTTGTACTAGTTAGGTTGTGACAGTTCCAAATATTATTATTTTCAAAAAACCTTAGCCCATATAAAAATATATTCGTTAATTTGTGCATTATATTCTTTATCATTATATCCCTATTATAATTCACAGGCTTAGTCTCCAATCCACGCAAGAAATAAAAGAAATTATAAGTAATTTAAAAGTAGGTAAGTTTAAGTAGTCTAACAGACCGCCGAATATAGCGCAATAAAATTTGAGGGACAGCCATTGAACTCTCATAAACAACTAGACTCACAATCTCGCTCAAAAAGTGTCCGCGATGCATCTTGTCACCGCTATGGGGTGACAAATTCGAAAGACCATCCATCCATCAGCCACAGTCCACTGCTGGACATTGGCCTTTCCAGGATTTTGCCACTCTTGGCGGTCCTCCTGGAAGAAATGCCCATACTCACACACGCTGGGCAGGCGTGTTGTTGAGCGCGGTGCCGAAACCCTTGCACCAGTGACGCCGCTGCCCGTTTATATAAGGCTCGGCAATTGGGGATGGATGTATATGGTACCTCCTCCACAGTCGAGCCCGGCATCAGCTCTAACACCTAAAGACGATTTCGTACAACTGACATTGTTAACGACATAACGTCTTAATTTGGTTGAAGCATTTACCTACCCTAGGTCGTAGAGCTGATGCCGGGCTGGACTGTGGAGGTACCACCATCTTACTCGGAAATCCTCTCGAAGTTATTCGGGGGAGAGTAAGAGAACAGCTCTCAGGCAAAACCAGGCGGCCCACCATTGCCTGGGACCGATGGATGGCGGTATATCCATCCCCAATTGCCGGGCCTCATATAAAACAGACTAGTGACGGGCAGCGGCGTCACTGGTGCAAGGGTTTCGGCACCGCGCTCACCAACCCGCCTGCCCAGCGTGTGTGAGTACGGGCATTTCTTCCAGGAGGACAGCCAAGAGTGGCGAAATCCTGGAAAGGCCTATGTGCAGCAGTGGACGAAACAGGCTGATGGATGGATGGATGGATTTTTGCTACTATGCACGTTACAGGTTCGGACACTTTCTGACGAACTTTTCTTTGAGACTGTGTGTCTAGTTGTTTATGAGAGGTCAATGGAGACAGCGATCCCATGATATGAAGGCTTTGAAATATCAATAGAACTTGGGATTAAACATGGCAGCTGTTTTATCCACCTACTAATACGGGTAGTACTGGCGTAACTAGGATTTATAGCTGAGGGGGGGCGCGGCTCCCGGCTCAAAGTTATGAAGCCATTAACAAATATCTGTTCTGGATTATGTGATCGTAATAAAATTAATAGAGATAACCCTTCATACAACGAGATCACACACAAACCAAATAAAAGGACAAATTACGCCTTAAACTGGATAAAGCATATTTTTACATTAATGCCACCTGTATTTCTGGGGGGGCAGACGGGTCTCTAGAGGGGGGTGTTAGCCCCTACCTAGTTACGCCTATGGTAGTACACCATGAAATTTTATTGGCTTTAATGCACTAATTCGGTGGTCTATAACACAAAATCAGTCTTTTCTTTATAAAGGTACACATGAAAATATTATAGCAAATTTTGTTTTGGTTTAAAGTTTAGCCTCTTAATGTTACTTTGGAATTTGAATTTTGATCTGGTGTTAAGCCTGTGTGGCTAGCACGAGCCCGAGATACATTGTCTATCTTATTTGCGCTCTCTACCGCGTTTGTCGTTGTGCGAGAGAACAAGTATGATGGAAAGGCAGTGTATCCTCGTTGGCATATAATAGAATTGGGCATACAGTGATCTACCTAGGCTTTCTGTTAAAAATAGGGGGCACGCCTCGCTCCGCGACGCTTCGATTGGCTCCCTTCATTTATTTTCATGTAAACTTAACACGCTCGTCGCACCTATTTTAGACTTTTGGTGACGGAATTTCGATTTTATACTTTACGATCTGCCCAAGAGACATCGATGGCGCGTGCTAGACTCCCGGCCTTTAAAATCCAAAAATATACCTCAACTATAAAGGCATACCTTAAAGGTACATGGAAACTATTAAAATTAAGCTAAATAACAGACAATTACATAATTTTTCTGAAGTTAGATACGTCTCAACAAATGAAAGTGTATAACTATCTAAATTACTATAAAAATAATTATATTTGATTGTTAAATTGGTAAGGCATTAAAGGTAATTTTACAGTCTCAATTCGGTGGTTAAAAAAAATCAATAACAATTAGGTACAAATTTCAAGATTTCAACTTTCAGTTTGACAAGCTAGTTAGATCAAATAGTTACAAAAATATTCGGTGGACAAGTATGGTGGAAAAATTCAACGGTCTAGTACCTCGGTGGCGCAGTCGGTTAGCGCGCTTGTCTTGATAACAAGCGGTCGCAGGTTCGAATCCTGGCCCGAGTATTTTTTTCAAGTTCTTGTCTTTACATTTGTTTCTAATTTATCTTTTCTAGTTTGTAATGCACTCTAATAATATTTTCAGTTTGATGTTTTTCTACTTCTATATAAATATATTTTGTACATTATTTCCTTTGGTTTGAAATACATATTTTGGTATCAATAATAATTCATAATGTAACAAGAAAACAGTCGGTAAATCCAATAAAAAAAAATTGTAAATACAAGTAAAGGAGAATGCCACGGGATCGTACCAAATGGCGTCACAACCAAATAAAAGTCATAAAATTACTTAGATATTTTCAAATCCGATCAACATATTTTTGATCAAAAATTCTAACATAATAATACAAAATATTTCGGTATTTTCATTTCGTTGCTGCTTTACTATGATTAGGATGCCAACCAATAATCGCCTCTATCAAAAGGTAATAAAGTCTTTGCAATTGCTTTTGTCAGTGTACAGTAAATTCTAATTGCGGATACTAATTTAAATGAGACTTGGTGATTTGGTAAGTACATTTTAGTCTCACTAAAATTAACTTGGTTTGGCTTTGACGCCACGACTTTGGGTTCGGTACGAGGCGCCATATATTACGCGGCATTCTCCTTTATCCCATATTTAATATATCAGTCCCTACACTAATATGTGAAAATAACTCAAGGATAGATCATGTATCGTTAACTGAACACATTCAAGAAAAAAAATTTTTTTTATTTTTTCTTTACGTCTTGGTTTAGTGACCTGACCAAAGTTCTATGGATAGGTGAAAAAATGTTAACGCGATTTTTTTTTTCTTGTGAAGTGGTCTATTAGCGATACTCTGAATTTTTTGCACTTTGAATTGCAGGACCTTTAACAATAAAGATTATACTGACTTTTCATGTCTTTCTGCTTTTACTCGTATAAAGACAGTTAATAATTTACCAAGTTACCAATGAATTATAATTCGCATATAACTATTTCAACTTCATAATTCATTGAACAACTTTTTACGTTATACGACTTCTATACGAGCTTCAGCATTATAAAGGCTCTTTAAGTACTAACTCCCTAATTTATAAGACAAGTAACAGAATAGTGGATTGAAAACTAAATCCTCTTACGCGTCACACATCGCCGCTCCGTCCATATCTTCAGAAAGGGCTCCGACGCTCGCTGCAGAACTATTCGCCAGTCCTTAAGGTTTTGCGCCTGTCTGGAAAAGTGATAGTTTGTGATACCACATTAGTTGCATTCACAAACTACTTATAACCCACTTACTAGTATTAAGTTCTTATAAGCAGTGATAGGTTGCCGGCAAACCGTTATGGCCCATAACGCTTCACTATAATAACAATTTTGTATTTTATAACGAGGCGTCATTTTCAATGTTTTCTATTTCGAGGTCCGGTCGGTGGACTCTATATTTCGAGTTGGGACCCGATTTCGAATCCTGCGGATCCTACTCGTCAAGTAAGCACCAATGAGTTTTCATGTATTTGCATAAGTCGCCGTAAAATGGTGTAAACTGCTTTTTCGTGAAAATGAAAAAACCACAGACATCTAATTATTACGAAGTAGCAGACCAAACATAAAGATTAAATAGCGTGGCAAGTTTCCATACAAAAAATAAGCTACATTTAGGCTTCATGGTACGAAGAAACGTATAAAAATGGGCTGTTTTGGCTGGCTTATGCTAGGAACATATTTGTTATTTCTTAAACTAATCTCTAGCATATATTTTGTTTGGAAACAAGCAATATTTATATTTAAAAGAGCCTGTAGTTCACCGAGCTAAAATTGCCACACGTCGACTCTATGCGTTTATTATAATTGTTAGGTCTGCTACAGTTTCTACAATCTACGAGCGCACGTGATCATTATTTGTAGTTGTAAACGTAAATACATAATTGCGTTAGTGTGTGTACCCGACGGAGCGGTCAGTAGCGAGCGAGCCATCGTTCGAGTCACTTGTGCATAGTGTTTTCACGCTGCTAATGTGCATGAAGTACCATCAGCATGTCAAATTTAATAGATGAATGCATAAATGATATAGACCAAACCACCTGGCGAAATACATGCAATCATGTTGAAAAAATTGAAAAAGAATACATGAAGTATTTTGATTATGATTTCCAGTTTATTATAAATGTTGGAGAAGATGATGAAAGTGACAATGACAGTGAGGATGATGATAGTGACAGTGTTGAAACATTAGATGAAGGATTGATATAAATTATGTATGTTAATCATATTAATTGACAGATCTTTTTATGTTGTGTAAAGATATGTTTAGGTTTAATTTCTTTTGTGTTTATTTAATTTTCTACCTGTAATTAATTATATACGTGGGACGCACTATAAGTTTCCGGAATGAATATGAAAAAATACTATTAAAGGTACAAAATTAATTTATTGTTTTTCAAAATAATCTCCCTTGGCGTCTAAGTACCTTTTTATTCGATCAAACCAGTTTTGAAAACTTTTGTGCCACTCCCCTGTGGTGACCTCTGAAACGTGTTTTTCATACTCCTCGACAGCCTCTTCTGGTGATGAAAATCGTTGACCGCGTAATTGGTTCTTAATTTTTGGGAACAGAAAAAAGTCACAAGGTGCCAGGTCGGGACTGTATGACAATTTGACGCACCTTCGTTGAATCTGGTAAGCATGGCACTGCACCAAGTGACGCGGTCCGTTTTTTGAGCCTCGGTCAAGTTGTGTGGGATCCACCGCGAGCACAGCTTTCTCACACCCAAATGTTTGTGTAGGATTGATTGTATTTGACTCATGCCTATTTCTAAGGATGCGCAAATTTCATGGTAGGTCACATGCCTGTCTGTTTCAATCATACGGCGCACAGCATCGATGTTTTTGTTGGTCACAGCGGTGGACGGCCGACCATCGCAAGATTCGTCACTGAGATTGATACGACCACGCTTGAATTCTGCAAACCAGCTATAAACAGTCGTCTTGCATGGTGCTTCATTGCCAAAAGCTGTTTCAAGCCGAGCGATGCTCTGTTGAGCTGTCAAATTACACTTAAAATCGTAGAAAATCATACTACGAAAATTTTCCCGAGTTAAATCCATGTTGATGCAGACACACAATTTTTGCAGAACCACAAGGTAAAAACAAAAGATAGTCAGATGAAACAAACTGCATTCTACAGCCAAAGAGTTCTATTTTCAAATGTTGCAATAAATTTTTAAATATTGTTTATGTAAGTGGCCAGTTCCGGAAACTTTTAGTGTTACCTATGTATATATATAACGTTAAAGGTGTTGACTTTTATTTATTTTGACCAATCCTCATAAATATAAAGAAGACCTTAAAATTAAAAAATTTGAAATATCCACAACTTCAATGAATTAATTTTTGTTTGCTAACCGTACGCACGGTCACTGTCACGCCTACATTGACGCGTAAACAGATTGGTCCCTCACACAACTAAAGGCGCCGTGCGCTTGCAGATTGCAAGTACTGTACTATATTATACGTCTGTGGAGTATGGGCCAAAGTACTTATAAATTATTTGTGTATAAATAAATAAATTTTGCGTTTTGTATTTTTGTGGAAAAAACCGAATTAAGGCGTAAATGCCAACCCATTATGCGAAATAATTTCTCTTTTTCGCGAAAGGACTGACTTACTTATTTAAGTTATACGACTTCTATACGAGCTTCAGCATTATAAGAGCTCTTTAAGTACAACTCCCTAATTTATAAGACAAGTAACAGAATAGTGGATTGAAAACTAAATCCTCTTACGCGTCACACATCGCCGCTCCGTCCATATCTTCAGAAAGGGCTCCGACGCTCGCTGCTTAAGAATGTTGTTTTAGAGATAATAAATACTCGGAAACACATCTGCACCCCCTCTGAGATTCATGTCGTGAAAATATGTCTAAACGTTAGAGCCTCATACGCTAGTTTATTTCTGTACCAAGTGAATTTGCATAACTACGTACCTATCAGATATTATCTAGGTATTTATGAACGTATCTAGGTACTTCGTTAGTAACTGACGCAATGTTTATAATTACATCTGCACCTCCTCTGAGATTCATGTCGTGAAAATATGTCTAAACGTTAGAGCCTCCTACGCTAGTTTATTTCTGTACCAAGTAAATTTGCATAACTACGTACCTATCAGATATTATCTAGGTATTTATGAACGTATCTAGGTACTTCGTTAGTAACTGACGCAATGTTTATAATTACATCTGCACCTCCTCTGAGATTCATGTCGTGAAAATATGTCTAAACGTTAGAGCCTCCTACGCTAGTTTATTTCTGTACCAAGTGAATTTGCATAACTACGTACCTATCAGATATTATCTAGGTATTTATGAACGTATCTAGGTACTTCGTTAGTAACTGACGCAATGTTTATAATTACATCTGCACCTCCTCTGAGATTCATGTCGTGAAAATATGTCTAAACGTTAGAGCCTCCTACGCTAGTTTATTTCTGTACCAAGTAAATTTGCATAACTACGTACCTATCAGATATTATCTAGGTATTTATGAACGTATCTAGGTACTTCGTTAGTAACTGACGCAATGTTTATAATTACATCTGCACCTCCTCTGAGATTCATGTCGTGAAAATATGTCTAAACGTTAGAGCCTCCTACGCTAGTTTATTTCTGTACCAAGTAAATTTGCATAACTACGTACCTATCAGATATTATCTAGGTATTTATGAACGTATCTAGGTACTTCGTTAGTAACTGACGCAATGTTTATAATTACATCGGAAATTGCTCCCACATAATAAACCTGTTGTTTACTTGGAACCTACGATATATTGAGACAACGTGAAGTATATAACATCGTACCGGATTGATATATTTAGAATTTCAAAAGAAATTTTAAACTTTCTAAGTTAAATTCAGCAAAAATATTGCCGCTTTATGAAAAACTTATAATAATAATTATTTTTTTCCATAATTAATGTTAAAAGTAGGTTAGTAGATTCGTAGGTTAATTAGTCCTAAGGTTGTATATATCATCATGTCATTTTTACATTATGTCATTTAAGTATTCGACTGATGCCGGCCCCATAGTGGGCCGAAATATATTTCGAAAATTAATTTTTTTTATTATTAATAAGAGTTAAAGGAAACTAAAGGCTTTATATAGCTTAATTATATATATTTATTTCAAGTTATAATAATAATAATAATAATACACCAAGGATTTTATTCCAGCTGAGGCAGCTATAATTTACAATTATATTACAATAAATAAATAAAATTTAAATTTAAATTAAAAATATACAATCACTACCTAATATTAGAAGACTAAGTTGATATAAAAATATAATAACTGCTGATTGTTTCTTGTTTTCTTGTTTATTATTACACAATTATAACTGTACAATAAAAATAAAATGTATCTAAATTATATAGACAAATAATAACTATTTTCAAGATATGTTTCGGGTCCAGCATCAGTTGAGTATATGAAGAAGACTGTATATGAAGACTCAGTTGATTTATTAAAAAACATTATCTGTTATCGTGTATATTATTCGAACAACAAGCGAAGAACAATAAACTTATAGGACCAATTGGACCTTTCTGTTTGTAACAGGTATTTATTCTAAGCTTTACAGAATGGTTATTGAATCTTCTTCCTGACCCCTTACCGAGTCTCTAATATGAATTTAGCTATATACAGGCTGAACCGAACGAATTCCCCCTGGAGGGAAAGTACCTTAAACATTAGAGATAGCAAATTTTACTTAAAGGAACCCTAATTTTATTTTTAAAGTTAAAAAAAACTGCATTCAAAGAATTTAAAAAAAATAGGCAGGTGATCCGGGAATCGAACCGGACAAATGTGAAAAAAAAACAAGTCTGTATTTTTATGATACCAATCGAAAGGGTCAAACATAATGAATCAAATTCTTCTTAGTAACATAGTATCGTAAATTAAAGGAAAACCATGAAATTTTACATTTTAATAACAAAACTTTTAAAGATATCCCAAAATTCAATAATGTCAGAAGTAAAAAAAAAATTGAATTCTTATTATGCAGTTTTCCTTAACTTTAAAAATAAAATAAAGGTTCGTTTAAGTAAAATTTGCTATCTTTAATATTCAAGGTACTTTCCCTACAGGGGGCATTCGTTTGGTTCATCCTGTATTATAAACGAAAGTCACCTTATAAACCGGATGTAAACAGACAGCTAAGTTTAAATTAAACTACTCACTTAACTGTACATACTGAACAACTATCCCGAAAAAAAAAACAAATAAAGTACGAGAAAATAAAAAAATAAAAAGACTACTCCCATACTAACTTCAACAACATATCTTCACGACATGAATCCCCGAGGGGGTGTCAGAGCTGTTCCGGATGTGAACTGTGAAATGCAAGTCACAGTCCACAGTCAGTATACCCGCGTTTCACCGACGATTATTACGTCCCACCGTGATAGGTGGTCAGCTCCTTTTTAGGGTATGCAGGTTTCCTCACGATGTTTTCCTTCACCGTTCATCAAGTGGTAAGTATTAGGGAAGAACACAAATACTATGCACATAAATTACGAAAAACACATTGGTGCATGCCCGACCGGGGATCGAACCTGGGTCTCAAGATTGAGAGGCCAGCGTTCTACCGTCTAAACTACCGCTGCTTACAACTTGCTTTAACAACTTACTGAAAATGTTGTCGGTATGGGCAATTGAACTTTTTTCAGGGTATTTTATCGTTAAGGATCAATGACCTTCTACACAAGGACATCGCATCGGCGCCCTGTTGGCGGGACGGCAAAATTGTGCTTGAACGCAGTTTAAGCACACTTCTTTCGCAGTCGTGTTTTGATCGCCAAGCCGTAAGGATGCCGAAGTGTGTCATAAAAAAGTGCCGAAATAATACCCTTACAACGCAAAAAAAAGATGGTGTGACCTACCACCGGTAAGTAAATGTTATCTTAGAAAGATAACATGCAAAAATGCAAGATATTATGTAGTAAATCAATTAAATTTCAAATAAAAATCATAAACAATCACAGACATGAGCAAACAATGCACAAATATTCCCATTCTTTTCACACACACGAGCCAGAAAGAGACAGGTAAAAGGATGCAACAAGAATATAGTCAGAAAAGAAAACTATAGAGTCGCTTTTTTTCTAGTCGCATTTGCTTTGTTCTAAGTGTAAAGGCCTTTAGCTTTTGTTGTTATTTTAGGGTTCCGTAGTACCTAAAAGGTACAAAAGGAACCTATATGTTGAGACTCCGTTGTCCGTCCGTCCGTCCATATGTCACAGCCTCATAACTTTAGCACCGTTAAAGATAAAGACTTGAAATTTAGCACAAGAATAGCATTAGTTTGCCAACATCACATGGTGTAAAAAAGATTAAAAATTTTTAAATTGTTGATAATATTTCCAATACAAAGAGAGAAAAAAAAACTAAAAGCAATAAAAAAACCGGCCAAGTGCGAGTCGGGCTCGCGCACTGAGGGTTCCGTACCACCACACGATACGAGTACGGAACTCTAAAAACATAGAAATTAATTCCACCTATCAGTTATAACCACCAACTTAACTTGGCACTTATGATTTATTAAAGTCTATGATTTTGATAATCTAATTAAGTTGGTTTTATATAACTCCCAAAATAATTAAATATTTGTAATTTTCAGACTTTTCTGTATGTGTATTCTATAAGACCTATCTGTAACCGAAATTTCAAGTTTCTAAGTCTAGTATTTATATCTTTGGTAAAAATTGGATTTACAAAGATATTTTATTTTGAATATAAATAAATAGTTCAGGTTAGTTTATTGGTTCTTTTAAAAAAATAGGATTTTTATAAAGTTGTACACAAATGAGCTGTATATAAAAAAATATAAAAATACAACATGGGTATCAAGGTATTAAAGAGCTGATTATAAAAATACGTAATTTAGCTATATTTATTTGAATCTATTTCGAGAAATCGTCGAAAAAAATCAAAAGAATGTACGTCTGCCCCTTATATCCAAAACATGAATAAAAACATGGTAATATGTGCTTACGTAAAGATTACAGGAAAAATGTACCGGGTAAGAAATTCAAGAAAAAAAAAAGACAAAAATAAATATTCAGTTCCCAAAACTATCGAATTACGGAACCCTAGATACGTGGGTCTGACTCGCAACTGGACGGATTTTTAAATTTGTTAAGCAAATAAACAGGGCAAATATCTTCAAAGTTTGTGAAAAAAAAACTTGCTGTTTCATACGAAGTGTTTATACCTACTTGGTCAAAATGTTAGTATTGTACAATCTACAATAGCAATTTATTTTTAGCTTTCCTGTACACGAGATTATGAGAGAGAATTGGCGCAAGTTGGTAGCAAGAGAAAGATCTGAAGAATTTTTCAAACCAAATAAGTCGAGCGTCATTTGCTCAGAGCATTTCCTTGAATCTGATTTATATTGCACCACTAAAGGATATAAGCGTTTAACAAAGACAGCTGTTCCGCATATTCAGGTTAGTTGTAAGTAATATAATATTTGGCGTCTTCCCCCAACTATAAATTACAGTTCAATTATTTCTTTTTAAATAGAATTTTTATAATATATATATATATTTATTATTTACCTTCTATTATTGCTCGTTAGTGTTCAACTTTTATTTTAACTTCTATAGATTTCTGTATTTGGCCAGTTATGACATTTTATTCATATTTTTTGGTCTACCAGTTTTGGAGATAAGGAGGTGAGCCAAACATTTTTTTTTGTATTTTTTTACAGATTTCTCGAAATGAGTGCCAGTAAATATGATAATATGATACCTAAAATAATTATTTTTACAATCAGCCCTTTTATATCTACAATTTGATACCCATATTGTGTTTTAAGGTTTTATTTTAAAATACTCATAATATAGTACTGGAAATATTTCTAACAATTTTAAAATAAAAGAATAAAATATATTTTTGCATACCATTTGATCTGGGCAAATCAATGCTTTTTACGTACTACGGAACCCTAAAAACGAAATATAAGTACATTCTGAAACTATAAAAATCTTTCTCTAATAAAGAAAAAAAAACGAAAAAATATCAGCCCGTTTCTACTCCACAGATATCTTTGCTCCTGTCGGCTTCTAAAATTAGCTTACGTAGCTTCGAGTGCGTAATTGTTATACATTACTGCTAAATCACCGAGGACATTTTTATGCACTGGAGTGTCAGCGGCAATGTATGGATAGAGCAGTCGAAGCTTAATATGCTAAAATTAGAGGCACGTTCCATGCTTGGGCTTTGTTACTATATGACGTGATTACTCCTTGTGTATAGAATCTCATTGTTAAGGATGATGATTTTGCCCTCCCAAACTTGATATTATCATCATACAGAATACACGCAAATACACGTGTTTCAGGGTTAAACCTTCGCCGTTCAAGTTTACAAATACTGAAGTCTATTCTGAAGGCTTTAATTTTAGTTTTAGTGCTGTCAATACCCAATGTTTTCCATAGTAATATAGCTTCTGTTGTTAACACTAATAAAGAACTATTTTTGAATGAAGAAAATTTAGTTTAAATAGCATTAAAAGTAAAATTAAAGCCTTCAGAATCGGCTTTATTGTGTACATAAATTCAGTAAACTCATTGGTGCTTGCTTGACCGGCTGGATTTGACCCCAGTCTTTGATGATTAAACATGCGACATCCTGCCAATTGAGCTACCGATACTAAATTAAAGGTGAATTTTGATCCAAAGCATAGGCGTAACTAGGTAGAGGCCAGGGAGGGACGCCCCTCCTACAGTGCCGTCTGGCCCCCTCAGAAATACGAGTGATTTTGATGTGAAAAGATACTTTATCCAATTTAAGGCGTTATTTGTTTTGTTCTTTTGGCGATTTCTTTGTATGATTTCTTTCTACTAGAGGGGATCAAAAAGTATACTAGCAGGCATAGCTCAGATATTTGTAATTTTTTTTTTAATCTTCGATTCTCTTTTGTTTTTTTTTTCTGAATGTAGTCATTTGTTTGCTTCGTGTCGGAACGTGTTCTCTAAAATGGAGAAAAACGAAGTGCGAGCCGTTATTAAATACCTCTGTTTAAAAAAGTTAACGACGCAAGAGATTCACTGCGATTTGGAGGCTACATTATGAGAGTCTGCTCCGCCGTATTCCACTGTGGCAAGGTGGGCTTCTCAATTTCGAGTAGGGAGAACGAGCACGGAAGACAAACATCTGTCTTTTAGATTTTTATCATTTTATAATATATAGTTTAGTATTATTTTATATAAGTTAAAAAAACTGTAATAGTGTTAAGCCATATTCAGAAGAAAAAAACTGATAAAAAAAGACATGATCTTGCTAAGTTTCTTGCCCTTCTTCTTAGCGAGATTAATCGAATGGGCGGATTTAGGCATTATATCTATTTATAGTTAATTTATCTATTAACTTATTTATTCATTGCATTATGTAGGTATGTATATACAATATTTAAATTTTTTACTTATGTTAGTACCTATATATATTTGGCTAGGCATTATATTTATTTATGGTTATACAGTTTATTTATCAACTCATTTATTAATTGCATTTTGTAAGTATAATAATACTCTTATTCCAATAAGTCTTTTTATTTTATGCATGTGTATAACTTTAGTAGCCCAACTTAAATATAGTTTTTTTATATATTTCCCGTATCATATTTGTTTCATCATAAAATATTATTTTTATACAGATTAGATTTGACATGTAAAACGTATACTTTATGTATCTATTTTACAAATAAACAATTTGAATTTGAATTTGACATCGTTGCGGCCGTCCATCGACGTCAGTCACCCAAGAAAATGTTGTGAAAGTCGAGAAAATTGTATTGAGCGATCGAAGAGTTACAATCCGTTACTTAGTTCAAGAAACGGGCATTTCATATCGAAGTACAGCCAGGAACACAGATCCGTCCGGTCTATAATGCCTGAATGCAGTTTCAGGTGTGACTAAGAATCTTGCCATTGCAATCTTAACCCGATGCACTAGGATGCATTTCACTCAAAATGCACTTGAATTTTTTCACTACAAACGGTGGTTGCGAGCCTCCGGGCTTGCTCCTGGATAAGTTCTAGACATAAATCTCTGCAAAAGACTTGCAGGTGTTGCACAAAAGTAAGAAAATCACAGCTGCATAGCCCATGAAGCCCACGGCGCAAAACTTAGACTTCTAGTAACGTAACGTCGATCCTAGGCTAGCTAGGCTTTCTTAATCTAGAAACGTTCGTGACGAATGTAGAGATCATGTCACGTTTTTTTTTGTATGTGTATATGTGTGTGTGTGTGTGTGTGTGTGTGTGTGTGTGTGTGTGTGTCTAGTTAGTGTACGAACATTTTATGAACATTTTATTTATTTACATTATAAAGCTGTGTGTCATCCGTCACCGTCTTGCCCGCCGGACTCTCAGACGGCGAAAGCAGCAGCAAATATGTTAGCGAAAAGCGTTTTCATACTTTAGTTTTGTTTTGTGGCCGTAGCAACGAAATTAACCCAAATACTTTATCTTGGGTTTTTCATAATAACTCCACGGGTGTGTTAGCACCTCATTTATCGATTCACAAAGTGCTTTTCCTCGTTATAAACGACCCGTCGTAAAATGAAACGATCGATAAAAGTCGCCTGAATATATGTGGCAAATACATGCAATGTCGTAACGGGGAATTCCAGTGAATTTCAGCCAAGGTTGCGGCAAGTACCTTGGGCGTGGAATCACATAAACAAAAATTATGTGCGGCGCGCCCGAAGTGTCGCTACGCTAAGTGTCTTAATAGGAAACCCCAGTAAATTTCAGCGGAATGTGGGCGTGTAATGATATAATTAGAAATTATGACTGCGACACTGCGGCGCCCGTAGGCGAGTTTACGGGCGCCTCGCAGGCGAGCACCCGCTGTGTAACGTTCGACTGCACTTTCGTATGTTGCGACGTATTCGCTGATGGGCTCCAAGCCGCTGTCGATAAGCCTGAGTAAAATACATGATTTTTTCTTCAAAGATAGCACAGTCGCCGCACCTGATTCCATTGTGTGACCGGGAGCTCCATGCAGCGTTGGAGAGTCACCTGCACCGCGGTTTTATCGGTAGCTCGATGGTGCGACGACTCCGACACGAAGTCTTTTAAGATTATATGTAACGTAACGTCGTTCGTAAGCTCACCTGCTCGTAGACCTTTGCTACAGACATTCCTTAATCTTGAAACGTTCGTGACGAATGTAGAGATCATACCACGTTTGTATGTGTATATGTGTGTGTATGTATATAGTTATCGTACACGTACACGTATGTTGCATAGGTAAGATAGTATGACGTGAACATGTCTTTACTACGTTTACTACGACCGTCGTCATGTAGCAGTCAGCATGTCAGCAATGATAGTATAACGTTAGGGTGCCGGAGCAGCAAGCGCAAGTACGAACGTCTGATATATGCACTCTGTATCAATGCGCCGCAACGCTCGAGACACATCGATGGTGTAATGTTGCATAAACATTATTTACATTATGAAAGCTGTGTGTTATCCGTCACCGTTCTGCTCGGACCCTCGGACGGCGAGATGTTTCGCTATGTTAGCGAAAAGCGTTGTCAAACTTTACTTTTGTGTAGCAACCAAATAATCCCAAATACCTTATCTTCGGTTTTATAAAAACTAGCACGGGTTCGTTGCTACGTCATTTCGTGATTCCCGAAGTATTTTTCCTTGTTAGCCAAACGATTAAACCCATAGGTATAGGTCAAATAATTATTTGACTTATCGACCCGTTGTAATGAGGATAACGATCACTAAAAGGTATGTCGCTAGGCATGACCATGTGTGGCAAGGCCGAATGATGTCATTGGGAATTCACCTGAATTTCAGCCAAGTTTGCGTCATGTGTGTAGTTAATTAAACATTCTCGCCGCGCCCCGTTGCTATATGCGCACCTTTGAAAACAAAATCACGGCAGGACTTTTGTATGTTGCGACGTGTTCGCTGATGGGCGCCAAGCCGCTGTCGATAAGCCTGAGTAAAATACATGGTTTTTTCTTCAAAGATAGCACAGTCGCTGCACCTCATTCCATTGTGTGACCGCGAGCTCCATGCAGCGTTGGAGAGTCACGTGCACCGCGGTTTTATCGGTAGCTCGATGGTGCGACGACTCCGACACGAAGTCTTTTAAGATTATGTATAGAACTTGAAGAAAATAATGTTTAGAGCTCAGAAAAGCGAGCGTATCGAATAAACGCTACGGGCAGCTCGACCGAAGATTCCTTCGAGCATATCGACCATACTAAATCCGAACACTATATAAATCCGCCGCGTAAACGCCTCATAGCGTCGTCAGCAGTAACAATTCTCACGTGTTATCTCTGGGGAAATGAATCAAAAATAAAACGCGATTTTGATCAATTTGGATTTAATAATTACAAGACTCCAGATAACGTTTACTATTCCAAAATGTTCGTTGCGTTATTTTGAGATTACGTCAAGAGTGAATAACAAACTATTGCTGCTAGGCTACATGCACATGTAATGTGCATCGGACCGATGTGCAGATATAGACGTCACGCTGCAACTTGTGCAACAGATACTGCACTCTAATAGGTCGAGCATAACGGCTTGGGAGTTAGCACCATTGCATGATAGAACTGTGTCTCCTGAGTTCAAAAATACCACTCCCCGCTCCCCCCGACCCTTAACTTTGGAGTTATAGGCCGTACGGACTTGTGTCATTGGGTGTATTCAATCCATATTGAAACAATCTTTCAATATGAGAAAAGTCTCCGCAAGATCCCTCCTCTTATTTAACTTATTACTGTCACATAATAGAGAACAGATACAAATCCTAGTTAATTTTTGACGGGTGTGTTTCTGTGGGGTTTAAGCGTTTATTTAGATAAACAAATATACGTACAGAGCACGTTCTCTCGTCGTCTTTCTTGTTGGCCATTGTTTCAGGTTTGTACTCGTTCTCCAAACCGAAAGCCTGAAATTAAAAAAAAAACAACATTTGCATTTTGAATCATTTCAAGGTAGTGGAAATACATATAAACAAGGTATCTTCTATTTATGCGGCCAAACTCATACTGGATCCTTGGCAAGTGATCAGTTTTTTTTTTTTTTTTTCAATTCTTTATTAATCCCAAATACACAAAACTACAAACTTAATTATGTAGCCACTAACGAAAACCAGAAGGTTTATCTGTAGTGGCGGCGCACGTATATGCTTATTTATGTTTAATACATACAATTTCTATGATAATTATATAATTTTATGTAGTTGAACCTTTAAGAAGGAAGTTTTTCATCTTATTAATATACTTAGAACTATTGATATACAGATTCTGAAGGTCCTTTGGAAACTCATTGACCGTCATTGGCAAGACGTACATCCAGGTTCTAGTACCATATACATTGTTATATCCAGGTAGTACAAATGAGGGCGTATAACTCAGTTTACGCAATCTACAATGACGTTTATTATCTTGCAAAAACACTTTGTTACCGTCTTCTTCGATGAGTGTAGTTAATTTAATCTTGTCATAAACGTCTAAAATTCTGCAGTACTGGAATAAATAACTTTTGTTTTCCTTATATTCTAATACAATTTTATTAGGAACAATTACTTTTATAATACTCCTTTGTAGTTTGTAAATGTTTTCGAGGTAGGTTTTATAAGTCTTGCCGTAACACAGATCAATAACACTTTTTGCTAATTTCGCAAAATAAAATCTTGACGTCCCATAGTAATTGACTCGGGGCTGGGCTTGCGTTTGTAACGAACACGAAAAGAATAGTTTACGTATTTCACAAAAAGGGTCATCGAACCTTGTTAATGAGCACTTACCGAGTCTTCAGTAATAATTTGGTTGCATAAATTAAAGTCACCTTATATACACAGAGTGGCCGGGAAAGAGACGTCTAAAAATTTTTTTTGGCTGCCTTCCATTTAGGGGTATCCGAATCACCCCCATGTATGTTCCGCGATTTTTAGTAGTTTAGGGGGTATGATTACTTTAAATGATTTTTATAATAATTTTCACCTGAAATTAGTTTTGATTTTTTTCTCTCTTTCTATTTAATATTTTTCCCCTAACGTGAATTGAACCAGTAGATTAAAAAAAATACTGTATATTATTACACCATCCCATAGTGTCGCATTTATGGATCAAGTTCCGGGAAGTAATGACAAACGGGAAACTAAAGAAAAAGACGTATTAAAAAAAACACGATTAAACCTTAACTAATTAGTTGTTCGAAATAGTGCCTGATATTCCAATAGATAGCCGTATTCGACGTCTCGAAGATTGTACAGTATTCAATATCACACGATTATTGATCCCAATACTTAAGCTGAGTTCAGTTTGATCGCCCGCTCATCACTGACAGCAGGATAGCAGATACAAAATCAACGCGTGCAAGAGAGATGTCATGATCGCCGGGCGTGAGCGGGCGATCAAACTGAACTCAGCCCTGATGTTGAAAAGTGAGCACCAAGAATAGTTAAGGAACGAGTAATCGTATGAATATGAATCAGTTTACTAAAAATGAGCACTTTCCTTTAGTTTGCCGTGTGTCATTACTTCCTAGAATTTGATCCTTATAGGAGACACTATCGGTTGGTTAAGTAGTGGAATTTTTTTTTCTGAAAATCAACATTTTCGATTCCCGGCTAGGAAAATAAATTTTTCAAAAATCTAATATGGCGTTTTTGGTTTTTATCAAAATCGGCCCCGAGACTCCTTTGAGCATTTTGCGCTATTCCCTATAGTTTTGGCCATCCAAGCCCCATTGAAATGATTATATTATAGCGGGCCGAAACATATTTCGACACCATATTTTTCATGTCATTTATTGCCCTAAATATTGAATTTAAATTCCAATGTAACGCATGGATTCAAACAAATTTTGGCAACGATATCTTATCTTAATGCCAATATCGAAGTTCAACCATGACGTAAAACGATAAAAAAATATTACGTGTAGCAATTAAAAATAATAGGCTTACCTGTTTGATAGGCAGAGAATTAACTTTTAGTCAGTGGGCCTACCATAAGCATAGAAAAACCAGAATAGTAGGATAAGTCCCGCGCCTCGCGAGTTTTGAAATTCCTCTGTTGTAAACCAAGAGTAACAACCCTGCAACTGTTGCAGGGTTGCACCTTTTAAAAAATTTACTTCAAACAATTTTTATTCCTATTTGAAACCATTTTTGCGGGATTTTTTAAGATTACTTTTCGTAACAAAACGGCTAAGGTTGAGTTGCCGGACAATATCACACTGCCGCACCCTTCGGCGCAGCAGTGCAATAACTTGTGCAGCTTCTTTATGAGTTGTATGTTGAGGGTAGTTTTTTTTGCTTGTGCGCTAACGTGTGTCACCTTCAAGGTTTGGATAGAGAATGATCTACATTTGACAACTAGCGACCGTTTGAACGCGAATTTGAGCAATACTTTTCTTAACACCACGTATTCGAGAGATTTGTATCGTTTATGAAATGAAACGATTATTTATTTTAAGGTCGTTTGATGCCCTTTCAATTGATACCAAATAGTTCTCTCATATTTGGTTTCAAATAGGAATTAAAATGGTTTGAAGTAAATTTTTCAAAAGGTGCGATTTTTTAACGCCGAGTGTAGTTTTATATCTGTTAAAAAACCAAAACATACGGATACATAGTAAATGTTAATAATTTCTTTAGTTTCCTCTCCAAGAATCAATGTTTTCATAACGTATTCATGTAGCCGTTGTGTGCGTGCTGTGTTCGTACATACTGACACAGACACATATTATCCGCGCTCGGTACCTTTGTGTGAAGATATAAGCTATCTTATATATTCTCTATTCTGTTTTTACTATGCCCCTATACCGATGCCTATACTTTGTATTGTTTTGTTTAATAAACCTCTTTCTTTCTTCTCTCGAATATCGATTTCGGGATTTCGTAGGTCTTTTTCTTTATAAGATTTATTTGAATAAAACCGTGATTTTAATTTCAATTGGAAGCAGAGTTATTTATTTACTAAAAACTCAGTTTTTCGAGAATACACGATATTTCGGTTGTCGTAACGTAAGGAACTAGTAAAAGTAACATTTTTCATTACCATTCTTCAAAGACAAAACAAAACATAAACATATCCTAACGACTTGAATCGGAGAGGGTGTCAGAGGTGTTAACATGTGTGAACTGAAATGCAAGTCACAGTCTACATTTGGTAAACCCGCTTTTCACCGACGAATTTACGTCCCAAATATGATGAGTAGTAAGTAAGCCATCAACACAAATTAATGTGCACCGCGGGGTTTGAACCTACGACCTCTGGGTCAGCAGGCGAGAGCTCTACCACTCGGGCACGATGACGGTCACATTCTTGATAAAGTTTTGTTATTTCACGAAGACCATCGAAATGCTTCATTCCTACCCAAAAGAGACGATAAGAAATTCGTGATTCAATGTTAGTTCATACTGATAACACGATCAATCGACGAATTTGGTTCGATAACTTGACATTCTTCAGATAAAGTTTTTACGAGAGTTACAGCTTTATATCAAATAAAAAAAAATCGCAAGGAGGGGTCATTGGACCTTGATTTTAGTCCTCCAGGGCGGCCATTCCGGCATTATTACGCATTCGCAATATCAGTCAGTCGATATTTGTTCAAAGTTTGATATATGCCATGCGATGGAAATTAGAGTGACTAAACCACATCAATGAAGCCTCAATGACCATGTCCTTAGATTTACAATATTAGATTGTTTTAACATGTTTATTTCATTTTTCTGTTTGTCGTTACTTTTCTGTCTCACTTCTGTATCCTTGTAATTTTTTTTTGTGTCTTACGGTGATTTGGATTTAATCTGTTAATGCTGTGCAGATATATATAATACATAAATAAATAAATCAAGTATAAACTACAAGACATAAGACATGCTCATTATAAGTATTCAATTTAAAAAAACAATACATTTTCGTACATAATCCCTTTTAAAGTCACCCGCTATCTGCCATCGCAATTTTTGTGCACGTGCCAGAATTGAGGGCCGAGGTGCAATTGGCCTCTTCTTTTTTTCACCAATATTTATTCATAAATCGTTTTGAGGAATAGCTTTTTTTTCTCTATTTGGGTATTGGCTTTCTTTCTGCCACGATTTTCTGTCAAGATAGCAAATCACGATTTTAAACAACAATAATACCCAAACGTCAAATCTATAACTCAATAAGAGTGCACCTTTTGATTCCAAAATAAAAACACACATTTTTTGAGATATTTTTATCGCATTTTAAAGTAGACAATGTTCCGATTATGTATGGAATAGATATCCCGTAAATTGCCCCCGCGGCTCTGATGACAGGCCCTTGCTCTTTTCGAAAATATATTTTTTTGCTCCCTTACTGGTTGGACTAGTTTAAGTACAATTCCTAGTCTATGCAGTAAGGAAGCAAAAAATTATATTTAATCGAATTTCACCAAAAGTGTAATTTAAGCTTGTTTCTGATGATCACTAACCGAGTCTCCAGTATGAATTTGGTCGGTTAATTTAATTTCACCTTGTATACACTGAAGGCAATTTCAGTCAAGTTCAGTTTTTAGGGTTCTGTAGTCCGACAAAGAACCCTTATGTCTGTCCGCGGCTTAGCGCAGAGACTATTAGTACTAGAAAGCTGTAATTTGGCATGGATATAAATATTAATCACGCCGACAAAACGTAAAATAAAATTTTGAAAAAAAATTTTTTTAGGGTACCTCTCATTCAAGTAAACTGGCGATGAATTTTTTTTTTCGTCTATCCCGTAGTTTGGATAGGCCGTTCAAAAACATAGTGGATGTGTGCAAACCATTTTTCGATTTAGGGATCCGTTGGCGAAATATTAAGCTTTAAAGTGAACATTTTAGTTAGAGTGGAGCGTCCCCCTCCCTGCCGGCTAAACGGTTGTTTATAGAAATGTGAAAAAGTTCACAGAGTAGTATATACCTATAATGGATTTAAAAGGAAAACTTTCACAGCTCAGAAGGCTTTACAGGTTTACGAGTACAGGTCGCGCCAAACTTTTGGCCTCCTATAATGTATGGGACCAGAAGTTTGGCGCGGTCTGTATTAGTAGACCAACATATTACCGGGCAACTACGGAACCCTACATTGTGCGTGGCCCGACACGCACTTGGCTGGTTTTTTATTATCTATTTTTTTGTGTTTAGCAATTCTGCCTCACAACCGACACTAAGTTACATAATAGGCCCGCTGGATGTATTCAAACGTCACCTTAAACAATACAATCAAGGTCATGTAGAGGACAATATGACACTAACCTTCAAAATCTCCTCATTAGGTAGATGATCGCCAGGGCCGGACTGAGTGAAATGACGCAGGAGATTGCCCTGCTTGTCGACCAGCAACGCACCCCCAGTCTGCACCCAGTCGCCTTTCAGATCCCCACCCAACCCTGGAGCCAAGGACTTTTAGTTAGCATTTCTTCCAGGAGGACGTACTGTTTATGACGTACATCTTTGCGGATTTCAAAGGTTTTCGTACAAAGACGGTCAAGCATAGGCGTAACTTAGATAGGGGCTAGGGGGGCACGCAACAGTGCCATCTTGACCCTCCCCCTCCCCCCGAAATACGAGAGTCATCGAAGTAAAAGGATACTTTACATCTCATTTTATGGAGGATTATCTTTTATCTTATTAAGTTATTACTATCACATAACAGAGAACAGATACTTGATGGCTTCATAAGCTAGAGCCTTTCTTGGGTTATTTCTGGTTCCGATACATCCATACACTGCACAATATAGTCGATAACTTCGTCCATAATAATTTTTTTTTGTCGTTCACTGAGATTTGGAAGCGCGACGTTTCAACAATTTCTTTGAAGACGTAATACTGCTTACTTTAATATGATGTTCCCCTGGTAAATTTGTTTTAAAGTTATGTTGGTAAAATTTGTCTTCTTTTTATCTTGTAATCTTATTCTTTTTTCAATAAACTTATTTTTCTTTTTCTTTCACGATATACAGGTGGCCGGGAAAGAGACGTCCAAAATTTTTTTTTGGCTGCCTTACCTTTAGGGTTATCCGAATCACCCCCATGTATGTTCCGCGATTTTAGTAGTTTAGGAGAGATGATTATTTTAAATGATTTTAATAATAATTTTCACCTGACATTAGTTTTGATTTTTTCTCTCTTTCTATTTAATATTTGTGAATGTTTTTTCGAGGTTATTTATGAAAACTATGTGAGTAACTACTTAAAAATTATGGTTTACCTAGTTCTTGTGGAACATACTAAAATTTAGTCGAAAGTTCAAAATTACTGTTCAATCATAATGGTCTTAAAATTTCAAAAAATAGAAATGTATATTTGAAATGTTGTCAGTGGTTTCAAAGGAATTTCAAAAACTGCTATTGACCTTCAGCAATAAAAACAAAAAAAAAAGCTAAACCTCAATAGGCCCATTTTTCTGTAACCAGCCTTCAAAGTTAATGAGTAACTTTTTTTATAACTTAATAAATAAATTTAATGTAATTTTTCTTTACTTTATGATTTTATTTTATTCAAATGCGGTTGATTATGATCAAAATTAATTTATTTACAGCAAGTTTTCGAAGGCTACCCTCCAACAGAAATGAACAACCTACACCTATACAAGAATTTTTTTATTTTTATTGCCTAAAAGCTACACTGTTGCTTTATGTAAAATTTCCAGCTTCTTCAATTTTCTCCCTCAGCTCATTTTCACAAGATGCTTCTTGTGCGTGTGCTATTTCCTTAAAATAACCCCAAATAAAAAATAAAAAAAATACCCTAACAGGTGGATCAGAAGACGCGGACCAAACAACGGGCCTCCACGCTCCCCATGGATTTTTTTGTTTGAGGTTATTTAAGGAAATAGTATACGTACAATAAGCTTCTTGTGAAAATGAGCTGAAGGAGAAAATTGAAGAAGCTGGAAATTTTACAAAAAGCAACAGTGTAGCTTTTAGGCAATTAGCCCTGTCTAACATACGCTGCACCGGTATGGAGTAGCACGTGTGAGACTAATTATAATAAACTAAAGATTATCCAAAACAAAGCCCTTAAAATATCGCACAACACTCCCTTTTTAACAAATTTGAAATTGCTTCACGAAAGAATTAATTTTCCTAAACTAAAAGAATTTATTATTAAAATAACCAAAAATTTCTCCATTTATAAGAATCCTTATCATTCTAACTCATTAGTGTCATCTATAGGTAGATCAAGACTACGAAACTTACCTTACGTCGATAGTTACAACCGTTATCGGTTGCCCCATCACTACGTGCTGAGGGCTGACTAAAAGTTGCTACAAACTTAACTAGACCGACTTATGTACGTTTATAATTCTTACTCATACGACATAGAGTCCATTTTGTATTATGAAATATGAATTATTAGGTTTGTTAAATAATTCTTATCATAGAGAGTTGCTATGCTTGCCCAATGCAAAAAATAATTTACATATTTTGTTATGAAGATACCCTAAATATTGTTGTAGCTTTTTATGATATAGTGATATCAAAGTTTTTGTTTAGTTTATGTTACGTGAGGCCACAAATTGAAACCTTCACAAAAGGTTCATATATTAATGTATTGTGATTTTTGTATGTAGTTAATTATGTGTAAAATTCTATTATACTCATGTTATAAGCTTTCAGAGGCGTATAAGCCTACGGAGTAACTCCTAAATTAGTTTAAGTACCTACTTGACAGTATCTTGTGTGCTACTTTTTGTTTTTATTTAATAAAAACGAAACAAAAAACAGGCAATTAAAACGAAATTTCTTGCGTAGGTGTAGGTTGTGCATTTCTGTTGGAGGATACGATTTCGATTACTTGCTGTAAATTAATTAATTTTAATCATAATCAAATAGTTTTTGAATAAAATAAAATCATAAATTAAATAAAAATTACATACAATTATTTATTAAGTTTTTAAAAGAAGTTACTCCTTACCTTGAAGGCGGTTTACAGGAAAAAAAACCCTATTGACGTCTGCTGAAGGGCAATAGCAGTTTGTGAAATTACTTTGAAACCATTGACCACTATTCAAATACACTTTTCTATTTTTTGAAATTTTAAACCTATTATGATTGAACAGTAATTTTTAACTTTCGACTAAATTTTAGTCATGTTCCATAAGACCTAGGTAAACCATAATTTTTAAGGTAGTTACTCACATAGTTGTCATAAATAACCTCGAAAAAACATTCACAAATATTAAATAGAAAGAGAGAAAAAATCAAAACTAATTTCAGGTGAAAATTATTATAAAAATCATTTAAAATAATCATACCCTCTAAACTACTAAAAATCGCGGAACATACATGGGGGTGATTCGGAAACCCCCAAATGTAAGGCAGCCAAAAAAAATTTTTGGACGTTCTTTTCTGGCCATCCTGTATAATATATCGTCACGACATGAGACCCCGAGTGGGTGTCAGAGGTGTTCCCGAGTGTGAAGATGCAAGTCACAGTCCACACTCGGTACACCCGCGTTTCACCGACGACTATTCCGTTCCAACATGAAAGATGGTGAGCCCTATCACCGTACTTCGGGCACAATTACACGCTCTTTTAGGGCATGCAGGTTTCCTCACGATGTTTTCCTTCACCGTTCAGCAAGCGGTAAGTATTAGGTAAGAACACTATACTATGCACATATATTCAGAAAAACTCATTGGTGCATGCCCGACCGGGGATCGAACCTGGGTTTCAATATTGAGAGGGCGTTTTACCGCCTGAGCTACCGCCGCCTTTTATTAATTTTTCTTTCTATTGGTACTAACATCGCTATTTCAAATTCTGGACAAAGTTTCACAAATCGAATACTCACCCATTCCTTTTCCCTTGGCGATGGCATCCCTCGATTGTTTCCAGAGCAGTGACGTTATTATGGAGATGGTGTTAAACCTCTTGAACTTGAGTTGCTGGTAGGTTGCCATGTCTTCAACGTAGAACAGCTCTGGAATTTGTTCATGGTGTCAGGGACCGTGATGAAAAATTGCGCACTGAGATATGATCAATTCTCTACTCCTCGAGCGAGCTTATAGGTGGTAGAGCTAGTGCCGGGCTCGACTGTGGAGGTACCACCATACTCGCAAATCCTCCCGAAGTTATTCGGGGGAGAGTAAGACAGCTCGCAGACAAGCACAACCAGGTGGCCCACAATTTCCTGAGACCGATTGATGGCGGTTTATATCCATCCTAAGTTGCCAGGCCTTGTTAAAAACAGATTGGTGACGGGCAGCGGCGTCACTCAAGGGTTTCGACACCGCGCTCACCAACCCGCCTGCCCATAATGTGTGAGTAAGGGCATTTCTTCCAGGAAGACCGCCGAGAGTGGCGAAATCTTGGGAAGGCATGTGTCCAGCAGTGGACGAAACTATAGCTGATGGATGGTTAAGCGAGCGAGCGAGACAAAATATCCACTGCGTTTGTGGGCGAGCAAGACGAAAGGTTTATATTATTTACGATTTTTAAATGAAATAGGTTAAGTACCTATATTAGTATTGTACTGTGGGCAAAATTAATTTTTTTTTGTTCGTGTCTGTCTGTGTATCTCTGTTCCGTTGTAACTCGAGAACCACTCAACGGATTTGGATTCTGTTTTCTTTATTGTTGCTACCCTGTCCAACACATATGCTATAAGAGATGTAGATAAAATAACCACACAGCCGACAACAATCCACTAGAAACTGGGTAAGTGGTCTGTGAATAGAAGATACGTTGATTGAAAGACACTTCTAGGCGACCGAAGCCGCGGACAAAAGCTAGTATAATAAATTATTAGCGCAGTAAAAGGAACTGACCTCCATCAAAGAACTTCCCGTCAATAAACTCCTTGGATCCAGCTTCCTCCACTCCCACACCGACTAGCCTGACCCCATTCTTTTTCAGTACGGGCGATATCTCGCTCAGCTACAAAAGGGCAAAGATTTATTGAAATTATCATAGGCGTGACTAGGTAGCCCCCCCCCCCCCCACAGTAGGTACCATGTCCCCCCCTCCCTCATTAAATAACACTTTCGTCAGGTTCCAACACTGACAGCAGGATAGCGTATATAATTTTCAACGCGTGCGACAGAGATGGCATTAAAACCCGTGTCGAGACTCCTAATTTATGAACGCAGCCCTGAAATAAGGGCGTCATTGATGTTAAAAGATGCTTAGCAAAGGCGAATGCCACGGGATCGTACAAAATGGCGTCACAACCAAATAAAAGTCATAAAATTACTTAGATATTTTCAAATCCGATCAACATATTTTTGATCAAAAATTCTAACATAATAATAAAAAATATTTCGGTATTTTCATTTCTGTTGCTGCTTTACTATGATTAGGATGCCAACCAATAATCGCCTCTATCAAAAGGTAATAAAGTCGTTGCAATTGCCCTTGTCAGTGTACAGTAAATTCTAATTGCGGATACTAATTTAAGAGTTTATATATAGAATAGAATATACTAAGTACCTAATTAGTCAAAAAGTTCTGTTACTGAATTTCTTCATTGATTTCTGGGTATCAACACAAATGAAAAACAAAAATAAAAATGACAAAAATATACAGTTTTATAAGCTGTTATTCCATACGTACTTACACCACATACTGCTTAATTCACCATGGAATGGGGGTTCAAGGAGAATCGTGTTGCTGTAATTGCACTGCACAAATGTGAGCACCCACTGAATATGATTTTCAAGTTGTTACAAAAGCTGAAAATCAACAAGTAATTTATTTATTGCACTATCGGTAGGTACAGTAGTACCCTGACCGTCGATGACTGAAAAAGATCCGGAAGACCATTCACCGTTCGGACACCAGCCGTGATTAAGGCAGTGAAGGCGAGAATCGCGAGAAATCCCGTCCGGAAGCAAAAATTGATGGCAATGCAGATGAGTGCAAAGAAGAGTTCCTTAATTTTTTTATCAATAATGACCTTGGGCTTCATGCTTACAGCAGACGAAAAGGTCATCTGTTAAACGTACGTTTGAAGGCAATGAGGTTGGCACGAACTCGCGTGCTTAATGCAGTACGCACAAAACGGCCATCGAAAAATCTCATTTACTGATGAAAAAATCTTTAGCGCCGAAGAAAATTTTAACCGCCAAAATGATAGAGTGTATGCTAAGAACAGTCAAGAAGCGATGATTTGGTTGATTTGATGATTTGGCTGGGTGTGTCCTATTCAGGACTAACTAAGGTTCATTTCTGTGAAAAGGGCGTCAAAACTGACGATACAAGATCAAGATACCGTTCTAGAACCTGTGGTCAAACCGTTAAGCCACATCATGTTTAATATCCAGCCATGGGTCTTCCAACAGGACTCAGCTCCCAGACACAAAGCAAAATCTACGGAAGCGTGGTTTCGGGAAAACAAATTTGATTTTATCGCGCAGGAAGAATGGCCATCCTCCAGCCCAGACCTAAACCCTCTGGATTATGCCATATGGTAAATGATTGAAGAGAAAGCCTGTGCTAAACCTCACATGAATCTCGACTCTCTGAAGTCCGCTATTGTCAAGACAGTGGCGGAATCGGACATGGTGGTAGAGCGTGCTGCCATCGATGTCTGGCCTCGTCGTCTAAAGGCTTTTGTTCATGCCAGGGACGGTCATTTTGAATAATTTTAATACATGTTAATCTTGAATATCTGTGCTTTCATTTGGTATATAATTCATTGTTTTATTATTTGCATATTTAGTATTATTAGTGTTTTTCATAGTTACAGAACTTAGTAACCAACTAGGTACATTTTAGTCTCCCTAAAATTAACTTGGTTTTAACGCCACTACTTTGGGTTCGGTACGAGGCGCCATATATTACGCGGCGTTCTTCTATAAGGGGATAACTTTTTACCTCGGAACAAAATGCACATCATAATATTGTTTTCCTTAATTTTGAATAAAAAGTATGCAATAAATCTGTTTTAAGTCAACTTGCGGAAATAGCTTTTAAAAATATAGTCTTTACAAAAAAATTACGTACTTTAATGTATTGTATTACATTTTGTTTGCATTACATTTAACAAGCTTACAGTTATAATGTAATGCAGCTAAAATGTAACGCATAAAATTTAATAATTTTCATGTGATCACCTAACTATTAACAAGCAGTTTGCGCGAATTGGTTTAAAACGCATTTATTGCAAACTTTTTATTCAAAAGTAAGGAAAACAATATTATGATGTGCATTTTGCACCGAGATCCTCTGTTACCACCTTAAATTGAATATAAAACCTAAAAGCTTTTAATGTTAAGGTTACACGCTTTAAAGTTCTTGTACACGATCATTTACATAGTGATGCATAAAATAAACCAATTTGTACAAAAATTCCGGAATGGGCTATAACTTTTGTTTCCCTTGAGTTAGCAGCTTGATTTTTAAACAGCACCGTGGGGTCGTAGACTTCTGTAGGAGGTATCAGTTTAAACTTGATATCTCTGACGGGGCCTGAGAAAAGTAGTCTTGACTGACAGACAAACAGACAACAAAGGGATCCTAAAAGGGTTCCGTTTTTTTTGAGGTTCCTACGGACGAGAGAGGACATACCTCCTTAGCCCACAGTCGGCACAGCATGCATCCCCAGCGTCTGAAGAACACAATTACTGTGTTTTGATCCTGCCACACGTCCTTCAGTGTTGACGACTGTAACAAACACGTACATGTTTAAGAAAGGCAATTTTTTGAAACTCTGCTTTTGTTGAAATTACCGAAAAGGAAAAGCAGCGTGTTGTATTAGAGATACAACCGTTAAGTATTGGTGATTGTTAGGTACTCCATGCGGAAAGAAATTCAGTGGGAGAAAGACGGATTCCAGAAACAAAATGCTTTAATTTTCTTCAATAATTTCATCACAAAAAAAAAACTAAAGTTTGTCTGAAATGTCCGTTCATTTCAGATAGTAATTAAGTTTATAGAGGTTTTAATCCATAGATCATCATTATAAATAAACATACAAAAATTGCGGACGGAGTCGCTACCAATTAAGGGTCCATGCCACCTAAACGTGCCCCACCGTATTGCTGATTCATGACAGAAAATATTTGTTTAATGAGAAATAAATAATCACACAAGTTGTCGAAGAGTTGTATTACAACCTAATTAATTTGATTTTTTCATAGAATTCATAGCAAGCTAGAAAAAAAATCTAAAGTTGCTGAAAATCACGTAAAACTGCTCTTCGCGTATTTCTCATTGGCGATTTCTCAGGTAATTTTGGAAACTGAAATTCAGGCTCCCGTAAGTTAAAAGTGTACAGAGTGGTGAGATTAATTTATTTTTGCCAAACAAAAATTGTTACTTGGTGTATTTATCCATTAAACATCACCAACTTTTGCGTGCGATTTCCCCATACAAATTACTACGGAGGGCGGCATTGATTCTTTGGAGCGCGCGATGCTTCAGTTGTCGTAACCAGTCGTCACAGGCACGGCTCATAGCGCGCTATTTTAAACAATAATGAAACGTCATAGAGTTTAGTTCTGCCTGACGCAACATGAGGTGCTCAATGTCAGGGAGAACGGGTCCTTAACAACTGAAGCATAGCAATTGCCGTGGTTTAAAAGTGTGGTGTGGACTTACTATGAAAAATAGACTTAGTATGATGTAAATATGTGCGTTCCGGGCTCGGTGGTCTTACTGTGGGTGCTTCAGTATTTAATAAGCGAAATTCCTTCCGCCTTTTTTGTACTTCTATGAATAGTATGGCTTTTTGCTGTATTAACCTTAGGCCTTAAAACATTTTTAAAGTCATCATTGGTAATTTTCTTTGTCAATATTCGGACGACTTCAGAAGATTCCGTTACCTCCGAATTACGTTCCCAAGTACCTCTTTTTTATATAGAAGTGTTGTATTTTTCAAACTAGAAATTTAATACTGGTTTCAAAAGTAGTAAGAGATTCAATAGGACTACCCAAAAACAAAATCAACATGGGTGAGGCTTCACCGGGCAAAAGCTATCTTTTTCTGTTTTCAATTACTTACAGTGAAAGAATTTTCAAAGTTAGTTTCCAGAGATTACCCGCCTGAATGTATTATTCAATTCAGTCACTGAAAAATACGAATTCCTAAAAAAACTAAAACGAATTTTTCTCCACGGAGTACCCATCAAAGTAGAACTCGAATATAAAGTGTAATGTATCTTTAATTAATGTTTATTTATTTTTTAAAGGTATGCATATATTTTATAGGTATTTATTTAATTATGTTCATGAATTGTAAGTATATGTAAGTTTATGCCCTAGATAAGTAATTTTTGGTATGTATTTTCTTCTCCATCTCCTTTTTTTATGATTAGCATTTACACCTTCCATGTTATTTCTTAAATATTATATCTCTGTATTCTTCCAAGGGTTGCCTGGAAGATATTGCTATTAGCAATAAGTGCCGCCTTTGTACACCATATTTTGTTTGTTTTTTCTGTCTCCCATGTGCAAAAAGTATTATAAATAAAAAAAAATAAAAAAAATTGTAGTTATTGGCTATATCCGTAGGGAACTGCCCATACCTGGTGAATAACTAAATAATAATAATAATAAATAATAATGAAATAATCTGTTTGGATCAACATGCCGTTTTTTCTAAAGAAGTGTTTAATGAGGTCATATATGTGCCTTCAAACAACTTTGACTTAGTGATTATTGGGAAGATAATAAAACTTAATATTAACAACTCAAAACTCTTCAAAAACTACCAAAGAAAACCTGTTTCGATTGGTAGCGTGCCTGAAATATTTTGTTGGGTGCATGTTAGGGGTTTGGCATCCCTAGCCTATAGCATGCAGGGCTAATGTAGCTTCCTATTAGTGCAGGGTTTCTTAAAGTAGGGCCAGCGGTCCACCACAGCCAGTCAGTTCACTCTTAACATATTTATTATAACGTGTCCGAACAACAGCATCATACTCATAAACTTTGTTTTGATCCAAGTCAATTAAGTATTAATGTATACTAACCACTAAAAGTGATTTTTAATTTTATGCTTGCTTTTCCTTTCCTAAAATTTCTTTCGACTGGGGTCTGTGGAATTTTTTATTATGATAAGTTTAGTTAATATCATAATAAAATATTTTTTAAACTTATATGATTTTCATTTTGATATAACTCAGGTTTTAATCTATTATTTGTTAGTGAAACTCTGAAAATTATTTTGATCAGTTTAGGTAATAAATTACAAATTGATTAGGTAGGTAAGTATAAGTTTTATGATCTAAGTAGATCGTAAATGCAATCGCACTTCATAACAGAATTTTCCGGTAAACAGTTCAATGATATAGGTAGATTCAATCAAGTCATCCATGATGCAATGGTTGCTTAATGCATTTTACGCAATAACCGCGCATTTTTGTAGAGTAAATAATTAATCTTTAATACGTAACTGGAAGATTGGGAGCTCACAAATTTTTTCAGGGTTTCGGACCAAATTAAAAGTATTGTAAAATAGACAAAATTTAAAAATATACTCACTTGTCCATTTGGGAGACTTTTTACTTTGTGCTCAGATATTGCTGCAAGATCCGTTGCCATTTTTATTATTTTTTTGATAGAGGACGCCGTAATTTATTCAATTAATTAAGTATTGATAAAATTTAAAGATCCACTAAACTTACAAACACTTCCTTCCTTCGACGAATTTCCTTTTTCTCTGTCTGTCTGTCTATAATTTTCTTTTCGTTTCATGGATTTTGACAGCTCAGTGCTGCCAGAATTTTAGAATTATGAAAAATCCTTGACAAAATTATGGTTTTCCATGTTGCTAATAGTGCATTCACTAAATGGCAAAAAATCACTTAAGCAGGTATCACTAGCATAGGATCTGAAATTCGCAGTCATTTGTCGTCGGTTTAACAACCTCGCATCGCTGCAGCGATGAACTGTGCAGCCGCTGCAAAGAGTTATAAACGACCATTTCACATGACTTTGACAAGCATCGAGCAGCACAAATAATTTCCGCTGATCTCTCCAGCGTATAGGCTATCTGTCATTTTTACGTATGGCCGTTTAACACAAATCCATCGCTGCAACCGTTCCACAACTCATCGCTGCAGCGATGCAAACCTGTTAAACAAGAAAATTGTATATAGTCTGTCAAAAAAGTGTTGAAATTAATATTGAACTTTAGTGGACTTTATAGAACTTTAAACGTTCAAGTAGTATAATTTGCAATATTCCGCTAAACAATTCTTGTCGTGCTATTCAAAATGCAGACTCGTGCACCGCCCGCACCCGCATAAAAACATGCAACAAGCAAGCAATACGAGCATAAAAGCAAAGCAATCTTAAATAACAGGCAAGAAAACTTATCGACACGTGTTTCGTCGGGCGAACAACATCAGTTGCTGCGGAGCGGCGGCTGGGCGAGCAATATTATAATATTGCAAATTATATTAATATATCCATAACTTAGACTGTAATTTGTATAATAACATAACACAAGACTGTGCACTGTCCAATTTTTGCTCAACTAAACTAGTTTTTATTTCCTTAGAAATAAGGTTGTAATTATTATGATACTATTTTCAATCGAAAAACGAGCCGAGCGAGATAGCTGTCGCTACTCATGTGTCCTTGTCTAGCAAGTTGCCAGTGTATATAATTATACAATATACTTATATATACATATATATATAATATACTTAAAACTAAACATTATGGGCTAAAGCTCGCTCCTTAAATCATATTCAAACGCACACATACAAAATTACACTAACACCGACATAAAACGAATGCCTTTAGTATTGTTTAGAATGCCCTATAGACCGTAATCTAAGGTTGCTATCGGCGCGGTGGGTTTCCCGCGGCGAAGCAGGGGCGCCTGTCTTGTTATATACAATGTCTTTGGGCGTGCGTCATGCCCACAGCGAACTTTAGGCCACAATGGTGAACGTGTTGAATATCATGACCTTGAAACTTGAAAACTTGAAACGTTTTGAAACGTACCCATGTAATATCAGACGTTATTATATTGTAAAGTCAGTAAATTAAATACGTGTATTCATGCTGCTGCATACAGATTATACGAGCAAGAATCTTGGGGCGTATTCCATCAACTATCAATGCACATCGCACACAAAATACCAAAGAATAGATCGTCGATCCAATGATCGTCGCGATGGCAATGCATTCATGTATTAGACACGCAAAACGGAATATGAACAGTAAGTTTTTTTTTAAGTCTGTTTTCATAATACGTAATCGAAAATTCCTTGGTAGTCATTTCTAGAACTTAAAGTATTTCTTCTACAGCTAATCACAAAAGGGAAATTTTTCCGAATTCAGTCAATGGGAACCAAATACCTCCTCTATGGTTTTCTTCGTACCCCGCACCACCCACGCACTAGGGATCGGATAGCTAAAAAGTATCGTTATATATCGTATCGATATTCAAGAAATTCATCAAAAAGTACGTCGATATATTTCTATATACTAGTTGAGCACTGTCCCGATCACTTCGGAGTTTTTGCTAGTATTTGTACATAGCCGTTGAGATATAATTAAGCCGCCACTAAATTTTGATCTTATTTCCACCATATACCGGGGGTAAATAGAGTGTGACCATTAATTGAAACCACATATTCTACCGACCCTACTGAACCACTTTTCCCAAGAGTCATACCCGTGGACACCCTTAGTTTAGGAAATAATTGAGTTCCAAACAAAAATGTCTGAACCCTAACGCACCGACATACGGGCGAGTTTAGAGAGAACGTCATCCGTGAAGCGAAGTCCGTGAAACGGACGACACTCTCTCTAAACTCGCCCGTATGTCGATGCATCAGGGTTCACGCGTTTTTGTTTGGAACTCAATTATTTCCTAAGCTAAGGGTGTCCGCGGGTATGAGTCTTGGGAAAAGTGGCTCAGTAGGGTCGGTAGAATATGTGTTTTGGTGTGCCCAAAAATAGCAAACTATAGAAACCATAAGTTAGATACCTAGATCTGAGCCACAATCTAGACTGATCTATTGTTTTATTATTTTATGTTTAAGTGATATTAAATAAATCTATTTATTATATTTTTTTATTTCTTTAAATTCTAGTAGTAAATTAAGACGATGAGAGCCAGAACAATATCAAGATAGGCCACTTTGGCTCTCATCGCCTCAATTTGACTCGCCAACATGTTGCTTGACATTCAGCTGAAAAGTCGATCTGTTCATTATCCCGTCTGGTCAATGAAATTCATTTGTCTTGTGATTAATGAATGAGGTGCAGAGTACAGTAGACCAAAAAAATTGTTGCTAGAATATTGAGACTTCCAGAGTTTGGTCCTTTAACAACCAACGAAGACTGTTTTTCAGGTAGTATGTCAGCCATGAAAATTTAGCATCAAATTTTAATCTGAGCTCCGAAGAGTTGGACCAGTCTCTTAGGCTGAGATTCAGAGTGCATTTTGAGTCCGAACTCAATCTTACAAACGTCAAAAAGCGACGTGATCTCATACTAGAGTGACGTTCGTAAGATTGAGTTCCTCTTGAGTTCGGACTCAAAATGCACTCTGAATCTCAGCCTTAGACTTACCAACGCATTTTCAATGATTCAACTAGAAATAAAAATGTAAATGTATCATCAGGTTTTCATGCAAATTTTGGATGAATTGCTGCGTAATAATCTATTTGCTTGAAGTGTTTACGTCTCGACGGATGTTATTAAATACAGTACACATTTATTTCTACTGCTAAACTGTAGAATAATAAGGGAAATTTCGTCAGGACCTCAAAAGCAACCTTATAAAATCCAACTAAATTTTTTAAATTTAATCTAATGACAGCTCTAAAATGTGTCTTGAAATTACCAAAACACGTTAAAATCACTAAGTTAAGTAAATTATGGCTGTCAAACTAAAATTTTAGTTTGAGGTTTATAAAAAGTGACTTTAAAATGGCTCTTAGTTTTAACCATTTTTAAGTATAATTTTATGTATGTCAAACTAAAACTAAAGCATTCAAGATCGGCTTTGATATGTTTCGATACTTTTTAAAAATAACGATATATCGATATTTTTGACATCTCTGCCCGCACGCTTTTTTTTTCTTCGCTTCAAGTGGAATGACGTTTGGAGTCGACGTTCGTTTCCTTCCTTTCCTTTCTGTAGTTCTGTCTGTCGTAAATTTTAGCTTCTGTCACCGCGTGTTTCGCCGGTTTTGATTCTTTTTGAAGAACAGGAAATTACTGTAAGTATTCTCTTTACATCTCTATGATGGAACCGACATTTAACTTTTAATTATTGTGTCTAATCGTAGGTATGTACAATGAATTCCAATAGTATTATTTTTTTTCTGTCGCATTGGGTGACCTTGCAAGCTTCTAATCACGCCTTGGGAATTGATTTTTTGTCCATTTATATGCTCTAATCGTTAGAATACTCGTACTCATAAATGGTAATTATTGCTCGAAACCACGAATTTTAAGAGATACCTAAGTTTTACCTAGCTTGCCATTAAAAACTTAGGTAAGTACCAACTACGTTCTATCTACATTTTTAATAACAAGATAAGTGTTACTCCGACAAAGTCACTCATTACTCATTTGTGAATATAATTATGTATTCATATTACCTAAGTAACTGTGAAGTATGTTCTCATTGTTAGTTTTTATGTGGGGCAGCTGTAATGCCAACCTCATGCCAACCTATTATTACACATGTTTCTTTTAATATTATATCTTTGTGGTAAAGAAAACTAGAAAAATAAATTTGGATGTGTGGAGCTCAATCACGATTCGAACCCAGGACGTCTCACTAACTGGGCAATCACTCTACCCACTGAGCTATCCAATTCTCAACACAACTTACAAAATGCAAAGTGCTTTCCCATACCGCAACGTATAGATACTCACTTAATAGTAAGCAACTTGGCATCTAGAGGGCGCTAGTCTATTCAAAACGACTCTAAGACTATTATAAAATGACTCTAAGACTATTATTGACCTACCGTCACCTGTTAAAGCATCGGGTAGTGAAGAATACACATTACTCTTGTCGTATCGTCACTATGAACTAAATAAATTTCTATATTTTACACACTTGGCAATTAATCCATCCCAAGGAGATAACAAATAACTTTTCTGCCTTTCGATACTGCAATGATGTAGTATTAATTTGTTATCTCCTTGTTATGCATAAATCGCAAAGAGTGTTACATACCGGGTGTAAATAGACTGCTACTATTAAATGAAACCACATATCCTACCAAACCTACTGAACCACTTTTCCCAAGAGTCATACCTGCGGACCCGTTAGTTTAGTAAATAATTGAGTTCCAAACAAAAATGCTTGAACCCTAACGCACCGACATACAGGCGAGTTTAGAGAGAGCATTGTCTATGTAATGGATGACATTCTCTCTAAACTCGCCCGTATGGTATGGTTCGGGTCCAGGGCAACTCGACATGAATAATAATACCAGAAACTACATCTAAAAAAGTGGTTTGTACTGTGGGCATGAAAAGTATCATCTGTATGAAAAGTATTGTCCTCTTATTATATTGAATTTTGTTTTAATGTATTGATAGAATTATATATTAATTGTATGAATAAATGTAATGAATATTTTATTAAATTAAATGCTATGAACTTGTTCTGCAATAGATACTGATTTATTTATTTAGGTACTTATTACTATTCACATGAGGCTTTCAAAATAAACAACCATTTGAGTGTCATGTAAGTAATTTTTATTAAAGGTTATAAAAATGTATATTCATACAATTATACAACAATGACAGTCTTATAAAATAATGATTTACAATTATTTTTGAGTATCATTTATAAAATTTAAAATAAAAAATTCAACATTAATGAAATAAGCATTGTATATATATAAGCGTTGTATGGAAATAAAAAAACATAATCTTTGGAATAAATTAAATTATTTATTTCAAATTATCAATTTTCTGTCTGACCGTACAAATCATCGTAATAGGGAGTGAAATTTCTGGTATTATTATTCGTGCCGAGTTGACCCATGTCCATCTGTCCCTTAGGCCTACCATGAGTTTTGCTTACTATACAATACATGTTAACGTCTGCTTACTACTACTACAGAATGCGGCGGCATTTCTCAAACAAAATATTTTATGCAGACAGTAACGTTTATAGTAAGCAAAACTCATGGTAGGCCTACTGGACCTTATGATTTGTGGGAAAAGTGGTTCAGTAGAGTTGGTACAATATGTGGTTTCATTTAATGGTGGCAGTCTTATTTAATAGTTTTTTTATCTCTCTGTGCGAGAGCGTGTTGTTGTTTCTCTATAATATTCAGGGGCTGGGACCGCAGATTTCAGATTAAAACTCAGATACAGGAACACGATGCTGGTTTAATGGACGCTGCTCGTACAAGAAGAAAAAAAAGTACAAAATTGTTGCCTGATACATTAAAAAACATCTTGGTGTTGCTATAATATGCAACACTCTCATAAGGAAGTTTCTTTTGATTACTACAAACAAGACTGCTTTGCAAGGTCCAAGGGTGCCAGATGTAAATCAGAGAAAATCGTACTGCAAAAGTAAAAAAAGTCATACACCAGCCCTGATAGTATTTATGTACATATCAATAAGCTCAAATTTTTCACAAAGAAGGGCATCTAGTTCTTGGTAGGAATTTGAAGATATTTCAAAATATATGCACATAAATTAAACCATTATCATCATGTATGAGTCATGTCATGACTTTGTTTTATAATCGGCTCTGGTTTTAAGTTGGAAACAAATCTCTTTTTTTTCAAAACCTTAAAAAAACATGTAACCTCAATCATTAGTATATACCTTCTCTCACCAGAACAAACCTCACTTAATCCATTCTTGCACTTTGTTAATTAATAACACAGTTAAATAAGTAGTGTGTTGAACCAATAACTAATTAATAACAATAAGAGCCTGACATTCATTATGATTATTTATCCCCTAGACATGGCTTACCCTTAGACAAGGTTAACTAATATAATTGAAATTTTCTTGCACCATGCAGGGCTCTATTAACTACTGTACTCTAAGGGCGTTTTCCCACAAACCACCGCACGACACGATTTAAGAACACACGACGCACGGCACACGACCTGTCGCTTGGACGTTTTCCCAAGAGCGACGATTTCAGCAGCGACACAGCAGTCGCGATGGTAGTTCATCTCATACGCACGCACTCCAACATTGTGTCTCGCTTTCAATCGTCGACAACTTCTTGGAATCCTGCTGTAAATAAAAACAGGTGCGAGTTGGACTCGCCCACCGAGGGCTCCGTTAAAGACTATATTTTTTATGATTTAATTATAATAGTATAGTTTTCAGATTTTTTCCTGTACTTGTAGTATAAGACGGTAATACTTGCCAAATTTCATAGTACTAGGTCAACGGGAAATACCCTATGAAATTTGATTCCCTTGAGAGTGTCGAAATGTACGTTTTTTGCGGCATAAACGCCCGTATCTTTTTTTCACGTTAACTTGGAAGTTTGATATTCTCGCAGGTTCAAGGGACTGTAAACATGAGTATATGGTTTTAATTTCAACTCGATACCTTCACGCGTTCCCAAGATAAAGGGTCTTGACAGACAGACAGACGGACAACAAAGTGATCCTATAAGGGCTCCGTTTTTTCTATTGAGGTACGGTGCCCTAAAAAGAAGAAGACGCAGGGAACATTAAAATTTGTATTGTTCACTGCTCTTGTCCCACATTACATGGTTTATTTTCAAAAGCCTCTATTAACGTAATTAATATCATAATTTAAATGTTTCCATTTTTTAAATGTTTCCATTTGGTTTTGAGTCGCACACCACTTTTCAGTCAAAACAAACAATCAAACTGAACTGTAGTGTCGTGCGGTCCGTCGCGCCGTGAACAAATTCTTATAGGTTCTGGGAGTGTATTTTTGAATCATTCGAATTTCAATTCGCATACGAATCCGCATGATTCGCATACGAAAACTTAAAATCAGTATTGTTGAAAATTCATTCCGTGAATTCTGCAACGAGTGGTCTGACCCACTCGTTTTCTGATTTCTACTAGTAGAATCTACGCAAGAATGACATGATGACTGACATTGAATTGACTAGTTAAAATGTTGTCATGCATATTTACATTCTTTATTCATATCCATTATATTAATATATTTATATCTATAACTGTAATTTTAAATATTATTTTTTATTTCTGTAGAATAAGTTCTGTTGTAAAATCCTTTTGTATGCTTGCTGCCAGCCTATTTCGTGTATTCTTTCACCACGGTATTGGTTGGCTGGAAGAAACCTCTTGAAGAGGTAAGCTCGCCTTTGAGCATATTTTTTTGTAATCTTTGTTTGAGTTTCTCTGTATGTACAATAATGGATATAATAATAATATAACATAATATATAAGTAAAAACAGATAATAGAAACGAAAACAATCAAAAGGAAAGGAAACAACAACGTGAGAACGAAAACGTCGATGAGAGACTGACATTATAACTTTTTAATTTACGTTCCGTTCACCTCCATTCAATACCGGTATTTAAAATCAACGAAATATTGCTTTCCGGTTCTTATTTTTTCTGCGTAAAACGAAAACCGTTTCATTGATTTCTACTGATTCAAAAATACGTAAAATCTTGACCAATCGAATTGAATTTCGCACGTGAATTGTTTTCGAGCGTGAATATATGATTCACGGCGAGTGATTCAAAAATACAGCTCCTGGACAGTGGCTATATCGTCACCGCAAAAAAACGTAACAACATAGCAGCATCTAACCACATAGCGAATTGTCGTTTGAAAAACGTGTGTCGTGTGTAAACGGTTCATAGAAATGTACGGCGCCCGGAGTCGTCACCGCACATTGTCGTGTCGTGTCGTGGCTCGTGGGGAAACGCCCTAATAATATTCTAGTGACTGGACTATTATTGAATGTTAATCTCAAAAAATCAGTGATATAAAAAGTTTATAGATTAAGTAAAAAATCCTAATGTTACTGGTTTTTTTTAAATTAATTTATTCAATTTTCATTTTACTGAAAATATAATTAAATGGCAGTAGCGAACTACAAATAAAATCAAATTAGAAGCTTCTGATTAACAAAGATTACACTACACTCTCTACAAATAATCTCGAAATTTTTCAAACATTCTCAAGTAGCAATTAAATAGGGATGTTATTGTGAACTATTTAATATCATTGATAAAGACACACCAATATCGCCGCCTTGTAATTTCCCAATCTGGATGGCTATTCTAATATTATTAATTATTAATTTGCAATATCAGTCTTTAGATATTTGGTTAAAGTTTGATATAGATGGAAATTAGATAGAAGCAACAGTATATAAAGAATGCTTACTATTAGTACAAAATCCCTTTTAAAGTCACCCGCAATCTGCCTATGCAATTTCAATTTGCGCATGTGCCAGAATTGAGAGCCTGTTCTGAAGTTTTGATCGGACCAGCTCCAAAGCGGAAAAAATCCTGACACTGATTCAGAGGAAACTGCATCTGTGAACAGCTAGTAAAAATGAAGCTTTCGTAGACCATGCGATTAAACGTTTATGCCAAAAAACAGGAAGAACATAATATAATTATTACATATTTTTTATGTGTTTAATATTGATATTATATAATTTACACCTACACTTCCCACACATATGTACACAATTAACTCCGATCATACATTATGTATAAAAACCAAAACTGTTACTCGAAAAAAGCTACTAAAGCAACAACTTTTTATGCTGGCTATACCGTAGTGCAATAAAAATAGTACTTGCAGCCATTTTTATTTCCTTTCTCTAATACTTCGGGTTATATCTTGTTTTGATACATCATATTGATACTCTCCAGCTAGTCTAGCAAAGCAAACCATATCGAGCTCGATAGCGCTTGATACAGTGCTCTGTCTCACTCTTTTGATCTACCCAAAGAGGGACAGACAGTGTATATCGAGTTGTCAAAGCTCGATATGGTCTACTATGCTAGGTACCCTGGTTTCCTATCCCTATCCCATTATATCCTACAACATACCCTAACTCAAACACACACACACGCTTACATTTACTCTGACACCCTACACTACTAAAGTCGTTATTGTTTTTGTTTTAAATTAATTAATAAATTATTATAGTATGTATTTTTCTTGGTTTTGAAGTATTCAAAAATGTATTATTACATAAATTTTAAAACCGTAATTGGCATAAGTTAATGTTTTAATTTATAAGTTACAATAATCGATAATTAAGGCTGTGGGTTTTGTAATAAACATAAAAATAAAATATCATCATGAGCTTAACAATATAATACAGTTTACTGGTAGTTTTTATTTAGATATTGTATAAAGTTCTGCTTTATTAGCCGTACGATAAATAAAATAAACAGGAAACAAGCTTCAAAAATATCACTTTATTTCATTTCATATTCAAGTTCTAGAACTTACTATCGGCACTCAAGTAGTTTACAAGAAATCACAATCATGCTTTCCATAAAAACTTTAGTAGCGCAAGGAGTTTGCTAGTCATAGTGATGACGTCATACTTTTGAGATGTTGCTTCTACGTAACCCGAAGGTCATTGAGTCACTGTATCTTTGATGACGTCACGAAATCATTATTTGCGAGACTGCCATCAAATGAAATCAGTTGAGACGTGAATTTCGGATAAAATAGACGCGGTTTTAGTTAGCGTTTTTGGAAGACTGAATAGTTTTAAGTTAATTTAGAAGTAATTTATTCAAAGGTATGTGGATTGTTGTATAAGTTTTGTGTGTGAATGCCCAGACCAGTATTTCTTGTGGCAGCGCTGGCTTAAATTATATTTAGCTTCAAAATAAAGTGAAATAGATACGCCTACCGATTCCGTCAATTGGAAACTGCCCCTAGACTGCCCCAACTGGTTGCCAAACGTCGAAAACATAGATATACTATCGAATTCCGATTATCTAAGGATACGTTCGTGCTTAAAGTGACGTCACAGTTCGTGAACAGTTCAATATAACACTGAAGGCGATGTTGAATGTTCAGTTTTCATTTATGTGTTTAGTGTTTAGCAACCAGATCGCAACCGTATTGGCTCGCTGTTTTTTCTTTACGGGATATTTGTCATTTCGCATAAAATCTCATCAACCTGTAGTTTTTTGTAATCCTGCGGATAAACAGACGGACACCGATGTTTCGCAATTTTTGCCCTTTTTAATGAATATTTAACATGTTGTAGCTTCTCTAAACTTACAAGTAAAATAAATTGTCTATGTAAGTATTGTTAAAAATAACCGGTCAAGTGCGAGCAGGACTTCCGCCCTGAGGGTTCCGTATCATTAAAATAAGTAAATAGACTTGAAAAATCATAGATTATGGAACAAAACTGCAAAATTAAGTTGGTCGGTTGTTGATCTTATTTTTAATAAAATACCTAGTCCTGCCATAAGTTCTGTCCCTGTTTTTATGGATAATGCTAAGGTTCCAAGAAAACCCTAGAAGTCAAATCTATATCCACAGGAACGAGTAGGTTTCAAACTACAACAAACAAGTGATTGTAAGGCGAAACTAGTCGCAAATATAAAATAATATTGTGAAACAGTACAAGAGTTTTCTTCAACCACTTAAATAAGCAAATTTAACGCGTAGCTTTTTTGTTGAAAACAAAAATATTAGATAAAGAGATCATTGAGTGTCTTTCGAATCGATTTTTTTTTATAATTTATTTAATTTTCATTAAAACTAGGGGGTAACTCAGTAGAAAACGTCGTTTTTGCCATAGTAACTCCTGGACAAACTCGTCACCATAAATTTTTCAAGAAATACAAAGATTTATTAATATATTTTTATTTCGAAATGTCGCTAAATTATCTAATAATCGAACAAAACCATTTTCGGAAAGAAAAGACCGAAATTGTGAATTTTGTGATTGATTACTGGGGGGTTATTCTCAGTCTGTCGAGATAGCCTTCCCGACCGTAAAATCCTGTTTAACTGTCAAACTCCATAATTTTTCAGTCGAGTTTTAGAAATCTCGTTTCGACCGTGTTTCCGGAATTGCCTCCTGGCAATGATCCAAAAAGTAGTGTGGGTAGTAGGTTGATTGACCCAATTAACAGTTTAGTAACTTGTCCCCAGAAACCGCAATGGCCATCCACATCAAGGACTCCGACGATCTGAAGTGCCGGCTCTCCGAGGCCGGGGACAAGCTGGTGGTGATCGACTTCATGGCGACTTGGTGCGGACCCTGCAAGATGATCGGACCCAAGCTTGAGGAAATGGCCAACGAGATGGCTGACATCGTTGTACTTAAGGTTCGTTGCATTTTGTGCTTTACATCGCAGTTCCGAAGACTTGTTTTTAATACCGCGCCATACCAAGCATTTGAAACCTAAGATTACATGAGCTCGTCCAGCAAGTTGGAGAATAAAAGCAGGCGAGGCGTCAATCAATCTATCAAGCGGCCGTAGCATACTTCATCTTTGTCATATGACAAAAATTCTGTATGGAAAAACACACAACTGTCATCTTTGACATATTCTGTCAGAAAGTCTGTATGAAAAGAAACTTTGCTTATAACTCGACATTGGCGGAACTAATGTGCGGAGACACATTATCTGAAGCCAGATAAAACGGCATGGAATTGAATTGAACTGTCTTCCCTGACATCTGTAATAAATTCTGTACGAAAAAATAAAATATGCAGCTGTGGACTGAATTGCCCTCGAAAAAAATCAATATTTTTGCAAGGGGTCAACTCAGTCCGCGGGATAAGTTTGCTTCTGGCTAAATTGCCCCGAAAGTTCTCTTATCGCACGCGACTGGCACATCTCGTGGCGCCACTTGACGTCTAAGGTGGGAGTTATATCGCTTATTTTAACAGATGTGCGCGTAAAAAGCGCGATAAACGAAGTCGCACCTTATCATGCTACGGGCGCTGGACGGCAATTCTGACACATGTGAGAATTTGCGAAGGCCGAAGGCGGGTGATTTTTAGAAGCCCTTTGTACAGAAACGTATCAAGCCTTTAAAATATGAACCTTTTGTTCGGATTCATATCATGTTCGACATGTCTTTTAAGGTGATATGTGAATTTTTCAACGGTCACTGTTACTCCATGCGGAACGACCCGCAGTGCGAGAGGGACGGATTCTGGAAAAAAATACAAAATGTCGGTTTTAAATTAATATAAAATAAACTAAAATAGTTTTCAAATTCTCAAAATTTAGAAATTGTTAAAATCTATCTAAAAAATATCGTTCAGATCTGTATGTCATTCCTGTTTGTCATACTATGAAAAAAAGTGTAGAAGAAGACCTCATTTCAATAATTATTTCTATCGAGCGAAACTTACGCAATCGCGTTTCTCTACTGAACAAAACTAGAAAAAGGTTCCGAAATTTATATACTAATTTATCAAATTAGTGGCTTCATCTGAAAAGCAGGTATACAACATCAAAAAGTGTCATTTTTATCGAAATGGATAAAGACGAGTCATCCATAAAGCAAAATTTTGCGTATTTATAATTTCTTATGTAAACAACTACTTATCTGAGTACAATTTTTATCAATTTTAAAACTACATGACAACTATCATATCAGACGAAGCAGTGAACCAACGCAAATACCGCAGTCGCGGGCAATAAAATGTACGTGACCTCAATTTGTGTGGGAACTAGCACGAGTGGGGGAAACGAGTTAATGTTGACTCTGTATATTATTTATTAATGCAATATAGATACAAATTTATCAGTTTATAAATAATTTGGCCAAGTGTGAGTCGGACGACGAAGTAGTCATCTCACAAACCCCTTTCTGTGTTTTGCGTGGGGAGTCAGTATCGAGGCTGAGCCCCCTGACTGAGGTAGCTACCGCTGCCCATGCCTATGGGCAGGTCTGTGATGGTGACGCCCGAGGGCGTCCGGTGGAGTGTCCGGTGGCCTGTTGCTCGACTCACAAGTGAGGAGTTACGAGGTGCCCGGCTGCTCTTCTCTCTTCCAGTTGACGTAGGAAGGTGGGGTTGGTCAGGATGAAGTCGAGAAGCCTCGTCATCTCATCCCGTTCCTCCTCCTCCTCCTCCTCCTGGTACGTCTGTGGGGACTCCGCCAGTGCTGCGGTGTCCATGGTCGTCATGGGGGCGGGTTGATCTGCCGCCGTAGCCTTCTTTGGTTTTCTCCTGGTCCTCTTCCTTCGAGACTTCAGCGCATTGTTCCTGGCCGTAGGCGGGTTTGCCTCGGCCACGAGCGAAGACGGCGCCGAATAATTCTACCAAACTACATAATAGTTTGTAGGCAGAAAAAGCTCCCTTTTACTTTACGAACATTTATAAGGTTGTTTAATTTTCAAGTTTTAGATTTTAATTAGAACAAAAAACAAATAAACAGTTATTTCTCTTTTTCTATGAAACAATCTTGACTTTAACTTGATTCAAGAGATGGTTTTTTAATTTTGTTTTCAATACAGGTTTACTACTTAATCTTCTTATTTCATTATACTATTATGGATTTTGGGTACAAGATATTTTCTATGCCGCTGGCCGTAGTAATTTGTGACTCGAGGTACAGTAAGTATATTTTTTCTCTTTTTCTATGTCCAGTGGATTATTAACAGGAAACTTAAAATCCTCACATCCATAACTTCATCCATCAGCCTGTTTCGTCTACTGCTGGACATAGGCCTTTCCAGGATTTCGCCACTCTGGCGGGCCTCCTGGAAGAAATGCCCGTACTCACACACGCTGGGCAGGCGGGTTGGTGAGCGCGGGGCCGAAACCCTTGCACCAGTGACGCCGCTGCCCGTCACCAGTCTGTTTTATATAAGGCCCGGCAATTGGGGATGGATATACCGCCACCCATCGGTCCCAGGCAATGGTGGGCCGCCTGGTTTTGCCTGAGAGCTGTTCTCTTACTCTCCCCCGAATAACTTCGGGAGGATTTGCGAGTAAGACAGTCGAGCCCGGCATCAGCTCTACCATCTATGACTATCCATAACTATCCAAGGCGATTAGCATCGATACCTTCTCAAGGACTGGCAATATTCTTACATTGAGTTTTTACCTTTTGGTCAATCATCTTTTTTCGGTTTTGTCTCTCGGCTACGAAAATATTTTTTTTCAAAAGTGTAATGATGTAGTTTGAGTTTTTATCAAAATTGTCCCCGAGACTCCTTTGAGCATTTTGCTCTATTCCCTATTGTTTTAAATTTTGCCATCCACGCCCATTTGAAAACCTAAGCCTCTATTGTATACTAGCTTTTGCCGGCGGCTCTGCCCGCGCGTTATTCGGTTTAAGACATGCTTTTTTCCGGGATAAAAAGTAGCCTATATTATGTTAAGTTAGGGTATAAGCTATATCTATTCTAAATTTCATCCAAATCTGTCCAGCCGTTTCAGCGTGAAAGAGTAACAAATATACACACACACACTTCGCATTTATAGACAGTTACCAAAGGTAGGATGTGCAAAAATACGTAAAAACTGCAACAGTACTGCGAAATTATAATGTGAAGAAAATGTAACATTTTACCAAAATAATATTTCGTGGAATTAACACAAAATAATATTCTTAAAAAAAATGTCAGCTTGCCATTTGTTTTGATGATCAATCACTCATGGGTTCATAAACTTCATCATCAATGCCAAATAGTGACAGATTTGTCAAATGAAATTTAAAGATTTCATTTATAAAACAGTTGAAAATAGATTCAGCAAACAGTTCAGACAACAAAATCAGCGATCCTAAAATTTTTTGGAGAAGCAATATTATTGATCAATAAACTTTTTGGTATAGGTTATTATAATTATAGGTGGTAGAGCTGATGCCAGGCTCGACTGTGGAGGTACCGCCATCTTACTCGCAAATCCTCCCGAAGTTATTCGGGGGAGAGTAAGAACAGCTCTCAGGCAAAACCAGGCGGCCCACCATTGCCTGGGACCGATGGATGGCGGTATATCCATCCCCAATTGCCGGGCCTCATATAAAACAGACTGGTGACGGGCAGCGGCGTCACTGGTGCAAGGGTTTCGGCACCGCGCTCACCAACCCGCCTGCCCAGCGTGTGTGAGTATGGGCATTTCTTCCAGGAGACTGCCAAGAGTGGCGAAACCCTGGAAAGGCCTATGTCGAGCAGTGGCCGAAACAGGCTGATGGATGGATGGATGAAAGTTTTATAAACATCAGGAAGTACATGAAACGCAAAAATTTGATAATTATTTTACTTGATGGTCTTTAGTACCTAATTGATCAATTGATTTGTACTATTATGCAAACGGTACTTTTGAATCCCAATCCAATCGTGGTAATGATCGCCTATGGCCTAGTATGTAGTCTTTTTGACTCACTAGTTCGGAGTTCGCTGGCGTTAGGCTAGAACTACACAAGTCCATCTCAGTTCTAGATGAGAGAGATTAACCAATACGAGTTAGCGGGTGCCTTATTGTCTAACATCGACATCCATCTCATTCGCCTTCAAACGTGCCATGATTGGCTAGACATAACATCACACATCGTTGTTGCCCAATCACGACGCCTTTGAAGGGTACAGCAATGGATATTAAGGCTAAATGCCCAACTTCAAATGAGCATATCACATTGTGTAGTATAGTAAAAATAATATAGACAGTAGACTATATAACTGATAGACTGATCTTAGAAAAACCGCAAAATATTTAGGTTCTCTCGATGGAAAAAAATTACAAGGTTACCTCTAAATTTCATGTTTTTGAGTGTTAATGGGTCTTCCTTAAATCATATAGCCCTGAAATTTGTATTAAAAATAAGTTAACAAATGACATCGTCAGCTCGTCTTAGAATATTTAAAAAACTGCATCTAGGAACAGTTATTAAATAAAAAGGCAGATTTTTGTGGGCGCGTGTTTCTTGGTGGTCGTAACAGCCACGGCTGAGAGCGCGCTATTTTAAACTAAAAGGAAACGTCGTAGAGTTCAGTTCTGATTAATGCAAAATGAGGTGCTCAATCTGACCTTATATGCAGCCTTAAGGTGGTATCGGAGGATCTTGGTGCAAAATGCACATCATAATATTATTTTCCTTACTTTTGAATAAAAAGTTTGCAATAAATGCGTTTTATAGCAATTCGCGCAAACTGCTTGCTAATAGTTAGGTGATCACAAGAAAATTATTCAATTCTATGCGTTACCTTTTAGCTGCATGACATTACAACTGTAAACACGCCTTTAAGTTTGTTAATGTCATGCAAACAAAATGTAATATACGTAATTTTTTTGTGAAGACTTTATTATTAATAAACAATTTCCGCAAGTTCCTTTAAAACACATTTCTTGCAAACTTTTGATTCAAAACTAAGGAAAACAATATTATAATGTGCATTTGTACCGAGATAAAAAGTTACCCCCTTAAAGTAAAACAACAAGAGGGCAGGTCTCCCTGGAGTCCTAACAAAACAAAAATACTCATGCGATAAAGAAACAAATTGCATTACGAATAGTAACATCAGCTTTTAAAAATAATATTAACATGTTATTCCCAAAGGAACTTGCGTTATTTAATATTAGAGATGCCGCCGATAGTCGCTATTGTACTATTATTATTCGTAATTTTTTTGATTATTCATCGAATGCCGAATGAAAGTATACATTTTCGACAACGGAGAACATACCTGACATAAATTTCGTGAGAATAAGTGCAGAGTTATTAATTCGGCTATTCGCCATAGGGTATGGTGAATAACCGCTAATTATTCGCCAACAAGTTGCGGCATCTCTATTTATACACACACACAACTAATTATGAAGTAGGTACTCGTAGGTACAATGATGCAATTCCAACGTCTGTTTTCCTTCAAGCGATGTACAGGTTCAAAGATATTCTATGTGTTGTGCAGAGCTAGGTTGTTCCACTCCGCTCCGAAACCCATTGTTCTCAAAATTTTAATTTTCATACATTGATTCCACACCACGCTCCAAGATTTTATAGCAATTATAACAATAAAATATTTCAATATTTTAGTTCCACCGCGCTTCAAGAAAATTTTAGTAGAGTTAGCAACAAAATATTATATTATGAAACATGCTATTAAATAACGTAAAAAAGAATTTCAGTGGGACACGCGCCTTAGAATCCGCGGACATAAAAAAAATTGCTATATATTTATTAGTGTATAACCAGAAACTTTAAAAATAATTTATGCTTTGCCGTTTTTGATGACCCTACTTATTTTATTTTGGAGCGCTGTGGAACTATTTTGGTACTTATAATTTTTGAAACAATATAGGTAATAAGAACTTGGAGCGCAGTGGAATAACCCACAGAGCTTCTTTATGAGTCACTGGTGGACAATATTTAAATATGTATTTATTTATCACTAGCCTTTGCCCGTTTTCAATCTTTGCCCCGATTTCGGTTTGGGCGTTATTTTATCAACTATAAAATGTATATTATATTTTGACCAGGGTCACCACGATGATAATAAGAAGGAAAACCGCATCCAAATCCCGTTGAGTGGTTTTTAATCATTGTATATAGATAGACAAAAATTTTAAAAATTGCTGTTTTGCCTTCTAGTAACACATTTCATTTAAAATTATGACATAAAATCGTATAATAGTACTAAAATTTAGTATAAATAATAGTGACTTTCGTTTATGTAGCCAAATTCATACTGGAGACTGTTTTGCGAAATATAAAAAATATTTTTTGTGCGTCTATACTTGTTCAAGAACAATATCGACTCAATTAGTATAGGGAGTCTAAATGTTATTTTTACGTATTGCATAGGAATGGTCATTGAATCTTGGTCCTGACCACTTATATAGTCTCCAGTACGAATTTGGCTTTATAAACGAAAGTCGCCTTATACCGGGTATAAAAGCAAAGGCAAGAATCCTTTAAAGGTGTATTAGTATGATCGGTAAAGATATTATTTTAAACACTGGGATCTCTAAATAAAGTACCAGTACCTCATAATAAGACGATTTTCTTTACTCAAAATACACTAATTGTGGTCGCTGGCCACTCGGATGAGGGGTGCGGGTTGCGGGGTGCAATTAGGCGTGTGGGGAGGCTGGTGAGCTGCGTAGCCATAGCTTAGAAAAATGATGGAATTTTTGGTGAAAATTCAAGGTATATTTTTTTTCTCGTAATGACATCAGAATCGTGTATATTTTCACACCCTAAAGGGATTCTTGACTTTGAATTTACATCCTGTATACTAGATGAAATGAAAGAACCGACCAAATTCATATTGGAGACTCAGTTAGTCATCAGGAACAAGGTTTAATGAACCTACAGGAGAAATACGAAAAAAAAAATTCTGCTCCATAGTGCCTGCACTAGGAATAGGCATGATGACCAAAAAAAATTTATTAGTCCGTCAGTTAGATTATCAGAAAAGATTGGACACGTATTTTTCCATTTTTCAATTTAATAAACAATGATGAAGATATAGCCCGCTGAAGTTCCGCATGACGTCACATCTAGGTACAATTTTACTTAGAAGTGACGTCATTTTCCCCCACTCCCAAACTTTGACGCGCTTTATCTCTGTCATTTTTCGTTTGATTGACAAAAGATAAAATACGTGTCCAATATTTTTTGATAATCTAAATGACGGACTAAATATAATAATATTTTGTTTACCCTGTGCCTATTGTACTCAAACTAGTCCAACCAGTAAGAGAGCAAAAAAAAAATATTTTTCAAATTGGCCAAAAGGATAACTTATTCATATTCGTTTATTGCAATTAATTACACGTATGATAATAGGTAATAGTATTATGATTATGTATCAATGTAATTATACCCACAGGGTGTAACAATATCATGCACACAAATAAATTATATAAAATAAATTTTGATGGACAAATTATTTACACTTACAATCAAACAACAATGGACCCCGGATACGAATCATTACACTATTATTCTAATGCGAAAGTGCCAAACACTGAGCAAGTATGATAGAAGTTAAAGATCGCTGTAATTATAATATTCATTGAGGTCATATGGTGAGATTTTTACAAGTAACCTTTTAATGCATTAAGGAATTTAGATCCAGTGAGGCACTTAATTACACTTGAAAGCGCATTATACACCTTCACAGCAACCATTTTAGTGGATCTTGCACAAGCAGCTGTACGACAAGGGGATTGCTCAATGTCATATCTATAGCGCTCCCTTAACCTGTCACTGTGGCTAAGTGATCTAATAGGGAATTTGTCTGGATACCGCTTGATTAGTTTACATAGTTCAGGGATGGCAATCCTTTATGGATCGACGTGCCATTTTTTCTAAAGAAGTATTTAACGAGGCCATATACGTGCCTTCGAATAACTTTGACTTGGTGATTATTGGGAAGATAATAAAACTAAATAATAACTGAAAACTCTTCAAAAACTACCAAAAAAAAACAGTTTCGATTGGTAGCGTGCCTGAAATATTGTGTCGCGTGCCATCAATGGCACGGGTGCCAATGGTTCGCCATTCCTGACATAGTTCAATTATGTATAATGCCGTAATCGTGTGGATTTTTAATTGCCTAAAGTAATTTCTACAAGACACCGTGCTTGAGCTCAACCCTACAATTATTCTTATGCAACGTTTCTGTAATATGAACAGTTTTTTTATGTCTACACTAGCACCCCATATTGGCAAACCATAGAGTACCCTCGACTGGAAAAAGGAAAAAAAAAGCTGAACCTAGTTCTTGATCACTAACCGAGTCTCCAGAATGAATTTGTTCGGTTGATTTAATTTCACTCTATATGTCATGCATGAGATACGTTTCATGTTGTTTTTCTAGGGAGCAAAGCGTCCTTCGAATTTCCTATTCAGTCGCAACTGTGTCAATCTCTTATCAGCCACAAGTACCTATTGTTATCGACACAATCAGCAGATAATTATGGCGGGTAATACGTCTGTGACTTATAACCACTTTGTAGATCCATGTGCTCGGTCTTTTAGGGCGCCGTACCTCAAAATGATAAAACGGAACCCTTATACGATCACTTTGTATATTGGATGAATTCAATTGATGGTTATATGATGGAATATGTATCATCTTCATATCAATTATCTTATCATATCTTATAACATTTTATAACTTAAACTTAGCATTTATTAGTTGATAAAAAAGTGATAAACTATATGAGACAGGTGGATGATGTTTTGCTTAGTACTTTAACTTACTACCTCATTAGACAGGTAGACTAAGATATATATACTCGTATTTTTGTCCTCATGACACAATTTCCTTCTGTCTTTTATATTTCTATCCTTTTTTAATATCTAGTTTAGTAGCCATATACAGAAAAAAAAGACATGATCTTGCTAAGTTTCTTGCCCTTCTTCTTAGCAAGATTAATCGAATGGGCGGATTTAGGCATTATATCAATTTATAGTTTATTTATCTATTAACTTATTTATTAATTGCATTATGTAAGTATAATAATATTCTTATTCCATTAAGTCTTTATTTTATGCATGTGTATAACTTTAGTAGCCCAACTTAAATACAGTTTTTTTATATATTTCCCGTATCATATTTGTTTCATTATAAAATATTATTTTTATACAGATTAGATTTGACATGTACAACGTATACTTTATGTATCTATTTTACAAATAAACAATTTGAATCTTTGAATTTGAATCAATGTTGGCCCGATGATGTCTAATACGAAACCGGTAGCCTAAGTTGTAACAAAAATAAATATTTCTGAAATAAAAAGTACTAGAATTGTTTATGTAAAGTGCAATAACGTTTGGGCTAGATGGTTGATTTTTAGACAGCACCGTGGGGACGCAGACTTCTGCAGGAGATATAAGTTAGGAACCGAGAAAAAGGGTCTTGATAGACGGACAGACAGACTCCGAACAAAGTGATCGATAAACTATAGTTTATACAATAAAGTCGACACTGAATTTTAGTTTTAGTGTTGTCGAAACTTGAATTTTTCCATAGTAATATAGCTTCTGTTGTAAACACTAAAGAACAATTTATAAATGCAGAATTATTTTGTTTTGACAGGTCTAAAACTAAAATTGAAGCCTTCAGAATCGGCTTTAAAGTTAAAGGAACTCTTTAATTTTTTGCCATGTACACTTGACATTTTTTATATGCTTATTTACTGCGATTCACACAACAGTTCGTTATAAATAACCTTAGACCATTTAAAACGGGACCTGGCAAAGCGTGACTCTTAGTACTGAAATTATTCTGCCGCTTTCCACGGGAGGGGAGGTAAACACGCACAGCACACATTTACTCATTCACGCACACTCCTGCGAAAAGTTGATATGTCACACTAAATCTAAAGCTGCAACACAAACACAACACGCGCACACAAGCAAACTTACATGAACAAATTGTTCATGTACTTAGGCAGAGGGGGATAAGTGCGCTTGCCTAGTCCCGTGTTATATGGTCTGAGTAAATAACTTGTTTAAACTATTTAATGAATGCGATGGAAACTGCTATTGTGTTATTTCAAATGTGCATGCTTTTACAAATGAGATACAGTTCTGCCACGAGTATAATGTACTCTTTTCGTAGCAGAATCTTCTAGTCATTTCGATATAATAATTTGGTCAAGTGCGAGTCGGACTCGCGCACAAAGGGTTCCGTATCACCAAGTATTACATTGCAAATCACCGTCTTTAAAATCTTAGCGCCATCTATCATATTACAAATGAACCTCGGTACGAAAAGGTTGACAAGATTGTCGAACAAGTCATCTCAGATAGCGCAATTAACACGAGGTTTATTGAATAAGGATCACCCTAGGGTTTTTTTTTTTTTTTGTAATAGGGGGCCATATAGTAGTAACTCGTATTCTGTGAACATTTATTTATACCTATTACGGTTGAAGCTGTAGAACCCTGTGACAGACGGACAGACAGACAAGACAGCGGAGGCTTAGTAATAGGGTCCCGTTTGGCACCCTTCGGACACGGAACCCTAAATCCCAAAAACGGCTCTATATAAAGTTTTCATGTCGACTTGTAAGGTTATTTAAGGTCGTAACGGAGGATCTCGGTGCAAAATGCACATCATAACATTGTTTTCTTTACTTTTGAATAAAAAGTATGCAACAAATGCGTTTTATAGCAATTCGCGCAAACTGCTTGTTAATAGTTAGGTGGATCACATGAAAATTATTAAATTTTATGCGTTACATTTTAGCTGCATTACATTACAACTGTAAACACGCTTTTAAGTTTGTTAATGTAATGCAAACAAAATGTAATACATTAAAGTACGTAATTTTTTGTGAATACTTTATTATTAATAAACTATTTCCGCAAGTTGATTTAAAACACATTTATTGCATACTTTTTATTCAAAAGTAAGGAAAACAATATTATGATGTGCATTTTGTACCGAGGTAAAAAGTTACCCCCGTAAGTAGAAACTCATACATATTATTTATGGGTTACTAGCTTTTGCCCGCGGCTCCGCCCGCGTGTTATTCGGTTTAACGACATGCTTTTTTCCGGGATAAAAGGTAGCCTATGTGTTAAGTTAGGGTATAAGCTATATCCATTCTAAATTTCATCCAAATCCGTCCAGCCGTTTCAGCGTGAAAGAGTAACAAACATACACAACACACACACACACACACACACACACACACACACACACACAGACACACAAACTTTCGCATTTATAATTAATATTAGTGTGAAAACCTGTGTAAACTCAAACGAACAGATATTTCATAGCAACCTTTAGGTGTTAAATAATAAAATTGGTTACGAAAATTGTCATTTTGCCCTCTTTAGAGTCCAGTATCTCAAAATAACAAAAAAGCATCACTTTGTTGTCCGTCTGTCTGTCAAGACTCCTTTCTCGGTCTCCGAGATATATCAAGTTGGAACTACTCTCACTTGGCCAGTTTTCCGTTCGTTCCTCTCGCACTTCGGGTCTTTCCGCATGGAGTAAGGCGCGAATTATACAGAAGAGACGTGGCGAGGACGTATTATGGTCAAAGTAACACAATATAAACCTTAATAGTACGTAGCATAGCGTCGGCGTCGCGGACGTCGCCTGGAGGCACGGACGGACGTCTCGCCTGGAGGCGCGGACGAAATTCTCCTTACGACAAAAACGACGCTATGCTGCGTACTATTAACGTTTATATTGTGTTACTTTGATCGTCTTACGTCCTCGCCACGTCTCTTCTGTATAAACCGCGTCACATTGATAGATGCAAGCGTAACCCGTCCTCACTGACCTTAGAGTAATATTATTTCGATAACTATGCCTAACGTGTTAGGTGGACGAATCCATGATCGAAACACTTGTTTCAAGTAAAATAATAGTACCTTTATAGAAATTCGAAAATTATTTTTAGGGTTCTGTACCTCAAAAGGAAAAAACGGAGCCCATTTCGACACTCTCTAGGGAATCAAAATTTATAGGGTATTTTCCGTTGACCTAGAACTATGGAATTTGGCAAGTAATACCGTCTTATACTAGAAATATAGGGAAAAATCTGAAAACTATACATTTGTAATTAAATCATTAAGAATATAGTCTTTAACGGAACCCTCGGTGGGCGAGTCCGACTCGCACTTGTCCGTTTTTTTTCCTTTTTCATACAAACGCAAGCCTAGCTCCGAGTCGGTACGACGGAAAGGGAAAAATTTTTCAAATTTGGCAAAAATTATTTATTATCTGTTATACTTATCTAATTTGGCTGCGAAAATTATTACCTTGTATTATGTTGTTGTAGGATGGCGAAAATTGCTTTTTCACGGAAAAGCGCGCTTTTACGTGAAAAACCGAATTAAAGCATAAACACAGTTCTATTATGCGATCATACGAAATTATTTCCTGTTTAAACTAGCGGTTAGGGGTTTCATAGTTATTTTAATGTACCTAAACATGCAAAGCTCTAACACGCTACACCTCGCTTCGCTCGTCGTCGTTCGCACCTATTTTTAACTATTCGCTGAAAGACTTTCGTAATTATTTAATCCCGCTTTTTTCATGATTAATTAGTTTTTTTGCGAAAAAGCGTAACAATTTCGTATTATAGCGGAAGGGGTCGGCCTTAAGGGCACTCTATTCGCCCCAACTCCCATACTAGCGCAGTTCGCTGATTATATCCTTATTTATTCCTTTTCCCCATATAATATCCATAACGTGAACCTAAAACATTTAATTTTATCAAAATCAAATACATACAAAAGTTACAAGCGTATAAATATGAAAATATGAAAATATATTTATTGATTTAAAATTACATGTTACACTATTAATTGGAACTCTGGCCGTTAAGGTAGGCAGGAACCTGCCTGAGATTTAACGACCAGCGCTCGTTACATAAATTGATACATTTTTTGAATCTGTTGTTGTGTACCGGCTAACGTTAAAAATTACAAAATATATAGATATATATTATTACGTAGAAGACATGAAATTGACTTTATATAAACTAAAGTAACATACATGATGGATTTAATTAATCTCAATTATTTTAAAAATAACAAACATACAATATTACGGTATTTACAATTTGATGGCTAGTAATGAAATGACGTAAAGCAATCAGGGATATTAATTAATATACATTATAATCAAATTTGAAGTACTTACTCTATAGTAATTGATTTAGTGGGTTAAGTATATCTTTATTAGGAACACTATTTTATATCATATTGTTATTTTATTTTATTTTATTTACATTTTTATAATTCTATGGATATTATCATGCAAGAGGATGAGAAGAAGTAGAATGAATAATGTTATGAACGTGTGTGTATGTATGTAGGACGTAATGTAAGATGTTGAGGTTAGGGTGTGTGTGAGGGTGTGTGCAAGGGTGTGTGTGAGGGTGTATGTGAGAGGGTGTGTGTGTGTGTGTTGAGGGTTTTGAAACGGTCTGTGACTTGTGATATGTTTCACTCTCCTACGCGGAGAAGATTCTCTGTCTCTTCATATTTCATTTTCATCAACATATTTGACAAAACAGTTTTACATTTGAATTTAGTTAGGTGATAAATGGGGAAAGATTTGCTAATAGTGTTATACAAAAAAGGGCCAATGATGTAATTATGTCTTTTGGCAAATGTTGTTCTGTGAGGCTATAATGGACAAACTTTATCTTTACGACGCTTATTTAACAAATGTGTAGGATCGTACTCCAGGGAAGAATGTATACGCAAGACTGTATTGAGCACAAAGAGCTTCCTGACTGTCAGAACATTGCACTCATTGTATAGTAAGGTTGTGGAGTGTCTGTAATGTTTGTAGGTCATCACTTTCAGCAAATGTCCTGGACTTTACACATATTTTCATGAATGTTTATGTACCGTAATGTCTTAGAAGCGATACAACAAATCAAATAATTTTAGGTTCACAGCATAGTACATTTTATACTTTTCAAAAATATTTTCTTTTTATTTCGATTTATTGGGATATTTCTCCTGAAATCATAGGAAGACCCAAAACCATTCTCGAGTTTTTTCAAGACATGAATTTTGTCTCGTGTTAGTTTGCCTCTCACAGCGTGTTCGGTTAGTTCTGTACGAGCTCGGGAAATGAACGTTCGGGCCAACCAATAACAGTCAATCCGAAGTTGAATGTAGAATGAAATAGCAAGCATAGGGACCCCGTGCGCGACTGACTTCAAGCCGCCGACTACAGGCCTCTTAACGCTATAATTTGGTTTTTAACGACAAAGCGATGATTTCGCGGTTAATTTATGCAGCCAAACTCATACTGGAGGCTTGGTAAGTGATCAGTAACAAAATCTTGACGTCCCATAGTAATTGACTCGGGGCTGGGCTTGCGTTTGTAAAGAACACGAAAATAATAATTTGCGAATTTCACAAAAAGGGGCATCGAACCTTGTTACTAAGCATTTGCCGAGTCTTCAATATGAGTTTGGCTGCATAAATATAAAGTTATTATTGAGTAGGTATTAAATCGAACAATTCGTAAACTTGTCACAAATAGTCACAAACAAACAATAATGTAAAATCAATCGTGAAATGCTTCTAACATTACAAGGTCATACCAGTGAGCTATCGATTGCTATAACCGGTCGAATAATACTAGCCTCGCTGTAAATGCAATTTTGTACTTTGGTGTAGTAATAATTAGGGTCAGATTTGTGAAACAGGTCGCGGTGCTAATAATTATTGATATTAAAATGGCGTGTTTTGTTATGGAGTTTAATTCTAAAAGCACATTCGCAACAAAAAGTCAGTGTTTTTAAAACTTTGATAAGATTAATCGGACTTTTTAGGACTCCGTACCCATGCGGGACCCTATTACTAAGCCTCCGCTGTCTGTCTGTCCGTCTGTCACAGGTAGGGTTGCCATATGTCCGGAATTTTCCGGAAATGTCCGGAATTTTGGTTCTTTGTCAGGAATGCGGGGGGTATTCTAAGATGTCCAGATTTTGTAAGGAATTTTCACACAAATGAAGAAAGAGAAATTATAATTAAAATAAAATAAATGTTCAAGAGTACCATTGTTTCGTATTCCTATACAAAACAATTGTAATGTTTATATTGAGTAGCATAGGTATATATGTATTTAAATTTATGTAAATATACAATGCAACTTTTTTTTGTAATGAATTATTTTTATATTTAACACTCCCAATACAGAATTTCTATTTCTTTTATAATAATTTTATAAAACATTTTTATAACGCTTATACCGTCTTTACTCCACGCTAGAAATTAACATGCCGCAGAATAAGAAATTTTAACGAAAATGTCCGGAATTTTGTGAAATTCTCCGGAATTTTCTCCGGATTTTCTTTTTTTATATGGTAAGCCTAATCACAGAGCGCTACAGCCTCGACCGTAATAGGTAGAAAGTTGAAATTTTCACACAATACGTGTTACCATGACAAATAATAAAATAAAAAATAATAATAATTGGGGTCGAAAAAGTTACATTATTTAAACGTTATTGGTTTCGGCTCTTACTTAAATACGGTAATACGTACAAGTTTTAAATTTAGTCAGATTGTAGGACATACTCTATAGTAAAACAAAAAAGGGTTCCGTACGCAGACGGTGCCAATTTTTTTGTCAAACCTCTACCATTTAAGTGACTTGTTGTCTGTAGCCTCATATGTGGGGTGGTACGGAATCCTTTGTGCGTGAGTCCGACAATTATTGCTACACAGCCCTAGCTAGAGGAAGTGGTTATACCGGGTGTAATCGTTAAGTGTGACCAGCCGATTATTCCGTAACTATTACAGATATCAAAAAATTACGTTACCTAATCAGTGAAATGACATCAATAACTTTGAAAATCAAACGAGAAGTATTCAACATTTTGACTTTAAACACTCCCATACATTTAATTTAGTATGAGATTAACAAGGACGTCACTTCGAACATCTGCTTTGAATACAAAATTTTGCACTTGCTAGGAAATAAATATTATTCAAGGTAGTTTTATTACTTTGTTTGGTTAATAAACAGTTTCCTTTAATATCGGTACTAAGCTAAAATAACCTTTTAAAATAAGGAAACTAAAATCTTGCTACTAATCTCATACTAAATGTATGGGAGTGTTTAATGTCAAAATGTTGGATACTTTTCGTTTGATTTTCAAAAAGTTATTGATGTCATTTTACTGATTAGGTAACGTACTTTCGATATCAGTTTAATTTTTTTTTGATTTTGTAATAGTTACGGAATAATCGCTTGATCACACTTAACGATTACAACCTGTATGCAGTTTATTTTCTCAAATAATTTGCAGTACAACCGCATGCTATTAAATAAGTACATTATTTAAAAATTAAGTACCCCATCCATCCATTAGTCTGTGTTCGTCCACTGCTGGACGTAGGCCTTTCCAAGATTTCGCCACCCTTGGCGGTCCTCCTGGAAGAAATGTCCATTCTCACACACGCTGGGAAGGCGGGTTGGTTAGTGCGGTGACGACACCGCTGCCCGTCTGTTTTATATAGGAGATGGATATATACCGCCATCCATCGGTCCCAGGCAATACATCCTGGCGTGTCTTTAAAACTGTTTTAAAATTGTAGATGACACAATTTGTATTTTTGTTCCATATTTATACAGTATATAAGTCACGCATGCATTTTCGAGCCAATATTCAATATTGACACGAACTGTAAGTAAACAGATCTGTTTTCTGTAAGCACTTTATCTATTTTGACTCATCCAGAGCATGTCAAATCTATAAAAAGCAATGTTATTCATACTCATTGTTTTTAAGTACCTATCGACGTTATACACGTACGTATATCGGAAATTCGTAAAAAAAAAGAAACGGTTAATATTTGTTAGGTTGTTTACCCATCAAAAACTCTACATTTGTTATAAACTCCCGGGCTTTACTATCTTACGGTGACGTATACCGGTTGAAAATGAACCCTCAAGCTATAAAAAAGGAAACTGTTCTATATTTGAAATAAAAAATACGTTTTCGTTTGTCATGCATGATTCATAATTTAAAAAAAGAATCGACCGCCAAGAAGCACTAATACTCCGGTGACAGAGACGACATTCTACAAAACCTATGTGTACATAGCCTTTGTGCGTTATTTACCGCCGGGAATATGTACTGTCAATTGTCAGTCACATATCGTGTCGCGTAGGTTGACAATTTTTTCGAAATTGAAAAACAAAGAAAAATGAAAAGAATAGAACTTTTTTTCGGTTTTGTGTTCTACCTGTACTATAGTAATTCTGTTCCATAGAGTTCAATAAAGCCAGAGGGCTAATTTTCAACCTGTTTAGTATAGAGGATGTTTAGATGATAGATATTTAGACCTTTTTTATTAAAATAGGGAATTCCCACTAATATAAACAACATTTACCACCTGAAATTGTAAAAAAAAAACGTAGGACGTACAAGCGTAGCGTAGGCCGACCTCGCGCACGCTGAACCGACGATCTAAAGGACGTTGTGGGTGGCGGCTGGATGAGGAGGACGGAGGACCGCCAAGAGTGGCGAAATATTGGAAAGGCTGATGGATGGATGGAAGTTTTCCCGCTTTGGATATGTCATATTTAGCCTTCATGGCGTGAATATTCGGATCGAAGAAATCCGTCCTTCATCAAGGCTATTGTTACACTTGTCTAGCCTCCTTAGTGGAAGGCCGCTCATAGAATTCGCGATTTCGAGGTGTTTTTTTTATTCGTTTTACAGATCAGTTCCTAGAAAAAAACGAGACAATACTAAATCCTTTCACATGATATAATTTTCATCGTGAAACAATCCGTTTATAATAAATGAAACCATCCTTTAGCTTAAAATGACCTATATAATTGTGGCTTTGGTTGGTATAGCTATATATAATTCATACTGGGCACTCGGTAAGTGGTCAGGGCCAAGGTTCAATTACCCTTTCTAAACTTCCTAAACTAATTTAGCCGAGTTTGCTTTTGATCAAGTACAAAAAAACGCAAACAGGGTAGCCCTGACCACTTATCGAGCCTCCAGTATGAATTGTATAAAAAAAACTTTAAATAAATTTAATAAAGACATGAGAAAGCACATTTATTATTTTAAGGTTTTTCTTTTTCATACTTTAATGGCCTTGTTCAAACTTATCTGTTCAACAAAGTCATGTAATGTAAACACACCACGCTCCTCCTCGCTTCGCTCGTCGTCACACAGCAACATTTACAATGTTTTAATTGATTTCAAACGATAATGTTCGGGTAAAACACGAATACCTTCGCCTTAAATCTCCTTTCGTTGATAAACAAGCAGGGCCGAGACGAGACTAATTCAAATTGGCATGACAAATACTACATTTAACTATGTTCAATTGTTATAATTACCTGCATGAAATGGCCTACTTACAAAATTAGAGACTGATTTCTTATCAGCTGCTAATGGCTACACAATGTGAATTGTATGTGTTCACGAGTTAAATATTCATGATTCTTCGGACAATATGTTTGCTTATGATCCCGGGTAAAATAATTCCGACGATGTTTCGTCATATTAAGGTGGTAACAATGGTTCTCGGTACAAAATGAACATCATAATATTGTTTACCTCACCTTTGAATAAAAATTATGCAATTTAATAAGTATATAGCAATTCGCGCAAACTACTTGTTAAGGCGAGACTTTTAATTTCAAATCGGCGCCTTAGGGGAGTGGAGTGAGTGGGACTTACTTCACACAAATATGCACTCACGAACTAGCTTATGCCGTAAGGTCGTATGCGGCAAAACAGTATTTTTCATTTAAAATGACAACTATAAGTAATTTAATAAATACAATCGGCCATATTGAAGTGTATTTGTAGACTAATTTAAATAAAAAACTTTTGCTCCCGTTTGTCAGTAAAATAGAAATTTCTGTTTTAAAAGAGGTTTTCTCAATATTTTTTTCTGTGCTATGAAAATTAATCAATCAACTAAATCTTCGGGCAAAATGATGTCAATGAAATGCTTAATATAGTATACAGGGTGATTGGTAATTAGATGCAATCCTTTGAAGGGGTTGTAGAAGAGAACAATTTCAGTCGATTCGACTATATATTGCCTTATATCATGCCTTATGCAAAACTTTAGAAAAAAAGCTAAAATTCAAAATATCTCAGAAATGGTTCACTTTTGCATAAGACATTATATAGTGGAATCGACTGCAATTGTTCTCTTCTACAACCCCTTCAAAGGATTGCATCTAATTACCAATCACCCTATATAAGTTGGTAATTACATATGTTTTTTTATTGCTGAGAAAAATGGAGATCCATGTCGCTGAAATTTCGTGGCGTGTCGCCTTAATAGTTTTAAATTATTCCATTTTATGCGTTACATTTTGACTGCATTACAACTGTGAACACGCTTTTAAGTTTGTTAATGTAATGCAAACAAAATGTAATACATGAAATTACATATTTTTTTGTGAAATTTCAGCAAAGTTGAAATGCATTCATTGCATACTTTTTATACAAACGTAAGCAAAACAATATTATGATGTGCATTTTGCACCGAGATCTTCTGTTACCCCCTTAACAACGGTACAGATCCCTCTGGACACGTCCTACTCTCGATTTACCGATTTTTCACCATCTCACAATATATTTTCTCGTTCCAGATCGACGTTGACGAATGCGAAGACATCGCAGCTGAATACAACGTCAACTCCATGCCCACCTTTGTATTTGTCAAGTCTGGCAAGAAACTTGAGGAGTTCTCTGGGGCCAACGTTGACAAACTCAAATCTTTCGTTCTCAAGCATAAATAAACAAAGAACACAACGGTCGGCGCATCCACCACGCCTTAAAGCATTCGGTTCATAAATTTCGATATTAAAAATGTGTTATATTTATATATGTAGCCATTTACTTATTTATTATGGTTGGTTCAGTTTAAAAGCAAACGTTGAAAGTTATATATTGTCCCAATAAGTGTCTTATATCTGGAGTAGTAGCGCTGCGTGGTTTTTATATGCTGTGTACATTTTTTCACAATTTTTATTCGAGGATGCGTATATGCCTATACGTTTAGGTAGACGTTTATTATTTCCGTGTATCGCATTTTTATGTATGTTGCAAAGTATTGTTACTTCAATAAATATTACCATTTAAATACAGATCTTGTTTTCTTTAAACATTAACTTATGGCCCACCCACTACCCCTCTGGAAGACAGATCGACGGTGGAAAGGTAAAATGTATTATACGCCACTCTGGTGAAATTGGTATATATTGTAATCAACAAAACATATAGGATTGTGGCATATTGCAATTGTGTCACTATAGGATTGTTTCAATATAGGATAGAATCACATATTTCATAAAAATTCTCGACACTTTTGGTCTTATAGAACATTTTACCTTAACTGGTTTCTCGACACTTGGTCTTATAGAACATTTTACCTTAACTGGTTCCTAAGTAAATTATTTTTGTACGCATTTTTTTAAGAAAGGGCAAAGGCTTATTAAAAGCATGCGAAAAAACTCTCAAGTTCATATAAGCTACGTTCGCCATAACGAAAACCGATGCAACAGCCAAATACCTTTCATATTTATGAATAACTAGCTTTTGCCCGCGGCTCCGCCCGCGTGTTATTCGGTTTAATTTCGCATTTATAATATTAGTGTGAAGTGTGATGAGATAACATAACTTTGTCTTATTTCACCACAAACGATTAAAGTCCGCGCTCATTAGACACCTGATGTATGAAATAACAAAACCTTGTCTTATTTTACCACAAACGATTATGACCGTCCTAATTAGACACCTGATTTTTCAATGATATTGATCTATCCTACAGGAACCATGCATTTTTCCGTGATAAAAAGTAGCCTATGTGTTAAGTTAGGGTATAAGCTATATCCATTCTAAATTTCATCCAAATCCGTTCAGCCGTTTCAGCGTGAAAGAGTAACAAACATACACACACACACAAACTTTCGCATTTATAATAGTAGGATGGCATATTTTCCCTGATACCAAGCTACCTTGTAGGTATGCTGCTAAATCCGCCTGTTCGTCATGAAGCCTTCCACCAACATTAACCTACCACAAAAACTCGAAAAAAGCCCTGCCTTCGCGTGTGCGTGATTTAGTGATCTAAATGATTCTAATACTTGTGTCAAATCTCAGACGCATGAAATAATTAGTAATTTCTTAACAAATTACACAAGTCTGATTCAATATGCTAAACAAGATGTTTGGCGAAAGGGACCCATAAACGCACAGGACTTAACTTAAATAAACTTAAACTTGAGAGGTGTCCTAAAAAAAACATTTACCAGTGGATGATTGATACCCCGAAGATGAGACTACATACGTACGACTACGCAAGGCGTACATACCACACTATTTACTAAAAATCTTATTGAGCGCTTAAAGAATTTTTAAAGTCAGTTCAGTAGTTGTAGATATTACCCATTATGTGCAAACAAACAAACAAATCTTTCTTCTTTTGTAGACAAATTTTCACGTGAGTTGATTTGAACCAGACTGCGTCAAATCCGATATTTTGAAACATGCAGCGCCATCTAGTGTATTAAAATAAAAACCATTTCAACGCCAGCTTACTGAGCCGTTATCCAGGATAGCATCCCAGAGATGGCGTTATCTAAGCACTTGAAAATAAAATATTTTAGTTTTTGATCTTTGCTCAGTCGAGAAATATAATTTCAGCTTTAATATTTTTTTACAAAGAGAAATATTTTTTCTGAAAATGAAATAAAAAGTGAAAACAAATTTTACCAGTCGGGATTTGAACCCGCGACGATAGACTATGCTACGGCGGCGAACCTTCCATATGTCTCACTAAAATTCTCATTGCGCTGCTCCCTTTTGTCATAGCGTGATGATACATAGCTTTAAACCTTCCCGAAGAAATGCTTTATCTTTCAGTGAAAACTGCATCAAAATTCATTGATTAGTTCTCAAGTTATAAGCGAACGAACAGACAGACGTTGTATTTTATATGTATAGAGATACATATATCTTTACATTCATAAAATAAATAAATAAATGAGTTTCTAAGGAAATAAAATCTAGTTTAGTTGAGCAAAAATTGGACAGTGCACAGTCTTGTCTTGTTATTAAACAATGGCTTTGCTTTCGACAATTCGACAGCGTGTCAATGTTTTTAAGTTAGGTACTCTATGAAGTCAATATTCATGTCATGTCATGTCATTGCCTTCTTGAACTCGAAGTAAACTTTATTACCTCATTCTTTTGGGGTTTTGTTCTTCAAAAACAAATTTGAGCATTTATCTTTTAAATATAATTTGAAGAAATAAAACAGAACAAATTCATCGAATGTTTATTTATTTACATAAAATAATAAGTATTGAGATAATTTCATGTATAGCAACTAATATTTTTATTATAAGTCAATAATTTAGATTTACAATACAAATTAATAGTAGTTAGATACATGGGAAGATATTCGAGTGTCCGTTAATTAGAGCTAGTTTTGCATATTTACTATGTTTTCCGTGATTATTACAATACCAACTAGTTGAAGATTCTAAGGATTTGCCATATTTTAACGTTTCTATGCAATCAAGGAGTCCGTATATGGTATGTGCATAGGATATTAGGAAATCGTTGATTTTTATAATGTATTACACGCTTGTATGGCCTCAATTATGATTTCGGAAAAAAGTTGCGGAATAAGACCGTTTTTAAAGTTTTTCGAATTTCGGTAAATAAGTTTTCATCTAATGAAAACATAATTTACAGTTTAGTAAAAATAAAATTGTTTGTTTTTTTTAAATATTTCACTTATATCCTATGGACAGAAAATAGCATGGCACATAAGTAAAATGAAAATGACTACAGTAGGTATAGATTGCGTGGTGAAAGGTATACAGCACTTCTGTTATACAATAAAAAGTTATATATTTTCCAAAAAGTATGCAAAAACGTTTATATTTTACCAATTTTAGCAAAATCTACGACTATTTTCAATATTCTTTCGATACATTTTACTTTATTATTCTCGGATTATAAAATTGTAACAATACAAGATCTTAATTTCTAATGTTTTTTATTTCAACAAATTTTGTTTCCCCTATCATTTATTTATTAGGTTGCTTAAATCCTGCCAATTAATTATTAATTGAATAACATTTATTGTTCTTTTCTTTGATATAGCGATAACTATTTAAAATTGACATATATTTTTGATAAATGCGTATATTTTGTTACGTTATTTTTCTTTGTTGTAGTTATGCCAATAATAATTCATTTTCGATAAAAAACATTATACGAATTTGTCGTACACATAAAATTACATAAAAAAGCAATATACAATTTCAGTTCTTTCTGGTACACATTTTAATATAATAATTATAAATTTAAAAACCTAAATTAAAATTAAAATACTTCTCGATATAAACACGATAATTAAGATGACAGATCTTTGGATAAGTTACTTTTATTGATTACAATATTTTTCGTATGTATGAATATTTTGTCCGTCGATACATAAAAATTATTACACATTAAAAACATGTGTTCATTTCATGTTGGTGTTTGTATAGTAATTAATAAACTAAGAAAAAATCTCATTTCTCTAAACGAAATTTAAGTTGCACTTAAAATTACTTGAAAATAGACATTATATACGTAATATAATACATTTAACCATACGAACGAAAGAGACTAGATTGTTAAAAATTAAAATATTTTCTATAATTATGTCAGCTTAATTTATAATAATATTATAGTTTGTCGTAATCACAAAAATTATAATATGAGATTTATTAAATTTTATCAGCGAATAAGCTATTAAACACTGCAAAGTACATTAACAATCAATAAAATATTTATGCTAAAATTATGTGACAGATTATTTTGGTAAATAGAATTCATGTTATTACGAAACTAATGTGAACATTATAAAGGTTGTTTGTTTTATAGACATCCTTTCCAGAAGCAACGTTTAACAGATTTATTTAATTTTAACTACTTTTTTATCACAATCAAGTATGCCTAGGCTAGAGAAGCTATTTCATAGCAGTGTTTCATTGTTACTTTTTAATGTTCACATTAGAATTTAATAAGAAGCACCTATGCGCAAAATAAATCTATGCTTTACGGGACATATTTTTATTGAATTGCTTATAGGTGGGTCATATGCTATAGAAAATCGTTACTAAATTATAAAAAGAAAATGTTTAAATACTGCAAGACATTGTCTTTTCTCCTAGTTAAACAGTGATATAGATAAGTTTGTGATAATGTTTAGAATAAAGACTAAAGCTATAAGTGATTGCGGTTTTGCTTGAATTTTATACTTATTGTTCGTCACATGTTAAAATTATTAAAAAATACCAAAATACGAGAAATTACGTCCAAGTGTGAGTATTATACAGAGGGTTCATTTGGTCTGCAACTACTGTTACAGGGAGGGTGGTGCATATTCCAAAATAACAACTAATAATAATCGGTGATAAGGGTGTGCCTTTTTCGTTTGTCCTGAAATATTCTATAAGTATTGCAACAAGGGCGCGAAGTGCCGTCATCCTAATTGACCATCGCTCGTGCGATCATTTGATGCGATTTCATCTGCTATGAAACGCTCGCGCGATCACGTGATCGTTAATTAGGAGATTCTCGAGAGATCAGTATGTTCGATCGCAGGGTTGTGCGAGCAGTGCGACGTTCGCATTGCGTTAGAGAGATTTAAAAATTTCCCCTTACCACACTTAGGCCTCGCGAAAATGTGTCAATGTTGAGAAGAGTGTGCTCACTCTTCACGGTTTAGTCGCTTATGGAACGAAGTGAGTGAAACACCTTAATATCGGTATATTGTTTTTGGTCATTTAGCCACAAAGAGATCTGTAAATGCCTTGTGCTTTTAGAAAGTGTTCCAATGATACGAGAAACACAAATAAAGCTAAAGGCGCTACCTTTCATGCGTAAGTACATTAAATTTCGAAAATCTACGTCAATTTCTAAAAATCTAAGCATATGCTTTATATAAATGGCCTCTTGATGAAAGAGAACGATAACAGTTTGAATGAGACATCGCTTTGTTTCGTACTTTCGTTGTCTGTAGCAAACATCCAGTTTAGCTTGAGCCATCGCGTACTTTATGGTTGATATGTTTAGGGTTGTAAGCTGTTTGGACGTAAACAAATTTTCGGTAACGTAAGTGTGTATCGGATGACGACTCTACGCACACAAGTTTGAAGCATGGACAGTATTTTGACGCGTGAGGCAAATCTAATGATTTAAATCTCAGATTGCATGATGACAATGGCCATTTAGAACGATGCTGTAGCTGTGACGGCGAAACATCGTCGTGCCATGCGAACCGCCGATGAAGATCGATTGCGCGGGCACAAATCGTGCGACAATGTCTTTTTTTAACGTTTATATACCTTGCCATATTTTTTGGCATCTGTTTCGTGTATTTTCAATCATTAACATCCCTGTAACGGAAGTTGCGGACTAAATAAACATCCTGTATGTATGATATACCATTAAGTCATAATATAACGAATTACTTACAATATATGATCTCGCATTTTAGCGAAGTTACAAGTATACAACCTAGGTCATCTCCAAGCAAGTAAATATTTGAATTTTGTTTGTTCGTAATGGCACTTAGCCAAAAATAATAAAAAATGTTATGTAATATAATAATTTCGAAATATCTTTGTGCTTGAACATGTTTTAAAGACACTTTACGTAAAAATAGTTGCATTATGCAGAACAATCAATGTTACTTTTTAGAAATAAACAGAGTTTGTTAAAAAAATCGTATGACGAAATATCATTGGTCAAAAGCTTGAATTGCCGTTGCATACAATTTGTGACAAAACTCACAACATAAAACACAGTAACGTTGGATATTATACAGATTATTAACGTATCTAATTGACCTGAAAAAGTCACATCAGGATAATGATATTTTCATAAATAAATCTTCCTACATTATAATCCTTTACAAAAATTATATAAATTTCATACACAATTGCAAAACAATATTTTAGGAACCCAATGCACTTACATACTTTTCAGTTTGATTCATAGAAATCCATTTTTATTATACAAAATCTAAATCGTTGATTCGCACGTCCAAATTGAACTAAAACCGTACCAAGAACTTCTATATAAAATATCACAACTCATTCTTACGTATTCCATATTTCTCACGAATCAAACTCAATAAATGAGCCATAGAATAACAATAAAAAATGCGACGTTGTCATATTGCACTCATTAGATTGAATTTCAGCTAAAGGTCACTTTCGTCGCTCACGCGGGGTTCGGGAGGGGCGCATGACTAATCAGAAATAGAGGGGCGAAGTCAGTATACTACGTCCGCCTGCCGCCTTTTACAGGGGTGCATCTAGAAAGTGCCAACCGGTGTAGTACAGGGGCCCTTGATAATAAAGGGCCCTTCACCGATCTTGTACTGGAGGTTTTTCTGTATAACGATATAACAGTACTACAAACGAAAAAAAAACAAGTTCCGTTTTTGAAAGAGGTAAATCAAAAACACGAATAGTAAATTTTTTTTACATCATGTTTGCCAAAACTAAATCATGATTTTGTATTTCTTATTGTAAAGAATACATATACATCAAAAACGCAAAAATATTTACACATATTTGCTGAAAATTCATATATTGGATGGATTCGATTGACGGTTCTTGGTGGAATATCATCTTGAATAAATTATACACAAATTCTTGTACTTTTATTCCACATATATTTATTTTTATTCTAACTTAGGCTACCGGTTTCGTATTACACATCATCGGGCCAACAAATTATTAATTATTTAACATGACAGAAAGAAAACAAAAGAAAACATTGATTCACCTCTGTTTATTTTATATTTGCTTGTTAAAAAAGAGTAAAGCTAAAGTTAGAATAAAAATAAATATATGTGGAATAAAAGTACAAGAATTTGTGTATAATTTATTATTGAAAATTCATAGTTTGGACCGTATTTCCCCAGTTCTCATTTATTTTCTTTAATTTAACGCGTTTTGGGGGCCCATCGGCATTTTACACCGGGGCCCTTAGCAGTAACGCCCCTAACCCTTCCCCGCGAGTGACCCTTAACCAAAAAAAAGTTTATTACTGTCACTCTACGTCTCAAACAATAAACCCATAATAAATAAGCTAATATTCGAGCCTCATACAACTAAAGCGTGGTGTAAATAACCAAAGTTTAACAGAAGCAAGCGTAGAACCGTGACATGTCAACCGTCCAGTACGATTGCAACTGGGTTCTGGAAAAAGAAACAAAAATATGAAAGACAACACTCCGATGAGTGACAGACTGACACGAGGAATTCTTTATCTGAGGTGACAGAGATGTTTAAGAGTGAGGACTACAAAACTTCGGTGTACAGTTATGGTGGAAAAGTTAAACGGTCCAGTTTGAGGACCTCGGTGGCGCAGCGGTAGCGCACTTGACGTGAAAGCAAAGGTCGCAGGTTCGAATACTCATTGCTCATCAGGCCCTCAATTGCTAAGGCAGATTGCGGGCTATCTTAAAAGGGATTTTGTACGGATATGTATTGATATTTTCAATTTAAAACTTTTATAGTGAGCATTCTTTATATCCTAGTTTTTACTAGATGTGGTTTAGTCACTCTAATTTCCATCGCATGGCATTTATCAAACTTTAAAGAAATATCTAATGACTGATATTGCGAATGCGCAATAATGCCAGAATAGCCGCCCTGAGGTGCGATTGTGTAAGACAATCGTATTCAAATTCGATTGTCATATGGCTATTCGGCTAAGCAGATTAACCCGTTTGACAATTGAGCCGTACGTTTTTTTTTGTCAACGACAAAACAGGACAATCGTATTCATTTGACAGCTAAAAATGTACGATTTCAATTGTCAAACGGTCCAATTTGCTTAGCCGAATAGCCATATGACAACCAAGTTGAATACGATTGTCTTATACAATTGCACCAATCTACAAGGTGACTTTCGTTTCGTAATTCGCAAAGAGGGTCACAGAACCTTGGTCCCGACCACTTACCGAGTCTCGAAACGGAAGTCATGGGTTCATGCCATAGAGACAACAAAGTTCAGAGACAACTCACCATCAAGGATCCAACGGATGCGGCGGCGATGCTCCGCAGCTGCTGTCCTCGGAGTGCAGCCCTTCACCCAGGTCCGTGCCGACCTGCAACCCCGCAAACTGACACATTCTATATACTACGGGCCGATCGCTTTAACTGTTCGCACGGTTTGATACAAAAGGGCGCGGACTCTTGCCGAAAGGTGTCGGCTACTTCAAAGACACGGCGGTGGTGTACACCTGCTTTGCAATACACATACCTCTACAAATAAATTGCATGCTCTTCTCTTTTTCTGCTACCTATGTATGTAACTAAACTGTGTCCCCACGAGCAGAAGGAACTGACTCTTAACTGACAGGCTTTGTCTTACTTAAGTTTGGCATGTAATTAAACAGACTTCTTTTTAATAGCATTATTTGCCTCTAAAAATCTAAATTGCCTTCTAAAGTCCGCCACAATCAATGCGCGTCTGAATAATACTATCTTAGCCACTAGTTATCTTCTATTTAAGCCACTCTAAATATAACTCAGCATGGTGGTTATTTCTTAGCATCTAATTTTGTAACATGCATTCAAGCAGTTGACTTCTAAAATATTAATATTATGGCACCCAAATATTAATTTTATTAGCTTCAAATTTTACAACTCAGTTCGTTTAAAATATAACTCATCTTACATTAATTGCAAATATATCTAAAATTATCATCAAATAGTATATTAAAGCATAAAATGTTGTGGTTATTTCAAACATTTATTTCCAAAAAATTTTACGAACCTAGTCAATTATGGTAATTTTGATCTTTTAATTTATCTATCCAACTTAAATTTATTTTTGCATTAGCTCCGGCGCTCGGAGTACGGCACCTAACACCGTGCAATTCGTCGGAGACGTCCTCACCGCACGCTTGTGGCGCGCTCCTTCGACGCCTCCGATTTTTATATACACTCTATGGACACGCTAGAAGGCTACAGTACCGCCTTCTTCTTCTTATCGTGTGGGCTGCAAGACCTATCGGCCCGACAAGCCCTGGTGTCAGAGTTTTTAAACCGCCTTACGGCCTCTGACGTGGTTTATGTAACGACCGCTCTACTAGAAAGTGGCTGGGACCAACGGCTTATCGTGCCTTCCGAAGCACGGAATCATCTTACTTATCAGACAACCAGGTGATTCAAGCCTGCAATGTCCTAATCAAACTGAGAACAATTCACAAAGTGACTTCCCACTATGTGTGTTCCCCGCGGGAATTGAACCCACGACCTCCGGGTTGACAGCCTAAGATTGATTTTAAAACAAACGACGAACGAAAATGAGTCAAAGTAAAACAAACCTTAAGTACATCGTGCAAAGAGCTCATACTGCCCAAGCTGAGAGGCGTGATCGATCGCTCTAGTAGAAGGGAGCCACTGCCTTGGGATCCGCCGCCTATCGACCTGAAATATTTACAACTTCAATTTAAACCCGTGAATTGCTAGAAATGTGTCAATCCCTACGATTTTGAAGGCAATAGCGGTGGATATTGAAGTTAGATGATAAGATAGCAGGTGACTGTCCGTAAGAGTCGAAATTAAAGATTATTAAAGAAATGATTTACCACGATTCGGGCTTTCACAGTAACGTATACACCGTTTTTTGTGGTAGCAAACTCAATTTGGAAGTATGCGTTTTAACAACCTAATTTGTTAACTGATTGGTGCGGAACCCTAAAACATTATGGTTAATAACAACAATTTGAAGGATACAAAGTATAAGTTACTAAACTTTAATTTTTAATTACATGCAATTGTGACAATTCAATGAAAGGGATGGAGCTCTACAAGTAAAGGAGAAACGATACAGTTCATCTCGCTTTCTTGGACTCCATCCCTTTCCTTGAATGGGCATGATGACAATTGTTTTTTAATTAGTCCGTCAGTTAGATAATCAGAAAATATTGGACACGTATTTTTTCTTTTTTCAATTAAACAAAAAATGATGATGATATAGCCCGCTGAAGTTCCGCGTGACGTCACATCTAGGTACAATTTTACTTAGAAGTGACGTCATTTTCCCCCACTCCCAAACTTTGACGTGCTTTATCTCTGTCATTTTTTGTTTGATTGACAAAAGAAAAAATATGTGTCCAATATTTTTTGATAATCTAAATGACAGACTAAATATAATAATATTTTGTTTACCCTATTGTCCCAATTCCATGTAATTGAAAATTAAAGTTTAAAAAGGCAGCGCGCCTGTCAATAAATTGGGCACCGTCGCGTACGGAACCCTAATTTTTATTGTTTCGTTTCGTTGTTTTACTTATATGTTTTACCATCTGTAAGTAAGAGCCAAATTCAATAACGTTTAAATAATACAACTTTTTCAATGTTTCTTGTATGGAGACCCCCGTTAATTTTTTTATTTTATTTGTCGTGATAGAGGCCATATGAACACGTATTCTGTGAAAATGTCAACTTTCTACCTAAAACGATTGAAGCTGTAGACCCCTGTGACTGATAGGCAGACAGCGGAGGCTTGTTGATAGAGTCCCCTTTGGGGGTACGAAACCCTGAAAAGGGATTTAAAATAGACCCCTGCGCCACTCTTATGTGCATAAGTTAAGAGCCCGGTCCGCGAAGACGACAACAACTTTGATCAAATATGTTAAATATATTTCTGGCCTTTATCGCGATGTTTTTGGAAAAACTGGGGACATACACCACTTCATATTGACCGTATAAATGAAGGCCTAGAATTTATTTGATTGAATTGTTTCTCTTTTGCGAGTTATTTTATTACTTACGAGCCCGCTACGAGTATCAAAGTAACGCGCAAAGGAGAAACAATTGAATCAAATAAATTCTAGGTCTTCATTTAGATGGCCAATATGGACTGGTGTATGTCCCTGATTTTTACAAAAACATCGCGGCAATGACGAAAAAAATAATTAAAATAATGCTTCGCATCAAACAGACGAAAAATACGGAGCGGCCTCTTAATGGTTTTATCTAAGTATATTTGAGTTTTTGATACCACAAAAAATCATCGTGTACTGTGACTTTCATGCAGTTGTTCCAACTTTACTGTTTACTTCACATAGAAAGTTATATTTACAACATTCTAAAGACAAAATCATTATTGTTGAAAATTGTTACAAGCTACAATATTAATCATATTCAACAAAAAAAAACTTTTTTTTTTCTATAAATTAGAGGCGAGTTTTGTTACAGTATATATTTGTTACATTATAACGAGTTAAAAGTTAGCGGGGTAACGGAGGATCTCGGTGCAAAATGCACATCATAATATTGTTTTCCTTACTTTTGAATAAAAAGTATGCAATTAATGTGTTTTATAGGAATTCGCGCAAACTGCTTGTTAATAGTTAGGTTAGTTATCACATGAAAATTATTCAATTTTATGCATTACATTTTAGCTGCGTTACATTAAAACTGTAAACACGCTTTTAAGTTTGTTAATGTAATGCGAACAAAATGTAATACATTAAAATACGTAATTTTTTTGTGAAGACTTAATCATTTATAAACTATTTCCGCAAGTTGCTTTAAAACACATTTATTGCATACTTTTTATTCAAAAGTAAGGAAAACAATATTATGATGTGCATTTTGTACCGAGGTAAGAAGTTACCCCCTTAACTAAGAAAGTTTGTCAGCAAAACATCTAGGTTAGGAACATCTATATACAGTTTTAGTTTCAAAACAATCATGAGTGGGCGATTTACATTTTACTTATACTTCTGAGATTGAGTCGTCGCTGTCAGAATCCATGTATTGTAATGTATCTGATATATTTCTGTAAAGGAATTATAGTTTTGAAATAAATGCATAATTTGCTGTTGTACTATAACAAAAGTCATAGTCAATGGTCAAAGATCAAAGCCATTCAAAATGTAGTTTGTGAAGTAATTCTTACTGTTTAGGTGCAATTGAAAAGAAATGAAACCTGCTATACTTCATTCCATTTAGCATAAAATGCGTGTTTGTATGATGTGAATATAGATAATATGTAATAAACTTAATGCATAAAGAAGATTTACCCCAATATGACAAAAACAGTTTTTTTTAGTTCTCTTTTTTTTTTTATTCAAGACACTGAGTTAACGCTACAATAAATTATAAGTAAAAATTACTACGTCTGCTTCGCGATAAAAATCGACAAACTGAGGTCAAGACGGCAGTTTTGGAAAATTGTACCCTTTTGATTTAGTAAACATTGAGTTTTTTTTAGATATGAGCGTATTTTTCTACCATCGTTATTTTTTTACAGTTTGTTGTTTAGAGGTCAACAAACATAAAAATACAAAATTAAACTACTAAAAAAATGCGCTCGGGTTTAAAAAAACTCGATATAGTAAGAAAAAGGTAAAACTTTCCAGAATAGCCATTTCGACCACAATTTGTCGATTTTTCTCGTAAAGAAAGTAATTTTAATTAGTTTAATTTTTACTTTTAATTTATTGTAGTTTTAAGTGTCCTGTATTTTACTAGAATAATGAAAAATATAAAAACTGTAGGCGTATGTAGTTACATTTTTATCATATTGGGGGCAATTTTCCGAGCTTATCGACACCCCTCCTTTACCAAACTTATTTTAGAAACTATGGTGCATGATAAAATACCTCATTAATATTTTTTTCTCTTCGATCAATTCCTATCTGGAATTAACTATACAGCGGCTCTAGAAGTAAAGCCGTTCGGGGCTCACTGGACTCGTCTTCGACAAACGACAAAAGGAACAAATTATTTGTCGCTCTTACTTGTGTACATTTGTCTCTTTCGTCGTTTGACGAAGACGAGACGAACGAGCCTCGAACGGTTGTGCTTCTAGACCCGCAGGTTTAAAATGAACCCTCTAGCTATAACAAAGGAAACTGTTCTATGTTCGAAATAAAAGATATCGACCGTCAAAAGAAGCACTAATACCCCGGTGACAGAGACGACGCTCTACGAAGCCGAAGCTACATAGCCTTATGTGCATTAATTACCGCCGGGAATATGTTGTACGGTCTATTGTCAATCACATATCGCATCGCGTAGGTTGGCCATTAATTCGAAATTTTGGAAACAAGAGATTTTATTTTTTAACTGTTTTGTGTTCTATTAGTGATTCTGATTCATAGATTTTAATAAAGATAGGTGGTAGAGCTAATGCCGGGCTCGACTGTGGAGGTACCACCATCTTACTCGGAAAACCTCCCGAAGTTATTCGGGGGAGAGTAAGAGGACAGCTCTGAGGCAAAAAACCAGGCAGCCCACCATTGCCTGGGACCGATGGATGGCGGTATATCCATCCCCAATTGCCGGGCCTTATATAAATCAGACTGGTGACGGGCAGCGGCGTCACTGGTGCAAGGGTTTCGGCACCGCGCTCACCAACCCGCCTGCCCAGCGTGTGTGAGTATGGGCATTTCTTCCAGGAGGACCGCCAAGATTGGCGAAATCCTGGAAAGGCCTATGTCCAGCAGTGGACGAAACAGGCTGATGGATGGATGGATGGAATAAAGATAGACGGTTCATTTTCAACCCGTATAAGTACTATAGCACTAAGCAGACGATTCAAATCCAACTGAAGCATAAATATGGTTAGCCGTTTTTAGCTGTTGTTTGCGTCCAAGTGAAACAAGTGACTCTGAAAGTAAATATGGCCAGGAAAATTAAAAACCTTGCCATGTTGCGGTAAACCAATAGAACCAATCTCTTCTACTGGCAACACTAACTTTAAACGTCATTATTTCTATTGCTGTCAGTCTTGTTTTTTGTATGTGTGTATTTGATGTCAAAGAGTGTTGTTGTTTTTATGAGTTTGTATGTGCTGTTAAAGTGTGGCGTTGTTTTTTTTTTGCGTGTGAATGAGTGTTGCAAGGCTTTTTATTTTCCTGGTCTGGCTTTAATCACTTTTGGCATTTCAGCCCCTAGATTTTGTAACAGTGAGTCGGTTGCCAACGTCGAAAACATAGATATACCATCGAATTCCGATTATCTAAGGATACGTTCGTACTTAAAGTGACGTCACGGTTCGTACACACTGAAGGCAATTTTAAAAGTTCAGTTTTTATCTATGCATTTAGTGTTTAGCAACCAGATGGCAACCGATACTAAGTGACATAAAAGGCCAGCAAGTCTATGGCATTATCAAAATTGCAGTCAAACTGGCACCACATACTCCATACAAATCCACCGGGTACCTTAATCTTGGACCAACGCCCGGGTTTCTACAGCGTTGGTAAAATCACCGAGCATAGTCTGCTGCTAGCACAATGAAAATGAAATAAGTTGTTTGTAATATGATGTATAGTGTAAATACCTCTCCATAGCCCGATGGTGCGAGAGGGGGGGTGAGGGCGGCGCGTCGGGCGCGGCGGGGGGCTGTTCTCGCGGTCGCGGGACGCGCTGCCACGAACCTACATGGTAATATAAACAACTGTCAAAAGTCGAAAGGAAATAACTTGAACTGCAAGTACAGAAGAAATAACTGCGTACAGAAGATCCACTCTGCACTTCAGGGGGGCTAGCATGTTGCCACTTTAACACCATTTGACAGTAAATCCCATATATTTTCTGTAAAATGGTGTTTAAAATGGTGTTAAAGTGGCAACCATGTTAGGCCAGCTGGTTTTTAAATGAAAAGCTACTCTCGCCACGCGGAATTAAAGTGAAATTCAGATCACACATCGCTGCGAGCCTAAAGCTTTATAAAAATGAGAATAAATACTTTATTTTGCATTGTAGGTACATAAATGTATGCAAATTCTACGTTCTTATTCCTTTTTTTTGCAGATGTATAATTTTATCAGCCCAACATAAATATATTTTTATATATTTCCCGTATTATATTTTTTTCGTAATAGCGTTTTTATTAATATTAGATATGACTTGTAAAACGTATACTTTATGTATCTATTTTACAAAATAAACAATTTGAATTTCAAATTTAGAATTGAATCGTTGATAGAGTCACGGTTTTTCGTGGTACAACGGTATTTCCCATTTTGCTATTCAGCCCCATCCTGTTTTTAAGCAACTTATTACGCTGCAAAGGGATATAACTCTATAAACGTGCTAAAATAACTCACCATTATAGGAACCGGTACCGTGAGATATCGTGAGCGGAGACGTTCGTTTACTGCTCTCTCGACTGCTGTACATCTGTCAAATAGAGATTAAAAATTAATTGAAATAGGCGTTACCTTGCGGAAGTCCGTCACTAAGTTATGGATATATGAATATAATTTGCAATATTCCGCTAAACAATTCTTGTGATGCTTTCAAAATGCAGGCTCGTGCAAGCGTAAAACATGCAACAAGCAAGCAATACGAGCATAAAAGCAAAGCAATCTTAAATAACAAGCAAGAAAACTTATCGACGTGTTTTGTTGATTTCTCTTTGAGTTGCTGCGGAGAAGCCGAGCTAGCAACACATCCCGAGGATGCCTCGTTCAGAGGCGAAACACGTATCGATAAGTTTCCGTCAACAAGTAAGTTTACATATTAATTAGTTTTAAGCCTTTAGAGGAATCATACAGTATTAAAATAAGCTAATTATGAATTACAATTTTGAATAAGATTATTATTATTTATTACACCATGCGTCATTATCGTCCAAATAATCATTGATTTTATAATAAGCTTTCTTAAGTAGTCCCTGCTTAATATATAGTTTAAACTTATTTTCAGGCAAACTAAGGACCTCCTCTGGAAGCTTATTGTAAAATCTTATACCATGTCCTACAAAAGAGGTACGTACTTTGGCAAGTCTTAATTTTGTAAAAGCTAGTTTATGTTTGTTTCTGGTTTCAACAGAGTGGTGCACACCAAGCCTCGGGAAATCATCAATATTTTTTCTGACATAAATAACTTGATAAATAAATTCACATGCGATTATTTAGAGATTAAAAACATACGTTTTAGGACCACGACATGTTCTATCTCAAATTCAAGTCATAAGAAGACAGAACAAGAGCGAGAAGGGCTCGCGAAATTATGGTTCCGTACCGACACTACAGTTGAGCAGTCAATAGACAAAATTCACTTTTTGTTTTTTTTTTTTTCTTCTATCACAATGTCGAAAGAACCTGCAGTTTTCTGGTAATCGAAATTTTAGAAACCTGGGAGATCACGGGTGGATAGGTCACCTTAAGCAAATTTTAGCTAAAAGATGACTACGACGACTGTGGTATAATCACATGATGTATAAAATAAAACTTTTTTTTCTTTAGACTAAACTGTCCCCCCCATATTATTGTTTTTCTATTGTCCTTGACCTGCGGACAGAACTCTTTTAAAGAATTTAGACCGTCTAATTTCACAAGGAACGATCGCGAATGTCTATTGTATATCGAAAATGGTAAAAAGTTGTAATTTTCCGTAGTTAATGGGATCTCGCAATATAAACTTATGGTTCTCATACAAACTTGTAGAAACTGTTTATTTTCTTTTGAATCAAATTGAGACTATAAATAAGGCACCAGTATACTTCCTTGGGGCACACTTAAACTAAAAGCAGCATTAATCACACTACACTCCACTAGCGTACATTCTGTGTATTACGACATACATTTATGACTGACATTATTAAATTACACCTTCGCGGACATCTAAAAGCAAAATTTTCAGGGAATAATAGTCGATAAACCTTATCGAATACGTTGGCTAGATCAAGAAACACGTGTTTATGATAATTCACGAACCGTTTGGTGCGAATCAGCAGTTTCCACAGTGGTAGGTAGGTCTAGTAGCCTCTGAGATCGGATGCCGTCTCCAGGCCCCATGTGAGACAAATGGGCGAAGTTCGTTGGAGCTGATATCAGACGTGATCGACGCTCCGATCTGAAACGAAATTGTTATACAAGGTTACAGATATTCTATCTCTCAATTCGTTTTTACACTCAATTTGATTTTTTACCGTATTATGTGAATAAAAACAAGAAAAATGGTTTTTTTTCTTCTTTCAGTTTTGTAAGTGTTAAGAATGATTTTGCATACTTAATAAATTTTCGGAAAAAATGTCCTATAGTTTGTTTTTGCAATCAACGGCTCAATGACATCCTTGTCTCACAACATTAATGCTATCGTGTCATAGCGTATTTGGTTGAAATTAATCTTATTCTTTACCATCATTGGTTGTACTACAACCAGTGATAACACACGAAGATATTTTTGTTTTTGCCGCGTTTTTACAGTCTGCTCTTTATACACACTCTCACGCCTGTCTCCCACTGATTGATGGGTAGACAGAGAAACAAGATAAGGGAGGTACTCACAATCTGTTATGAGCTTCGATGGCTTGATGTGACTGCTCCCTCACAGTAAACCTTCGTTTACTTGACACCCACAGCGCCGCATGTTCCACGTTCAAGGGGCCCTCTGTAACAGGCGAGCATTTGTGAAATACTGATCATACTTTACAAACATTTATATATACAAGGTTACATTGATTTATACAGACATTTTAAAGGGTTTCATTACAATATATTATGAAAAAAACCCGCAAAATTACTATTCCATCCGTATTCTCTCTCGCATGATCTGAAAAAGCAAGTGCTTTATATTTCACCAATCTAAATTCGCCGACTTTTCTTACACCTATATATAAAGAGAAAATATTCCGCTAAACGGTAATTTCGCTCCTTTCCTTAGCTTGAAGTCGGTGGTCCTTTTAAACATTTTTACGAAATTATTTTGTAGCTGTAAATTAATCACTAGGACGCTGACTTCTCAATCCAGAGAACCGTCTTCGTGTCCTACTATTCGAGCAAGAACCAATGAGATTATCAGAATTTATTTGTATACTTAACTCTTGCAGAACAGTGAAAGAAACCACCAAGGTAAACCTGCAAAGCATGTATTTGTGCCATGAATACAGCGATAAAGCTCACGTAGGGACGTAGAATCGTTGCTGAAAAGAGGGTGTACCGACTGTTCCTCACTCTGAAATACCTCACCCTCTTCGTAACATAGTTTTTTTGAAGGCGCATATGCATGCGCAACAAAACAACTTTCTATGTACCTAAATCTGTCCAGCTTGATATCTTTAAAACAAAATCAATATTCAACATTTTGGCAAAATGGTGCCTTTTAAAATGTCAGTACCAGATGATAGAGATCCTTATACTTTAGTCCATAACGAAAAACAACAGAGAAAGGGGTATCAAATTTTGTACAGTCAGCAAAAGATAAAGGTACACATGCCCATCGCAAACACTGTGATCCTAAGACCCACAGGTAAGTGATAGATGAGATAAGGTATACTAGGTCAATACATACACACATGTACTATTGATCAAAGATTAAATCAAGATCAATCAACCAACCAATCAATCAATCAATCAATCAATCAACCAAATCAATCAAGATTAAGATCAAAGTGTTTGCGATGGGCCTGTATACCTTTATCTTTTGTTGACTGTACTAAAATGCTGACGTGCCTATGCGCCTCAATCGAAACCGTTTCCTCGCAAGTTATTACAGAACGCCTATCGAACTCACGCGCTAACAGCGGCCGCAGATACACGATGAACGGTCCGCTGTCCGAGGAGAATGGGAACCCGTTGTTGGCGCCCGGCGTCACGCACACCAGCCAACCGGACTCGTCCAGGGGGCGGGCATTCGCTGGAATATCGTACATGAATGAATGGACGAACGAATTAATGAATGAATGAACGAATGAATGAATGAAAGCTTTATTCACAACACAACACACACCCCGCGGTCCGAATTAATTGTAAGCTATCTTACAGTTCATTCAAATTCATGCCGTCCCAATCGCACTTACTAAAAAAATAGTGTGCTATCTCTCACTCACTCACAGTTTGAGTGATGTAATTCTATTTCGGACCGTACGGACAGAAACATTATACATAACACAAAAAGGAAAACTTCAATACCGAGTACAATTGGTCAGGTCCATCCATCAGCCTGGTTCGTCCAATGCTGGACATATTTCACCATTTGGATTTCACCACTGTTGGCGGTCCTCCTGGAATAATGACCATACTCACACACGCTGGGCAGGCGGGTTGGTGAGCGAATGAACAGGTATCCTGAATTACTTGAAACTACATACTTCTTACATATTGTGACTTTCGTTTATATAGCCAAATTCATACTGAACACTCGGTATGTGGTCAGGACCAAGGTTCAGTAACCCTTTTTGTGAAATACGCAAAATAAAATTTAGACTTCCTATACTGAGTCGAGGTTGTTCTTGAACAGTATACTCGTAGGTAGAGGCACAAAAAATATTTTTCGTGTTTCGCAAACAGAGTCTCCAGTATGTATAGATAGCGTTCAGAAATACGAACTTTACCGAAGAGTGGCGAAGGTAACTAAGGGGATTATTTAAATGGTACTAATATGCAAGACTCACGTATATTTATAGTCTGCACCCAATCCCCCGACTCGATGTCGTATATGTCGATATGCGTTGTGGTAAATATCAGGAGGTGAGTCTCATTCAGCGCTGGAAGTAAACGAAGACAAAAACGGTTACAAAAAATATAGCAGCTCCTTGTCTATATACGATTTATTTATACAAGCTAAAAACCTAAGATAAATTTGAGCTCTTGTTTGACGGTTTCACAGCGTGCAGGACAAAAAGTTTATACGTTTGTTTTTTCGTTTGTTAAAAGTTTATACAAATGACAATAAAAAAATAAAGGAAGTGTATACGTTGCACCTGACGGTATTCTAGTAAAATCGGATGAGGTGCCGCGGTGACTACCACGTGAAAATTTTAATAAGTTCGCCGATTGGTTGCTTCAAATATAGAATCTGTGATGCAATGGGTTACAGCACTAGGTGCTAGTAATCAAGTTCAGGAATCAAAACCTTGTCAGAAGTTTTTGTATTTAAGTCTTCAGCTTTCCTCGAGCGGAGCAAGGAGGAGCGTATCAGGTTTACATGTAAATAAACTAGGGAGCCGAGCGAAGCGATCCCCGAAGTTTTAACAGAAATCATAATTTGCATAAAAATCCTTCTGGCACCGCATGTGAACGTACTAGAGCACTGCTAGCGGCAACGTAAGCACTTCCTTTTATAGAGGTTGTAAATGGAGTGCGACCATTCAATAAAACCACATACTCTACAGATCATACTAAAGAACTTTCTGAAGAAAAATACCCGCGCAAATATATAGAGAAGGAGATATTCAACTGAAACCCAAAGAGTATATTGCGTACGAAGAAGGTATATTTTAGAACGCTGCGCCGTTATCAGCTGTTTTACGGAAGACGCTGTTTCAAAAAACGCCCTTATGTCGGTGCGTTAGAGTTCACGCATTTTTGTTTGAAACTCAAATATTTCCTTAACTAATAGTTAGCGCGGATTTGTTTCTTGGGAAAAGTGTTCAGTATGATCCGTAGAATATGTGGTTTTATTTAATAGTAGCACTCTATTTACACCCGGTATAATATTTAGTATTTTGGGCACCGGATTAGGATCACGATTGAGGCTTACATTTGACAATACCTTAAAACTACTGGACCGGTTATGGAGAAAGGTGTAGACAATTAATTAATCTCGGGAAAAATACGTAGAACATAAAAAGCACAACTCCTTAAGTTCCAGTTGAATCTCATAAGAGCGAGGGATCTAACTAGAGTGAGAGAGGAATACGGGTAGACACAGTTAAGTCGCTCACCGTGATATGTCGGCTGCGCAGTATACATTAACTCTTGGTCTCTCGCTCTGTGCCCGCTTCGCTCCACATAGAGCGCAAGCGAGTTGAACACTAACAACGTCTCGCTTGTGTCCAGTACGGGGGCGCAAGCGAGAGGTCTCGCTCCCGAGTGAGACAGGAATATTGATACTTGGTTCTCGACGTGCACGAGAGCTGAAACAAAAATAAAAGGATCTTAGTTACTCCATAAATGTATTGGGATTTTTAATCGTCCATTGAACATTATACTATCGGAAAATATTAATAAAAGTCTTTGGCCTGACTATAATAGATTTCAACTATCTAATATCGTGATGCTTCTTATAAAACATGGGCGTTTAATAGACAAATATTATAGACAAGTCTAGACTTAATTCAGAAACAAAAAATCCATCTTCTACGATCCTGACACACCTGTTTTACATTCATCAATCTGGTTATTCAAGATCTTCTATACCAGGTGCTTTTTGACAACCGCAATCTGTCAGAATTCATAGATAACATGGCTCAACTACAATACTCACAAACAGCGGGCTGCTCGTGGCTAGGTCTCCTCGGGTCCGGCAGCGCGTGCGCCACGAACCCTCCCCTGTACCCCAGGATGAGCCTGCCTCGGATCAGTTGCACGCTGTGGACGGCAGATGGCGCGCGCAGCTCGGCGATGCGGCAACGTCGCGCTGCCGTGCGCGTTATCTCGTATACGTTTACTATGTATGCGTTCTGTGGAGGCAGACAAATACATCGTCACGACATACATCATTCCCCGATTGGGTGTAAAAAGTGATTCCGAGTGTGAAAGGCAGTCCAAACTTGTACAGCCACGTTTCACGTCCCAGCCCAGGATGGGTGGTTAGCCTTATAAGCTAAAAACATATGCTAATGTCTATAAATTAGTAATTACTAAAGTACCTACCTACATAATCTGACAATAATTTTAAGTATGAGATGGGGCAAACTGAAAACCAGCGCTGTAAAGTTGCTTTTGCTGAGTTTTTCCCATTTTGTCGCATAATATTTTGTGTTTGAATATTTTATAATTTATTGTTTTTGTATATTTTCGTGGCATATAAATATATTTATATAACTGTAGTTCGCGCACAAATACACGCTTTTAAGAGCATGCACGCAGGTTTTTTTTTGCAGAAGTTTTTACATTGCGCTACAGTTCAAGGAAGATCGGCAGAAACCACATTCGTGAGAGTCAGTCCGCTGACCTACTTACCGCACTTATTGCGATTGCAATACGCATAGGCGTAACTAGACGGTACTCAGAGTACCGTCTCCCCCCCAGAAATACGGATGTCATTGAGATAAAAATCTGCTTTATCCAATTTGATGAATTATTTCTCAAGTGCTTTGGTTTGTATGTGTCCTCGGTGTGCGGAGGATTATCTCTACTTATTACGATCATAAAATCGACAACAGACAGATAATAATTGTTGGGCATTATGAATTGGAACCAGGCCCCCCCCTCCCCCAGGTACAAATCCTAGTTACACCAATGGGAATACGGGTGATAAGTGGGCCTGCGTATTTTCCTTCGATGGTAGATGAGTTCACCTGTCGTTTCTGCACAACAGCGAACCCGTACGCCCTGGCAGCGAGCTCCCCGACGGCCAACAGCAGCGCCCCCTTACACTCCGCCAACTTGACGCACTCCACGTCGGAGCACTCCAGCGCTCGCAGCGGCACCAAGCGGACGTGGCGGCCGCGACCCGCTATCACCACTACGGAGGGAATTGGGGTTACAGTTCTGTTCAGTTGAGAGCCTTCTGAAGGCAGGTTACACAAAAAGTTCAATATATATTTTTTTATTGTCTAGTTAAGGGAAAATTATAATTTTCAACACACTTGCTTATAAAGTGGCCATTATTGCAGCGTTCTAAGGGTCATAATGCAGCATATTAAACACGCGTGCTTTATACTTTACATTATCGCACTTGTGTTTTTTACAATACCGGTTTTTTTATTTTTAGCAAAGTGTTTTGATGTCTTGAGAAATAGTAAAGTTTTTGCAAATAAATAAACTGCCTCAGTTAAAATATAATAAATAATCATTTAATTTTATGAAATTATTTTTATCAACAAATTAACTCAAATTTTTGTTTGGCTGTTTGGCGGATGAGTCAGTGCCTCTATTTCCATCTGCGCGCGCATAAACAAAATCTCCGCCGCTATTTTTCAAAGAAAATTGTCAATTCATAGCTGTGGTTTCGATTATGTGGAAAAATAAGTAGTGAAATTTTATTATTTTTCCTCGCAAGTGTGTTGAAAAACGTCGTATAAAACGCGTGAGCATTACACATTAGACTCTCGGCTCCATTACTGCTCGCCTTCGGCTCGGCCTGCAACCCCGCCTCGACTGTAATGTCCAACGCAGCTCACTTGTATCATAATGTACTATTACAAAATAGAACTTGAAAATAATGTTTAAATCTTTTAATGACTTACCTTATTTTTTATGACCTGGCCCCTTATTGTCTAACTTCTACATCCATTGCAATCGTCTTCAAACGCGCCGTGATTGGCTAGAAATGACATCATAGATAATTGTTTGCCAATCACGACGCTTTTAAAGGCTATAAAGTCAATCTAGTTTTTGCTTCGATTCTAGTTTTAGTGCTATCAAAATTTGAATTTTTCCTAAGTCATATAGCTTCACTGTAATAGAAATATTTTTAAACGCTTGGCGATTTATCCATCGCAAGGAGATAACAAATTAAATGTATATAATTTCGGTATAGAAAAACAGAAAGTAAATCTGGACGTGAGGATCTCTGAACCAGGATTCGAACGCTTCTGTTGTCAACACTAAAGAACTATTTTGGAATAAAGGAAATTTAGTTTTGACATCACTTAAACTAAAATTAAAGCCTTCAGAATTAGCTTTTATAGCGATGGATATTTAAGTTAGACAATTTGTTATTAAATTAAATTATATTAAAAATGGACCTTATAAATATTATACATTCTACTTTGTTCAGCCATTTTTAGCCACAATAACGAGTATGCAATTTTTTGACTTTATCTTTATCTTTATTTTTGGGTAATGGTTTAGCTACTTGTCCCGAAGGTAAAATGGCAACACTGATGCACCAAGCATATTTCAAGTGGACTCACCTAACAACTGCTCCTGCGGCACATACAACGCCTTCGCGACCGGCGCGTGCTGCCTTCTCGGCGTTATCTCCCCCCGCTCTAAGTCCACTAACGCTAAACCGCTATCGCCACCTGTAATAAAATTATATATTATTGAATAATTTTAGTTATGATAATTGTAATTAATCATGTTTCAGCGAGTTTGCAACTTGATTCCCTTCGAGCGACGGAGAGATCAATACGGGACAGTAATTGTCGCCTCGAATTCAAATAGTTTATTTTGTAAAATAGATACATAATATTTATATTGAAAGTCTACGTAAAAAAAAAGCTTAAGAATTTTTTCATTTTGTTTTATTTTATGTTTTTCCTGCATAATTTAATGTTTTCTTATTCACTCATTCTAAAAGGACGTAATTCGCATCTGAGGATTTCAAAAGTCGATGTTCATTGCCAATGGATTAATAAAAAAAAGGCTTGGCATGTTTATGTCTGCTGTCACATGGCATGAAAGTTGATTTTTTTTAAACAGCAAAAATGCAAGGAAATTGTGTGAATTAGCACTTAAATGCAAAGGAAATTGTTTTTAAAATCCTGTGTTTACCATATTTTTAGTTTTTTTTTAAATATCTCTTAATTTAATCACAATTTAATTCTGAAAAAAAAATATGATGCTCAGAAAGCCCATATCTCGAAATGGTTTTCAGTTTTGCACCAATTATTAATTTGTAACGTTGTCGATTGTAGTCATTTTACAGCCAAAAATGTACGATTTCAATTAGAAAAATGGGCTAATTTGCTAACCCGAATAGCCATATGACTATCAATTTGAATACGATTGGCTTACACAATTTCACCTCAGATCTTTATAAAAATAATATAATATGATGAAACAAAAATAATATGGGAAATATATAAACAATTTACATTTAAGTTAAGCTAATAAAATTATAAATGTGCATAAAATAAATAAATGGGGGTGTTTAAAGTCAAAATGTTGAATACTTCTCGTTTGATTTTCAAAAAGTTATTGATGTAATTTTACTGATTAGGTAACGTACTTTCGATATCAGTTTAAATTTGTTTGATATCTGTAATAGTTACGGAATAATCGGCTGGTCACACTTAACGATTACACCCGGTATAAGGTCCTACAACAATAAGTGAAAATAATAGCTGATCAATATCCAAAAGATAAACATTTTGCTCTAATAATTTTTTCACTTCCCAGTACAAAGTGGTTCAATCAGCTGACTAAATTTCTATGGAAAGGTAAAAAAAGTACGCGCAAAATTTTTTTTCTGTGGAATGATGTCTGTTATGGATACTCTATCATCAGTTAATTTTTTTCACGTTGAATTGTAGGACCTTATATATAATAATAAAGAAGAATCCATACCTATACACAGCCTTGAGCCCTCTAATACTGCGGCACACGACGCGGAACGAATAGCGCTCGCCGCAGACGAGTCTATCAACACGCATGCGCTGTACACCTGTCGAGAAATGCCGTGATTGGTCCATGTGGGCGGGGGCGGGGCGCTCGACCAATCAAGACGAGCGGATTCTAGTGCCTCCCGCCCCCCGACACAAAGTAAATTGTACACATGAAAGTTAATCTATAGTTGAAGTTAGATTTAAGGGCGATGCTCTTGTCTGTAGATTAGATAAGAAAAAAACCAACGCGAAACAAAAAGAAAACGATTTTCTCCATCTAATAGTAAGAAAGTCTTGCCTGTACATTGACTTTTTTTTTCAAATTTTAACTGGAATGGATAGATACTGAAACCAAAACTACCATTTTTAGAATTTTGTCTGTCTGTATTTACGTATGTTCCGTTTCAACTCAAGAACCACTCAGCGGATTTGGATGCGGTTTTCTTTATTTAGTGATCCTGGTCAACATAATAAGCTAAAACTGACGATAATGTTTTTTTTTATTATGAGCAAATAAAAGATAGGAACTCTGAACCGCGATTCGAACCCGGGGTAGTTTCGATAGAGTAAAGTGTATGCTTCACTACCCGATGCTGTAATAGGTGACGGTGGGGCATAATAGTCTCACACTCGTCTTTTTACACTAGCGCCCTCTAGACGCCAACTGGCTCATTACTGAGTATATACAGGGTGTAAATGCAAAGTCAAGAATCCCTTTAGGGTATGAAAGTATACACGATTCTGATGTCATTACGAGAAAAAAATATATACCTTGAATTTTCACCAAAAATTCCATCATTTTTCTAAGCTATGGCTACGAAGCTCACCGGCCTCCCCACACACCTAATTGCACTCCGCAACCCGCACCCCTCATCCGAGTGGCCAGCAACCTTGAGGGTGTCCACGCGATCAGTGTATTTTGAGTAAAGAAAATCGTCTTATTATGAGGTACTGGTACTTTATTTAGAGATCCCAGTATTTAAAATAATATCTTTACCGATCATACTAACACACCCTTAAAGGATTCTTGCCTTTGCTTATACACCCGGTATACATATCGTTGCGGTATGGGAAAACACATGGTTAAATTCGCGGGTTGTGTTGAGAACTGAATAGCTCAGTTGATAGAGCAACCGCCCGGTTAACGAGAGGTCTCGGGTGCGGGTCTCAGTTCAGAGCTCCTCACGTCCACATTTGCTTTTCTTCTGCTTTTCTTTCGCAATCATAAACGTACAAAAAAGGCGGACGGTGTCGCCGCTAAAAAACAACCGAAGCATAGCAATGGCGCCGGCATAAAAGTGTTTGAGTGGACTTACTATGGAAGAAAGGCTATGACGTGAATGTGTGCGTGTAGGGCTCGCGCGTACACGCGAGTAGACTTATTATGGGTGCTTCAGTTTTTGCTTAGCGACATTCCTTCTGACTTTTTATACTTCCATGATCGCAATGATATGACGTTACATACATACATACATATACTCACGCCGGTCTTTCAGAGGGGTAGTAAGGAACTACAGATTTCCATCTGCTACGATCCTGATACCTCTTTTGCTTCTACATCCATCACTCTAGTCATACAAGCTCTTCTATTCCGAGTACTTTTTGGTTTGCCCTTCTTCAGTATGTCGCTTATTTGGTCGGCAAACGTCCTTCTAGGGCGGTCCAGTCGAGCTTTACCTTCCACTTGCGCAGCATTTTATTTCGTCACTCTACTTCCATTCATCCTCTCTATATGCCTAAATTATTTTTCAGTTGTAAATATAACTTACAGATTTATCGGGCAGGTTATTTCGTTTCAATATCCTGTGGAGCTCGCTGAGAGCGACGACCCACTTCGTCTTCTCGGATTCGGACTCGGCGAGCATCAGCGTGTGCGACCGCTTGTCGCCTTCCAGTTGAGACGTCGATATCTGCAACGGAAACTCGACTTTATTAACGTGGATTATGGTGTTCTTTTGCCACAAATCACGTAAATACCGTCAAAGTACAACTTGATATCCAGTATTATAATTATTTATAATATATATAAGGGGACTTTTATTTATAAAACTCATACTGGAGGGATGGTAAGTGATTCTTACTAAGTTTCAATGACCATGTTTGCAAATTACGTTTTTTTTTGTGCCTCCATACTCGTTTAAGGAGGGTTTATCTCGATATTGTCTCTTTGCAAGTTCATTTTAAACCGTCAAATTGTAATAATTACATTTAAAACAAAATATCACACTAATATTATAAATGTGAAAGTTTGTGTGTATGTGCGTGTGTGTGTGTGTGTGTATGTTTGTTACTTTGTAACGCTGAAACGGCTGGACGGATTTGGATGAAATTTGGAATGGATATAGCTTATACCCTAACTTAACACACAGGCTACTTTTTATCCCGGAAAAAGCATGTCGATAAACCGAATAACACGCGGGCGGAGCCGCGGGCAAAAGCTAGTATCAAAATAAACGTCGTAAGAAATGTAATATAAAACGGCCGTCATATTAAATCATTTAAAAATAATAAATTAAAACACATCGAAATAGCGAGTTTCCTGAGAGGCCCGCCCCCATTGAGCAGGATACGAAAGTGTAAAATGAAAGCGTTAGAGCAAGATTTCTCTGGACAACCTCGCCCTAAGAACAGCGTCAACTCAATTAGTATGGGAAGTCTAAATTGCATCTTATTTACTCACCCTAAATATACAAGGTATGTCCCGCTTGCTGGCGTGGATGACGTCAGAGTCCTTCACCGAAGTGACGCTGAATTCCGGATCCCTCATGTCCATCACTTGACTCACGCACACAGATGGCAACGCGTTTCTGTAAAGTAAGCAATAGGGAATATGCATGTCGTTGAAATAAGTAATATATTGCGTTTTTTGTATTCTATTTACTTAGTAGAATTTAATGATGACCATGGGAAACTATTTTATTTTAAAGTTTTGTAATTCCATCCATCCATCAGCCTGTTTCATCCACTGCTGGACATAGGCCTTTCCAGGATTTCGCCACTCTTGGAGATCCTCCTGGAAGAAATGCCCATACTCACACACGCTAAATAGGGTGTAAATGCAAAGTCAAGAATCCCTTTAGGGTATGAAAGTATACACGATTCTGATGTCATTACGAGAAAAAAAAACATCCCTTGAATTTTCACCACAAGTTCCATCATTTTTCTAAGCTATGGCTACGCATACGCAGCTCACCGGCATAGTAAAATTCTGTTTTTACTATGTCACCGCCCTCCCCCACACACCTAATTGCACCCCGCAACCCGCACCCCTCATCCGAGTGGCCAGCGACCAGTGGGGTGTCCACGCGATTAGTGTATTTTAGTAAAGAAAATCGTCTTATTATGAGGTACTGGTACTTTATTTAGAGATCGCAGTATTTAAAATAATATCTTTACCGATCATACTAACACACCCTTAAAGGATTCTTGCCTTTGCTTATACACCCGGTATAATGGGAAACTATTCTCGGATTGGTTCACCTTAACATTTACAATTTCAATTCGTAAAAATTGGAGGTAAAATCACAATAAATACAAGCACATGTAACTTACCTGTCTTGTGATATATCGTAGAGGAACAGTTTGAAGTCGCATACGACAACGAATTGCCGCATCCAGCCCTTCTTCACGCCACCCGGTTTTGGAACCTGAAACGAAAAAGCGGTGAAAGAAAATCACGCGAAAACATTGTTGCTATGGTTTTAGAGTTTGATGTTTACATTTACGACCAGTTTGATACAGATCTCTAAGCAATTAAGATATCTTGACGTAAAAAAGGGGAAACATAAAAAATATGAGCGAGGTTTCACTTGAATGCTTTTCGCAACGAAATTACCAATACTAAAGAATTTGTATACTGTGGTATTTTCAAGTATTTTGAATATAAGGTGACTTTTATTTATACATCCAAACTCATACTGGAGGATTGGTAAGTGATCAGTAACACAGATCGCTTGCTTGGCTTACGTTTGTAAGGAACACGAAAAGGATAATTTACGAATTTCACGAAAAGGGTCATCGAACCTTGTTACTGAGCACTTACCGAGTCTTTAATAAGAATTTGGCTGCATAAATTAAAGTCACCTTATATTGTAGTAATTTTATGCTAGCAATAAAAATCGGCTATTTAATCATCACGCAGCACGAAATTTACAACCCGAAATAAAATAAACACCCGCACGCAAATAAATACAGTCGTGCGGCGTAATTACTAGTGGGGCGACAGAATTGTTAAGTTAGGCAGCTGCAGTAATATGTGTGCAATAACATCAGACCTTAACGTAGCCTTCATAAGCGGTGCCCTGTCCCGCTCTAGGGTCAATGCCGAGCGGTCGTCTCGCTCGCTCGGGGGGCGGGGGGCAGCGGGGCGGCACGCGCCCGCAGCATCTAGTGTGTACCGCCAAACCGCAGGTCTCGCAGACGACGCCTTGGCGGGATAAGCCGATCTTTATCAAATAAAACAAAAAGGATAGTTATCTGTCATTCGTACGAAGAATATGCAACAATACTGGCTGGTTATAAAATCAGGCGAATATAATTCAAATTAAATAAATTGCAAAGGAAGACTCGTTTGCAGTTTTTTTGCATATAGCGGCGCGTACTGATTGTAAGGTCTTACGTATGTAATTATTTGTTGTTTTTGAAGGTAATAGTGATATTTACATAAAAATAATACATATAATAATCGCGCAATATATGTGTTCTAGTGATATATTATTGTTTGTGAAATATGTGAATCGGTGAATATGAATCAAATTGTGTGGTGATTTAGTGAAAATTTTTGTTAATGTGAAATGCAATCGAAGAAAATGTCTACACATCTCTATTTTCGAGGTTAGTGGTATACATTATATTAAAACCTATTTCATTGCGCTACTTCTGATATATAACACAATGCCTCAAATATAAACTAACATAACGAAATACATGGATTTCTAAATCCGGTCAGCAGGAATTTTAGCTGGATTTCTAGCTCGAAATTATAGCCTTGATGTTTATGACATCTATATTGTTGTTATTTGCCCTGTTTTGAAACCCTTTATGCGCCGAGTCCCACTTAACCAAATTATTTTTATGTTCCATGCGTTCTTTTATTCAAAATATATATTTATACTCACCATGAGCGACGTACAATGATTACACTTGGTCGGACTGCTGAACGTTCTAACTAGGAACTGGTGCACTTTCTGTTTGCCCGGCACCACGGGGCCTAGGGAAGGATCCTGAAACATACGAACAGGGGCCTTATTTCTAACTTCTACATCCAACGCAATCGCCTTCAAACGCGCCGTGATTGGCTAGAAATGACATCACACATAATTTTTAGCCAATCACGACACGTTTCAGGGTTCCGTACCTCAAAAGGAAAAAAAACGGAACCCTTGTAGGATAACTTCGTTGTTCGTCTGTCTGTCAAGACCCTTTATCTCGGGAACGCGTGGAGGTATCGAGTTGAAATTAAAACCATGTACTCAGGTCTACAGTCTCTTGAAGCTGTGGAAAAATCAAACTTCTAAGTTAACGTAAAAAAAGATACGGCCGTTTATGCTGCAAAAAACGTATATTTCGACACTCTCAAGGGAATCAAAATTTTATAGGGTATTTCCCGTTGACCTAGAACTATGAAATTTGGCAAGTAATACCGTCTAATACTACAAGTATAGGAACAAAATCTTTAAACTATACATTTGTAATTAAATCATAAGAAATCATCGAGTTTAAGCAACAGTATGCACGGTCATAATTGTACGGGTGACCAAATCTTTTTGTAGATTTTTTTTTACTTTTACTAATTTGAACGGAACTCTCGGTGGGCGAGTCCGACTCGCACTTGTCCGTTTTTTTTTGTATGAGCGTGTGTGTCTGTTTGTGTAAATATAAGTGTTGCCATTATAAAAGCAAATGTGGCACCCCTAGAGCAGGTTTTTTATTTTCCTGGTGCGCTTTACATACAATTTATCCCGCGATACGCAACAAGTTTCAATTTCTTTCAGAGTCTTGTTGTAAGTAGCTACCATTTCATTCTGGAAAAATAATTAATTAATTTTTCATTTTTGTCTCTAGTAGTAAGATATAATTCATTGGAAATGTATGTGTGTAAAAACGACTTACAAATACAACACTGCACGTGAAAAATATAGAAAAGTACCCAAAAGTAAATATTACACATCGGCTAGCTTCGGCTTTGTAGAGCGTCGTCTCTGTCACCAGAGTGTTAATGCTGCGTGCGACAGAGATGACACTACGATACGATGTGCAATATTCACTGGCAGGACCTGTACCTACCGTAACGGACATTTCACTGGGAGAGCTCTTGCTGGAGGCCGGCGAGGCTGGCCTCTGGCCTTCCATTTCGTCCTGCGACTCGGCCGACCCGCTCAGCGCGGCCGACTGCTGCGACCCGTACATTAACTGTCAATTATAATATTTATTAGAATTCGAGTTATAGAGGACCTCCTTTCAATAACATAGAGTTGGTATTGGCAGTCCATTATAACTTAAACTAAGTAGGAACGTAGCTTGTGACTTTGTCAGTTGTGAAATGTATCATTCAGATATTTGGCCATTTACGCCCAATATAGTGACCGGTTTTGCGTTGTTTGATTGTTTAAGGGTAATCAGTTGATCATTCTTGAGAGGGTATGTGAATTTTATTTTTAGTACTCTGAACGAAAAAACTCGCAGTGCGAGAGGGCCGGATTCAGGACAAAATCGACAAAAAGTATGTGTTATGTTTATATATAAATAAACTGAAATAGCTACGAGCAAAGTATCAAAACATCTGGATTGTTTTGAAGTTGCATACCTGCTTTTCAGATTAAGCTACTAATTTGATAAATCAGTAAATAAATTTCGCAACCTTTTTCTAGTTTTGTTCAGTAAAGAAACGCGATTGCTAATAATTATTGAAATGAGGTCTTCTTCTACACTTTTTTTCATAGTATGACAAATCGGAATGACATACAGACCAGAACGATATTTTATTAGATAGATTTTAGCGATATCTAAATTTCATCAGTTGGAAATTTTGATAGCTATTTTAGTTAATTTTATATTAATTTAAAACCGACAGTTTGCTATTTTTTCCGGAATCCGTCCCTCTCGCACTGCGGGGCGTTCCGCATGGAGACAGTGACCTTTGCAAGCGCGACATATCCTCTTAACGCGCGCTTGCTATAACCCTTATTCCGAAATCACTATAGTTCTTGCAATCTGCGACGACTAACCCTTTTTGCTTGTGTATTTGTACACATGTAAAAATGTGTAACGATTAGTACAATTTAAACATAAATTATTCTTTATGTTAATTCAAAAATGTTATTATAGCATCGACAAATTTTTAAATGACGATATTTTGACTGTAATTTAATTTTTTATTACTTTATGATCTTTATTTATATTACTTTGTCACACTGTATGAATAATTATAAATGTAATTAAATTAATATTTGTATGCCGTAAGGCAGATCATGGCGCTCTTATAAAATATTACTAACAACTATTTGTACCTAACATTTATACCCATGTGTGAAATATTTCTGATTCTGATTCTGATTCTGATACGCACCGGCCGGCATGCAACACTAGAGCGACGTGCATTTACACGACTTTGCTACAGATGTAGAAGATTAGTTGTGTGTGGTGGATTGTAAGATCTGTGACTGTTTGTCGGCGTCAGCGCGCTTGGCCCGTAATGCTTTAGCAGTTTAAAAATCCATACAGTTGTCCAACGAAAACGCACAGACAGAGCAATAGCGCGGGGCGAGACGCGGGAGGTAAGCCAGCGAACCACCTTCGTTAGACAACTGTATGGATTTTTAAACTGTGGCTTTAGCACGCGATATGTTGTCAGAACGCTAAAGATTTGGGACCTAAAGATCGACGGTTGAGCGTGTGAAAAAAAAAACGTTCTATTGTCTTATAAAACAAACCATTAATAGTTACAACTACACTACATACTAGAATTCTCTGGTTTTAGAGGTAGTTTTTTTGAAAGCGCACAGTGTTTTAAAATCCCTTAAAATTGGACATTTCTAACTGAAGTCTTAGGTCGATTCAGACATGTGTTTTGAGTGCGAAAACATGAATCGTCATAAGTCCCCGAGAGGCTGTCAGAGGTGCTTTCGAGTACAGACTGTCACTAGGACTCGCTATTCCCTTCACCGATAATTTTAACGTCTTAAGGCATGCCACCGTTTTAGAACAGAATTTGATAATCCGTTAAAATGTCCAACTTTGAGATTTTTATCTCCGTAACTAGAAAGAATTGACACGGGGGAGTTTTACTCTTGCACTCAAGACACATATCTGTATTGACCCATGACAAAAAATGTCCGATTTCGAGGGTTTTTAAAGCACTGTGAAGCGTTCTGAGATAATAATTCAAACGCATGCAAAAATAATTATAAACATAAAAAATACAAATTAATTTCGACAACTAAATACAATTTAAAGATATTCAACTGTTGAACATAGAATATAAAATAAAATAAACATTTCAATAAGTTCTCATTCAATTAACAGAAACATTATCATACTAAGGAAGGAGGTTGCGGGTGGCGGCTGGATGAGGGGGTCGGAGGACCGCCAAGAGTGGCGTAATATTGGGAAGGCCTATGTCAGCAGTGGACAATGACAGGCTGATGGATGGATGGATGATTATGATAGTACGAATGCGTCACGTCTTCTAACGTGAACGTCGGCGTCGATAAAGAAGCAATACTTCTACAACCATCTAAAGTCTACTTTTTGCGCGAAGGCGGAAAGTGACAGTTCGTGGTAGTAGGAAATGCGCCTTTAATTCCTATGGTGCATGAGCCATTTCACTTTTCAACTTTTCACATTCAACTTTTGAATGTTACAATGTGAAATAGCTCATGCTTCATACGAGTTAAAAGCGCATTTTCCACTAGCATGAACTGTCAGTTTCCTCCTTCGTGCAAAAAAACGTACTTTAGTGCAAATCCCATTTTTCCATGCTCCAAATCGGGTCAGGGTACATTCGTCCTCTTAAAATTCGTACCGCGTAAATTTGACCCTAAAAGTATGTATTTTTGGTGTAAATTCGTCCCTTTTCAAAAAAATACATTCAGTATGTGAAAATTCGTCCTCTTTTTGCGTGTCAATTGGTCCCCTTCGTCTTGAACTCTTGGCAATGGATTTTTTATCTAGTAACAAAAGTTAAAATGAAAGGAAAATATTCACTATACAAAAAAATAATTTTACTATTCTTTGGTTTGAACATATTTTGTTGATTGTAAATCGTAAGAACTTTTATGTATTATTTTTAGTTTAGACTTTGTACTTGGAATATTTTCTTTTTTTAAATTGTACAATGAATATTGTAGCATTTTTATTTTTATAATAAGTATATGTATGGGTATTTTTAAGTATACTTTAGTTAAAGTTATATAAATCGTTGATTTTTAATAAACAGAATGTTGATAGCAAATTAACTTTTATTTTGTTATGATTTCACTTTTCACCCTCATTGTACTATCGGGAAGCAATAACATTTTAAATACCTAACGGTTATTTATGTTATGTGTTGAGGAACGAATTTACTCTGCTTGAGTCAAGAGGGACGAATTTTACCAAAAATAGAAAAGAGGACGAATCCTTGAGGACGAATATTCCCCAAGCCTCCAAATCTAACTACAACAAACTCACGTACACGAGCAAATAAAAGATTAAAAGAGCAAAAAAGAACCCAAGGACAATGAACATAGGAGTACCTTTACATTGCAACAATGCGGGGTCGATCTGTAACCGTACCGATACTGCGGCGACATCTAAAGCGCAAATAAAATAGTCAGCGAACAGAAAAGAAAATAAAGCGACACATAAAATAATAAAAGCATTAATATTTACATGAAAAAGTCGCAGTGCAACGAGAAAAACGCTGTGAAGTTACTTTTTTTCGGCCCTGTCTATCAGTTGACTTTCGTTTATAAAGCTAAATTCATATTGGAGACACGGTAAGTGGTTTTCAATTACCCTTTCTGTGAAATACACAAAATAAAATTTTTACTTCCTATACTAATCGGGTCGAGGTTGCTCTTGAACAAGTAAAGAGGCACAAAAAAATGTTTTTTTAATACACCTGCTCAAAATATGATAGATTACGTGCCTGTTTAGCGTGCGTAAAATGACATGTTTCGCACTCGTGCTTTTTGTTTTTACTACTAACGCCATCTAGGGGAGACCGGTCACATCATTTAGTAAGCAAGTAAACTTTTGTTTTACCGTATACACTAAAACTGTTTGAGATGAGTATTTTTAAACTTTTATTATTAAAAATGTTATATAATGTTGAATTGTAAAAGATGTTTCAAAAATTCAAAACGATTTTAGACGTCTTAGAAGTTATTATTAAAAAGATTTTAGAAAGAGACATTGATCTTTGTAGAAGAGATTGGCGCTAATCAGACTGCGTTTTCTTCTGTCGACTAGTGCATGTTTTGATTTGCAACTAAATTGCTTTTATTTTATTATTTCATATAATTTTTCGCTGGTGTATTAAAAAAACGTCAGTTGGTAGAGCAACCGCCCGGTAAGCGAGAGGTCCCGGGTTCGAATCCCGGTTCAAAGCTCCTCACGTCCAGATTTACTTTTCTGATTTTCTATACCGTAATGATATAAATTTAATTTGTTATCTCCTTACGATGGATAAATCGCCAAGTGTTTAAAAATATAGACATTTATTTCTACCATAGTTTTAAAAAACGTCGTTTGATACACGTGCGAAAGTGTTGATATTTCTCGTCCCGTCTGTTTTTTGCCCCGAGACTCTAAATATCAACCTTTTCGCACTTGCATCAAAATGTACTATTTCGTATTTCGCAAACAGAGTCATTGAATCTTGGTCTTGACCACTTACCCAGTCCCCAGTACGAGGTTGGGTATACAGACGAAAGTCATCTTATATTAGTAAGATCAGGTTCAATTCTAACATGACGCGGCGAACTGTATATTGTGTTATACAGGTGGTACCATCTAAGGTTTTACATAAAATATAAATATGTACATCTTTTACTGAGTACATTAAACAACTTTTTTTTGAAAGACCGCCTCAGTACTTGTGTTGTAAAGCGCTCGCCTGCTAACCCTAAGGTCGTGGGTTCGATCCCCGCAACGCATAATAACTTGTGTTCGGTCTGCGTGCTTCGGAAGGTACGTTAAGCTGTTGGTCCAATTGTGTCCGAAGTACGGCGATAGGGCTTACCACCACCCATCATGTTTGGGGGGTAATGATCGTCGGTGAAAAACGGGTGTACCAAGTATGGTTCGTATCTCGACACTGATTAACTTTGAATAGAGCAATAATTTTCAGGACTTGTTGACCAAAAGGGCAGTTCAGATTGCTTCAAAACTGCTCCTAGCGCCGCTTTTATCTCCCGATTGGATAGTACCACTACAGTTTAAAAATCCATACAGTTGTCCATCGAAAGCGCTCAGACAGAGCAATGGACAATGGATGAAATTATTAAAAGTTTTCGAATATGTTACTGTTGATAGGAATAACAGGAAGAAAACGCGGATGTTTTAGTGGCGTCAATCACATGAAAAAAGAACATTAAAATTACGGAAATACGGGCTTTTTACAGCTGTGATCAAAAATATCCAAAGCCCGCATGTTAAAAAAACTGGCCAAGTGCGAGTCGGACTCGCGCACGAAGGGTTCCGCACCATCACACTATAATATAATAAATGCGAAAGTTTGTGTGTGTGTGTGTTGTGTGTGTGTGTGTGTGTGTGTGTGTGTGTGTGTGTGTGTGTGTGTGTGTGTGTGTGTGTGTGTGTGCGTGTATGTTTGTTACTCTTTCCAGCTAAAACGGCTGGACGGATTTGGATGAAAATTAGAATGGATATAGCTTATACCCTAACTTAACACATAGGCTACTTTTTATACCGGAAATAAGCATGTCGTTAAACCGAGTAACACGCGGACGGAGTATCTATAAAAACGCCAAGAAAATCCTGTCTGTTGTATGGGAGACCACTTTAATATTTATTTTATTCTGTTTTTTAGTATTTGTTATTATAGCGGCAACAGAAATACTTCATCTGTGATAATCTCAACTGTCTAACTATGCACGGTTCATGAGATACAGCCTGGTGACAGACTAACAGACAGACTGACAGCTGGGTCTTAGCATTTTTTTTATATGCGGGCAAGGGTTATATTCCTATACAGCTGTATAAGGAAGGACCGTATTTCAGGAACTAAAATATTTTTCTTTTTGCTTATTTGACGCCACCAAAAAATCTGTTTTTTTCCAGTTTACGCGATAGGTTACTCCTATCAACAGAAAAATATTCGAGCAATAATTTCATCCATGGTCCATTGTACTGGCCCTGCGGGGCGAGACGCGGGAGGTAAGCTACATACAATTTTCGAACAAGCAGTTCGGAGAGTCACCCCGCAAGCCTCGCACAGCCGCTCCGTCCGAACACTTTCGTTGGACAACTGTATGGATGTTTAAACTGTGGTACCACTCCATAAGTTACGAGAGCTTGTTCGTTTCTCTCTTTCACGCGTTTCATGGCCCCACTATAGTACAGTATTTACATAGTGTAATGTTAAATAGACAACTGACCTTTTGTTCGTTGTTGATAGACGCAACATTGTCGTAGTGTCGTTCCGTCGGCGCTTCCTTCAGGAATTGGTCTAAGTAGCTCATTTGGGACGGCGGGCGGTCCAAAACTGAAAACATTACAAATCACATCAAAAATTCTACTTTTGAAAATTAAACATTAAATCAATGTGGAAATAAATAAAAATCGTGAGTGAAATAAACATACACCAATCCCAACCGAAACCACGATCACAAAAATAACATTTTAAATAGGACGAAACGTTACAAACACTTTAGTTATAATGTTTTTTGAGACAATACCATGCACATAGAGGATACTTTATTCAAGATATATTGAAATTTTAACAATAAGGTAATGTATATCAAAAATTATGTTCGTTAAGGGGCTTAACAATGCTAAACTTCAGTCCTACTTTAACGCTTCTGTTTGATAATTGTTTTTTTAGTATCTGCGTGCGTCAGTTTCGTTTTAATTGGTTTTGAAATGTGAGCTGACTCGCTTTACTCGATAAATTTATACTTGTAATAAAATTTGAAATATGTACATATAATTAAAGAAGTGTAATAAATAATGGTCTGCAGTTCAAAAACACACAATTTTTTTTTTGTCATATATACGGAAACTTTCATTTATATAGGCAAATGAATACTGAAGACTCGGTAAGTGGCCGGGACGAAGGTTTGCGAAATATGAAAGAAAAAAATTATGCCTCTATACTAATTCAAGAACAACCTCGACTCAATTAGTATAGGAAGTCTAAATTTTCTCATGTCATTGAACCTTGGTCCTGACCACTTACCTAGTCTCCAGTATGAATTTGGCTACATAAACGAAAGGCACCATTAATAAACGCAACTGAATCCGATGCAAAACTGAAGTTATACATCATGGAGCTCCACAAGTTATTTGCTATATCGACGCTCTATCGGTAAATTTAGTCACACATCTTGAATACGGTATACATACAGGATGATTCACAATGTAATTAACAATTTTATACAGTGAAGTGGGGTTTCACAAAACATTAGTCAGAAACTATTCTAAAATTAAATGTGATATACAAACAAGTGTTAAAAGAAAACCAAAAACAGTTGCTTAGCACGTTATGCAGTGATTTAATTAAGGGGGATAAATATAACGCAAGTAATTTTTACCACATTATTGGGTGACATCATTTTACTTGAATTAAATTACGATAAAGATTATAATGGTCCTTATTCAATCCACTGCAATAAGCACAAGCAAAAGCGAAGCGATTTAAAAAACAACTGCTTTGGAAAGAGTCGTAATCTGCCAAATATGCGGCAATGATCACTGTTAAGGAATCTCCCGAAATTAACGTAAAAACAAGTCAGTAACAATCCTTAGTCTAGATTTTTAAAATAATTATAATACAACAACAAAAAAAAAACTTAAATCGTATAGGCGATTAAACATGAAACGTCCTAAACTTAAGCATAAGGGAAGACTCGCAAAACAGTGATACAGCCATTTTGGAATAAATATTCAATTTTCCTTTACACTTGCTCGTATTTACAATTATATTATTATCCTTGGGACGTAGCACAAACATCTTACACCAGATCATATCTGTCGTTACGTTTATAAATTATTCAAATAAATAAGAAACCGTTAAAAAATGACAGATTCATATACCATGCGTTTTAAATAAGATTGGAACTGTCAGGAGGCCATTTTGTTGTCGCTCTCTCTCGCGCCATTACTAAACAGAGCGAGAGAGAGATATGGCTAGCGAGTGAAGTTATTATATGAGTGGGATCACATTCTTATTTGAATATTCCATTCTTAGATACTACATTTAAGAAATTCTAGTATAAAAATAACGACAGACATCTCAATAACAAACATAAAACGGCACAATCACATGACTAAAGGGCTCTACTCTGGAAGGACTGATACAAAAACTATAATATTGTTTCAAACGAACCGTTCTCTTCCTGCTTTCCGCTCCAGTATGATGAGGATTTCGTGGATCCTTGCCTCGCTGCTTGCGCATAACTTACGACTTTATTACTTTGAAATAAGGTTGTAAATTCTTTTTGGTCAAAAGGGAACCTAATTTACCTGTATACTAAGACTTATGACTTTGAAGTAGAGTGCAATTTTCTGCAAAATCTCGCGATAATTGATCATAAAAAAAAATTAAAACATATTTACAAAGAACTATCACAAAAATCTTGTTAAATGATTTAGATCACTAAAAGTTGAATTTAAAGGACAGATATTCTATATCACGAAATCCGTTTGGATATGGTTGTAGTAGTGCATGCACACGTGCAAACGCACTTTTTTCTAGTGTGCGTAGGGTTACCAGATCCGAAAAAGACTTTATCCTGGCAAAATCCCTGTATTTTCAATAAATTACCTGACAATTTGACCCGGAGCCCGGAGGCAGCAAAAATATCTATTGTTAAAACTCTCGCGTTTGCTTGAAATATGCGTGTGCGAGGTGCGGTGAGGTGCGGGGCGGGCCAAGGAGTGTGAGGTCAATGATCAGACGAATGAAATAACATAATTGTTGACTGTTATTTTTCTCTTTCTTCTTTAAAATTTCTGTCAAATTTTCCCTGTTTCCTGTCGTCTGGTAACCCTAAGTGTACGTAGCCTCGGGAGCGCTACAGAACGCGCCACACACACAAAACGCGCTTATCTGTACATGTCACCACTACAACCATAGACAAACAGACTTCGTGTGGTAGAATATCCGTAACACAATTTTTTTAGTATAAAAAGAGGTTTAAGGGCAGATGTGTCGCTTTCAAAACTCTTTACAAATCAGAGCTTTTTTTGCAATAAAAAAAAGAGTTAAATGAAAAAAGAAAAATAACATAATCGAACAGAACTTTTAATAATATTATTTACATGCAACAAGGGTTTGTACAGAGAACATGGGTAGTTTTAACATATACACTACATAGGTCTGTATTTTTTACATAAAAAAGGTACAAAACACGGATTTATAAATGCAATTTCAAATGTGCTAACCCTTAGTAGTTACTTCAAAAAAGAAATAATTTTTAAAAGAATCTATTGTACATTTAATAAAAAAGAGATTCTATATTACTCCTAAATATAACTTAAAAATAAATAAATAATAAAAAAATCCTGTATTAGGTCATAAGTAAATTGAAGCCATAAATAAATTGTTATCTTTAAAAATTTTGACTAGTTCGAATGACTGAGGCTTCTATTTAAAATCTTTGGCAAAATCTTCGTTTTAGACTAGAAAGCAAAACAGACTAGATTCTTTGAAACATAATTGGAACACCTTTGGTGACAATACATACAAAAATATTTGGTATAAAAAGGAAATCAAAAACTTCTTTAGAATAGTTTTGAGCACTACAAAATTATGATCAATTTATCAAATACTGACTTCAAATCAGGTAACATTTAACAATGTACTTTCAAAAGCAGTATCTATAGCCAAATACAAAATCATAGACAAGAATGTTTATAAACAAAAATACGGTAAGAAAGAAAGTCTTCTTGCCTATAGAAAACTTTTTTCTCTGATTTATGAACTAAAAAAAGTAACAAAACTAAAATGGAGCAACCTTTAGTCAAGTTTTTAAGCAGTCAATATATGCCCGACTGACGAAAAGTAGAAATATTTGTGAACAAATAGTTTCACGAATAATGAAAGTCAACATTCGATGATGCTCCAAATATTTTTATGTTTTTTCGTATTTAATTTTCAGCTTGACTACTTAGCAAATTGTCTTCTTGATCGAAGAAAACAAAACTTTGAATAAAATACTGTAGTTTTTTCCAATTCAGCTCAATGTTGTACATAAATAAAACATACTGAATTTCAGTCGTAAATATGGTGGTAAACCAGGATAGCAACTCCCCAAATACATGAAGTCACGCCTATAAAAAGCGGTAGGTATGGCCTCAACCATGCCCCAACTAAAGTTACAACATAATACAGGATTCAACACAAAAAACATGGAAGTTCAAAGGTTAAAAACAACAAAATAAACATCGAAAAGAAGTCGCGTTTCACGCGAGCCGCATAACAATTATTAACATTAGTAAATGCCATAGATAATACATTTTCGGTAGACATAAATGCAGTATATAATTTAAAAAAGTGACCATGAAGGAAATAAGTATCGAAACAAAAACACGTTTCGTTTAAAACAACCAATTGGGATGGATGGAATTTCAAATCACAGTTTACAGTCCATAGATTTCCACGGTTTTTTTTTATTTCGAAGGTTGCGTTCCGTTATTTTCGTTTTTTACGTCGCGGGCGGCGTTGGACTTCAGAATGGGAGATCCAAGAAGCCATTTCAGATTAGGATAGTATTTGACGTCATCAGGTAAAGCGTACATTCGTTCGTGTATTGGATGGGTTTGTGAGGACACATGTAACGAAAACAAAAAGAAAAGGTGCACTAAATAAACATATTATGCTGCATAGATACATAAATAGAAATACGATGTGAAAAAGTAAATAAATATGCCAAGAATAAAAAAATCAACCTTATCTTTAAGAAGCCATTTTATTACAGAAGAAATCACATTAAACATTTTCCCATGAATACTTTAAAATATGCATGAATGTAATTTTAATATCCAGCTTTAATTATTTCAAAATGAAAATTACAGTTACGTATTTTGACTAAAAATTACTCTATGTAAAATACTTAAACGAATTATCCAAAGGACACGCATTTAACCGTTATCGTTAATGTTACGAAAATAATTATACTGAATACTAGCTTTAGCCCTTAGCTTCGCTCGCGTTCAATAAAAACTATTATCGTCAGTTTTCGGCTTGACGGTTATTTTATCGACATCCTTTATAGCCTATATGTTGACCAGGGTCACTCTGTAATAATAAATAAAACCGGATCCAAATCCGTCCAGTGGTCCTCGAGTTAAAATGGGACGGATAGGCAAACAAAAATTCAAAAAAATGTAGTTTAGGCCTCAGTTCAAAACGAGACACGCCTTTTTCTGCAACTTTATTGTTATCAGTATATTGAATGAATGTAGAAAATCGTCCTGTTATGTTTAATTTAAGACTCACTCAACCCGACCAAATTAAATTGACCATATTTCAGTAACTGAGCGGGGTTTTGTATTACATCTACACCGCTTCTCCACAAAACTTAATGAAGGCAAACTGGAATCAAACTTTTATATTGACCAACACATTGAAGGTCAAAACTCCGTCACCCTTTATTGTTTACAATTGATTTTAAGTACATCTTCAGGATATGGGAAGATGGTCCAATTCTAAGCACCCGGAATAGAAAAACTTGTACGAACAGACCGATGGATGTGGAAGAGACAAAAGAGGTGTGTCAGGATCATAGCAGATAGAAATCCGTGGTCTCTACCTACCCCACTAGACAGGCGCGAGCATGTGTGTATGTTTTTCACTACTTCCATATCATTGTCAATCATTATGGACGCTAAATGGCACTGGCTACAAAGTGTGGTTTATATTTTTGGGACATTACCGCTTTTCATTCTAAACTTAACAAGATGTTTTATATGAACCCGTCTAGTTAACTATAACGGATCATTGGCGTGTCCAGTGGATAATTCGTTTAAGGTGAACCATTTAATTATATACCCTCTAGGCTAGGACAAAACCTGCATAAATACACAAGAAAATTCAAATAAAAGCACATATTCTATCATAAATCCTAAGAAAACTTTCCAAGAAATATGAATGTCCCGCATGTGTTCTTTCCTTGCCGCGCGAGTGTCGACACATTAGGTACAGATCTGCTAATGATATAATGCGCTTAGAAATCTTCGCCAGTGTTCGTATTCTCGATAATAGTAAAATCATAAATTGTAAGGGCCTTTGCACTACCATTTGGAAACTTATTAGAGAAAATAGGAGTCAAAGACATTTTAGAGCATGTGCAAAAAATAATTTTGTTTATCTCGTGCATTATTGCGAGAGTGACGAAAATTCCTATACGCATTATTTAAAGCCTGACCGAAAAAATAAAAACCTCGCGGAAACCATAATTCATAAAATTGCGAATAACAACAGTACTAATTTCTTCTACTGGCAACACTTAACTTTAAAACGACATAATGTCGACTGCTGCCAAAGTGTGGTTTTGTTTTTTGTTAGTGTGTACTGTGTGTATATGCTGTCAAAGTGTTGTGTTGTTTTTTGATTGTGTGTGTGTTGCAATTATAAATAGGTAATAGGTTTTTTTATTTTGCTGGTCATGCTTTACTACTGTTTAAAGCCAGTAGTATACAGAAGTAGTGTGTATACTCACACGAGTTGCCGGGCTGGTGCGGCTGGTCGAGTCGCGCCTGCATGTCGCGCATGTGTTGCTCCTTGCGCTTCAAGTCGTGCGCGAGAGTGTCGAGCCGTTGTCGCGTCTCGTGCAGTTCCCTGGGGAAGCAAAGGGGAAATTGGGTGAGCTAATTAACTCGTGGGGCGCGAAATACCTATATTTTGTTATTACTACCAGATTTACTACCTGTGGGTGGTAGAGCTGATGCCGGGCTCGACTGTGGGGGTACCACCATCGTACTCGCAAACGAAGTTATTCGGGGGAGAGTAAGAGAACAGCTCTCCGGCAAAACCAGGAGGCCCACCATTGCCTGGGACCGATGGATGGCGGTATATCCATCCCCAAATGCCGGGCCTTATATAAAACAGACTGGTGACCGCAAGGCCAGCGTGTGTGAGTGTGGGCATTTCTTTCAGAAGGGCCGCCAAAAGTGGCGAAATCTTGCCTGTATTCTCATTGTTGCTTTACAATTCAACTGACCATCAATAACCCCCCCTTAAGGCGACTCTATTCGCCTTAACTCCCATACTAGCGCTGTTCGCTGATTATATCCTTATTGATAGGTACTTGCTTATTATTTTTTCTTTTTCAACATATCCCATACACACCTAAAACATTTATCAAAATCAAATACATACAAAAGTTACAAGCATATAAAGTCCTGGATTTTACACATATTTTCATGAATGTTTATGTATCGTAATGTCCTAGAAGCGATACAACAAATCAGATAATTTTAGTTTCACAGCATAGTATATTTTATACTATTCAAAAATATTTTTGTTTTATTTCGATTTTTGGGATATTTCTCCTGAAATCATAGGAAGACCTAAAACCATTCTCGAGTTTTTTCAAGACATGAATTTTGTCTCGCGTTAGCTTAGTGTTCGGTTAGTTCCGTACGAGCTCGGGAAATCATCGCTATACATATTCGAAGTGGCTGTGTTTGTAAAGACTAACCCCTCGCTCTTTGTTAAACTTTCCGAAGTTAAACTTACAGATGTTAGACAACAATTTAGGCATCACTTGTGTATAAGGGAATCAAAAACTGCTCTAATGAAAAAAAGTATCTATTGTATGGCACCTAAAATTTATAATAAAATCCCTAATGACATAAAAGATTTAAAATTAGTACAATTTAAACATAAATTATTCTTTATGTTAATTCAAAAATGTTATTATAGCATCGACAAATTTTTAAATGACAATATATTGACTGTAATTTAATTTTTTATTACTTTATGATCTTTATTTATATTACTTTGTCACACTGTATGAATAATTATAAATGTAATTGAATTAATATTTGTATGCCGTAAGGCAGATCATGGCGCTCTTATAAAATATTACTAACAACTATTTGTACCTAACATTTATACCCATGTTCACAAATAAATATTTCTGATTCTGATTCTGATGAACGTTCGGGCCTACCAATAACGGTCAGTCAGTGCTCTATAATCCGAAGTTGAATGTAGAATGAAATAGCAAGCATAAGGACCCCGTGCGCGACTGACTTCAAGCCGCCGGATACAGCCCTCTTAAGGTGTAAAAGTGACTAATTTCGAAAAAAAACCTTCCTTAGCGGGTGGCTGCGTCCTTTACGAAGACTACCCGCCAATTTTGCTACCGATTGAACTTTTCTATTAAAACAAGACTAAAAGTAGTTTATTCGAAAATTTAAACAACACATTCTGCCCTAATTTATCGCAATAAAAAGGTACGGCCTTTCAAAGCGTATTTTCATACTAACCATCCCACTCACTGATTTATCATCAAAACTTACAAGGTACTTCCCGATAACTCCATCCATCCATCCATCCATCCATCAGCCCGTGTTCGTCCACTGCTGGACATAGGCCTTTCCCAAATTTCGCCACTCATGTCGGTCCTCCGTCCTCCTCATCCAGCCGCCCCCCGCAACGTCTTTCAGGTCGTCGGTCCAGCGGGCACGAGGTCGTCCTACACTACGCTTTGCTGTACGTGGTCTCCATTCTAAAGCCTTTCGGCCCCAACGGCCATCATGTCGGCGACAAATATGGCCTGCCCACTGCCACTTCAACTTACTGATTCTGCAGGCTATGTCGGTTACTTTAGATCTCCGACGGATCTCCTCATTTCGGATTCTATCCATCAGAGATACCCCAAGCATAGCCCGCTCCATAGCTCGCTGAGCGACCTTAAACCGGTGGATCAGACCCTTTGTAAGAGACCACGTCTCAGCGCCATACGTCATCACAGGAAGGACGCACTGGTTGAACATCTTAGCCTTTAAGCACTGCGGTATTGACGACGTAAATATGTGACGCAACTTTCCGAATGCTGCCCAACCCAAGCATATTCTTCTGTCAGCCTCGGCGTCGAAGTTGTTTTTATCCAGCTGTATGACTTGACCCAGATAAACATATTTTTGAACAACTTCGATGCTGACATTGTCGACGGTTATTGGCCCTTGGATGACGTGACAGTTGGACATGACCTTAGTCTTATCCAAATTCATCCGCAGGCCCACTCGTCTCGAAGAATCGCCAAGGCCGCGCATCATTTCCTCTAGTTCCTGCAGCGATTCCGCCATTATGACGATGTCATCGGCAAAGCGAAGATGTGAAATGTACTCTCCGTTTACGTTTATGCCTCGTCCACTCCAGTCTAGTGTTTTAAAGACGTCCTCCAGCGCGGCGGTAAACAGTTTTGGAGAAATAACATCTCCCTGTCTCACGCCGCGCTGAAGATGTATCGGTCTTGTTTGTACACCCTGTACTTGGACGGACATCGTAGCGGAGTCATACAGACATTTCAACAACTCCACGTAACGCCAGTCAACTTGGCAACGCTGCAAGGACTGTAGAACAGACCAAGTTTCGATGGAGTCGAAGGCTTTCTCGTAGTCCACAAACGCTAGGCATAAGGGCTGATTATACTCTTGGGTTTTCTGTATAACCTGCCTTAGCGTGTGAATGTGGTCCACGGTGCTGTAGCCTTTTCGAAACCCAGCCTGCTCTGGTGGTTGGAAGTCGTCGAATCGTTGGGCGAGACGATTCGTGATAACTCTTGAGAACAGCTTGTAGGTGTGGCTCAGGAGCGCAATTGGTCTATAGTTCTTAAGTAGGATTTTGTCCCCTTTTTTGAAGAACAAAATGACCAGACTCCTGCTCCACTCCTTTGGCGTAGTACCTGTGCGAATGACGGCATTAAAGAGGTCCTGTAGCTGTCCGAGTATAGGGTAACCTCCAGCTTTCAGGAGTTCAGTTGTGATGCCGTCCTCGCCCGGCGCCTTATTGTTTTTCAGCTGTTCAAGAGCTATCCTAATCTCACCCATTTCGACATCCGGGAGTTCATCGGTGTAGTGGCGGACTAGAGGTGCACGTTTGTCGTCTTTATCGCGAGCAGTTGGCTTGGGAGCGTGTGAAGAATATAGGAGCGCATAAAATTTCTCGATTTCGGCGAGGATCTCTGGCCTAGAGGTAACGGTTCTATAGTCAGATGTCTTCAGCTTCGTCAGATTAGTCCTTCCTAACTGCTGGGCAAAAACTTTTGAGCCTTTGTTTCGCTTGATCGCGTCTTCAATGACGCGAGTGTTATGTTGGCGCAGGTCAAAACGAATTTGCCTTTTAACGCGCTTGTTAAGAAGGGAGTAATCTGCAGAATCTGAAGACATTTCCCGTCTCTGCCTCATCAGGTCCAGAGTTCCACTCGAAATTTTGGACTCCTTAGTCTTTCGCTCCGGCTTAAAATAAGCCCTGCCTACCTCGCGCACGACATTCGTGAAATTGTTAGCAAGCTGGTCAACGTCCTCAGTGGTTTCTAACAGGGCAAATCGGTTCTGAAGTTCCATTGCCAGCACGGTTTTCAGAAGGATAAAAGTACATCAACATTACTTGTAAAATTTACCGACGAAGTTAATAGTTATCTCAACGATAAAAAATTTGTTGTTGCTGTATTTTTCGACTTTAAAAAGGCCTTTGATACCCTACGGCACGAGACGCTGCTTGGGGCGATGGCGGAGTGCGGGATCAGCGGACCGCTTAATAGCTGGTACCGCCAGTACTTGACGGACCGCTCGTACCGGGTGAGAGTGGGCGAGGAGCACAGCGGGCCGCAGCAGTGGGCGGCGCGGCGCGGGGTGGCGCAGGGCTCCGGCTGTGGCCCGCTGTGTTACCTGATGCACGTGAACAGCATGTGCAACGTGGTCCGCCATTGCTCAGCGTACATGTTCGCGGACGACCTGTGCACGCTGCGGGCCGGCCGCGACATGGGCGAGGTGTCGCGTCTCGTGCAGGAGGATATCGACAACGTAGTGCGATGGTCACACGATAACGGAATCGTACTCAATGCCGAAAAAACTAACCTCCTTGTTATCCGGTCTCCGTACTCTTGTACCCCGGACTCTTCATGTCAACTGGTTGCCCACGACTTTAACTGTTTCCATAATAACTTATCTAATTGTAAATGTAAAACAATAAAGCAAGTTCCATGTGTTACATACCTAGGAATGTGCATCGATGAAAATATGGGCTGGACTAAACACATAGAAAGGATATTAAATAAGCTACGCATATTGTTATTTAAATTCAAACATCTTAGTTACAAAGTACCAATTTCTGTGCTAAAAACTATATATATGTCGTTGGTTGACTCAATTATATCTTATGGTGTGGACTGCTATGGATCTATATTTAAAACATACATGGATAAGATTGAAAATATACAAATAAAATTCTTAAAATTCCTAGTCAGTAAAAATGTTAGGAAAAAACACAAAAATAATATTAAAATATTGTACTCATTATGTAAAATACTACCGGCTTCATTAAAATATAAATACATAATTGCAGTAAATGGCCATGGCACCCCAGATCATAAGATACCTAAACAGCATGGGCTCAACACGAGAGCAACTGCTCAGGGTAAATATGAAACAGTAAAAGTGAATAACTACTTTGGCGGCAGATTGCTTAAACGCAAAATTCCAATGTTATATAATGAAATGCCTGTTCGTATAAGATCTGAACAAAATAAAAATAAATTCGCAAAATTATATAAAACTTACCTTCTACAAAACATGTAAACATAGATTAAAATAACAATGTTATTATTTATTGTTAATGTACCTACCTACTTATAACTTAGTAAGTGACTAATTATAGAAAAAGAAGTGCGACTCCCTCCCCACAGACAAACCAAATTCCTACTTGGTTTTGTGGGATGTATTTAGATTTAAGTTATTCTTGAAATAAATAAATATATTCATTCATTCATTCATTTGGAACTTTTCGGATCCCACAGCGGTTTGGCGCAGAGAAGGGCGGAGCGTAGGCTTCATCAGACGGTTTCTCTCAAGCTGTAAGTCGATATTCAAGATGCTTCGGACAAGTCGGTGATCGCTACCGGTACAAAACCTGTTGATCACGGATACATCTTGAATTATGTGCTTTTGATCCGTCATTATGAAGTCTATCTCATTTTTAGTCTTACCATCAGGGCTTCGCCAGGTCCACTTCCTTTGAGGCTTCTTTTTGAAGAATGAATTCATCAAATAGAGCCCCTGGCTTTCAAGGAAGCTAACCAGCATCTGGCCCCGAGGGTTTCTGCAGCCATAACCGTATGGTCCGATTACCGATTCACCACACTCTTGTACTCCCACTTTGGAGTTGAAGTCCCCCATAACAACGGTAAAATGTGTCTTGGTGGTGTTATGTCTGGCCTTTGATATGTCATCATAGACGGCCTCGACTACATCATCGGAGTCGCTCGACGTGGGGGCATACACTTGAATGACTTTAAGAGAATATCTCTTGTTAAGTCTAAGAACAAGATATGCTACCCGAGTAGAGACACTACCGATTTCTAACACGTTGCTAGTGAGGTCTTTGTTGACCAGCATGCCAACTCCACCGACAGACAATTGATCGCCCTCTCGATAGTAGAGCAGGTGTCCTGACTCTAGGGTTATCAAATCAAATCAAATCAAATCAAAATAATTTATTTCGGATAAAAATCCATATTTTAAACATTAAAATTATAAGACAAACAATACAAAAATTACAAAAATTAAGTTACACAAAAGTTTACAAAAATTAAATTAAATTAAATTAAATTAAATATCCATAGACAAGTCAACGCATTAGCCCGTATAAAGAATTGGGATGTTTAATACGCTGAACCCAATGCTCCATAATAGGACCCTCCGTATTTTCAGCAATCACCCTCAGAATGCTGTTGTCACTGCCTCGAACTCTGCTCAGAAGTGAGACTGTTTTTTTGCGCAATATTGCCTGAAAACAGTCAGTACGCGCCTCGGCGAACATTCCGGACGCGCTGCAGCGCCACGGCAGTCCCAACAACATCCTGAACGCGTTATTGTATTGTACCCGCAGAGCGCTGATGGACTTTTGTGTGTAGTTTATCCACAAGTTGCTTGTATATAAGGATGTACAATACGCTTTAAATAATGTTATTTTCACTTGCTCTGTACATCTAGCAAACCTACGTGATAACATATTACTCCGGACCGCCAGCGCTCTGCGTTCCCTATCAATATCCTTGCTGTCAGTAAGGTCTTCTGTTACAATATGTCCCAGATATTTAAAGGAGTTGACCCTTTTCAGAGCAGTTCCATTCAGCGTAATCGGGGGAACAATACTAGGTTTTTTATTTGCTGCCTTAAATACAATGAATTCAGACTTTTTGACATTGTAGTTCAGTCCATGGCTAATTGCATATTTTTCACACAATTTCAGCAATTTTCGGAGAGCACTTACAGAAGGAGCCAAGAGGACCATGTCGTCCGCGTAGCTTAAGTTATTAACACACACGTTATCGATGTGACATCCAACATGTGTCCTGCTCAGCTCCTCGATCAGTCCGTTCACGTACAGGTTGAAGAGCTTGGGTGAGGCGACCCCCCCCTGCCTCACAGCGCACTCCAACCTATACGAGTCCGAAAGTGTTTCCGACCATTTTACAAAATTTACTTGTTTTCTGTACCAATATTCAAAGATGGAAAGCAATTCCGGTGGTAAATTTGTCTCCCTCAATTTTTGCCATAAGATGTCATAGGACACCATGTCGAAAGCCTTGGACAGATCCAAGAAGCATGCATATACGGGAGTTTTTCGATCAGTATAATATTTAACTGTGTGCTTAAGGCTTAATATGGCACTCTCTGTCGATAGACCAGGTCTGAATCCAAACTGCGCATCATGCAGCTTTAAGACGGGACCCAATCTAGCATCCAATAATCTGTCCAAGACTTTCGCCATGATCGTGGCTAACGAGATGGGTCGATAATTTTTTTTATCAGAAATATCGCCGTTTCTATTTTTGATTACTGGCACAACAATAGTCTTCATCATATCTGCAGGTAGGTAAGAGTGAACAACACACAACGAATAAAACAAAGATAGTACTCGAGGCAAGTGGACACCTGCAAACTGTATTATGGTTTCCTCACCTGATCGTCGGACTTCCGATAGCCCCAGAATATGCCAGTTGATTCTACCTAACTCTGACTCGAGCTCAGCGAGGTGTCTGTCTTCCCGTAACGTCCGTGTATTATACGTCGCCAAAAAAAGTCGTCGGTGTTGGTGGCCACTCAACCGGAGACTCTTAGCACCCCCTGCCCCACCGTTACCACGACCGCCACCGTAATCGGGAATAGTGGGGCTGCCGGGGACTGGGGGCCGTTTATTTTTTGTGTACATCATCATTGGGAAGAGATGCCCATACTCACACACGCTGGGCAGGCGGGTTGGTGAGCGCGGTGCCAGAACCTCTCGCCGCTGCCCGTCACTAGTCTGTTTATTTAAGGTCTGGCAATTCGGGATGGATATACCGCCATCACACGGTCCCAGGCTTGGTGGGCTACCTGGATTTGTGCCTGTCTGCGAGCTGTCCTCTTACTCTCCCCCGAATAACTTCAGGGGCGATTTGCGAGTAAGATGGTGGTACCTCCACAGTCGAGCCCGGCATCAGCTCTACCACCTAACTCCCGATAACTACGATCTTGAAATTTGGTACGAAGGGAGGTCTTTTGACACAAGTGAAAGAGTAAGCCCGTAAATAAAATTTCCAACTTTATATGGAATAATATAATACTAGACCATATAAATTTTGCAGTTTCCTTCATAAATTTCGTATGTAATGATAAGTTTATGTATGTTTTTGTTAATTTTATTCTTATTTGATATTATGATACGGAACCCACGGCACGAATTCTGCTCGGACTTGACCATTCTTTTTAGCGGAAGTCAAGCTTGAGTAGGGATTGGCAGTGCTGTTTCTAATGGAGTCGCAGGTATGTCGATGTTGATTGAGTCTGATGTGGAGAGCGTTTTTGGTTTCACCAATATAGAATGCAAGACAGTGCCTGCATTCTAGTATGTAAACACAGTTTAGTATTTTGCAGGAGCTGTTCGGTTGTGCATGATAAGTGATTGATTGTGGTGTGATGAGTGTTGATAATTGCGCATGAAACTGAATATGAAGACTTAAATTTTATTTGCCGTTTATACACATTTTGCTTTTGTAAAACAATATATATATTGTAATCCTCACCTCTGGCTAGCTAACAACTCGGCCCTGGTCCGACTCAACTCTTCCCCGACAGCTTGCTTCGCTTGTATCTCGCTGTGCAGCGACGACTGCAGTGTGAGGATCTCCATCTTGTCGAGCTTCTGCGAGCGACGGTTCCGCCAGCCTCCGGTGCCTGGGGCGGCGGCCGGCGGGGACGAGGGGGGCAGGGACGTTCGAGATGAACTCGCTGGGGGAGAATAATAACTAAATACTGAGATATATCTAAGCTTATCTTCATCTTTGTTCATTGTTTGGAAAAGAAATATAGCTGGCAAATTGATGTGTTAATTATTTGACACGATGTTTTAATTGATGCAACCAAAACGGAACACGACCCAGCTAAATTTCTTAAAAAGTGAACTGTACTGCAATTATTTGCCTAATATTTAACTCTAATTTTTATAAACTCGTTGTTCTTCTCCAACACTAGAAAACAATGCAAAAAAAAAACTTCGGCATGATCTCAACTTTTATGTTGACTGCAACCTATTTATATGGACTGCATCCTATTTATACTGACAGCAACCTATTTATGTTGAATGCAACCTATTTATACTGACTGCAACCTAACCTACATTCGGCTAATAGTACCTGACTTTTTTTGCTGCGTGTATGTAAAAGTTCGGCAATCATTATTTTAGTTCAACTAATGTTGACGAAAATCTAAATTTGATTATAGTAAATGACTTTTTTGCGTGAAGGCCATAACGCACCATGTTTCAAATAGTCCAACTCTTCGGTCATCTTTGTAGCGAGAGCTTGCAGATATCCGCGCGCCTCCTTCTCGTCTGCCACCCAGCGGATGATGTCCGCGATCTGTAAAGGAAATACACATTGAAACAGAACAATAACTTACGTAATTTGGAATAAATACATCTTTATATCCATCCATCAGACTAATTCGTCCACTACTGGACATAGGCCTTTTCAAGGTTTCGCCATTCTTGGCGGTCCTCCTGGAATAATGCCCATACCCACACACGCCGGTAGGTGAGCGCGTTGCCTAAACCCTCGCACCAGTGACGCCGCTGCCTGACACCAGTAGTAATAATAGTCTCAGACTTGTCTTGAATACACTAGCGTCCTCTAGACGCCAAGCAGCTCAATACTAAGTGAGTACATATACATGTCGTTGCGGTATGGGAAAGCACAAGCGTTAATTCGCAGGTCATGTTGAGGACTGGATAGCTCAGTTGGTAGAGCAACCGCCCGGTAAGCGAGAGGTCCCGGGTTCGAATCCCGGTTCAGAGCTCCTCACGTCCAGATTTACTTTTCTGATATTCTATACCGCAGTGATATAAATTTAACCAGTATGTTTTATTTATGGGCCAGCAATTGGTGATGGATATACCGCCATATCCATCGGTCCCATGCAATGGTGGTTATATACAGGATGTAAACGGACAGGTATCTTTAAACGAAATCGTATAATCTACTGATTAAAAAGGACAATTTTCCTAAAGAAACTTATCAGCGCGTTCGGATACTCCTCATGGATATATTTCGATACGATATGCTTTTGGGGTGCATTAAAGGAGCCTCTATCGATTGGCGTAAACTGAAATACAATCACTGATAGCTCCAAATACCCCTACCTGTACACCTACCATAGGTTTTGGTCACGACAACAGTTACCGTCTGCGTAAAATATTTTGTATGAGAAATAGTGGTTCTTCTCGTAAGCCGCTAGGAGCGCTGCACAATTTCTCATATAAATATTTTAGGCATTGTTGACCTCCTCTCTCCCCCTTAACATGTGACGTAATTTATGGATAGCCCTTAAGCGCGTAAACTTGTATATTAAATATGTAAAAAAGGGTAATGTTAGACAAAACAACATGAAATTGATACTTAAATCCTTTACCTGCGTCTCCCAATGCTGCATCGTGTCTCTCTTAGCTCTCAGCTCTTCCAGTTCAATCTCGAGCTGGCGCCGCTCCGACTGCCATCGGCGACCGTTTTCTGCCATCTAAATAGGACGAGCAAAACCAAATAAAACAATTATATCTTCACGACATGAATCCCGAAGGTGTCAGAGGAGTTTCCTAGTAGAGAATGTGAAATGCAAGCCACGGACCACAGCTCACACCGACCGGTTGGATGCTTCAATACATTCTAAGAGTGGATTCATTGTGATGTTGAAAGGAGGATGCCGCGTAATATATGGCGCCTCATACCGAACCCAAAGTCGTGGCGTCAAAACCAAACCAAGTTAATTTTAGGGAGACTAAAATGTACTTAACAAATCACCAAGTCTCATTTAAATTAGTATCCGCAATTAGAATTTACTGTACACTGACAAAAGCAATTGCAAATGCACGATAATCTTACTGAGTGATTTTGAACTTCAGTATGTTGACAGAAAGTTTATATTATCGTTGTTTGTTTTATTGTTTTTCGTTTTTTTCTGGATTTTACGAAAAAGTATTTAGTGCAGGTATTTTCTAGCTTTACATTCGAAAATAAACTATGTTTTCTTGCTAATAGTAGTAATTTCAGACATAAAACTCAAGCCGCTTAGATAAAAAAACGTACTTATCACTTAAAAAGACATCATTTTGAAAAATAAAATCTGTCGAATGAAATGTGTCCCATTAGGTAACTGTATTTAGAAGAGAAACATTAAGGTATAAAAAAAACATGTGTGTGTGTTTTACATTGATCAGGTAAGTAGTTGACTCAGTATATTTAAGCAAAACGCCTTAAAATGTAGAAGCCTTAAACAAACTCACCGCTTCCAGATCTTTAGCCAGTTTCCTGTTCTCGTTGATCAACATCTGTCGGTCCTCATTATCACTGAGCGATTCAATGCGGCGGTTCTCCAATTTCTCTTTGGATGTCTGTAGCTACGGAAAAAACGATTCAGTATATTGATAGGTAGCAAAAATCGAAAATATCCGTAAAATTTGGAGATCTATAACAAATGAAAAGTAGCGAGGCCGAAAGCCAAGCTATTACTGAGTTTCAATTAAAGCAAGGCCGAATGCCAAGCTATTACTGAGTCACAATTAAAGCAAGGCCGAACGCTAAGCTATTACTGGGTCACAATTAAAGCAAGGCCGAATGCCAAGCTATTATTGAGTTTTAAGGCAAGGCCGAATACCACGCTATGAACTCAAGACAAATGAATCACGCGTAGGACGATTAAATTGAGAAATCTTAATAACTTGTTATTTACTTCTGTACTCGTTCTTGGAACTTTCAAATATGGGTGACAATATTCACGTTTTAAACCATAGACACCAACAGGCCAACCCGCCTGTTGTATCTCGCTTGTTGCTGCTGTAGAGACTCTTTATATTGTATAATATTCACCTCTCGGTTGAGCACACTCCTCATCGCATCTCCCTCCTGCAGTTGCTCACGCAGCGAGGCTAGTTCCGCGTTGTATCTTGCTTGTTGCTGCTGTAGAGACTCTTTGTATTGCAGCTGTGGACACAAATTTTGGTTCTGTTAGTTAATATCTCCGCCAGCGTTTCGGGAGCAATCAATAAGCACACACTTTCGAAATAGCATCTTAAGGATCCGTCTTAGAGATTAAGGCTAGGCTCATGGTGCACGGTAATCTTATAGTAATTTTGAACATCAGTATGTTGTCAGAAAGTCTACATTAGAACGCTCGCTTCGCGCGCTGCTGGCACGCATAATCAGTTAATTTACGAGGATTTTCTGGATTATACGAAAAAGTATTTGGTGCACGTATTTTCTATTTTTACATCTGAAAATAAAGTATATTTTCTTGCTATATAGCAGTAATTAAATTACAGACATAAAACTCATGCCACTTGGACAAAAAAAAAACGTATTTATCACTTAAAAACGCAATTTTCAATTAGGTAACTGTCTTAAGAAAAGAAAGATAAAGGTTTGAAAAAACATGTGTGTTGATCAGGTAAGTAGTTGATTCAGCATATTTAAGCAAAATAAGCACATTAAATTGTAATGTAGAAGACCAAGCCTTAAGGGTGCTAACGCAAAATCTCGCACTCAAGTTTTAGGTATTTTTCAGTCTCGTGACGCACTTACATAGGTGATGTGATTTGAAGCGGTTATGTTACGACTAAACACAAAATGTGTTTGAATTTAGTATAGCATAGCATTTTCCTAATATTCTTTATGTATTTTACTTCAGCAAGCACTAAGGCACGGTCAAAGTGAAATAATAATTCCGCAAAATATGTGCGCGTGCGACAAACAGCGACACAGGTTTTCCGTACTAAGCAGCAGGCGACTGAGCCGCGCGCGCGAGTTTGGATGACTGAACAGCTTTAAAGTACATGTTGTAGTCGGCACCGTAGCTCCTACCTCGAGAGTGTCGACTTCGGCCTGCAGCCTGGCAACATCGGCAGCCGCGCTGCCGGGCGGGCCGGCCGCCTCCACCCGCTGCGACCTCAGGGTCTCTTCGCGAAGCTTGCGTTCCTGGACAAACACACCGTCACTACATTAATAATAATATAATATTTATTTCAAGCAAAGGGGCTCATAGAAAACAAATACCTTAACCTAATATACATATAATATAACATAACCACAAAAATTAAAGCGTACAGTCTGTCAAAAAAGAGTTGAAATGAATATTGAGGGAACTATTTTTCTTTCGCCTGGTTACACCAAACAAATAAGTAGAAAATCTGTTAAATCGAGTTAACCGCATTGTTATTTCATAAATATATTACCTAAATTATACTACTTGAAAGTTCAATAAAGTTCAATAATCATTTCAACACTTTTTTGACAGACTATACATTCATAGACATTATTATTCATTTGTCGGATGATTAATCCTCAGAGGTGTTTCTAGATGTCAAATGCAAGTCACGTGCCAGGAATACTGAAAACACCGATTCATAATGTAGTTTCAGGGTTCCGTACTCGAATACTTGACCAACTTAATTTTGTTGTTCAGTTTTGTACATTTTGTAGGTAACTAATGGTAAGTTTGTAATTTCTGTTCAAATTACAACTTATTTGAATGGTAAGCGAACCATGGGGCACAAGTCCTACTCGCACTTAGACTAGTTTTTAGGGATCCGTACCTCAAAAGGAAAAATGGAACCCTTATAGGATCACTTTGTTGTCCGTCTGTCTGTCTGCCAAGACCCTTTATCTCGGTAACCCTTGGAGGTATCTAGTTAAAATTAAAACCATATATTCAAGTCTACAGTCTCTTGAAGCTGTGAAAAAATCCGTTTATGCCACAAAAACGTATATTTCGACACTCTCAAGGGAACCAAAGTTATAGGGTATTTCCCGTTGACCTAGAACTATGAAATTTGGCAAGTAATACCGTCTAATACTACAAGTATAGGAAACAATCTTAAAACTATACATTTGTAATTAAATCATTAAAAAAATCATCGAGGTTAAGCAACGGTATGCGCGGTCATAACTGTACATATGGGTGACCAAATCTTTTTGTAGATTTTTCAACCTTTTACTAATTTGTACGGAACCCTCGGTGGGCGAGCCGACTCGCACTTGTCCGGTTTTTATTATATACAAAAAAGAAACCCGTAAATATAGTATCAACTTTCGTTCCGTTGTCTTACGGCCATCGTTTTTTAATAACTTAATTAAATTAACAAACAAATATTCACAAACCATGGTAGCTTCAGCAATAACGGTTTCCAACCTCGCTTCGAGCTCCCTCCTGCCTTTGTCCGCTTTCCTGATGTCACCTCTAAGTGCGTCTATTTTCTGCATCGCCACTTCTAATTCTTCCTCCTTGTCGCGAACCTGAAATAATTATTATATAGTTATAGGCGGAAATACAGAATTTAACCATGCCGCCAGGTGACTATAGCGGAAACACGTAGATGAGTTTTCGCCGAGAAAGTAGGCGAGGCGTTGGTCTGACCACTTACCGAGTCTCCAGTATGAATTTGTCTACATAAACAAGAGTCACCCTATATAATTTAGACAGTTGTAGTGTGTGTCCGTAACAGTTGATATAAATACAGTGTCTACTGATATTTGATTCATTATAATACCTGATTCCGACAACAAATCATCTTTTAGTTAACCTCCCAACAGCCTTTATTACACAGTAAAACGGAAGTGGTTCCGTATAATCAGTAGAAACTAACTACTTACCTGCCGGGACAGTTTCTGCTTTTGCTGTCTTAGTTCTGAGAGCCGCTCTGTGACCTCGTTGTATTCGGTCATGGCCAACTTGCGTTGTGAGAGCGCGTCTTTTAGCTCCTTATCCTACAACACGGGAAAGAGGGAGATGGAACATACGGTCTTATATAGAGGTTCCATAAATGTTCGCCTATAACTTAATATTTGTTAAATCCATGAACTTTTCCTACTACTTTTATTTATTTTAGTTTAAGTATTTTATTATTTACTGTTATTTTATTTTTTGTTATTGTTTATTTGTTTAAACATTTATCGTATTCGTTACGATGTTATACTTGTGTATTTATTTTAGACTACGTATTTGCTATCAATTTAATTATTATTATTTATTTTGTACACCACCTTCAGAATTTACAGAATTTATTTTCTCTCAGAGGTTGTCTGAAAGTAATTGCAATAAGGCCGTCAATTGTAACTTTCTTTTACGAGTTTATTTTCTTACATTGTCTATACATTTATCAAACTTTATTATTTATATTAAAAATACCTCCCCAGTATTTTTAAACTTTTCACAAATAGGTACTACACATTAAAGCAGATTCCGAAGGCTTTAATTTTAGTTTTAGAACCATCAATTTTATTAATTTCAAATGTATTCTTTAGTCTTAACAACAGAAGCTATATTACTGGAAAAAATATAGTTTTGACTACACTAAAACGAAAATTTAAGCCTTCAGAATCGACTATAATGTATTCATAAAAAAGGAACAAAGATTCTCTCTAGGCAAAGGAAGTATTATTATAGTATTATAAATTAAAAAACTAGAGAGTAAATGAGACTATAGAATAGAGAATACACTAACACAGACAAAGAAGCGCCTGAAAACCTACAAATAAACATGAAACTTACCTGCAGCTTTAATTTCTCAATAGAATCGGTTTTGTCCTTCATCAGATCTTCTTTCTCGGCCTTTAGAGCAGTAATAGCGATCTCTAGCTCTCTCACTCTAGATACCATTTCGTTTGGTTGTTGCGATTCCTGGAAAAGTAAAATAACCTTTAAAGTAAGGGCATAAAGTATTTTTCTTAATTACCTCTTTAGAATTAATAATAAATAGATAGACGTATGGCCGTTATCACAAAACTTTACGCCTCTATCAGTTCCCTCAAATAAAGCTATTTAATAGTTGCCTAAAGTCAGATTTTTAATTAGCTGAAATAAACTGACAGTTCATGATGGTGAAGAGAGGATCTTCTACGTAGTAGTATTATATCTTCTGTGGTTTGTTGAATTGTGTTTCATTTTTGGCCCTAAAGTCGGATTTTTAATTAGTGTAGTATACTCGTGATAGTGGGAAATACACTTTTAACTCGTATGGTGCGTGAGCTATTTCACATTGTCGCGAACTTTTGAATGTTGCAATGGAAATTGTAAAATGGCTTATGCAACATACGAGTTAAAAGTGTATTTTCCACTATCACGAACACAAATCGAAATATCCGACTTTAGGGCCTAAAATGAAACACAATTCAACAAACCACAGAAGATATAATGGTACCTACGTAGAAGATCCACTCTTCAAAAACACTTTAATAATAAGCTCCTTTAACTAGCCAAATTCATACTGGAGACTCGGTAAGTGGTCAAGCCAAGGTTGAATGACCCTTTCTGCAAAATACGCAAAATTAAATTTTATACTTCCTATATACTAATTTAGACAAGGTTGTTACACGAAAAGCATAGAGGCACAAACATTTTCGTAGTTCGCAAGCAGGGTCATTGAACCTTTGTCCTGACCATTTACCGAGTCTCCAGTATGAATTTGGCTATATAAACAAAAGTAACCTTGTTTAAAGTTATACCTTATATCGCCAGGCGATAAGCCTCTCATTTTCCTGTACCCTTCGTATATTATCAAATAAAGCGTAATTTCAAGCCTATGTACTCGTAAGTCATTGACGGACCCCTAACGTACAGTCAGCAAGGTTCCCGCCTGAGCACCTTAAGGCCCAGTTTAGTGTGCAGTGGCTCGCGGAAATTCACATTTTCGCGGACACCCTGCTAGTATTCGTCTACCAATAGTCTGACTTAAGTGACCGATGGACTCTGAGAGACCCAAAAACGCCATAAAACGTGTCTCTGATAAACTCTAATTGGTAAATTAAACAAAAGGCGGGGTTAGCTGAGATCGCCACATGGAAGCAATAAGGTTTTGAAACTGGATAGGCGGGAGCCTCGGTGATGGTACAGTTCACAGAACTTGGACAAGGATCGTCACCTGAGGGGTAATTCCGCTGTTCAGCTGCTCGTAGCATCTCAACTGCGCTTCCAGGTCGGCATTCCTTTTGGAGAGCGTCGCTAGCTCCTCCTTCAGTTGGATCTGTTCTTCTGAAAAACACATCAAGGAGAATGAATACAGGCTGCGGCCCGAAAGTCTAGCGGTGACCATTCAGACTACATATAGGGTGACTTTTCGAACATCGTCCAAATTTATTTTAAGCATTACTTGTTATTCAGAGGCAAATTTTGAAAAAAAATTGGTAGGTAAAATTTTCACCTCAACATATTTTTTTCCCAAGATTTTTCGTACAGCGTTGTCACTAAAGTCGTTTGCAATAGAATCCAACAATCATGTAAACAAATATGGCGGACTGACATTGACAGCGTATTGTTTATGCCCATAGTGATGTCATAGTGTTCTAATTTAATTTTAATTAAATTTATTTTTCTAATTATTTTAATTTTAAGTCATAGACTATGGCCCATAGTAGGATAGGTACTTAAATAAAACTGACTAAATAGATTAAATATATAAGCCATAGACTATAAAATAAAACTGATTATATATAAAAAAAGTGTTTATTAAAACAAATTTAAATCTTCGTCTTCGTCATCATCACTATCAGAAGTGTCGCCGGTGACCGTAATTATAAATGGAACCACTGTGTCATCGCTTGCCGTGTCTAAAATGCCGTCGAGCTTTTTCATTTCTTCCTCTTCCTTTAGGACGTGACTTACGCATTTCAACCATTGTTCGGCTCCGATTCTCGCCAACCCTTCGTTCAATAAAGTTTTTATTTCCGCCATTTTAAAAAACGGAAACAGAAAACGGAAACAGAAAACATTAATGCACAGCGAACCCACAGAACAGTGAATGACTGTGAATGACAATTCTAACAAAATGGCCACCTGTCAATTTTTAAAAACTAACCATTATTTTTATGGCTTAGGATACAATCCGTTTTGGTTAATTATATTAAGCTCTTGAAAAAAAATTTTTATTGTATTCAAATAATATTAAATTAAAATAATTTATTAAATTAAAAATAAAAGATAACTTCAGATTACGAACAACACTAACTTTTCAATGACTTATAGAGTTCGATGAGTAAAAAACTAAGATGACAGCTTGTCAAATACTTCGAAATTTTTACGTTGCAAATGTTTTAACAAATTTAACTTATAAATACAAGTTAAATCGTGTTGAAGATAATGTGAAAACAATGGTGCGTTCGTTGAAATCAGACTATGTTCATAATTGATCGTCAAATGTATGTGATTACGGAGTAATCGTGACAATTTGGTTTGTTTACAAGATTGTTGGATTCTATTGCAAACGACTTTACACTAAGCTACGAACGGCGAACGGAAGGCGCGTAGCCGCGTAGCGCGTGCGGCGCATGGTGTCTACAAACGTAGCCGCGTAGTGCGCACGGCGCATGGTGTCTACAAACGCAATTGTTTTTGAGATAACTTTGCATAGCCGTATCTTAATATTTTAGTACTGGGTGATACTTAAAGAAAAAACACGTATTTCATTATTTTCACTAAAGATTAAAATAAATAAATTTGAACGATGTTCAAAAAGTCAACCTGTATAATAATAATATATTGAGCACCTCATTTTGCAACAATCATAACTGAAATCTCATTAATTGATGCGTCACTGAGGTGTTGATTTTATCTTAATTTAATCTTGTAGTATTTTTTTTTTCTTGTAAATGTCACTATGTTTTATAATAAATCTGTTTTGTAAAGTTACAATAAATTAAGTAACTTTTCTACACACGAAAATTTCTGGTACTAAGTTTGGGGACCCCTGGTTTATTTGTGCTTTAACAGTGTATTAAATTGTATTTATTTTGTAACGCAAACTTTCTTGCATTTTTTTTTTCTTCTTTCATGCTAAGTTATTTTCACGTAGTATCCAAAATAGCGTGGGGCTGTACTGCAAACTATTTGAGTAAACAAACTGTACATAGCATTAGAGATATCTTACCACTGCCAACGTCCAACACAGCCCCGCCAGCTCGCAGCTCCGCTATAGTCTGAGCTAGAAGCGCGTTCTCACGTTCTAGGGCCTTCAGGGCCGCTCTGTCACCCGCGTTAGATGGTGCCTGCGGGAATTGTACAGGTTAAAATGATATCATTTAGTGAGGAGCTCTAAGCTGGGAAAATCCCCCTTAAGGACCCCACTCAATTCTACTGTCTATGAGTGCGGTTATGAGTATACAAGAAACTACAATTTTATACAAAAAACACCCACGATAATTCAACTAACGTCAAAAATCGTAAGGAAAAACGTGGTTGCCTTCTTCAGACCACAACGGTGAACGTCATGGGGTGCGGTTATGACTTCCAACAGAATAATCACCTTCAGCTATCGTTGTAATGTCGGTCACGAAAATAAACCAAATAAACACATTCAACCCACCCCCATAGTCCTTAGCATGGTCGTTCGTTATGGCCTGAAGTTAGCCGCACAACACGTTTGACAGCCCATTTTTCCCAACGATTTTTGACATTTGGTGAGGGTCGTGACCGAATCGTGGGTGTTTAGTGTAGAAAATTGTAGTTTATTGTGGACTCATAACCGCACTCATGACATGACCACTACCTAAAATTAATTTATAGAGACAAATCGGGATGAACCACCCATGACGGCCACACTCAAGACACGTGATATACGTACAGAGACCTGACTGATGGCGTTCTTGGCCGGCGAGAGCGGCCGTCGGGGCGCTCCCAGGTCGGAGAGCCTCGAGCCGGCCGTGAAGGTGAACCCGACAAACGGCAGGTGCAGCCCGGCGAACGCGCTCGACGCTACCGGCGGCGGGACCGCCTCCGATAACCTGCACCGACAACATCAGAGGTCGGAATTAGGTTATTTACCTATATGTGCTTACACTGATTACAAATAGCGAAAGAATAAAGTGGATATGAATATTTGTATTGTAAATCAAATCATCATCATCAACCATCTTACTCGCAAATCCCCCGGAATAACTTCGTAAGAGAACAGCTCTCAGGCAAAACCAGGCGGCCCACCATTGTCTGGGACCGATGGATGGCGGTATATCCATCCCCTATTGCCGGACTTAATATATAACAGACGGGCAGCGGCGTCACTGGTGCAAGGGTTTCAGCACCGCGCTCACCAACCCGCCTGCCCAGCGTGTGTGAGTATGGGCATTTCTTCCAGGAGGACCGGCAAGAGTGGCGAAATCCTGAAAAGGCCTATGTCCAGCAGTGGACGAAACATGCTGATGGATAAATTATTGTAAATACTAATAAAAATTGCATGTTAATTATCTTTGTTTTATTTGTCTCAACTATCTCTGCGGTTTTTATAAATAACTATACCTAATTCCGACCTCTGATTTTATTATACATGAACATCACGGGCGTAGCCAGGGGTGGGGGGTGGGGGGGGGGGGTTCAAACCGAACATGTTCCGAAAAAATATATGATAAAAAGTGTCATAAACTTTGTTATACTACAAAATATCTGGAAAGTGACAGCCGGAATGTATTTTTAAAGTTTTGATCGAGAAACAAGGTCCAAAATTAGGCTTAAATCCGATTTAATCAATTAAGTATGCAAAGAAAGAAGCTGTAACTTAGTAAAATAAGTATTGCAATAACAAACGTGTTCTCCGTATCATTTTTAAATAACTTTAGCTACTATAATGTAAATATTTATTTACCATACCTGTGTCCACTGCTACCACAGAACGAACTTTCTCGAGCATAAGGGACTGAAAAACTACTTGCGCAATACAACGAGTGTAAACAGACTGAACGGTTTGACTCTCATGAATATTCTCTACAGGGCAGAAATTGATGCAGATGAAGTAATGGATATGTCGCCGGTATTCGGTTAAATCAGTCACTTAACTAAATGGCTAGTCTTTTGGTTTAAATCCTATTTCTGGGCGGTCATAAGAAAATTACCACGAAGGTTATGTATGGCGCTCTCTTCTGCGCATGACTTCCGAAAAACTAATTACAACCAAGTGACTGATTTAACCAAATGCCGGCGACAGATATATTTAAAAAGAAAAACAGAATAATCATTCTCTAATGCGTTTGCAGTTTTTTTTTCAATATTAATTAATCTTAGGTGGTACTTTTTTGTCTTTTTATTTTATTAAAGCCCACCCGATACTAAAACCTGGCTACGTGGTAGAGCTGATGCCGAGCTCGACTGTGGAGGTACCACCATCTTACTCGCAAATCCTCCCGAAGTTATTCGGGGGAGAGTAAGAGAACAGCTCTCAGGCAAAACCAGGCGGTCCACCATTGCCTGGGACCGATGGATAGCGGTATATCCATCCCACATTGCCGGCGGGACGAGCATCGAACGGCAGTTTTACAGTTTGTGTGAATTCTTAAATTAATTATTATTTAATTGACATAAAGAACATGACATCCAATAATCCTGACATCAAAATAATGCTAATAAATAATAATGATATTTTTTTATTATTGCCTTTCATTTCACTTTCACCCCTCGGGGATTCATGTCGTGACGATATATATATATATATTTGTCTATTCATACCTGATATCGGTATCGTCGACGTCGAAGTTGGAAGTATCAGTCGGACTGGACACATCTGGGACATAAGGAGCCTGCATTTCTCGTAGATTGTCCCAGTCGAGACCGGCGAACCACGCGTGGTTCTGTAAATAACAGACAAAAACTATACTCTGTCTGACCTTGCCCGCGAGCACTACCGCGCCTTGGGTAGCGGCAGACGAGGCGGGGGGGTTGTTGCCGAGCGGAACGACAGCCATAGTGTAGTATTGGGACTTCTGGACCCATTTTCGTGGTAGCGAGGGTTTTGTAGAAGCCGTACGCTGTTCTAGTTATTTTAGCACGTTAACAGACACAAACCCTGCTAATTTCACAGTAGTATTGGGGTTTTGCCATTGACCTCTCATAAACAACCAGACTCACAATCTCGCTCAAAAAGCGTCCGCGATGCATCTTGTCACCGCTACGACGTTCGAATAACGAAGATCGAGTAACGATTTCGTACAACTGACATTGCATCTTATTTTAACGATATAACGTCTTAATTTGGTTGAATGCATTTTTGCAATTATGCACGTCGCCGTTCGGACGCTTTCTGGTGAACTTTTCTTAGAGATTGTGTGTCTAGTTGTTTATGAAAGATCAGTGGGTTCTGTCCACATTTTGTGGCAGCGAGGGTGTCGAACAAGGCGACGAATGTCGATGGCGGACGCGAGTGAGCCTGACACCCGAGCAACAACGAAAATGTGGCCAGAAGTCCCAATACTACCGCCCGCAATGTTACAGGGGCGCTGGGGTCAGTGGCGGTCCGATGGGGGGTCACAGCGGTCATGACCCCCCCCAAAATCATTGAAGGCAACTCGAAAAATTCCCAAAAGCTTGACGGTTTACGAACATTTCAAACAAATTATTGTCTGCCTACAAACGTCTAAGTCAAAAATATCCAAAATAATGTTATGAACAGTAATTCAACCGGTGCAACCCAAATTTGAAAAGCTCGCAAAATACTCGTGCTAACGAGGACGTTGGTGGCGGCGCGGCCGCGTGCCCCAATAAATTAATAAAAATATTCTTTATTTGCTTCACCCGTTTTACTGTTAATAGTGGCCTCGTGAACTGTACTTGAGCCATTTGGGTGCTTGATGAGAGAATTTCAGAGAATATTAGAAAGACGTATGAATGAAAATGTTTAATTTAAGTATGAATTTTTTTTTTTTCTCTCGCCTAATATGTTTTAAATTTGTTGAGTGAAACCCGCCTTTGTTACTTTATGGTACCTATATATTAACTGTGTAACAATTGTAAATATAAATAAATTGAATTGAATTTGCCTTTCCAATTTCTCGTGGTAAAAGTCACGTGGCATTGTGGGAGAGTGGGGGGGGGTGAACAAGAATATCACCAAGATGTCACTGTAAGGGTCAAAATCCAGCCAATTATGCGTCACATGATTTATGGACCAAAGTATTCTTATTTGTAGACCGTAAAGTGAACCAATATTTTTGATGCATTGCTACTCAGCTTTGTTTCGTAAGGCGTACAAATAGTTGTATGCTGACTTAACAGACAAACTTTGTTGATTGTTTACACGTTAACGAATATCTAACTGACCTTGAAGTCTTGGAGGCCATTTCTCCCCAGCCTGGTGTCAGCTGAACAGATCAGGCCACGGATCAGATCTTTGGCTTCCTCAGATACCTGAAAGAAAATATAAATGTATTGTTGATTTGCAAAATTGTTAAGTTTATTTTGAAGGCGATAATAGATATTTTTAAGGCTTACAAACCATCCCGCAGTAAAAATCAAGCCAGCATGTTGGCCCGACTCATAAACCATCCCACAGTAAAAGGTAATCAAGGATCAATCCCTTATTGTCTTGATTCATCATCTATTACTATCGCTTCCAAATGTATAGTGGTTGGCTAAAAATTACATCTTACATCATTTTCAGTCAATCACTTATACATTTGAAAGCGATAACGAGAGATGTTGACAAAGTGTAGTTAACACGGGTATAGTTACTGGTAGAGTACCAAGATAAAAACATTACTAGCTTAATGTAAACAGTTACAAAGTAGTACTAAAGACTATCTTTAGAGTAGAATGGATAACGCATGTACAGTCCCCGTCCCGAGAAGCTATAAGTTTGGTAAATAAAGAACTTCTACTAAGTTACGTAGCGACAATTCAATCAACAACAAGTAATCCCAAATTCAATCAACTCTAAGTAACATACGTGTAATACGAAACTAACGAGCAATTGCACTTGGTCGGGTTATACTTTAGCGATATAAAGCGCTGTCGTCTAATGTTTTGTGGTACTGGAACGCGTCTCGTAAACCCCTTCCCGCTCAGCCAGTACTAGCAGCTACCTAAGGCAAGGTATAGCGGTCAGGGTATATTCCCTCACCTGCGCCGCGTGCTCGTCAGGCGGCGGACAATGGAAGCTGCGCGCGTGGCTCATTATCTTGCCGTACGTCTCCACTAGAGACTCCGCATAGAACGGCGTCTCTCCGAACAGCATCTCATACATGCACACACCTGGAAAAACAATAGTATATTATAGGCCCATTTCTTTATTGCCCTTAACCGCGAAGGTTTTTCTCCGCCTCATCTAGTCTTGCCAACTATATTCAGGATTTTATCTTCTCGAACTCGATAATGATGGACATAAGCAAGGCTTTTGATCGTGTTGATCACAAGCTTCTTTTGCATAAACTGTCTCTAATGGGTGTTTTTGGTAGTTTGTTACTGTGGGTTTCTTTCTATTTATCTAGTAGAGGATTTAGAGTCGTGACATCCAGCTACGAATCAAAGACACTTGCTGCACCTTCTGGAGTTACACAAGGGTCTCATTTGGGGCCTGTGCTTTTTTTTTGATATTCATTAACGACTTGAGTAGTAAAATTGTACATAGTAGATTCTTGATATTTGCCGATGATCTCAAAATTTACCGAAAAATATCTTCTCCACACACCAAATATAAATGTTGTATATAAACAACAACGAATTGAAAATGTCTCAACTACCAAATTTCTTGGATTACTAATTGACAATAAGCTAACGTGGAAGGCTCAGGCAGCAAAAATATGTGAAAGACTTGGACAATCAGCATATCTTTTATATAAACTCTCCCAAATCGTCAACAATGACGTCGTTTTAACAGCCTATCACGGCCTTGTTGCATCAGTTCTGCGATATGGTATTATTTTCTGGGGGAATTCCACAATGAGGGAAACCATATTCAAAGCCCAAAAGAGATGTGTTAGATCAATGTGTGGTCTGACACGACGACAGAGCTGTGAACCTTACTTCAAGTCTCTAAAAATACTTACTGTACCATCGCTATACATATTCGAAGTGGCTGTGTTTGTAAAGACTAACCCCTCGCTCTTTGTTAAACTTTCCGAAGTTAAACTTACAGATGTTAGACAACAATTTAGGCATCACTTGTGTATAAGGGAATCAAACACTGCTCTAATGAAAAAAAGTATCTATTGTATGGCACCTAAAATTTATAATAAAATCCCTAATGACATAAAAGATTTAAAATTAGTACAATTTAAACATAAATTATTCTTTATGTCAATTCAAAAATGTTATTATAGCATCGACAAATTTTTAAATGACAATATTTTGACTGTAATTTAATTTTTTATTACTTTATGATCTTTATTTATATTACTTTGTCACACTGTATGAATAATTATAAATGTAATTAAATTAATATTTGTATGCCGTAAGGCAGATCATGGCGCTCTTATAAAATATTACTAACAACTATTTGTACCTAACATTTATACCCATGTTCACAAATAAATATTTCTGATTTCTGATTTCCTGCTGATTGTCAACTCTTGCAATCTGACTTAGACAAACGTGGTCAAAACGTTGTATACAAACGTTGTAAAAAAAAAACTAATTAGTATGAAAACACAACAAGACTCACCCAACGACCACCAATCACACTCAGGTCCGTACCGCCCTTGACCGTCCTCCATGGCTCGTAATATTTCCGGAGATATGTAGTCTGGCGTACCCACCGCCACGTTGCTTTGTACCTACAAAATATTGAAAGTATTACGTACACATACTGACGCCTGTCTGCCAGAGGGGTAGGTAAAGACTACAGATTTCCATCTGTTACGATACTAACATATCTCTTTCGCTTCTTCCACATCCATCAAGTCATACAAGTTCTTCTATTCAGGATACATTCTACTTAACCTTTCAATATGTCGCCAATTTGGTCGACAAAAGCTAAGGTTTAAGTCCCTAAATCGGGAAAAAACAGTTTCGCATTCTCACTTTAGATGACAAGTCAATAATAAAATTTCTGCAAAAAATAAATACCACTTGCTATTCTATTATATGAAGTACAAGATCAATAAGAATATTGCTGTGTAGTTTTATAATGACTTCAGAAAAAAAGATCGGAATTTCAAGAAAAACTCTCGTACAGCATTGCCGCATTCTCAGTATTGTGATTTAATTACAAACACAACAATGACAAAACATATTTCAGAACCATAGTAACACATCAAAAAACATGATAAATAAAACAGTTTTTCGATACGATTACGTAGTATATACTATAGACACACTACGTAAAAATGTTGCAAAAAACGTCAAAATAACTGAGGTTTTGCGAGCACGACAGTTGATTAGCGCCAGATAGACAGCTAAAAAACAAAAGGACTATTTCCAGCGAGCGCAGATCCTTGAAACTGAATTAAACTTCAATATGATAGTTCATTATGACAGTTGTATTATTGTAATATAGATCGTTCATCTCACGAAGACGCCCGTCGAAGCTCTTATAACGGTAACAACCTGTACCTTCCCATCTTCACATGACAGTTGTATTGTAGGTATTACCTTCCCATCGTCTCCCAGCCGCAGACAAGAGCCGAAGTCGGCGAGTCTTATGTGTCCACTCGCGTCCAGGAGAACGTTGTCTGGCTTGATGTCTCTGTTGGAGTAAACATGACGTTTAACTGATTCATTACATACTATTAGGGGCTTGACGGGGAAACGTTTCGAACTCAGTGCAAAATGCATAACTTATGATTGTTTATCTCATTTTTATATAAAATGTATGGAATAAAATATTGTTATTATCAGGGGTTTTTAGCAGAATTGCGTCATTTTATGGATTATACCTAGTCGGTTCTTAAATACTGTCACTGGCCATTTATTTCAAAAATAGAACACCTAGAAAAAAAAATGAAATGGCGTTCGATTTTCACATATTTTTTGATTAATAATCTGCCAAATCACAATTACATTCGTTCATTTTTTACGATGGAGTGGACTCGCAAAGAGGACCGAGTAGCAGTAATTGCATTGCATCGTTGCGGCCATCCACCGAAGACGATATTCAACTTGCTTCAAAAATTAAAAATCACGAAGAGGTTCGTGTACCGTACCGTGAAGAGGTACAATGAAACCAATGACGAGAAAAGAACTGGCAGACCTCGTTCCGTTAGGACTCCAGGGGTCATCAAAGCAATCAAGGCGCGTATTGCAAGAAATCCCGTCCGCAAGCAGAAACTGATGGCTTTGGAGATGGGATTAACCAGAAGTACCGTAAAAAAGTACTCAATGAAGACCTGGGACTACGAGCTTACCGAAAAAAGAGTGGACATCTTCTGAACGCGTGTCTGATAGCTATGAGAGCCAAAAAATGCAAAGTTTTGCTAAAGCGGTACGCAAGAAACAGACACCGCGATATCCTGTTTACAGACGAGAAAATTTTTAATATCGAAGAGAAGTACAACAAACAAAATGACAGGGTGTACGCTACCAGCTCTGCGGCCGCTGGGAATGCCATTCCTAGAGTGCAGCATGGCCATCATCCATCATCAGTCATGATTTGGTTGGGAGTGTCCTACTATGGCCCTACTGAAGTGCATTTTTGTGAAAAAGGTGTCAAAACCAGTGCAAAAGTGTACCAAGACACGGTTTTAGATCGCATAGTAAAAGATCTGCCCCAGACACTCTTTGGAGGACGGCCATTTGTGTTTCAACAGGACTCCGCACCTGCTCATAAGGCCAAAACAACTCAGGAGTGGTTCGAGCGCCAGAATATCGAGCTAATAAGGCATCAAGATTGGCCCTCTACTAGCCCTGACCTCAATCCACTGGATTACAAAATTTGGCAGGAATTGGAGGAGAAGGTCTGTTCTAAACCTCACAAAAATTTGAGCAGCCTAAAGTCATCATTGATTAAAGCAGTGGCGGATATCGACATGAATATGGTCCGTGCTGCTATTGATGATTGACCGCGAAGATTGAAGGCTTGTGTGAAAAATGGTGGCAATCTTTTGAATAAATTTTGTGTTTAATGTAAGCTAATTAAATTACCTTTTTTAAAAAAAAACTTTTTTTGAATATCATGATTAGTTTTCATTTTATAGCCAATTTTGTTTGTGACAGAATTTAAGCACCGACTAGGTAGGTACCGTGAATGTCCATACAAACTTAAAAGTGCGTTTTAAGTTGGTGTGGACATTCATTTACAACGCAATGCATAAAATTACAAAAATTTGGTAGAAAAGCCTATTTGACAATAAACTATGGCCGCGAAATGCCATAAATCACATTTATTTAGTACTTTTTATTCAATATAATATATAACCAAGCCTCTCCGCTCCGCTGTCCGTCGGACTGTTTGTCACAGGGGTCTACAGCTTCAGCCAGTTGAAATTTTCACAGAATAAGTGTTATGATCACGACAAATTTATCAAAAAAAAAAACACTTTTTTATGAGTTTTTTTTTTCAGTGGTCTCTTAAATACTTAAATAATCTTTAATACGACATACGAGTTTCAAATTTGGTCAGATTCTTGTACATACTAGTGAAGTAAAATAACAAATAATAAAAATTTGGGTTTCGTACTCAGAGGGTAAGTTGCTACCATTATAGCGCCTTGTTTCTTATCTTATTATGCTTATGGTATCTATATTATTATTGAGATTGAGCACTCTAATAATAATATTTAGTATGTTATTATTTGCCTTGATTGTTTTAAAGGTTCCGTACCCGTATTGTGTGGTTAGTACGGAGCCCTTTGCGCGCGACTCAGACTGGCACTAGACTAAATTACTTGAGACATTACCTGTGCACATATCTGAGCTCGTGCACGCTGTGTATCGCTAGGACCATCTCCGCGATGTAGAACTTGGCCATGTCCTCGGGCAGCCGGTCTTCGAACTTGGAGAGGAGAGTCAGCAGGTCGCCGCCGCAGTAGTAGTCCATTACTAGGTACTGGAAACGTTGAAAAATATAATTATTTGTGCCCGAAGTACGGTGACATACCTATCTTCTAGAAAGTGTATAATTTATTCTGTACCCGCCTACACACATTTGATTTTTTTTAAGAGATCTGTCGAAAGGTTGTCTGAAATAAATCGCTTTCGGTGATAAGACCGCCTATTGTACCCTGATAAATATTATTTAAATTATTGTTTCTTTTTTTCTGTTTTTTGGTTAAAAAAGATTGGTAATAAAAGATTTTGTTAATTATACGCACACAATATGGAGACTCTGTATAGTACGATCAAGTCGGATTGAGCAGTTTGTTTACATCAAAGAAAATATTCTTTCACACTTAACCACTTTTGACAGTTATAGTGATGTACCTGAGTACGTTTTTAACAGTGGCGATGTTCGACTATTTCAGTGACAGCTCAGATGTCTGTCCGTTATTGATCTGAGATCTCAGCGTTGCGGAGCTTCAAAAATTTAAAAACGTTAATAAAATTGAAATAAATGATAAAATATTTCCTAATTTTAAAAACCAAAATAAATGACTGCAATTGGGGCAATGAATGATGTAATGTAATGTTAAAGCCCTCATGGTGCATACGGAATTCTACGAAAGCTGGCTTACCTTACGATACGGGTTGTCAAAAATTTTGCTAAAGCTTGAGCGATGAAAGTCATATGAACGAAATTATTTTAATCACTTCATTTGTTAAAATTTAAGCGATGTAATTTTGTTTAGGTGCTTACGGTAAATTTTGTTGGAAAAACACAGAACGTCTTCTTTTCACTAACGTTCATTGGATTTTTTTCTAATCTGTGTAAAAGTGGAACATCACTACTAGTCCATAGGGTCACACAGATAAAAATGTGCAGCCGCCATTAGAAAAAACGAATAATCGTTTTGTTGAAAAGTTTTTTACCAAAAAGTGAGTTAAGATGCATTTTATTGTGACCAAAAGTTTATTCTACATGAAGATCGAAGTGTCTAGAATCGATGTATGTGAAGTTTTTAATAAGAGTTGTGTACACTATCGGTATTATTCATCCTAAACGGTTTGTTTACCTCATTTTTCTATCCGACTTGATCGTAGTATACTATGAAACACGGTAAGAAACAAGGGATAAATAAATGTAAATATTATTCCGTTACTGTTAGTTTTTTTTGTTGATTTTTGATTGATTGACAACATGGTTGATAATACAATAGAAAGTTTTGTCATAAATCCGGCTGATTCGGACTATTCCGACGAATCATCTTCTAATACAGACGACAGCGATTATAATAGGAAGTTCAAAATTTGTATATAATTTATTCAAATAAAAACTCGCCATGTTGAACTAATTTCTTCTACTGGTAACACTAGCTTCAAAACGTCATTGTGTCGGTTGCTGTCAAAGTGTGATGTTGTTTTTGTTTGTTTGTGTGCATATGAGTGTTGCCATTATAAAGGCAAATGTGGCGCTCTGGGAGAGGTTTTAAATTTTTTTGGTCAGGCGTATTTGACCAAACGAACAATATTCTTACCAGGTTGTTTTCGTCCTGAAAGGCGTAATGCAGGTTGGTGATCCACCTTCTGTCTCCAAACACGAGCACATCTCTCTCCTCCTGGAAGCATGCCGTTTCTGCTCTCTGAAAACAATACAATTAATTTATTAGTAAAGAGAACAGAAAATAGGCAATTCTTGGACGAGTATATGTTGTAAAGCTAACAAACAAACACTTAACCATAGATAAAATCTAATTCATCTATCCATCTATCGGCTGTTCACTGCTGGACATATGCCTTTCAAAAATTTCGCCACTCTTTGTGGTCCTCCTGGAAGAAATGCCCATACTCACATACGCAGGGCAGGCGGATTGGTGAACCCTCGCACCAGTGACGCCGCTGCCCGTCAACAGTCTGTTTTATATAAGGCCCGGCAATTGGGGATGGAAATACCGCCATCCATCGGTCCCAGGCAATGGTGGGCCGCCTGGTTTTGCCTGAGAGCTGTTCTCTTACTCTCCCCCGAATAACTTCGGGAGGATTTGCGAGTAAGGTGGTGGTACCACCACAGTCGAGCCGGCACTAGCTCTACCACCTTAATAATGAAAACTATTTTCGTTGATATTTTGAATACAGATATTTTATCCCACAATGGCTCGGTGCGTGCAGGCATACGTTTCTGAAACGCGCTCTTGCTCACACACATTACGCGCGCACACGTGGGAGCGAGAGCGCGCATGACCACAACCAAGCCTGAATCGCCAAAACATATATACCCAATACCAATGTGAATTTAATTTTAAATATACGAATTTTTATTATTATTCTTTAATTTTCGGATTTAAATCCGGTATAAAAGCGAAATTTAAGGGAGCGTTCAAGTATTACGTAACGAATTTGGGGGGTCTTGTAGAACGTTACGATGCGTTACAGGGGCGGGAGCGGGGGTTTAATTACGCGTTACGTAACATTGGTTTTTTTAACCCTTCAGAACGGTCGCGTAATGAGATGCGTTCACGCATTTTTTAAAACGTTTTTTCTCAAAATTTCAAATGGAATAACCATTACTAGGGGGAGGGGGGGGTACAAAAAAACGTTACGGCGCGTTAAATGGGGGGAGGGGGGGTCAAAATCTCCAAAAATTGCCTTACGTAATACTTAAACGCTCCCTAACTAGAACCTTGAAATCGGGTATCCTAAAGAAAACGTTTTTAATAAAATATAGGTTAAAAATGAACCCCTAGCTTTATTGAAATCTATGGATCAGAATCACTAATAAAAACAATTTTCTTTTTTTTTGTTTTCCAAATTTCGAATGTATGGCTCTAACCTACACGACGTGACGTGTGACTGACAATAGATAGTAAATATTCCCGGCGGTAAATAATGCACATATGTACACATAGGTTTCGTAGAGCGTCGTCTCTGTCACCGGAGTATTTGTGCTTCTTTTGTCGATCGATATCTTTTTTTCAATTATAAATCATGACAAAAGTTACAAAACATGTATTTTTTATTTCGAACATAGAACAGTTTCTTTTGTTATAGCTACTGTTCATTTTCAACATGTATAAAGAAACAAACTAAAAGTAGATACCTTCAACATCTCCCACTTATTGAGTATCTTCATAGCGTAGACTCTATCGCCGGTGGTCGTGGAAACAGCGCCACCAGACCCCGCTGCCATGTTCACTCCACCGTCGCTGCCCTGTTGCACAAACATTCAAACATTCTATCATTATTGTTTTTTTTACTTACGCCTGGTGGAAAGTGTCAAGACATAAGAGGAAGCGCGCTCGTCCAGCAATGGAGAAGAAATCGCAAAGCTATTCTCAGATGGCGCTGCCATCGCTTGACCCATACATTTCAGCTGCCATTTTTTGTGAATTGTTTTTGTCGTACTTTTACCATTATTATTCTTTGATTCTCCGTTTTTTTATCAGTCGGGTATGAAAATGTGTTCAACGTGGACAGTCCCACGGCTAAAGGACCAGTTACGAATAAGAGGGGCTTCTTTACGAGGCAGAAAAGCAGATCTTGTCAGTCGGTAAATAAACTCAGAAATTAAATATGTAATTTATGTACATGTAATTATAACACGTGGTGTTAAAATTACGTTTTTTTAACGTTCGCGTTAGCTAGATTACGGATTTACACCGTATTCTCATGTTATATCCCATCCATAACATAACCTAAAACTGTTCTTCAGCTATCTAAAATTATCGTTTTGTTGCAGGCTAGAATCATTTGACGGGAATTTTAACTTTAATAAACCGCAGCACGATTCTGAAACCGAAGTCTGTTTCATCGAAATGCCTAAAACACAAGTTGATTTAAAGTTTATTTTTATTTTCGTAGCCATTTCCCACAATTTTCTCATTTGGGGATCTTTAGGAAAACTATGATTTCCATTCTCATTGTATCCAATGGCTATACAACGAGGCATTTTCAAGGAAATCCACAAAAATTTGTCCAAAACAGAAGCTTTGTTGAGATCTGACAGTTAGCTTGGGTCAAGTGATAACACCGCCAGTTTGACAGTTTTCTTCCCCATTGGGGGAGTGAGCGCAGGTATCAGCTTACATGCAAGTTTCAAATTTGCACATATTATTGTACCTAGACCTGCCAAAAGTTCTGTCCCTCACATTAGGTTGGATATTTTATATTTTTATTCCTAGATTTCTCTATTTTATGCATGTGTATAAATTAATTTTTGTAGCCCAACCTAAATATTTTTTGTATGTAATTCCCTTATTAGTATATACGTATTATTTTTTTACTTTAAAAGATATTTGTTGTAAAGATTAACTTTGACTTGTAGAAAGTATACTTTATGTATCTATTTTACAAAATAAATATTTTGATTTGATTTGATTTGATATTTTTCATCCCAGATTGAATCTAGTAATATTAATGAAAAGAATTTGTTGGCTAGCTAATCAAACACTTTAAAAATATTATAGCTGCTCAAAGCAGTGACCATTAAAAAAAAACTATAATTGAAGCGTCCGAAGCAGACATTTTAAAACACGCGACACAATTTGAGCTTTTCGCCTCATAACTTTTTCAATCATAGCCCTTATAATTAGAATTTGTGGTAAGGCTTAAAGCTGACTATTTTCTCTTGGAGATAAGTCAATAAACATTGGAAAACAAAGGAGTTTGAAATATTTTGGGAGCCATTTTACAGCACCACCGTTATGAACAAATCACGCCAATTGGATGTCTAAGAAAAAAATAATTGTTGCCTAGCGACTTTACTAATTCTTTTTAGGATTTATAGCTTTTAATAAAAAAATATTGTCATTGTCTATCCTATCACTGGCATAAAAATTCAACCTTTAACTCGTTTTCACCCATCCCATTGGAATTTTGTAGACCCAAAATCAAACCGTGTTTTTACAATATATATCTGCTACTTGGAGGCTCGTATTTCATAATATTATATTACAATCACTTGTTTATTGTAGTTTGAAACCTACTCGTACCTCTGGATATAGATTTGACTTCTAGGGTTTTCTTGGAACCTTAGAATTATCCATAAAAAAAGGGACAGAACTTATGGCAGGACTAGGTACTCGTAAAAACTCTAAACTAAAACAACAAATAATAAAATTAGGATTCCGTACTCACAGGGTTCTAAATTGTTTGTCAGGTGGTACCATTTTAGCGCCTTGTTTTTGTCGCCTCAAAATTATGTATAGCAGCTATTTTATTGATATGTATGCTTTTAGGATTCCGTACTCGTATTTTATGGTGGTACGGAACCCTTTATGCGCGAGTTCGACACGCACTTGGCCAAATTAATTCAATTTTCAACCAAAATTATGAATTTTGTAAGTCTGTATGGCGTCAGCTTTTTAACTGATAACAGCCCTAGTCTTAACGGTAGGTTCGGGACACTTACCTGCAGAAAGGAAGCCCTCACGACGCACACCTCCCCGAAGGCTCCTCGGCCGATCACCTTCACCAGCTCGAAGTCATTGCGCGACAGCCGCAGCCGCTTCAACGCCACCGCTACTGGCTTTACTGCGGATCACATACGAGAGGTTATTGACTTGCTGACTTCCGACATAGAAGAAAATTAAATAATAGGAGTACGGATAGAAGATCCACTTCTCAAAGACAGAAATAAAAAAACTACTCTCGCCACGCGGAAATAAAGTGCAATAGGCACGATGACAAAAAAAAAATATTAGTCCGTCGGTTAGATTATCAGAAAATATTGGACACGTATTTTTTCTTTTTTCAATTAAGCAAAAAATGATGAAGATAAAGCCCGCTGAAGTTCCGCGTGACGTCACATCTAAGTACAATTTTACTTAGAGGTGACGTCATTTTCCCCCACTCCCAAACTTTGACGCGCTTTATCTCTGTCATTTTTTGTTTGATTGAAAAAAGAAAAAATACCTGTCCAATATTTTTTGACAATCCAACTAAATAACGGACTAAATAGAATAATATTTTGTTTACCCTGTCTACAAGCCTAATCAGCTCGCACAGCGCTGCGTGGCTAATATTTTATTTACCCACGAGGTGCCTCTCTTTCTATCGCATAACTCTATCCCTTCTTAACTCACTGAATGGCCCACCGTAGAATTTCAGTTGTAATAAGGAAGCATCTGTGGTTTCATTATCCACGTGGTTTCAGTTTGTCCTTTTCCGATTTCCCACTCCCACCGTAACATTTGTTTGAACCAATTTTACCCATTTTATGGAAGGGTCAACGTTTTGCTTCAGTCTCCCGATGCATGGACTCACCTCTCTCAATAAAGTCCTCGATATACTTCTCTCTCCGCAGACTGCTGGTGCAGCACTCGTCATACAGCACCAGCAGCACGTCCAGCAACGTCTCCACGCTGAGGCTGTGCGGGGGGTGAACCGTGCACAGCTCCCAGAACATCGCTTCTAGCTGCTTCAGCCGCTTGGTCCCGATCGCTGGAAAAGGACAATCTTAAAGCGAGGATATTCCGGGTATATGTCCTGCTTCAACGCTTTCTGTTATAGGAACCACTTATCAAAAAAGGCACGTCATTTTGTTATAAAAGCATACTTATCCCGTTTATGTAGATTCAGTTACGAACGTCATCTGGCTCTAGCTTCAGCTGTAAAAACCTAGAGCGAGTCAAGTAAACACTGCACAGCACACGGTAACTACCCGTAGTCTTGTTCAACAAAGTGCAAGGAATTAAAGACCATCACTAGTCATACTGTTTAAAAACAGATTAGCATTATATGATTGTGGTAAAGAAAAGCACAAGAAAAGTAAATCTGGATGTGACGATCTCTGAACGCCAAGTGGCTCACTATTAAGGGCCCATAATACCTCAATTCGCAGTCCTGCTCTAACGCTTCTGCTTTTTAACTGTCTATCCTACTCTAATCAGATGCCGCGCACGCAAAAACATCAGTTATTTTGAAATCGCGGCTCCACTGATGGTTTTTTCATTTTTATGTTACAGTCTGCAGCTGCTTTATACTATCCATCCATCCATCAGCCTGTTCCGTCCACTGCTGGACATAGGCCTTTCCAGGATTTCGCCACTCTTGGCGGTTCTCCTGGAAGAAATGCCCATAAAGTCGTTTGCAATAGAATCCAACAATCATGTAAACAAACCAAATTGTCACGATTACTCCGTAATCACATACATTTGACGATCAATTATGAACATAGTCTGATTTCAACGAACGCACCATTGTTTTCACATTATCTTCAACACGATTTAACTTGTATTTATAAGTTAAATTTGTTAAAACATTTGCAACGTAAAAATTTCGAAGTATTTGACAAGCTGTCATCTTAGTTTTTTACTCATCGAACTCTATAAGTCATTGAAAAGTTAGTGTTGTTCGTAATCTGAAGTTATCTTTTATTTTTAATTTAATAAATTATTTTAATTTAATATTATTTGAATACAATAAAAATTTTTTTTCAAGAGCTTAATATAATTAACCAAAACGGATTGTATCCTAAGCCATAAAAATAATGGTTAGTTTTTAAAAATTGACAGGTGGCCATTTTTTTAGATTTGTCATTCACAGTCATTCACTGTTCTGTGGGTTCGCTGTGCATTAGTGTTTTCTGTTTCCGTTTTCTGTTTCCGATTTCTACGACTTTGCATTCTCATTTTGGACTTTTGTTTTGCTTTACGATTTGGCTGGACATATTTTTCTTGGAACGACGACCTTTGCACGGCATCACGGACTTTGATATAGCATACGATTGGTATTTTTTCTCAAGGAGTAATCAGGAGGTAAGAATGATTTAGATCTATTACCTACAACGGAAATCTATTAGACGCACTTTAATATTGTATTGCCCTCGTAACTAATTATTTGAATAGATCACAATTACTGAAATGTATGTGTGTAAAATTATATTTGTTTTTAAGGTTATAATGAGCGAGCCGCAGCCAGGTTCGTCGGGGACTGCTCCGCCGCCGCCGGTCAAAAAACCAAAATTGGCTGTTAAAAAACAGTTATCGCAAAGGGAGAAAAAAAATTTGGTGAATATTTATAATCACTTGGAGAAAACCTCTCACTATGACATCACTATGGGCATAAACAATACGCTGTCAATGTCAGTCCGCCATATTTGTTTACATGATTGTTGGATTCTATTGCAAACGACTTTACTCACACACGCTGGACAGGCGGGTTGGTGAGCGCGGTGCCGAAACCTTTGTACTAGTGACGCCGCTGCCCGTCACTAGTCTGTTTTATATAAGGCCCGGCAATTGGGGATGGATATACCGCCATCCGTCGGGCCCAGGCAATGGTGGGCCGCCTGGTTTTGCCTGTGAACTGTTCTCTTACTCTCCCCCGAATAACTTCGGGAGGATTTGCGAGTAAGATGGTGGTACCTCCACAGTCGAGCCCGGCATCAGCTCTACCACCTACCAGCTTTATACTAATATCAGTTATATTATGCGAAGTTTCAGATCTAATTTCAAGTATTCATTGAATGCTATCGGTTTATTGCACGGTTTGGAGGTAACTTTGTAATTTTTTTCTATCGAGAAAATTTAATGCAATCAAGTTTTCACAACAGCATGGACATATAATTAGTCCTCAACTTTATCATATATTAATTTCAGAGTGATTGCTCCCAATTCGCCTTCGAAGGAATACTCATATCTTAAGTCTTCTTTACAATGTTTTAAACGATTCCTCTGCTCCCGAATATCTTCGCCTTACGTCAATTCCTTACGCTGCAGAGAGAATCACTTGCTTAGCATTCCTAGACATATTTCTGCTGCTTATGGGAAGTCTTTCGCGGTCAAGGCTGTGCGTCTTTGGAACGAGTTACCCAATGAGATCCGTATGTCATCTTCATTGGCGATATTTAAGAGGAATGTCAGATCTCACTATGAAGATTCTCTAGGTTGGTAGTCTAGGTTCTTATTACACTCAGTATATTGTATAGTATGTATTATATATATGTATTTATTTATATATTCTTGTTGATTTATATATGTACTTTATTATAGTTATCATAGTGTTAGTTAAATATATTTGTATAATATACAATTTTTAGGTTAATATTAATATTTACGCTTTGTATTTTTTGACTTTATTTACTGATTCTTTTTATTTCATTATAGTCTATCCCTTTTAATTTTCGTATTATTATAATTTTATCACCACCCAAAGGATGACTGGAAGAAATCACTTTAAGTGATAAGTCCGCCTTTGTACATAGTTTTGCAAACAAAACTCTGTTCTTCTTTCTTTTTAATGTCTTTTATTTTGTGTACAATAAAGTGTCAATTCATTCTTTCATTCATATATGTAGTATGATATTTATTTAAATAACGAGCAAAAACATGCGTGCACATCTCGTTCACAATCCGCGCAATACTGATGCGTTCGCAGCAGACGTGTGGACGGTCGCCTTGCGCCCGCGCTGAAATCCTTTGATCCGTGCCCCAAAAACCGACAACAAACGGATTGACGGCGGACGCATCTGCAGACGTTAAATACCTACCACAAACGATCGAATACCCCCGTCTACACGTCAGCGGACGCATCCGCAGGTGGCATCTCTCGATGCATCTGTCTACGTGTAGAGGAGGCTTAAGGTTGTGTTGAGAACTGGAGAGTTCAGTTGGTAAAGCAATCGCCCGGTTAGCGAGAGGTCCCGGGTTCGAATCCCGGTTCAGAGTTCCTCACATCCAAATTGATATATAGTAAATTTGTTATCTCCTTGCGACTGATAAATCGCCAAGTGTTTAAAACATTTATTTCTATCATAGTAAAACAGTTTTTGTTCGAGAGCAATTTGTATATTTTTATTTGTATTTTATTTTGACAAGATTATAAAATTTTTACTGCTCCTGTAAATTAAGGAAGCAAAAAGTATTAGAGAAGTTACTTATTTAATTAGTGTCAAGTTTGTTTGTTTCTGTATAGTACATTACGATACGAGAGCGATGAAACGTTTCTCGCACGAGTATCGTATAATATTTTATAGCAAAAGTGCGGAAAATGCCGACTTTACGCAAGCGCAGCGTGCGTAAAGTGATCATTTTACGCACGGTGTGCTATAAAAAAATTTAAATGCAATGTACAAATATATTACTTGTGAAATCTGTGCTAATAATAAAGTAGTAAAAAAATCGTGTGGATTTTCCAAAATTTTAACTGAAATGGATATTGAGTATTGTACTGAGGCCAAAACTATTTTTATTTTTGTCTTTCTGTATACAAGTACGTACTCTTATGTTGCATTATAACTCGAGAAGCGATCAACGAAACCGGGTACTGTCTATATGCCAAAATGTCCACTGGGTTCGATTTTTCCAGTGTCAAAATGCGGCTTTCTTTGTTATCATCGTAGTGACCCTGGTCAACATATAGGCTATAAGGGGTGTTGATAAAAGCCGAGCCGAAAATGGAGCAGAGATTGAATTAACACAGGCAGAGCCGCAGACGAAAGGCTTGTTAACAAATGAAATAAAATTAAATAAACATTCAATTCTGAACCTTAGCCTTGAAATTATTATGAATAGTTTTACACCTTAATTAATCATCATGTACATTTGTAGCTGAATATACATTACACATGAGAAAATAGACACAGCTTGTATAATTTATTACATGGATACAAATTAAATTAACAGGAAACCGTTCGCATTCTATTAAAATTATTAACATCCAAATAAAACAAGGATATCCTATGACTATAAAAGAATAATATGGCACACCATTATAAATGCATATCATATCATTGTGTTTAATAAATGAGTCATCAACATTTTACAAGTTTTGGGCCAGTCGGGTACCATATTGTTTTTTATTGTTGCAGAAATCCCACTATCCCACTAATATTATAAATGCGAAAGTTTCACGCGGTAACTAATGAACTGATTGGGCTGAAATTTTGCATGAATGTAGTTCTAGACCTGGAATAGGACATAGGCTACTTTTTGTCCCATAAAATAGTTCCCATGGGACGAAAATGAGCTTTCAAGTTAATATAGAAAAGTGATGTGTCACCCTTTTACGCCATGCTTACGAAACCGATTGGGCTGAAATTTTGCACAAATATTGTTCTAGATCTAGAATAGGACAAAAACCACATTTTAACCCATAAATCAGTTCCCATGGAAAAGCTATAAAAGAGAAATACAAAATGGGAAAGACAGAGGTGCATAACCAACACCTTTCACCAGCTGTGTTTACTGTAGGTTACAGTCAAAAAAATGTTGACAGATTTTATAGGAGTACACAAAAACTAATACAACGCGGGCGAAGCCGCGGGCAAAAGCTAGTTATTTATAAAAATGAAAGAGGTAGCCAACTTTAATATACATTATCTGGGAATACAAATCAATTAGTATATTTTGAGGAAATACTTATTGTATTTTTACGTAGAATTATTGATTTTCGATAACAATTGATTTACAATAGACTTCCATCAAGTCAAGAACATGACTCGGATCCACTCAACAGTCTCTATTTTTATGAATACAGGTTGACCGGTAATTGCTCGGGTTCGCAAATCCGGCATTTTCGAGAAAATCGACATTCTTTGTTTTATTTATAAAATTGCGAAATTTGGCAAATACAAAACGCCGAAAAAAATCTTTTGGTGTGAACTGATTGATCGATCTCCTTAAAACTAAAAATCACTCAAACAATTGCAAAATCCTATGTTGCATGTCTAAAATCACGATAACAAAGAATTAAAAATTGAAACAAGAATATAAATTTTCTCGAAAATGGCGGATTTTGCGACCCCCAAGTGATAGGGTAAAATCACTCCAAATTAATCATAGTTTCTTCCCCCGAGAGGAATAAGAGCAATTACCGGTCACCCTGTATACAATCAAAAAAAATTTGGTTTCTGTCATAAAATAGGAAAGTTGTAGCATTTCTTTTTGTTGTACATTGTTTTGGCTGGTTTGGGACCCCAGGAAAAATGTACTGAACATTTTAGGGTGGATAATGAAGCAATTTTATAGAAACAGTAATTAATTTATTTTTGCACACACTTGCTTATAAAGTGGCCCTTATTGCAGCATTTTCAGGGTCATAACGCAGCATATTAAACAAGTGTGCTTCGTACTTTACATTGCACTAGTGTTTTATACATTACAGTTTTTTTTTTATCTTAGCAAAGAGTTTTGATGTCTTGAGAAATAGTAAAGTTTTTGCGAATAAATAGACTGTCTCAGTTGAAATAATCATTTAATTTCATCAAATTATTTATTTTTATCAACAAAAATAACTCAAATGTTTGTTGTAAATACAAAAATATTCAGTTTGTTAATATTTCATATTTGGCTGTTAGCCAATATTTGGCTGTTTGGCTTTTTGCGTCAGTGCCTCTATTTCCATCTGCGCAAAAAACAAAATCTCCCCCGCTATTTTTATTAAGATTATTTAAATTGTTAGTTTATAGCTGTGTTTTCGATTATGTGGAAAAAAAGACAGTCAAATTTTATTATTTTTCCTCGCAAGTGTGTTGAAAAACGTCATATGAAACGCGTGAGCATTAGACATTACACTCACTTGTATCATAATGTACTATAGTTTATTTCCTATAGTATTGTACATACATACGTCATTGTAATATTGTTTACACTAAATATACCTTTAATTATGTTCTGTGTATTAAATATAAGCCCAAAATTTCATTTTATTGTTGTATTCATAAAATACAGACTGATGACAGGCAGTGGCGTCACTGGTGCGAGGGTTTCGGCACCGCGCTTACCAACCCGCCTGGCCAGCGTGTGTGACTACTACACCAGTATTGTGTGAGCATTTCTCCCAGGAGAACCGCCGAGAGTGGCGAAATTTTGGAAAGGCCTATGTCCAGCAGTGGACGAAACAGGTTGATAGATGGATTATTTATTTTAACTTTAATTTTGGCATACATTTTAGAGGCTTTCTTTTTCAACTGTTATCATATTTGAAAGACACACCATATCTTTTTTGATCAATTTATTGAAAGAGAAAGTATTTTTAGGTTTTCGTTTTTAGTATATGTGGGTGCAATGTGTAATATCAAATGGGTTTAAGACCATCATAAATGCTTTAACAGTATACTAAATTATTGATATGGCTGCACCTGTCCATCTATTGAAGACCTTGAGAATGTGTGATATGAGAATTTAGCCATTTGAGAAATTAACTCTTATATTTGGGATTATGTAACACATATGGTGAGCTGAATAATTTGGTTTTCTTTACATTTATAGTTTATTTAAATTATTTTGAGTGCATTACAAACTAGCAAAGATCAATCCGAAACAAATTTAAAATAGAACAAATATTAAAAAACTATACTATTGCCAGGATATGATCTTGCTTACAAGGGCAGTGTGCTACCGACTGCGCTACCGAGGTACACATCCTAGACTGTTGAATTTTTCCATCATACCTGTACACCAAATTTTTGAAACTGCTTGATACACCAATCAGTAATGCACACAACGAACACTCATGAGGAGGTTAGTACCTCAGTGTAAGCAAGAGTTTGTAGGCTCGAATCCTGGCCTAAGGAATTATTCCATAATATTTATCTTGCTTAAAATTTGTTTCTAATTGTCTTTTCTAGTTTGAAATGCACTTACAATAATGTTTTGAGTATCCAAAGCAATGGATTTAGCAAAAATCATATTATATTCTTTGGTGAAACTATTTAAAATTGGAATTATGAAAATAAAACATTTGTTCTAAGTTTAAGCCAGCCCTCTTATTGTCTAACTTCAATATCTATAGCTAAAGCCATCAAAGGTGTTGTGATTGGCTAAACAAGACATGTGATGTCATAGCCAGCCAATCACAGTGCATTTGAAGGCGATTGCCATGGAAGTCAAAGTTAGACAATAAGGCCCCAGGTCTGTCCTGGATCTGACTAAATAATAACTAATTCTTAAACTATATTAAATAGAATTTATGGAAAATGTTAAGTGTACAAAACCTGGTATGAAAACCAATATTACAAACAAAAAAATTTAAAAACCCTTACAAAATAATTAACAAAAAGACTTACCAGGCACACTGTTGATGGGCACCAAACCCCTTTCCGGGGATGAATCTTCATCATCCGACATCTTGAACAGATTTTGTTCACCGATGGAAAATCTCACTCACTGATACCACACACGACTTTACATGTCCATTTTCACACTTAAACTTACGTCCTAAGAGATTCCAAATGTAAAAAATCTACTTTTTATTGTAGAAAACATTAAAAAATTAAGGCATGCAATGTTTTATTGTGTCTGTTTGGTCTTCGAGCTCCATTCTTTGAGGGTTTGCTGGAAAGGAAAAAAAAAGTTATAATGACTACTCTAATATTAAATTCCCATAACCTTGACATTTAAATTTTTTATATGCATTTTGCAGTGATAATAGAGAAAGCATAAATGTTTAACTAATAAGTATAACAACTTACAAACCAATAGAATTTTTGAATGATCATAGAAGGTGCTAAGTACCTAATTATTATTTGTGTGCAAATTAGTTATAAAAGCGTAATGAATGAGGTGATTTCTTCAAGCCTAAAGCGACAAAAAAAGAGTTGACAAAGTTAACAATCGCCTATTATGCACTGGAGACAGGAAACTCCAAAATTTCACCATTGTCTAACATTTCAACAATTCAAAGGCAAAAATAGCTTTCTATTCGCTATTTACAAGGTTGCGAGCGACATTCGATAGTAGAGCAGTTTCGCAATCGTCAGGATTTGAACTTTATCTAAATAAATCCTGCATTTTATAACACAACATAAAAAACTACGATCCGAGCACCGATGACATATCGATACCGTTTCCGCATCGGGCCTATAAATAAACAATAACACGTACTTGCGTGTGACCAAAATATCTTCGCGTTGAAATTATATATTTCCAGTTATTTTGTATGTATTGTTCGGATCTGAATATCCACAGATCTTAACCTAAATTTTATTTATCGATTGTTATGCAAAAGCACTGAGATGAGTCATCTTTACCACTTGCACTGAACACTTCACTCTTTAATTTATTATATTTACCTGACGATTTCTGTAACATAGCATTATTCCTAGCTTAATTTGGAGTCTTCAAAGCAGACATTTTTTTACTCTAGGGGAGCCAGAGGGCTCGGTCGAATCCATTTTAAAATAACGTTTCTTATCACGCACGAACACTATCAACAAACTATACACTTCAAGAAGCTTACAACATTCAGTTCGTCCCAAGACAAATATTTTTTGAGTAAAATGAAATGAAAACCATGGACAATACAAAACGTTCTTTTCAACGAAAACAATTAAACCACTTAGATATCAAATCATACAACATGAGAAACATTGCAAGATAATTCCTCACAGATGGGCAGAAACTTCCTGTGACTGTGAGAAAGAATTGAGGAAAGAATGAGTGAGGGTGGCTTAAAGCTTCTGAAAATTGTCTTTAGCATTATTGACGTTCCAAGAGGAATATTTTTGGAGTAGAATGGAACGAAAGCCATGTATTATTCATGGACGTTTATCCAAACAGGACTGAGCACTTGGTACAAAAAACCACAGATATTAACACCATGACGTAATACATTACCACCACCACCACATACCTACATAAGTCATAACATAATTATATAATTATTACTAAGTATTACCCAAACGGAACTAATGTATACTTAGATATTCCTTTTCTTTCTAAGTAGGGTAACCATATTTATGCAACGATATTTAATGGAACTCATCCTGCCTTCTTAGCTAGCGCTAGGCAAACACTACAAACGATCTTCAACACATTATTTTTGATAGGAAAGAAAAATAGTCACAGTTCTGTTTAAGTATGTTTCTTTATTTACATAGATTTATTTATAATCTCAATGTCAATTTTTACTAGAATTTATACATTATAATTGATGAAAATTTACCGTAAGCATAAAACGTTTTGCATTTTACAATAATACCGACGTTTTACCTTACAATAAAACGATAAATAAATACTTACCCAATTATAAGCCTATTAATTGAGAGAGCGCTTCCATTTTCCTATAAATCGTATGAACTTGACTTGGTTTTTCTCTGTTGGTATTACCTTCCACTGCCAGAGCGCGCAAATTGACGTTTTGCCTCGTGTTCGTGGATTTTCATTGCGTCTGTGACTAAGTCTGCCAGGCAGAACTTATCCATAGGCTTCTAATTAGGTACCTAAGTATTTAGTAAGCATTTTATTGTAAGGTAAAACGCCGGTATTAAATCGTCTGAGATTACATCATTAGATCCGTACGCAAATTAAAAGCCTATTAATTGACAGACGTGTTTGTTATCGCCTGGCGGTGGTGTATTATTTCATTAGAAATTAAATATATGAATATGTTAAGGAAAAACAAGAATTGTTTTATATCAGCTGTTATGTTTAGAATGAGCTAATAAATTCAGTACTACATTTGTTTGTGAAAAACATAAAGCAAGATGGTAGCGTATAATAAAATGTACAGAATGAAAAAATAAAAATTATCGATTATTTATTGATTCACATTTTGCAAACAATACGTATGGTCTAATGGTATGAATATCTATACATGTATCTCTGTACTAAAACGGTATTTTTTATTTCTTGTTCTAGCTCGACGACCGGCGTTTGTTCTAAATAGTCGAGCTCCTGTTTTTTATGTTTTTGACTATTATTTCCAGGCGACACATAATGTAAACCCTTTCCGATATGCCTCCAAAAATAAGTGAATAGCTAATTATTTTTTGTCCATAAAATTGGCTTTATGTTTAAAGCTGGTATCCCTAATTTACTAACCTGCATGCATAGGCATCTTATAATATAACTAGATTTTGTCCGTGGCTCCGCCCGCGTGTTATTCGGTTTAACGACATGCTTTTTTCCGGGATAAAAGTAGCCTATGTGTTAAGTTAGGGAGCTATATCAATTCTAAATTTCATTCAAATCCATTCAGCCGTTTCAGCGTGAAAGAGTAACAAACATACACACACACACACACACACACACACACAAGCTTTCGCATTTATAATATTAATGTGAAGTGTGATGAGATAACATAGCCTTGTCTTATTTCACCACAAACGATATGAGAACCGCGCTAATTAGACACCTGATTTTTCAATGATATTGATCTATCCTACAGGAACCATGCATTTTTCGGGATAAAAAGTAGCCTATGTGTTAAGTTAGGGTATAATATAAGCTATATCCATTCTAAATTTCATCCAAATCCGTTCAGCCGTTTCAGCGAGAAAGAGTAACAAACATACACACACACACACGCACAAACTTTCGCATTTATAATATTAGTAGGAAGTAGGATTCCTCTGTACGTTACCGTGTCTTCCCCATTTTGTATTTAGTCAAAAGGTCTATGAGTCAAGGTGATATTACCTTTAAGTTTGTTAGAAAACCGACTGTGGACAGAATTTGTGTAATGTTGCAAATTATGACTTATCTAATATATTTAATTTAGTAAATTCCAGTGGTTGATATTATACAATAAATATATTATTTAAGCGAGTGATATGTAGGTTTAAATCCTCAATTTAGCTTGTTTACCTTCTGAGAACAAAACTTGGAATATGGAATAGAAATGAAAAATAAAAAGTTTAAAGTTAGCCGTTTTTGTTTGCTCGGGTGTTTTGCTAAATTCAGGAAGTCATCCGACGGGCAACGTCGTCATCGGAAATTAACATTAGAGCTTATCCACATCTTTTTATTTTAAAACTGTTTACTTTGCAATTAATAATACAATGATATCCTTTAAAATATTACAAATTATATTTTATAATTAAACAAAATGTGTTTACACAAGCACTATGGCGATTTTCTATAAATTCCTGAATTAATGGGACGTCAATTACTCGAGCGTCATTTGTACGTAATGGAGTCGAAGTTCTGTTCGACACTTTTGTTTTAATGAAATAAATACGTGTTTGTTGTGAAATGATCACACAAAACTGTGATTAATAGTGTTAAAATGGATTGCCATGAATGTTTTTATTCATAATTTGGAGACAAATCTTGTAACTCTGCGGAAACAACCTCGTTTGGATGTCAATGGTATGTGTGCCATCAAAATATTTTGGAAAGTTGTTTGATTTTCGCTCAAAATTTGTATATTTCTGGATGAATACTATCTCATATTAAAGATTCAAACCTAATTCATCAATTTAGCACGCAATTTCCTTGTTTCATGCTACTGTAATAGAGTTTTTCGATGGCTTTGTACTTCGCGTAACTGAGTAGCACTTTTCAGAAAGGTCACGCATTCATATTCAATTTTCGTTTCCAGGGAGTCAAAAACAAGAAACAAAGCCGATTTCCAAGTGTGATATTCGGCAAATGATTGAGAAGAAGTAATTCGAGGCGGTGTACATGGTTTTGAGGGGTCATATTCTTAGTGAAGGTGCCGCGAATGAAGCGATGGCTTCTGACCAGCCTGTCAAAAAGAAACAGCGTATAGATGCGCCTGACATCGACGACGGTAGCGACAAATCCGCGGAAGATGCACTTGTCGACATATTCGACTCTGAAACTCCGCCTGCTGAGACATCTGAAGACTTCCCGGCGCGAAATGGAGAATCTCCCGACAGTGGCACTGTAAGTGAGGATGCTGTCGACTGCTCATCTATCCTGAGGCTTCCTAGCGATTCTAATGTCAACATCACCCCATCCTGCTCAAATACAACACTAAACTGGAATACTGAGGACGACAAATTGTTGTCTGAACTCAGAATACTTCAGGATGGTCTCGTAGGTCAATGTTTATGTGGATTCAACGAAAATGTTGTAATTCACTTGTTTGATAGAAGACTTAACATAGTATCTTGGCCTATTCCTTGTTCTCTAACATTCCTCTCAACTATGCAACTAATGTTTGACATGTATTTAAAGCAAAATAGCACAGGAACTATATGCTCAAGAATTATGCAAGCTTGTGATATATTTGTCCGAAACAGACATGATTGGATTACAGAAGTAATTGAACTATCGGATCACAAGAGTAAATTCATAACTTTTGTTGCCAGTAGAGTCTTAGCAACATTTCTAATAGTAGCAAAAGACACAGTAGATGAAAACTGGCTACAGCAGATTACTGAAAACATCTATCTGTTTGATAGAATTAACAGAATTACAGTCCAAAAGATTAACTTCAGCTTGGATATCATAAAAAGGATAGTTGAATGGAAGGATGTTGAACAGCATCCGTTAGAAGACAGTGCCTATATCAATTCTGGTAATGTGTCTGTACAAGAAGACAACCCTTTCAGAAGCAGTGTTGGGTACAGTAGCAGCAGTCATAGCCCGCAAATTGCATCCAGCTCTCAAAGTGAGAACTTACATGACGAATTCTCGAATTTACAAACCAACAGTGCTGCCTCAACTTCTTCATCAGAGAATTCCATAGCACCCTCAACGTTTAGGCTCCAAGAACCCATTCTTAAGTTTCCCATTGACCAACAGATCAGTGGATCAGAACAAAACGAGCCCCCTGATCCTCCGCCGCCCCCTAGAGTTGAAAGGATCAATGAAAATGGCTGCAGCACAGTCGTACTAACAGATTCTGAATCATTTGACACATCACATATAAAATGTATAACAATAAAGACTTTAGAGCATCACTGGCCAGTTCTAGTTAAGAACATGAAGCTTCTACTCCTAAGGTACCTGAATTTAGTGAATGCTGAAAACTGCATACTAACTTTCTTCTCACTATGGGAAAATATCATCAGTGTGAAAGCAAACCTTTCAGTTATTGATACGAAACCTTTCTATGCCGACCTGCAGGGGTTTGTGGACTTGTTGAGGAACACAACATTCCCAAGTTTAATTTACACACATCTGTTGAGTCTCTTCAATGAAGTCCTATGCTACGGCTCCACACTGGCCCTACAAGACATTTTGCCAGAAGAAATCTGCTGTCTCGCTCATTCTATAGTTAGATATGTGAAAGATTTCAGACTATTATCAGATGTTCCAGTGAGAAATAACAGGAGTGGCTTTGGATTCATTGGGAGGCAATGCCAGGTCATCAGAGACTATTCTTTGGGTCCAAATGTCACCTCTACCATTGAGCTAGTTGACTCAAGTTATGGCGATGATGATCATGATGATTCTATGTTGCAATTGCGAAGTGATATCGATAAGACAATGCTGCAAAGAATGTCTTTGCTGGTTTTGAAATCCATTGCTGTTACTGTCAAAGAAATGAGATGCGACTCCTCCGATAGTTCAATAGATTCCTCAGATTACAATGCAATACAGGACATGCAAATCGTGGAACGATCTATCAGAGATGTCCTGAAGAAGCTCGATGTTTTCATACGTAACACACTCGAATTCCATCCTGAGACTCCATTCACGAAAATGCTTATTCACCTCTTCAGCGAACAAGACGACTACTTGATTGAATCAATGGTGTGCACTCTTGACATCACGGTTGGAATTGTTTACAGAAACTCTGTATATCCAGATCTGGTCCCCATGTTGAATCCAATTGCTTCATTTATAGAGTTCCTCAAAGTTGTTTCACATGACAGTGATGTCCTACTAGATTATCTAGTAAGCAATGAGACGTGTTTCCTCCTATACTTGTTAAGATTTTTAAAACATGTCAGGAGGAATTGGCCCAAATTCATTGAAACGTGTCAGATGACCGACGCTGTGGGGACCAGAGGTCTCGATGATACAATGAGGGTATTGATACGACTGAGACTGCAGATCAGTCGATTAGTATCTAAATCTCTGTTCCCATACAACATCAGTCCAGTTCTAAGATTACTGGAAGTCTGTGAAAGCTTGTATGAGGGCAATGAATTGAGCTGAAGAAATATAGACATACCCTTTTGAGGGTTTTGGAGTCTGCAAGCCAAAGTGTACTTAATATGAATTTTATATGGCTATTGGAATAAAGTCAGTTGGCTTGCAACAAAATATTTTTAAAATATTTATAATTTTATTGTAAATTTTGCAAAGACTGCCAGTTTAAAGTTACATTCCAATAATAAGTAAATTGGAAAGTTCATGTAATGGAAGTATGTATTTATATTACAAGCTTTATAGTGTATGTAATTGATATTTTTTGTGTATTTTGTACGTCTTCCTTATTGTAATGTGCCTTACCATAATTTAGGTGCTTTAATAAACTTAGATTATAGTTTTGTAACATTAAGTTAGACCCATCAACAAAATCACACATATTTGTGTTTCAGCAATGAATTATTTAAAATAATATGTATATTTCAACTTTAAATTGATTTTCTTAGAATTAACAAAGTAATTTAGTTTTAATTTATTTTAAACTTAGAAAACTTTGGTTGTATCATATTTAAGTTTCATACAAAATGCGGGTGTAAATACATTTTTTATAAATTATAAAACTTCATGCCATATATGTTTCGTGTACATAGTTTGCCATCAACTACCATTTTTTAAGTACAGCTCATATCAGTATTAATGACATTCTAATTTATGAATGCTCGATAAACTTGTTTGACTTAGACACATTAGTCATTAATTTTACATACAAGTTTCTCGCAAATAAAGTAGTACAACATTTCATTTTCTTCGTTCGACTTGGAAGGACCAAAAGTTATGATACCCACTGGAAATTATAAATTTGTTCATCAAGTATTAATAGGGTGACCAACTGCCCTGTATTTTACAAGATGCCCCATTTTTCAGCTATAATTTTGGCCTGGTTTTAAAAAAGAAAAATACGGGTCCATATATGGTCGAAGTAGAAGGTAGACGTTTTATGTTTATTTTGATCTTATTTTTTTAATGGGAGTAAACTTTATGTTGTTTTATCTCGAGATTTTCAATTTCCGTGATGAAAGTAAAATTGTATTTATGGTAAGTTTCGTTTATGTAGCCAAATTCATACTAGAGACAAAGTAAGTGGTCAGGACCAAGGTTCGATGACACTGCTAAGTACGAAATATATTTTTTAATACACCTGCTTAAAATAGAATAGCACGTAGCCTGTTTAGCGTGCGTAAAATGACATATTTAGCACTCATGCTTTTTGTTTTTACTACAGACGGAAACCGGTCACATCATTTAGTAAGCATGTAAACCTTTGTTTTACCGGATACACTAAAGACTGTTTAAGATGAGTATTTTCAAACTTTTATATTTTTTTATTAAATATATTAATATACAGGCTGGTCCAAATAGTGACATCAAGGAATTTTTTATGGATTCCTCACACCTAGGTGTATCCGAAAATATGCCATGTATGTTCTGCGATTTTTGGTAGTTTAGAAGTTGTGATTTTTTAATGTGTATTTGCGAATTTTCTACCGCAGCGGCTTAAAAAAATTGTTCCTTTTTTTGTGGTAAGAATTTTGTACACATTTTTTTGTAGCATAACTATCTTGAGTCACTCTTCCTAAGGTAAAATAATAATCAACTACAAAAAATCCATACGAGTTACCAAAAAAAAGTTTAAAGTGAAATATTTTGGATCGAGTTGGACATAGTAAAATTTTCTAAATTCTTTTAAAATTACAAAATGGACGTTTCATCGGTTCAAACTAATTTTAAAAACTTCAAAAGTTTATCAGCTTACCAAAAAATAAAAATAAAGTGCTTCCTAATGTGCCATTTTACGATTATATCGGCTTCCAAAGTTAGTTAGGTAAAAAATTGGTAAAGAAAAAGTATTGTTTGTAAAAATTGTTTGAGCTATTCTTTTTCATTCTTATGGGATTTTTTGTAGCTGATTATTTTAAGTAAGGAAGAGTGACTGCTACAAAAAAAATGTGCAAATTTCTTACTACATAAAAACTTGTGATTTTTTTAAGCCGCTGCCATAGAAAATTTGCAACAACACACAAAAAAATCATAACTTCTGAACTACCAAAAATCGCGGAACATACATGGCATATTTTCGGATGAATCTATAAAAAATTCTTTGAAGTCACTATTTGGACCATCTGTATGTCAAATTGTAAAAAATACGTTTTAAAAATTCAAAGCGATTTTAGACGTCATAATTTATATTCTTATTTAACTATCTTAGAAATTATTATTAAAAAGATTTTAAAACGAGACATTGGTCTTTGTAGTACAGATTGGCGCCAACCAGACTGCGTGTTCTTCTGTCGACTTGTATCAGTTCTGCTTTGCAACAAAACTGCTTTAATTTTATTATTTCTTGTAATTTTTCGCAGGCGTATTAAAAAACGTCGTTTGATACACGTGCGTCTCGTCCAGACTGTTTTTTGTGATCGTGACTCCAAATATCAACCTTTTCACACTTTCATCAAAATGTACTATTTTGTGCCTCTACACCTGTTCAAGGAAAACCTTGACATTATTTTTTCGTATTTCGCAAACTGGTTCATTGAACCTTGGTCCTGTCACTTACCGAGTCTCCAGTAAGAATTTGGCTATATAAACGACGAAAGTCACCTTTATATGTAAAAATTAAATTTATGATGTCCCATATTTTATTTTATTCTAGATTCTATAATTTTTAATCAAATGTACTCTAAAATAAGGACACAGGGTTGGTCACCCTAAACAATATCTATTCAAAATTCAAAGGGGATGCTTTACATTATTTAATTTAACCATGAAAATATATTTTTAGAACTTTTTCAGACTGTTACTTTTAAGTTTCCATCCATCAGTTTACGTTAATTGAAATCAATGAAAAATAAACTTTATATTTTAGTTTTTAGAATCTCCCAGCTTGTAGCGACAGTAAAATCTTGCCAGTAAGAATTTTAGAGCTGAAAAAACGTTAAAATAACAAATAAAGTAATAATATTTTGATCCCATAATTTATGGTGTTATTTCTTTTAACATCATTTTATTAAAACAATATTTAGACATTTGACGTTTCAAATTTTTTGTATAAGCTATGTATTTGTTATTGTTAAGTAACAATTTATTTAATAACAACATTAAAATGAAATATTTTTGCATATGACTCTTTTGTTTTAAATGTTAAACTTCCCAAAAAGTCTTACCTCCTATCGGAAACCTATTTCAGTAAAAGCGTCTAGACATGATGGTCAGAAAAGTCCTGTCCAGTAACCCTAACATGAAGGGCCACGAGCTCGATAAAGTGCTCTGTCTCATTCTGTTGATCTACCTAAAGAGGAAGATACAGTAGTATATCGAGTTGTCAGAGCTCGATATAGTCTACCATGTTAGACGTGCTGGTGAGCAGTCAACCACTCAAATATTTAGTTTTAAGAGCCCGGTCCGCGACGACGACAACTTTGATGAAAAACAATAGGTTAAATATTTTTCTGGCCTTTATCGCCAAGTTTCTGGAAAAGCTAAGGACATACACCACTTTATATTGGCTGCCTAAATAAAGGCCTAGAACTTATTTGATTGAATTGTTTCTCTTTTGCGAGTTATTTTATTACTTACGAGCACGCTCCGAATCGTTATTCATAATGACACCTATTCTCGTGTAGCAAATATTAGATTTAGAGCTGCCATAACCTAAAACTTTTCATTTAACGTAGATGGATAAAAGTTAAATGACCTTGTATTATTTTAGGTTTTTCAACTCTAAATTTAAGGTTTGCTGCACAAGAATAGGTCACAATGTCTAAGTATCAAAATAACGCGCAAAGGAGAAACAATTGAAGAAAATAAAATTTAGATCTTCATTTAGATGCCCAATATGGACTGGTGTATGGTATGTCCCTGATTTTTACAAAAACATCGCGGCAATGACAAGAAAAATTATTAATATAATGCTTCGCATCAAACAGACGAAAAATACGGAGCGGGTTCTTATGGGTAAATGAAAATAATGAAGTCTCTAAATTGATCAGTATCACCAATTTGTATTTCTGGTATACACAATAGCAATTTACAACATTAATTTTTAAACATACATTGTACATCGTTAGCCTAAACATTTTGTAAATACAAACATAAATACGGCATGGTAAATAACCCAAATTCTACCCCTACCTCTTTGTTATACTTAAATTTGCTCGCGTGCAATAGGTTCAGGGACGGAATTCGGGTAATTCAGTATACGTTCATACTCTTCCATTTTATTGCTTCTAGAACATATTGGACGCTACTTTGGGGGCCGGTTTTTACAGTAGGTGAAAATGTAATTTCTCAAAATAAAACAGCTACTTTTTGCGTGTGGATTCGATTTCCTTTTGCCCGCTACTGAACCTATAACCCTGAAGTTTGGCAGGTAGGTTTATAATGCCACACAAGGATTTAATAAAACAAATAATATTAATCGACTTGTTTGTCTTTATTAAAGAGTTTATATATAGATAAAGCCGATTCTGAAGACTTTAGGTTTAGCTCTGTCAAAACGAAATTTTCTTAATTCCAAAATAGTTCATTATTTTAACAACAGAAGCGATATTACTTTGGAAAAAAATATGTTTTAACAGCACTAAAATTATAGCCTTCAGAATCGATTTTACTAAATTGAAAAAAAAAAATAATAAGGCAATATATTTCGGGCCCTGTCCTGGGTCCGGATGATCGATCTCACTCTCAAATTCAATGATATAATATACATATAAACTCTTTATAAAGTTATGAAGGTATGATGATCCACGCGCTCAAAGAAGCTGTAGCAGTGTACCTCAGATAAATGAAATAGAACAGTGTAATGTCAGTTTGTGAAAATAGATGGCAGATGGCGTTGTAGTTGTGCATTATACGGGGGTACGAGGAGGCGACTTAATTTATACAGCCAAACTCATAAGGCTTGGTAAGTGATCAGTAACACGGATCGATAACACTTCTTGCTGATTTCGCGAAATAAAATGTTAACGTCCCATAGTAATTGACTCGGGGCTGGGCTTGCGTTTGTGAGGAACACGAAAAGAATAATTTACGAATTTCACTAAAAGGATCATCGAACCTTATTACCAAGCACTTACTGAGTCTTCAGTAAGAATTTGGCTGCATAAATGAAAGTAACTTTACATAGGGTGTTAAATTGCGCCAACCCTGAAATTGCGAAAAAAAACATCTATTCCTACCAAGCACGTATCCAAGGGGCCACCAAGGGGTGGGGTTTATCCCCCCCGAAATTTGGCGTGTCATACACTGGACCGGAAATGTTTATTCATAACCACTGTAAAGTACGTTTTAATAAAAAAGGTACGATAATTAGATACTTAATAATATAATTATTTAGTTTTCTTTCACATTTAACATTTTTGTTTCGATGAATGTCCCACCCCAGTCTGGATACGTGCCTGATTCCTACATACTCGAGCAAAATGTATGATACCATTCTTTCATTGTTAACTGCAATTTCAACCAGGTTATGTTAAAATTCCACGAACAGATCTTGGTAAATAAATACTAAGTTGTTATTTTATCAAGATGATTTTATATTACCGCGAAGGCAAATTTCGGAAGCATGAAAAAGAGAATAGCGGTATTAGTACGTTAGACCCTACAACAGAAAATTCGTTAAGATCGAATAAAGTATTTCATAAGTGCCAAAAATCGCAAGTATTCACTAAAACATAAAAACTTCGTTATTCTTTTGGTAAACCGCTTAAATGAACTGAAAACGTAAGCAACATTATTTTTTATTGAATGTAGGCCTACCATGAGTTTAGACCTTGATACTTGCTAGCGACCATAGATCGGTTATGTAGTAACGAAGACGAGACCAAAAAGCTTGATCTGGGCAGATCGCTTTTTGTGACCTTCTGACGAACATAGAATAAAATTTGTCCTTTAGGGAATTGTGTAGTAAGACTTCAAGTATGATAGATAATATGAAATGCATAATGTCATGCGCAGTGAAGATAATGACAATGACCAGCTGAAATTCACGCATTTTTTATCATTCCAAATTGAATCCGTAGGTATTCAAAGCAATATGTGATTAAATTCGTTAACTTTTGCCACCGATTACAGAACAAAACATCTGTGTTAGTTCTATTGTAAAACGTTGCATTTAGACAACTAAATATTTCAGTAGTATGTCCATGAGAAATGTACAATTCTCTGAGTTTGCACACGTAACCATAATTAAGTACGTCTCATAAACACAAAATTACACTTTAAAACCGGACATTTTGCAAAAATAAATAATTTGTTTTGTTCATAATTGACTGTAGATCCATCCAGGTCCATAGAGTGTACGTGAATGAATGGTTTTATCTCGCTCGAACATACGTGTATATAAGCTCTTTCTCTTTTGCATTGCCAATCTTACGGTAGTATAATGCTAAACTAGCAACAGCGTAAAATATTTATATGAGAAATTGCACAGCGCCCCTAGCGGCTTAATAGAGCAACCAGAGTTTCTAAAACAATAGTACATTACGATACGAGAGCGATGAAACGTTTTCTAACGAGTGTGAGTTTGCGGCACGAGCCGAAGGTGAGTGCTGCAATCACACGAGTCGAGAAAAAGTTTCTCGCACGAGTTTCGTATAATATTTTATAGCACAAGTGCGGAAAATGCCGACTTTACGCAAGTGCAGCGTGGTGTGCTATAAAATATTTTTCGCAGTTGGTAACAAATATCGAGACCAAAACTCATGGTGGTTTAAAAATGAATGCAGCTTTTCAGTATAATGAAATGATTATTTAGACCCATGCTCTACAAATTCACTCTTTTTTCACAACATGAATAATTATTACAAAAAAATATATAATATTTTAACATTACTGCTAAACCTGAGTTAGGTTTTTGTCGCACAATAAAACATGTACAATATTTCTGTATTTTAGATCTGTTTTCTTAAGAACATAAAAGTTCCCGAGTCATTGATCCCAAGATTGACCCTAAGTTTATAAAAGCAATTTTCCTATGAACAAAAAGAAATATAACTGAGAGCCTTTTAGCAGACAGAGGTAAACGGGATTACATAATCTAAAATACATTAATTGTATTTCTATTCACATGTTTAAATATCATTTAAATCTCTTTTTTCATAATTGACTCCATAATCCTTTTAGGATCAAAACACTAATAGACACATAACATGAAAGTGGTTCAAGAGATATTTTGATTGTTAACTACAGAGTGAATAATCGAAACCATCACATTCTTCATCCACAAGACAAAGGGGTAGGTCCTTATACAATATTCTCTTGGTAAGACTTATTTGTTTTTGTTATCAGAGTATTCTCTAGAAGAAATGAATCTAAATTTTGGATAAGTATAATGAATGCATGCATGGGCGTCGGAAGACAAAAGTCTAGAGTGGGGCAACCTTTCAAATATCAACGGGATTTATAGTTGAAAAATAAAAAACGTTCTTTTGTGAAAACAAAAACTGCCGATCGGTCTTGTCTCTCATATGTCCGCTGTATGTGTACTTTAGTCGTGCTACGAAATCCTATTTTTTACTGTCCCATTCCGTTTCCAGGGGAGGGGGGGGGCTGCCCCCCTTCCGACGCCCATGAATGCATGAATTACTTACAATATTATTGGCTGCATGGATAATAAATAAGACAAAGAAACATTATCTTTGACAGTTTCGGAACAGCGAGCTGTGATGGCTGAGACTACGTTTAAATTCTAAACTTAACTGCACACAGTTCTTACCAAAACGACTTTAATCAATCATTCGTTTTCTATGTATTTATAAAACACTGCTAGGGCCTTAATAAAGCCGATTCTGATGGCTTTAGTTTTAGTACTGTCAACACGAAATTTCTTTAAATTCAATTATTTTTCACACTTCCCTGTCTATTATTTATTATTTTATAATATTTTGTATGTATTTTATTTTACTTATTTATTTATTTTTTGTATATTTTATTATAGATACCTACACATTCTTTACTCGTGTTTGCAGCAAAGACTATTTTTATATTTTGTTTTGTTTTTGGCTTCAGATAATGTGTTTATTCTAACACATTTAATTCCGCCTATGTCACGTCATAAGCCAGGGCACGGTATTTGTGAACAATAAGTGTTGTCCGGAATTTTGTATCCTGTAAATCCTTGGGATGATGACTATGATCTACAACGAAATACAGAAGACGATCAACATTATATACTATATACATACATACTATGATAGGTAACTAATTAATTGCAAATTTTCATGTCTTCACAAATAGAGAGACAATGGTGTCGATTCGGTGTAACACGACTTAACTTATTTAACAGGACTAACCTTATTTTAAGCGTCCTGTCCTTGTCTTTTAGATACAGTAAGAAAAAGACAGAATCCATAAATTAAGCTTAGTCCTGTCAGATAAGTTAAGTCGTGTTACACCGAATCGACACCAATATTTTTTAAATTAGTTATTAGATTTAGTTACATCGCATTAGTCGCAACTCGCGTCCTCTGACGGAAGATCAGCGTCACAGTTCTGCTGTGGCATTTTGTTGAGTCAGAGACCTTTTTGTTTGCTGCATCTTATAAATTACCTTAAGCTGTATAGTAGATAGATTGTTAAAACTATTTATATTTTGTGTGTGGTTTTTGTATGTAGCATTCGAAATAAACGTCTTTTCTTTCTTTCTTCATTACAAAATAGTTCTTTAGTATTTATAACAGAAGCAATATTAATTTGGAAAAATTCAAGTTTTGACAGCACTAAAACTAAAAGCCTTCAGAATCAACTACATTGTGTAACTACAACATCTATCGATTTCGATTTCAATTGTACAAATGAATGATGTGTAGAGGTCTAGAGAGAGGTATTGCGACTTCGGCATTCGCGAAATCTATAAATAATCGTATTTATTTAATAACGTCTTATGACAACTTAATCCTAAATTTTATGGTCTTATCAAAAAGATAAGGAAAAAACGAACTTAGCCGACAAAAGACGAAGTTGCAATATTTCTCACTACAGGGTCAGAATCCCTTTAGGGTATGAAAGTACACACGATTCTGATATGATTATAAAAATATACCTTGAATTTTCACCAAAAATTCCATCATTTTTCTAAGCTAAGGCTACGCAGCTCACCGGCCTCCCCACACACCTAATTGCACCCCGCAACGCGCACGCCTCATCCGAGTGACCAGCGACCAGTGAGGGTGTCCACGCGATTAGTTTATTTTGAGTAAAGACAATCGTCTTATTATGAGGTACTGGTACTTTATTTAAAGATCCCAGTATTTAAAATAATATCTTTACCGATCATACTAACACATCCATAAAGGATTCTTGACTTTGCTTTTAAACCCGGTATAGCTGTAATGTTATTTTTAGTCAATCACGATACTTTTGAAAACGATAGCGACAGATTTTGAAGTTAAACAATAAGGGGGCTGCTCTCAAACAGCTTACTCTGTTTATCTTATTAGCTGTCACATGACAGATAGTTCCAGGCCTACATGTGTTATACATGAACACGACAATAAGATTCCAAGTTTATCTTAGGTACTACCACAAAACGATCAGATAAATAGGTATTATTGTCTTATGTACAAGTTCTGGTCCAATTCTATAGAAATAAAAAATATACGGGCCTTAAACTGTGTTCCTTATTACCTGAGGAATAAATACAAAATAGCGTTTCCTTAGTTACCATAAATTGGCGGACTTTGTGAGAGTTATAACTGCGAAATGTAGGTAACTTGTTTTAGTTCGTTTGTAATTTGTAAAAAGGACCATAAATAACAATAATGGACAAAATGTAAACTTAACTTTAATTTTTAATTACATGGAATTGTGACAATTCAATGAAAGGGATGGAGCTCTACAAGTAAAGGAGAAACGATTCAGTTCATCTCGCTTTCTTGGACAACTCCATCCCTTTCCTTGAACTGTCACAATTCCATGTAATTAAAAATTAAAGTTTAGTAAAGTTTGTGTTAAAATATGACAGCTTTTATCTTCGTTTTGTGAAATTCATTTATATTTTGTAATATTTATAATATCATTTTTTTTTCACGGATACTTCTGAATTTAAACCGAGAAAAAAGTACAAAATTATACACAAAACAATAAAAAATTTGGCTAGTACTTAAGACTTCTAAGCGAAAGCATGCAAATAATATATGAAAACGATTTTTAAATCTTACAACAATAACTTAGGTTAGCTACTCATCAAATAACGTAACATAATAGAAATAAAACACATCGGATGACACTAAAACACTTATCTACCACATAAATTGGTAAACAACATACTTTAAATTACACTTAGATCACGAAAAAAGTATAAAAACATTAACTACAGGTATTCCTCGCGTCAGGTTAAAAGGTCGCTGGTGAGGCTCAGGCTGTTTCTTTCTCGCGCGCCTTTTGCTCATGCGCAGACACATCTCGTCCCACTCTCGCTCAGCGGTCTTTTCACCAGACGCGGGGTATACTCCTAAACATTGAAACATTTTAAGACGACTATGTCCACAAAAATTACCTACATTGAATTCGAAAGTATCTTCTGGGTCATTCTACTTTTCAATGACTACAAACTGGTCCCCTGCTAAGAAACGTCAATTTCATGGTTATAAAACTAATTACGAACCACACACTATTAATAATCTCTTTAGAAATAACCCCTTCATCTTCTCTCAGATATTATAAAATATAAAGTGTTTATATTTATATTTAGAATCTGGCAACTCAGTTGTCATTTTCAGTAACGCTGTTACTTTTCATACTAATCGTAGCTGTCCCCCAATAATGCTTCGTTGCCTTCAAGCTAGATGCTTGACAGTAACACATTATATTTTTTAAGTAAATTGTTTACCAATATATCGACAATATAACAGAAAAAACTCAATTTTCCAAGAATCGGCCAATTAATAATAAAATATCTCATGTTGCATCCCCGCCGCGGGACCAAATCGGTACTACATTTTGTTACCAAAGAAAAATGAACCTTAAAAACGCACTTTTGTGCCACTTCGACTCGAATTCGATTGAACACGGTCTGAATCACCACTGTAGCGGGACGGAGCGGGTTGAGGGGAGTTTAAGTCCGAACCAGTCGCGCTTCACCCACAAGGAGGAGTGCATGTGTTTAATGTGTGGCCGCTGAGTTACCGCCGATTAGACGTGAGTATTACTAGTATTTACAACTTTATGTTCTTCACACTAGTAGTCTCAATGTATATTCAATAATTGCGTCAAAATCTAGGTATAATTTGTGTTTATCTAACGGATTTTTCGATAAATACCTAAATTTTACAGCTGCGTTACCACTACCCTGCGTTACCAGAATAAGTAACGCAGTTGTAGCCTCAGTAACGCAGTTGCCAAATTCATCAAACTTTCATGTATTTAAATACAAATACACATGATTTATTTCAAAAACACTTTACTTTGGCAGAAAACAACGCTTTTTACAACATGGGATTAACACCAGCTGAGAAACAACGACGCTACCGACAAAAACTAAAACAAGATCCTGTAAGAGAAGTTGAAGCGAAAAGAAAACATTTACAAAGGTACCATGAGAGAAAGAAGCTTGTGAAGGATATGACCGAAAGAGAACATAGAGCTGCTATGCGGAAATGGAGGATTGCAAACAAAAAGCGACGAGAACGTCAAAAAATGGTGCGAAGCATAGTTCTAGAAACACCGGAATCCTCACCGCGTTCTATAAGACCAACTTCACCTCGATCCAGGGGTAGAAAACAAGTAAGACGAGACAGATCTGCAGCGTCTAGACAGAACATAAGGTTGCAAAAAGAACTGGAAAAACTGAAAAAAAAATGCCAAAAGTACAAAAAGCGATACCAAAGGGCAAAAAAGTCTGAAACTAAAACCGACAGGTCTGAAAGTGACAGATATTCAACATTGACAAATGCTATAAAGGAACATTACGCCAAGGTTAAGAGCGTTAAAAAAAGAAGATTTATTCGAGAAATATTCAAAGGAGAGAAAATACAAAATTCAAGAATGAAAATCTCTATAGTGCGTGACAGTTTGAGTATCACCCAATTGAAAGAGAAACAAACCGCTTCTGGTTAATAAAATACAAGATTTTTTCTGCCGAGATGACGTTTCTAGAGCAACAGCCGGTAAGCGAGAATCAGTCACCTACAAAAAGAACAAAATGCAAAAGCGATTCCTACTGGATACGAGAAAAAACTTGTTCAGCTCATTCAAAAAAGAAAATCCGGATCTCAAATGCTCCTACTCATATTTTGCTAGACATAGGCCATTTTTCGTGAAGCCACCGTCTATTTCTGCCAGAGAAACCTGTCTTTGCAAGATACACACCAATGTACAATACATGGCAAATGCTTTACACAAAATGAAAATAATTTCTGATTCGAATATGAACAATATTATTGAAAAAACAGTGTGTGCAACAGACAGAAAGCTCTGTATGACCAGCAGTTGTGAAAGTTGCCAAACAAAACAGATAAAGTACAAAGTACCTAATAAGCTTGCAACGATTCAATGGCCACAATGGACAAGAAAGTCTGAAATAATTGAAAAAGCAGGAAGAAAACTGAAAGTAACTAAAAATGTCAAAGAAATCATCGAAGGTTCAGTTGCAGAAATGATACAAAACTTCGTAGAAGCGTTAAAGGAGATGAAGAAACATGTGTACAATACCAAGATACAGTTTAAAAGTTACCGAGCTGCAGTAGATGACTTAAAAGGTGATGAAACTGTACTGCATGTGGATTTCAGCGAAAATTATAGCTGCAAGCACTATGAAGAGATCCAGTCTCACCATTTTGGTGGATCCCGCAAGCAAGTCACCTTACACACCGGAGTTCTGTACTTGAAACCAGATGGCAGTGATAAGCCAAATGTCGAATCGTTTTGCACAATATCTGGTAATAATTCTCACAACCCAGCTTCCATTTGGGCACACCTACACCCCGTTCTAACAAATTTAAAAAAACATCTCATATTAAGACCATCCATTTTTTTTCCGATGGGCCGGCTACACAATATTGCCAAAAGCAAAACTTTCACATGATATGCTCAAAAACACTAACGGATTACAAATATAATAGAGTCACATGGAATTTCTTCGAAGCAGGGCACGGTAAGGGTGCCGCTGATGGTGTTGGTGGTTTCCTTAAACGTGCTGCTGATCAGAAAGTAGCCACTGGTACAGATATATCTGATGCAGAAAGTTTTTTCCGTAATATGCAAAACTCAAGCAAAATAAAATTACATTTTGTTACTGATGACGATATAAAGAACGTTGAACTAAACGTTCCTAAGAATATAATTCCCCTACAAGGTACTTTGCGCGTCCATCAAGTATTTACAGACACTCCGGGAATATTACAATACCGAGATTTGAGTTGTTTCTGTGAGCGGGGTTTTTGCTCTTGCCAGAGTCCAAGGACTTATGAACCAGTTCCAAAACATCTAGTCCCGAACGATTGTGAATCAGATTCTAGTATAAATAATGTTGAAATCTTGGCAGATATCTCCAACACAGCGAACAAGGCCAGAAAATGTCGTTATTATGACTTGGTATATTCTTCAAATTCTAGCACAGGTGAAGACGAGCCTCTTGCTAATTCAAGACCTCAACTGGAAAATGTAGAAACACCGTCTGCATCCAACTGCCACGAAAAACAAATGATCGAGAAAGAAAATGTACATCCTTTAAGAATATCTGTTGGAACATATCTACTTAACAGCGATAAAAACCACTTCTACACCTATTTAGGTGTCGCTAAAAGCGAAGTAGATGATGAGGGCGACATCAAAATTATGTTTTTTAAGACAATTGATGATAGCGGGACCAAATTTAAAGCAGTGGAATCGGATGTATCATTCGAACCGTATGAAAACGTAATGAAAATTCTTCCAAAAATAGTTTTTCAAGGCAAACAAAAATTTTATGTTTTTGAGCATCCCTTACAAGTTTTTAAAAAATAATTTCAATTTTGATGATTTTTCAAGTCTTACAGAGTACACGTTAAGTTTTGATTAAATGTTGTTGTTTTAAATTATTTAGAAGACATAGATTTAGTTTTGTTGACTTTTAAATTACATTACATATAGGTTATTGCAAAGACTGATGAAAAGTACCAGTAATATAAGTTTACTATAAGTAAGATTGATATTAAGTGATTGAATTAATACTGCGTTACAAACGCAACTACTGCGTTACGTTTTGTGTCCCCCATTTTCTTTCGAAGCTTCATGTTGTAATTTCTTTCTGGATTATTAAGTTAAGTTGTTTTATATGTCAGGCTATTGCTTGTGTAAAGTTAATGTTTTTTTCCACTACATGCAACAGTAACCCTTTTTATTTTAAAAGAAAGATTTTAAAGAGGTCAAAAGTAACGCAGTCGTTTTCTTTAACGATTATTTAACAATATATAAATATTTCCTGTTATTGATTATCTCTGGATAAGTTCAAGTCCCTAAAGTTTAAGGAGGCTATGATTCCTAATTGATTACTGAGTTCCTAAAATAAAAACCATTGTTGGTGACAAGTAACGCAGTTGTTTAATTTTTCGATGAACGCCTGTTAAAAGTTGAAAAAACTGTGAAAATACTTAAAAACCTTCGCTGCAAATGCTCTTGTCATGCACTTTAGATGTAATCTTATTTTAAAGTCAGACATAAAAGATAACAAAAATAAAAAATATCAAAAATGTAAAAAATTCACCGAAAGTTATCCCCTGAAAAGTAGAATGGCCCTTCTATTAGATATAAAAGTACCTCATTACGCTCCCCCATTTTTTGTTCGAAATTTCCGCCATATAGGAGAGCAGAATTTGGGTAATTTAATTAATGTGGTGTAAGAATAATCTTACAGAACGATTAAATAAAAATTTACTTATGGGCATTGACGCCTATAATGTTGCGTTTGGAGCAATTATTAACCAAAACATCGAGGTATACTCCTAAACATTGAAATATTTTAAGACGACTATGTCCACAAAAATTACCTACATTGAATTCGAAAGTATCTTGTATTAGATATAAAAGTACCTCATTACGCTCCCCCAGTTTTTTTAACGAAATTTCCGCCATATAGAAGAGCAGAATTTGGGTAATTTAAATAATGAGGTGTAAGAATAATTTTACAGAACGCTTAAATAAAAATTTACTCATGGGCACTGATGCCTCTAATGTTGCGTTTGGAGCAATTATTAATCAAAACATAGCTTGATTTTTCTGTAAAATAAGTCGTAACCTTGCTATATTTCGTTTTTAACTGCACTAAAAGTTTGTTCTCTTAAATATTCGGTTTAATTTTTTATTGACAAGATCTAGGGTAACTTATTTCGTGAGCCAAGCCTCAAAATAACTTAGAACACAAACGAAAAACAAACTTAAAAACCTATTCAGGTATCATAGTCTTCATCTATTTGTAAATTGCCTGAATTTAAATAGTCTATATTTACGGGCGTCCTTGAAACCGATGGTTTTGGATCAACCTTTTTCGTTTCGACCGTTTTGTGCGGTTTCGAATGCTGCCTCTGCAAGGGCATTCTCATTGTTCTTGTTGGAGTATTAGGTTCGCTTCTGACCCCTACTATATGAGCTACAGTCGAATCTAGGACTTTAATCTCAGGATTGGCTAGGTTTTTCGTAAAGTCTATGTTTAGAATCGGCGTCACTGGCGTTTTAGGCGTGACAGGTATAGATATATTATTGTTTAAAGGTTTTATATTAAACATAGATGCGTCTGGTGTATTTGGGCCGGTACTCATTCTCCCATGTAGTCGTTCTACAGTTTTTAAAATCGAGTAATTCGATGTTGAAGGTTGTGCCGTGGAATAAGTTGGGTTTGGGGTTATAACACTTTTGTGCTGGACCTCTTCAATCAGAGTCTCTTGGTAGAAATTCGGGGCGGTTCTGACTGGTTTCGTTTCTACTTCAGCGTATTTTTTCGTTAAATCGATAGCTGTTTCTCCGGACACAATGGTGGCGGTGGCAGTTGGTTTGACCTCTGTTTCTGAGGACTGACCTCGTTTCAGTGTGTCTCTAGTTGAAATCATTTGCTGCACTCTGACGTCTGAGCTACTTGAACTGTTTGAATCCTCTCTGGCTATCCGTCGCGGTGGTACTGACATTTCTGAAAATCTGGAGGAAACGAAAATGTATAAGTTCATCTAAAATCAAAATAAATATCACACCAATATTATAAATGCGAAAGTATGTGTGTGTGTTTGATACTCTTTCACGCTGAAACGGCTAAACGGATTTGGATGAAATTTAGAATGGATATAGCTTATACCTTAACTTAACACATATGCTACTTTTTATCCCGGAAAAAAGCATGTCGTTAAACCGAATAACACGCGGGCGGAGCTGCGGGCAAAAGATGCAATGTCAGTTGTACGAAATCGTCATTCGATTTTGTCACCCCATAGCGGTGACAAAATTCATCGCGGACACTTTTTGAGCGAGATTGTGAGTCTAGTTGTTTATGAGACGTCAATGGTTTTATACTACTATTTTATTATTTTTCGCTAATTTTATGAGTTTTGAATTTCTTAAAGGGGTTTGTACCTAAAATAATAGATCTGTCAGCAAAATGTAGTTACAAGTATAATCATCTCGATATATTTATTTATTTAATTTAACAACTAATACTATCATTACAGGTTGACAACCTAATGCAACAGTGCAGGCATGGTACACAAAACAATCTTAAAAACACTTAAAAACCATAAATGCTAAAAACATATCTAACATGACAAAAACAAATTACCAAATATTAGAATATATATTATATTGTCAAGCATCAAATAAAAAGATAAGTATTTATTACAATAGGTTTGCCTTCACAAATCAAATTAATTGAAAACTATCATTTTCACCAAGAAATTAGCTTTCTGTTAAAAACTAGGGGGTCGCCTCGCTCTGCTCCGCTTTCGAATTTATCGACATGTCAACCTAACACGCTTCTCTTTGCTCCGCTTTGCTTGTATATTTCTACAAGCTGAGGACGCTTGCGGGGGGAGGGGGCCTACAGGGAATAGGCGGCGATAGGTGTCAAAGGGGGGCGGTGTGTGGGGAAAAGGACGCGTGCCGCCAACTAAAAGACGTATTTTTTTCGATGTACACGATAGGCATGTCGATTTTAAATAGATTAATCCGGGCCAAGAAAATCGATTTTAGATCGATTTTTTTCGAAGCAATTCGATCGTTGAATCGATCCATACAACCGCAGAACCATCAGAAATCTAATCTATTATTTTGGGGACCACGTTTTTATTCACGGGTTGAACTATCATAGTATCGATCCATCTTTTATTTTAGATACAAAATTAAATCGGCATCACAGACATAATTATTTATACTAAGTAGCAGACCAAACATAAGGATTAAATAGCGTGGCAAGTTTCCACACAAAAAATAAGCTACATTTAGGCTTCATGGTACGAAGAAACGTATATAAAAAGGGGTTGTTTTGGCTGGCTTATGCTTGGAACATATTTTTTAACTCCTTAACTAATCTCTAGTATATATTTTGTTTGGAAACAAGCAATATTTATATTTAAAAGAGCCCGTAGTTCACTGAGCTAAAATTGCCACGCGTCGACTCTATGCGTTTATTATTAATGTTAGGTCTGCTACTATATTATACGTCTGTGATCGGCATTGATTTTATAGTCCAAGCATATGTATCTGGGAATGAAAATTTCGTGGGGGTAGGTCTAGAGGACACTAGTTAATAACAAATATTTACTTTGATGACAGAAAACATCGTTTGCGATTTGGATCGGGATAGATGACCAGAGGCCTCATTCTCTAACTTCTACATCAATCGCAATCGTCTTCAAACGCGCCGTGATTGGCTAGAAATGACATCACACATCGTTTTTAACCAATCACGACTACTTTGATGGATATAGCGATAGATATTGAAGTAAGACAATAAGAGGGCCGGGTACATTTGACTTTGACAGCTCGATGTACCACTGTATCAAGCGCTATCGAGCTTGATATAGTATTTCATGTTATAGGTGCAAAATTGCTAGCATAGATGAGACGAATAGTGAAATGTTGTCTCTCGAAGAAACGTTTGACTAATGGACACGCGGGACGAGTCGTTTTGTCGAGGCGATGATTACGTGATAATGCTTTTAGTCTGTCAAAAAAGTGTTGAAATGAATTTTGAACAAACTATTATTCTTTCGCCTGGTTACACCAAACAAAATCTGTTAAATCGAGTTAACCGCGTTGTTATTTCATAAATATATTACCTAAATTATACTACTTGAACGTTTAAAGTCCAATAAAGTTCATTAAAGTTTCATTTTCATTTCAACACTTTTGTGACAGACTATACCTGCGTTTCCGTTGGCCAAAAATTTTTACATATGCAGGGCGAGTTTATACATGGACTAATTTTTATCCCTTGAAGAGGGGTAGTCAACAAGGGACAGCAAAAAATAACACGCGAACGACGTCGCGGGCAAAAAGCTACTTACAATACACATTAGATGTTTAAAACCCTTGATAATGTTCGAAACCGGTTAGGTAAAGTGACAATTCTGTAAAATATATATTATTACTTAATTGCGTTGTTTTTCAAGTTTCACCGAAATCGAAGACCTGCACCTCTAACATGAAGCACCATATCGAGCTCCATAGCGCTTGATACAGAGCTCTGTCTCATTTTAATGTTTATTTAGACGGGTCTACCGCGATGTATTTATTACCTTTTGTTTGAGAAAAGGCACCCGACGTTTCAAGGCAGTTGCATGCCTCATGGTCTACGGGAAACAGTTTGCCTTTTCTCAAACAAAAGGTAATAAAAATACATCGCGGTAGAACCGTCTAAAAAAAACATTAAAATGAGACAGAGCGAGAGTTTAAAGTTCTATTTGCTCTGTCTCACTCTGTTGATCTGCCTGAAGAGGGACAGAGCTGTCAAAGCCTACCCTGGTAAATAAATTGTAATTCCGCCCTTTAAAAGATAAAGCCTACTTTCGTCAAATAGGTTCAGAGTCGGAATTTGGGTCAGCTTTAGTAGATTTTCCTCACCTTGAAGAGTTGGGAGAGTTCTCTGCACTCATCAGCTCCTTCTCTTCAGCTGCTGATACGTCTGGGATGTTCTTCACCTGGAAGTATGAGAGAAAAGAGTGAACGACACGAAAGAAGTTTCTAGTCAAAGTTGTTGTCAAGGAACAAATACTAAGGGGTCGACACACAGTTTAAACTTCGGCTATCGTAAATCCAGCAGCGTGCACGCACACGCACAAAAATATGTGAAGAGGCTCGTGCTCCAATTGTTCCACGATTGGATTGGGATTCAAAAGTACCGTTTGCATAATAGTACAAATTAATTGATTACTTAGGTACTTAAGACCATCAAGTAAAATAATTATCAAATTTTTGCGTTTTATGTACTTATTGATAAATAAGATACGATGTTTATAAAAGTTTATTTATCAATAATATTGCTTCTCCAAAAAATGAAATGATTGCTGATTTAGTTGTCTGAACTGTTTGCTGAATCTATTTTCAACTGTTTATAAATGAAATCTTTAAATTTTATTTGTCATTATTTGGCATTGATGATGAAGTTGATGAACCCAGAGTGTTGATCATCAAAACAAATGGCGAGCTGACAATTTTTTAGAAGAATATAATATTATTTTAATTCCACGAAACATTATTTTGGTAAATGTTACATTTTCTCCACATTATAATTTCGCAGTACTGATAAAGTTTTTACGTATTTTTGCAGATCCTACCTTTGGTGACTGTCATTTCATACATTCGCGTAAAGTTGACGAGCGCACCTCATTCCCAATCCAAACGTGGAACAATAATAGTAGGAGGTCAATCAATCTGTTTGCTTGTATTGAGTGTCAGAGTTTTAACAATGTAACCAACATACCAGGTCCCGTAGGAAGTCGAACCTTGACTCAGCCAGGATGCACTGCTTCACGTGCGACGGAGACAGGGTCTTGGCGTTCCTTGTGACTGTCACCTGGAGAGCTTTGCTGAGCAGGGACTCCACGAACAGCTCCAATGTCCGAGGTGATGGGTACTGAGTTAAGGTTTCTGTACATTTTGGTCCCTTGAAGGCAGACCTTTTTAAATACCGTTATTTTTACAAGTATGCAAGAAAGTAGCGTTGTATAGGTAACACTATAGTATATCTTTGTATGTATGTCTTTAATTAAACGAATCATCAAAATGCAATAAAACTCACTGCTTGAAGATTTCAGGATGGGGGTAAACTGTTCTTAGTTTAAATTACATAATTGAGTGTTGGTTTACTTACTTATGCATAGGTATGGCAAAGAATGTTAGGTATAACAAGATAACTATCGCAGTAGAGTAAATGCAGACGCAATGCGTTTCTTATGAAGTATTTGGATATAATTAATTTCATTTTCATTCTTAATACATGAAAAACGAGCCGGAAAAAAATCTTTCTTTCTCCGAGTGTCGTTGTCTAGAGTATAATTTTTTAATATTTTTCTTATCTCCGAAAATTAAGAATTCGTGAATTAAGAAAGTTGTCAATTTAAGACAATTTTGTTACGGAGTCTATTTTAAAAACTAAACCAGTTAAGAATTTAAAGTTGCATGTATAATGTGCCATACATGTATAAGGTGACTTTAATTTATGCAGCCAAACTCATACTGGAGGCTTGGTAAGTGATCAGTAACACGGATCGATAACACTTTTTGCTAATTTCGCAAAATAAAATCTTGACGTCCCATAGTAATTGACCCGGGGCTGGGCTTGCGTTTGTAAGGAACACGAAAAGAATAATTTACGAATTTCACAAAAAGGGTCATCGAACCTTGTTACTGACCACTTTATTACTGATTCATCAGTAAGAAAATTTTTATTCAAATCATTTAAGGGCCCATAATACCTCAATTCGCAGTCCTGCTCTAACGCTTCTGCTTTTTAACTGT